>CM055607.1:28393234-29668314 GCA_029379385.1 Quillaja saponaria | reverse complement strand
CCGGCATCGGGTTTCTTTTCGGTCTCATTCTTTACATCCTGCTTCTGCTACCACAAGTTAAATGAAACAAACAAAAGCTTAAGAATTATAGATTGAACAGGGTGGAAAAGAAAGTGAGTTGGTGAGAGAGACTTGAAATTGAAACTAACCTCGCCCATTTGATACGTAGTAGAAAGAAGAAATTAGGAAATGAAATGCTATAAAGGTAACTTGATTGATCAAGGTGGTAGTTTTTTGAAGAGTATAAAAATGGTGTCAGAGAAGGGACTTTATAGAGGAGAAATGTGCTATGTATGTATGTATGTATGTTCATCATGCCATTATGATGGTATGGATGTGTTTTAAATGGGGTTCATGAGGACTAATGGTTGTCCAGAAACGACAGCATTTCGTGACTAGACCCTGACGTGTCACGAAATGACATAATCACCCTTTTCCATGAATCTGACTGTTGCGCACCTAATTTGAAATTTCTCTGCAGCCGACGGTTTTGGTGAAAGGTACACACAAGTTTTGAACGAGACAGTACTGCAAATTCACCTTAACGGCCTTTAATAATTAATAAAGTAAATTTTGAGTGATTAATTAGAATGCCAAATATAAACCTACGACTTGTTTTCTAATTGAATAATTACAGTTTGCAAAGGTTTTTATTTGAGATTTTTAGCAACTTGTTAAAAAGTATTTCTTATTTATTGTAAATTGATTCATGCAAGTATTCATTATATAGTGGTCCCAGCCAACTTTAGTGAATGATTATGTCTTTGAATTATTAATTGATCATCATGTGTTTCCACAGTTAGAATGCAGATTACTAAAGAGAATTTTTTAGGTGAATAAAACAAATTCAATAAAACAAATTCTTCTCCCCTGATAAGGTAGGTAATATTACTCATCAATAGGTTTTCACCCATATGTACAAATCATCATCAGATTTTGAAGTTTGCTTTAAAAGGTGATCAAACTTTCAAAAGTAAAATCATCATTGCGGCACTAAAAGCAGCAAAAGGATGTGGTGGAATCATCATAACAAGAATGTGCGTGTCCTCTGAATTCTGGCGAGGTGAGATTTATGAAAAAAATTATTTATTATTGTGTAACTTGAGATTTAATATACATTGCAACATGCATGAGGGGGATGTAAATGTTAAAGTAATTAAATAAGTTAGTTGTTTGAATTAGTAAAGTTACTTGGTGTTATCAATAAGAATTTGAGGCCGAATCTCGTATTCATCCTGAATGAGAGGTTTATGCATGAGATGGGAGAGAGCTGCATTCTGTTGCATAGCTCATAGACTGAGTGGGTCTTATTCAAACCCAAAAATAAAAAGAAAAATAATTAAAACAATTTATTTAATTTGTTGGTTTGATAAATGTTTTAATATACCATACGTTTGTATCGTTGTAGTTTAATACAGCAAGAAGAAAATTGTGAATGATTATATATTATAAATATAACGTAAGAGAACTATCAACTTGAAATAGAATCACAAAAGATAAGAAATTATATGATTATTGATTTTCTTATAAGAAGAAAAGAATGTACACAATTTTTTTTTTTTGTTGTTGAATACAACAATGTAGTAAGATGAGAATATCATATGATAACTAACAACCGTGAATTTTAATATTCTAAAAAATTATATAACTTCTTTGATAAGGTAGGGATTCTCAGTGAGTCTTTTTTTTTTTCACTATTCTTGTTTTTCATGTTTCCTCAATGAAAATATTGACGTTTTGTTATCCATGGCATTTTATGCCTTTTGTTTTTTTGTTACTATGTGTTAACCTGTTGAAACAAATAAAAAGATCATCGAGCCATGAAAGTGAAATAATGGATAGGAGTCAAAAATATGATTTTGGATATTGTCAAAACAATTAAACAACTAACAAATCTCAATGAGTAGAATATATTATGAAACATTAATATTTAAAAATATGGGTTAATTGTCTATGATTTTTGAGATATATTTCAAAGATTAATCTCATTCAAATGAATCAAGGCATACAGATATACATATGTCAACATTATGAGTAAAAGCAAATTCATGAGAAGAAAAAAAAAAAAAAACCATACTAGTTCAAAAAATTACAATAAAAACAATGTTCCATGAAATATTTTGTAATTGCAAATAACATATTGAACATGTACAAAAACTAATTCACATTGTTGAATTTTTTTATAGAAAAAAACTCGTTCATCAACTTCTCACATTTCATATTTGAAAAACTTCATTACCTGTTAACTATCTCCTATATTCATGTTCATGAAGGTTATATTAGAGTTCTCGATTTTCAATGTAACAAAATGCTCCTCATGTTTCATTCTCTTGCAATATATGTGAATGATTAAAATGAGAAGCTATTTATATTGTGAAGTTGGAATTTGAATAACACAAAAACATAAATAATGAGATAAGAAAAATGTAAGAATGAATAGTTGAAACGACTATGATAATTTAAAAAGAAAAAGAAAATATTTTTGTAGTTTATATTTCTCATTAATATATGAGATATTTAGAAAAAAAAATATGAAAAGATTTTTATATTTAATATTTTCATTAATATAGAAGATACTTTATAATTTTATTAATTAAAAAAAATAAAACGCTTCTTATAATTGTATTTCTCATTAATATTAATATTAATATTAATAAAAGTAATGTGAACATAATGATGTGACAAAAAAATATAGTAAAGTAATTATGTGACATTTTATTAAAAATTGATTAATTGATTGATTTTGTAATAAAAAATTGTAACTAACTTTCAAACTATCACGTTATTGGAGTCAAAATAATTCAATTTATAATAATAATAATAATAATAATAATAATAATTATTATTATTACAATAATGATAATAATAATTACAATAATGATTGTGGAATTTCATCTGTTTTCTTCTTAATTAGTTAAACTAATATCTTATTGGCCAGCATTAATTTTTAAATAAATGTTAACCAAAACTTTCCTCTTAGTTTTGTCCTAATGAAACATTGTTGGGAGGGAGTGGATCATATCTAAGCTTGGACACATTTTTCGTGAAGGGAACACATGTTGCTGATTGGCTTGCTAGCTATGAGCTTCTGCTTGGTTTATGTGTTATCAGATTCCTAGATCCATCTGTGGGAGTTATGAAGTTAGTTTATAATGATCTTTTGAGAGTTTTCTTACCGTCGGCTACCCTGTTTAGTTACTAAAATAAGAAGAAAATAGTGGACACAATATATATATATATTTGTTGAATACAACAACGTATTAAGATGTTGAATACAACAACGTATTAAGATGAGAATATCATATGATAACTAACAACTGTGAATTTTAATATTCTAAAAAATTATATAACTTCTCTTATAAGGTAGGGATTGTCAGTGAGTCTCTCTCTCTTTGTTTTTTTTTTTTGCTATTCTTGTTTTTTTATGTTTCCTAAATGAAAATATTGACATTTTGTTGTCCATGGCATTTTATGCTTCTTTTTTTTTTTACTATGTGTTAACATGTCAAAACAACAAAAAGACCATCAAGCCATGAAGTGAAATAATGGATAGGAATCACAAAGATGATTTTGGATATTGTCAAAACAATTAAACAACTAACAAATCTCAATGAGTAGAATACATTATGAAACATTAATATTTAAAAAGATGGGTTAATTGTCTATGATTTTTGAGATATATTTCAAAGATTAATCTCATTCAAATGAATCAAAGCATACAGATATACATATGTCAACATTATGAGTAAGAGCAAATTCATGAGAAGGAAAAAAAACCATACTAGTTCAAAAAATTACAATAAAAATAACGTACCATGAAATATTTTGTAATTGCAAATAACATATTGAACATGTACAAAAACTAATTCACATTGTTAAATTTTTTTATAAAAAAAAACTTGTTCATCAACTTCTCATATTTCATCTTTGAAAAACTTCATTACCTGTAAACTATCTCCGATATTCATGTTTATGAAGGTTATATTAGAGTTCTCGATTTTCATTGTAACAAAATGCTCGTCATGTTTCATTCTCTTGCATTACATGTGAATGATTAAATGAGAAGCTATTTATATTGTGAAGTTAATTTGAATAACACAATAACATAAATAATGAGATAAGAAAAATGTAAGAATGAATAGTTTAAATGACTATGATAATTTTAAAAGAAAAGAAAATATTTTTGTAGTTTATATTTCTCATTAATATATGAGATATTTAGAAAAAAAATATGAAAATATTTTTATATTTAATATTTTCATTAATATAGAAGATACTTATAATTTTATTAATTAAAAAAATAAAATGCTTCTTACAATTATATTTCTCATTAATATCAATATTAATAAAAGTAATGTGAATATAATGACGTGACAAAAAAATATAGTACAATATTTATGTGATATTTTATTAAAATTAATTGATCGATTTGGTAATAAAAAAATTATAACAACATCATATGACAACTTGCAAACTATCACGTTATTGGAATCAAAATAATTCAATTTATTATATATAAATAATAATTGCAATAGTGATTGTGAAATTTGATATGTTTTAATCTTAACTAGCTAAATTAATATCTTATTGGCCAGCATTAATTTTTAAATAAATGGTAACTAAAACTTTCCTTTTAGTTTTGTCCTAATGAAACTTTCTGATGTCCCCAATCAAAAAATTTGACAATGTCAGACATTGTTGCATTCATATATAATGGTCATTACAAATTGAGCCTAATTAGTATATAGTCTACGAATAATTTCGTATGAAACTGATATTATAGGATCATTTCTAGGCTCACTTCATTAATGCTCAAGCCGCAAACCTCAACTTAGGTCACGTACGCATACCTATAACATTGATGGTAACCAATTTCTAATATAGTATACGTGGGAATTTAACTTACATGCAAAATCGAGAGCTTTACCGTAATCCTTACAAAATTCAATTCATCATGTTAACATCTTTAAGTCTGAACCCAAATAATGACTTCATTCACTGAACCATCTTTCTTTTGATTTAAATGTAAGGAAACTTTTTAGTTGATCAAGTAAATAAATAGAAAAGGAAGATGGCTAATCTATTACTTTGGATGCTCTAGCTTGTATAGTAGCCTAGTAGGGGATCTTTATAGCTAGACAGGGGCTCATAACTATCTACATGCTCATAATTAGTTTTGTTTTGTGAAGAAAAACACACAAGACAAAGTCAATAAAATCAATCACACGCATTATATGATTATTATTAAATAAGTGAGTGCTTGTCAATTACATTGTTAGTTTTATGAACTTGTCTTGTTTATATATTTCTAAAGATGTTAGTTGATAAAATTTATCTTCCAAACCCTAAATGATTGCTTCCGTTTTATCTTCAGGAAAATAAATGCTTTAATTAATTGTCTCACAAAATAAACAGGTAAATGTATTTGTGTCAAAACAAGTAGATATTAGTGGGGGAATAGTGGAGAAAGCACGGAGTTACTTTGGAATTCAGGACGGCTAATTAATTAAGATTTAGTCAAAATTACTATATATTTTTACTTCTTAAAAGATATTTAAGAATGTTATCTTAAAATTTATTTTATGAATTTAGTGTAAGATACTAATATTTCTTCGGCTCCTCTAGTACGTACCATCAATTTGTCAGTGTTTGCTATATATACTCTTTGGAGTATTGAAAATGAAATGTATTAGTTTGTAAAACCATGAGGTTTATGATATTGAATGAAAGGGTAGAGAACGAAAAAGAAAAAGAGATTTTACTTGATGACCTTTTACCTCCTGGATTCCTTGCAAGGAGTATTGGAAGCTTATTTGGGAGGGAGTGGATCATATCTAAGCTTGGACACATTTTTCGTGAAGGGAACACATGTTGCTGATTAGCTTGCTAGCTATGAGCTTCTGCTTGGTTTAGGTGTTACCAGATTCCGAGATCCATCTGTGGGAGTTATGAAGTTAGTTTAGTTACTAAATTTAGAAAAAGAGTTAATTGTACTTTACACAATAAATTATAAAATTAGACACATAAGCTCTTATACGAGTCATACCTAGTAAACCACTCTAATAATCTAAATTAGTTATAAAATACTAACAAATTAATTAAAAAAAAAACTAAACTATCCTTATGAGAATTTTATATATATGTCTTTTATTTTCTATCTCTTATTTCTATTTTTTTTCTTTTAGCATTTAAAATCTACATATTTATTTAATTTTAGTAGTATATTCTTCAATATACTAAAATTATGTATTCTAGATTTATTCTATTTTTATTTGACAATAAGAAATATATTCTCTTTGTATTGACTTTCTAATTTCGAAACTCACGAGAAGGGCGTTACCTCTAGCCTGCCTACATGACTTCATTTGACCAGGCTGAAAAAATTATTAGTTGAGATGCGAATAAAGCAATCCCTTCACACAAACCACTAAAACAAATTTAAGTCCTAGGTCTCCATTGATAAAGAGTTTCATATTGAGTCTTTTGGTCGGGATCTTTTTTTAAAATTTTGGGCCTAAGCCCTCAGCCCCAAACAACATAGGACCCCCTCCTGGCCCGCCATTTGCTAAATCACTTATCCCGCGTTGCAAGTAAGCAAAATTAAACTCCAAAATATCCAGATTGCGAGGAGCTGAGAGTCGACGACTGCACTTGACAATCTTCCACCATGCCTGCAATTCCATCTTCTTCATTCCTTATGCTCCAACCACTCCTCAACTTCTCCCTTAAACCCTTCCTCTACTCTCGCACCCACAACTTCTCTTCTTCATTCCTAGCATTAAACAACTCTCGCAAATTCCCCATTTTCAAACCACCATTCCCATCATATTTTAGAGCTCACCCTCTTTGGTCACAAGCAGTATCCACTGAGTCTCCCAGCGACAATGGCAGTGGTGGTGGTAGGTCAGGTGCGTTGTCTCCTGCTCCAATTACTGAAGACGTACAGAAAATAGAAGTAAACCCTCCCAAAGGCACCAGGGATTTCCCGCCTGAAGATATGCGGCTCCGTAATTGGCTGTTTAACAATTTCAGAGAGGTAAGAGGTTTCAATATTAGTTAAATATATAATCATTACATCTTTTTGTGTTCTGTTTGGTGATTGTTTTGACTTTTTTTTTGTTTTTCCTGAATCATTGTTTTCTTTTTGGGTTTTAGGTTTCGCGGTTGTATGGTTTTGAGGAGGTTGATTTTCCTGTGCTTGAGTCGGAGGCATTGTTCATTAGAAAAGCAGGGGAAGAAATAAGAGACCAGGTTGGTGGTAGCTTCACTTTTGCTGTTTAAATATTAGAAATGAGCTCCCTTTAAGCTTTATTTGAATCTATATGCTCATTGGCTAACGTATCTATAGATACTCTAATGAGTTTTTAAATTGATTAACTTATATATACTGACAATATCAATGGTTACAGAAGTCATGATGTAAGAAAGATTCTGGGCTATCAATGCAAACTTTGTTGGATGTTTTATGGTTCTGATATTATGTGTTTAGTTTTGGTTATACAGAGGAGTTTGTATGGTCCATACATTAACTTGGGTTAGAAAAGATTGGATTTTATTGACAAGGGAAGGAATGAATGATAGGCATTTGTTTGCTGCAATTTTGGGCAGCAGTAGATTTTCAGATATCCGTCTATGGGAGGATGTTTGGATTGGGAATGGTTCTTTTGTTGTTTTTTATCCTAGACTTTATTGGCTATCAACTCTCATTTTGCTCCTATTTCCTCTTTTAATGTTTAGGGGATAGTATTGCGTGGGACCTTCACTTTTTTAGAGGTTTAAATAAAAGAGAAATTTCCGATCTTACCAGTTTGTTGGACACCCTTGCGTCTTGTCGTTTCCCTGATATTCTTGATAGATGGTTTTGGTTTCTTGATAATCTGGATCATTTTCTTGTAAATCCTTTTATAGTTCTCTTGTTTGAGATCTAGGAACTTCCTCATTCCCCCGCATAAATTTATTTGGAAGGCTAAACTTCCATGTTTTTGTTTGGACTGCAGTTCTTAATAGAGTCAATACTAACAATTTCCTGTAGGTGTGAAGACCATCAAAGGCATTATCCCCCGATATTTGTGTGATGTGTCTCAGGAGTAGTGAGACCAATTAGCATCTGTTTCTCTGCTGTCCTTTGGCTTGGAGTCTTTGGTATAGATTGTTTGATATTTTCAACATGTCTTGGGTCTGTCCGAATTATTTGCATGGTCTTTTGACGACATGCTACCGAAACTTTGAGGCAAGAAAGGATGTCAAATGTTTGTGGAGTTGTGCTTCTTTGCAGTTATTTGGTATGTGTGGTTGAAACGAAATACGAGAATTTTTTATGAATGCTGTCTCCTATAGCATCTTGTTTAGGATAAGATTACTTTCCTCGCTTCCCTTTGGTGCTCTCTACAGGAGCATTTCAGGGTATTTCTTTGGTTGACATGAAATGTGATTGGCAAGCCCATTTTAAGCTTGCATCTTCTTTTTATTTTTTATTCTGTTACATAAAAGGATTTCTTGTCCTTCCCCTGTATTTCTTCTCTCTTAATAAAATTTCTTTTTCTATCAAAAAAATAAAAATAAAGGTGAAGTTAGGCTAGGGTTTAGCTTTGTGTTAGGTAATTAGATGGGTGCTAATTGAGGTTATACCAAAGAGAGAGAGTGTGTTTTAGGACTATGAAATACCCTTGTTAACTGTACCATTGCATAGTGAACAGGGGTGAGAAAATAAACCATTCCCTCAGAGTCAAATTTGTTCAAGTACAAGCATATATTTATAGACTTTTAAAGCCTTTTCCTTCTAGGATAGTAATTTGACAACTGGGTCTCCTACTAGAATTAGGACATTTAAATAAGGAGACTACCTAAGGTAAGGCTTACCTGTTAAACCTGTCTGATTTTAATGTTTTGGCTGTAATATTACTATTTAGAAGTTTCTGTTTGGAAATCTGTTTGGCTGCTTACTCTGCTGTTTAGTCCTCATTGATCTTTCATTCAATTTCTCACTGTTAGAAAATCACAATTTGTTAAGAGGTTTCAAAGATCAAGTCAGACAATTCAACATACAGTAAATTCAACTAGTTTCCTAAACCTATTAGAGAGACTTTTGAGATTCAAAAACTTGTGTTTTTCATCAATTTTGAGGTTGAAACTTGCAATATTGGTTTCTCATCCTGCAGTCATTCATAATTATAATTTCTCAGTATGCTAAACTATTCTAGGATCTTCAAAAGCCTTAAACTAATTTGATGCTAGTTGAAAATCCTAAGATGAAAAACATTTATCCCTTGGTGGTTCAAAAATTTCAGATTTTTTTTTTCTTTTCCTTTTTCACTTGTTGTTAGCTCTTTTTTCTACTCTCTTATGTACTTCTTATTTTCTTTAGAAAAAGAAAATACTAAAACCTAATTCCTGATAGTAAATAGGGATACTAGGAAATTAAGATTTTGTAAGAGTAATCCTATGGTTTAGAGAGAAAATGTAAGTATTGCAACTATCTAATTGCTTATCCAGTGTACATAGGTCATGATCTTAGAAATCAACAAAAACCAAGTTGCCTCTTAGAGGACGACATAGAGAAGTCAAAGGTCAATCTAGAATGAAATCCGCAAGAGTATAGAAAGAAGACAAAAAACTTTCCATCTTTATATTCAATGTTATTAAGTATTGAGATCATACCTTGAATCGTGAATGGTCAACAAGATCAATCGTTTAGATCGAAAGATCTTGCTAATTTTGTAAAATAGCTTTCAATGTATGTATACCTGTGTACAATTTTATTATGTCCCTTTCAAAACATTTTGTGTGCAAATTGAAAAGCAAAATTGACTTTGACGTCTAATTTCTAAATTGCGAATCATGTGAGGAATTGTTCAATTCAATTATATAATTCTCATGTATATCTAATTTTGAAACCTAGCAAAGAAAATATAATTATATAATTTTGGTATTGTCCAATTGGATTGAGAATGGCCAAACTAGCTAGCTGCCAATCCTTCAAATCAACTCTTGCACCATTAAAACTAAGAAGAGGTGACTTGTACGATATATATCACAAGCTTTTGAGTCATTGTCTACCATAAGCAACCTTGTCTTAGTTTTCTTTTTTCCAAGTAGAGCCCAACTGAGAACTATCAGAAATTGATTTCATGATTTCCCCTTCAACCCTCCCTCCCCCAACTCAAAACCCATCCAATTAAAGCATAACCAAACTAAGTCCAATTTTCTACAAATATTAAATTGAACAAAAATAATTTTATAATTATACCCAATTACACAGATGAAGTTGAACAAAAACTTCATATATGTAGCACTGCCTTATTGTCAATACTCAATTCAATATTATACATGATCAAATTCTAAATACAAGAGCTCTGTCTCTGCAATCTCATATATGCAGATAGCTTAAAAGCAATACAAGTGGAAACAAACTCACCCAGAAGCGAGAACGAGAGTAATTGTCACATTTTTAAAAAGCAAGAGCTTTGCCTCTACAAAGTCAAAAAATCTTTGCGGGATAGAACTTCAAAGCTAACTGCAAACACCTTCGAAGAAGAAAATGGAGGCGAGTTAGCTGCAGACACCTTTGATGGTAAAAAGGAGTTCAACGTTGGCATCGATGTGCTCTGCAATGGCTTCGTTTGAAGCAGTATGCTTACAATCTCTTCTTTGCGGCCAATATAGAGGGAAGTTAGGGCAGAAAGAGAAGGAGAACGTAACATTTATTGTGTTTTGGTTGGGTTTCAGAAACCCTCTTGAAAATTTAGCCCACTTAAAAATTTGGTCCCAAAATGCAATTTTATAGGATTGCTAAGAATGGGTGAAGAAATACGATTTCATGATCTTGCTTCCAATCTCAACGATCCTATTCCCGTTCTTAGTCGAATGTTATTTTTTCTTTGTCTTAACTCGTGTCTTCTATGTGGGATCGTAAGATTAGACGATCCTATGAGTTGCGATCCTAAAAACATTGTTTATATTCTTCTTTGAGTTCAGCTTTTGCGTAGAATATTGTATTGCTCACTCTGTCCCATTAGATTTGGTTTGGTAATGATCTTTAGAGAGTGCTTATGAAATAATTCAATTTTTTTTATGTTTGGTAAAAAAAAATAGAGTGCTTTTGCAATAGGCTTTTAAAAGCACCTAAAGAAGTGTTTTTAAAAGCTGGCTTTCGTTCTCGAAAGTTTAAAAGACTAATATCACATCAATTTTTAATGAAAATTCGTATTTATCTGTTTATTAATTAATATAGTAGGTTAATTATATTTTTTTATTATCAATATTTATTATAGCCAATTTAAATCTTTAAAGCAGTTTTACAATGAATTTACTAAACACTAATTTGTGCCTTCTACTTATTTAGAGTAATTTTGCATTATTTTACCAAACAATATTGCTGTAATTTTTTAAAAGCAGTTCTAAGAGAGTCATGAGAACATAACACTTCTCAAAAAGTCACAGTATTACCAAACCAAGCTTTAAAATGTTACTTATTGACTTTACAAGGAGTTTTAGAAATGTAAAGTTTGACAATAAATTTACAAGTTTTACTCACAGACGAAGATTGTTGGAATAGTAAATAGATTCTTAATGATTTTTCATTAAAAACAACCAAGTGCTTGGGGAATAATTGTCAATGAAAATAACGAAGTAATGAAATCCCACTGTTGAGTTGACATGACTAGCACCCCAAACATTTGATTTAAAATGACTATGCTGTGGTAATGAAGCACATGTGTGCTTGCCAAGTTGACGCGACTAACATTCTAAAGATGACAAAGTAGATAGACGTGGAATTGTCTTCTGGAGTTTGGAGAAAGTAGGATGACCCAAACAACTATGTTTGAGAATGGTTCACACATCCGTAAAGCTGGCCATTGAAGATGTAGGCATCGTAAGGTAAAGGCCTTGTATCTCATGCCATGTGCCATTCATCGTCCCGTGCCTCAATACTATACAATAAAAAGGACAAAACAATAATAGAAATTAAGTTGAAGGGACATTCAGGAACATAAAGAACATATTCCAATGGTATTGAGGGTAGAGGTGTAGCTTGAACCATACTCTTGGCTGCTGTTTTGGAACCATTAGCTAAAATAACAGTAGAAGATGGTGAAGAACTTTTAATGTGAGAGAAAAGTTTAGTGTTATTAGAGATGTTATCAGATGCACTAGAGTCAAGAATCCAAGCTCTTGAGGAAGCATGTTGAGAGAGATAGTCACAAAATTACCTATAGGAGTAGCTAAGGAAGATTGCTTGGTAGTCTGGTATTGTAAGAACTCATTATAATCAGCAGAAGACAAGGAAACACTAAGTTATTTGCCTTCAGATGGTGTAGCTGAAGATGTTTGGCTATCTGTTTGAACAATATTAGTTGCATGAGATGGTTAGCCATGTAACTTTCCTTGGTATGAAATATCCAATTACAATTAGTGCACTGGGGACTTGTGCCTCGACCTCCTTCACCTCCTCCTCCCTCACGAACTTCTTGATTACTATATTGTAAGACCAAGATAGAGGAATCAAGGAGAGTAGTCTCTTGAGAGACATAACAGTTGAGTAAAAATATCTTCGGGGGAATAGTGGGATTAGACATGATTTGATGGCGAACAGGGTCTAGATTGATTTTGAGTTCATACAAAATTAGAACCATGCATAGCTTGTCTCGCTGAGCCACTTGGTTAGCAGTGTTATTGGTGATGGGTAACAATTCAATAGATTCTTCTTTTATTGCCTAAAAAAGTAGACCTGTTTTGATTAAGCTGTTTCAAACTCATCATATTAGCAATCATAGTTTATAAAGCATTGAATATCATTAGTATATAAACCTTTCGCCCTTTCCCATAAGTCAGAACATGTCTTATAAGATTGAAAGATCTGTAGTATTGTGGTCGTGAGGGATGACCACAGTAAACTGCATATTGAGCATCGATTTTCTTCCAAGTGGGCTGTTCAGGAAAAGGAATGTCTATTAATTTCTTGATCAAATGATCTTCGTAGCCTTGCCTCATAAACCTTAGCTTAACATGAGCAGCCCATGATAAATAATTAGATCTAGAGAATTTTTTTGGTGGTGATAACTGGAGATCTAAAGAAGGCAAAGGTAAAAGTATTGGGTTTTGAAACCATGATTGAATTTTTGAAGGTAGACATAATTGTTTGGATCAAAGGTGGCTTTGCAATTTGAAAAATTCACACATGTTGAGAAAAACAAGGAAAACCAGATTTGTCCAAGCTAAACCGCCGGACTATAGAGTGCTAGTTGGTGCGTGGAGGGCAATAACAGTTTGGGTAGAGCCAGTCCATTGGTTTTGCTGGCGCGTGGACGTCAGTAACGGTTTGGGCAGAGCTGGTCCACTGGTTTTGTGGTGGAGCGGCATCAAACGAACAGTGCCTGTGAAGGCTTCTGAATCTGCAACTTCGAGGGAAGATCGAGAGGGACTTTCTAATGCTTGTGGTATAGAAGGTGTTGAAAATCGAGGCCGGGTTGTATAATATCTAACCTGGGTAGATGCAAATCAATATGAAAATAAATAGCACCACTGGTGAAGGATACTCAACGGGAAAAAAAGAGAAAGAGACCAGGGTTTTCTTTCCTCTAGTTCTGATACCATATAAATGTAAAAAGCTAGAGAGAATGAGAGACACCCTAAATATTGTGGGTAATTGAGCGAGTATATCTCACACAAAGAATATATATTTATATTGTAAGAATATATGCAGTACAAGTAAGTCAACTATAGTACAACCCTAATGTCTAATCAAGGAAACTATTTACTATTCTAACAAAGACAGGTCTTTTGTTAGAATTGATGTAAATTATTTGATAAGGCTAAATTTGAATATGAATTAGAACATGATATTTATAACTGTTAAATAGAATAGAATAAGGAAAATGATTGTAGGCTTGATTGATATTTCAAAGCCTATACCCATAAGTTTTATCTATAGTAAATAATAAAACATAGACTTTCACATCTAAACAATGTAGGACTATATAATGCATTAATATTATATTCTTAACACTCCCCCTTAAGATAGAGCATATAATGCTTAATATTGTACAAATAAAACCTAATTATCAATCTCAATACTCTTCCTTACTTACAACAACCTAAAAACAATAGGTCAAATTTTAATCCGTTTGATGACAAACTAAGAACAATAGGTCAAGCTTTAATCCGTTTGATGAACATACTGGTACCCGTAAACAATATTCTTGTTGGCTAGAAAGAGGCACAACCTGATTTTCCTGGAAAATTAAAAAAGCATCGCTGGAAAGAGGCATAGTGGGATTTTCTTGAAAAATTAAAGAAGCATTGCTAGAAAGAGACACAGTAAGAAAGTTCACGAAGGTACTGTTGGACCGTCAAACCATTCGATATCAGTCAAGCCTATAATTCTTTCCTTATTCTATTTTATTTCACATGGTACTAGAGCTTGGCTCACGACTGATGGGTTGCTCTATTACGCCTACACCCGACGATTGATCGGCCCACGACTGATGGGCTCTATCTCACGATTTTGGATCTTCACATTTCATGTAAGGAGGTGTCAATGTGTGAACTTCCACATTGCTAAGGCTAGAGAGTTTCACAATCTTTATAAGTAAATAAAACTCTCCTCTTATCACCAATTGATTGGTTTAAGAGTGCGGCTCCAACGATAACTTTTACAACTTTTGTGCTTGAATTTTCAAAAATTGACATTTTTGTGTTCAAGTATTCATGTACACAACCCTAAAAAGTTTTTAGATAAGGTATTGCTTTGGCCTTGTTTAGTTGGGGCTTTATGGTGTGACCCAGGGCCTGTTTGCTGCTAGCGACGTGCTGTAGTCCGTTTGGGCTGTCTCATCTTACTACACAATGAAGCCAATCTTGGTGCTTCTCCAAGGGGCTGCAACCCAACTTATTTTTCTCTCCATTTTGCCCTTCTTCTTTTTCATTAATTCCCACCATGTCCCTGCCCTTATTTTACCAAATTATCTTTCCCTTTTCCCTTTATACCTAGCCTGGCCGGCCCTTTTTTTTTAAAAAAAATTGAACGTTGCAAATCAGCGGTCAAGAATTCAAATATTGTTTTTTAAAAATCTGGCCAACAGTAAAAAACAGGCAGATTCTGAATTTTTTTTTTCCTAACTCTATAAATAATCAACTCCCCTCCTCAATTTTTTCACACCATTTTCAAATTCATTCAAAATTCATCTAATTTCTCTTTCTCTCAAATTTTCTAAATTTCGTTTTTATTGTTCAAAATGGAGAACATTGGTAGAATTATGTGGAGACTGGGAGAGGTCAAAATTATTGTCGATTGCTGTATTGAGGAAAGGAAAAAACAAGGTCGGTCTCAGGTATTCAATGGTTCCGGTTAGGCTAGTATCGGTGCCTGATTCACTGAGTTTATCGGGCATACATTACGATACTCTTATTTAAAAAATAAGTGGGATTGATTGCGGAAAGAATAGAACTTGTTTTTGAAATTGGGGAAGCAAACCGACACTGGATGGGATTCGGACAAAAAATGGGATGGGGACGGACGAGTGGTGAGGCAACAAGTGAAGGTAAATTTAATGAATTTTATTCAATTTTGCGTTTTAAAAAAAAATTAAATTAGCTGTATCTAATAATTTTTATGAATACAGTGACATGGTAAGAAAGTTTAGAGATTCGGGAACAAGAGTTTCGAATTGGCTGACTAGCTAGACTTTGTCTTTGTTGGCCATTATGCTTTAGGATTAGAAGTATATACTCCATCTTCTAGAGTTTTGCAATCAGTTGATGATGGCGACAATGATGATGAAGAACTTGGGTACACACCAACTCCACCCTTTATGAATGTTATGGTTTTAATCCCGGAAATGAATACGAAGAATCTCCTGAACTTGGAGATTTCAATGTGTATGCCCAATACTTGGGTAAGGGACAGTTTCCCACCCTGAGCACCTAGCAGTGTCCATCACGACACCATCTGTAGCTAGCGCTAGTGGAGCTAGTTGTATCCCACAAAGGAGGAAGAGGAAGAGGAAGGCCAAGGGTAAGGTCAAAGTCGCGGCTGTCAAGCAAAATTCAATAGATGAGCTGCTGGAGATGACTAAGTAAAGTTTGCCTAATCTCGTCTTTCATCCTCCTCGAGCCAAACCTTGGCTTTTGAGGGAACAACCCCCTTTATTGGCTGTGTCCTAGAAACAATAAGACAATTTCTTAGATTCTATGAGGGCTGAAAATTTAGCCGAAATCATTGAGCTCGTGTAAGTGCCAGTGAATAGAGAAACTTTTACTAGATTAAGAGACTTGAGCTCTTAAATTAGCTGGCTTGAGTTCAAATTTGAGTTAGAAAAGAGGAAATGAAGTTAATTTGCGGCAATGTATTTTTTATTTAGCATTTGAATTTTTTTTAGTATTTATTTATTTTTTTAATTTAGTATTTGTATTTTTTTATATTTTTTTTTTTTGCTTTTTTAATTTAATTCGTTTGTGTGGAATTAGTCTAATTTCAATTAAACATCAAAACTAAATTAATTATTTCTTTAATTTTAATGAAAAATCAAAACTGATTAATATAAAACTGCATAATTTGTTTATTTTTAATACAACAAATAAATGTTTTTTTAGTAATTTATACACAAAATAGCTTCACTGATCATGATTTTTGAACCACCCAAACAAGCCGCACTTTTGAGGCAAAATGACCTCAGGCCTTTTTGACCTAGTCTCTTCTTCACCGCCAATCCAAATGCACCCTTTGTTGCATTGGTTTTGCTTTTTGCTTTTCTGGTCCTTTAGTAGATGAACCTTGTATATCTTGTGTACTTGGATTCGCTTCCTTAGGCGATGCCATTTGTACTGCAAGATATTCCTCATAATCTTCTCAAGATGGTCAGCCACTCATACAGGGTTCTAAGAGTTAGAACCATGGATATTAGACTAGCAGGGGTTGATAAGAGTAGTGCTTCCTCCTAGAGAATGAAAACATTGTTCCATTTATCTAATTGCTTTATACATTTTATCAAGCACAAGATTCCCAAATCAACAGACTGAGGTTGTCTCCTAGATGAGACTTAGAAAAATCAGTCTTGTTCAGAATGGCACAACCTGAAACAGTAGAAAGGAAGAAACACGCTGACCAGTCTTTTTGTTCCCCTTGAGTATAAAGATTTCTCCCTGTTTTAGCTTTTTCTTTCAATATTATATTACCGGGAAAAATTTTGTTTGGTATATTCCAATTTATTGTTCTAAAGTATTCATGTAGATAACTCTAAATATTTTAGGATAATGTTTTCTTTTGCTGTTTCATAAACTTTTATGATAAGGATATCCTGGTTGTTCTAGCATATGTGTATAATTATGGACATTTGATAAATACAGCACCAGATTATATGCCAGGTATCAGCCTGTACTTTTTGCTTTAAATTTTTTGCAAAAACAAGTGTTATGGCGAGGTCCAAGAGCTGGCGGTAATAGTTAATCAATTTAAATTTCCTGCAAAAGAATGACCGCATGCTTTATGTAAAATCCGAAGATGGATGTCTTATTTGACCTGATGTGTGCTTGGTGGGATACCCTCACTATGATGCCTGGCTTGTGCTTTTTGACACTGAATGGAACACGGAATGCTGGCAGATTCTGGTATGTTTTAGTATTCAAATCTGAAAAATGAGTACTCTTCAATCTGCAGCTATACTGTTTTGAAGACCGGGGAAATCGTCGAGTTGCATTAAGACCTGAACTCACTCCATCTTTGGCAAGGCTGGTAATTCAGAAAGGGTACTAAAATCTGATTATGCATTCACTTTGTATGAAAACGGCATATGCCGCCTATTCTTTATCTTTCCATGCTATTTTCTATAACTAAAGTTTGATATCTGAATTCCAGCATTTACCTATGTGGTTGCTAAGTTTTTATATGTGGATATTAGAATCAGATTCTATGTTGTTTCCTTGCCAGAAAATCTTTGTCCCTGCCACTGAAATGGTTCACTATAGGACAATGTTGGCGATACGAGAGAATGACAAGGGGACGGAGGCGCGAGCACTACCAGTGGAACATGGATATTATTGGTGTAGATGATGTTACAGTATGTACTGCCAACTTGAAACACATATAAAGTAATGAGGTGTTCTAATTTTTTTTGTCCCATTACCATGCTGGGTAGCATGGCCGTTGGGTGCTGTCAGTGATGGAAATATAACCATATTAGAACAGCAGTTATGGTGTAACGACCTGTAAAGATGACTTGAAAATTATTCCTTGTCCAGTCCCCCCTCTATTTCACGCACTTGATTACAGCTGAACTTGCTTCTTTTATCCTGCTTCTGAAACACAGCAATGAATGTTTTCCTAATGTTTCTCATTTTCTGATAGAAGAAGAAATTATTAAGAAAGTAGAAGAGTACAATAAGAATGATAAGGATTTTCCCTGCAAAAAGAAAACAGGAACAAAACTAAGTATTAGCTAATGCATAAGGGCCCTCCAATCTTGTTGTAGATCTGATAAGGTAACCCTCCTAAAATTCCTGAAGCAGAACATACCTTAGAGGTGCCAAGAAGACTATTCTGTGCCAAATTAGTTTGTGTGGCAAAAAATAATCCTTAAATACCCCAGCATTAACCTCTAAGCAAAAACATTGAATATCCTAGCGTTTCAATCCTATTCTGATGTTACTTGTAATATAGTCACTAGCTGTCATTTACATAGTAATGCATATCAAAAAGAAAAATTAAATTCTCTAATAGTCATTCTACCTCTGTGAAATTGTATGGCTAATTCACTAACAGACGTAATTTAACAGCATTGGATGGTAGTAAAAAAAAATAGTTTAATGTGTTAAGTTGTAGTCTTCTAGATGCATTTCCTTGTAGTGATTAGATTTGCTTATATGCTCTAGGCTGAAGCAGAACTTCTTTCTTCCATCGTCACTTTTTTCAAGCGATTAGGAATCACAGCAGCAGATGTTGGATTCAAGGTTTCAAGCCGAAAGGTATGAAATTCTTCATTTTATGAACATAGACTGAAAAACGCCCATCAAACATTGTTTGAAGATCATTTTTATTACAATTAAAGATTTTTTTGTAGTATTGTTAGTAGTTTGTATACTTCTCAATTCTCATAATTTGCAATAATCAAGTTGTGTGCCTCTATGAGCTAATTCCATTATGCATTAGCTATATTTTTCTTTGTTTTACGAGAAGTCCTTGGCTTCCATTTTAAAGAATGTGAATCGCATGAATAATTTATTATCTTGCCAAGTTGTATTACACAATAAATATATTAAACACTTTATACGTACAATTAGAAACTTGTAGGAGGTTTGTACTTATGTATGTTAAAATGAAGAAAAATTCACAGTTTGAATGGCTATTCCTAAAGGGTGAATGAAATCCAAATTTTGCTTAGACGAGATAGGACACTGGTAGAGTCTACAATTTTATTTGTTAGTAGAAATTTGCCCGTTCTTAAGCTTCTGTGATTTGAATTGGCAGGTTGTATGAGTAGTATTTTAGATCTGCACCATATGCTTCGTGAGATATTCAAAAGGGCAGAAGGAAGTTTGTGATTGACTGTTACTCTGGATTCTTTAGGTGGCTCAGTTTATCTTTTCTCTTCCTTTTCATTTAGTGTTTACTAAGGGTTTATGATGTTGAGTGGCTTGAGCCTACAATTTCTTAATTTGCCTGTAATTCACTAAACCTTTGTAGATATGCACAAGTTGTGGTAACTGTTATTGGTTCTTTATTTAATCCAGCTCTCGTTTATGTGCTTCTAGGTATCATTTGGTGTTGTGATGTACTCTCTACCTTGTATTTCTATATCATTTTAATTTCTTTTTTTTAATAAAAGAAAGATTCAAAGCTGTCATTATAGTGAATCTTATCTTCTCCTTCTTTACAGGTTTTGCAGGAAGTATTGAAGTGCTACTCTATACCTGAAAGTTTATTTGGAAAGGTTTGCATCATCATAGACAAGGTTAGTGAAGTATGCTGCTGCTCTTTGATTTGGTATATTCAGTTTTTATTTTTTAAATTATAGATATAGTTTAACTTCACTTGTTCCTTGTTTTGTTCTCAAGAAAGCAAGTTCAATGTAACATCAAGAAGATAGATATAGTCTTTAGATTCTGTTCATTACTTTTATCTTTAGGTGGTAATGCTGTTAGTTTAATATGCTAGACTTTTCCAAAGTCATGCACAATCTACTCCTTTATGACTGGGATTTTATGATGCTGTCATTGGTTTTCAATTGTTTTACGGTGTTAGTTTTCTGCTGTTATGTTCTTTTCTTAAATTCAATTTCTTTTTGTATATCACTTTTCACCGAGTGCCTTGATAAATAGATATTTGTATATCAATACTATTCTAAAAGCCAGAAAACTCTTATGGTCTGATAATTTATAATAAGTATATATATTATTTCATTTAAATTAATTAAAAATATATATAATTTATTTTTTTTCTCTTATTAACTACTCATTATCCTACCCACTCAAATATTTTTTTTATTAATTAGAAAATTAAAAAATAATATTAACTTTTTAATAACTACCAACCTCACTCCTACTCGGACACTAACTCATTTTTTATCTTTTAAATAAGACTCAAATTTAAAATTAACAATTTATACTTTAAAAAAAAATTAAAAAATTTGGTATGTGCATAAACACGTGCTTGTAAATAGTATAAAATATTTATTGTTAAATGTATATATGTAATTTGAATGTGATTAATTTGTAACAGATTGAGAAAATCCCTGTAGAGGATATAAAGAAAGAGTTGATATCAGTTGGTGTAACAAAGGAGGCTATTGAGGAATTATTGCAGGTCCTTTCCATGAAGTCATTGACAAAGTTGGAAGGTTAGCTTTTGACAATATATTGATTTTAAAAGTTATACACAGATGGACACATATTCCTGAATAGGTGTATGCAATGTTTGAAAATCAGATTGATTCGGCCTATAGGACAGTTGCCTGGGTGACAAATCGAATTGGGTTGAATCAAAAACCGTTTTGGTGGTTGGACTGTAAAAACCGTAAAAATAGGAAAAAATTTAGAACTAGTGCTTGTTTGATCAAATCGAATCGTTTAAAAAAACTATTATTTTTATTAAGAATTAATGAAATATTTATATTTTATATTAAAGATTAATGAAACAATTATATTTTATATTGATATTATTTTTATGCATAAGTTAAAATTTGAATGTTGTGATGCAAAATAAATCAATATTAATTATTAATAATTATATTTGACTATTTTGTATGTGATTTTCTTATTATTTAATGAATATTGAATTATTATCTTTTGTTTTATCATGTATTTAGTATTTATAATTAATAGAAAAATTTATAAAATATGTATAATATTTAAAATATAAAATATATTTATGACGTCGTCTGGTCCAATAACCCATAATCCGAGACTCGTACAAATTTTTCTAGTCGATCATGGGTCCAGTTTTAAAACATTGCTTTGAGGCAAGATTGGAGCACGACCTAATCATGATGGATGCGCGATCCCATGAAGACAAGGATTGTTTAGTGAAAGTGGTCGACGGAAGGTGCAATTCTTCACCCGCACTGGTAGGATTTTTCGAGTTTGCTGCTGGGTTTTCGGAGGCTCAACAGACTGTTTCTCTTCGTGCCCTAATCGTCTCATAGAGAAGACGACTCTAACGCAACATTTCATTTAAATTAATAGTGCTTGTTTTGCTTTGTGATTACAGGCCTTGTTTTGGATGGTGCAAGCCTTGCTTTAAAAGCCCTGTAACTAAATCAAAGAACAATTACCCAATTTAACTTATTTTAAAAGGCCTGTAACTAACACAAATAACAATTTAACCCATAACTTATTTAAAAGGGCTGTAACTAACTCAATAAAGGAGTCTTAATATCTGGTTGAAAAAAGAGAAAATAATTTCCCATGTGAAGTTCCCTTGTTCCTTTTTTTTTCTGCTATTAATTTGCAGTTAGAAATACTTTGCTAAAGGAAAAAATAAATAAATGACAACTTAAAGTTTGACTCATCATTTATATAAAATTATGTATATACTATTATATATATATATATATATATATATATATATATATATATACTGTATATATAATAATATTTACTATAGACACGCTCCCTAAACGCTCCTAAAGTTTGAATTTTCCAAGTTTAGACGCTTCTCCATTCCAACTACCGTCCCCGCCCCCGCTTCGTGCAACTACGGTGTGCTACTTGGCATTCTGTTGTTTCTTGGAGCTTGGTCACATTATATTCCTTAAACTACATAGAAGCAATTGTAAATTTTATATAATGTATTGCTTGGCTAGTATATTTAGTTGTTCAAATGACTTCAGCCTATTCCGTACAACTTATGCCTTTGGACCAAGAAGTTTATTCTAAGTTGATTTTGGTTAATTTTTAAGAAAAAATTATAATTTGGTGCATCGAGCTCCATTTGTTATTTGAGAAGATATTGATATCAAATCATTCAATAATTCTAATTATGAAATTCTTTAGAGATACTTGGAGATGCTGGGGAAGCTGTTGCTGATCTGAGACAGCTGTTTTCACTTGCTGAAAAGTTTGGTTATTCTGATTGGATTCAGTTTGATGCATCAATTGTCCGTGGGCTTGCCTACTACACTGGTATTGTGTTTGAGGTAAGATTTGTGTCGTCATTTACAGTTACTAGCTTTATTGGTTGAGTGACTATAGATACTATAAAACACTCCTACAACATTTTTGACTTAGCTGTTGCTTGTGGAGTTGCCCTTTTCTGTATATTTTGTTATTATC
Organism: Quillaja saponaria; assembly: GCA_029379385.1. Taxonomy (NCBI): domain Eukaryota; kingdom Viridiplantae; phylum Streptophyta; class Magnoliopsida; order Fabales; family Quillajaceae; genus Quillaja; species Quillaja saponaria. The sequence continues at coordinate 29,645,553 of CM055607.1, read as the reverse complement.
TGCACAAAATGATGACCTTAGAACCCTTTTCTTATATGTTCATTCTTGAGGTTGTTGTCCTCTTTGCTAGAAGTCTACAAACATTATCCGTTTACCACATGTACAATTTGCAACTATGAAAGCTGAGGACTGTAAATTATGTATAAAACCTATTGGTGAAGATAAGATACTTAGTTTTAGCATTTTCTAATAAGAACTAATGCTGTATTTTATAGCTCCGATTCTTTGACCTTGCAACTATTCTATTCACTTTCAGATGGTATAACTTGATTGTGATTTTTTGTCTATCACAAATGACTGAATTTTCTTGTTAGGGTTTCGACAGGAAAGGAAAACTGCGGGCTGTTTGTGGTGGTGGCCGATATGATCGATTATTCTCAACTTTTGGTGCTGATGATGTTCCTGCTTGTGGATTTGGATTTGGTGATGCAGTCATAGTGGAAGTCAGTATCTGTTCTACATTCATGTTTTTACTACTCTAAAGGAAACAATAAAGGCATATGAGGTGTTTATATGTACATGTTGTCATTAATCTGCCAATGCATTGTCTTAACTACTACTTTTGTGGCAGACCAGCTTCTGCATACTTATCACAGGCTTAGTTATGGAGAAGTGGTAGTGTAAGCAATGAAAAATGCGATGCTTAGTTGTGCTATAACAAATGGTTTTAAGTTATGAATCTGTTTGTTTATATAGGATAGAAAATAGAAAACCAAAATTTCAGTCAGAATTATCTTGCATTGTCATTATTCTTCTCTCAAGCTGCTTACGTTTTGTATTTGGGAATAGTGTTCAATGGTCAACTAAAGATGTTGTCTGCTATATACCTATTTAAGAAGCTTGAGGGAACCGTTTGCAACTGCTGGAGTAAAGTAATTATAAGAAGATTTATATTCAAGCTGGTTATAGCTTATAACTTCTTTCACTCTCATAGTTCTGTAAAGATCACTCTTTTCCCAACAATGAAATAGGAGTTATTGACCTCAAATCACTTTGTTTTTATGTAAATATGGTGCGACAAACGACCCGAGATTTCCAAGAACATTTTTTGACGTGCTATACAGTTATATGAAGCAATGGACTATTATCTCATTTGTTATTCTGCTTAGAAGGCATACTCCTGATAATTTGTGGCTTGAAAGCTTTCCTTCTTTGCAATGGTGACATTTGCAGTGAACTGACTTATTACTTTAACTTCATTGTTTTGTTTATACTCTTTTTTCTGTTTCATTTATTGACACTCTTTGCACCTGGGTGATGGGAGTGGTTGTTACAGTTGCTAAAGGAGAAGGGTTTAATACCCGAGCTTGGCATGCAAGTAGAGAACATTGTATGTGCGCTGGATCTTGATCTTCAGGGAGCAGCTGCTATGGTTGCTACCATACTCAGAGAAAAAGGGCTAAGTGTTGATTTGGTCTTAGAAAGCAAACCACTCAAATGGTGCTAATTCATGCATACATGTTCTCTTTTCTCGAGTTCTGTATCAATGAATTAGATCTTTTTCATGTGGTCTTACTCTATTCTACTTATGCTCTTTTAGGGTGTTCAAACGAGCAGTGCGAATAAATGCTGAACGGCTGATATTGGTAGGGAAATCTGAGTGGCAAAGGGGTATGGTTGGTGTCAAAATTCTCTCTACTGGTGAACAATATGAGGTTAAACTTGACGAACTAAAGTAATTACAAGTTAATATTGTTGTGAGGGTACCATTACCTTATACATTTATATTAATACTTTTTTTCCGACTTGTTTAACACTTAGTTTGCATTGATATACACAGTAAGATGCATACGCGCACAAAAATATGGATGCATCTACATATGTTCGTGTTTGCTTTTTCTTTTCAAGTCTACGCATTTTATTATCCGCTTATCCTTATTTTGTTGCTATATTGTTATTAACATTTTACAGTGAGAAGATATTTCACTTCGAAGTGAATGGTGTATTGTCTCTCACTCATGCTTCATAGTGACATTGTTAAGTTCTCTGTAATGTCTCTTCCCGTGCCTACTAAAATTTCTTAGATGCTTTCAGTTAGGGCAAGGGCCATAAAGCAAACTACAGCTTGAATTGACTCGATAAGAGTTGTTCAACTAATACGCTACCTGATTCAAAGACTAAACAACTTGAATAACGTTCTTATCAAAAAAATAAAAAAAAAAAACAACTTGAATAACCTATTGGGACTTCGGACAAAAAGCATTTGTACTAGTAACCCAACTATTTCCTATTTAAGATGAGCTTGATGAAATGTTTGTTTGGACTCGTTCTTAAATATAATGAACTAGGCATGAAATACTGCTTCAGAGACTGGCTCAGCGTATTATGAATTCAAGTGCTAGTAAAAACAAGAAATATGTCTTCTTTTGGATCCTTGACTCTGCTGTATTCCATGTGACTTTTTGAGTCATGTATTTCAGATGTGTCCATTGAACTTACTATTACTTGGTAATTTTTTGGGTGGGAGGTGCCATCAATTTCTATACTTACCAGTAGCTGGTCCACCATGCCACCTCGTGCATTATGTCACCCCCCACTGATTTTTGGTTAGTTGACAAGTGTATCTATGACCACAGTTGAAATGTCATTATTGAAGTTTGAGAGATTTTATAAAAGGATTGGAGAAAGGTAAACATGGAATGACTGATAATTGTAGAATGAATCTACAAATAGAAAATGCAGGTTTGACCTTATTTGAGCCCCTTCTTGCTCCTCTAGTATGCGTTGTTCCTTCGGAGTAAATCATCTGTAGGATGGATGCAAGATGTTTGGTGATGCGATGGTCTCAAAATGGGAGGTGGTTTAATGATGTTAACTTGGTCTCAAGTAACATTGACGCTACAGGAAAACAGATAAAGAGATTTCCTTCGAACTTGATTCACTTTGCACAAGATTATAAGGAGTAAGTTTAGCGTTAAACGAAATGGTTGGGATGCTCACATACCTTGGAACTTCATCTCTTAGGTGTGTTCGTTCTTTTCTCCTTTGAAAATCAAGTTTGAATTTGGTGATGGGTATTAGGTCTAGGAAGATTTGTGGTAGGGGATGATCCATTTCTTTTACAGTTGTTCCCCAGCCATATCATCTTTCTAGTTTTGACATTGCACCCGTGTCTTCTTTCCATGTTACCGATGGTGATCAATATCTTGGAATCTTCATTTCTTCCGTCTTTGGGGTTATAAAGGTATTTTTGTATTTTTAGTAAGAGTGTAATTGTAACCTTATGCTTACATATAAATATAGATTCAGAGATAGGGATACATGAGTGCTCTTAGTTTCTGACTCTCTATTTTCGTTCTCTCTTCTTATCTCTCTTATTAACTTCACATTCCATAATCTTAATGACACGATACTTCTAATCTTAATTGTTTTACTATACATTCTTGAATCTTGGTCATTTCCAAGGGCTTCTAACAATGTTTTTATGTCTTTTTGGTCCATTTCTCTAACTCTATTGCTTTGTCTCTTGCTAATAGTAATTGGAAAGCCAAGTTTCTATCAAGCTAAGGCTTTTGTTTGGCCTGTTGTTCTTTATAGGGTCAACACCAATAATTTGTTGCAGGTGCGGATACCCAATAAGGTTTTGTTTCTCGATGTCTGTGTCTTGTGCTCTTAGCTCACTACTTTTACTGAGTTTCAGAGTGGCCTAAAACTTTGAAAGACACATTGATTCCTTTAAGAGGTTTTGAGGGGAACAAAGAAGCTAAGTTTCGTTGGCAATCTTCTATACTTTTGGTGATTTTGTTGTGACTGTACAGAATGTAGTGTATGGATCTTTAGATATGCTTATTTACTGGCTAATCTCATTTGGGATGGGATAATCTTCTCGGCTTGCCTTTTGTATATTTCTTGCTTCTGCTTAAGAGCATTTCTTTTTCCTTTTTGAAAAAGAAATCTGATGGCGATAATGGTGTGCTTCACGTGTTGAAAATTTGCTTGACGTAATATGTAATAAGGTGTTCTATCCACCTGTTTCCTCTCAAACGAGAAAAAGAAACATATCAAATTAACAAAGCAGTTTATTTAAAGTCATACGACATCATCTTGCTAAAAGGTCATTTTTTGAAAGTTTAAGGTTTGCGATAGTAGAGAATAGCTAAGATACTTGTAGAATGAATCTGAGACAAAATGCAAGTTTGTCCTATTCGATCCCCTTTTTGCTCTTTTCATATGTAATATTGTTTAGGAAGAAAAAAAAAAAAAAAAAAAGCTTTCCTAAAGTGCATGAATGATTTATGCATTAATTTCACGATGGCAATAATCATGGGCTTTAAATGTCCATATTTTCACATCTTAGCCATTACCTTGACTCACTCTTAAATAAGAATCCATTCTACCATGAATTGCAATTTATTTTTGGCGTCTTACAACGACATTGAGAGCCCACATGCTTCTCTAGACATGTGTCATCGCTTCTTTCTGAGCCCACAGCCCATGCTGCTCGTCGAGCTCACTCCTCACCTTACTGCTCATGGTTCGTTCACAGGTTATGTAAATACTTAGTTGTATATACAGATTGTAATTATTTGAATTAATACAAGAAATTTTTCTAACAAACGATCATGGTATTAGAGCCACAAAGAGAAAACCTAACCTGAACTGCCACCACCACTGTTGCCAACCGTTGACTGGCGACTTTGACTCAGATCCTGACTCACTTCAGGTAGGCAAACATAACCCACAAGGTTTCTTCCGGAGTTGCTGCCATCTCAGTACAAATTTCTCATTTTTTTTTTTCAATTCCTGACCTAGATTTTCCTTTTATGAAATTCTCTGATTCTTGTGTTTTCCAGTTGATTTCTCCCACTTGGCCTTTTTTGGCTTCGATTATAGTAGTAGACTTGATCCTTAGGGCTGATTTGAAAGGGGAAAGCGTCTTGGATGATTTTGTCTCGGTTTGCGTTTTTGGGTGATATTTGGCTAGGGTCTGTTATTTTTTGGGGCTGGTCTGTTTGTGGCTGTTGTTTGCAGGTTGTTCTAGGCCATGGGTGGTGATTTAAAGGGCTTGATTGGGTTCTTTGTTGGTTGACTTAGTTGTGGCCATGTGAGTTCTTGTGAAATTCTTGATTCTTGTTGTTGGGTGTGATGAGCATACTCTTCTAACTTCAGCTGGTTTCTTTCACTCCTAGGGTCCTCTTTGGCACCAATGCGAGTGATAAGGATTGAACTTAAAAGGTTGTTTAGGAGGGAGCTATTTTTGGAGGTTCTTTGTTGCATTTTTGCTCTTTGTATTGACTACTTGCAGCGGTTACTTTTGTTCTTAGGATGCCTACTGGGGGCCTTTGTTGGAGAACAAGACTACAATTTTTTGGATGTTTATTGTTGATTGGAAATAACATGGAGTTTTACGGTGGGCAACTATGAGGTAGTAAGTTGACACGTAGCAACGATGAGGATCGTTTCTTTGAAACTGCAAAGTTCTTTCCAAAAACCAAACTCTACTCCTGTTAGTATAGAATAATTGCAATGCCTTAAGAATTTGTTGACTAGACTGCAATGTCACTCCCCTACAACATCTTCATCTTCATCTTGCTCTGCTGTCAGTACACATTCCATTGTCGAATCCAAGCCCTTGATTATAGGCTTCGGTGCTTCAGACCATATGACAGTACCTCTAGTAGTTTTTCTTCCTATTTTCCGTGCTCAAGTAAAGAAAAGGTTCGAGTAGCCAATGGCTCCTTGTCATCCATTTCAGGGAAAGGTTCCATTCGTTTTACTTCTTTCTTAACCTTATTCTCTGTACTTCATGTCCTAAATTTTTTTATGAAACTTTTATCTATCAGTACTATGACTTTGTAGATCGATTTTTATTCATCCTATTATATTTTTTTGGAAATGGGAAGTAGAAAAACAATTGGCTATCGTAGAGAGCATGATGGGTTTATTTGTTGGAATATGGTCATAAATCTTGTTTGAAGCTGGTACTTTTGTTTAGGCTCTTCCAAGTAGTTCTACCATTTCTTCTGAGCAAGAGTTGGTTCAGTGGCTTTGTTGCTTTGGACACCATTTTTTTGGTTTTAGGAAATATGTTGCCTAATTTACTCAAGTAGTATACTCTGAACAATTTGACTTATGATGCTTGTGATTTTGCAAAACACACAAGCTACTCTTACGCTCACATGTATAGTAAAACTACTTCATCATTTGTGCTTATTAATTATGATGTTTGGGATTCTAGTCGGGTTGTCTTGTTATCTGTGTATAGGAAGTTTGTTACCTTCATCGATTGCCATAGTCTAACTACCTAGGTGTAGTTGATGCATGCAAAAAATGAAGTGTTTAATTTCTTTGAGATATTTCACAAAATGATTTGCAATCAGATTGATGCTAAAGTTAAAGTTTTAAGAAGTGATAACGGTACTAAGTATCTAATGGATTATTTCAGAATTATCTTTGTGATCATGGGATAATTCATCAAACTAATATTAACAATGGTACATCAAAATAGAAATATTTTGGAGATAGTAAGGTCGTTGGTGTTTGCTATGAATGTTCCAACAATTTATTGGGTGATGTAGTTTTCTGAGATGCTTATCTTATTAATCACATGCCATTATGAGCTATTGATTTTAAAACTCATTTGGATCCTTTTCTCGATAATTGTTACTCTATTGTTCTTCATATGGTCTTAGGGTGTGTTTGCTTTGTGCATGAGCATAAAAAGTATGTCAGTTAACTTGATCCAAGAGTTCTTAAATACACTTTTATTGGGTATTCTGCAACTCAAAAGGAATATAAGTGATACCACCCACCTATTAGGAAGATTTTTGCCAGGATGGATGTCACTCTTCGAGTTGATGCTTATTTTCCTTCGTCATCTCTTCAGGAGGAGAGCTACAATGAAGAATAGTTAACTTATAGAGGTCAGGAGGACTGGATATCATCCTTGGAGTTGAATTATGATAGCCAGGGAGATTGGATATAATCGACTTTGATACCAAGTTGAATTTAAGAGAATATATCTTGTATTAACAAACAATTATAACCTATTTGGCAGTTATATATAAATAAAGAGGGTAAATAACCAAATACCCCTATATCTTAAGTATTTTCATCCAATAGTTAGAGTTTTGAGTCTCAGTGTTATTAGAGTTATTAGGGTGTACCTATATAAAGGCTTTTACGATGTCTTATTGTAAGTTGATCATTAAGTTATTGAATGTTTTTCCCTGGTGAAGTATCTACTTGCCCTTTTCTCTCTTTGTATTTATCTCCTCTCTGTATTTCTCTATACTCCATATCCCCGTCTTGGTTTGCTATTAAATATCTAGTTCATTGCCTTCCTTATTTTTGGGTTTCAAACGCATCTTTTACTTTCTCAAGTACATTTTACTTCTTAGGCCCTTATTTTTTTTGAAGAAAGATAAGGATTTACCTTATAGAATATCTTCTCGAAAGATAATACGTTCTTTTAGATGGTGCTTATGCTTATGAAGAAAATAAGTTAATTTTTTTTATGTTTGATAAAAAAATGGGGTGTTCTTTTCTGGGCTTTCAAAAGTTGGTTGTTGCTTTAATAAATTTGAAAGTTTGATATGACCTTAACTTAGAAAAGCCACAACATTATCAAACCAGACTTAATTTTGTAGTTTCTATTTATTGAGAGTAGTTTTTATATTATTTCACCAAATATTATTGTTGTTGCTTTTTAAAAACAGTTTTAAGAAAGCGAGAAGAGTATAACACCTCTAAAAAAGTTACAACATTATTAAACCAAGTTATAGTCAGTGAGTCAAAGTGGAAGCGAGAGTATCCTTGAATTTTGTGCATCCCACTGACCAATCTTTTGTTTTATTTTTTTCTTACTAATATAGTTGCACGGTGTGGGTTTTACACATATAATTTTACTTTTCTAAAAGAGGAAGAGCTGCCATTAGACCAGATTGTTTGCAGATGTCATCCTAATTACTGTTGAGTGTTGATCCTTAGTTTTTATTTCATGAAAAAAATTAGGAGAAAAGGCAAGGCCCTTTTTGTTTTGTTTTGTTTTTTTTTTCTTTACTTGTTGGCTCTTTTTTAGATGGGTTGGGTATTGCTAATTGTCTCGTGAGAATATACATATGCATTGAGCAAGATGGTAAGATGACTTTGCTGCAGCCACGATGTGTAATCCCATATCGCTAAGGTTCAGGGGCTTCACAATACATATAAATCTATGAACCTCTCCTCTTGTTACCAATTGATTAGTTTTAAGAGTGAGGTTTTAACATAAGATTAGAACTGGACTCTAATTGATGGGCCTCTCAAGGTTTCATACCCAGTCCCATCATGTCAAAACCCAACAACTAACCTTGAAAACGTGTTGAATATCCATGTTTTACGTGAGGGGGTGTCGAGGTTCAGGGGCTTCACAATATATATAAGTTCTTGGGCTTCTCCTCTTGTTACCAATTAATTGATTTTAAGGGTGAGGTTTCAACAGATGCATTATTTTTACACATCCAATTTTATGTTGCTCAATTTGTGTGGTGAATTTAAGTATGTTAGTTCAAGCAGGTGGTTTTGACTGTCTCATTAGTTTTATACTCATAGATGGAGTAAACTAGTAGTGTTACAAACACATGCCTCTGATTCTCACACTGTTATCTTTATCCTTGCCTTCAAGGTTTAACTTTGTCCCCACATACCCAAATCCCGTTATAAAGAAAGCCCCAGTCCGCAACAAGAGATAGATGAAGAAATGATTTTTTTTCCAAATAGCATGTCATAGATTGCAGTGCAGCATAAACATTCCCATTATCAGCTCCAAAGGATGAATCCTGTTTATAAAATGGAAAGGTCAAAGTACATGTCAGAGTGGTTATAAAGGAGTGATATCCATCATGCTTTGTATTACTTCTCGTCCTGATCTTATACTTGCGTAGTAAAGAAATCTTGTGCGAAATTTACAAATGAATAATCAAAATATAACATAAAACATCGTTCTACGTCATTTCCTCAATTTTGGGCTTGATCTTTAATAGTTAATCTGTTTTGTGCTGTATGTAACTGTAAAGCATTCTGTGGCAATTTTATTTCCGTGTGGTGTTTGAGTGACTTGTGTGTACGCAAAAGTAGCAATAAACATCAAGTACCTATCTCCAATTTGAGAACGTGGTTTTCTTGATGCCTTGGCGTTGTTCTTTTGCTTAATGCGATTCCCTAGCTTCTCTGTCACAACCCATTCGTTGACACGGTTGGTTTCTAGGAGTTCTATAATTGCTGCTTTAGTTCGATGGAGTGACATGACATTCTCAAACAATATCCAGAATACAATTAGATGCGGGGACCTGTCCACGGGAAAGAACCTTATTGGCAACTGAATTAATAAAAATGGCAAAACGAATGATAGAAAAAACTTTATATTGCTGTTAGAGGTTTGTTACCTTGGGGTGCAGACTGCATTTAAAATTGTGATGATTGCTGGGATGTATAGCGCAATCAGCTTGGTCAGACTTGCTTCCGGAACTAAAACAGTAGCTGGTATAACAATGCAGTAAAGAAGGTGACCCAGTGTGCGACTATATCCAATCATTATTTTTGTAAAGATGGTGTTTATTTGAGAATATATACGTGAAGCGTATCAGTTAATGACAATCCTGAGTGTACAGCATTAGGAAAAATGGTTTAGATGTTAGTCAATGTTACGGAAGATATTTAAGAAATATGCATTAATGGCATGTGAATTACATACTGAAGGACAGATAACCTCAGTGAGATATTGCTTTAAGCTGCATAGTTAATCAATTGTGTTAATCAATACAGCAATTAAATATAATTGGTCAGAAATATAAATTACTCCGATATGGCTGTATCTTTATGTTACTTATAAAAATGATTTTACATCTTATTGATGCTGTAATAATTCATATGACATAACTGTACTGTGCTGACGAGTTCAACCAACTCAAGACTATATCTGCGGTTGAAAAAGTATATGTATACCTCTTTCTCATTATACATTGGGATTTGAATTATATCACCAGGTTCTGTTTCAGGGAATCCAACTTGTACTTGGTGTATCTTTTCCCCCTCAACAGTTTCACCCACAGAATTATGGCAGCCATGTAAACTCTTTCAGCAAACAGCATGAGGGACATCCCTGAGCACGGTGGAGCTGCTAGTTGTAAAAGTGGTAACATCACAGGGATTCTGAGAGATTGCCAGGCATAGCTCATACTGTTTGTGAAATCTTCTGGGACCCTCACCTCAGGCTGCTGAATTACTAGATTTCTCATGGTCTCCGGTGTCTCTAGTTATGGTAGGAAATAGACCCCAAACCTAGAGCCTGAATTAGGAGAGTCACTTGAAGGAATTGGATGGGGGAGTACATCAAGTAGGTGCAAATGTGTCTTGGAGTTGAAGCCTTTACTTTAAATAGAAAGGCAATAGCTGGGGAGAAGTTGAAGACATAGATTGGGTTTACGTGGAAGAATGTAGTACAACGAGTGAGCTGTTAAAGGGGGAGGTCTTAGGTTTTAGAGAGACATGTTCTTCATGCAAGTAGTGGCGCTGCAATGTATGTATTTGATAGCTGGATACCTGGCCTTTCTTGCCGACAATAAGGTCAAAATTTTACTGTCAATGATTTGGATTAGGATTTAACTGCTTGTACTTTGAGGTTCTTGGAATCTTGTGAGTAATATCTCGGATGTGTGTAACAGAAGCAAGCTGGCATCTCTGGTATATTCTGTAATCCTTAGATATGTTCTTTTGTACTTTTACTATTTCCTTTTCCTATTTTGTTTATCTGCCTTAAAATGAGTTGAATATGTTTACTTTTTTATTTCCTTAGGAATGAGGATGAGGACATTTAGTATTGGAACTTCCTTAATTGTCATTTTAGGAAAATTTGGAGAGCTTTTAGTGGTTTCACTGTTAGTTATCACTGTAAGAAAGCTAAAGAATTCTTGTCCAATGAAGCAACTAAAACATTGAAACAATTAATACTTCCAAAACAAGTATTTTATATGCCAAAAGAAGTCTTCATCAAAAAACTTATGATCAAATACTAACATGTTTTGTTATTACTTTCTATATGTTTATAAACCATTATGATAATATGGAAGAAGCAAGAGGGTAACAGATTGACCCTTCAAGACTGGAATTTAAAATTATGAAAGTCAGTGGTATAATTTCAATGATGAATGATAGAGTCAATTTTAGTTGACTATGTACAGGATTAATAAATTGACTGTATGAAAACCACAAATTATCATGTGGATGCGGCCAGTTCAGATATCATATGTAGGTTCTGCCAACACGTTGCAGTCGGAAAAAAAAAGGTTGTTGATTGGATTTGTCTAGACGTGTACAAAAAACATGTTACTTACGGACTCAAGTTAGATGTGGATATGATAGTCTAACACTTCAGCTACATTTCAAGCTTCTTCGTCAATGAATTATGTGTTGGAACATATCCTATATACTACGTATCTATTTTGCCTCAATCCATTCCAAATAAAAAAGATAATGAAATCAAATATCAGTACCAAGTATAATGCATTTCAGTGAGTGGATCTTATATAGTGCGCTGGACTGTTAAATGAGGTTGTTGTTTACATTTGCAAAAGTCTATGCATTCAAATATTTATGAAGCATTAGTAAATATGGACAAAGTTCATATATGGAACAACTAAATATAGGATATAGGAGTGCTGTATCATGTGGCAGGCTATTGGTTAAATATTTCATCATAAATAGCAAGCAAGAATTTATGGAGATATTGGATTTATAAACTTGATTAGCATATAGGTCAGCCACAGTAAGTAATCTGTTGAATTAACTGCACTTAGGTTACTGATTTTTTGTATGCATTGTTCTCATTGACTATTTCCTTTTATATAATAACTATCTTGGTTAATGGCCTTTTCGTACATGATATTTGTGCTTTGGAGGCTAAAGTAGATTCTGCATGTTGAAGTTAATTGTAGAGTACCTTGCCTGGTAGAACCATTTCTGATGTTTTGGAATTTTCAGTTGGACTAACCTTTTCCATATTTGACGATTACATTGCTGATATCCTTTTAAAATCTCTGGTTTGACCCTGATCTACTGTTCCATGATTCACCCAGCATTTGTTATTTATGCTTGTTGGCAAGCATTAATCGTCAATACTGTTATGCAAATACCCTATTCAGTTTTTTTTTTTTTTCTCCCAATATTTAGAGATGGTTTCCACGTTAATATTAAGTGTTCCATATAACTGGTTTATGCCTTGCAGAGAACATAGGTGTGTACTTTTTTGTTTTCTTACTACATTGAGGTTCTTGTTCAGTGGTGTATGAGCAAACGGTTTTGTGGTTAGATTAATAAAATCATTGTCGACAGTTGTTCTGCTTTGTAAGGTAAATTTCCAAAGTAGTCGTTCTGTTCCCTCATGAATCAACAATTGAAACCTGGTGCACTAGGTCAAGTGTATTTGGCAACATGGTCAATGGTTTTCTCTTTTTGGGGGATAGGGCTTCTGTCGTCTAATCATTGTTTATCACTTAATATTGTTAATTATGTCCTTACTTTTCCAAGACATGTCATCATGAATATATTATCTTGAAATTATATCTCCTCCACATTGAATCTGGTTTTATCAAGTTGAGTTTCTTTGCCTTCTTGTTCTTTCTAACTTAAACTCTCATCACTACCTTGTTCTTTGTATGTGTTTAGTTTTGATTGATTAGTAAGCAGTCCAATTATATTTCTCACGAACGTTAGGTTAATGGTAACTTGATTTCCATGTAAAATGTAGTCTTGTGAGGTTATACTGCTGAAACTTCTTTTTGAGGTTGGAGAAGGAAAAGGAAGGGACTGGGCAGGAGAATATTAGGCGATTGTATTACCAGGGGTAGGGGGCAGTCGTCTATTGAGGGCTTGCATTGCTATGCCACCAGGAGTCCTCTAATACATGAGTCATTTATTGCTATTGCAGTCCATAACCTTAGCATCGCTGACATGGACAAAATGGAATGTCTCCTACGGTAATCTGATGTTGTGATATAGCAGCACAGCAGTGATCTGCAAGTAAATCAATAGTTTGCCACTTTATTAGATCAACTGTCTGTAAGGTACTTACTTTAGTTAGAAAGCTGTATTTTAGGGAAATTTTAGAAGCCTTGTAGTCGCTTGACTAAGGGATTCTCTACTTTCTAGTTGTTTTTGGCACATCCCTTGTACATCTTGCTATCACATTGAGCAACATATCTATATTCATTTTCACCATTTAACTGCAGCTGAAGCAGAAGCTTACCTCATTCCTTACAACCTTATCTTGAACTCCGTTAATATATTATGCTCATGCCTTGATGTGTTGTATATCTCATTCATGTGGTTAAAACCGGATTGAGTGAAATAACAGGATTATAGTTTTACCGTTGAGGTGCTATCCATGGGTGGTCTGGTGGCCCTCGTGGATGAAATATGCTGAGCCCCAATTGACGAACCAGCTGGACAAACTGGTGATATTCTCTTAACGTGTCACCCTCTAATTGGATTTGGAGTTAAATATCCACGTGCTTTCTTTTGGTGTCACGTGGGCACTAATGTACTACTTACTGTTTAGTATTCTGCATCATAAATTGCACGTCTGCAAAAAGCATTGATTTTTATGATGTTTTGTCCTTCTGTCGAACTCCAACCCATATGATTTCACACTATAAGAATTAGCATATGTTTAGACTCTCTCTTCGTTGTATATGTCTTGGCCAACTAAGGTTTACTTCATTTTTCTGCATTTGCACCTGCACCTTTCTTTGTTTTAGTATAATATAAATTAATAGGAGCATGTAATCTTATGAACCAAAAGAGGTGCAGGTGCTAATACAGATAAATGAGATCTTGGGTTGTTCTCTTCCACTTTATGCTTCTACTTTATACATTTCAAGGATCTACAGCCATCTTTAAGGTAAGAAGCTGCATCATGCTATAGATTTTCACAAGTTACTAGTCAATTTTTGTCTTCTTTTATTTTAGCATTAGTAATTTCTTTTGTGAAGATGTAGAAAATCTGTATGGTTACTTCATCTGTTTTTTTTTTCTTTTTTTTTTTTTTGCTGTTTTTATTGTGATATTTGATGGAAGAGTGTGCATAAATTCTGGTGCAACCAAACAAACCATTTAATAACGCCAAATCGAACACAAAGCAGGAAATCGGGGTGGTTGTTCCATCTTGTTTTGATTCTCTTCGAATTTTGCTCAATTTGGTTACGAACAAGAATTTTATTATTTAATGGACTGAATAGCACAAGATACATATATTTTTTTCCAATTTATTTTTAATATTGTTTGTAATGCTTCTGGTGGAGGTAAAGAACAATGGTACTCACCAATGTTTTTAGACCCGGACATTCACCCAGAAAAGCGAAAACGTCAAGGATTATATGTTTAACCATGATTGAATGTTGGTCCAACCAATATTAATATAAATAATTTTTGTTTCTATTTAATGGACTGAATAGCATAAGATTTTTTTTTTTTTTTTTTGTCAATTTTTTTAATGTTGTTTGTAATGCTTCTAGTGGAGGTAAAGAACAATAGTGCTATGTTTTCAAATCCGGACTTGCACACAGAAAAGCAAATAAGGTCAAGGATCATAAATTTAATTGTGATTGAATCGTGGTCCAAACAATATCAATATTAATAAATATATTATATATATGAAAATTAATTACTTAAACAATTAAATGCTGTAACGTAATTATTTTATCTAAGATTTTGGTATGAACTGTCTCTTTTGCTTGCTGGTACCTATGTTGTGGAAGTTAATTAAAAGAGAATGAATTAAGATTTGGTTTGATGGAGGAAACCACGACCTGTAAGTAACACTAGAGTGTTGATTGTAAATTTTAGATGCTTCTTCCATTTATTTGCTACTCTTATATAGGTATAACAACTGAACAAAGAAATAGAAACTGAATAAAGAAATGGCTAAGCTGATAACAGCTCTAGCTAACCTACTAATGGCTATATGACTTATTCAAATGGAAAACAAATTCAAAAATTAGGGCCTAAAATATTGGAAAGACTTAGTCTTTGCTTCTTGGACCAAGTCTTTAGGCTGCTACTGTTGCTGGTCTTTTGGTATTTTCTGTTGTAGTTGTATCATTTTCCATCCTTCTTAAAAAAGTTGTTCTTGTCCCCAAGAACCGTATCAGGAAATTGAGTTTTGATGATGTCAACTTTCTCCCATGTAGCTTCTGTTGACGGCATCCCTTGCCATTGGATTATGTCCTCCCTTCTCCTATTTCTCATTCAAGTATCCAAGATAGCCATAGGCTTTGGAATTGAAAGTTCATTATCAGCATCCATAGTTAGTAGTTGGGTCAGCACAACAACCTTAGTTCCAACCTGTTTTTTTAGAAGTGACACAAGAAATACAGGATGTATCCGGGCATCAATCGGCAGCTCCAACTTGTAAGCAACAATTCTAATTTTCTGCAAAACTTTAAATGGACTATAATACTTAACAGATAACTTGAAATTTTTCCGTAGGGAGAGAGATTGTTGCCTATAAGGTTGTAACTTCAAATAAACCATGTTGCCAACCATGAATTCTCTTTCTTGGTGCTTAGAGTACCATACATTTTTTTTCATCCGATTTTGAGCTTGCTGAATTTTTTCTTTGATCATCTTAATTACAACGTCCTGCTCTATTAATTCATGTTCCACTGTTGCCACTTTAGCTGTATAGGGAATGTAGGATAGTAAGGTAGGTGGAGGCCTACCGTATACAACTTCAAATGGAGTCTTCTTGGTACTAGAATGCACACTAGTATTACAACAATACTCTGCCCATGTTAGCCACTTAGCCCACTCTTTGGTTTAGAGCTTGTAAAACACCTTAAATACATCTCCAATGTTCGATTTACAACTTCTATTTGGCCATCGATTTGTGGATGATAAGCTGAGCTAAAATTAAACTCAGTGCCCTACAATTGAAACAACTCCTTCCAAAATAAACTCATGAAAGTCGGATTCCTATTGCAAATAATGGATTTAGGCATTCCATGTAAGTGAAAAATATTGTCAAAAAGGATTTAAGCAACACTGGCAGCAGTATAAGGATGAGAGATGGCAGTAAAATGGGCATATTTGGATAATCTGTCAACAACTACGTATATAGTAGTCTCACCTTTTGAATTTGGCAAGCCATCAATGAAATCCATTGAGATATCCTCCCATATTTTGTTTGGGATTGGCAAAGGTTGGAAAAGTCCAGCTGGTGTGGTTTGTTCGGCCTTATGCCTCTGACACACATCACATTCCCTTATAAACTTTCGAACTTCTTTTCTTAGTCCCTTCTAGTAGAAAGTGGAACAAATTCTATGAAGAGTTTTAAAGAAACCACTACAAGAAAACTGCTCATTACCGACCAACTAGGTTGGTCGGTAAAAACCCAAAAATCGTTCGGCAACCCGTTACCGACCAACTATTGGTCAATAATGGGTGGTAGGCAAAATCAAGGTTGCTAATACCGACCAACTGGACAGTTGGTCTGTAATTACCGACCGTAGTTGGTCGGTATTGTTTGTCGGTGAATTTTGTTGGAGAATTAAAAGAAGTTGGTCGAAGATTACCGACCAACCTTATGGTTATTGGTTGGTCGGTGTTACCAACCATAGTTGGTTGGTAAAAATCCTGGAATCTGTTTTGATTCTTTTTAATTATAATTTTCCTAAAAACCTGCTTTACATTAAACAATTTCTAAATGAATACTGAAAATTAAATATACTGATGTATCAAAATAAAATTGTCATATAATTAGAAATAGGATAATTCATGAACAGAATGTAACATGATTAAACAAAATATCATATAGTATATCAAATAATAAAAACTACTAGCTAAAAGCCTTCATCGTGGTCTTCATTGTTCACTGCGTCATCTTGTCCCAAATCAACTTCACCACCATGTCTACTGCTAGAGGAAGCCCCCACATTGCCTTTGTTGAAGTGAAATAACTAATTAATATATGTAATAAGGATAAGTATAGCAATTAAGATAGTGTAAACCCAAAAAAAAAAAAATATAAGCATAATTGGTATAACAACAAAAATCTTGGCAGCATGCTTGTAAATGGCAAAGGTACATCCTCTAGCAATTTACCAAGTTCTGTTAAATGACAAGAATTACACGTATCATAACATTTTCAAATATTGAAACCATCTAAGAGTAGCATAAAGGAAACGTTCTCAATAATCATCTATTTCAACTTTTCAACATCTAGTTGTTGCCTGTACACTAACTTGTCAGAACCTAGAAGCCAAATTTCCACATTACATAAAGTTGCAGGCTCCTGAATACATTATTGCATAACAAGCCATGTATATTGAGTCTAATTGGGTACTTCAGATCCCTAATAACGGAAAATAAACCATTCTTTACATATATACCATTACTAAATACCTAATTCTATCACATAATGATAAAGTTAAGTCTACATCTCTCTTATGGCAACACATAGATAGTTTCAATATGGCAAGAAGAAAAAGAATAATAAAGGATACAAAGCATGTGACAATGCATCATTTCACAAAAGTTGAAAGAAAGATGAAACTTACTGAAGATGATGGCATAAGAATGCTAGTATCTACACCCAGCTTTGCTACCAACAAGTTCACAAAGATTTTCATTTCATCTACTTTTTGAGTTAACTCGCTCTTTGTTGTGCTTAACTCATTTTTCAGGGAATCAATCTTATGAGCCATCTCATATTCACGCCGTGAGGTGGCTGTAGAGGAAGTTGATCTACCAGAAGTACTGGCTCGATCTCCAAATAGAACTTTCGCTGATCCAGCCTTCCCACATCCGTATTTTTTTCCTCCTTTTTTCACTCCCCCAGTTGCCTTTAACCAAAGTTCTTCATAATACTTCAGGATGACTAGTAGGATTTTCCCTGTATTTTTCATTCATTAGGCACGTGTAGGTTTCCTACAAATCCAAATAGAAAAATTTGTTAAACATATACACACACACATATACATAGATATATAAATTAGATATTGAAGCTTAGTCAATAAAAAACAAACTGAAGTGGCTTTTGACTTCTTATTCACAAAATCTCCAGTTTTAGTTTTCTTGTGAATGGGATAGTAAACTTGTAATGTGCTCGATTCCGATCCAAATTCCTTTCTCTACAAAATCATTAAAATTCTAAAATGTTAACATTGCATACCAACTTTTAAAATAATAATATTTTGCAAAAAAAAAATTATCATTTTTTCTTTATGTTGTAGTACTGAGATGGATCCTCCAGCATGTCTAACCAATGAGTCATCTCCTCCAGATGACCTGTTTTGTGACCCTGTTGCATAAAGTTTTTGCCACTTATCAAATGCCCAAATTTGAAGGAGTCCTCTCCAATTTTCTGCTTTCATCCAAATAGGCTTCCATCCCTCGCATTTTAAGAAGTCATTAGTTTTATATTTTTTTAAAGTTGTGGTTCGTGCTTCACTCAACATGTCTTTTAGTCGTCAGTGCAGCTATAATATTGAACACAGATTTAGATTCTACCTCCTCCTTCCCTGTCTCAAACCTATAATGGGCCTGCGATTTAACAAAAACATTTAATTATTATGACATATTAGGAAAAATAGATATAACCATTATTTAATTACTTTATTATATATAACTATTTACAAGAAACTGTTGAAAACATAATTCTCTAGCCCCCTCTGGAAATTTAGACCAAGTTGGATACGGTCCTGGCATATGAGCACGAATGATAGTTGAGATGGTCCTAACAGTTCTGCCATCATCAAATTCACTGTAAACATGAACAAATTATATCATTTTAGGATATTGACACTAGCTACTAATAAGAAATATATTTAATATTATATTTAAGTAAAACATACGTACTCATCACTGATAGCTTTAATCAACTGGCAATCACTCAAGTCTACATGAGGTGGTTCTATGTGCGCAGACCCTCTCATTGCTCTCGGATCAATGGATGGAACTCTAGATGATTCTCCAGTTCCATTTGTACCTACATGTATATAAAAAAAATCCATAATTCACTAACTCCATCGATATTATGAACTTACAAAAATTTATAACATAGGTTCTTTTTACCAAGTGGGGCCTCTGACGAATCTAGAAGCATGAGGTACAATTATACGCCGTGATTGCAGTGTGTGACTATCTGATTGATTAGAAGTAACATGTGTACCAGGTGATGCTCTAGAGCCAGACCCATGAATACTACGAACCATGATCTATATCTTATATAATAAGAATATACATTTAAAAAAAATTAGAAAGTGTGCTAAAAGAACTACATAAGATATGTTTGTACATATTAAAATACAAAAATTTTTACAATATAAGAACAAATCATATTCAAGATATGCTAATCATCTTCCATATCATCGTTACTTTCATATTCAAAACCAACTTCTTCATTATCCACATCTAATTCAACATTATCATTTTCATCATCATCTTCCCATTCATCATTTTCTGCGTATTCTTCTTCATCTAGTTGATCATCATCTGAAAATCTAGGCACAATTATATTATTCAAATTCACTTCTTCCATTGGACCGTCATCTAGAAGAACTCCATGTATATCTAAATCAGCGCCAACACTGACTGGAGTCGGTACATGCAATTCAACCTCCTGAAATATATCATCATCAACTTCTTGCACATTGTCAATAGGATTTTCATGCCATCTAAAATTGTAATTGTTCCTGGCCTTCATGTTGCAAACAGCCCACCAAGCATTTCTTCTTCTATGTGGGTAACGAGCATAATACACTTGATGTGCTTGAGAAGCTAAAATAAATGGTTCATTTGAGGCAAGTCTAGATCTATATTTAATATCTACGAGACCGTGCAAAGCATATATTTTCACCCCTTTATCAGGATCATATCAATCACACTGGAAGAGTACTATGCTATTGTTAGTTCCAAAATATTGCAACTCTATTATATCAGTTACCATGCCTGTAAAAATCAAGTTCATCAACTCCGTAACAACTTCCTTTGACACGAACTCCACTATTCATTGATTTTTTTGCCATCGCCATAAGAAAGCGTGTGAAACCTAAACCCGTTAACAAAAAATCCATTATAACACCTCACAACTTTGATTGGTCCATAGGCAATCTCTTCAATACGTGGATTAGAGATCTTGCAGTTCATTCAGCCTATAACATAAGGTAAACTAATTCATTAGGAAATGCACATGATTAACTATCACACACGCACGTACACACACATACAGTTATGATCAACTAACCTGTTGTTGAAACCAATTTGAAAATTTAACTTCAACTAACTTTTGGATTTGGTCATCAGAAAGATCTGGCTGCTCCATCGATATTATTTGACGAAATTAACTAAATTTCATAACAAAAAAGTAAGTTATTTTGTCTTCTTGGTAAATGTTAGTGTTGCATATCTAAACTTAAATAGGGTTTATGAAACTTACGTTACATATGGTTTAATTTCTATTGTATTCAATAGAACATATATCTTTACTGCTTCAAACTCATTGTCACTAAGAGATTTGTTCCTATGAAATCCAAATGCACGACCTGACTGGCAGAAAACAGAGAGTTGTCCATTGGAATCCACATATCCACCATCATCTTGACGAGGAACTCGATTAAACTTCGTTTAAACACTTGGCTCGAAATACATTGCACAAAAATTTGAAATTTCTTGCAATACATAGGCCTCACATATGGAACCTTCAACACAAGCTTGTTTCGGGCCTGTTTCTTTAAATTCAATATCATCCTATAAACAAAATATGTCATAACTAAATAAAATGAGTACAAATGAAATCAAAGAAAGGTAAAATAAATTACCTTTCAAACGGATACATCCAACGATATTGCACTGATCCACCCACTTTAGCTTCATAAGGTAAATGCACGGTCAAATGCTCCATTGAATCAAAAAAACCTAGGAATTAATATCTTCTCCAACTTACACAAAGTGATAACAATATTTTTCTCAAGCATCTCCATATGCTCCACCCGCAATTCAGCTGTACATAAATCTCTAAAAAAGTTACTAAGCTCTGTAAATGCTTCCCATGCACCTGTCGATAAGTAATCACGAAATGCGATCGGAATTAGTCTTTGCATGAACACGTGACAATCATGGCTTTTCATTCCATACAACTTACAATCCTCCATGTTCACACAACGAGCTAGATTTGTAACAGTACCCGTCTGGGAGCCTCAAGTCTTTTATCCATTCACACACTTTCTTCAACTGAGGTTTTGACAAGCTATAAGAAGCTTTTGGCATGATAAGTTTTCCATTACATTCTGTCAATTCCAATTCAAGACGCTTACAAAATAATTTCAAATCCATCCGAGCATTCGGATTAGTCTTTTGTCTTGCCTTTCATATTCATCACTGTATTGAAGATATTATCAAAGACATTTTTCTCAATGTGCATTACATCAAGATTATGTCGAATAAGATTAGTTGACCAATAAGGCAATTCCTAGAATATACTTATTTTTGCCCAATGATGTTCTTTTCCAAATCCGAAAATTGTTTGTTTGCCAAATGCTTTACCAAAAGTGATTTGATTAATGTTTCCTACACTTCTTCCCCAGATAATCGTGGTGATGGTAAACCTTTCTCTATTATTCCCTTTTTAAATTTATCTCTTTGTTGTCTAAATGGATGATCAACATGCAAAAACTGACGGTGACAATCAAACCAGCATGGTTTACTACCATGAGGTAGACGAAAGGATTTGGTTCTTTCCATACAATACAGAGATGCTAAGTTTCCATGTGTACTCCACCCTGATAGCATTCCATATGCGGGGAAGTCACTAATAGGTCCACATAAGTGCAGCTTTCATAATAAAATTCTGACCCCTGTAAGCATCATAAGTATCGACCCTTTTTTACCACAACTCTTTCAAGTCATCAATAAGAGGATCTCAAGTAGATGTCTAGATGTTGATTAGGAGATTTTGGTCCAGGAATGACAAGTGTCAAGAATAAATACGGCTCCTTCATACACATATCAGGAGGCAAGTTATATAGAGTAACAAAAACTGGCCAAATAGAATGACCGCTTGATGAATGCCCAAACGGACAAAACCCATCTGAGGAAAGACCCAACCTAACATTTCTTGGATCTTCTACGAATGATGGATAGTTGTCATCAAAGTGTTTCCATGCTTCACCATCACTTGGATGAATCATTAAACCAGTGGCACGTCTCCGATCATGCCATGTCATATGTTGAGCAGTAGTTTTTGACATATATAGTCTTTGTAGCCTCTTTGCAAGTGGAAAGTGATGCAATATCTTATATGGTACATCTTTCTTACTTATTCGAGTCTTGGATTGATATCTCGGATGCCCACATACACGACATTCTTGTAACTTCTTGTCTGTTTCACCATAGTAAAGCATACAATCGTTGGGACATGCATGTATCTTCTCATATCCAAGTTCTAATTTCTGGACTAATTTTTTTGATTTGTAAAAATTTGTAGGGAACTTCTTGCCTCTAGGAAACATACCCTTAACAACTGAAACAATCCGGTCATAGCATTTGTCACTCATATTAAACTCTGATTTACAGGTCAATAGTTGTGTCACTGTTGATAACCGAGTATGCCAACTACAACCTTCCCACAACTCCTCGTCAGCATTTTGCAACAGCTCAAAAAACCTTTTTGCATCAGAATTTGGCTCCTCAGGAAGTTGATTCTCCTCATCCCAATTAAAATTTGGACCAGCAGCGTCCATAACCATGTCAACATACCGATTGCTTGAATCTCCGATATTAACTCCTTGGTCATTTAAAGTTTTCCCTAACCACTCTTCACCCTCCCCATGTAAAGTCCACCACTTATAGTTTCTTAAGAAACCCTTCTTAAACAAGTGAACAGTTATTTCATCACGAGACATCCACTTTTTGTTCTTACAAACAAGACAAGGGCATCAAATTGTATTATTATCATCTACAATTCTCGAATGACTATATGCAAAATCAAGAAACTTATTTACATTATACATAAACTCATCTGTAACCCTACAGTTCTCAACCCTCCTTTGCATCCAACTACGATCACCCTCAAACCAAGTACGATCTTCGTCCATATTTTCTGCTCATCAAAATTTTGTAAATATAATGATTTCATGTACCTAGTTAAAATTTCACATGTTCCATTTACATAAGTAAGCCTCTATTTCCACTAGAACTAAACCAAGAGGTATACAACATATACAGGTCAATATTATCTAGTACCTTGCATTAAAAAGCAAAAGTCTACCTAAAAAACATTACTTGTAGTATACTTGCATCTTAATTCACAGCTCAAACAAACTCATCAATCAACATTTAGCATAGACCAAACAAAGAAATAAAATAAAACCATTAGCATAAACATTTAGCATAAACATCTTTCACTTATGTTTTTAAACCAACACATGGACAACCAAACTAAAATCATAAACATCTGTCACTTATGTTTAAACCAAATCATGAAACCAAATCTAATTTCCTATAAGAGAAATATAATCCAACACCAAGAATCTAAGTTATTTACATTATGATTGAATTGACCTTTTTCACTAAGGAGAAATAGGAAAAAAAGAAAAACCTCTAATCTATGTTAACCAACACATGGACAACCAAACTAAAATCATAAACATCTTTCACTTATGTTTAAACCAAATCATGAAACCAAATCTAATTTCCTATAAGAGAAATATAATCCAACACCTAAGAATCTAAGTTATTTACATTATGATTGAATGGACCTTTTTCACTAAGGAGAAATAGGAAAAAAGAAAAACCTCTAATCTATGTTAACCAACACATGGACAACCAAACTAAAATCATAAACATCTTTCACTTATGTTTAAACTAAATCATGAAACCAAATCTAATTTCCTATAAGAGAAATATAATCCAACACCAAGAATCTAAGTTATTTACATTATGATTGAATGGACCTTTTTCACTAAGGAGAAATAGGAAAAAAGAAAAGCCTCTAATCTATGTTAACCAACACATGACAACCAAACTAAAATCATAAACATCTTTCACTTATGTTTAAACCAAATCATGAAACCAAATCTAATTTCCTATAAGAGAAATATAATCCAACACCAAGAATCTAAGTTATTTACATTATGATTGAATGGACCTTTTTCACTAAGGAGAATTAGGAAAAAAGAAAAACCTCTAATCTATGTTAACCAACACGTGGACAACCAAACTAAAATCATAAACATCTTTCACTTATGTTTAAACCAAATCATGAAACCAAATCTAATTTCCTATAAGAGAAATATAATCCAACACCAAGAATCTAAGTTATTTACATTATGATTGAATGGACCTTTTTCACTAAGGAGAAATAGGAAAAAAGAAAAACCTCTAATCTATGTTAACCAACACATGGACAACTAAACTAAAATCATAAACATCTTTCACTTATGTTTAAACCAAATCATGAAACCAAATCTAATTTCCTATAACAGAAATATAATCCAATACCAAGAATCTAAGTTACCAATTCCAACTCATTGCCTCAGTATTTTTATTAAAATCCAATTTCCAATTAAGATTCCAAAACGTTTCTTAATGATCACCACATATTTCAACATTTGATTCCTATCCTAGCTCTTCTAGGCAGCAAAAAGAGCATAATAATAAATATCTTTAAAAAAAATGGCAACAGAGAAGTATTTAGATGGCATATCCTACCTTTTGTATCTAAAGATCTTTCTTTCTCAGTAATGCTGCATAATCACAAGTTGAGGTAGCAGGGCCAGGAGTTCTCAAGGCGTGACAAAGGAGCTGGAGGCGTGGGAGGCGTGAGAAATGAGGAGTTAGGGATTTGGAATCGCAAGTTGAGGTAGCAGGGCCAGGAGTACTCAACTCACTCTCCAATCTAGCTAGCTCCTTTTGCAAATGCTTGACTAGGGAGTGAGAAAGGAGAGAGGAACTAAGCAAAAGGGATAGAGAGGAAGAAGGGAGGCGTGAGAAAAGGAGGCGTAGGAGGCAAAGGAGAGTTAGGGATTTGGAATTCAGTTTTCAGAGTGAAAAAAAAAACACAAAACAGAAGAACCAAAACGCAAGGTTTCGTCCAAGTTTAAAAAAATAAAATAATAATTAACCCAGTAAACTGATTTACCGACCAACCATAATAAGGCAAAATCACCATTACTGACCAACCTTGGTTGGTCGGTAAAATTTCACCAAATTAAAACCTATTACCGACCAACCAAAATAAGTAAGAAACTCCATTACCGACCAAACTTTGTTGGTCAGTAAAATTCCCCCAAATTAAAACCTATTACCGACCAACCATATTAAGTAAGAAACTCCATTACCGACCAACCAAGGTTGGTCGGTAAAATTCACCCCATTCAAACCTTTCCCGCCAATTTACCGACCAACCTACCGACCAAAAGTTGTTCGGTAATATATTATTTATATATTTTGGTCCGTTGGTTGTTAGGTTGGTCAGGTAATTTTATATTTTACCAACCAACATTGGTTGGTTGGTAATGACCAAGTTTCTTGTAGTGAACCCTCATGAGTGCTATCATGAAATTATTCAATAATGTCTTTGATTAAACTAAAGGTTTCTGCCAAATAAATTCTTTCCTTAAAAAAAAGAATTCCCTCTTGATATTTCCATGGTCCTACTGCATCTGCCTCTATCACCAAACATACCAACCTTTTCATAATAGGATTAGAAAGGTTTTCTTCTTTAACTGTCTCTATCCAGTTGGGAATTGGTTAAGATAACACTAACGTGTCTCCTTGACATCTATCATCCACTCTTCTAGAAAGGGCATCTGCTACTTTATTTTCTCAACCACTTTTATACTCAATTATAAAGTCAAACCCCATTAATTTGAAAAGCCACCTTTGTTGTGATGTTGTAATAATTTTTTGTATCCATAAGTGCTTCAAGCTTTGGTGATTAGTTCAAACAATAAATTACCGGCCAAGGAGATAAGGTCTCCATTTTTGAATTACAAGGATAAGAGGTAGGATATCCTTCTCATATGTAGACAACAGTAAATTTTTTTCCCGTAGAGCATTACTGTAAAAAGCAATTGGCCTTTCATGCATTAACACTGCACCAATACCTGATCTAGATGCATCATGCTCCATAATGAATTTTTGTGTGAAATCAGGAAGTGCTAAAACTGGTGCACATGTCATGGCTACCTTAAGTCGTTCAAAGGCCTCCTCAATTACTTGCAGCTATTGAAATGAGCCTTTGCTCAACATCTTTGTCATAGGGCAAGCTATTTTACCACAATTTTGAAATAAATTACGGTAATTACCAGTTAACCCCAAAAATCCACGCAACGCCTTCAATGTTTTTGGTTTAGGCTTGCTTAGCTTACCAGAGTATGGGTGGTAATTGCAGGTTCAATAGTCATTGTAAGTGTTGTTGCCCTTTCTAGGGGTGAGCATAAAACCTGAATAACCGAAAAATCGTCTCATAACCGATCGATTTCACGCGCAACCGATTCAAACCGAATAATATATTCACAAATTCGGGGTAATTTTTAAGGCAAGAGGTGGGTCGGTTCGATTTTACAAGTGATCATTTTTTAAATTCGGGTCAAATCGACCCGACCGAAATAGACATTATGTTTTTTGAATATTATTTTGTTAAGCCCAAGTTTTAGACTTCCACCTCTAAGTTTAAGCCCAAATAAAAAGGAAGCCCATTGCCTCCCACCATGTTCTAGCCCAATTCAAAGTCAAAAAAAGTAACAAACCCTAGCTTATACTTTGCTTCCTCTTATTTAGCGGCCACAGCTAGAAACTCAAAGAACTTTGGTCTTCCTCTATCTCTTCCTTCTCTGTGATTGTCATTATTTTTGTGAATAGGTGATGTTAGAGTCCTAAAGATTGAAGTCTTCAAGTCAGGGAAGCTTTGAATGCTTAGATTCTTGCTTTACTTGATTTATCTGAAATTTGTTGTTGGGTTTTTGGCTTTAATTCTTTCAGGAAATAAATGAAAATTTTGATTTCTTCTTTTAGTTATTCGTGTTATTTGAAATTTTTTTTAAACATTAATCAATGGTGAACAAAACCATAAAAAGATGAAGAATTTTGTGAGAAAAACGAGCTTTTGTCTCTCTGACGATACATGCATATTCTATATATTCTAATTGCTTCTAAAATCAGATGCCTCCTTGTTTTATTGTGTATTTTCTTGGAAAACTATTGCAATTATTTATGTTTTGGTTTTGAACAGGTAAAGGAGAACAACTAATTTCATACTTGAACAAGCATTGATTGAACAAAAAGATAGAAATGAGCCAAGATTTTTCAGAAGTTTAGTTTCATGAACAAAACCGACCGACCGACAGATTGATAATCGAATGAAGGGCGAATGTTAATTTTGAGAAACCGACTGTAGTCGGTTGATTATCGGTTGGTAATTGTAGACAACTAACTTTGTCGAGTCGGTTAATAAATGTCTCAAAACCGACCGACTCAACCGAATACTCACCCCTAACCCTTTCCAATGAGCAATATTATGCCCTTCATATAAGTGAGCAAGTTCAATAGCAGAAGACAATGTGATAGGTTATTTGGCATGTACATTAACTCGAATAGAATCAATTAACCCACTAACAAAGCAACTAACCTGTCGTGCTTGAGGTAAAGTTCCAATTTCAGCAAGTAGCTTCTCAAATTGTGTTTAATAGTCTCGTACTGATCTAATTTGCTTATAGTTTGGTGAATTTCCCAAAAGGATCGAGGAACTGATTTCGTCCGTACCGCCCATGAAGTCCCTGCTTAAATTCATCCCAAGTAACGATTATTGTCTCTTGCTTAATAGTTTGATACCATAGTTGTGCCTCTTCTTCAAGGTGGAAAGTAGCAATGGAAACCTATTCAGACAATGAGGTTTTGTGGAGGCTAAAGAATGCTTCAACTATACATAACCAGCTCGAAGGATCTTTTTCACCATTAAAGCGTGGGAAGTCCAACTTCACCTTGTTAGGTGTAAGAACACTATTGGACTGAGTATGCATGTTGCTGCTGGTCTGCCCCTTGTTAGGGCTGTTGAATTGTCTTCAATTTCCTAGGTATTGGCCTTGTTTGTAAGATCGTCCATACGCATGCTGAGCTACCCACACAATTCATTCATGCGCATCATTATTTGATTTTGGCATAAACACAGCGAGGCCACTAATTTCTCGACTTGCTCCATACGCTCATCCATGCCTGTGCTCTAATACCACTATGGTATGAACTACCTTTTTTGCTTGCAGGTACCTATGTTGTGGAAGTTAATTAAAAGAGAAATAATTAGGATTTGGTTTGATTAAGGAAACCATGACCTCTAAGTAACACTAGAGTGTTGAGAACAAGGCGAGCTCAAATATGAGTTTAGGGGTATGAGTTTTAGTCAAGTTCCATCTAGTTAAAATTTATTAACTAAGTATAAGCTTGCTAAAAGTATTACGAACAATGCCCAAGCTTACTATGCGTGGCTTAGTTACACCTCTAGTGATACTTAAATGTCGTTTAAGTTGTGTTTGGCAGACATGATAAGAAAAGTCGGATAAAATATTCGATTTAATCAATTGTTTGGCGCTTGTCACTTAATAGCCCAAAAAAATTTGAAATTGGGCTTTAATCCTATTGAAGCAATATTGGTTTGTTTTTATATAGATAATAATATTATGGCAGATAAGATAAGAGAATAATGAATCAAAATAGAAAATCATCAAAGCCTTAATCCCTTCCTTTTCCTTTGCCAACCTTCTCACCAAAAAGTCTTTTGTTTTTTACTTTTACAAAATAATAATAATAATAATAATCAAAATATTAAAAATAATTTTACTTTTATAAAAAAGATGTAAAATATATTACTTTATTTTACTTGCCATTACAATATATATATATATATATTTTTTTTTTTTTACAATTATTTTTCAAATGTCAACTTTATGTAAAATAAAAAATATTATAAATATATTATTTTCATAATATTTCATGTCATGATGATTAATATAGTATTTTTTAAATAGTTATCCATAAAATAATACAATTTTAAAAAATTAGAATAAAACTGAAAATATTAAAATATGTATGAACAAAAATGTAAAAGAAATTATAAATTTATACAAGTTATGTGATTCTTTGTGAATAATTTTGTCAAAAATTGCATTAGAGTTTATCATATCCGATATAATTTAATATTGCACCAAATTGTTTAAAATAATAAATCAGTCATATCTTGCATGTTATTTGATTATGCACCAAACACAAGATAAGACAACTATTTATCTACATATATCTTAATCTTTATTAATTTTTACATGATATATTATCTAATCGTATCCTATCAGTGTCATCAAACACAACCTTAACTTATTGTCTTTTATAGTAATTATTTTTTTGCATAAATCTTGTAAAAGTGTCAAATTTTTACAAAATTACCAATTTCACATTGAGAATATTTTATTGGTGCCATAAATAATTATTACAATACATGATACATGATGTAAGTCTAATATCATCAATATAGTAAGAACTCATTTTGTATACAGATTGTAAAGTCTAATTGCTGATTAAGGAGTCCAATACGTGTATTGGGATCGTTTGATTTCAATCGGTCTTAATCGGAGAAATTCTCCAAGAAATAGATCTAGAGAAATTTTTGACTTTTCAAATTGCATGTGATGCTAGAACTATTCACTTTACCCATTATCTTATTTTATATTAACAGTCGTCTTTAACCTAATTCTCTCTCAATTTTTTGTATACATAAATTATTTTATTTTATATATTACCATTATGTAATATGATATTCGCAATGCATTATTTAATAATGTAACATGCACAAAAAATATTTTGTTAATAACTAAATTATATTAAAATAACTTATACAATTTGTAAACTAAATATCATTGTTATGCATGTCTTTAATAGTAACTACATATCTAAATTGACATATCTTAATTTTTATTAATTTTTTTAAAGATATGTTATCTTATTTTATCATATCTATGAGACCAAACACCAGGGTGAACAATTCTATAAAAAAAAAGGTGAATAGTTTTACTTTTCTCTCTTTTTCTTTAAACTTATTAATTTTTATATTTATTGTTCTAGTTTATTTTTAAATTTCATGGAAAGTTAACTTTTAATATTATGAGGAATCTCATACAAAAATTATTTCGATCAGTATAAATTTCAGTTTCTAATTTATTTTGGTGATAAATTAACTGAGCTTTTAATTTCTTAGTCTGTTAATATTCATGTCTATTCTCTCTTTTTTTTTCTTTTTTTTCAATTTTTTTTTTATTAAGATGTCTGTATATTTGTTTTTTATTATAATATTAGTGTACGTTGAGTGTCAGTGTATATGCAAAGTAAAAGAACAAAAGCGCACCACAGAAAAGACACCTAGAACGATGTCGTTTTTCTCTCTACAAATAAAGAAAAAAGATAGTATTAGTAAAATCTTATCGGACATGTCGACAGTCAGATGAAGCTGAAAAACCCTAAATTTCGTTTCAGCTTACATTGAAGAAGGAGAGACCTCGAGTCAAAACCCTAACCAAAGAAAAAATGGGGGGCAAGTGTCCGCACAGAAAGGTCAAGAAAAGAAGATACTCACACAAGACTGATCGTCGGGCCAAATTTCTCGTCAAAGATATCCCTTTTTTTTTTCTTTTTTTTCTTTTTGAAAATTCTGAATTTTCTCTTTGATTTTTATTTCCTGTAAATTTGATTTCTTCCTTGACTGGGAAATTGAGCACGGGATGATATGGTTTACGACGAGCTGAAGAAGCCGGATGATCAGAAGAAAGACTTGCCTGTAAATGAAGATTTACCCGGGATGGGTCAGTATTACTGCTTACACTGCGAGTATGTCTTTCTAACTCTCTTTCAAGTTTCTTCTTTTGCTTCATTATTTTGCATATAAAAATTTTCTGTTTTGTTTTAGTTTCTGAATTCTGAGGAACAATGAGATAAATTATTATAGTTGATAGAGTGGAAGATATAAGAAATATACAAAGTGTAAGATTCTGTTATTTAGAGATGTAGAACTGGAAATTGAAAGAAGGCCCTCCTGTCCTGTTCAGTTGTGGAAAACAAGGATATTTTAAGAGAAAGAAAAACTATAATGTCAAATATGATCTTTTTTCCAATTAGAAAACTAGAAACCTAAAACCCCCTTTACTTTATAGAAAATAAATTTCATTTTTCAGTGCCCATGTTCAAAGGCCAATAATTGGAATGTCGTCTTGCAAGCATAAGATGTGGGATTGAAAGAGGAAGTTCAGGTGTCCAAAGTTACATTCACAGCAAGAATGAGAAACCAAATTTCAAATGGGAAATACATGTTGTTGTCAGTATACACATAAAAGATGATCTTCTAGCTTTTCCCATTTTGATTTATTTGAAATAAGCACGATAGACTCAACTAGGCAACAGTTCATCTCGGTCATCCTAAACCATTTGGAGATATAAAAAATACGGAAGAACAGGGATACCTCAAGAGAAATATGTATTTTTCACTCCACTATTTACCATTCTTGTGAATCCATCATGTGTATCCTGTACTATTATCAAGATTTTGTTCCATTGTTCAAGTGTGTTTTGTTGTAATATGCACTATCTTTTGTCACATGCAGTCGATACTTTTCCAATGTGGCTGTGCAGGATGAGCATTTCAAGACCAAACATCACAAGAAGCGGTATGGTTCTTAATTAGCTCTCAAAGAGCGTTCTATTGTATAATCCACAGACTATACCATAAATGTGAAGAATTATAAAGGTTACCATACTCAAAACTGTACTGAACTAGCTGGTCTTGCACCTGTAATTTCAATACAGTCCACTTAATATATCAGCTGGTATTTCTGGCACAACTGGTCTTAGTTTCATAATGAGAAAATAATAATATAGTCGGTGCAGATACTTCACACATCTCTCTCCGCATGGTTCAGTGAGAAATGAATTGAGATTGCCTTGTTAAAAGTGTTTTTTCTCACATTTATTGTGCTTGTAGAGTTGTATACCAATTAACTACAATGAACTTCATCTCTATCTACATATATGTTATAATTGAAGGTATAGTACACTTGTGTCTCTTGGAGGTAAATTAAGACATCAACTCTTATACAATTGAGAACGTTTCTTTTAGTATTCAAGCAATAATCTTGCTTATTTACCCCTAAAAGCTCTTGGGTAGTATGCGTTACTTGTTGCATGTTTAATAGTAGACATTATATATGTTAGCTTATCAATATTAGGCTTAGGCATATGATATCACATGATTCTTGTGAGATACTTTACGAATGAGATTTTAATATTTCACTGATATCTACATACTTTTTTATGTGTATACGTATGCTTCTGTTTATGTAAAATATTAGTAACAAGTACACTCTTAGTGTCTGATTCACTTAAGTAAACTTCATGGAGAATGTTTTAACTATTATTTGATTTTTAGGTTTTGCAACTCCTTTTTGTTTTTTGAACTCTGTTAGATTCTTCATGAACTCTGAATTTTTTCTTTTGGCCTGAGAACTCTGAAATTGGTATCGTGTTATGTGTGTGTGATTTTATTGACTTAAAATCAGAGATTTGCTACCATTCTTCTAAATTCTGCTATTCTTAGACTCCTTGATGTTGATTGTTGAAGCAATCTTTGTATGCTTTTTTCTTATTAACTCTAAATGCAATGCTTTCCCACTCTATCCTTACTATTAGTGGGAGGATCTTATGTTTGAGACTTTTTTTCATTGTGCAGTATAAAGCAGATGATGGGGCCTGCACCACATACTCAACTAGATGCGGATTTAGCTGCTGGGATGGGTATGCCAGATAACGGTCCAAAGCTTATGTCAATGTGATTTCTCTGAAACCTTTAAGCATTTATTGTTTGATGACAAGGGCTTTAGTTTGGTTTGTGGAAATGCATTTAGGACTATCCTCCATAGTGAAAAGTGATTGTGTTACATATATTGTATTGTCAATTAGTGTTCTTTTCTTGTTGATGCCATGCACAATTGCAGTTCAAACAATGTTTTGAAAATTGAATCAGGCTAGCGTGTTGGACCGTCACTTGGTGACAAATTAGATTGAGTTGAACCAAAAAAATCATTTTGGTTGGACTTGTAAAAATCAGTAAAACCTAAAAATCAAAAAAACTGGTGTTAGTTTGATTAAAACGAATTGATTTTTATTTAAACTATTATTTGTATTAATAGTTATTGGAATAGTTATATATTATATTAAAATTAGTAAAATAATTATATTTTATATTGATGTTGCCTAAATTATCTTGATGTATAAGTTGAAACTTGAGTGTTGTGATACATAATAAATTTAGCAATTATTGTATTAATTATTAATAATTATATGTAACTATTTGTGATGTGATTTTCTTATTATTAATAAATATTGAATTCTTATATTTTGTTATGTATTTCGTATTTATAACTAATATAATATTTATATAATATTTAAAAAATATAATTAAATTTATTTATGATGTCATTTAGTTTGATTATTTGTTTGACTTCGGTTGAATAGATGACCTGATTCTCAGTAAATCTTTTGAATCGATCAATGGTCCAATTTTTAAAATATTGGTATCAAATCCAAGATTGTTAAGATGGGAATGTCATAAAGTAATCGATGAAATGCAAAAGAACAAAACCTCTTCTTTGTCCTTTCAATCTTTGTTCAACTTTTACCATACCACTCAACCATTACTCCCATCAATACAAGAAATCTCTTTTTATATGACACTTTTTCATTTCAAAGAATTTTATATTGTAATATATCAAATAAATATAAGTTAAACTTCTCATGATGTAGACATGTAGTTGTTCTTTAAAAAAAAGTTTACTTCCCGTTATATTTTTATTATCTTACTCTATTTATACGGGTCGCCCGCTACACTTTTGAGTATAAACTCACTTTCATCCATAAATTTTCTTATTGCATAGAGGCTGGAGTTTACCCTTTTCTAAATTATTTTGCATGGAATAGAGCAATGGTAGTAATTATAACACTTAAATAAAAAATAATTTCTGTTACTAATTTTATATATGCGTGAGATTTTCTGTGTGCCCAACAATCATCTAATAAGAAAATGAGCTTAATGTGAGACAGTTCTTACCTAGACAGTAGATGTAACTAGATTTTTTTGAGTGAGACGATGTGCATGAAGAATCTGGTAGAGGATAAATAAGACCAACTCAATTAGATAGATTGTTGGACAAAAAGTACCAATTTTTTTTTTAATCAATATATAAGCATTTAAGCATTCCATTTCCAATAAATCCTTATATTCTAGTCCTCGGGTAAAAGTTGAAGCAATGAGAAAATGGAAAATAAATATATTTGAGGTCAGATTTTTCCTTATTTGCTGCCCTCCATGCTATCATGATATCGCCCCTTTCATTTGGGCCTCTCCCAAATAAAGTACTAGTGTGCATTGAGTAATTGTGTCCAAAAGAGATCCACATTAGATGTGGGCTTTAATTTCACAAGAAAATTTCACTTGTGGGAATGTCTTCTATTTTTGCACACGTTATTGTCAATGCTCCTGGGCTTTGCTCATTGCAATTGCACAGTTAGCTGAAATATTTATAATCATTTTGCGGGTTGATCTGGTTTGAAATGAAAAGGAAGACCATTCAGAAGGTAAGAAGGCAAATGAGCAAAAGCTTTGTGGCAGTACAGAGAGTGTGTTTATGTTTCAAATTGTTAGAGACCCATCCTTAAATCAATCAACTTATTATTATGAGCTGTGAGCTCATATACTCATATATAATGTTACTCTCTACATCTAGGCACAGTTAAGCAATATAAAAAATTACCATATTGACATTCTTTCATGGGAATCAAGTTCAAGCATAGAGATGATGTGACTCTTTTGAGACTAATCAATTGATTTTAGAAGTTGCGAGCTCGTATACTTATACATAATGTTAATCTAGCAATGTGAAAAATTACTACATTGACACAAATTAAATGAGCCAATTTGATCACATCCTTACATTTCTTTCCAACAAAGTGATTAAGGTTTGGTCCCCACTTCATCAAACACTCCTCTTTTCCTTGTCATTTTCTAAATGTTACGTCTTTTTCTCCATGTTTGTCCACTATGAGCGACTGGTTGAAGTGCCTACAACTCATTCAATCTTTGCTTTTGGTCATCCTCCAATTCTTCTAGTTGTAATCCAATTTTCATGCACATGTGGTACTTCATGTGAACTGAAACTCAATAATGTTGTCCCTACAAGGCCTATCATGGGCGCACACATGCAATTGAGAATAGGATTGGAAGATTTTGAATTGCCATGAATAGAACAGTGTTGGAAAGTAATGGAACTCATAAATTCAATAATTTATGTGTAATTGTATACCCTTTATTTATTTTTTATTATTATTATACATGATACGATAACTACCCTATCTTATTATCCTACTCCTTAGAGAAAGAGAATATTATATATTGTGGAAGGGGTAATTTTGCCCCTATTAAACTGACCTTGCTGCTGCTCGAACCTATAATCTCGCCTTACTCCTCCAGGTACTGTGTCATAGCATTGAGCTGCCTGAAAATGCCATATCTTTGTAGCAGAGTTGACAACAAGAATGCCTCAAAAAAAGTCATATAGATGGATATCTATTTATCTTTTTCAATCTCAAAGGTGTATTAGTCTTTAATTTCCTTAGCAAGTTTCATAAGGACAAGAATATGCATCCTTGAGAGGGGAAAAGAAGTAAAGGGGAATGATACACATACTATACTATACCAAAACAAAAAAGCCAAAAAAATCTTCATGGTTATATGTGAATACTCTTCTGTCACCTTCAACTTTTTAGCATTCTCTTTCATCATCATCTTTTGGTCTCGTAGAAGAACTTGAACCTGAGGCCATGCCAATGACTTGGCTGTGTGTGAATCTTTGTAACTGTATCATACGTGCATAGCACCCATCTGGATAATTTTTCAGTAGTTGTGAATGGGATCCTTGCTCTGCCACTTTCCCATCATCAATCACGGCAATAACATGTGCATTTCTAATAGTTGATAGCCGGTGGGCAACAACAATTGTTGTTCTTCCTGAGCAGGCTCGGTCTAGAGCCTCCTGAACAGATCTCTCAGATTCAGCATCAAGTGCACTTGTTGCCTCATCAAGTAGCATAAGCTCTGCCTTTCTCACCAAAGCCCGTGCAATTGCTATTCTCTGCTTTTGTCCTCCAGAGAGTTGAACTCCTCTCTCTCCAACAAATGTTTTGTATCCATCTGGCAATGCAGAGATGAACTTGTGGGCATTGGCTAGATTTGCTGCTTCAATAATCTCAGATTCAATTGCTGAATCATGCCCATAAGCAATGTTGTCATAAATTGTAGTAGCAAAGAGACATGGCTCTTGAGGTACTACTGCAATGTGCCGTCGGAGGGACTTGAGATTGTATTTTCTTATGTCCTTCCCATCAATCATAACCCGTCCAGAGGTTGGATCGTAGAATCTCTGTATCAGTGCAATGACTGAGCTCTTACCACAGCCACTAGGTCCCACAAGGGCAAGAGTTTTACTTGCTCTGGCACGAAGACTGAGGTCTCGGAAAATTGCCATATCGGGGCGAGTAGGATAAGAGAAATCAACATGCTTAAATTCAACTTCTCCACGGAGCCGATCAGGAACAAGGGTAGCATCTGGATCATCAGGCTCAATTTCAGTTCTTCGGTCAAGGAGTTCAAAGACTGACCTCATAGCTCGACCTCCCTTGATGAAGTCAGGAGCAAGAGTTAATGTTTCAGCCGCACCATTGGCAGATACCATGAGTACCATAAAAACTCTAATTGTCTTTGAGAAATCAGAAATCCCATGCTTCACGAGCCAGGAAGCATACCAAAGACCAAGTGCATAGGAAGCATATAGTGCAAACTGAGCTATGCCAAATCCACTTCCAGATATCTGTCCCTTCCAGAAGCAGCGCCGTAGTGGAGTTTGGAGGTTGGACGAGAAAATACCTACAATTTGTGCTTCTGAATTAAAGGCAGCAACAGTCCTTACATTGGCTATAGCCTCTCCTGCTAGTTGTGTGGCTTTGGCATGGGCAGCTTCGAGGTCTCCGGAGAAGCCAGTCATAAACATTTTCTGTTGTAACATAAAACGGAATCAATGACTCACAAAATTATACAGGTGAACAAAAACAAGTAAACAAGTTTTTAGTTCTTTAGAGCGTGTATTAAATGTAAAAATCTAACCTGCAAAACAGTGGCTGCAACAACCACAGGGAAGACAGCTACAAGGACAAGGGCAAGGCGCCACTGCAAAACAAACCCTGCAGTGCAAGCTACTAGCATTAGAGCAGTGTTCTGCACGATAACTGAAATCCGATCTCCAATGGCTGATCTAACATTGTTGGCATCAAGAGCCAGTCTTGCTGCAATCCTAGAACTCTCATTTTCCTCCTGATCAAACCATGCCATTTCATTTTTCAGCACAGCATCCAGCATTTTCTCCCTCACCCGTTTTGTAAGATTTTCCCCCACAATATCCCAGAAGAAATGTTGCAGTGTGTTGAAGATAAGTGCAGCTGACGAAAGACCAATTAACAAATAGCAGTACTTCTCGATTTCTCGGATCATGTATGCATGGTCTGGATTGTAATAGATGCTCATGACAGCACTCAGAACATAAGCAAAGAATGCACTAAGGGAGCCACAAACAACCGATCCAACAGAGCCAACTAAAGCATAAAGCCATTCAGGAGAATTCATTTTTGCCAGGCGCCAGAAGGAACTAGCTTGCTCTTTAAAGGCAAGCTTTTCAAGCCGATAATTGGGGTGTGAGGCATCAAGGGATAGGCTAAAATCAGAAGTAGAGAAGTCAGACAGCCTGCGTGAATATGGTGAACGGCCATAAGAAGAGTTCCTGGCAATTATTGGTGAGCTTACGGAGTTCCTGGCACTAGAAGGCCTGCAAGAGGAAAATTATGCCATGCAATACACTTAAGCTTAGTATTTGTACCAGAAGATGAATTGAGACACTGTTAAGAACAAAATTTTAACTACCAATAGAGTTTTTAGAAAAAGACAATTTCCAGGATCAGCGGAAGCTACCTTGCACTACTCTTTCTGGCATTATTAAGAGCATTTTCATGTGCCATCTCCTGCATTCGGATGAGTTTGGCATAGACTCCATTCTCGCCTTTAGCAATGAGCTCATCATGTGTACCAATTTCAGAAACACTTCCTTGCTGAAGTACTAGCTACAAGATCAGCTTTGCGAATAGTGGACAGGCGATGGGCAATTACAAGAGTAGTTCTGCCAATCATGAACCGGTCAAGGGCCTCTTGCACCAGCTTTTCCGATTCTGAGTCTAAAGCACTTGTCGCTTCATCCAGAAGTAAGATTGCTGGGTTTTTCAGCATTGCCCTTGCTATGGCTATCCTCTGCTTCTGCCCTCCTGATAGCTGCATCCCCCTCTCTCCTACCTGACATTTCCAAATATTACTAAATTTCAGCTTTTACAATTGTCGTCCTCAAAAATATTACAAATTTTCAATCACAAGAAGACATGTAAAAGGAAATGAAAACCGGGAATCACATAATGGTATTCAGTTGGGATAAATAATTAGTCATTGTCATAACTTTTTATTCCTTTCTCTAGGGGGAGTAAGAAGATAGGTTCTCTATCTAATTCAACTGGAATAATATTATCATTCCTTTGGTCCATAGAGTTTCATTTATTTTCAGAAATTTCTATACTACGGACTGTATTTAATTTAGACAGCAATGATTTAATCAAGTATTTTCAAAATTGTTACCCGTTTAAGGGGGTCTGGAAGGCCTATTCAGTTACGATTCCTTACTGTCACTTGTGCTACCGATTGTAGTAATATTAATTTCCTAGTCTTGAAAAAAGATATGTAATTAGGCATCCTTTTTCTCTATTCTAGCAGATATGGATAATCTAATAAGTCAGCTCTCCCACTACAGTACTGTCAAGTCTGGTAGAGCTTTAGTTCAAACAGCTCACAGTTTACCTCGAAGTGCTTTGTTATTGACTGTACTGATGTTTTTCTTGACACTATTTCTTGGTTTGGTATATAACATAAAAAAATAAAATTTATTCTTGTTAGAAGTTAGCAGTAACTGAGCACAACCAATTGGTTTGCTTCCTTCACTGGTTACATCTACTGTTTGTCAGTCAATCCTTCATAGTTTGTTTTTAGTCATTATTTAAAAATATTTGGATCCTATTTATTCCTTGCACATGTATTGTTGACTGAAGCATGTTACTCTCTAGAGCTTTATCCAATGCAAGCATGACCAAACACTTTCTCTCATTGACTTTAAAAAAGTTGAGATAAAATAAAACAAAATTAGGTTTTTGTCTGTTGACCAAATAACTATTCAAGTATAAATATAACAAAAATAGCAATTAAAAACCACTATAATCTAACTATCCCTGTCCGTTCTAGGTCAAGATCCATTATTGAATCAATACCAAAAAGAAAAGATCCATTATTAAATTTTACCTTTTACCCCACTACCCTAGCTACCATGCCTACTGTAATTCTTGATTTTATAGCAAAAGAACTAACATTTTAACTTAATCTGTATTCAATTATGCCATTTCATATATGTTAAATAAATCTTCACATGATAGAACAAGTTGATATTGACATGTCAAATCTCTGAATCAAATACTGCTAATAATCTGTCTGGGTGGAAAGATGGTTTTAATTGATCAATCAGCAGCCCCAATTATGTATTTACTGGAGCCATTTTCTAAAGCAATCATGTCTTAGTTGACTAACCTGAGTTTCAAAGCCATCAGGAAGCTTAATGATGAATGAATGAGCATTAGCTACCCTGGCAGCTTCTTCAATCTCACCTTGGTCTGCATCAGGTCTACCCAAGAGGATATTTTCTTTAATGGTGGTAGCAAACAAAGCAGGCTCTTGGCTCACAAGCCCTATTTGCTGCCTCAGCCATTTAAGATTTAGACTCTTTATGTCATGCCCATCTAGCAAAACTTGTCCTGTATGGAATTGTACAATAACAGAGATTCGTCATTGGTTAGACAGTTTCCACGGACATTATTCACGTGGATGACATGAACTTGAGCAATGAAACTTCAATTTTCATTTTTCATGGACTAAATTAAATTTTCACTGTTAATAAACATTCTATCCAAATAGCTTACTTTTGTTTGTTCAAATGTAATAGCCCTACAGCTTACCTGAAGATGGATCATAGAATCTCTCAATGAGGGAGACAACAGTGCTCTTACCAGAGCCACTGCTGCCAACCAAAGCTATTGTCTTGCCTGCCGGCACATTCAAGGAGAAGTTATTGAGGATCCGAACATCTGGCCTTCGATGGGTAGGAGAAATCAACATTTTTCAGCTCTACTAGTCCCATAACTGACTCCAATTGTTTACCCAATTCATTGTTCCGGTCTATGCTTGGCTTGTGATCAATTACACGGAAAATCTTTGCAGCTGCAACTTTGGCCTTTGTAAATGCAGTCATGCTTGGTGCAGATTGCCCCAAACCCCTGTATTAGCCAGATTTAATGAGAAAACGAAGTGTATTTAGCCAAGTCTACCATAATGTGATACATGTGACAAAGTACTTACAGTCCACCAATCATAACAGCAAACATAGTTGCTATGGCAAGTCCTCCATTGGTGTAGTGGTGTCTGACAAGATAACCTCCATACCAAAGCAGAAGTGCATAGCAACAGAAAACAACAAAATAAGTAGCCCCAAGTCCCATGCCCTTTGCAAACCCACTTCTATAACCAATTCTCTGTGCAACCTTCAATGCTGAAGAGTAGCCTTGCAATGCTCGCGACTCCCCAACAAATGCCAAAACAACCCGAATTTGAACTATTGTCTGCAATCGAGCTCGAAATCAGTAATACCCAGATACCAAAACAGAAAATTTATACGCAGAAAAATAAAATTTGATCGCTTTGTCTTCAAAAACCTGAAATTCAGAATCTGGGTTCTCTCACCTGTTCTACAATGTTTCCTGCTTGTGAAAGAGCTTCCTGACTTTTGCCAGAGAGCTTCGCTAACGTGGTTGTGTGAACGGCTCCAATTATGGCTATGAGAGGGACTACAGCAAGAGTGACCAAAGCTAATTGCCATACAGCAGTGAAACCCACCACAAATCCAGATACAAATGTTGCCATATAGTGAATGAAATTACCCAACTGCAAAGAAAGGAAGCAAATTTCTGGGTTTACCAAGACGAAATATTAAGAGGAAAAAGTTGTTCAATTAACTACAAAGATTAATTGTGCTCACCTTCTCGCTAATGGCGTCTTGGACCATCACAGCTTCAGTGTTAATTGCAAAAACGACATCAGATGTTCGAACTTCTGTATCAAAGTATTGAATGTCCTGGTTCAAAGCAGCTTCAAGGTATTTGATTCTCATCTTGGTCGATTGCCGTTCACCGGTCCACATCCAGCAGGATATCTCTGCAATAAATCCAAGTTCTTCCATTTATATTCAGAATGTAACTAAAATAGAAACCAAATTCAAGAAGGGCCAAGTGACTCTTACAGACAAACTCACCTGCCCATGATGATGCCCATATTGCAGCACCCACTATCAGAAAGTAAAATGCATACTGAAAATAACAAAAAAGAAATACAGAGTTGAGGGTTTCCATTCAGATATTCATTTCCATATCAGAAAGTATCTAACTTTGAATTGGTTTACCTTCAAAACCTCTTGCATCATCTTATCCATATTACTGGCATTCGACCCAAAAGAATTTACGAGATCGGCGAAAAAGCGAAGAAACAAAGGCAAAGAACAACCATGTACAATTGCTCCAGCAGTCCCAATTGCCATTAAAACGTAATCCAATCCATCAGCAAATCTGAATAGCTCACCAAACCCAGCTGAGGGAACAGTTTCAGGTTTCTCCCCACTACTTCTACTACTTTCGTTACCTCCATCTTTCTTTGGTTCAGAACTCTCCATTTCCTTTCTTTTTGATTTTACAACACCCTCTTGAGCAGCTTCCTCTGCCCTCATGTCTCTGTCCTCTGGTGTTTGAGTTGATGGGTTGGTTTTATATGGGTCAGAAGGAGCTGGAGCAGAAGACACGAGCTCAAGGCCTTGCATTTCTGACCATTTCCACTGCTCAATAGTGTTTATCTCCTCAGAATCTTGTGACATTTGCAAAATTCCTTAGCTTTATGATCAATCCCCTTCCCCCTTTCTTTATTATCTCACTCTACCTGACTTTTTAGCTCATGTTTCTAAATTCTGCTGCTAACTTTTCCCAATCTCTCAAATTTTTTATTTTATTTTATCTGTTTTCAACTGGGTTTCCTCGGACTCTTAATTCTCACTCTCATCCTTCATTATATTATCTCTCCTACAGAGGAAACAACCACTGTGGAGTTCCTCAGTAGAAAGTAGAAAATGGGGTTTTCGGTTTTTCTTCAGTTGCTTCTTCTGTAAAAAACACCGAAAGTGACAGATGATGAGAACCTAGACAAGGAAATTTCAGAGACATGGAGAGAAAGAAAGAGAAAGAAGTTGATTATCCACCCGACAAAGAACACTGAAAACTTGAAGATGGGTTTTTTTTTTTGACTCGAACATATTCAAAGTGGAAGAAAATATAAATGAAAAACTAGTTAATTTCTTTTTTATTTTAATAATTCAATGATGACCGTTTTTTTCAATTCTTTTCAGCTTTGGCTTCTTCTGCAATTTTTTTCTTTGTCCAAAGTTGAGAACTTCACACGTCTATTTCTATCTGCTTTTATGTCCGGCGTTCTTTCACCGGGCACTGTAGCACAGGTGGAAAAAAGTCCCTAAAACTCTTTTGTTTTTTATTTTTTATTGTTTTTTGGGTGCATGCTATCAAGTATTAATCACTAAAACACAAAATTGTAACAATTGGTTTTTCTCTTCTTTCTCGTAAACGTTCTATATCTCTCAGAACAAGGTCAAAAAAATTTGACAGTTACTTTCAATATGTTCAAATAATTCATCAAAAGTTTCATTGGGTCTTATCACAATGTTACTCTTTTTTCATATTTTACTGCTCTTTGTAGAGAGGTCCATTGAACCTTGTTATTCCATTTCTAATCTTTATCATAATAAGATTGGTCTAGTAATAAAAAAAATGTAGTAACATATAACACATAAAGTTGATTACATCTCTTACTCAAATTTATTTAATTTAAGAGGGTAGATACGTTTAAAATGTTTGCGCTAGTATGCTGACCTAGCACCTGTGTCAGGCACATGATTAACATGTGAATGATGAAGGAGTTTTTCGGTGAGTTTTGAGTGTTAGATTATTTTTTGAATAATTAACTATGGAGAATATGATTTGTGGCAGCCCTAGAGGGAAAACCATTAGATGACTTAAACTTTCATACTAAGTTGAATCAAATTGTGATTCTATGATTAGTGTTAATTGATGTGTTAGTACAATAGAGAAAGCATATATAGGTTAAATGAGAGTTGACTACGTAATGAATTTAGCCTAAAATATTAACAATGTATTGCTCTAACAATCAAGATATTATTCAACAAACACTAACATTTATGTGCTTGAAAATTTGAGTACTCCACTTGGCAGCCCTTGTAATGAATACTTAGCTTCAGTCCGATATATATGCACTATTCTTTCAAATCTAAAGTGATAGTAATGTAAATTTAATATTTTATGTCAGTATATATATTATATTGTTCACATTCTTTTATATTATTTATATATCATAAGCTACAAAATAAGAAGAAGGTAAACAACAATATATATAATTATACCGTCCATACATTTTATAAACTTATCTATAATAGGCACTTCATTAATATATTACTATTAAAGTAACCCAATTTGGTGGTTAATTAAAACCCATATTCACTACCAAAAACAAAGCCCATATTCAAGATTCCCCCATATGATCTCAGCAAAATGAATATAAATTTTCTATGTCAATTAAAAAGTTAGATAACATGTAATAAATTGGTGTTTAGACATAAATAATTGATTGTACAATTAGGATCCTGAAATTTCACAAAAAAGAAATTGAAGTACTAATCTGCAAAATTGTCAGAAATCGTCGATAAATCTGGGATTCCTCCAAAGTTTGATTCTTTACTGAAAAAGACAGCAAATTAATTGATTTGTTTAGAACACCAATTTCCTTATTTTGAGATTCAAATATATTTTAATCTCTATTAACATTAAACAAACCTTTAACCACAGAGAACATGAATAAGCTGCTTTAATCACGCTTTTATGGTTTAATTAACAATTTTTCTTGGGCTCAA
Source organism: Quillaja saponaria (assembly GCA_029379385.1). Taxonomy (NCBI): domain Eukaryota; kingdom Viridiplantae; phylum Streptophyta; class Magnoliopsida; order Fabales; family Quillajaceae; genus Quillaja; species Quillaja saponaria. Next base: position 29,601,271 of record CM055607.1, on the reverse strand, counting down.
ACACAATAGCGTTTTGACTGGGTTCTTCAAAAACTGTTAGTTCATTGAAGTTGCAATAATTGTTTTTTTTTTTTTCACAATATATATTGAATGCAAAATTTTATTTTTAAATGTTTTCTTGTGGGAGAGCTCTCCCACGAAAGAGGTGAGTGAATTAGTTCAATCGGTTAATTCTTTTAACTTATTTTAAAATTTTAAGATTTAGAGATGATAAAGTGAACAGAATGAGTTAGCTTATGTCCATGAATATTTAGTGAAACAAATAAAGTTTAATATATTGGGATTGTTATTTTTATGAAAAATAATATTAAAAGAATAAAGTGTGCATGTAAATGAAAAAGTGTTTTTCTTTTTTCTTTGGCTGGAAGAAAAAGAAATGAATGTGGGAAGTTGGAATTGGATATCTTTCTCTCAGTTCACGCTTACTGCTGTACTGTCTCAGGGTCTCTGCGAACTGCAGAGTGCCTTCCACCCACGGCCATTAATTTGTCGCCACCTCAACTGGGCCACTGGTGCATGACCTTTACTAAACGCTGACTGTTACTGTTAAAGATTTCAGTAGGAGCAAAACATGGATTTATGCATGATAAGAAACTCAGATCATCATCACATCTCTTGTTCTTTTTTTTTCCAGATACATCTATGTGTTTGTTTTTCGCTGTCTACTGATCGATCTGAATATAATCAGATAATGATCTGTTCTAAATTTAGCACATATATAATCTAAGAAGGAAGTTAATCAAATTGAATTTATTTTCCTCCATTGCTAGAACTAGTATTGGTGAAAGGGTGGGAGAACTAATGAATCTGAATATAATGGAGGGGAGTGAACCCAACTACTGTTTGTTAAAATAGTAAGAATACAGTGAAACATAGTTATAGCCATTAGCTATAGGTACACTACGTAAATGGAAGTATGGTAAATACATTGAGAGAAAGTAACATCTGACTGGAACTTGTTTTGGTGATATTCACAGGAGATGACACACGTATATGTACATGTACTGTATATATAAATCGACTTGCACCAAGTCATCTACTCATAGTTATTAATTTATGTGATGGCTCATCTACTCACTCATTCCATAAATGATTTCAACCATCTGATCATCAACACCTGCTTTGCATCAAACTTAAGCCATAAAGGCTATAAATTTATATCATGTCAGAAACATGATTATATTTAATTAAAATTAAAAATGTGATAATTGATGTTAGAAACATATATTATTATTTTATTTATTGACATTATATTAAATATTTATTTTAATGTATTTCAAATTATGATATTTGACCACAAACTTTCCCAATTTCCAATTAAAGCACTTTTTTTTTACATCCAATAACTTAAAAACCTTTCATTTTGTTAGAAAGTAACAAAGAAATGAACTTATGGACCACTAAAATTGTTAATCCGATTAGTACCATAGGCTAAAATGATGGGGCACAAGAATCCATGCATATATATATATGACATGTTACTTGCAAAATTAATCAAAATCCTAATAATTCCTTGACCCTAACTTAAGGATTATGTATTTGACCCCACTAACATATCATTTGAAAGATTCTTAGAGCTAGGGTTTGGATTAGACAGATAAAATCAAAGTGAGACAACAAAGAATCTAATAGAAAATATTGGTCAACAATTAATTAGGAATTCATGACAAATAAGGATGGCTTTTGTCATTATTTTTTCTTTTAACACAATCACATTTAACATGAATGAATTAATCTTTCAGTTTTGACTTGAATAATATTCTTTTAATTGATTAAAAAAATAAATGATTCAAAATACGTGTAAATTAGTCTTGACATTATTACTAAATAATTTATCTTCCTTTTTTTTTTTTTTTTTTTTGTATTTTTATAAAAAGAGTTAGAAATTGTTCTTAGTTTTTCTAGTAAAATATATTTTGTGAAATTTATTCTATTGTATGTTCTATTTGTCAAACATTAGGTGTAAAGTAAAAGAGGTGGGTGATCAAACTTGCATAAAGAAGGAAAGTCCAATCAAGTTCAAACAGAAAATTTATGTTGGCAGATAACAGGCCAATTTTGGTGGGGGAGAGACAATGAAATAGTCAAAGAGGAAGTTAAACTCTCTCTCTCTTGTTGAGAGGCTGTGATGATTGTCTGTTATGTAGGTGATGTCCATTGAAATGATCCACTACTTGTACAAATTGAGAAGAGAAGGGCATTTTAAAATTTAAATCAAATACAACAAATTAATACTCAAGTGCCCACTCAAATAATGCTTCATTCTCAAAAAGTGGTGCATGTGATATTCATCATGCCAATTCATTGTCTTTCTTGTGGTTGAGTGTGCTTTATTTTTGTGTTTTAAATTTTATTAAATTATAAAACCCTTTAATCATATAATTAGTTTATAGGTTATATTGACTCTCTGGGTTGTAGATACAACCTCAACTTTAAGATGGTTGTGTTGGCTCCCTAATTTAAACAAGTGTGACTCAAAGTGTTTTATTTTCTTACTATTTTTTGTGTTGGGTAAGAGGTTTTTGGTTTAAATCTTAAAAGTTATAACATTTGTTTTCTTTACGAGTTATATTATGTTTTAAAAATTAAATTTAGTTAGAATTTTTAATTATTTTAAAAAAAATTGTTAATTATTGTAAATGCTCAAAAAAGAAGAAGAAAAACTACTTTGACAAGGAAACATTGGTAAAGTTATAATTTTATTGAGCAGTGCAAATCAGTTGAGGGATTGAGGAGGCTGGACAATTGTTGATGATGAGGGCAAGCAAATGTTTTAAATTAATTAAGATCACTGGGGTTAATTAAGAGGGAAGACTGAAGAGCTTCAAAAAGCTTTGGCTCCACCTTGCTTAGAGACTCATAAATTCCTAAGAATGACCACCAATTGGCTTAGTTTTTTTTACTAATAAATATTGGAAAAACCCAACAAGTTTATACTAATTAAGAAATCTAATTCAAAATAATAATAATAATAATTTCTCCAAGTTTGCCTTTAGTGAATCATTGGAAAGGGGCAGTTAGAATTCAGATAGTGAACCTAGCTAGTATATAAATGAAGTTTGTTTAACATCTCTATGTCGACTGTCTAACAATTTTGAAGACCTTATACATATACTTTCTAAAATGTATCATACATGTTGGGATCATTAACTCCACCTGAGTTTACTCTACCGGTCTTAAGTCCGGGTAATAGAGGAGGGTTGTGATAGGTTGACGGCTAGTATAAAACTAATCAAATCCTATGAGATAAATCCTACATAATATTCGTTGGGACGTAACCCTCTTAGCGTCACTGCTGCATCGGATCCCAAGTAAAATGAGAAATAAGCAAGAGTTGGGTCGTCACATCCTTAGTGGCGAGCCACACTGTCGCAATTGAGCATAATGTGAACCATAGTATCAAAGCAGGATAGGTGAAGTGGCGGAGTATTTCGAGAGTTTTATGTGATCTTAAAATCCAAATAGGTTGAAAAGAAAATTCTATAGGATGATAATGAGACCGGCTATGTTGTATGGTTCTAAATATTGGGAAGTTAAGAAACAACACTTACATAAAATGGGAGTAGCCGAAAAGAGAATGTTAAGGTGGATGACTAATCATACAAGAAATGATAGAATACAAAATAAAGAGATTCGTAGGAAGGTATATGTAGCACCTATCGAAGAGAAAATGAGGGAGAATCGCTTACGTTGGTTTGGACATATCCAATGTTGGTCCATGGGCACCGTTGTTAGGAAAGGTAACTTGGTGTAGGTAGAAGGCGTTAGACATAGTAGAAGGAAACCGAAACTTATATGAGGGTAGTTATTGAAAAGGATATAACTACTTTAGGCATTACCAAAAATGATGCCTTAAATCGATTTCAATGGAAGAAAATGATTCATATAGCCGACCCCAACTAGTTTGGGATTGAAGGCTTAGTTAAGTTAATTTGAGTTATGTTAGGATCATTGAAAGGGGAAGAAAATCAAGGAAATTCTTTTAACTGTAAAAAAATAAAAAATAAATAAATAATCTTTGTGTCTTTGTTTTGTCTTTAATTTGAGGTTGAAGATAATGTTTTGGACACTTGAAACATTTACAGGGGTGTCATCCAACCCCCTTTTCCTTATAACAAAGTCAAATGAATTAATAAACACTTAGAGCGGGTTCAAAATTTGATTTATCGGTAAGTGTATATTTGATCCAATTAAATCAGATTTTTATATATGTCTAAACGATTTGCAGATTGTATTAATTTTGATCGAATTGATTCATAATTCGTACATTGATAAGTTGAATTCAATCCATTGATAAAACCAAAATCTTATATTTTTATTAGCTTCCTTTCTAAGTAATTATTGCAATGCCTTATTTTCTTTGTATTTGCTATAGAGTTCATACTGGATTTAGGACTCAAAGTACCACCAAGTGGAAAAGTAGCCTCTCCCTCAGTTTAACAACCATTGAGTACCCAACCAATTTTTACATTGTAGCAAGAACCAATCACAAACCTCATTTGTGGTGTTCTTTTTTTATGCTCTACTGTCATTCTTGTAAAATGGCTATGTCTGCCAATGAATTCAAACACAAAAGCATTCCAAATTTTCATTAAGAGTTGACATATATAGCATACCTGTTACTTAGTTCATATGAAAAAAAATATATATATATTATTAATTTGTTATTCATCAAATTTTGAATTCTGAAGTAATTGTTGGAGATGTATCGATTCCTAATTTTATTTTTGTTTTAATAAATACTTTTGTTCTATAAAATTGTTTTAACTCTCCCAACTATCAACCATGATTTTTAAAATCTTGTTTTGGTAATAGCATACTCATTTATATAAACATTTTTGTTCATATATAATGAGAGGCAACTCCTGGCTTTAATAATTCATTCATAATCTTTCTTATGATGAATGTAACAACCAATTAATGACAAACAACATTGAAATCCTTAACAGTTGAAAGTGGCAAATCTTCTGATCAAGATTTGGGTTTTTAACATTTTTTTTTTTTTTTATAGGCAGATTTCTACCAACAAACATATAGACTAGTTAACCTAATGGTTAAGCCTAGATATACACATAGCCAAAAAAAAAAAAAGAGGGGAGGGAGTGCACAAATAGTAGCCTAGTAGGTCAAAATTAAGTCAAGTTAGGAAAATGGCCCTGCAGCTTGATCATTTGTTATCATAAGCAAAACAATTCAATTATTTTTTTATTAATTTCGTTGAGTTTTAAATGTAAAGCATGAGTAATCCTTTTTATACTTTTTTTTTTTTTTGGATAAATCTCATCATTATTTGATTTTAATGAATTTTAAAACTAAAATCTGCAATTTTAAAAAATTAGGTTTTAAACACTTCAATGGGTTTAACTTCCTCATGAGTAGAACCCATATTGAGAAAAATTGTTGATGCTAAATAAAATAAATTCCTTTCTATAACAAAAAAGAAAAACAGAACACTTTGGAGAATATTTATTACTAATACCAGGTAAGGCAAAACAATTTGACAATGCAATACTCAAGTTTAAAACATCATCTTACTTAGCATACATATTCATTTTTAGGCTACTTAATTAGTTGGTTTTATAGTATATATTTCACTTTAATAGTTTTACCGATTTTCGCATTTGCACATAATTCTATTTTAAATTGTTAATTAATTTTCCGTATATTTCAAATCACAAATGTTTGCCAATTTATTAATTAATTATACACATTTCACTACAATCGTCAATCATTTAATAATGATTTGTATGTAAAGTATTCAACATTTGTTCTTCAAGTATTTTAACAATAGAGTTTTTTTAACAAGTTTCCTTAGGACACTTGATAAAGTGTAATATAGTCTTTAGGATTTGAAATTTTCAAAAGTAGTAAATTATGTATTACATAGCACTGAAATCATGATTAACTATTGTAATAAATAATACAAAATTTGTACATTTATCATCTTAACAAGTATTCTAAAGACACTCGTTAAAAAATCTAACAACTTATCCGTCCACTCCATCCCATTCCTAACAATATTGTCACACAATTTGATGTTTAAGGACTAATCTGTAACCCACTCCATTCCCTAACAACATATAGCTTCAAAAAAAAAAAAAAAAAGAGTAAGGAATGTGTTTGTATGACTATCAAAAACATAACTGAATTTTGCTTTAATTTATTTAAGCTAATTTCTCAAAAAGAAGTTTTTTTTTTTTTCACAAACATATACAAATTACACTTACTAGCTAGTGATGGGCATGCCTATGTTGTTAAAATAATTAGAAGGGACAGATCTGCAAATACAAGTACAATATTGCACAATATAAAAAATTAGTTGTAACATGCATTCACTTACCATTTAAACCAAGTATTTGGGCATTTTTAATTTCCCAAATCCAGCTTGATGTAATGAAAAAAATGTAGTGGACACCACTTAAGATGAGGGAATAGAATTTTCTTCTTTCTGACCATTAAACAAAATAAAAAATTTCAATTGGTGTACTGGGTTTGCTACCTTTAAGGATACCTGTTATAAAAAAAGAAGAAGATATTTTCTTTGATTCTTGTTAATAATAGTAGCCAGTATGATTCCCGCTAAAAGCATTTGAAGTATTCAAAAATTAAATTTCCTTCAATATGATATAGTATCCATAATCTACTTTAAATCAAAAGCATAACCAGCTGAAGGGATTGGGCAATTTCCACCAACTATATAGAATACAAAAAGAATTAATGTACCACAAATGTTAATTTTTAATCACGCTGGTTGTTTTTTTATTTTATTTTATTATAATTTATTTAATGTGTTCCTTTAAAATTGATTAATTTGATATAATTATATATATTTGTTAATATTGTAATGGTAGTAGATTGCATACAATTTTAGTGTTATGTATTTAATAAATTGTAATTTTTTTAATATTTTAAATTTGAAAGTATCAATTCAATTTATAAATTCTCTTAGAATTATCTTAAAAACTTGATATCAAATCTCATATTCATTGAAGATGAGAGTTTATAATTACAAAAAAAAAAAAAAAAGACAGAGTCACATTACGTTATGTAATTCTGTAATTTTTTTTTTTTTTATAAATATTATTAAAACACCCAATAAAAAATTAATTTGTTTGCTATACTCACTAAAGGAGTTTGCTAGGCTATCATACTTTCCACGAATCAAATCACAAATCGTGACAAATTGATTGGAATGAGTTGGTAATTATAATGTGAATCTTCTTTTTGGTAAATAATGGAGTTTTGAAAGTGTTGTTTTGCATTATTGAATGTCTAGCTGGAAAGATGGAAGAGCATGGAAGCTTCAATATCGATATCTTATATAATGTGATCAAGGGATCTTGGTACGTATTTTACTTTATTTTGTCCCCCTTTTTTTTTTTCTTTTTTCTTTTTCCAATTAGGCACTGTACGGGAGGCTCTTTCTTGAGGCATCTCCCCACACAACCTCCAATGTAAAATATGAGAAGAATAATTTATGAAATTTTATATTAAATATGATAATTAAAAGGGATCATAAAAATCTTTAATTTTTATAATAGTATATAAATATATAAATATATATATATATATATATATATATATATATATATATATATATATATATATATATTGTAGTAATATTATATTAGTAAATATTCATTTTTTTTTCACGAGAGAGAAAGATTCGTGTTTGAATGACATTAAATCTAAATTTTTATTAATTATTTTTCAAAACATTGAGTACTACTGAATTAAAATTCATTGATAAACATTTTATATTTTCTCATTCCTTACTTTCTTTTTAATACAATGGTGAAACTATATTGTTAGGGAATATTGGAATGGAGTGATAAATAAGTTGTTTAAGTAATTAAAAGATCAAACTTTGATTACTTTATTGCATACAAATTGTTAAATTTATTGATGATTTTAGTGGAAGTGTATAATTAATAAATTGGTAAATATTTTGACAATTTAAAGAAAACAATTCAACAAAACAATTAAATGTTTAAAGTGTAAATGTGTATAAACATATAAATTGATAAAATTAACGATTTACAATAAAATGCACACTATCATATCAACTAAGTAAACTTAAAGTGAACTATTTACAATAAAATTAATATTTTACCTAAGTGCATGCAAACTAGGGTATTGCATTGTCAAATTGTTTTGACCTATTAGGTTCTTAGGCCCAGGCATGATAATTGGCCTAAATAATTAGGGAAAATGACCTAAACCACACATTATCCAAAACTACCAATTAACAAGTTACTCAGCCATCGATTATTTGTTGCAATGATTGTATAAATATAATACACTTATAATATTTCTTAAATATAATACACTTATAATATTTCTTACTTTCCAATGTAAACTGCAAGAAAAATATTAAGAGCAATGAGGATGATGATATTTATAAACTGTAAGGAAAATATCACTTACTCCTTCATGTTTAGGCCTAAGATTATTTTGCTATCTTGTAATTTGAATTTGGTCACTTTGCTACCCTGTTTTCCCCAACATTATCACTGTCCTACCCTCAGTTAAATGTGAACAGAAACTAATAAAATATGTTGTTTTCTACCTAGCCAAAACTAACAGAATTGAATATTTTATACTACACATGGGGAAAAGTAAATTTTACCTAAGCTTTGCATGATATCCGTCTCCTTGCATCCTTATGACACTTTTTTCTTTCCTTAAGGCAGGATAAATTAGGAGAACAACATGTAGGGATTGTATGAGTAAGAGGTATGCAGAGTAAAACTTTCATGCATAGTTATCATTGAGATTTGATCATTGAACAATTGAAATTATAATAGATTTAGCCAGTATCTTTGTCAGTTGAACTAACAATTAGTTGACAATTATTATGACACATTGTAAAGTAGATCTGTAGAAAAAAGAAAAAAAAAATTAAAGGTAATACTATAGTTTATAGTATGTTTTATCCCTTGACATTACAATGTTTCGATCCTCCTTCCTTATATTTCTTTTACCTAAGTTTTATAAGACAAACTAACATAATGTTGGTTTGGTGAGGGTGAATCCCTTGGGGACATAATAATTTGAAGACGAGCAAAGGTAGGGCAATTCCATTGAAGGCTTGAAGCATAATTTGCCTTTGGGTTGATGAAACTTGACCTTTAGTGGCCGAAATGACAAAAAGGGTGTGTATGGTGTGTTTTAATGATGAAAAATTATTTGTTACATAGTGGGAGTTGGTTTTTGGTATCCATGTGTGCATGTTAGTGATAATCTGCATGTGTATGCGTCTGCTTTTGCATTTTTTCCTTCCATGCTTTAGGGCCCATTTCCTTTTTGTCCTTTTTATTACTTTTTCTCTATTTATTTTCCATAATCCTTTCTTTGTTTTTTTTTCTCTTTCTCTTTGTCATATTTTTTTTAACATATAAATAATTAAATGATTTTTTCCTTAATTAGCTATTAGTAGATGCTTTTTCTTTATTTGGTGAATAAATGTTTTAGGTCCCCTCCCACAAGAAACATACTTGGATATTTTCTTGCTAGTAGGCAGATACTTTGTATTTTAGCCCTTTTGCCATGGTGACCTTCATTGTCATATTTCCATATATAACTACTTTCATTTTTATTTTCTACAAACACTAATACCTTTTTATAACATCAACATTAATTGATTTACTATAGATAAATTCTTAGTAATAAAATTATGGGCATTAATTACTTAGTAACTCATAAATGATTTTGTCAGGTTTTTTTTTTTTTTTTTTTTTCGTTAAATAAAATTGTTTTCATGCAATTATAACATGACTTATTGTATAATTAATATGTAAAATATAGTTTGCGTGGAATTAAGAACTGCAATGTAACCTTAAAATAGTGTTATTTATAGATTTTACCTTTGCCATGGATAACTAAAACTCAATAGTAGGTTGATGTATCATGCAATACTCGCTACTAAATTATTGAGTTTAATCAAACTTGAATCATATGATGGTTCTGTATTATGTGTCTAAATTGATATATGACATTATAAAAAAAAGCTTGTATATATAGTCTACTTGATAGTTGATTACATAACTAGTCTAGCCTAGAATCAAGCTAAGTACAAGATAATAAATCTCTCCTAAAATCAACATAGTGATTCCGACAATCAAGAAACATGTTATGGCCCTTGGCATATGGTAGACATGCATGCGTGCTCCTTACCACTTATAATTTGGTGAAAATACATATCATGCAAAGAGAAAAACAAATTTATTTGGCCAATTACAGTGGTGGAAAAAGACCATGCCCTTCTTATTGAAAGCAACCCGAATATATTACTTAAATATTTTAAATTTTAATAATTTTATTTATAATATCTTAACAAATATACTAAGAGACTCTAATAAGTAATAATATAAAAACAAATAAATAATTCATTTAATTAGGAGAACTGACTTAACAGATTAGAATATCTATGTGTAGGTAACAATTGATTGAAAAAGTTCATAAAAAAATTGAGTGAGTGATTTAAACCTGAATCTTTCATGTTAACAATATATATATATATATAACTAAATGATTAACATATATCCCCAGAAGAAAAAAAAAAAAAAGTGAGTTCTGACAAGTGCACCAGAAGTACCTTAACTTCAAATTTTTAGAACTTTTTCTATTTAATTTTGTATCGATCAAGATGACATACAATGACACAATTAAATGTGTTACTTTTCTTATTGAACACTAGCTAACATTCCCTAACCCTAAAAAGAAAAAGTCTCATTTTAGTCTTGAGAATCCAATGCTTTGAGAGATAAATTGCCTTTAAGAGGTACCTATATATTTCTCTCAAGTTTACTAAGAACTTAAATCATAATTAAAGAAGTAATTACTATATATAACAGTTAGTACATCCATGTACATTTGTGTGCAAGAGAGACAAGTCAAAGTGGAGTAGAATTGAGGGACCCAAAACAAGTTAGTTACACTGTCCATTTGACAAAATTGCTGTTCCAATACTTGAAAAGCTGAAAAAGATTGGGTGATGGGATGAATAAAAGTTATACTAAACAAAACTAAGTGAAAGAGAAAAGAAAAAAAAAAGAAGGAAAACAAGAGAAAGGTGCATGTGCTAAAAATTGAATCATTGAAGTATTGAAATTACATATGTAAGTGTAGCATATAGATGTAATGTCAAAATCTTAACATGGGTAGGGAAAAGTGTTATGCAAATTTCAGACCACTTGGGACCCTATATCTATTCATTGGATTTCAACTTTATACCTAATTATAATAGCTCTGCTTAATGTTATGATTTATTGGCCCAAAAAAAGTAGAAGAATGCAAAGTTATTTTGCAAAATTGGCAAGTGAATCAAAAAATAAAATAAATATATATTTATCAAATTTATAAATTATTTAGACATTATTAGTATTTTGGTGAGATTACACAAATTTCTCTTTCTATTTATTAAATTATTTAGACATTTTTCTTTCTTTCATGTTCTTATTTAGACAATTGGACAAGTAGATTTCAGAATGCTTAATGGTGGGTGAAACAATCAAACAACTGAAAACAAACCGAGGTTGTCTGAATGTCAGAGTATGATTGCGTGCGGATGACTACTCAAGTCAGTATTATAAAGGACTGCCTTGTGCCTTCTTCATCACTCTTCAGTCTTCACCCCAAGATTTTGTTCTCCGACACTTAGCAGCCTTTTATGTTTCTGAGAATTATTCCTCTCACAATACTAGAAACTCTTTTATTTATACCATTTGCTAAAGTTGTTTGATGTCTTTTCTTTGGGTAAAAAATACTAGTTACTATACTATTGCTAATTGCCACAACTATTCTTTTTGTCAGAACCAAAATTTAATAATATTCAAGCATTCAGCTAGAGATGAATGCTCAAATGGTCAAAAAATTTTAAGAACAACAACTAGCTATAATTAGTATGCTTACATTGCAGTTATAAATTAATACTACCCTCCTATAAGCATCATTCTTCCATTCCCAATAGAGTTTGAAACAAGATCTTCCAAATTAGAGTCCCCAAGTTAAAGGTGTGTGCATCTGCATCTGCATCTGCATATGCTTATTTAGATCAAGTTTTATGTTTTCTTCTATCTATTGTCCTTCATCCCTTCCCAAATAAAACAGTAAGAGCCATAATAAATAGTCAATTGGAGCACACCTTGATCATTAGCTTTACCAAGTATATCAACTAATTAACAGAGGTGCAACTTAATCCCATTTCAAGGCCAACATTTGGATATCTAGTAAGACTATCCTATTTAATTTCAGCAGAATAATACAATACATGATTCTTCAGTTTTGCAGTACAAATAATAATTCCCTTATTTTACCTAAACTAAAATTCCTTTATTGACCAGAAAGCAACAGATGGGCAAGGTAAACAGGGAATATGAAAGTTATTTTGTTTTTAACTGTCAACAACAGCAATGGTGCTCACAACCTTGATGTCTTATGTCTAGAATTCGAATCTATCAGCTGTCTTCTTAGAATCTTTCCTGTAGCTGCTTTTGGGACACTGCTTATAAATGTTACTCGTCGTAATCTTTTGTATGGTGCAACCTGTGGAAAGGGAAGAAGGTGATCAAGATCCAAGCAAATGAAATGTCCAAACTTCACCATTTATTACAATTACATGACCAAACATGTAGTTGTGGTGGCCAGAATCCTAGCACTGATTCTTGAGAGAGTAACAAAATAGTTCAAAATTAAAACAAAAGGGGTGATACTTGGAGAAATTAAACTTTGCATTCTCCAGAAAAATTACTTGAAAGTGTTGTAAGAAAGTCAGAATTTCCAGTCCAAGATAACTTCTGGCCCATTAACTTGAAAAGTGGAGAAAGACAAAAGTGCAGAGCCAAAATCCAAATGTTAACATGGATTATTCACCCCCATTTTTTGCAGTTGGTATGAGTTTCACTGCATTTCCAGGATACTCAACAAACAGAAGTGTCAACATTTTAGCCATTAACTTAATAAGCCATAGGCGCCAATGAAGCTCAAATGGCTTGGTTGGTTAGGACTCACAATGCCGAGTCCAAGATTCAAACCTTTGCTGGAGAGTTTATTCCCTCCAACTTCCCCCCATCCCCAAAAGGCTGTCCCCCCTCTATCTTAGGCAAAAAAAAGAAGATAAGCCACTGTTCTTTCTTAATACAGTTATGCTTATTTTTGTCAGAAGTTTTCATACGTCTTCACTAGAATGATTATATTTATGCCCAAAAGTTTAAGGACCGTCACTATCATGGAGTATTATTGTTGGCCCAAATTAAACACAAGAAAGTGCCTTCTTTTTTCCTTTTTATATTTTTTCTTTTTGTTCTTAGAGGTGATCCTCTGCAACATTTTACCTGCTTTGCTATAAACTCCTGAATGTCTTCTTCTGATAACAAGCTGTTGGGTGAGCGAACTACGTACGCAATTGGGACCTCACCAGCTTTAGCATCAGGAAATCTATAATTGGAATTTGACATTCAGTTGTTATACAATCTTTCAAAGAATATGATAGATATACCTATGTAACTACTCCGAAAGTAATGGAGAAATATGAGAGAAACTTTGCATGAATAAAGAATACTTACGGGATCACAACAGCATCTAAAATTTTGGGGTGAGAAAGAAGTAACCCTTCAATTTCTGCCGGTGCCACCTAACAAAGAACCATATATATATATATATATATACCAGCTCAGATTGTGAGTGTTTATCTTTCACATATATCAACAGATTATGGTAGGTACATTTTTGAACTTCAAAGCTTTTGTTGACATGAGAAACACCAAATAATTAAGTTCAACTCAGTTTATTTGAGAACAAAGATAAATGAAACCAAACTATAAATCAATCAAAGAAGCAACATCGGCTCATCCTCCATTGCTAATATGAATACTACATACTAATCGGAATTGTACCTAAAACTTAAGACAAGCAGACTTATCATATGCACGTACCTAGAATCCAACACTCCAGAAGATACAGAAAAAATTAAAGCAAATAAAAAAAAAGCGTGAGACACAGTAATCGCTCACAATAATCAAGTCAGTGGTTACCTGAAATGCATAACACTTGATGAGCTCTTTAATTCGATCCACCACAAATAGCTGTCCTTCTTCATTAAAATATCCTAGATCTCCTGTGTGTACCCAACCTTGATTATCTATTGTTAGCTTTGTGGCTTCTGGATTGTTAAAATAACCTGAAAGATACAATGTGTAATTCAAAGATACTAAGTATTCAAATTCAGAAGAGCCTAATAGTTTTCGTGCTCATAGAAAGAAATACAAACCAGTTTAATGATTTAACATTAGAATAAGTAGAGAAGTTATCTTATCCTCACAAAACTAGAATAAACCAACAGAAGTTATCTCCTCACCCTGCAGGAGCTCCTGTTTCTTTTTCTACAGAACTAAATAAGAGAAATTTAACTAAAACTCTACCTTGCATCATATTAGGTCCCCGAAGGCATATTTCTCCTATTTGTTTTGGTGGAACAGGCTTTGATGTATCCACACTAATTATTTGGGCTTCTACCCCCGAAACTAGTGTTCCAGTCGAACCAGAAAGGCAAGATTCTTCCCTTGGATTCTCCAGTGCCACAATGCCACAAGTTTCTGTCATGCCATATCCCTGGAAAACATGACAAAGGCATATTAGGTTCTAATGCAACAGTGGCACCAATTCTAAAAGTAAAATGATAAGATAGCACAATTGCTTCATCGACCATGTTCTGAAGAAACAGAAAATACAGGAAAACAAAAGCCTGTAGTGAACAATTTAGACCTGATTTATAAAAAATTTACTTGGATATTAATGTGGCTTAAGCATTATCTTTTGGTAAATTATACATTTATACATGGTAATCTAATTAAGCCTCCCAGATATTCTGAAGCAAACTGCACTGCTGCCCCCCATCTGGTGGGGCCTTTACCCCAACTTTTGAAGTTGGGATTTTGACAAAGAATTTTGCTGACAAACATATCCATTTGCCTCATTTTTAGAGTTTTTGTTCCCAAAATCCACTTTCCTACATCAGCTGTTAAGCAGCCGAATGAAACCAGGAATCTTCAAAATCCAGCAGCAAAGCAGCACTTAAAAGGATGTTCTTCACAGGGGGTTCAGTTTGAAGCAACAGCAAAGAATCTTGTAAAAGTACGTCCATGTTGGATGATGGCAATATTTAACAGTTGCTTTGGTTTTCAAGTACATTATATCAACATACTAACCTCCTTAAATTCAAAAATGAGTTACTTAAGATCATTTATGTTCATTTTATTTAGGTACATAACAGTAGTCTAAATCATTTAAGTGATGAAGTACATGCAGTTATCCACTCATCCAAAGTTCTGCAGCAAGTTAACAAAATTTATTATTTTTTTCATTTTTCTAATTATACTTTTGGAGGTATGTACAAAGTGGGCGATGGGCAGTCGAACCAGGACCGCTGAGAAAGTGTCCATGTACGCCTGCCACCCTGAGCCATGGCTCAGATGGCAAGTTATCCCAATTATTAGATTAGGTACAAGTAATTTGTAATTTCACCACAAAAACTAAGGCTTGCAGTCCATCAACTTTTAAACAATTTACAGAGAAAACCAATTACCTGAAGAATCTTAACTTGAGGAAGAATCTTAGCACAATCCTCCATTACATCTCTCCCCAAAGGTGCAGCACCAGAGGTCAACTGCTTCAACGATGACAAGTCATAATTCTTTAGCACCTCACTCTGCTTTGCTATGGCAATCATAACCGGCGGAACAACATACAAATGGGTCACTCTGAACTTCTCCACTGCCTCCAAAGCTTTCACTAACTCAAACTTCCTCATTGACACTACAGTGTTCCCCCTCCGTAGCTGCGCATACATGATGACACAAAGACCAAACACATGGAACATTGGCAAGAAACAGAGAAACACATTCTTATCTTGGCCGTAAAGATCCTGATCAGCTGTCACCATCAACGATGCTGAAATGAAATTCCGATGGGTCAGGATCACTCCCTTGCTCACCCCAGTCGTGCCTGAAGAGTACAACAGCGCTGCTACATCAGCCTGAGAAACATTGCTCGGCGGCAAATCAGAGCTCCCACCAGAATTTCTAATCAAATCAGAATAATTCCATACCCTTGAACTCGAATTTGGTGATAAACTGGTAGAATTTGAAGGACCCAATATTATCGATGGTAAATTCAAAGGTTCAATTTTATCACTGAAGAGTTCTGGTACAGTTATAACAAGCAGGGGATTAGAATCTTTGACCTGCTTTGAAATTTCATCCAAAGTATACAGAGGATTACAGGTTGTGACAATGGCGCCAATAGTAACAATAGCAAGGAAGCATACAGGAAAGTGAATTGAATTAGGGGCGAGTATCAAAACGACATCACCTTTCTTGACATTGAGATGGAGTAAGGCGTGGGCAAACTTGGCAACTTGGGTTTGAAGCTGGTGAAAGGTGAAGGTTTCTCCAGAATCAGCATCGATGAGTGCAAGACTATGAGCGGAAGAAGATGAGCTTTTGATAAGGAAAGGAGTCGTTGAGACGTTGGGATCGGAAGGAATGTGAATTGGAGGTCTTGGTGATGAAAAAATTAGGGTTTTGGGATTGAAGGAATTTGCCATGGCAGTGTTCTGGAAGCGTTTGTTTCTCGGGAATCGATTGGGATGTGATGTGTATGCTGAAGCCTTAAAGCATCATCAACAGGCGCCAAAACAATGTATAACAGTTAAAAGTCAATGTCTGAAAAACTGAAAATCGGATCCGTTGACTTTTAGAAAATAGGCTGCTGAATGATAAATTAAAGGAACGGTATGGGCCTCTTGTTCCTAATCACAAACTGCGGAAACAAAAAAAATAAGATTCTAGTAATATTTGGAAATTAATAAATAAAAATCACTAAAATTAAACTTTTTAAGTTGGGAATGACAATAGAAACCCGAAATCTAATGCTCTTTATTTATATTAACTCCTTATCAGCACTCAACATGGATGTTACTTTATCTGCTTCTAAAATCATTTTATCAACCATATTCTTGCTCTACAACATCAACCAAAATAAAGATGTTACATAACTAAAAAAAATCACACACATATTAATAATTATAAAATAAAAATCACATATAATAATTTATTAAAATCCATTCGCTTGAGTAATGTAGGTCGGATCAAAATTATCATCTCAATTTATATTGTACATGTGCCCACTAAGGTAAGCAAAACTTAACAGCCTACACACATGTTGCAGGTGACTTTTATTGAACATTTAAGCGGTTCACGTTTTTGCAATTCACCCCCCGGATAAATTAGCGAAACTCCTCTTAATTTACGAAATTCCCCCAGAATCTCTGCCCCTCTCTTTCTTTCCAATGGCGGAAACATCTGTTATGTGCTTTTCAAGATTCCCTTCTGTCCCATCCATTTCTCGTGCAACAGATGCCAGAGAATCCTCTTCTCCCTTCGTAATTGCTTCTTCTTCGAAATTCTCAGTTTCCTATCACCGCTCTTCTCGTCGTCTTCTCCGTTTTGTCGCAAAAGCTACCGATCCTGGCAATGTTTTTGGTGACGATTCCTTCGGCTTTTTCCCGTGGAACGACGGTGGTAGCGGTACGTTCTTGATTTCTTATCTTTATGTTTCGTGGCATTTAAATTCCCAATAATCTCCACCTAAATATTGTGGTTTCGTTACTGTCGTCAATTCTTTAATTTCTGAAAATAGGAGATGATGCTTATGGATCCACCTGGTTATTGTACGTATAAATTTTGTTTGCAAGAGAACTTGAGCTACAATTTTGTTTACGAAATTATAGTAGGCGCATTTCATTTTTAATTTAATCACGGGAAATGGATCTTTGATGTTATGGACATATTATTATAATGTTTCATTTGCAGTGGTAGCCTGGTTGGAATTTTATTGGAGAAATTGTGGTTTCATGCGTGTCTCCAATTTTTTTATTTTTTTATTTTTTTGCATTCTTAATTCCCTCTCCTGCTATTATTACATACATCATGCAAGAAGTAATTCAGGTTCAATTGGTTCTGCTGTTGGTTAGTATAAAACTTAGATTCATTGATAGTTGTGGAGAATACATACGGCTCCTTTGTAATATAACAAAAAGTAAAATCTTTATGGACATTAGGTTTATTTAAACAAGCGTTTTCTGTTTTGAAGTAGTTTTGGTGATGTATGTGTTCAACAGAAATTCAATGGGTTCCTGAGGAGAGAGTTACCCTATTCACTGCTGATGGGCTAATTCAGATTGGAGGTTCCATGGTCCCTCGCCGTGTCAGTGCTTCAGATGTATGCCACTTTTAATTTTTCACAGAATTCTTTTTCAGACGAGCTAATTTACCCACAAAATCATTGCTTACTTGGTCATTTACCAATGTGTTTTTGCGTGACTGGTTACTCGGTTTTCTGCATCTATTTGCTTCCTATAGTTTTATTAATTCATTTTACTTGCTTTATATGATATAGTGCATGCTGAACAAAACACTTGACTTGAGCTATGGGGGCTGGCTTTTCTGCATCTACATGTCACCAGTAATGAACAGATTCATCTTTACTTGCTCAGTTGCTTTGAATGATATATTTCTGTTGAACAAGACACTTAAGCTTTGGTTTCAACAACAGCCCCCAATCATTTTAGTGTAACTTTTGGCCTATGCATATGCTAACCCATCTCAGTATTGATCATACTTTGTCCCCTTTACACCTAATCTCCATGTCAAATGTATATTCTAAGCAGACCTGCATTGTTTACACAGAAGAAGCAAGGAAAATTAAGAACTTCTCAAAGATTTCAACGCTTTCAAGAGAGTGATTACATGGATCCAGAGCAAAGTCTTTGTCTAGGTGCATTGTTTGATATTGCAGCAACAAATGTAAGTACTTAATTCCTACATGATATGTCCTTACATTTAGTATGCTTATTCTCATGCAAATTGGGATCTTTAATTCTAGGGACTTGATACTGGCAGAAGACTTTGCATTTTTGGTTTTTGCCGATCCATCGAGATGCTAAGTGATGTAGTTGAAGACACTGTCTTAGAGCATGGTGGGGAGGTATGCTTTCTGTTTATATACATTTTCTTTCTGAAATTGATCTTAGTTCCATCTTGGTTGCTGCTGTCTATGTAGTGAAGCGTTGGCATTATCTGTATACAATAGTTTGTTGGCACACCACTTTGAACAATTCACAAGATCTTCCTTCCACTTTCATGAAGCATGACATGATTTGTAGTCCATACTCAGCACCGGTATAGTCCACAGAGCAAGGAAGAGCGTTTCTCTTGGTTTCAACTTTCAGTTATTACTTTCCTTCGATGTGTTTGTGAGAAAAGTCTGAACAATGAGAAATTAAGGCAGGAATTTAAACTATTTCCATGTGAATTTTTTATTTTTTTTATTTTTAAGGAACAGTTTAATGAAAATAGATTTACTAAGAGGATTGGATGTGTCACTTGTTGATGGAAATAGCATTTGGCCTTCTTGATTTTAAGGCTTAAAATTGCATAGACTTCCATGTCTACAAATTTTGTTGATATATGTTAGCTTGAAGGGCTTTTTCTGGAAAGTCAGGTTTTGCTAGAAGCAAAAAGTGTCTCTCACTCTTGATGGCTTGGTTTTTATTGTTCTCAAATCAGACTATTCATTGTTTTGCTTATAATATGTAGTCTATTTTTCTTCTCGATTACCTTTTCCCTAGCAATTTTAGAAATTGGCTGAATGTTAGAACCATAATGTTATGACTTTTGTTTTCTATTTACAGGTTGTTGCTGCAAAGAAGGCTAGCAAAGGTGGTTTGCATGAGAAGCTAACCATGACTGTTGCAGTACCATTACTGTGGGGGGTACCTCCAGTTTCTGAAACGCTTCACCTTGCTGTTCAGAGTGGTGGAGGTATTGTAGAGAAAGTTTATTGGCAATGGGACTTCCTGTAGATACACTATTATGTAGATTTTTAAGTTATTCTAACCATTATTTGTGCATTCTGAACATAGAATTGTTGTCCCTATTGAATGTACTAAACCAAAATGTATTTAATCTCGATAACCTTTCAATGTCAACGTCTAATTTGATTATCTATGGTTTTATAATTGTATATTCTATTGGCTACCTTACACAGTCTCTACATGTTTATTACATATACAAGAATGTAGAAATTTTACCGTAGTGGACGTTTTCTGAAAAAATTAGATCAATTGATAAGTTGATGTGTCCTTTTTCTTCTTCACAGCAGTGAGCATGTTCTGAAAGCATAAATCCAGTAAAAATGCTAATAGTTTGCTTAATCAAGTTCCCCAAAATAGTCCAAAAGTAGTTCAACACATTGCATCCTTCTGTATGGCACCAATTGCCAGTAAAACATGTTTAAATCCTACTTGGAACCTAATCGTTTTCAGGTTGATTACATTTCACAATCGAACTTTGTATGGTGATTGGTTTTTAGTGAAGTGGTAAATGCACAAAGTGAAGTGACTTCTCACAAGCAGACTGATCTGGTTTGAGTCCTAATTAGTTTCTCTGGTGGTAGCTCCTGAATGAACTCTGAAATTGACTAATGTTTCAAAATATCCGTAACATAAAACATGAAAAATATAATTATTTCCAACTATTATCAGATGATTAAGAGTACATGAGTAGTTGAGCTTGGAGTCAGTTGAGCTTAATATGAGAATAGATGGCTGATCAAGAGAGAGTGGTGGGCTGGATCAAATCAAAACCTGTATACAGATTAGTATGAGCCACATGCTATTGACTAGTCCTATTTCAAACAAATATCCTGACTCCTGGTTTCTTGATCTTCACTGCTCCTTTATAAATAAGAAAACCAAAGGTATTAAAATTATTTGTTAATTTGTTAGTGAAGTTCTTGGAAATTTCTTTCTTGGGGGCACCTTTTGACCTCCATAGTTTATACACTCCAAAAGACATTTACTTATAAAACCTTTCCATGTAGCTCGAAGGACATCAATTTTGTATTTTATGTAGCTTTATTTAAATAATGCCTATAGCTGGCAAATCTCTTTAGTCTAATTTGATAGGAGAAACAAACAAAATGGTGTAGTGGTCAATGCATACTACTTCAACACATTTCTGTTTCCTTATGAGAATTGAAGATTAAAATAATGTCATCTCCTTTAAACAAAACAGTAGAATCCATCAATCAATGACATACCCAAGAGCATCGTTATCTTATGATCATACATTTTTTGAGCCCTTTGGACTGTTTCCCCATGAGGCTTCTCCATCAGTTGCATTATATATAAAGAGCCACTCACCCAGAAAAAAGAAAAAAAAAGAAAAAAAAAAGATCTAGCACAAAGCTCGTTTATTCAGAGAGATTGACGTACGCAATTTTACCCTGCACACTGTCTTTTTCCCTAAAAATATAAATCATGTTTTACTTTACTTAATTATATCTTAAAAAATCTATGTTCCCCTACTGGCTTTGTTTATTATTAACTCAATTTCTGATAGACATGCATGCCCTTAATTATTCAAATTTGGCTATACATATATGATATATGATATATGTCATCGCTTTCATCATCAACCATTAAAGATTAGATACTCCAGAATATGTGCTGCTTACCTTCATCCTCAGTTAAATTTATAAAGTTTTAAACCCAATTGTCGTATCACGGGTACCACCCATTATTGTATAAGCAAGATCCACATGGATTTGATGCCAACAGTGATATGCCATATTTAACTTAATGCTTGTCCTTCACTGTAAACTGCTATGTTTCAAACTAGAAATTAAAATCAAGTCAAAATCTTTTTGGGTGACAATATTCACAAAGATCCGAAGCTGCTCACAATGGAGTTGACAAGATTTAAAGGAAAAAACTGCATGTAATTGAAAAACTAAAAGGATAACTGCAAAGAGGGAACTAATTGAATCGTACATGCTTGGCTTGCAGTGAATGATGGATTCTCTGCTTTTTTTAGGACATAAAATGCTTAAGATGGTTGCAGTTACATGTACTAATGACTTTCAGATACATCATTTTCCAAAAGAAATGCACAAAGGAAACTTTTACCATGTACTGTAAAAAAAAAGTGGTTTAATTAGACACCATAGTGGTGTAATCATTTCCTTGGTACAAAACCAAAATCTGAATGTTACCCTTCATATCTTCTTGATTTTACCCACAGTCAACATCAATAGTACACCACCCTTTCCCCTGTTTTGTTTTCATCAAACAAAAAGTTGTTGCAACTACTGGTGCTAATGAGCTGTTTGATTTCTTCAAAACCATAGTCTAATGGATTTTCTCCCCACGGTCCATTTTGTTTCTCAGTCCACCCTCTAAGACTCCCACCATTGGACAGTATTAATTTCTGGGTTTCCTCAACCCCATTGTAAAAACAATTCATATTTGTTCCTCTACCAAATTCAAACTCTGCTTCTTTGCCATGGTTAATCGGGTTGTTGCAACTCCCATCAGAAGAGCTGCAACTAGCTTCACCGCCAAACAGGAGGAGGTTATCTTTATTAACTTGATATGTTTCCATATGCCCCACAAAACTATCTTGGGTTTGATGTAGTAGTGAATTAGCAGAAGTAGAACAACTGCTACTCAAAAGACTAGAGGAGAATGAAATGGATTCAGGGCCTGTTGAAGATCCATCTGGGTGGTAATAAGAGCTGGTGCTGCCTTTGAATGACGATGGTGGAGATGAAGATGAGGAACAAGTTTGAAACATAGATGAGAAATTGGATTGGTGAGGTTTCCTCTGAGATTG
Organism: Quillaja saponaria; assembly: GCA_029379385.1. NCBI lineage: Eukaryota > Viridiplantae > Streptophyta > Magnoliopsida > Fabales > Quillajaceae > Quillaja > Quillaja saponaria. The sequence goes on along the minus strand of CM055607.1, from coordinate 29,578,538 downwards.
AGGAATTATGCCAATGAGTTTCTTCTTCAGCTTGGTGTTCCAGTAGTTCTTGATATCATTATCTGTCCTGCCTGGCAACTGAGCTGCTATTATTGACCACCTGCATTTTTTTTGGTAATAACTTGTATAAGAAGTGGCAGAGTAACACTTATAGTGGATCCAGTTTTGAAAAATGCATAGAAAAAGTTATCCATATACAGCATATTCTTGGAACATGCAACTTTTCCTGGAATCCCTGCCTCTAATTTTCCAAAATAATAAGAAATTAAACTCATTCTATCCTTAATGTTTGCCTCTTAACTCCTTGTTTTTGCAGTGAATTTAACAATGACAGTCTAGGCTAAAGGGTTGAAAGCAGGAAAGAGCTATATCTGTTAAATGTGGAAAATTCTATAAAAGAATGAAAGGAAAAGAAAACAGTGGCAAGTGAAGATGAAGATTACCTGCTTCCAATGCTAGCAAAGAGACTGCATATTATCCTATCTTCATCATCAGAGAACTCTCCATGTTTGATATTGGGTCTGAGATAGTTAAGCCATCTTAGCCTACAGCTTTTCCCACATCTTTTCAGACCTGCACAAGTGAAACATAAGCAAGACCACAGAAACAAGGAGTAAAAAAACCTGCATAGCAGTATATAGCAAAAACAATTCATGAAAGGGTGACATATAGCAGATTCTCAAGGTTTTTTCCAACTCAAAGTAACAAAAGGAAAATAAAAAGATGTTACCTGCTTTCTGTGGAAGAGCAATCCAATTCCCTCCTGTCCCATACTTCTCTATGTACTCTTTTAGCTTTTCATCTTCCTCTGGAGACCATGGCCCTTTCTTTACATTTGCCTTGTCACAACAAGGAGCCCTTCCCATCTCTCTCTATGATGTTCAGCTGTGAGAGGTGAAGACTAACGAGTAAAGAGGTTCTCCAAAAATGGGTTTTTCTCAGACAGTTGTATGAGGGAAAGGTACTAAGCCATTGTTTCTTTGGAACCTGAGAATGGTTTTAAACACTACAAATGTATTTATGGATAGAAGAAGACAACAGAAGTCAAAAGGAATGCTTCTCTAATTTCAATTGTCTCTCAATTTCTACCCCTCTTTATTGATTTCTAGCTGCAAGAAGTTTCTGTCACCATGTACATGAACCAATTGCAAGGCTCTGCCTAACTTGGTCACTTCCTTCTCGCACAATTTATAGAATCCAAAGTCTTCTGCAAGTAATAATAAATATAATATTTCCATTGAAAACAATGGTATACTGCTAACTTTCTAAGAAACGGGCCAAGTCATAAGTAAAATATTGTACAATTGGAGGTCCAATTATATGCTGCTTATCTCTATTATTTAGACATGCACGATAAACATTTTACACTTTGGGGGGTAATGGATCTTACAAGAAATCAATATTTTTCAATTAAAAGGTTGTTCATGGAGTACAGATTTGTGTAAATTTTGTGGCATGGGCTTGATGATATTGACCCATGTGAGGATGTCAATTTTCCATTGGTTATCTTGATCTGATAGTTAACTGCTTTTGTAGCTAGCAAGTAACTGGGATCTCTACATTGAGAGTTTAATCTGACATACTTTACATGTTTCATATGGTAAAATGTTTTTCAAAATTAGTTAGTTTGATGGATAAAATCTTCCAGTTTTGTGTCTCAAGAATATAAAAATAAATTTCATTTTTACTGAAGATAAAATGTTTACGAGAAAAAAAAAACAGATTATCTTATATTTTGAAGCTCCTAAGCAGGAGTATTAATCCTCCCCTCCATATAAAATAGAAAATGAAAAAGAGACTAGCTTAGTCATTGATGGTCATATTCGGGGAAATACTATGAATTTCTTGATTTTGAATGTCGATGTGTAATCTATCATCCACATATTCCAGTATCTCTTAAAGACCTTTAATACTATAATTAAGTATATAAATATCTTCTCTTGATATTAATTAATTTGTTTTAAGAGTCTCTCTTCACAAGTAACGTCTATCCCTGAAATACTTAATATACAGAATCATGTTTAGTTAAGCTACAGTGTAAAAATACTTTTTTAAAATAAAATTGTTTAAAAAGTGTTGTATAAAAAATTGAAAAAATGTTTGGATCAGTTAATGTAAATAAAAAAAATTATTTGATTTATTTTTTAAAAATAATATTGAGTATTAAAATTACTAAAAAGACTAGTTTGACAAATATTATGATTTTTTTTGTCTAAATAAAATAATTATTAAATTTTATTTGAGCTTCTCTTGTTTTCTATTTGAAAATATTCTTTTTTCTAGCTTCAGCTTTTAGGATTCTAAAAGCCCTAAAAATATTTTTCCGTAAAGCTTAAAAAATAAAACCTTTATTACCAAATAGTTTTGTAAAACAACTTAAAAACTGTTTTAAAAGTTAAATCAAATAGGAGCACAAAGTCTTATGATAACTCAAGTTTTCAATGTCCATATTTCAACCCAACATTAATTTGGAACTAGAAACTTAGAATTTGATAAGATGACTCGATGCTTAAATTGTATATACCATTATGTACAAATAAATTAAAAGATAATTGTACATATCATATGTCTCGATGTCTTAAATTAGCATGAATAGTGAAAAATAATTCATGTAGTCGTCTCCAATAAATTTGAAATTTAGTTAAGTTGAGTTAAATTTATAATATTGAGTCTGAAATATAAAATATTATAGAGATTAAGTTGGTGTATATGTGAGAGTGGACATCAATTTTCTGTCATAATCTTGACGAATTAAACACTAAAAACCATGTGTTTTTGTTACATACTGAAAAGTAATCAAAACTTGAAGATAAGACAATGAATTATTGTCCCCGTCATCACTAGACTAAGAGAGATTTCTAGTAAAAAAAAAATTAATTAATTAATTAATTACTCACATAGATAGACCCACCTATATATATATATATATATATATATATAATTTCCTATTTGCTTAAAAGAACAACAAAACCATTGTTGCTCACCAATATAGATTTGCTTGTGATTCACATGTCTCTTAGCAGGTTAAGAGAGCTTTCTAGCAAAGTTGATTATGGTCTATGAATCAATAGTTTGAATTTGTAAGATAAATGTCTTACATATGTATATTACGAAAAATGGGTGTAGCTAGCCATTTGACTTTTTCTGTGAGCTTTATATATACACACACAACTTGTTTCAGTCACAATATAAACAACATGGTACTCAAATGCATGCATGCTGCTCGATCTTAATTGTTGCTCTCTTTTTGTCTTTGAAACTTCTTCAAGTTCCATAAACCAACCACACAAAGCAAGCAAGCAAGCAGCAGGTTTAATTTGACCTCTGCTCCCAATGGTCCAAGTTTTCTATTTTACCTTTGAATCTGCAAACCCAGTACTTCTTTTTGTGTGACTTTTGTATCCATATCTATATAGTACTTAATTGTAACCTCTAGGTAAGATTAATTAATATATTGAACAAAGTCATACCATGTTGGAGTTAAGACAAATCCTTTTCTTATAAAAACAGTCGGGAACAAAGAATTCAGACTTTTCAACTTGACATTGGGCTATACATTATTGTATAAAATTACAATCCAGACCTTTCAATTTAATGACATTGGATTACACATTAATGGTACACGTCATAGCTTAACATATGGCATGTGATAAACTCATCTTCCAATTTACAATTTGGTTTTTTAAAAGAATTATTAAGATATAATTAATAAAATTTTATAATTATAATTAATTATCATAATAAATATTATATTTGTATTATTTATAGTATATTAACAAGAATCTCGAAGATCTTGTTTAACAAGTTAGCATTAATAACATCGAAATTTTAGAAAAATTCAATGATATTTGTTGTTGAATAACAACGAACTAAAAATTCGTTGATATATAGTTAAACATGGACCAATCAATTGCTACTTAAGAATTACACAAAATGCTTGTTTTGACAATAATAGACATGTCGGCAATTATTTATTCCAGTCTGATATTAATAAATTGCGCCACAATTACTTAAGAGCCAACCGCGAAAAGTCAATTGCTGTTCGTCATCCAGTATGTTTAGAGGCTGCCGCCCTTTCCTTTGTTGCCACCCCCTGTAACTTTTTTATCTTTACTTTTAAATAAAGAAATCTCAAATTTAATTATTTTTATGACAAATTTAAAATTTATGTCGTTAATTTTTTTTTCTTTTTTGTAGATTCAATTACTTATATGAAAGATTTGAAATTTTTTTAGTTTTCGTAATGAATTTGTCTATCTTTTTTGCCAGTTTTGTTGCCGTACTGGATCTAATCTATCATCTGTTATGAAAGTTTCTATCTAAAGTATCACATGGACATCATCTTTAACAGTATTGTTACAATACTTATATTAGAGATATTTGTTGATATAAATAATGGATCATTAATTTTTGATAATTTTTATATGATGATAAGAAATATAGGCTAAAATGTACATTTCAGTTAGAAAGAAAAATATAATTAAAAGTCACGTTGTAACACTAAATTTGAGAAGGAATTCTCAATTTTTTGCTTATATTGTAAGTAGCTTTAGACTTTTTTTATTAATGATAATTATAATTTTTTTCTTAAAATAAAAAACTGTATATAGTTTTTCAACAACTAGTCACTGTTGATATCACTAACAATTTTGTCGCAGATGAACGCTTTTCTTACAATGGATATACTACCTGGTGTTTAACTAAAAGTCTGCTTGGTATCCTAAGGGGGTTGGTCTAAGAGTTATCTAGAGGAGTAAAATCTTCAAAAACTATTTTGATTCCAGTATGAATGGTTGTCTTTGGTTGAATTAGAAATATGAATAGAGGTGTGTCTTTAACCAGATTAAAAAGATGAGTTAAGATGTAAGAAAAAAAAACACCTGGTTGCTAAATAAATAAAAAAATTTGCAAAGTCTCCCATGAAGAAAATGAAAGAAAGAAATTAAAACAAATGAAAACTAACAAGACATCCAAATTAAAGTCTTCAAATTCAATAATTTTGACCATTAAGTGTGTCCTATAGATCTAGAGTACTTTAGGTACTTGGATAGTCTTTTGAAAAGCCTTACAATGGGGGGTTCTGGAGAAAACTTGGTTCAGATAAACATTAATTTAGCACGAGTTAGTTGAAGAAGCCATTTGAAGTCGAGACTTGAAGAGGGAATAATACCTAATTTTATGATGCAGTACGTTCAGATTGCGCTAATAACTAACCAATAGTTGGCCGGTGCAAAAAAAAATCAGGTTATATTTCTAAAAATATAATATAATTGAATCCGGATAATTAATAATACAATTTTAACACATCACCAATGAACCTATCTAATATTTTGACACATCATTTTGTCTCATCATCCATTAATTATCTCTTATTTCTTTTAAATTATATTATTTTACCACATCACTCAGAAATTCTCTCATATCTCTCCTAAGTTAATTATATAAAATATAATATTTTATTTTTCCAATCTAATTCCTATTTCTTTTCATCTTGTAGTTGTGTATGATATTTTGTTAAAATAGTTATACCAAAACAAATTTTTTTAATTTATTCTTACTCTCTTTAGGTATATGAATAAACTTAATTCGATGTTATTCATAAACAAAAATGACTTAACTTCAAGAAAGAGAATATCAAAAAATTAATATAATAACTAATTTCTTGACTAATTTTGTGAAAGATTTTTTTACTGCTTATTAGAGCTGATGATGAAAGAAAAAAATTGAAAATCTATATTTAAATCAATCATTAATTAGTACTTATGATATATTATTTTTTTTTTGCTTAACTAGAAAAGTTACATGCATATCCAAAATTCTATTAAAATTTTTGTAACAACATATTTATTTAAAAGTTAAACATTCATAATATATAATATAATTATTAGGAAAATAATATATTGACATAATGACACATAGCAAGGTAGGTTAGTGTATCAATTAATATTTTATGTCACATCAACTTAATTATATCTTCTAAACCAATACTTTTATTTCAGGTTGGGCTAGGTGACCGGGTTAGAAAAATTTAACTCGGTTTATCCCTACCTCAGCCGATATTATTACTTTTTATTTTTATGTATAAATATTATGTCTAAATATAAAATATTCCTATGTGAATATTATATTTTAGCTTTTAATTATACTTTGTGGTGTTAAATACTTTAATCTATGATTATATAGTTAAAAAATTATAAATCAGTATTTTTTAAATATTTTAAACCTTACATATAGGTTAAAAATAATTATCGATTATAAAATTTTAAACCTAACTGACAACAAGAAAAATTTTCCTTCATCCGGCCACCTGACTTATAAAATTAAAAATTTTTTTCATCCGGCCACCTGACTTATAAAATTTTAAAACTAAAGGCCACAAAAACAGTTTTATTAGATAAAATTTTCTTTCATCCGGCCACCTGAGGGTAAAATTTTAATACGTCCGATTTGGCCAAATCGAGTGATACTGGGGTCCATGCTGTCCGACCGCCTGTTGCACAGCTCTAATATATTCTATAGACATGTTTGTTTCCTTACCTAACAAGAATCAACTCTCTCATCAGATACCTGTCTCTTTTCAGTTTCTAATATAATCGATCGTTTGTGATTTTCAAATCCTTTAATTTTAGTTGACATCCCCCACTTTCTACACCAATCATGTAATTTTCAGTTCATAACCATAAATTTATATAATATATTTATATATTTAATTGCATGCAAGAGGTTGAGATTAGCAAGGCAATAGTAATTACTACGTGTGATGATATTTAATTTTATTCGTGTATGTTTAAATATTGAGTTATTATTTAACTTGTGTTTAATATATAAATTTATTCGTTATCTATGAATATAATTATAGTATCTTAGTTCATTTTGCAGACATAAAAAAAATTAGTTTTTAAAGATGTATGTGTATAAGATAACAAACAAAAAGTGATCAGCTCTTGTTATAGTAAAAGAAATGCACACTAAAGAATGTTGCAAAAGATAGATCTATATAATATTTATGGCCAAAAAAAAAAAAGTAGTAGGATTATTTGACCCGCCAAGAAATCGTGTTGTTAAGAGGTTCACAAATTAAATCAATGTCTAGAGTTAGGACATCAAATTGATTTTGTGAACCAAATAGATTATGTTCAATTTGGGAGGTGAAAATTAATGAGATGGATTAATCTTTTTAAATTCAAGTCATGTCATGATTTATTCAATTTATTTTGAGTGGAGTCGCAATTAGATTTTGAGCACTTCATGAAAATTACACCCAAAAAGTATAGGAAGACTAAGAAGGAAAAAAATGTAAAATAAACTCAATGTAAACATAATTGATGGGTTTGAATCGAATTTTGAATAGTTCATATCATCATCACCAATAAACCAAATTTTATGATATGTATGTTTTTTTATATAATATATATGTATATATAGTTTTCATATCTTTTTTATAAAGAACTGGTGTGACTTGGGATGAGAGCTTGAGCCTTGAAGCAAACTTTTGAGAATATAATGTAATAAAGTATTTTGTGATAGGTATGTTAGGCGACCTAATGAAGTCTTAACCAACTATATATGATGAAGCACTTTTTTTGTTTTTTTGATGGTGTTTAGTTGTTCGTCTTATCCTCCTACCATCACCAATTCACATGTTCTTTGTTTTGAAGTGGAAAATAACATAATCTATATTTTCATGTACTTTTTAGTGTTTGTTAATTATGGGAAACGTCTGTGGCCTCAATCAAACAATCAGATTTGGCAAGTCTTTTTCAAGCACAAAATTGTTTTGCTCTTTCTAGTTGTCCAGTGGCAATGCTTATTATTCCTACAATCTTCTCAAATTGGCTAGTCACCTTGAATCGTCACATTCATGTACATGGGCCAAACCAGATTCCAAGTTAGCTTGGGCTTACTTTATCTCTATTGGGCCAAACATGGTGCTTGAAAATTTAGGTCCCATGGCATATTCAAGCATGGGCTTTGTTAGCTCAATCGGTATATATACTACTACAGTGACTCAAGATTTTATGATCAGGCCAATTAAAATTAGATAAATCAATTTCTGATTTCATATTTAACTTTTAATTTGGTGAAGATACATAAAAGTTATAAACTGATTTTACCATAATTCCTTTGATAATCAGGTACTATTGGGTATTTTTAAAATAAAATGAATTACACTATCTTTCTTCGAGATTTAGCAAAATAATAATAACATGTAAAAATATAGGGTAAATGACACTCACATCTCTCCAATCCATTAAACTAACATTTTCTAACTCATTGATGGAATATATTTTATTCCATACTCTTAATTTTTCAAACATAAATTGAAGAAAATATATATTTTACATACATCTATATTAGCATTCTTGCACACGCTTTTGTGTATGTTGAGATACTTTTTATAATTTTAAGGAAAATGTTTAAGTTACTTAAATTATTCTAAAATTAAACCAAATATCACATTTTTTTCAAAAATTATTTGATCAATCTCTTTCTAATTTCATTGATTGACTCAGTCCAACATATAAATGAATGGGGTGAATGAGAAAGACGTGCAATAAAATTAGGTAACTGATTTTAGAAAAAAATTAACGTTTATTTAATAATAAAATTATGTAAGTAGTTGGTAGTTATTTTTTTTCTTTTTTTTATTATTTAATTTTATTGTAAAATAACATTAAAAGTCATCAATATAAAAAATAAATAAATAACTAAATACTTGGGTACTATATAATATTTTTAGTTAAAAAATTAGCTAAAACTTTGAAAAAGAAAAAAAAAACACACAATAAGATGTTTAGGATTTTAGGATTTTAGTATAGTATAAATGAAAAACATATATAAGGTTCAAAATAGAAATGTCACCTTAGATGGAATAAAATAAATTTTTTTTAAAGGTGTCGTTAGAGCATTTATTAAAATGTAATAAAAATGATATTTAAAAATTAATTTTTTTAAATAATAATAATTTATATATAAAATACTATCAAAATTATAATTAATATTATAAATTTTTTTATGTATTAATAAGTGCTCTCGTTAAAAGAATTTATAAAATAATAATTGTTAAATAAATTATTCAAATAGGTAGTTTCATTATTCATAATGAGACTGTTGAAACCACATGAAAAGGTTTGGTCGTGTCTCTTTCCTAACCTTTCCCATTATCTATCTTGACTTTTCTCCCATCCCTCTATGCCACTATAAAACTCTCATAAACTAGAAACTTCAGGAACCACACTGCAACCTAATTATCCTGCTGGGTAGTGAGAATTATGGCGATGGTCAATGTGTCTGCTGGTTTTGGTATGAGAATTTCAAATCCTCCATTGTCATCCTCCTTGTTCCTCACTCCTATGCCACCTCTTCTAAAAACCCCAACTGAACCCTGCCAGTCTTTTGCCTTAGCTCCTTTGACAAGAAGACCAATAGTTTGCGGCAAAATTTTTATGATGAAAGAAGAATTGCCCGAAGCTGTTGCCAAGAATGACGAAGAACTAGATTTGGGGGAGACCAGGGAAACTCACTTACACTCTTTCAACCCTTTGCCATTGCTATACGTGGCTTCTCTGCTTCCTGGAGGTACTTATTACAATCCACCTTCTTGTATTTCATGTTTGGATTTTCTTTAGATTATGCATCAGCTACATTCTTGTCCTTACAAGCTAGAATTTAGGAATTGTTGAAATTTACGGGTTTCCCACGTGAATAATAACAAGAGTTAGTTCTACATTAGAATAAAATAGGATAAGTGAACAACATATATATGATAGTGGAATATGAACCTGTAGACAGAAACCCTTTGTGCCCCTCGCAGTTAATTTGTCAATCTACTGTTATGAAGATTACAATGAGGGAGTTTGCTTTTGGTTTATTTGATATTTTGACATTATCCTCTATCCTGAATAAAAGACCTCAAGGTATAAAAATGTAAGCATATCTCTATCACCAATCATAATAGGGCTGAAAAACAATATGTTCCTCATTTCTTACCTCAATTACTGCAAGTTATTACTATCTGTGGTGGGAAAGGACTTGAAGATTTAATGACCCTTTGATGTTCTATGGGTCTTTACAAACATCTTGGTCATGTTTAACTTTAAGGTTTCCTGAAATTGGAGCATTCATTATCTTTGTTCATGGTTTTCTGAGATATCTAGGATTAGAATTTTCTCTTCATGTTGAGTAAGGATGCATTGCTAGCTCACACATGATTTCTTTCCTTAATTTCAATAACTAATTCGAGAATCTGAATTACAGCTGGGACTGTGAGATCTCTATTTGGGCCTTTTGTTGAGCTTGTCAAGTCATTTAATCTCCCTGACTGGCTTGTGCATTGGGGTCACCCTGGCAACATGGTATTAATTGCTTGAAATTCTGGAAATTCTGTTTCTTGATCACACAAGTGTCATTTCATTGCATCATTCAATGGCTAGAAATTGATCATGTGATTTGCAGGCAGTTGTGCTCTTTGCCATGGGTGGCTATGGGACGTATCTAGGTTTTCGCATACGTTATTCTGATGATGTGGTAAGATTTACATTGAAAAATTTGCTACATTAGATTAGAGCAATCATCATTTGGTTCTTTCATTTCGCCCCAGTTTTGTGAGCACACTTAGATTGATATGAAGATGTCCCTTCCATAAGTTCAGGAAGAGAAAGCATTGGCAAAAGACTTGCACCCAAAGCTTTTAGCTGGTATGTTTTTCTTCTTTGCTCTTGGAGCAACTGGTGGAGTAACATCTTTACTCACTTCAGATAAACCCATCTTTGAGAGGTAACAAGCAAATAGTGGAATCAAAGATTATTTGTTGTTTTAACTTCTAATTTATCATTCAATTGGAAAAAGAGCTATGCATAGTATGATTGGAAAAATGGGTCCCCCTTTCGTTATACTTAAGAGTCTGAATATTTGTATGTTTGTTTGCAGTCCTCATGCTGTAACTGGTTCCATTGGCCTTGCTCTCTTGACCATACAAACCATATTACCTTCACTTTTCGAGGTAAGTAATAGCTTTTGAACTTGATTCTTTTTTTTTCCTCATAGACATTTTAATCCAGATTAGATATTCTTTCTGCAACTGCAGGGTAATCCTGGATTGCGGAACATTCACGGTATTTTGGGGAGTGGGATCATGACACTGTTTCTTATTCATGCTGCCCTTGGACTTCAACTAGGCCTCAGTTACTAAACAGCTCTGCAAATTCACATTTGTTTATGGTATACACTATTTTGGGAACCTCATTCTAAAGCTCCCAATGACATTAGGCTAGTTGTTATATGAAAGATTCTTCAGCTAGAAACGGGACTTAGGTCACAGATTCTCAGAGGATGTATTATCTTACCAAACAGTACAATTTATACAACTTTTTTGAAAAAGAATAAAATGGTTGCAGAGTTTAGAATTGCAGATCATGATAAATTGTATACCATAATCCGCATGAAGATAACTCGGGTGGGAAACTAAGGATGCTAGCCTTTCTGGCTGAAGATATTTGATTGCTATGGAATCTGACCTAAAATTTCAATAGCAAGTTGTTTGTGCAACTTGCAAAAGATATGCCAGAAACCAGCTAATGCATCCTTCAAAAGATTATAGGGAAAGTTGTAAGGCATGTGACCTGATTCCTATTAAACTTTCCTGGAAAATGCAGGGGCTAGGCATAGAGAGAGACAACAGAATCCTGCTGTCTTTATTTTCTTTTGCCATCATGTGTGTGTGTCGTGTGAGGGTGTATTTATATATTTATATAATAAATCGTCATTTAATATGTTTTTATTTCAACATACAATATAAGAAAACAATTAAGAGGTGGAATTATAATTTTGTTGTTGGGTTTACAAGTTATATAATGAAAAGTAATTAATTAATTAATTAATATTTTAAAATTTTTTTTTTACAGATCTACTTAACAATTATGTTTTTTATGCAATCACTTCAATATCATGCGCAGAAGTGATTATCAGTCCTTTAACTCAAGGGTCAAATAGTGGGTTTGCTCATTGAGAATAGATAGTATCATTATCATGACCCAATATAATTGGGTCTGAACTTTATATGACTTTGGAAATTATCCAATTTGAAATATGCTAAATTAAATAATAAAATTACTGAGATATATATGAAATATAATCCGATTAGACCGAATATATAACCCCACACAAGGAATGAAATAATGAAATTACTATCCTACCCATTCTGGAAAACATTTACAATTGGTCCACTAGTTGAGGTCTCAAGAAACGTGTAGGTTGATAAATGGGCGAGCTCTCAGAAATCAGAACTGACTCCAAGAAAAGGTAGTTAGTTGTGGTTGATAAACGACATCACATAGGAGGTGAAAAATAGAGAGCGAGTCAGACGTCTCTCACTGTCTCTCTTACTATATATACACACTTCACACTTGTAAATCCGTCTCTTCCTCCTCCATTTCTTTCACATTTCCCGTTTCCCATTTCTCATTTCTCATTTCCTTCTCCGGCTATATACCTGGTATGTCTCTTTCTGTCTCTATCTTTTCTTTTCTGATCTATTCTTTCAATGGTAGATCTTCGATCTAAATCTTTAACTCCTCTGCAATGTCTGTCTTTCATGTTTCATGTTTCATGTTTGGGCTAGCTTTTGCTTACATCGATCTAATGCTTTTGATTGCCTTAATAAATTTGTTTTATCTCATTCTCGATGTTGTTGTCTAGAAGATCTGGATTGCTGCTAGTGTTCCTTTAATTGTGTTTCACTTTTGTTGTACCAATAGCAGATCTAATTTGTTGCTTGCCGCTTATGGTGATTGTGGTTATCAATCGTTTCTTGGTTTATTCCTTTTAGTGCATTACCCGTTGAGTTTGTGACATTTATGAATAAAATTCACAGGTCAATTGTATGGGTAGCATTTATTTTTCAAAAAATGAAATGGGAAGCATTATAATTGTTAAAATCCCATTTCATTTTTTGGTTGTCTCATTCTTGATTCCAAATGGATATACTATATATTTAGTTATTGTTCTGTTTACATTCTAATATTGGTATTAGATAATTTCTGAGATTGTTATTCTCAGAACTTCAAAAAATATATTGGTTTGAAGCATAATGACTGCATGACTTTGAGCCATATATATGACAATGTGGCTACCAATACCAGTCAAAACCATATCAATTGATAAAGATTCTGCAATACTCTTTTTATAGATTTACTTTTGTGGTACACCCTTCTACTTTATTAAATTTAAGTCAACTGTTTCAATCCAATCTTAAAAAATGAACTGACAGATCTTCCTTTTTTTTTTTTTCTTTTTTCTTTTTTTAATGTATTAGAAATGGATAATTTTCTCTTCACCTCCGAATCTGTCAATGAAGGCCACCCTGACAAGCTCTGCGACCAAGTCTCAGATGCCATCCTTGATGCTTGCCTAGAACAAGACCCTGAGAGCAAAGTTGCCTGTGAGACATGTACGAAAACTAACATGGTCATGGTCTTTGGTGAGATCACAACCCAAGCTACGGTGAACTATGAGAAAATTGTTAGAGATACTTGCAGAGGCATTGGGTTTGTATCAGCTGATGTAGGTCTTGATGCTGACAAGTGCAAAGTTCTTGTCAACATTGAGCAACAGAGCCCTGATATTGCCCAAGGAGTTCATGGTCACTTGACCAAAAAACCTGAGGAAATTGGAGCTGGTGACCAAGGCCACATGTTTGGCTATGCTACGGATGAAACACCAGAGCTAATGCCACTTACTCATGTCCTTGCTACCAAACTTGGTGCCAAGCTCACTGAGGTGCGAAAGAATAAAACATGCCCATGGCTGAGGCCTGATGGTAAGACCCAAGTGACAGTTGAGTACCGCAACGAGAACGGAGCCATGGTTCCTCTCCGTGTGCACACAGTCCTCATCTCAACCCAACATGATGAAACTGTCACAAATGAGCAGATTGCCAATGATTTGAAGGAGCATGTCATCAAACCTGTCATCCCAGCTGAATATCTTGATGACAAGACCATCTTCCATCTCAATCCTTCAGGTCGTTTTGTCATAGGTGGACCCCATGGAGATGCAGGACTCACTGGCCGGAAGATAATTATCGATACCTATGGCGGGTGGGGTGCTCATGGTGGTGGTGCCTTCTCAGGGAAGGATCCAACCAAGGTTGATAGGAGTGGTGCTTATATTGTTAGGCAGGCTGCAAAAAGTGTGGTAGCTTCAGGCCTTGCTCGACGCTGTATTGTGCAGGTTTCTTATGCGATTGGTGTGCCAGAACCATTGTCAGTGTTTGTGGACACCTACAAAACGGGGAAAATCCCAGACAAGGACATACTGGCTCTGATCAAGGAGAACTTTGATTTTAGGCCAGGAATGATTTCCATCAATCTTGACCTGAAGAGAGGAGGGAACTTCAGGTTCCAGAAGACTGCTGCTTATGGTCATTTTGGGAGAGACGACCCAGATTTTACTTGGGAGACCGTAAAGCTCCTCAAACCCAAGGCTTGAGTTAACTAGTCATTTCTTGAGATGGTTATTATCGTAGCCATCTTTCTGGTTTGGGGAAGAATAAAGAATCTTCAATTCATACATCTGATGATGAGGATACATTTTGACGGTTTGGGCAAGAGATAGGAAGTGAAGATGTGTGCAAAGTCAGGGGTTCACAGAGCAGGAGCCTGTAGCATTAGCTACATTTGTTACTTGTCTCTTCTCCCTCTAAATTCTTTTCCTTTATTATGCTAGTCATTGTTTTGCAACCAATCTCCATGGTTGGGTGAGAACTTGATATTGTTATTTGTTGATTCAATCGAAATGTCTAATTAATGCAATTGCTTAAATGACGTAGGTCATTGCCAACAAACTGTTTTAGCAATAATTTGATTTTAAACATGTCATTCTGAGAATGCCATTCATATGTAGATTAGCCTATAAAATATAATAATCTGAAGACAACATTTGAATCTACAAGATCTTAAACCAGTACCCTCCCACCACCTTTTTGTCATATCGTCTTCATTGCTTCTGAAACCAAGTCCATCCTCCATTTTTCTTTTGCAGAAAATGGAGAAAGAAAAAGTGAACGGTGAAACTGTTGATCATGGATTTTGATGATGAAATATAGGTGGTAAATGGTACCCTCATCAAAGAATTGTACCCATTTGAGTAATTGCAGGGATGGATTTGAGGTGCACGCAGGAGAAACAAGAGAATGAGGCTGTGTATAGTGGGAGTGAAGAGCAAGCTTTCAGGAAGAATGACTAGATTTCAAAACTACGTCCAAAAGTTGTGGCAACATTACTAAATAATTTGGGTTTAACATCATTTGGCCTACCCAAATCTCAGTCTAGTTAATATAAAAAATCAGAAAAAATTTACTCAAACAAGCAATTTTTTTTTTTTTTTTCAAAATTTTATCGAATAATTTCTTCACTTAATTTGTAACTCAACACAAACCCAACAAAGAAATAAGCTTCATTATTCCAATTTACAAGAAAATCAACTTGCCAAATCAAAAGACAACACTAGTTAATATTAGGTAGTAGAAGAAAAGGATTAAGGAATTATGATGATGATAATGATGACATTGCTAATTAGTTGCTGCAAAAGGGAAAGAGTTCTGAAAAATGAAAGTTTTAATAAAATTAGTTCGTACAAGTTCCTGCCAATCAAGAAAATCTGATAATTCAATAACAACCATTTGGTTGTTTATCTTCCAGCCTCAGGATGCAGTTGGTAGACTGTGAGATCAATTCTCAATTACACCACAACTGCAAGTCTTCATTTTCATCTATATTTTATACCATTTCTTTCACATGAAAGCAGCACTGACATCCTGCTTTTCATCTTCTCCCACAAGTAAGAATAATGAACTCTTGAATTCTATATCTTGCATCTACCCTTCCCGTCTCTTCTTTTCTGGCATTCCCACTCCCAACATCTTCCTCGTTCATTTCAAATCCAATATCAGGTTTCAGAAAAGCTCCAAGATGATCATAACATCAACTTAGTTTATATCCATGAAAGCTCCAGGATGAAACTTTCTGTATAATGCTTCTACAGCTAATTCAATCCTTGCTTGTTCCTGTAACCAAATTCGTGAAAGGCTAACGTTTACTGGAGCAACCTACATTTTAAGCTTCCAAAGAAATTAAGACAACAGGAAATTTTCAATATACCTTTCCTTCAAAACTTATTACCAAAGGTCCATTTCTTGATTTGCGATGACACCCTTGATGTTGCATAGAGAAAAGCAAAATAAGATACAGATGGAAAAGATATCATATACTCCTGAAATCCACACTACTTCAGAATTCCTTACCAATGTGTAGGTCTGGGAATTCAAGACAAAGTTTTGATAAAGATTGAGCAGTTTCTACCTGCAGCGTCACGATATGAAAATCTGATTATCTACAAGGGATGAAAGTGAGACATACAAGTGTGCACACACACACACACAGAGGACAGCACAAATAACATATTAATATCACATACTCATCAAACTAATTTAAAAGCAACAACTACTTTTAAAATATTTTCTCTAAAGAGTACTCCTCAGATTCTATGGTATGCATATTGGTATTACTTATTCTCTAGCAAGTATAAATCAAATATATAACCTGCTTAAGGTACTTGCTCCCTAGATCTATATTAAACAATCCTTGTTTCCTGTTCAGAACAAACAGAAAACCCAGCTGATAATTAGTGTATGCTAGTCTTTCCGATTCATTCATGATGATAGACATCATCCAACCTTCTTTTAGTTTTCAATCACTATTTGCTACTTTCAAGACTACCAGAAACTTGTTGCATCAGCATAGGCATGCATGGCTGAAAAGATATTTTAAGTTTCCCAATTAACCACAGAGAAAAATTAACGGGCAAAATTTTGTAAGTCTCTGAAGGTTCTAGATCCACCAACAAGAAAGAGCATTATGGAGATAACTTAACCCATCATATTCATTTAGACGGACACCCAAAGCAGGCGGAAGACAATAACGGGTTTGGGAGGTGAACGGCAACTGGGGAGGACTGATATATACTTATGTATTTCATATATGAAAGAGAGAGAGAGAGAGAGACAAATCTCCAATGGATGAAGAACATTAAAATGGCATGGATATTATAAATGGACACAAAACTGAAAGTATAACAGTATCAGAAGTAAAGAAAAACATACATCTGAAAGATTTGTCGTAAAGTGCTTTGAAACATATGGTTTCAGTAATACTAACAGGTCACTAAATCTTGTTAGTTCAATCAAACAGTCCCATTGCTTGTCCAGCTCTGAAACATTTGTTGCAGTAAGAATGATCACATTTTGACACTTGATCTGTGAAAACAAATATTAGATATCAAAAGCTTAAAATAATTGTACAAATGGAAGCATAGATTGGTCAAGAGGAAGAAATGCACAACACCGCATTTTATGCTCAGTAAATCTTCTTGTGGCATTTAAACTTAAGATAACTTTTCAAATAAAGAATCATAACTGACACCAAATGACCTTTCAAAGACATACCAAAGGTTCTGGCAGCTTTCCATGATGCAATAATTCAGTGATGCCTTCAGGCAGTTGGGCCATCTGAAATTTGAAGCCAAGGATGAGACTAAAATCATGCTGCAGATTGTACCCAAAAAAATAAATCATGCTGCAGACACCACTGTACAATGAGGATTTAAGTTGCTAATTGTAAATTAAGAACATATTCCCTACATACTCAGTCCAAAAGAAGAAGCTATTGCAGCTATCCTATTCCATCTCTAAATCCTTGAAATTGAGTAAAAGATTTTCCTTCTAAACAATGAATTGGACATTCTTTGTTGCAAGTATAAACACAAGCATCTTGTATTCAAACCAAATCTTCAATTCTTCCATGCACTCCACCAATGGCACCAAGATTATCAGCCCCATTTAATGGTGTAGGCTCTTGGCTCAGGTGCCAAGGTTGGACCTTTTTTGGTTTTCATAGCATTCAAAATTTAATGATTGTTTTGTGTGCTTATGTTTGTTACGGAAGAAGTGACAGTCAAGTTCTCAAAGTACATTTTCTACCAAAGAAACAACCAATAACACATTCCAATATTATTCTTAAAATCACATTAAAGATGCCATTCTGTACTTTTATATTCCCTTTTTTCTTCTCTTCATAAATCAGGTAAGTAACTCTCTGAAATTCTACGAGAATGCAATAAAGTATCAGATAAATAATTTACTTTTCATATCACGATACCTCGTTCCTGTCACCAGTAAACTGGTTGCCAATGGCATGCCTAAGATATTCTTCATATTCTTCATCAGGAGCCTAAATCAAAAGCTAATTACCGACTACATTACAGTAAGGACTATAAATAAAAGTAACTAATATTAGAATGCGACACCAATGAAGAAAACCAATAAGATATGTGGATAAAGATATTACAACTTATTCAGGGAAAAATCTTAGCCTCATAATGATGTAGGATAAGAGGCCTATAATCTTCTAGACAGATTTCATCTTATTTATTTGCAGGATTATTCCTTTTTTAATGTTTGGTTACTTTCCTTCCTACTTATTTCTTGGGTCAGTACTAATCTAGAGTCTGCAGATTATTTATTTCCCTGCAAGAAAGAAAAATTCTCATTTATTTTCTTCATCAGCAAGTATTAGGGTTAGGGCCAGCCCTATGAAATGTAGTTTTTCACTCCTGTAGAAATGAGTTTCCAAACTTAACAAAAATTGTTTTGTGAATTCTCTTTTCTTTGGATAGTCCAAAGAAATTATCAAGTTCTGCTATGTCAGTAAGTAGTTTACTTAAACTAAGCGACGTACCAGACGAACCCCAAAAGCTTTTGCAATGCCTGCTAAAGTAACATCTGAATGTAGTGGACCTACACCTCCATATACAAGTACCTACAAAGATAGGTGAAGTAAGCCAGATGAATAATCAGAGATATTAATTTATTGCCCAGAAAGCCACCAAAAGATCTTTTTTAGAATTTGTTATGGTTTACCATATCATTAGTAGATTTTCGTCGCTCAACTTCTTCAGCCACAAAATCTATCTGGTATAGAAAGCATGCCATTAACAATGAAACAATAAGATGGGTAAAGTCACACTTATATTAGACGTCTACAATGATTCCCAGCAACTTGCTTAAACATTTTCGTCTCTAGATCTCTGTTTGAGATATTTATTTACAATTAACAATTGTAAAAATAAGAGTAATGCAGATATATACTTACGTTGTTATGTACAACAGCAACTTGTGAAACTGACCAACCAATAGAATGAAGCTTCCTACATAATGAAGATTCCAACTGATCCTCAACAATGCCGGACCTGAGCTATGGAACAGAGAAAAAAAAATTGAGGAACTTAATTTCAGTAATAACTAGTGCTAAGGCGAAAAATATGTAAATAATAAGTTGCAACATAAAGTATTCTGATACGGGAACATGTCCCTGTTTCTTCCTGGTTGCATAATTGAAAAACGTAGTTTGAAATGCTAATATGAATTTCCCTTAATCTATCAAGGTAAGTTGAAATGGTATTTGAAGGTCCAGCTCCCTTGTGAGATAATTAGCAGTCACTAGGATATATCATCAATCTAAACCAATTATAAGAAAGGAAAATAACAAGAATTAAAACTGCACAGAAAATCAAGAACAAGAGGAACAAATAAGATTAACATAACAACATGAAATTGCCAGCCAACCACATCCAAACGAGAAGTTGAAAACTAGGTACATACTGGTGAAATCTTGAAAGCTTAGTGAAGTGCTCATTGGAATCATGAAAACTCCAAAGTGTACAAGAAAGCAGAGCATATAAGGGTCTATGAAGAAGTGATAATACCAACAAGAAACTTACAGAATCTCATCCCCCACAGCGATGATTGCGGCTGTAAGCATGCTGTTTTGTTGCAAATCCACATTGTTCAAGCCACCGCCATCAGCAGGAAAATGCCCACAACCAGAAGAGCTCTTTTTTACCCTCCCTGCCCTCTCCAGTCTTCCATCAGCAAGCATATATGCTGGCTTAAAATTTTCATTACCACTGGATGGGTTGTTGACGCATAACAATGCATTGGGGACTGTGTCGTAGATGCTACCTATTGAAGTATAACTGCGCGAATGAAGATAAGTAAGCTCACCAACATCTGTTGAATATGAATACACAACTAGGACCCAATTTAAATATCTTGTAATCAAACTTTGCATCAGAGATCAATCATCTCAAACTGATAAGTAGGTGGAGAAGGTGCTAGAGAGGTTATTTGGCAAAGTCCTCTTGGCATTGTACTAAAGACTTGAGATAAAATAACACTTTCATGAAAAATAAAGATTCCAAAAGGATTCATCCAGGGCTACCCCGTTGTTGTGTAGTCTAGGTCCAACGATCCTCTAAGGGACCAAACGAAAGGCCAAAAAGAAAGAAGTAAACATAACAAGATTGTGAGACTAATGATCATCTCTTTCTTCATTGCCTTTTATTTGCAACATTTGGTGTAGACTATTTCAATATTCCTTGGGAATGTTCAAGATCTTTAAAAGATTTTTTGATGATTCATTATCAGAACTTTGGCGCAAAAAAGGACATCAAATGTCTTTGGAGATGTGCTTTCTTTGCAGTTATTTGGAGAGTTTGGTTGGAGTATAATGCGAGGATCTTCTGTGATCATCGATAAACAAGATATCTTATCAGGGATAAGATTGTTTTTCTAGCTTCACTTTGGTGTATTTCTTCAAGAACCTTTCGGGGCATTCCTATACACAATGTGCTTGAAGAGCTTTAATGTTTTAAGCTTATACTCATCTCTTGCATTTTTGTTTTTTTTTTCCTTTTTGAGGAATTAGTGTTCTCCTTTGTACTCCTTTCTTTCTCAATAAAATCTTATTTTCTTATATATATAAATAAAATAAAAAAGAATAAAAGTATTTCACAAACATACAATGTCACAAAAGTTCAGCATGTCAATAAAATATTACCCTTGATCGTAAAGACTGCAGTACTCAACCTTGCAAGTTAAAATGAAGGCCCACACGTCTCTGCCAAAGATATATAAGTAAGTCAAGTTCTATCAATATATATATATGTACGTATATAGTTTAAGACCTTCAAACATGCCAATTGAAAAGAACAACCAGCCTTTTCATATTCCAAAAGCACCACCTTAAACATTTATTATGAGAAACAATAACAAATGTATCAGTAACAACAAGGTTATCAATCTTAGCATGCTAGTGAATTATACCTAATAATTTTCCGAATTTATTTAGCCATTTGTAAAAATGAGCCATGAACAGTTATTAGGAATTTAACAACTGCTGGGAACTAAAATGAAGATTCAGCAAGAGATCTAAATCTTTTCAGAAGTTCTACCGTGATAACTGAGGCCAATATAATGATTTCAGAAACTCATAATGTTAAAGATCTAAATCTGCTAATCAGTGACAATACAACATCAGGCTCCCAACTCAGACCAGATGGCAGATGTTATACAATTTTATTTCTTTCATTTTCTATTTATGAAACAGAAAGCAGATGATCTGATTTATATTAAGTCGAAGAAATGATGTACTACATCCAACAAAAGCCAAGCACAAGATTGAGAAAGAAACATCCTATATATATATATATATATATATATATATATATATGTAAATATAATACTTATGTTAAATAAAATAGAATGAGGAAATTGGCTATAGCTTAATCAAAGCATACACCCACAAGCTTTATTTATAGTGAATAATAAAAAATAGACTTTTACATCTAAGCAATGCGGGACAACACAATCCATTAATATTATATTTCTAACACTCCCCCTTAAAATGGAACATATAATACTCAATCTTGTACAAGTAAAATCCAAGCACTGCTAATGAGTAGTACCAGTGAACAATACCGTGAATGCACAATGGGATTTTTCGGAAAAATAAAAAAAGCACTGCTGGAAAGAGGCACAGCGGGAAAGAATGTGTGTTTACTGTTTGAGGCGTCAAACCCTAAAACAAAAGAGGCTTGAAAAGGAGAAGGGTTGAGTTGTCCCTTAGACGAAATAGATAACTAGAGATAGAGAAAAGAAAAAGAAGATAAGAGATTTGGAAATCGGTCCAAGATCGGGGCTTGGCTTCAAACCCACTCTGCTACCAAGATAAATAAAATAGAATGAGGAAAAAGGATATAGCTTGAATTAATCAAAGCCTACACCTATAAGTTTTATGTATAGTAAACAATGAAACATAGACTTCCACATCTAAGCAATGTGGGGCTACACATTCCATTAATATATTTCTAAAAATCTATATATGTGAGCGGAGGTCTACTTATTGGCGATCACAACTTCCTTTACATCCTACCACAAATCTATTATCAAAAAAAACTTTTAAGTCAAATTTGGAATCAAAGAAGTGTGTAAAAGACAAAATTTTCAAGCTCTTTAAGGACTGTTATGTTACTGTTTCCCATTGATCAGGATAAAAAATCCAATCTCAAATGAAATGTTACAACACAGATACAACAATTGTAGTGGCAATAGATATCCAACACTTGATACGATTTGTTCAAGCAAGAATCGCAAGTAGAAAGTGCAATAGTGCATATAGCAAAGGTGAGACCTGTATGACCAATCCAAAATGGGATTCACTCTCATGAAAGGTGGCCACCCGAGAGAACTAGGGGAGAACTGTTCTTGACCAACCTGCAAGTTTGAGAAGAAATTCAAAAATAGAACATCAATTTTTCAATTCTCATATAAAACTAAAATAGGATCTCCAGAAGATAACCTAGCAAGTTATAGAGTATGAAACTATGAAACATAGTCAGTGAAAAATGGTCATCTAAATTATTAGAGTCGAAGATACCGCAGTAGGATCACCAATGCGGACACCAAGGAAAATAGCTCTAATTGGTTTAGCCTTTAGTAGAGCCTCCAAACCAGATTTGAAATCTAAGCGAATGATATCCATTTGCAGACCATAACTGCTCAAATATGACATTTTAATTAGTGCCCCCATCCTTCAAGATAGATCAGGGCTCAAAGTTTTAAAATTTATAACAAGAATATCGAAAAGAAAGTGTATAACTTATTATCTCACATTAAGAATGAATAATAAAAATAAGTTTAAGAATTAAATCAAGAAAAATGAAAGAGAGAAACTTCTCTTACGTGGTAGCTGTGTCATATGTAAAGGAATTGATTTCAGGGAATGCACTTGGGCTCTCAAAATATATCGTTCGAATTTGAAAATCTTTTTCGTCCCCGTCACAACAACCTTGTGCCCCTTTATGCAGAAAATAGCCAGCCCTGAGTAAGTGCAACAAAACCTACAAATCCAAGTTCAGTGTCACCACCGAGACAAAAAAAAAATACTGGCGCATGGTAGGCACACACACAAAATAAGACTTACAGTTGAATCCTTTCCTCCATTAAAGCTAAAGGCAACCTCTTCAATACTGTTGAAAATAAAAAATAAAGTAAAAATCATTGCATGCAAACATAAAAAAAACTTACAGTTTCCCATTGAGTAATATGCTTCTTTCATTTTCTTTTTCTTTATCTTTTTCGTAATATAGCTGAGAATGAGTTGCTGGAGGGTTGATCATCATGAGAGTTCATAAACTAAGATGAACAAAAACATTCATCATTTGCATATTTAATTTGACACGGGCATAAGTTATTGCAAATATAAACCCGCCAAAAGATGAAAGTTGGATCACATTGCTGAAGATCTTATACTTATAGATGATCTCTACCACTAAAATATTAAATGCTTTATTCTGCTTCCAAGCAATGAGAAACAGTGCTCCATGGAGAGAGTAAGAAATATCAAGTTATCTAGAATGGGTCAACTCCCTTTATTCATCCTTAAAACATATATAGCTCATACCATTTTTTTTCTTATAGGAAACCATAAGGGTAATTTTTGCCCTCTTACAAATGTGCCAAAAAAGTTCAAAAGCAGCACACCATCCATCTTTACTAAATAGTATGTATTACAGGTTTCTGCCTTTCTGGTAATACACATGAAAACTTAGTGGGTACTTCCTCAATATGCCATCTTTCTTACAGTTTCATATCTTTGTTCTGGAGAAATTTCCACAAATAATCTTCACTCTTCAGTGAACCAAACAATGTGGGTACAAAATGTATTTCCATTTAGCTAATACAGCACCAGGCGTATCTTTGGTTGATTAAAGTAAACAAAAAGAATGCTGAAAGGACAAGGCCTGAAGAATACACAGAAACATAGAAAATAAATATGAGCAACAAAATTTTATAAGAAAAGAAATTCCGAGATATGTAAATGATCCACTCAATAGAGGCAACTATACAGTGTGCTATACAATTCACCTTTTACATGTAAAACAGTTGTTGATTTAAATGGTATTCAAAGACAATTTTTAATATATACCCTTTAGGTTTTCCAATTCTATGAAATGAACAGAATATACTCAACCAAGTGATGATACATCCATCTTACATTTTTTTTTTTTTTTCTGATAGAAAATTGAAAAGAATTTTCCACAACTAAAAAGGGAAAAATGTTTTACACTCTTCTCATTAACTCATTTGTTCTAGGCAACCAAACACATGATAATTGAACCCTTATTTCGTAGAATTCAAAACCCAGCTCATAGAACTGACTTCAAATGAACAATTCCTACCAAAACAAGAGTACAAATAAACAATAATTGTAAAAGGGGGTAATAAGAGCATACGAGTACAGAGCCAAAGCTCTTTGAATAACATAGATAGCGTTGTTGTACTTGGTCTTAAGCCTTCGGTCGTTGCTCTCCCTAATTGCTTTATCGATCTCCATGTAGCCTGAGGCATAAAAAGTATAAAGAACCAGTAAACATGAAATTAAACAAATGGGGTTCAACAGATTGAAATTCCGATTTTGGCAAACTAAACAACTGGGATTCCATAAAATAATGAAAATTTCAAAGTTCTGCTTAATTTATGAAAGGGGTATTCAAAACTTGAAGATTTTCTATTAGGAAGCGCACTGCGGACCTGACTTCTGAAAAGAGAGTTGGCTACAGACTGAAGATATTTTTAGAGAGAATTGTGGTACACTGTTTTCTCCGAATCAGAACAACCGTGGGAAGATATTTTGGAGAATGCGGACATGTATTTGGATGCCACAAGTTGTTTATCTCAGGACTGAATAAGTGGTACTCTTTTGCACAATCTCTAGGATCGCACCCAGCTGGGTTGTTGAACTCGAAGGTCGAAACCCAACCAGTATTAGGAGAACCGGATTTGGACAGTCGCATGCAATGACATCAATAATAGTAAAATAATAAAAATGATATTCTCGAATGACTCCAAGAAGTTTTGAAATGATTTCCTTCATATAAATGGACAGAATCTTTTATTGACTTTGACTGAAATTATTTTTTATAAATTTTAACATTAATGATTATTTTTATTAAAAGGTATATATAAGTAGAAGTTCTTGTGAACACAAAAAATAATATGGTTCTTATTTAATTACAAGTTAGTAGATGGAGATTCAAGAGGAAGCAAGCAATTGACAGCCACATTCATTTTTATTTTTAGCATGAATGGCAAGTGAAAATATCATTAGTTAAGTTTTAACTAATGATATTTAATACTTAAAAATATTATCATATAATAATTAGTTCAACAAATAAAATCTCTAAAAAAAATTATTTATATTATGTAACTTATAAGTCTAACGAATCTCTTACTAAACAAAAATAATATAATTATCATGTTTATTAGTCTAATCAAAAGATTGGGGTGGAAAATACAAAGAGTTTTATAGAAGTCTGGACATACTGCTTTAATCCACCATTTATTGACCAAGAAACCTCAAAGAAGTGCAAGAGAAGGTTACTTTTCCTGAACATTTCAAATTGCGTCTTTGACAAGAACCCTTTCTTCCTCCATGGTTTCCTTGTCAAGCCTAAGCAATCTTGGTAACTTGGACCAATTGTATTGTATTGACAAACGTAGAAGAAAAAAGGATTAGTGGCTGGGTAATATGCTTTACAGGTTGACTTATGCCCGATTGAAAACTGACTAGCACTTGCATTGTGGTCCAACTAAGGGTTCTAGATTTCTAATAGCTGTTTCTCAATTCCACAAGCCAATGCCAAACAATTTTGTGACCAAGCCTTCACCAATTTTCTGATGGACATAACAGAATGTTTACACCAACAAATGCAATGCAAGAAATGCAACAGAGATGGTACACATTTAGATTCTTATTGTTGTGATTTATCATAATAGATACAACTACGTACTTGAAGGATTTTCCAACGTAGAGCTATGGCTCACAACGTAGAGTTAACAACTTTGTATGTGTACTGCATACAGACTTATGTGCAGTAAGGGCTAGAGTACAAAATGCAGTCTATTTTAGTCTACAAATATTACGAGAGTCAATTTGCAGAATGTAGAATTTCTTGCCCAAGAAATAAGAGGCAAAAGGTGAGGTTCTAACACACCACATCAAAGAAGCCCCTCCCATACTCAACAATTAAAAAAAAAATGAGAGTCAATAAGAGCCATCTGCATATAACCATTAGAGAGGAGTACCCGCCACTTCACAAAAAATTGCAGCACTATCTGCAATTCTTTAGCATCAAAGGTCCACTTGAGAGCAAGTCCACTCTGAAAAGTTGTGAAAAGGTTATGGCCCTCCCATCTCTAACAAAGGTAATATCCTTTTCAAAGGAGAAGAACTTTTTCCAGTTTCCATGCGGCCAGAATTCATCAGGCCAATTGCCAAATCCAACTTCCCGCTGCAATTGTAGTCAGAATTTCCTAATATTCTATTCATCCACATCAAAGACCATTTCTGATGTCATTGAGCATTAACCCAAATAGCTATGACTCATGGACTATAGTTGTGATTTGCCACTTGTTATATTAATATCAATTATCACAACTGCTCAACAAGAATATTTTAAAAGAAAAAACAGGCCAACAAACAAACAAACAAAAAGTCTGCCTGCTGATCCTCACTACATTCCAAATCAAACAGCAGCAAAAACTATAGCAGGAAGGAAAAATTGTTAAGATGAGAGCTAATTAAATCCAACATAGCCAGAAATGATCTTACTCCAAAAGCTAATTAGTTGCATATATAAAATGATTAGCTGGACTAGGAACTACATTAATATCCTTAGATGTCACTGATCCAAACTGCAATAAAGTGTTTTTATGCAGCCAGCAGCCAAGCAAGTGAACCAGCTATACCATCATGAATCAATGTCAAGGTAAAAGTTTGTATGACCTACATGTTTTTCTCCATCAGCAATCTGCAAAACAAAATAGTGCAGGATTCTTACTGGCATTTACATAAGACTTTCCAATCATCTAATCATAGAGGCCTTCTTCGTGCCAGATGTCAACTAGAAAATCAACCATCTCCTGCAGAACACGTGCACTAATAGTTTTTCATCAATTATCCCTGGAACCCAAAATAAAAGAAGGAAGTATTTTTAAAAACTTACAGCTAATGGTATTCGATGCTGAAATGGTTCAGTAGATAAAAGCACATCCTCATAAGTTGTTGTCAAGCTGCAAGAGAAGAGGTCTTACCATTTACTAGGCATAACAAGTACCATGGAGCTTCGGATCAGTAGATGGGTATATAAAACATAAGACAAACCTTTTGCCAATAGCTTGTGCAGTTCAAGCATAAAAAGATTGTTTGACCCAACATATTTCAGATAATTCTACAAAACGGGTATGCTAGACCGAACACTACTATACAAAACTATGTCTAAACACGTATTATAGACACGCTGCAAAATTTTCAAAAAAACTAAGGAGTAATATCCAAATATTTGTGCCTGAAGGTTCTAAATAGTTATCTTCTTCATAACTGTTCTATTTAATTTGCATCTTATATTTTAATTACACATAGACAAAAATCCGAAAAAGTATGATAATGTTCACTTTAGTCATATGCAAAAAGTCATGTTCATGGTTACTCATCACTGAAGTCATTTGCATAAAGTCAAGTACTCAAGTAGCCCTATTTCATGATGTTCTGCCCCTACCATCTGATGTTCATGTCAACAGACAACATTCATGTCCATGTCAAAATCAAAGGTTTCACCACCAGTTAAAAATAAATCAAACCAGTTACACAAGGGTCAAACCACACACATATAATTAACTTAAGAATGCAAACCAGCCGGCCGGGTGGTCCTTGAGATCGTGAGAAACTTCTTTAACAAATTACCCAAACATTAAACATAGCATGCCCTTTCAGGCCCTACTCCATCACTTGATTAGGTCACTTATCTATTAGTATTTTCAGTCAAATGTTGATTGAAAGAATTATACATGCACAACCATAGAATGAGATCATGGTACAACTCTGCCTTTTCCATTTACTTTGCTTACAAACAGAATCACGCACCATAGATATCAATGGTGCCACTTTTTAAATGTGCACACATATTTGAGAAGCCATAAGATTTTACTCTCTTTTTTTCATTTTCACCCTTATTGTAATAATTGAATTGTTTGTTCAGGATTTTAAAAAGTCTGGTCTATAAAAGCCAGGATAAGATGAGGTAAGAATGCTATCCCCATGACCATGATCAATCAAATCGAACAATTTGGGTGGGATTAAAGTTCTTGTAAAACAGACTTTATTTAGGACACTGCTCAATCATATACAACAGAAACAATTACATAACCCATTGCACCTTTTCCGTTTTAAGAAAGAGTTGTAAAAGAACCCACTGCTCAATCACATAACAAAACAAACTGTAATGTGCCTGGAAGCATAACCATTTGGGATATCAATACAATACTTCATTTGGATACTAAGGCATTAAAGGCAGTTCAGTGTACTCTAAATGTGTTTCTACCTATACAGAATGTCAAACTTATCCCGCAATGATACTGAATGCATACTTTCTCTAGGAGGAGGCCAATAGAAAAAGTGGCCCATTCATTTGTCGTTCGAGCTTATTATTTTTTATTGGGAATGAAAATCCAAATTCCAATACACCCTTGCAAGAATTGAAATCCATGTAGATCAGTTGACCACTAGCTCAAGGATTTAATAGGGCACCACAGGCTTCATAAATAAAAATTTAGAAGGACTTCGAAATGATTAGTCCACCTGTGCAACAAACAATCCTATCTGGCTGAGGTCATTACATATCTCTTCCAGGAGGGTACTGATAAATCTTAAAAAGGAAAAAGAATATAAAGGAAAGGGAGAGAGGCTATTGAATAGAATTTGCTCTTCTTTCAGGGGTGAACAGTTCACCATCTGACTCTTCTTCAGATTAGGGCTATCCCAATGTCAATAATACTAGAACACCATCATCGGCCACTTTGTCATTGTTCAATTTTGTATTGTGCTAGATAGAAGTTAAAATATGTATTTCCCTATTATAATTTTTGGCCGGCTTAATTAGCAGATTTCTTCCAGACGTTCTAGGATCAAATGCATCTACTAAAACCACCACTACAGGTTTTTTTTTTTTTTTAATCGTAACTAAAAATGATTCCTTTATTTCCAACTTTACATAATTAGATGAAGGTTACAAAGAGTCTACAAAAGTAGAATTTATGGGATTCTTATTCAAAAGAAGTTTTCAAGTTTCTACACATAAGATAGAGCAAGTAAAAAAATAACAAGCTCGGGAACAGTAAATAACACAAATAGATAAGTGTACGCTGCAAACTTCCCACTTTCTTATATTTAAATAGAACTTGTGTTCTAGTCTGTAAGAGATTATAGCCTATTTCTGGGGCCTCCTCACCTAACAACTTAAGCTTTTAGGTGAAATGGTTCTTTGAAATAGTCTAAAGAAAGTATACCTAAATTTACGAGGATCACTAAAAAGATAAGATAGAAGATTATTTGTCATCAACATACCAGTGAAAATTGGAAGAGATTTGAAGGAGGAATGTACCTCATAATCTGTTCTCCAGGTGGTCGTCGCAAATTCTGAGACTGATCACCAACCCATTCTCTCCTTCTCTGATGCCAAGCTATCTCAGCTGCATCATAAGGTCATCCATGTTGTTCAAGAGGAATACCATTGAAAATATTCTAATACAGTAAAATAAAATAGATTGCATTGACTATGGAACTACTTACAACAAAATATACTTCATTACTTTTAGCAGTCTACAAGTAAGGTGAACTCTATGTATTTAAGCGAGCTTCAGCAAAGTCTTTGTTCTAGACATAACAACTGATCATGAATTTATCGATTCCCTAAATGCTTATTTCTGGAATTGGAAACTAAGGTTTCTTCTTAGAGAACATTTTTTTCTCACATATGCTAGCAAAAACTTGTAGGTACATAGACAAATATATTTTTGAAAGATGTACAACAATATAGCTAGAATGAACTTATCTTAATCTACTGAATAGCATGGCACTTTTTAACTACACTCAAAATATCTAGCTCACTTTCACAACATCCACATGCTCTACTACCATGTTCTCCTTAAAGAAGTTTTCCTAACTGCCATAGGCAGACTATATGACTCAGAACTACACTGTCAGTGACCCAAGAACTATAAACCCAATCAATATTATCTAATATGTTAAAAGTCCTACCATGCTATGAATATTGTATGATATTCAAAACAAAATAGAGTGAGCTCAAGACTTGAATTTTGAGTTTCAACCAAAGAGTGAAATATAATAAAATGTATAAAAAGCAAGCATGGGTTTATTAAAAAGAAAATAATAGTCAGACCATCTTCTAAACTATGTTGTAATGTTTATCCCTTAATGAAAGACTTTGCAGGTTCAAAAACAAACACAAGCTTTCTTGTAGAATATAAGATTTAAAGAAAGACAATAACATGTTCCAAAGACAAATACACACCATGGTTAATAAAGACATCTTTCTCCATTGGCTTCCCATTGCTGGCATTCCTTAAACCCTCTGAAGGTTGATTTTGATGGCTGTTTGAACTGCTACCATTTTCCATCTTGTCTTGCAAGGTTACCATTTCCTTTGAAACTACTC
Organism: Quillaja saponaria; assembly: GCA_029379385.1. Classification (NCBI taxonomy): domain Eukaryota; kingdom Viridiplantae; phylum Streptophyta; class Magnoliopsida; order Fabales; family Quillajaceae; genus Quillaja; species Quillaja saponaria. The sequence continues at coordinate 29,547,572 of CM055607.1, read as the reverse complement.
TCTGTGCAGCAAGTACAAAGAAATACGAGTCTCCAGTTAAAGAACAGCTTTCAAACCATGCACGAGAAAAATAAATAAGTGATGGAAAAGGCAGTGAAATTAAGGTTCTCGTGAACTCAAAATCAAGTTTTCAATTTTATAAATTGTAAACTGATCAAAATCATATTAAAAAAAATCCTACATGTCAAATTCATAAACAAGATATGTTTTTTTATAATCTGAAGCCTTCGTTCCCATAACACAATTTTCAGTTTTTTTGTTCAGCTAATTGATAAATCCCACAATTTTTATCAGTAAGCATGAGTTCCTTCAAGAGTGTGGTGTCAATGAAACAACTAGACTACTCAATGGATCTACCAAACCGAATTTCATCTGTTTAGGGCTTATGAAAAGCAGTCACTCCCTACTCCAAGGAAAAGGGGATACTTAAGTACACAAGTAAAGCAAGAATACATTTTGTCGAGATAATATAGTGATCAATTATGACATAAGACCATTAACGGGTCCGTACTGCTTATTGACAATCACAACATATAATATGTATATAAAATTATTAACATAAAAGCAGTAAAGAAACAGTGATGCACTTTCTCTGTCTTTTAAAAGCAAGCAATATCACTGGGTCATGCATGAAGATTCTTCAGGTAAGGCTGCAAGTGATGGACAAATGTCTTAAAAACATTTATTCATAATAACCCAAAATTTTCTTTATTAATGACTTCATAATTTCCATGACTAGTACATTCCAATACATGACGCAATAATAAAAAATAAAATAAGCTTCACCATGCCAATATATTCTACGCACCACAACAATTAGCAATTATTTAACATTCTGCTGGTATTTCATATAGGCCTCAAGAAAAATCAAACACACCGTTCTCTCCCTTGGAATACCAATCTCCCAAATTAAGTACACCAAAAGAGACCAGCAACTCAGAACCATTAAGAACCCACTCTAATCAACTAAGCCAACGTATCATATAAACTGGTGACCCATGATATAGTACCGTCAGAGGAATCAAATTTCAAAGCTTACCTGATCTTTGTTGTCTACAACAAATTTTTCCTATTTGGGATAAGTTCTTTATTCTTTATCATTCATAATTTTACAAATTCACAGGCAAAATGTCATTATTGATAAAATAGTCACAAAAACAACCGTAACCACAAATAAATTCATATAATAAAAGCTAAAAAGTAACAAACAAAATCGACTCCGCAAGGAAAAACAAAGAAACCCAGAGAAACGGTTGAAAAAAAAAATCATCAAAAGGTGAAGAGGGGGACGATGGAAACGAAGGCAAACCTTTGTGTTCAACAGTGAACTGCTAAAGAAAGGAAGCGGTCTGTGTGATAAAAGAGAAAGAAGAAATCTTTTTGAAGATTCGAGAATTTGGCTAAGGAAAAAAAAGAGAAGAAAGGAAGTGAGAATCAAGAAGGAAGAAAAAATTTCAGATTCTTCACTTTACTTTAGTGGCAAGTCTATTTCATGGACAATAAATTATAGACTCAGATCAGATGGTCAACATTTTGGAAAAAATGTGTTTGTTTTTCATATTCCAAAAACAAAAACAATGTGTTTAAAAATATAGCACCTTTAGTTTAGAAATGCTGTATTTTATTTTATTTTTGCTCTTTTAAAAGTTATAATAGTAACATTTAATAATATACTCTATAAATTATTCTCAAGTGAAAGTCACAAATTAATATTTAACAAATTTATTGTAAAATTATTTTAAAAATTTAAATTGATTATAATATATATTAATTATAAAAAAATAATTAATTCACCGTATTACTTAATAAAAAGGTAAATATAAATTTTTATTAAAAATATAGATTATTTTAGTTTTTAAAATTTTTAAAAACATGAGCCAATTGTTAAAACATCATTTGAGAGACTTTTAAAAATACGAGAGTAGTACCAAACATAAAAAATTAACTTATGCTATTTATAAACATAAACACCCTGCTAAAAACATTACCATATCAAACATTAGAATAGCTTTTTACCCACAATTATTTGGTAATAAGAATTTTAATTGTTACAATTATCAAAAATTATTTTTAAATATTTAGAGTCTTAAAAAATAAAAAATAAAACTATGAATTGATATTTTTTTCAAATAAAAAATAAGAAAGCTGAAATAAATTTGATTGGTTTTTTTATTTAAACAAATATACTCATAATATTTATTATATTTTTACATATATCCTTATTTTAATATATGTAAATAATCAAAATCTCTTATATCAACAAAAAAAAATACATATTATGATTATTTTAAAAAATAACAAATAAAATAAAACATATATTTTATTATTTAAATATCAAAACTAATTATATAAAAATATTTTCAAAACAACTTGTTGTAAAAATATTTCAAAATAAACCCATTTACAATAATTTCAATACTTAATATAGATTTAAATACAAAAACTATTTTTTATATTTTATAGTTTTTTTACGTTAACTCATCCAAATATTTTTTAATTTTTTATACAATACTTTTAAATAATGTTACTTAAAAAGTATTTTTTTTTTTTACCTACAATATTTTTGCACACAATTTAACAAAACATACTCATAATACCAAAATGAGTTTATGATTTGTGAGTTCAACAAATTCTGGTTTCATGTCACATGCCAATGCTAGATGCACACAAAATTTTCATACAAGTGTCACAATCAGATTTATGATCATATACTCAAACACCCCAAATTCAAAAACAATTCTCTTTTCCCCCAATCAAATTATAAATCCCATAACCAAACACTTCAAATTTCAAAAGTATACTCTCTTACTACATCTCTTAGCAAAAAAAGGAACTCTCTTACTACATCAGTGTACACATTCTCTCTCTCTCTTTCTCTATATTTCTATCGACTCTAAACTCTCCTGCAAAGTCAAATCTTCCTACCGACTCCAACTTAAATTGCAATTAGTTAATATCACGTTAAGATTTTATTCACAATATCTTAGTTTCTAATTAGAAATTTTGAAAATTGTAGAGTACCTACTGATTTTTTTTTTTTTTTCAGTGAAATAATTCTTGAATGGAATAAAAACCTTAAATCAACCTTATTCAAGCGTTCAAAAATTATTTCAATGAAAAATACCCAAAATCGATTGCCTTCATTATATTATTATATAAAAATACAATTACAAGACTAAAATAAGACTTGAAATAGGTGACATTATTGTTTTATTTGTTTCACTTAAATAATATAATTAAAAAAGACAAATTATTGGATGGTGAGAGCATTTTGGAATTTGGCCACTCCGTCTAATAGTTTAATATGAGAATCTATCACCATTTGATGATATGGTATAAAACTAAATTTTATTGGCAGTACAGAGAATGAAACAGAACAAACAAAACATGGTATCTCTATGTCCAATTACCTGCTATAAGATACTTTTCTTCTTAGAAATCATATCATAAGCTTTTTTTTCTTTTTTTCTTTCTATTTAATGATTATGGAATGCCCAATTTTATGTTTTCAAGCTGCTAAATGGTTTGACGCATGATATAAGATTATATAATATTGTCTTTCATAAATTGTATAGTTATTCTTTTGTAATACTATTATTTTATTATTCAATTTCTTACTATATGACTTTATACTGTTAGATGTAATATGAGAAAAGTTTAACTAAATAATTTTATACTATCATATTATTTTTATAAGATGTACCAAACGAGCTATTGTGGTGCACAATGCCATGATTCTCTATAATAGAATGCTTTGAGGTTTGTTTGGATAGATGGATCTCAATTTAGACCTGTCATTTGAATTACTTCATTTGGTTGCTTTTAACTTGAATGGATTTCAACACCCATTTAAGTATATATTTTTTTTATAAAAAAAAGGACATATTAGGGTAAAATGAGATTTGAACCATTGATTTTTGAATGAAATTATTTTATAACAACCACTTTAACAAGGTTTTTAGATATGTTTAGTTAACACAATACAAATATACGTTTGAAGGCTTCAATTAAATTATTTTTTTATAATAAAATATATATAATAACTAAGATTTGTAATTTGAGTAAATTTTCATTTAATACAAAATTAAAAATTCCAATTTAAACCCTTGATCATCTTTTCTTACTAAACATTAAATTTTGAATGATGAATTAATTTTAAATGCTCTTATTAGTTATTATATCTAAATAGAAAAAAATAAATCAATAGATTTCAAATGGTGATATATATATATATATTCTAAACGGAAAATAACAATTCTTGAATTGTAAATACATTATCTAAATGAAGCCTAATAAATTAAAGAACTTTATTTAGTTATCATGTATGGCAAAAAAAACATAATTAATCTACCACATGCTTAAAGTTAGGATCCTACAAATTATAATTCTGTAAAAGTTATTCTATATGTCATGTTTAAGTTCTTACTTGACCGGGAAAATGCGCTTGAGATCTGAAACTAGATTTTCACATACTCTCAATGTGAATTTGAAATTGATGAGAAAATAAAGTTAAAGGATTAAGTCTCAATCAATATTTTTTTGATGTCAAAATCAGTTACTCATAATTTTGAAGAGAAATACAAATATAGAGAGACACGATAAATAAAAAGAATTTAGGGAAGAGTACATATATTGTGATCAAGCGTCTGAGAAGTTTCTTGCATTTGTCGGCCCCGCTGCCACACACATCTTTGGCCGACAAAATAGTGCATTTTCCATCTTCAAATTTTTTTTTTTCATATATACAATTTATTTTTCTAGACAATAAACTCTTAGCAAGTTGTAAATAATATATAAAGGAGAACTAACTATTCTTCTATCATTATTAATATTTTATATAAACTTTTTTAATTTTAATGAAGCTCAATTCTTCTTCTTTTTTTTTTTTTTAAAAAAAAAAAAAAAGTCTAAACTATAGAGGCATATTAGAATAAAATAAAATAATATAGATAAACATAAACTCTAAAATTGGTTAGGCTTGAATTATAATAAAAATAAAAATAAATGTATTTTTTTATATTATTTTAAAAATCATAAAATTATTATGGTGTCCTAATTTAGTATAACTATAAATTAATTTTTTTAAATTATTGTTAAAAATTATAAAATTTACTTTTCCTCTTAATTTTATTTCATTATTCTATTCACTCACATAAATAATTTTTTTACAATTAATTATAAAATTAAAAAAAATTAACTTCTTCACAACTAATCACTTCACCATACACTAACTTATTTTTTAATTTGTAAATAAAACTCAAAACTTCAAATTATTATTTTATTTTTTTCATAAAAAAAAATTTATTTTTCATTTCCTATCCTCACTTTTTTTAAGTGCCAGTCAAATCTCATCAATTATTCATGATTATTTTTCTATATAACTATTTTTTTATACATGTGCATATCATTAATATTAGGAGTCTAATTTTTTCACTCCACTTAAAGAGAGTGACTATTCACCCGCCGTACAAGGGTTTAATTAATTCATGTGCCAATCAATCACGAGTATGCCCCACCTTATCATTAATCAAAGTTGGGGCCCTCTTTTATAGACACCTCATGGCCCCACTCAATTCATGAAGTGCACAGGTTCAAAACACCGTTAATACTTTTTTTATCATTAAAAATAAAAAATTGGATATTTGAGAATGTGAGTCTTACATTTTTTTTTTTTATATCTTGCTTATAACTTTCGAACTTTTGGTATTCACCCGCATCTCCTCCTTCACGGGCTGGTAAATCAGTAACTGACACAATGAATGGGGAGATAAAAAAGAAATTCTGAAAAACACGAACATAAAATACTACTTTATTATTGTAATTGATCTCATTTACTTATTGATTTAATTACATTAATATAGAATAATATTATTTTTTAATTTATAATTCTAATAAAAAATATATGTACATTATCCACATAAGAGTGATAATGAACCGAACTAGCTTGTGAGCTATTCGTTAAAGACTCGGATCAAGCTCGACTCTTTTTTTAAACGAGTTGATCTTGAGATTTATTTTGAGCTCGTTTAGTAAAATAAGTCGAGTTCAATCTTACCAAAGCTCAGTTCGTGAGCTCGTGAGCTGGCTCGTTTAATATTATTTAATAATTTTTATATTATTTATATATATATTTATAATAAATCTATTTATATACATAAAACTAACATAAATTATTACTTGATTTAGTGATAATTTATACAAACACTTATTAAGTGATATTGGATTCAACTCTCCTTATTTACAAAACTTTTTTAAAATTTTTGAAAAATCTTCAAAAGCCCTTGATGAGCGGAGCCTAGCTTAAATATTTGATCACGAGTCTTTAATGAGCTTAAACTTACAAGCCTGAAACAAGCTCGAGCTGAGCGCACGAGCTTGCCTAAAATGAGAGAGACTAGCTGAGTTGGCTGGTTGACTGCCCTACATCCACGTCCAACAACTACTTCATACATGCTACTAAAATAAATAGATATCATCCACCCCTTTGCATCCCATCATCTTTCTTTTTATTCTCCACCTTTCCAATCATGCAATGCAACCAATAAAAGTAGAGTTTTTCACTCATAAATGGTAGGAGGACGGTAATTATAATAGGATGAAGAATATTTTAATTGTCATCTACTTTATTCTATCTATAATAATAGGCTATTTGTTTGATTTGATATATATATTTTTTGGTGATATTGCATACCTCTTAATTAATTTAATTTTTTAATGTATCAAAAATAAGTCATTTACATAATAATTAATGAAATCATAACAAGGAAAAGTTGATTTGATCCTTTTAATCACTCCTCAATTTCCCCACATAGTATCTTTAAGTCTATGAAAGGATCCATTAATCTTATTATTTATATCAAACCATACCGATCACTGAAAATTTAGCACAAGCTGGTATCTGTCTCTCACTCTTAAATTTATATCAAATTTTACTGCCATACTCTTCTTCCATATGCACTTGCTCTCTCTCTCTCTCTATGTCTCACGGTGACAAAGTTAGTCTCACTCTGCATTTATCATAGACACAGTATATCATCTTTGGCCTGTTTAATTTTCCTCTTACAGTTGTTTCTTTCATCTTCATTCATGGCTCTATTTCTCTTCCTTATTCTCATCTTTATAGCCCCTTATAGCAATGCTCAGTGGCCACCTTCCCCTGGCTACTGGCCAAGTTCCAAATTCAGGTCCATGAGCTTTTATAAAGGATTTAGAAATCTCTGGGGTTCTCAACACCAAAGACAAGACCAAAAGGCATTAACAATATGGCTTGATCGTACCTCAGGTCTGATCTCACTCATCATCTCACTTCATTTCTAATTTCTGTTTACATTGTTCAATGTCTTTGATCAAATTTTTAGTAAACAGGAAGTGGGTTCAAGTCAGTTCGTCCATTTCGATCTGGGTATTTTGGTACTTCAATCAAGCTTCAACCTGGCTACACTGCAGGAGTAATAACAGCTTTCTATGTAAGAATATTTAATTAGCTTGATGAAAGTTACTAGTTTTGTCATTATTTTTAATGGGTTTTTGATTTTTGATGAATAACAGCTTTCAAACAGTGAAGCTCATCCTGGATTTCATGATGAAGTAGATATTGAATTTCTAGGAACCACATTTGGGAAGCCATATACATTGCAGACCAATGTTTATCTAAGAGGGAGTGGAGATGGGAAAATTATAGGCAGAGAGATGAAGTTTCATCTTTGGTTTGATCCAACCAAAGCTTTTCATCATTATGCTATACTTTGGAGTCCTAAGGAACTCATGTAAGTCACTAAATTTTACATTTATTACAATACTATTTCTTTCTCTATTATTGAATATAAAGCTGACATTGATATAATTGGAGTTGCTGCTGCTACTACTGTACTGCAGAAGCAGCAGCATCAAGGACCATAATGTTTGTAAGGTAATTAGGCATTTCTTTGTGCTTTGGCACTTGGAAATTGTTGGTACATTTTAAGAATACTAATTGTCAATTCAACTAGTGTGATTATATGCACAAAATCTCTCATTCCTTATACCAAAATTTATTTAAATACGCAAATAATAGTTATAGAAACTCTAATACCATTTCACACGAGACTTGTCCACATCTTTGTGTCCAATTAAGCTCCAGTGCACAGACAAATTCTCTTGAGCATTTGCTGTAAAATACTTTAAATTGAACTTTTTGATAACATAAATTTTTTAAAAGTAGTGATTATATGTCAATATGCTAGTGATGGAAATTTAGCTGTCTTATATGGTCTGTCTTAGTGTATTAATTAATTAAATTCAAATACTATTTCAGATTCCTTGTGGATGATGTACCAATAAGAAGGTACCCCAGGAAGAGTGGTGCAACATTTCCTCTAAGGCCAATGTGGGTTTATGGTTCAATATGGGATGCTTCATCATGGGCCACTGAAGATGGAAAATACAAAGCTGATTACAGATACCAACCTTTTATTGCCAGGTACACCAACTTCAAAGCCAGTGGCTGCACTGCCTATTCACCTGCTTGGTGTCACCCAGTCTCTGCCTCACCATACAGGTCTGGTGGGCTTACCACAAAACAATACAGGGCAATGAGATGGGTCCAAAGACATCATATGGTTTATAATTATTGCAGGGACCCTAAAAGAGATCACAGATTAACACCTGAGTGTTGGGGTTAAAACTTGGAAGAAGGAAAAAAAAAAAAGTGAAAATTTGGAATTCCTTGTAGTCGCCCAAATAATTTTTATGTCATTCTGTTCTTGTTTTCGTCTTTGAGAAAGAACGTAAACAAACTTGCTTCTTCTTGTTTTTTTCTTTATGAGGGAGGCTTGAGATGGCCGGTTCCCCCCCTTGCCAATAAGTCAATAATATCGAAAGAAGAGTAGTTGAGCATCCAATTTTCTCCACGACAAGAAAATTTGGATGATTGTGTTGGTTTTTATTTTGTATTTTGCTTTGTTGTGTAAAAAATAAATAAATAAAATTCAATGAAAAAATAGTGAAATTAAATATATCAAAACGCTAAGATCGAATCGATTATGTACAATAATAAAACATATTAGTTATTTTCCTATGTATTGTGTTCACTTACTATTTTACTTTGCTATATATATCCTCTTGAGAACAGCATCTAGAAATGTAAATAATTTGTTAATGTGACATTAGAATATTGGATCGATAGTATATTATATTACTTTTATTTTTATATTTAAATTTCATGACAAAGTAATATTATTAATTTATTCCAATATCTTCCTATTACATTAACAAAGAGAATCTAAAAAGCAATTCTAACATTTATTGGTTTGATTGCCTCTTATAACTAGTGACACATCTAATACCACTAAAACACTCTTGAAGATAGAGTTTTGAATCTTTTGATGTTTTAATTAAGTTATATTATACCCAATTATTTTAATTAGGGGTTTCTATATATATTTCTTATAAGAATGAGTATGTTTCAAATGAAACTCACTCTTAATTATGAGAAGAGTTCAAATAATTTTGTACGTCATTTACAGACCCCAAAAAAAGAGTATTTTTGTATATCGTTTTCTCTCTGCATACCTTTATCTTTTGGCACAAGAAACAACAGTTAGTCGACTTCATTTCATGGGATGGAAATTGTCACTTTCTAATTATATATCACTAAAGAAAATCAAACATTCAATAGATTGATTGCAACTAATGCCTTAATTGATACCATTAATTAAAGTACTTGCTAGAGATAGGGTTTGAATATCATTCGCAGCCACACATCTATATATTGATTCAGTGCATATTAATTCAGCCAAAACATAAAAGGCAAACAAGAATGTGACAATACAAAAGTTTTCAACACAAGAATCAATATGGTAGCATGTATACATAAATAACATTGAGAAATCATGCATTACTGTTTTTTGAGTTGGATTGCTTATTAGAGAGATGCTTGGAGGGCAACACTAATAGCAGAAAAGCAAAGGCCCATGCATGCATGATGCCCAAAAGGCAAATTTCAAATGGGGTCATCGTTGGTGGGGAGCTGCATTAGCGTTGAACCATAAATAGTTGATTAAGATATGGTTGATTTGAGTATTTATAAAAATGTTTCCCCAACAAATACCAAAGATTGATGCTCCAACAACTTCCACTTAGCTTTATACCATAATGCATAAATTTGATAGAAACACGAAAATTTACAAATTATATAACAAAATATCTCATAATTAATGTCTCCTAAAAGGAAAGATGCTTGAAGCACTTCCTATAAATCTTGCCTGCCATGGAAAGTAAGATCGACTATATGCTTGCTTAACACTCATTTTGAGAAAGGTGAAAGTGAGAAAAGAGATTGAGCAAAGAAAACAAGAAAAGTATAAGGGTTGGCTGGGTATGCAAATCAATTTTGTTGCTGTGTATGCTATTAGAGTGTAAGTAAAGAAGCTTGATCCAAAACCATGCAAAAACTTCAAAGTTTAGCAGAAGGCCTAGCAGAATATGATAACTTTTCAATTTGAGGCCATTTATATCATCAATATAAATATTCAAATCAGAAAATCAACTACATAGCAAAGAACCTTGAAACTACTGCTTCTACCTTGACTAGTAATAATTAACTTACTATTGTACATACGGGGAACAAAAAATAAAAAATCCTGCAAAATGGAATGATGGAAGCTCTACACCAAGAAGGAATGAGAAAAACAGTGCATTCTGATACCCTCTTTACAAAATTCAGAAACCTGCCACAAGGAGAAGGGTTAGACAAGTAGCATGAGGTTACAATGAAAATACATCATGTACCACATCGGGAAACCGAAAGCAGGAAACATGGGTACATGAAGGCTTAAACTTGAACATGACATGGTGATCATGCGAATCATGTTATGATATATTTTCAGAAACACAGAATATTTACTGCTCTGGAAAAGGTCAAGCATGGATAAACTATTAATTGATTCCTGGTAGTGCAATGATAAGAACTAAATACCCCAACCTGAGTAATTTAAAGAGGCACCTACTAGTTGTCCCAGATAAAATTGATAATCCACATTATTTGAAGTTTATTTATAGAAAATAAATAAAGATTGAAGCGAGTGAGAAATGCTAACTGCAAATATAAAATTACCTTTTTTCATCAAAAGAAAAAAGGTCTAAGAAATAAAAACAAGTACTCATGTATGAAATACCTTTTCATGAGAGTTTGGTGCTGAAAAGTTGCAAAGAGCTTTCAGATAAACAACCAAGTAAACCTACACCGAGGGCATGTGAGTACTTCAAATCACGCATTGGATGTTCTGATGATTTAAAATGCTGAAGAACTGTAAAAGATGGCAACTCTTGCAAGATCAATTCACTCGTTACTTCATCTCCAGAAGCAAAAAATCGGCTCCCACTCTCTGTGTCTATAATTGCAGATTTTGGAAGTCGAACGTCACTTACATTAGCACAAGTTGAACCAAGCTGTTGAAAATTGCTACCCATTCTCTTGAAAGAGACATGGGAGCCCTGTATTCCTTGCCCATTAATTTGGAAAGGAGTAAGTGACGGTTGAGAAACCAGGATGTCACCGGTCATGTCAACTTTGGGACGATATGAAGCAACAATGTCATCACTGCTAGGACAATAAGCAAGGGATATGCACACTCCTCGGTTTTCTGTTTCAGGGACCAAATATGGCCTTCACCAAAAAAAATCTAAAAATTGTTAAGAGGAGTTCGTCACATATCAATAATTGATATACCAGAATAAAACTCCAACCTATTACTTTCAAAATTATTGTACTCTCGAGAAATCAAATTAGTTTATAAACCACAGAAAAATAACCCCATGAATCACCACCTCGTATGAGATATCAAAATGATCAGGAAATTGATCTGTGATTCTCACTGGAGTTGAGCAAATTATAGTGGTGAAAGTAAATTGACAATGCATTCCAATGTACCAAAGAAATGGCATAGGCACATAGCACAATGAAAGAAAACCAAATCCATAGCAAATAAAACTCATCAGAATAGAATGACCAGGATATTGCTGTGAAAAGAAAGATGGGCACAACAGGGGAGAGAGAGAGAGCACACATATCAATAAAAAAATTTATTAAAAAACCTTTGATAAATTTCATGCTTTGGCAAAACTTGGACAACCTCTCTTGCTCTCTCATAAAATAGAGTAACAGAGTCAGACAAAGAAGGGGGGAGAGAGAAAGAGAGCAAGGATAGATAAGAGTAAGACCCCAATATAAAAATAATTAGATATTTAAGTTCAGTACTTGTGACCTTTCACCACATATATGATTATGAAGTAGAAATATATAAAATAAAATACAAAACAACAAAAACAACAAAATTGAATGATTTTCAGTTCTTATTGGAAGAATAAGTCAGATGAGATATATAAGGCCTTGAAAACAACAATGCTTGGTATTTTAAGTGCTAAAAAATAAAAACTAGATAAACATAAAGTGTTGCTATACATAAAATAAAACCACCCACCCTTGTTCAGCACCACCAAAGTTCCACTGACACGGGCCAATTGCAGAAGCAGAAAGGACAGTTCTAACACCAGAAGGGAGAGTTGAATCCTGTACAAGAGACTGTAGGGAATGAACTGGGTTACATGTCAACCCATTAAACGTTTTCAAGGGCCCCATGGTTTGGCGAATATCAAATGCCAAGAGTGAACCATTCTGTAGAGTATTAGGGGAGATTAGCATGCATTCTTATATGACTGTCACTCAAAACCTATTGTACTTACTTGTAGTCCAGCATATATATAATGTGAATTGCTGAGATCCCATGAACATGACCAAGCAGGAGTCTGAAAGTATAGTGTCAATACAGTGAAAACTTCTGAAGAGTAATAACTGGATCCATGACAAATTCTGCCATTAAAGCAATAAATGATACAAATCAAAGAAACTAGTCCCGAAAACAACTATTTTACTAAGAGTGCAGAGTGCATTCAACAATTTGTCAGTCTTGCGCACACATGGAATGCACATGTACCCATGCTATGGTACTTGTGAAGTTAGGAGAAACGTTCAAGAATCTTCTTAATCTAGTTTCAAACATTAGATTTAATACAATAGATTAAGCTTTTACCTTCAGATCATAAGCAAGTACAACATTGTTGCTCTCCATGCTGTGAAAACATCAACAACTACATCAACTCTGGAAATTGAAATGCCAGGAGGAGGGGTGGGGGGGTGGGGAATTGGACGAAAGGCTAAAGGAAAAGTGTCGATGCTTAATGTGATATTACCTGAGAACCGATAATTTCTTCCCTAGAGAAGAAAAGAGAGCCAAGCTACCATTAGCAGGAGAAACGTGTAAATCCTTTATGGCACTTGTATTGGAAGGCAGTAGAATATCTTCCATTTCATATGGATGTATCAAGCTCAGCTGCAAAACCATGTTTTCAAGAAACTTAATGTGCAGTTCCCTCATAAATGTATATAATGCTACCAAAACCACATTTTATTTCAAAATTTAGACACTATACTTTGGAGAGCAGGTACATTCCACCCATCCTACTTGGCCTTCGAGCAATTAATAGAATTTGACTACTAGTATCTATATCAAATAAACGTGCACCATCCAGCTGAAGCACTTCCTGAAAAGAATATAAAAAAATTAAAAACAAATTGAGCATTCAAATTCCAGAAACATATAGAGACACTCAACTAAAGCACATTAAGATATTACATTTGTTTTCTTCTTTTTCTGGAGGGAGGAGGGGTGGTATGGAGAAAGCAAATTTGCCACACCTGTAATTTGAAACTGCAAGAAGATCTTTGTCTGTAGACCTTTGGGACAAAAATGTCTTCTGCAAAATACATTGTATAGAGTCAGTAGACTGTATACCACAAAAGAAGAAGGTATGCAAACTTAAAAGATTGACTTCAACTGAGAGACAGATAATTCATAGCTCATAAACTCCACTAGTACTGCAGATTATTGATCTAATCTTGGAATTTATACTGGCATAAATGAGTATTGACAAATAAATCAAGACCAAATTTCACAAGATGAAGACATTTTGTAGAAAGGATTGATACCAGATGTGGGTTTCAGTTGACAGTCCCAGGCATTGACTATTCCAGAACGCCTGCTCTGCCTATCTCCTAGCAAATGCTCCAAATAAGTAGTTCTCTACAAGACCAAAAGTTCAAATGCCACAAAAGTTATTTAAACCACATATGCATACATCGTGAAGTCACAGACCAATAGTCTAGTACCAAAATATTTTGGTTCCTACAATCAGAAACTCTGTTCACAGTCATCCAATCAGGTTTGCCTCAGTTAGGCAGGTATTAAGACTCTGGAAACAAAACTGAAAAAAAGGTAATACTGGCTGCATCGTAACATGGATTTTAACATGCGAGGAATATGATTGTAAATTGTAGGGCATCAAAGAATTTGAAAATATGAATTACTGTTTCCATAAATAGTGACCAACAGTGTTTTTAATATTTATTATTTTTGGAAAAAAAGGAGGAGTAAACAACAGTGATGAGGGTGGTTACTGAACTAGAGGAACAAAGTTGCAAATATGTCAGAAATATAGGCGACACGGACATGACCAAAATGTACACTAAGAGATCAGACGCAACTCTACCATATATCACAATGACAAAAAAAGAAAAAAATTAGAGTCAAGGTAACCGACTACAATCAAAAGGTAAACATTATTGAAAGTTAAGCTTTGATAATACCTCCATATACTTCTGAACTTTAAGATCCAACTCAGCTTCTTTGTTTTTCCATTCAGCTTCTTTCTTACACCAATCAGCACCCTATAGACACAAAGAAGAATTACTAAGGATATCGATGCTAGTTCAAATTCTAGTGGGTATCAAGAGGGAGTGGATGTTGGATTGACAAAGAGCGAGAAAGTCCCCATGTCAGATCATGAAAGTGCTTCCAAGCCCTTTATATTCAAAAACCACAAAAAATTCCAACAGGTTTCTAATTAAAGACAAGGAGATTTTATGGTTCCCTTATATCTTCAAGATCCCTTTTTTTTTCTTCTTTTTTTCTTTTTTTTCAACTAGCCAAAGGAAGATCTGCAATGGCAATATGGATACTTCAAGTCCTAAGACAGGAGATTTTAAGGAACGAAGAACCTCCTGAAGCAAACTGCTAGGCTTGTGTTATAGAGATGTGATTAGACTTGAGCATCTCATCATTCCTGGTCCAATGGCTTTAATGCAATCTTGCCGATTTTCTTCCTTTTTCTGTAAGTATAATCTGTTTATGTTTACAGGTTTGCTTTTATGATTGAGTCAGTAGTGACTTATTCAGTTATTTCATCCTTAATTTTCTTTGCTTGGTGTTGATAGCTTTATGAGTTAAGTGTTACCCCTCTGAAGATTGTTATAGTTTAGCCTCATGTTTTTGCTCTGGAAGAATTGATACTCTATAATGATCTTTTGTAGTTCGAGTGGATCTCTTGACCCTCAAAATGGAATTATGAATGCACATAATGGGAAATAAATGAAAAAATGGGACGCCTTTCTTAAAAGGCACTAAGCAACAGATTGCCTTTCTTGGTTAGGATGTAAACCTACCTTCTTCTCAAGAGAATCACATTTAGCCTCAAGGGACCGAATTCTCTGCAAAAAATAAAAATAAAATAAAATAATCACTCAGATTAGATTTCTCCAAGTTTTCTATAAAAATCAAAACCCATAATATTTTAAGACCTTCAGTGATTCTTCATCGACAGCAACTACCCTCGGTGCAAAGATTTTCCTCACATCTTTCAATGTGCATTTCCTATTGCATTGAGGGCACTAGAAAGAGAGGGGCATAAGAAAATGTATGCTGAGAAGTTGCAACCACTTGTATTTCATACATAAAACATAAGCTCAGAATAGCCAAGGATAACCATCTGAGACAATTACCTTCCCAGAATTTTTACGTTGTTGAAGCCATCTTTTGATGCAAGACATACCATATAAGTGTCCACAAGGAAGACAGCTGAATTCATTCAACACCAAAAAAGTACAATTAAGTAACTAATAAGTAAGTAATGCTTCATTCTCCAATGTCCAAACAATCACAAAATGAGAAACTTGTTAATCGTTATCACTTATTGACAACATTTTTGGACTGAACAAGCTCTCAACTTATGACATAATCAAAACCTAAATCGCTCATTGTCATAGAAACAGAGTGTCGGGTTAACTTATTTATGCAATGCGCATATGTACTAAAATACTCAGATGAAGAGACCCAAATAGGAACAAACAAAACTTACCAGATATGATGGTCCCCGTCATTGGTCCAAGCATCCATGCAAATCGGGCAAAACAAGCCGTCAATTTCACCCCGGTTCCACTCGTTCCCTTGACTACTCTGAACGCTTCCAATTCCATTAGAGGAACACGCTTCTCCTCCTTCAATTCTCCTCCGTTTGTTTCCCTCTTCCTCATCCCCATTCTCAAATACCTCATGAAAAGACCTGGTTTGTTCAGAGGTTGAAAGGCCATCTTGGGAAACCCTAGGCGACCCTACTACTGGAATGTACTCTTCATCCTCTTCCTCTTCCTCTTCATCTTCATCTTCTTCCTCGTCGATTACATAGTTGTGTACCCCTGCAAAGAATCCTTCCCTATGAAGTTCGTAATCGTAGGGATCAAATGGATCCGGCATTAGAGTAGAGTTATCTCTCTATGCTCTTTAACGGTTGAATTGAGTATACCCCTTTCTAGCCAAGACAAGATTCAAGAAGAAGAAGATACAAGGACGTGTGCCCTTCACTGCGTTTTCAGGTAACGCTTAGTCGTTCCAAACACGGCCTTAAAATAGGGTAGCGACTGACTGACTTCGTAATTAAGTTTCCGCAGATGGACAAGTACGAATGGCGCGAAAGGGTTAAGGCTTAATCTAATCCGTTAAACTCTTAGCCCTAAACCAGTCTTAATATTTTTAGCATGCCCACTCTAATTTTAGTAGCACAGTGGAACATAATCGGTTTATAATTAAATAAATAAGATGTTGAATATATGATTAGAAATTTTTTGTAATAATTATATTAAATTTAAACCTTTGAATATGATTTTAGAAAAAAATTATAAATAAAGATTTAATATTTATAATTATAATTTATAATATTTACATTTGATTTTGTAAAAGATTATAATATTTTCATAAATAATACCCCAATAAATATTATTAATTCATCATTTAAAATTTTACCCATGACTTCTGCTCTTTTTTTAATGATTAATACACAATAATTTATGTTATTTTTTCATAATTTATGCACATTTTTATTTTTATCAAAATTTAGTATATAATTTTAATTATGTTTTAACATTTATAAGAAAGAATTCAATTAATTTTTTAATAAAAAAAAATAGTATAATTAACAATTATAATCAAGAGAAACAAAAAAAGCAATTATAATATAAAGTTGTGATCGGTTGAGCAATTTTCATTGTACACAAATGAATACTTTTTAACAAGAAAAAAATGGAAAAGAATAAAAAGAAAAAAACGGGTCCATGTCATAAAGTGAGTGCCGGCCGCATGGTATTAAAATCACACTGACCAATCACCAGTGGGCTATTTTTGTTTTTTTTATTTTTTATTTTTTAGTAATGACCAAGGGGTTCCTTTACTTACGAGTTCCGACCTCCGACTTCGCACAGTAAAATCAAATTCTCTTTCTACGCAGAAAGAAGAAGAAGAAGAAGAAGAAGAGAGAGATGGCTCGCAGTATCTCCTACATAACTGGTTCTCAGCTTCTGGCTCTCAAACCTCGTCCAAATATTGCCGTTATTGATGTCAGGTGCGTTCGATCCCTTTCTCTCCTACTAGTTTTATATCTTCAACCACCAAATTCATTCAGAGGATTGTAACTTGAGGTGTTATTCTTGGGTTTTAAAGGGATGATGAGCGGAGTTATGATGGGCATATTGCTGGGTCTCTGCATTACGCAAGCCACTCTTTCTCTGATAAGATTTCGAATCTCCTTCAGGAAGTGAAAGGAAAAGATACCCTGGTTTTTCACTGTGCTCTCAGTCAGGTTTGCTTTCTATTGTTTTTATGGGTTTTTTTATCCCTTCAAAGCCGACCCGCATCCTCTCAAAGTACATAGTAGAATGTTTAGTTATCTAGATATTGGGGAATTGAGTTTTCGAAGAAAAGTATGTTTGGATTGCGCAAGAAATGATGTTGGGGCATATTGAATTATGTGATTTTTACCTAGAAGAAATATCAATTGTAATCTATATGTTGCTTTCATTCAGCTACATGTTAAATATGAAGCTTGCATTGACAAGACCCTTTAGGCTTACCTAGTATGAGCTTCATATGGTTCTGTAGTTACACTGCCTTGGATCCACTTAATTTGGTATTTAATTTTTCCATCATGTATATAATCTTAGTATTTGTTGACAGAAAACTGGACCCTGCATCTACGCAGCCTTATCATTTCTATCATGAATATATTCCTACCTCCACTTATTGTTGTGATTATTTGTTTTTCATTTATGAATATAATTTCATAGCTAAGCTGAATTGGATATATTTGTTGGAAAATGCAAGCAGTCAAGTTTTCATCCTACAATTGCTTTATCTCTCAAATTTAAAACCGGACCAGAAATAATATTTTTCTTGCTGAAGTTGGGAGATCTGATTAGTAAGACGAGTCCTACATGATAAATGTTAGTTGCAGGCGAAAATTCCAGTCTCTGCTCAGTACATAGGTACCAGCATAGATTCAAGTTTTTGCTTTAGTGTTTTGTGATATTTAGTCAGTGCTGAAATTTTCTCATGATACATGTCTATAATTATTCTGAGAATTGTGCATTTGTGTTTTAAATAGATTCAAGAAAGTTTTCTTGTCTGATATTGTTCCCCAGAATCCTTATATTTTCTGGAAATTTGTTGACAATATACCACTTTTTATAGGTGAAAGCATTAATAAGATTATAACTATAATGGGAAGGCTGGGGGATTTTTGGAAAAACAAACCATTAGAGATGGTCTGAAAGAATTACACAGGTGGTTTTAAGTCTCTAAATTGTTGAAATTGAATTCAGAGCCACCATGACGACTGTAGTGAAACATATTTTATCTGAAGTACTAGCTTGAGCATTTGACTGTTACACAAGTCTATCACATTATACTACGTATTTCAAGCAAGAAATTGATGAGCTTTGGGAAGATATAGTTGCAATCTTATCCTTTATTTAGATTTTAGATTAGGCACAGAATCTACAATACCTAACCTCAGAATCATGACATGCTTAATATTTTCATGACCAAATAACAGTTGCGGTATGATATTTCTTGCCCTGTACATGCATCCAATGTTGGAAGGTCTATTTCAACATCCTGTAGTGAAACATATTTTATGTACTCTGCTTGGTGGTCTTATTGAGCTAAAAGGTTGAAGGCTGGTTTTTTTCGCTTTTGGAACTATAATTATCATCTGTGTGGATGGGTCAGACTGCTATAATTGGCGGGACGATTTTCCTGTATTGGGGTGATTTCTAGTTTTGAAAATGTGTCTTCTGATCCTATATGATTCTGTAACCTACTTCTTAGGCCCTACCTACTAGTTGTTTAGGACAATGGGAGGTGTCTGGATGTCTTTTGATAATCGGGTGCCTATACAGATGGATATATTCTAATAACTCGGTACTTGACAATTACTTTTGTTGTTTTGTATTACCTAGTAGTGATTCTGCATTTGAGTTACTTCCAAATACATCATGCATGTATGATTTTTCATACACGCTTTCCTGTTTGCATTTTTTGGGGCTTAATGTAACCACTCAATCTGGAGCTTGAATAATCAGACATGCCGCATCTGCATCAGTTTCTACTGGCAACATCTTTGCATTATGCCGGAAGTCAGATTATTTTCATGCTTAAAGATGTCATCAGCGTAGATATGATGCCACAAGTTCTTTGGATACTTTTGTAGGTTCGTGGCCCAACTTGTGCTCGGAAATTTGCTAATTATCTTCAGGAGATTAAGGAAGATGATGGAATTAAGAACATTTTAATCTTGGAACGTGGCTTCAATGGCTGGGAAGCTTCTGGTAGACCTGTTTGTCGCTGTACTGATATTCCCTGCAAGGGTGAGTGTGCATGATCAAAGGCAATTTCATGAATGGGACAGACTCTTGTTGATTTCATGACTGGGACAGGGCTCTCTTGTTGACATCTGTATACACTCTTTACTTTCGAAAATGTACAATGACATCATAAATATAAATTATTTTTTGTCATTCATTTCTACATAATGCATCATATTAGTTTTTGTTAAGTTATTCTTCAAGTGACACTTTGCCATGAATCATGAAAAATAGTCTTTCTTTCCAGCATGACTGTAACTACCGTTTTTCGATGCTCCATCCGGTGTCTTCAGACTACAGTTAGAGAATTGAATCCCAATACACTGTTAGAGAAACATGAGACTTGATTTATCATTCAAATTGTAATCTTCGGCCTTCTTACTAGTAACTATCTTCAATGTACATTGATTTTTTTCTTGTTGATGAAGAGTGAAGCAAATTGAAATTAATCAAGTTTGAAGCTTCCAAGTAGTAACCTAGTAATCAAAGAATCCTGAATAAGCATTTACACATCCATGATAATATCTCATTGAGTGCCCACATTTATTCAGCCTTAAACTAAACTATACAACATAAAAGAGGATAACTCTTTTTTCAAGTACATTAGAAATGATCACATATCACTCACTCTAACCATCTGACCTTAGAAGCTCAGATTGTGGATGACTCTTCCCTTTCTCTCTTCATCTTTGTTGTCCAATGTTGATGAGATTACAAAATATTACTGACATCCATTAATAAATAAATAAATTTGTGTTTTTTAGTATTTATATAAAAGAGGCCTATTAGCTCAGTTGGTTAGAGCGTCGTGCTAATAACGCGAAGGTCGCAGGTTCGAGACCTGCATGGGCCAATATTGACGTTATTTTATTTTTATATTTTTTCTTATAAATTGGAAAATTACTTACTAACCATAATAATAATGTTTCGTTGATCTTCTCCCACATTCCCAACCAATTCCTTCCTCTCTTAGTCTCTGTAACTGATTGTAAATCTTAGAAGACGATTGAAGATGGTAAAAGTCTGATCTCCGAGAATTCCTTTTTCTCGTACACTTCAATTTTGTCCATCGATTTTTTCTTTTTAACGTTATGCTTGAAAATGTGGTTTAGGTTTGCTTGGCTTGTTTGCTGCCGCTATTTCTTGTCCCTATCGTCAACGTCCTGCCTCTTTTGTTCGATTATATTATGGCAAATGGACCATGCGTGTTCAAAATCCTATTTTTCCATCTGGGTCTGTTGTTTTATTTCCCAATTTAGATATTCACTGAATCACTGGTAAGTTATGAGGTCAGTTTTGCTTTTAGTTTTACTGAATTTTGTTACAATTATGTGGCTTGACAAGGTTGTTTTTCTGGCTGCTTATAAATTCTTGATCAACTGTAAACTTGAACAGAATACTTGGGCAAAACTTATTCATAATTGATTTTTGTTAAGGTTGCTTCTATGGCTTCCAGCTCATAATTTCTCCCTGAATATATGTTCATGAATGCTTCAGAGGAAGGTCTATGGGCTTCTGGGCTGGGAATACAGGAAACCAGAAAGGGCTCCTCCAGCATGTCCATACAAGCCTACATCTAAAAGTGACAACAAAGTATGAGAATGCTTTATATTATTTTGTTATAAAAGAATTATTTTGATGTTAGTTCTGGTTCTACATAAATTCTTATACTGCTATATATATATATGCTCAAGTTGGGAGCTTTTGTGATTTTGACCAATTAACAATGAGCATGTAAAAAAGATTTTAGATTTAATTTTGATAACAATGGGATATACTTTTGGAGTCACTTGAATAGTTTGGAAGCAAAATTTTTGCCCCTGTGTGATAGGAAATAACCAATGTATGGTCTTTTTGTGACTCAAGCAGAGTGTTGCATAGACTAAGGTGATTATTATTTTCTATGTTGGAAGAAGCATCAATAATGACTTCAAAAAGAAAATTTTGGTCATGACTTGCAACTAGGTTGCAGACTCGTGGCTCATTGTGAAGATTTTCTACTTTGTACACAAGATAAAGGTATATCTGCATTAGTGTGATGGCATGTGGCTCACTGTTATGGGAGATTTGCATTAGAACTGATTTCATGATTGTTTGTATCACAATATGTGATAGCTGATAGGATCCTTCAATCTTAAACTTAAGAAACAATAATGAGTATCCTGATTTAGGACTGGTCACTGGACTAAGATTTGCATTTGCCTAATGTGCATGTCAAGAAACTCCATAGATACTTTTTCTTTTCCTTTCTTCTTCTAATTTTATAACTGCAAGTTTCCTTGTTTAATTTGGTAAAAGTTCATCTATCTATAATGTTGCAAATTAGGCTTGCCTTTCAATGATATTTAATATTTCATATAAGCTAAATAAGAAAATTATGGTTCTTGTATAGTTCCCAAGTACTCTTTAAATCTCCAATGCATAATCCTAATATTTACCTTCAATATTGACTTTCTAACTTCTGTGATTGTTAAACAAGTCATTCTGCTGATTGTGAAACCTGGAGCCTTAATCTTAGATCCATCACGGAGACTAGAGAGGCTGGAAATATGTGAGGTACAAAAATCAATATGATCTCACTCCAAGGGACATCATTTAGAGAAATGTTGATTTTAGTGGCCAAAAGTTGCTGGAATCCAAAAACTTCATCCTACAATTTCTGTATAATGGTGGGATTTAGAATCATAAGTTGATGAATTGGTGAATGGAAACTTTACCTTTGTCATGCAATCATGCTTCATGTCTTGCATAGAAGCCTGTTTCTTGTGCACATGGTAACAGTTAGTTTGACAGTTTGCATTAAACAGTCAAGTTTTTCCGCATCTCACTGAGGCAAATCTTAAAGAGAATGAAGCAGGTGTTTGTGGCGGATCTCTAGAAGTGTCAAATTGGGAATCTCTATCTGGTCCCTGGTAATTGGGATTAAGAGTATTTTCTTTGAAGTTTATTCTTGAAGATTCCAGTTGCTGATAAAGGCTACTATATCATTCTTTAGCTGTGACCTTTAATTTTGGTCCAATGCGAGTCCGTACTACTTTATTTGTATTCTTGGATATTTAAGTGTAACTGGTGAAATGTACAGAGAATAAATATGGATATGACAGAGTAGCTCCATGTATTCTCAGTGAGGTGATGGTTGTATTAATGACACCTAAAATCTACTCTGACACACACCCTGCAAATTCATTTTTCTCGAATATCATCATGATTCTGTTGCTTGGGGTTGTTTCTTCTTGTGGTTCTTTTCTAAGAATTGTGTCTGTGTGTTCTATTATGGATGACGCTTGCATGTATTTGACAGATTGTTGGTACTTCTCATCTCCAAGGCTACTCAACTAAGATGGATTGCCCTTGTTTTAGCAGGTGGGTGCCAGTGCTGAACCGGCTCCTTTAGAGCATGTTTTGAATTCGGGTAGAGCAGTAGATGGTGGCAAGCAGGACTGAAATTTAGATACCTTACTGTACAACAAGGCTGTCTTGCAGGCGTTAGGGGGAAAGTGAAATGATTCTACGTGATGGTTCGTTTGTGCCTGTATTTCTTTATTTTCTATTGATGAGGTTGTAAAGCTTGTTAAAGATGCTTTAGAAAGATATGATATTTTTTTGATCGATGAAGATAAATTGGCAATTGTGGTAGGATCTGTTGATAGTTACGTTCCTACCAAAGTAAGTGACCCCCATAAAAGGCTCAAAATCTTGGGTTTCTTGCATGGATGCCCTACAGTTTTTATGGGGTTTAAGTTAGAAGATTAACAACCTACTTAGGCACTTGTAATCAACAGCCTTTTTCATTCTTTGTGTAGTTGCAAATTGGGAATCTCTATGGAGTTCAGTATGATGGTTGGGGTCCCTTTCATTAGGCCCTTTTGGATATTTGTGGATTCAGAATTGAGAGGAACTTCACTGGGAGTTTACTTAACCTTCACCAGCAAATCAACGGCATTGATCCGGTGGGGACACATTTGCGGAACTTCCCATTGAGGTGGTCAGTGGTTAGTGGTCAGTGTTAAGTATGTACCATTCTTTAATAATTCACGTGAAAAGTATAGCTCATCTATGTCTAGCTCATCTATGTCGGTCATTTGGACAAATAGGCCGAATTCTTAAAAGTTTTATCCAAAATAGTAAATTTTAAAATTTATTATCTAAAATGTGGTAAATTTATAAACTGATTTTCTAAATCTAGTTTCTCTCTCTTTCTCATCAACTTCTTCTCTTTCTTCATTTGTCCGTGTCAAACTAGATTTTGTAAATTCGATTTTTTAGTAACATTTTTGTAAATTTGGTTAACTATGATGTATGATAATTTATGTAAAAAAAAAGAAATATTTAAATTGTATATTATTTTTAAAATTTTAAAGTGTATGATATTTTTAAATTTTAAAGTGTATGATAATTTTTAAATTTTAAAGTGTATGATAATTTTAAATTTATAGTGTAAGATAATTTTTAAATTTAAAGTGTATGATAATTTTTAAATTTATAGTGTATGATATTTTTTAAATTTAAAGTGTATGACATTTTTTAAATTTAAAGTGTCTGATATTTTTAAATTTATAGTGTATGGTATTTTTAAATTTTAAAGTGTATGATAATTTTTAAATTTATAGTATATGATATTTTTTAAATTTAAAGTGCAAAATATGTTTTGTCATAAAAATTAAGCATGCATTACTAATTGCTCACCAAAATTTGAATTTTTGGGTGTGTTTAGTATGAGGTTAAAAATATGGGGTTTAAGTGTTAATAGTGATAATTTCATGAAGCATATATTAAGGATGAAAATTTTAAAAAATATCATACACTATAAATTGAAAAATTATGATATATTACCAATTTAAAAAATATTATACACTATAAATTTAAAAATATCATATATTATAAATTTACAAAATATCATATACTATAAATTTACAAAATTTCATACACTATATAAATTTAAAAATATCCTACACTATAAATTTAAAAATTATTATACACTTTAAATTTTGATAAGATATTATTATTTACTTTTATATTTAGTGCAATTATTCAATTTTTTTAATTTTTTTTTTTACTCTAGTGATTTATATAAGTTATTATTTTTCAAAAATTAATTTTAAGAATACTCAATACAATATCTTGTTTTTTCCTTTTCCAATTTTTAGCTAAATAAATCTATTTTCACAACATAATTACTCCCTTTATGAAAGGGGTAAAATGTACATGTCTTGTTTTAAAATTAGCTTCCCACCAAAAAAATAATAAAAATCTTATAAATGTAAAATAACCCAAGAAATAAGTTTTAATTATTTCAAGCTATTTTCAAACAATTTCTCTCACAAGTGAGTTTTGATATTTGTTGCTCATTTACTAGTCATTATAATTTATAAATTTAGGTGCTTGCCCTCACCTACAGGCTACATATATGGACCTCCTTTAACTTTTAGTTGCCTCTACATCTTTGCTTCTTAATTAAACTAGGTCCTGTGTGATACATGGAGTATCTATTATTAGCATGTTGATGGGTGAAGCTATAAACCTAATTGGCATAATTGGGCTTATTAGGACCATATATGTCACACTAAGCAAAAATGTTCACTGTCTACGACTCTCACTATCAAAATTAATTTAATTGAATTCATCCACTCTTTGCCATTAATTATTTAATCAATTCCGTCTAGTTTAATTAGAGAACTAATAAGGTGTATAAATAATAAAAACTCATTTCGTCTTAGTAAAATTTTATATTTGATTTTTTTCCTTCGTAAAAAAAATAAAAAGAATATTGCACACACATCACTACAGTTTTATATTTTAAAAAAAATCTCAACATAAATTTATTCCTTGAAAAATATTTTTTGCCCTGATAAAGGAGGAGGGTTGCGATAGGTTGACGGCCAGCGTAAAACTAGTCAAACCCTATGATGATGAATCCTATCGAGTATTCGTTGGGGCGTAACCCTCTTAGCGACGCGCTGCATCGGATCCCGGGTGTAGTGAGAAATGAGCAAGGGCTGGGTCGTCACATCCTTAGTGGCGCGCCACATCGGCGCCAGGGTGTGGTGCAAAATGAGCAAGGGTTCTCGCATCGAGGGCGGGTGCAGGTAAAGAAGCTAGTCCAGGGTAAGATTCGCATAGCTACTTGGAACATAGGGATTCTTACTGGAAAATTGAGAGAGCTTGTAGATACTATAAGTAGAAGGAGGATTAATATTGCTTGTTTGCAAGAAACTAAGTGGGTAGGAGAAAAGGCTAGAGAGATAGAGAGAACAGGATTCAAGATGTGGTATACCGGTAAGACTAGAAATAGGAATGGAGTGGCGATTATTGTTGATGGAAATTTGAATGACGAGATTGTAGAAATCAAGAGGAAAAGTGATAGAATAATTTTAGTGAAATTGATGATAGACGAGGAGACATTTAATATCATTAGCGCCTATGCTCCCCAAATAGGATTGGAAGAATCTACTAAGAAGGCTTTTTGGGAAGATTTAGAAGAGATAGTTCAAGGAGTACCATTAGGTGAGAAATTGTTTATTGGTGCTGATTTGAACGGTCATGTAGGAAGTACTAATGAGGGCTTTGAGCGCGTACATGGAGGATATGGTTATGGCGTTAAGAATGAGGGTGGAGAGTCTATTTTAGATTTTACAGTTGCGTATGATCTGATTTTAACTAACACGTTCTTTAAAAAATGAGAGTCGCACTTAATCACCTTTAGTAGCGGACCGAATAAAAGCCAAATAGATTTTGTTATGACTAGAAAGGTTAATAGAGCTGTTTGTAAGGATTGTAAGGTTTTACCCGGTGAGTGTTTAGTGTCTCAGCATAAACTTATGGTTGTGGATGTTGGCATTAAGTGGCGGAAGCAAAAGTATAGAAGTAATAAGTGTATTAAGACTAGATGGTGGAATTTGAATGGAGGGAAGATGGCTCTTTTTAGAGATAAAATGTTACAGGGGGATCCTTGGAGGGTGGAGGGTGAGCCTAACATGATTTGGGATGAGATGGCGAGCGTATCAGGAATGCGGCTAGAGAGGTGTTAGGAGAAAGTAGAGGACGTGGACCTTTGACTAAGGAGACATGGTGGTGGAATGAAGAAGTTCAACAAGCTATTAAAGCTAAAAAAGAATGTTATAAAAGATTACACAAATGTAGAAATGAAGATAATTATAAATGTTTTAGACAAGCTAGGAAAGATGCTAAGAAAGCGGTTAGGGAAGCCAGAGGCAAGGCTTGCGAAGGACTTTACCAAAAGTTAGAGACAAAGGATGGAGAGAAAGATATCTATAGGATTGTCAAGCAAAGGGAAAGATGAACTAAAGACCTAATTCGTATTAAGTGCATTAAGGATGAGGCTGATAGGGTTTTAGTTAAGGAAGACGAGATTAATGAGATATGGCGAACTTATTTCGATACTTTATTTAATGAAGAGTCAAGGGGTGATTTTGGAGACCTTGATGTCACCTTTGATGATACGAACCGTCGATTTGTTCGTCGGATTAGAGCTCAGGAGGTTAAAGAAGCTATGCATAAGATGAAGAATGGTAAGGCATTGGGCCCAGATGATATTCCAATAGAAGTTTGGAGATGCCTAGGAGATATTGGAGTAACTTGGCTTACAAATCTTTTTAACAAGATTTTAGTAACCAAGAAAATGCCAGATGAGTGGAGGAAGAGTACATTAATCCCTATTTATAAGAATAAAGGAGATATTCAAAGTTGTTCGAATTATCGAGGTATAAAACTTATTAGCCATACAATGAAACTGTGGGAGAGAGTGATTGAGCGTAGGCTTAGGAATGAGACTGTAGTTTCTGAGAATCAATTTGGCTTTATGCCTGGAAGATCTACAATGGAGGCTATTTTTCTACTTAGGAGATTAATTGAGAAATATAGAGAAAAGAAAAAGGATCTTCACATGGTCTTTATTGATCTAGAAAAAGCGTATGATAAAGTGCCAAGACAAGTCTTGTGGTGGGTACTCAAGAAGAAAAAGGTCCCAACTAAATATGTAGAAGTTATTAAAGATATGTATGAAGGAGTATTGACTAGGGTGCGGACTGTAGATAGTATGACGGGAGAGTTCCCGATCACGATAGGTGTTCACCAAGGTTCATCCTTAAGTCCTTACCTATTTGCGTTAGTCATGGATGAACTCACCTATAATATTCAAGATAGGGCTCCTTGGTGCATGTTGTTTGCCGATGATATTGTGTTGGTAGACGAAACTAGGGAAGGTTTAAATTCTAAACTAGGAATGTGGCGGAACGCGTTAGAATCTAAAGGCCTTAGATTGAGTAGGACAAAAACTGAATATATGGAGTGCAATTTCAGTAAAACTAGAGGAGGCCCGAATGATATAATTTTAGACGGTCAGACAATCCCTACCAAGGATGTGTTTAAGTATTTAGGGTCATTTATACAAAAAGATGGTGCAATTGAGCATGATGTAAACCATAGGATTAAGGCAGGGTGGGTGAAGTGGCAGAGTGCTTCGGGAGTTTTATGTGATCCTAAAATCCCGAATAGATTCAAAAGGAAATTTTATAAGTCGGCAGTGAGACCAGCTATGCTGTATGGTACCGAATGTTGGGCAGTTAAGAAGCAACATTCGCATAATATAGGAGTAGCCGAAATGAGAATGTTAAAATGGATTACAGGACATACAAGAAAGGATAGAATAAGAAATGAGTATATTCGTAGGAAGGTGGAAGTAGCACCTATTGAGGAGAAAATGAGGGAGAATCGTCTACGTTGGTTTGGACACGTCCAATGTCGGCCAATGGACGCAGTAGTTAAGCAAGGTGACATGGTCCAGGTGACAAGGGTTAGACGGGGAAAGGGGAGACCGAAACTTACATGGGGGGCAGTCATCGAGAAAGATATGGCTGTACTAGGAATTAATGAAAATCTTGTTTTGGATCGATGCGAATGGAGGAAAAGGATTCATATAGCCGACCCCAACTAGTTTGAGATTTTAAGACTTAGTTGAGTTGAGTTGTCGTGGCTGTTTATCATGATAACACGATAATTCGTTGATATTAATATTTAATATTGACATCTCTTATAAGTAAATTCAGACCAAATATCCTAAGTGTTCAAACTAAAAACTTTACGACAAAAATAAAATAAAAATATCTATCTATTGGCAAACATTTTTGAGTGGAAGTTCAGAAAATAACCTTTAGACTTGGGTCGTCTCTACATTATTGCCAAAATTGACAGAAAGCCCATATTCCCTTTTTAATATAAGAAACTAACGAATCATTGGACCAGTAAATAATAACTTCTGAATTGCCATGTGATTTAAGACTTCTTTAATAGTTTAGATTAGATTTAGAGGTCTTCATCATCCCAATCCCAATCTTCATATGTGTGAAAATGGCTACTGCTAGTTTTGTTGCATTTAAACATGACAGATAGCCATTGCTTTGGTTGTTGTTGCAAGGAGTAATACTCTTCGACTAAAAGCAGGGTTTTAAAAATTGGATGTGACCGACGGTTGGACCAATGTTAAACCATTATTCAGATTATATTTTAGATTGATTTGAATCACGATCAATTGTAGTGGTTAAATCGTTTCCTCCTCCCCTAAAATTTAAAGATTAAAAATAAATTGAACTATAGATATTTTAAAAATTCATACTAATATGTATTTAAATATATTTAAAAAATAAAATTGAAAACACTTTATACATGGTTAAAATACACTAATTAACATATAATATTTTATAAATATAATTATATTAAATTAAAACATTTATGATATCATCAGCATGTTTGATTACAAGTTCAATCTCACTATCGAAAAGTTTCAATCTTGAAAACATAGCCAAAAAGAGAAAATGTAAAAAAAAAAAGTAAATAAAAAAAACTCAAATGGTATTTGATAGTTGTAAAAAAACTTGATATCATCAAAAATGTTAATTAAGAACACTAAGCCTGAGTTTGGTGATACTATGACTTTGAAAAAGTTTTTGTAATTTTCAGCTGTCAAAAAGTAATAGTGTATGGTGCTTCTGAAAGAACTCTTGACTTTTAAAAAGCACTAAAAAAAAACTCTCCTAACAAATAATTAACTACACTATGAGGTTCGTTGTTACACTTCCCCACAAGTATTTTTCGAGCCTTTGTGGTGCTTCTAAAAGAACTGAACTCCTGAATTTTAGAAAGTATTAGATACAACACCCATAAAAAATAATTAACTAAACTAGGAGGTTCACGGTTGCAATTTCCCACAAGTGTTTTTCTACGAGCTCAAACCCTTGACATTGCAGTAGCAACTCAACCGTTAAGCTCAAACATATCTTACCACTTGAATTATGCCTTGCAGATATTTTTCATTTGAATTGATATACCTAGTTTTTTAAATCATTGATATATTTTCCAATATTGCCCCTGTTTAAAAGAAGTTTTTTCAAATAAAAAATAAGAAAATTTCAAATGAGTTTCAATAATTATTTTATTAGATAAATATAACTATAATATTTGTTAAAATGATTTTTGTTTGTAATTTTATAAGCAAAGGATGAAGATTGTTTTTACTATAATGAAAAGTTTAGAGATTTTCTTATATACATACATATATATATATATATTTTATATCTCACAGTGATTTTACGTTAATTTATCTAAACACATTTTTAACAGTATTTTTTAAACAGTTCTACTTAAAAAATATTTTTATTAACAACTAATTTACACACAGTTTAACAAAAAAAACTATTATGTTTAAATATTTTTACTTACAACTAATTTAAATACTTTTTAACCAAACAAACCTATTATTTATTAAATAATAATTTTATATTGATAGTACTGTATTAGATTCTCTTGATATTTTATTGGTCAAATTATATTCTTTGATTAGAAAAATAGAAAATAGGTAGAAAGTATATGAATTAAGAAATACATATAATATAGATAAATAAATAAAGGTCGCTATGGAGCGCCTGACCCTATCCTTATCTAGTGTCGGCGTAACATGATTTAGAAAGATTCTTTGTTAAATGATTTTTCCAATCGTATATTCTTTGGTAAGATTCAAAGTCTATATTCCTTGTCTTTTTATTTGTTTCCATATTTAGTATTGAGAAAACAAAAATTATTACTATATACCAAGATTGATGACATGTTGTAACATATTATCTCATATCTTTTATTCATAATCATAGCCAACAAAAAAGAGAAAGAGAAGTTCTAAGTGCAATGACGATTTTTGGTTTTATTTTATATTTGGAGCAATAATCTATTAGGGGATTGTCTCACTTAAGATATATATTCTTTAATGTTTGAAAAATATATTTCAGTTTATTTAAAGAACAGACCTTGGATCCTCTAGATTTTTAATTCTCTAGAATTTTTAAAATTTTATCAACAGAAACCTTTAAATACAAATAAATAATTAAAATTACTCTACCTCATTATTTGTTATTAATAAATAAAATTTATTTAATGTTTCCTTAATTAGATTTATCTTCTATAATTTTATTTCTTATTTTTTTTGTTTTTTTTTCTCTTAATGTAAATAAATCTAATAATATCATAAAAATATAAATTCACTAAATAATTGTCTATAGAAAAAAAAAATAAAATTTAAACATAACCTAAAATTTTAAATTCTATGAAAATTACAATCGGGAAGTTAGCATCAAGCAAAATTGATAGATCACAATTTTATTTTATTTTTTTTAAAATTTTCTACAGCCTAATATAATAAAATTAAGTGATCAATTGAATATGAAAAAATAAGTCGATTAAATTATATAAACAAAATAATTTTCACAGAAAAACACATAAATTAAGTTTATGTAATTTGAGAGAGAATAAGAAATTTACATACAAATATAAAAGCTATAGAATATTTTATAAATTGAATAAATAAAACGGACAATGAAAAAAAAAGAAAAAAAAGAAAAGAGAAACACTAATATTAGATTTATTGTTTCAGTAAAATTTATTTAATAATTAAAATTGAAGTGCTCAAATTGGAATTTTATCATGAAATGGTATGTTGATTTTGTAAAAACGTTGTTATATTTTTCATCTTATATATGGATTGAGTGAATAGAAAAAATGAGAAATTGACAAGGAAGTTTTCTTGAATCTTCCGTTAAGTTTAAGAAAATCACTTGAGGGGACCATCTGGGGGCTTGCGGCTCCACTTGTAATCAAATTGGGGTACAAAAATCCCGTGATACTAGATAATGGTTAACGTGACAATGAACTGCCACATTAGTAAATAGTTGGTGAACTATTTATAAAACTAAATTTATTTTTTAAATGAGTCATACTTAATTTTTAGTTTAAACTAAATAATAAAATAAATTATTGATGAGTTAGACTCACTGAGTTCTTGATGAATTTGAGTGGATTCAAAATTTGTTTAGCCATACTAACACTTTCAATCTCTCTCCTTGTAGATGAGTTTTTATATTTTTATTGTTAAAAGTAAAGAGAGTGACATAAATTGATTTTATCTTATTTTTATCAATTTATTTAGTATTCAAATAATGTGTATCGGTTTATCTATTTATATTTTCAATTCAACTAAAAATTTGTTAAAATATTTAATTTATAAACTAATAAAAAAAACACATTCTTAATCAATTTACATTATTGATCAATAGTTCAATTTACGAACAACTGACATAAATTTCTTAATGTATCATCACAAGGCTCCTTGTTCGCCCAAAAAAAAATCATGTTGATGATAGAGATTTTTTTTATTATTTATTTATTTATTTTTGTAATAGAAGAGAACTAGGGCAAGCAAAAATAGCGAAAGTTAATGGATTCAACAACACCAACAAGCGAAGCAGAAGCAAAAGCGAGAGAAGCTCACACCAACATGTGTAGCAG
This sequence comes from Quillaja saponaria, assembly GCA_029379385.1. NCBI lineage: Eukaryota > Viridiplantae > Streptophyta > Magnoliopsida > Fabales > Quillajaceae > Quillaja > Quillaja saponaria. Next base: position 29,514,664 of record CM055607.1, on the reverse strand, counting down.
AAGCAAAAGCGAGAGAAGCTCTGCCTCTTTGTAGCTCTGCTTTTTTCTGTCTATGGAAGAGCACAGTGAGAAAATTTTATAAGGAAAAGAATATTTAGTATATCAAAATAGCTGAATCTTAGTCAAGCATTGAGAAGGATTGGATTTAAACCCCAGCAAGGGCAAGAAGAAGCAGAAGAAGAAGTATAACAAGAATAAGACATGGGTATACTATACGACGATGTGGTGATTATCAGACAGTCAGACAAGGAGAGTGACCCAACCGTGATTACTGTGAATTGCCCTGACAAGACTGGTTTGGGTTGTGATTTGTGTCGCATCATACTCTTCTTTGGTCTGAGCATTGTTAGAGGAGGTAACACAAAATTAGTAGTTTTGTATTCAAATTTACAAATTTATCAACTTTAATTGTAAGCTGATGGGTTAGGGTCCTTATTTATAAATATATATATTTTTGGGTTATCTTATCTTCATTTTTGCAAAGCAAGTAATTGGTATTTGATTTGATGTACTTATTTAATTTGCTAAATAAGTAACTGTGTATTGAAGTTCTGTCCTTGATTCTGAAATAAGTGACAAAAAAATAGTGTAGTAACCAATTGATTCATTTTCCCTCGTGTTTCTGCAAAGAAGACGTATCAACGGATGGGAAATGGTGCTACTTAATTTTCTGGGTGATTGGGAAATCGACGACGAGATGGAATTTATTGGAAAAAAGACTAATTGGTGCATGCCCTTCTTGTTCTTCTGCTTCTGGGATTTATTATTACCGCTCTGAATTGCAGCCGCCGAAGCCACCTGATGTCTTTCTTCTGAAGTTCTGTTGCTATGATCGAAAAGGGCTTTTGCATGGTAATGTTCAAATTCTTGTTGTGGAATGAAAATCTCGGCTTAGCTGTGATTGTGTTTGTTGATTTATCTAGCTGGTAGTAATTTGATGACGAATTGGTTTAAGACTTCCTTCTTGATATTGGATTATTTGATTTATTCCTAAATTTCTGTTATTTTTTCATAAGATGATCCATATTGCTGTTATTCCTATTTAGAAAAAGAATCATATTGGGATTTGCAGGTTATGTTGTTCAAGACTAAAAGTTCCTTCATTTCTTTAGACCATTAAATTAGTTGTATCTTCTCTTTTGATTTTTTCTTTTTCCCTGTTGACCCTTTTGCGAACTGGGAAATGAATCACAAGAAATTTATTGGATTTTTGAGTAATCACAAAAGAAAGTAAAAGTTTGCTGTTTTGATTCCATATATCAGAGGTTCTTTGCAATGAAATAAAGCATGGACAAGTAAACAGTCCAGCTGAATCAGGTCCTCTTAGATTTTCTGATACTCCAATAGTTTCCTTCTATTGCATTATGACATGGTTTCTTCTTCCTTATTTGGTTCACAGAAGAATGACAGAATTAAATCTGTCTTTATTATGGAGATGAGATGTTTTCTTATGGTGGCAGATGTCACGGGGGTTCTTTGTGAGCTCGAGCTTACCATAGAAAAAGTGAAGGTATCCACCACCCCAGACGGAAAAGTGATGGATCTGTTTTTCATCACAGACACCAGGTTTCAAATTCTCTCTCTCTCTCTATAAATCTATATAAATATAGATATATGTGTGTATGAATATATATATATATATATAGCAGTCATATGTTGTATGTTCCTAGAACTTGTATGTATATTATTGCAATTGAAGTTTTCTTTGTCTCTGCTTAGATACGTTGATTAACTAGTTGAAGGAACTTTGAGTTTTCTCCGATATATGTCAGTTTTATTGGAATTTTATTTAAATAGCTCTAAAAGTTAGCCAAGAAGACAGTCAAAAGAACTCATCTCCTGCACCCTCATGCTGTTATACCCCATCTTCCTCAGTCAGAATGTTGCTTGAGAAACTCATCAATTTCAGGCATCATGCTATTAAAGTTTCAAACTACTGACTGAGTTTAATATTGACCATTAGAGGCTTTTGAAATGTTTTTTTTTTGTGGAGAGTGGAAATTAAGTTGCTTGTACAAAATAACTGATTGCTATACAGTCTTTTATGAAAGTTCCATCTCTTTTAATCTTATATCAGGGAGCTTCTGCATACAAAGAAGAGACAGGATGACACATATGACAACTTAAAAGCTGTTTTGGAGGATACCTTAGTTAGTTTTGAAATTGAAATGGTTGGTCCAGAAATTGCTGCTTGTATGCTGGCATCTTCATTTCTTCCATCTGCAATTACAGAAGATATGTTCGACCTGGAATTGTCTGATGAGCTTCCAAGTGGAATTCTCACCTCAGAGAGTGTGTCCATATCAATGGACAACTTGCTGAGTCCTGCTCACACACTTGTGCAACTTGTTTGTCAGAACCACAAAGGTCTTCTTTATGATATCATGAGAACTCTGAAAGACTACAATATTCAGGTATGTAAATTAATAATTTGACATCTGATAGTACAATATTATGATAATATAATTTGTTGGCTTGTTGCGTTCAATATGCGCTGATTTATAAGTAACCTCAATCCATGATACAATTGACATTGACTTTTAGCTCATATTGTGTCGTGATTAATATGCTGCTCTTGAAATGTGAACGTCATTGTTCGTATGAATTTGCTTCCTTCTTTTTCACTTGTATTTTTTGTTGTAATCAGTTTATTTGTGGAACCTCTGGCCAACTTGGATTATTAGGTTCCTTTGACCTTGCAAGATGTTTGTTCTTCTTGTGCTTTGATAGTAACTGATACCTTGCTCCATGGATGGTTTGGAATGCTTGTGTGCATGCTTCCATTTCAAAATTCTGGTTTTACTCTTATTGTAACATATGCTCCCTTGACATACATATCACCATACTTCACAGTTTAAACTTGCTCTTATTGTAACCAGATTTCTTACGGGCGCTTCTCCACAAAACCAAGGCGAAACTGTGAGATTGACTTGTTTATCATGCAAGCAGATGGGAAAAAGATAGTTGACCCTAGCAAGCAGAAGGCAATGTCATCCCGTCTGAGGATGGAACTACTTCGTCCGCTCAGAGTAGCTGTAGTGAGCAGGGGTCCCGATGTTGAGTTGCTAGTTGCAAACCCTGTGGAGTTATCTGGCAAGGGCCGGCCTCATGTCTTTTATGATATCACTCTTGCTCTGAGGATGCTTGACATTTGCATCTTTTCGGTACTTGCTGACCTTCTCTATGCTTGTAACTATTCAGTTCCTTGTATTATACTATAGGGACACCAGTTACATGAACCTAAGAATGCATTTCTATTGCAATGTGTTAAATGGGTGATCAGAAGGCAGTTCTAGTCTATTATACAGTTTTTATACTTTGGGCAACTCTATCAAAAGAAGTTACTTGGTCCATATTTCTTTAATCCTTGTCATCTTTCCTCTGATGGAAAATATTTGTATGGCTGGTTGTTTTTGACAGGCTGAAATTGGGAGACACATGATTGGAGATCGTGAATGGGAAGTCTACAGAGTCTTGCTTGATGAAGGGGATGGGTTGTCCATTCCAAGAAACAAGATTGAGGAAGGAGTTTGGAAAAAGTTGATGGGTTGGGAGTGATCCATGATTGCTAAACTGTTCCTCGCAGTTGCTCATGAGCTCGTGTACATATAACTTGGTCAGGTATCAGCTATTAGATGTAATTATGGCATACATGTGTGAAAATGATGAGCTGTGCCACGCATAGAACTTTTCAGTTACTAACTCTAGTGTACAGAATGAGAAGGTAGTAGTGAGGAGATAAAATGAGAGCAAATATTTTCATTTGCAGTTTTTTTTATATCCGAAAATATTGTGAAGTGGTAAATATGATTCCATTTCATGTATCTTCTGGCTCATATAATAAACCTTAAAACCATGCCATCAGTTGTAAATTTCTGCCGTAACCTGTTCTTGATAATGTATTCTCGCAAATCGCAACCATATCTGTGTGTAGAATTCTATAGAAACTTGGGGTTCTGAAATTCTGCAACATAAGGAAATAGCCATCAGAACTACGGTAAGCATTTGGATGTTAATCTATTGTACAAGTAGGTGAGATTAGCCCTGCATCTTTACTATTGCATTGTTTTTCTCTTTTACAATGTCATTAACTCATGGTTTTGTAGCTAAGTTTCTCTTCTGCTCTGTGTAGCAGAGGATACTTGCTGTGTAGTTTCTAATGGCCTTAACTTTAGGGCAATGTAATTTCTAAAACAGCCATTCTCTCTCATCTTAAAAACTAATATGGCATATTTTTTCCTTCTGCAATTTGTCACTTTGCGGTTGATCAAGATTCCTGGCAGTTTTAACAAGAACATGTTATATTTTTAATCAATGGCACCTTTGGACATGATTCCTTTGTTCTCTATTCCTTGTCAAAAATCTGTTGCTTTTGACAAAACCTTAGCACTAGTTTAGAAACATTTTCCTGAGATTCTTTTGCTTATTTTCTGGGTTTCTTTTTTATTAGACAAATTTGATTGTCAATGTCACACCTGTATAAAAATATCATAATGTCATTATCCTGCCATATCTTTAAATTACATGATTCGCAGACCCATCAATGAAATTGTGTTTGGTAGCACAATCTATCATACTTTCTTTTCCATGCCCGCTTGATACAATAAGATATTTGGTGTTCCTATTGCTTCACAGTCGTTTATGTTTGCACTGAGAACTAACAACCAAATTCGAGGCACTTTACTTTTTAAATCAAAGAAGAATTCAGGTATAACAAATTGCAGGTTTTCCATTTTATACATATTTTCTTTTTTGCTTTCTACCTTACAGCTTCCAGTATATTCCCTAACTTGTGCAAGATGCCAGAAACCACGCCCCAGAATGTGATTTCTGCAAAGATGACATATAACAGAGTTCCTACTCTTTCTGAGTGCCAAACATTGATGAAAACATGATACTGAATCCAGTGCACCTTCATTGTATACAACATAAATAAATTAATGCAATTGGTTAGTTTATGCTTCTAAAAATTTAACATTAACAAATACACAAACCATATTATAATTGAAAGATGATGCTACTTAGTACTTACCAATGACTTTTTTGGAGTTCCATAATACCATCCATTCATAAATGCTGCAAAGATGCCCTGAGCAGCCAATACAAACACTAGCATTGCATTCATTCCTATCCATTCCAAGAACAAGAATGGCGTCCGAAGCCCCCAAACATCGATCTGTTTATCATTGATCAGATAAACAAGAAGAATAAAATCGTGAATGTAGGAAAAGAATTCATGTAAATTATAATAGATATGTTAGTCCCGTGTTTTAATTACCAGTATGTAGAATCCAGAGAATACAATTCCGGCTGCCCCAGCTGTGAAGAAAACATAGCTGATGCTATAGAGTTGCTTGTTAATAGGAATAGCTGCAGGAAATTGAGGATTTTTGTGGATTAATATTCATCTTGCTTCATGTTAATGGTACTACACTACTATTTAAGAATGTAAACTACCCCACCATCTGTAAAATGAAGAATGATGGCTAGGATAAGCAAAACAAGTCCCATTGAGACCCAGTGTTTGAGCCTCTCAGAATGACCCTACACAATGTTCCATATTCATCAACCTCTTATCAACTTTGAAAACAAATAAACTAGGAACTTAAAAATTGTGTCAAAAATACTCAGAAACTTCGTAAATTAACCTTGAAGTGAATCAAAACGTGGCCGTAATGGATACCGATTGTGCCGGAGAGGATAGCTGATATGGAACTAATAAGAAGAAAAGCAACAACAAATGAAATCCAAGCTTGATTAATTAATTGGCTTCCATTTCATTCTTGTTGAACAAAAACCAAACAAACCTCAACAAGCCTTCAGGTTCAAATGGAGCACGACACCAATTAGGAGCATTGTCACGCAGAGGTCCTTCACTTGGAGAACTAAGAGTGCAAGCCTACAATTTTTTTGGTTAATTTTGGAAAGTAAAAACAAATGCATTACAATTATCAATTATGAAGGAGGTAACAGAATTCTGGCTAAGTTAAGAATGATCACCTTCAAGCGGCTCCAAACAGGGTAAGAATAGAGGTGATTAATCCCCCAAACTTGTCTATCCACATGCCCAACTGCGTTGCATGCAGGTCCTAAGTGTCCTCTCATCCCACATTCCACCTCAAATTAACCACACACAAAACAAATTAGTATGTTCTAAATTTTTCAAGAGTAATTAGGGAAGACAATTTGATTCACTGAATTAGATACCTAGTTAAATCATATAAGATTTTTTATGCGTCTAAACAAAGGATCGTCCTGAATTTGAATCAAATAAAGATTTAATTGGTTCGGGTCGGATCAAGTATCAATCGTTATGTGAAAAATACAATATATATATATATATATATATATATGCAAGATCAACCTAACTCGAATATATTTTGTCTATTTTAAATCGGATTAATTGATAACTTTGGATTGGGTTGGATCTTGACCAGTGAAATCTATGCAGTACAACGTTTTTGTTTGTAACTCAGTTAGCCTCAATTCCAAACAAGTAAAGATTGTGGTAGAATGATAGTCAGCGTAAGACTTTATTAATATTTTTGCATCTACTAATTGACTAATTAAACTATATAGAAACGAATAAACTAAATGTAGTACTATATACATACTGTGTATCTCTTTGGTCCATTATCATTGTATTCAGTGAAGCTCCAATCTGGAACATATAGTGCATAGGTTGTGACCATGTAAATCAAGAATGCCACAAAACCCCCAATCCTAATTAATTAAGAGTCACACATAGAGCAGCAGTGTTAAGTATTATGATTAGAATTGTGAAGTGCAAAAATAGAATGTGAAATCTTAGTGGGTTTAATTGTTAGTTTTCTCACCATTGCCATTGATAAGCAGTAAAAACAGATAGATGTCCAGGTTTTAGAACAGTTGGTCTGATCTTGGTGGTAAAGGTCTCTATCAGAGCTACAACCAAGTACACCAAAGCTATTCTCTGCGCATAATTTATATATTTGTTATTAAAATTAAACTAAACAAGAGGCGTTTTGAAATTAATAATTCATTGATTTCCAAGTTCAATGAAATGTAATAACCTGAAGGATGCCACACCATCGAATCTGTTTCATATCAACTCCATATGACAGTTCATTAGGGGCATGAGAATATCCTCCTGCGATATATATTAATAGAAGTGGGACTGTATATAATCACGATAAAGGAAATTGAATTGAAGAGAATAAACTCTCGTACAAATCAATCATAAAAAAATCTTATAAAATAACTAAAATTAAGATTACATCTAATATACCTTGCAAAAGAATTCCCCAGAAGAGAAGCTTGATTGTCCTCATGATAATCCTTCTAACCGCATCTTTGATCTTAGGAACTTTCTAAATTACGTATCAAGTTCAATTTTAATCAAAAGTTAACTAATAGTTAACAAAAAAATTTTAAAACTTTAATTGTAGAAAATGGATAGACTATTCATATTGTGTAGTTTTAAAAAATATTCGAATTAGATAGAAATTAGGTTAGATATATAAAGAGAGAATTGTACCTTGAGAGCTAGGGCAATGGCAACTCCAACAATGAAAAGAAAGAAAGGCATTACGAAATCAGCCAAAGTGCATCCATTCCATGGTGAGTGATCAATACGTGCATAAGCTCCACCAGCATCATCTACCAATATCATCAACTATATATATATATACATGAAATCACACATTCATTTCCATAATTGTAATAATTTAACGAGAAAGTAGCGAGAAATATGCGAAGAATTTTATCATAAACTTTGAGAACTATTCAAATCTTTATAATATAAAGTATAAGAAATATACAAATTACCACTATGGTGAGGCCTCTAAATGCATCCAAGGTAGCAATCCTCTTGCTCTTCTGCTTAACCAGCTGTTGCTCCGGTGGCTGATCATCCCGGTCTTTTTGTTCCACCGCCTTGTCATCATCCAATGGCATAGTTCTCTCCTCCTTCTCATCTTCAATGGAATCTCCGCCATTCGTTTTCTTTACTAATTTCTCATTAATGTGATCATGATCATCCTTATGATCATCATTCACATGTACGGATGTATGAGTTACTAGACCTTCTTCTACTCTCTTAGCATCATGATCATCATCCATAGCTGAAGATAGATTGATATTCAATGTTCAAGCCACTCTCTCAATTTCTCTCTTAATATAATAAAAGTGAAAGGAGCAAGAGAGAGAGAGACAAATCTAAAGCAGCTAATAGAGACTATAATAATTAAAAGGCCGGCATTGGCGCTTCTTACAAATTAAATGGGTACGTGGGACAATGCATATATATACATATTTACATAAACAGAGAAAGACAAATAAAACATGTTGACTCAGAAAAATCAAGGTTATATTAGAAAGAAAGACAGGGAAGGGGTCCAGATTCTTTGTGTTTTAAACTATTAATGTGTTTTCATTAATTAGTATATATGAATATTCACTAAGCTGGTATATTAGTGAATTGCTAGCCCTTATTTTGGTTCTTCATGCTATTTTATTTGGTTCTTAATTTGGTCGTATTCTCTAATGGCTTCATAATATGAGTGTTTTGACTCCTAAAATTGATGTTACCATCTTAATTAGGTTGGACTATAGTTTCAAACTCAATAATGTTTACAACTTAAATTTTTGAGAGGATTAAATGTGATAGAAAATGGATATTAATTTAATACATGCTAATTAAAAATAAAAACACAACCTTACCTTAATTGGTTATATAATAAAAAGGAATCAACCCCTGCGTGATCAAGAGGAAAAAGTTTAGAATAAATATATCATCCTGCAAATTAATTGTTATTTGAATCTTTAATTGACCTCGGCCTTATAAAATATTTTTCAAATCAATCTTAATTGAGTTGAATCTTTTATCTCACATTGGAGAGATACTGTCCAATGTCGTAGGAAATAGAGAAAATATACAATTTAGCCGGCTGCACCATTACTATAATCACTAATCATGGATATATATAACACCTAGTGTCACGGCTCATCTTCCAGAACACATCGGATGTAGGATGGAGTCTTTCCAAAAACAAATATGTGACGCCTAGTGGGGCTAAAACGGATAATATCTAAAGTGAAAGGTGGCCACCCATGATAGAAGGTATCAGAGTCACTTTTAAGATACTATCATGTTTTACTGATGACAATGGACCCTTAATTGATAGTAGAGTGAATGTGATGGTTAGAGAACTAAATCCCACATCGGTTTGTGTATTAGAGTAATTTTGGGGATATATAGTTTGACATTCATTGATTACTTGTTAAATACGTTTTGAGAAGTGACGTGAGCCTTTCTAAGAATCTCCACTACATATATGGAACACATCCAATATCTATTTGCATATAACTACTCTCTTATTCATATTGTTCTTGTGGGGATTTTGTTTTTCTTGGGTTTCTTCATGTGTATTCCTGAAAATGGAAAATCAAAGTTTCAAAAGATGGTTGCATAAAAGTAGGATAGGATAAAAAAACATGACAGTGCAGTTGTCTTGTTTTGCTTTCTGATCAGTAAGAAAATTGTGGCCATTTTTCCTCGATTTTTCTAAAATAATTTGTTTGGGGACATGAAAAAAAAAAAAAATTATAGTAAAGACTATAATAAATACAAGTGTCATCATACATGAAAAGATCTATTGCCTCTTACTCCTCCTTTCCACGCGCAACCCACCTGGCTCTTAACTATTTTCCATGCGCAACCCACTTGGACAATATGTTGCATAAAAATGCTTGCTACATAAAAATTAATACTATTAATGGTTAAGAAATCCCAACAACCTACCAATAATAATGCTTTTAGGAATGAAAATGGGATGAGTTTGGGCATGAACAAAAATATGGTGGGTGGGCAGAAAAACTCCGCCCCAATTTTCCCCACTCAACCCCGAAAATCATATTTCTATCTATACATACATTTTGCAAAGGGAATTGCTATGGGAGTAAATGGAGGATCTTTCATAAAGTATAAAGTTAAATTTCAAGTGATCTACACTCTAGACTCGTTTAAACGTCCTACTATTTCTCAAAATGGCATCAAACAAGAATACCATTAAGAAAATATGGAAATTCTTGGAAGCAATTATTAGAAATTAAGTGCTTGTCATTTCTGGATGCCTACAATTGCACATTTGTATGTCTCTCAAATAGTGAATATGAGTCCTACCCTTATCTTCTTCTGTTGGGAACCCACCGCCCATTATAGAGCAAGGCAAATCAACTCTTAACTCCCGTGTGTGGAACTCCTTCAGGCCTAATTATGCCACAGCTCACAATTGACACACCCCTTGTTTATAATACCCCAAAATCCTTGCTTGTTTATATGTCTATTTCCATACTTGCTCACCATATGCACAACTCCTATAGCAAAGTCTTCACATTGTTAAGAGAGTGTGTGCTGATCGTAGAAAACACTAACGAAAATGGTGGTGCCCAAGTTTAGTGGCGGTACTCTTGGCCGGAGAGAAATGGGAAGCTTCAGCTTGCACGTTATCGCCAGTCGCTGGTTCATGGTCATTGCCTCCATATTAATCATGTCCGTGTCTGGTGCAACTTACATGTTTGGTTCATACTCGAATGACATCAAAACCTCCTTTGGCTACGACCAAACCACCCTGAACTTGCTCAGCTTCTTTAAGGATATGGGTAGCAACCTTGGAGTCCTCTCTGGGTTAATCAATGAGGTTACACCTCCATGGGTAGTCCTCTCAATTGGGGCAATCATGAACTTCTTTGGTTACTTCATGATATGGCTTGCCGTAACTGGCCGCATTGCCAAACCCCAAGTTTGGCAGATGTGCCTATACATAAGTTTAGGTTCAAATTCACAGTCATTTGCAAGTACAGGTGCGTTAGTTACTTGTGTTAAGAATTTCCCAGAAAGCCGAGGCAGTGTTATAGGCCTCTTGAAGGGTTTTGTTGGACTAAGTGGCGCCATCATAACACAGTTCTACCATGCCTTCTATGGTAACAACTCAAAGGCTCTTATTTTGCTTATTGCTTGGCTTCCTGCTGCTGTTTCTGTTGTCTTTCTTCGAACAGTTCGGATTATAAAAATAATCCGAGATCCCAAAGAGCTCAAAGTTTTTTATGATTTCCTATATATCTCACTCGGCCTAGCCGGGTTTCTCATGGCTTTGATTGTCATACAAAACAAGCTCAGGTTTACAAGAATGGAATACATTGGAGGCGGTATCGTGGTTTCCCTATTGCTTTTCCTGCCATTTGCTATAGTCATAAGAGAGGAATTCAATCATTGGAAGAGCAAAAAGGTAGCCTTGAGTGATGCTAACAATACCCAATTGAATATAGTAACAGAAATTTCTCCCACACAGGAATCACCACAGGCAGCAGAGCCAAATTCCACAACTCCAGCAAATTCTTGTTGCAGCAACATGTTCAAACCACCAGACAGGGGCGAGGACTACACCATATTGCAAGCTCTCTTCAGCATTGACATGTTGATTTTGTTCATTGCAATAACTTGTGGGGTTGGTGGGACATTAACAGCAATTAACAATTTGGGTCAAATTGGGAACTCACAGGGATACCCAGCTCATAGCACCACAACCTTTGTCTCCCTTGTGAGCATATGGAATTATTTGGGACGAGCAGTGGCTGGTTTTTCCTCAGAAATCTTCTTGAAGAAATACAAAGTCCCTCGTCCCTTATTGCTTACTATTGTTATGTTTGTCTCCAGTGTTGGCCATCTTTTAATAGCCTTTGCTATCCCAAACTCTCTATATTTCTCATCAGTGATACTTGGGTTCTGCTTTGGAGCACAATGGCCTTTGTTATTAGCCATCATATCAGAAATTTTTGGCCTCAAATACTATTCCACTTTGCACAATTTTGGAGCTGTGGCAAGCCCATTTGGGTCTTACTTATTGAATGTGAGAGTAGCTGGTCATTTGTATGATAAGGAGGCATTGAAGCAATTGGAAGCCAAGGGTCTCGCAATGAAAGCAGGGGGGGACTTGACTTGTACCGGAGTGCAATGTTATAAGATGGCTTTTCTCATAATCACAATGGCAACATTGTTTGGAGGCCTTGTTTCATCCATTTTAGTGGTTCGGACGAGAAAATTTTACAAAGGAGATATCTACAAGAAGTTCAGAGAGGAAGCAGAGGCAACAGAGAGGGAGATGGCAATTGGCAGTGCCAATAGTATTGGTATTGTTCCATTAGAGAAAGGATACCATGCCAATGACAGGTTAGAAAGAAAGAATGGGGACTGTTGAGAATGTCCATCAGTCCAGTGTTTCAGCTGACACTACCATCTTTGGGTTTGAGCTTTGCTTTTAAGGTACTAGCAAATAGTAGAGATATAGATTGTTTCTAAACGATCTGAGTTCAGCAGCAATCTGGATCAACACATGATATGAAATTGTAGTTTGAGATGTGGATCTGATCCATGACGAATATTTGATATGCTTATTTGATGTGTCTAAATGATTTATATATAATATTCAAATTTGATTGGATCATAATCTATTATTTTCGGGTTTGATTGAATTCATATCAATTCGCTGGTAAACATAAAATCATCAAGAATGATAAGGAAGAAAAAAACAAGTTTTAATTAGGATGGAATTGGATTTGTTGGATTTTGATGGATTCATATAAGTCTAAGTTTGGGTCAGGAACTCACGAGCCATATATTGTGGTTAGTTCCAATTACAAGTCTCTGTCAAGGACGATTGATCACAGTGTCATTGTCTCATCGGGCATCCAACTTTGCCATTCCCAATATACATTAACACAACCAATCAAGTAGCTGGTGATTCACACTTGCAGTAGCTTGTTTCATCTTTCAAGTTTCTTTCCTATAATCCTTTAAAGATCAAATCAATTACGTTCGGCATCATAAATCTCTTAAATATAGCCACTAGTTGATCTTTGCAAACATATACCTACTTGGATACATAAAGCATGCCTTTCAAGAAGAGTGTTTTGGTTTTTAAAGAGAAAAAGTACTTAAATATTATTTAGTTAATTTTTTTAGAGGGTGTTTCTTCTATTGCTTTAAAAGTCATTAGTGTTTTTAGAAACACATCAAGTGATACTTTTAAAAATTAGCTGTGATGTTTCAAAATTAAAAATATAAACATCACCTTATTAATTTTATAAAATTATCAAATACATCTTCAATTAATTTATAAACCATTAAATTTCTCTTTCTAAATATATTTTTAATTAATGATTCTATTTTTGTCATTTATACATTCATAGCTGCTTATGATTTGTTTTACCAAAATCTTGTCCATTGCTTTTACTACTCACAACAACTTTTATAAAAAATTTACCAAACAGGATTACCGTAACTTTTTGATAACTATTCTTTCATAGCATAAAAGTCATAGTAACTTTCTAATAGTCACATTATTACCAAACCAAGTCTTCATAACATTCATATGATGCCTATACACGTGTTTGACAGCAAAAAATTCATCCCAAAATAATGAATAAGCGATCACATGATCCAGGCACATTTTAAAATTCCTGCTATTCACGGAATTAAAGATTCGACTCCCTTAAAAACGTACATAAGAGTTTATTAAGCAAGGCCATATCCAAGGAGAAATAATTTGTATTGAAAACATTCCCTTAATGCTTTACTCATTGACATTGGCCATATGCAAAACAAAAATTAATTTTAACTAGATGATTTTAATGTGTCGGTTTTCGTTCTTTTGCAATAAATTTCGTTATAGCACCCACTGCTTTATAAAATATCGAGTTTATTTACTTATTTCGTTACTCTTTGCAATAAAATATCGGGTTCAATTTGAACAATAATTTTTTAATTACAAAAGTAAATCCTAATGTGAGACAGTGAAATCCACTTACTTATTGCAGGAGAATTGTAGAAGAAACAAAAAAACTCTATGTACATAGTCCTCTCTTTAAAATATAATTAAATCAATTTTACATATTGAAGATTAAAAAAAATAAAAATGAAGAGTTGAAAGATATATAATGCTAGAACTAAAAAATATAATGAACCATATAAGATGCACTAAATATTCAATCTTCATGAAAATTTATTATTAATTAATATAAAATTTTACATTTATTAAACATTAATTTACTTGTAATTGACATTTAAAAATTAACATGAAGGTGGTAACTAAAGCTCGAATGTGCGGTAAAAAAAATAAAACAAAAACAAAATGAAAAATCTAATTTTTCATGACTTTTATTTGATTAAAATAAAAAGAAAATTATGATGATGACGGTGTTCTAACTTAAGTACTCGAAAAGGCTATAATACTCCTTCAATTTATTTATTTATTTAGAGTAAAAGAGAAATAATAATTAATATAGAACCCTACTGATATGTACATAAGCAACAAAAGATTAATAAACCTTAATTAGATCTAGTGTTACAATATGAACCTTAACTCCATTCCTTCTAATTGAAAGCAAGTTTGACTCTTATACATAACATGGAAGTCGTCACGTATTGATAACCAAATATTTTTATCAACAAAGATTTTTATTATATGTGTTATAGTGATGCAAAAGTTACTGCTCATATAATACTACGAATCAAGAAGAGAGAAAAAATCAAATTAATCCCACAAAAACTCCCTAAAAAGGAGAAACAAAAAATTTCATGAAAGAAATAAAAAAAAATTCAAAATGTGCCATAAAAATTACCAGGTCTAATAGCATCATAATATTTAGATATCTGTCATAAAAATAGTTAAATTTGAGATAAATTTAATCAAAATTAAAGAGAAAAAAAAGGAAGGAGATGATAATAGGAGGTTGCCGCTAAAAGGAGGGAGGACAGCCCTTAAATGAGCTTGTTTTGAGAGAAAAAGGCCAATTTATTAGTTCAACAAGAAGGAATATTTCAAATTGCCAACCATAAAAATTTCCATCCAAAAACTAAATTTGGTCCATGGATGTTGCTATTAGATAAATCCCCTTACTTGCATAATATGACAATGAGATGTTGTTGGATCAGTGGAACAATGCAATCTTATTCTTATCCTATCCATGTCACTACAAGTCTTTTTATTTACATTCATTTTCTGGATGGACATAATGGATTGAAAATTTGTGCGAGAATTAATCAACGATGTTTGAATTTAAGAATTAATCAACCATATTTGACTTTAAGAATTAATCAATCATGTTTGTACCTAATAAAGTAATAATGCCATAAGTCAAGTAAGTGTGATGATGGTTAGTAAGAGTGTAAAACGTGGATTAACTTGACAATCTATCAAGCGTACTAATGAGTTAATAATTACATCTTGATGCTAATTTGAAAAATAATTTTTATTAATATATTAAAATCGAATGAATATAATTATTCATTGTATCTTTTTTACAATATCTATTAAATAAAATTGAATACTCAGACAACAACAAGGGTTGCACTCTCAAAATAAGAATATAATTTTAAACCTTGGAACAGATAATTGTTGGGAGGACCTCACAAAAGACAGCAATACTTGTGAAAAATCCTAAAAACTAAAAATTAAAAAAATAAATTAAATTGAATACTCATTAAGCATAAGTTCATAGAGAACGTAGCACCCATGTAAAAAAAATGTAAGTAGAGCTATCCATGCTACAAAGTAAAAATTAACAATTATGAGTCCTGCCTTCTTCGCAACAAATAGCAATACTTATGGAAAAACTCGAAAAATTAAAAAAAAATTAAAAAATTTAAGAGTCAGTTGCCACTTGATCCAATAATACATTGGAATTCATGTTATTTACGAGATTTAAGATTTGACTATTTAAAAGTTTTCATTAAGTTTATTTCTGCTTCCTTCCAAATTGAGAATATAAATCAATAATTTGTTATTTTCCATGTTATTTTTTTTGCTTCAACATCTTCAATTTGATTTTGTTAATGTCATAGCTAGGAAACACTTTGCATATCTAAGTATTGTGTTCCTATTATTAAAATATATAAATATTAAAATATTCTGAAGAATTCTAAATAAGTGATAAAGAAGTCATTGATATATTTTATACATCGCATTTGTCGATATATTTTATACATCACATTTACCTATCATCTATTTATTCATCATATGAATATATCAACAGTGGGTGAAGTGGCGGAGTGCTTCGAGAGTTTTATGTGATCCTAAAATCCTGAATAAATTGAAAGGAAAATTTTATAAGTCGGCAGTAAGACCAGCTATGCTGTATGGTACCGAATGTTGGGCAGTTAAGTAGCAACGTTCGCATAAGATGGGAGTAGCCGAAATGAGAATGTTGAGATGGATGACAGGACATACAAGAAAGGATAGAATAAGGAATGAGGAGATTCGTAAGAAGGTGAAAGTAGCACCTATTGAGGAGAAAATGAGGGAGAATCGTCTACGTTGGTTTGGACACATCCAACGTCGGCCAATGGACGCAGTAGTTAAGCAAGGTGACATGGTCCAAGTGCCAGGTGTTAGACAGGGAAATGGGAGACCGAAACTTACATGGGGGGCAGTCATTGAGAAAGATATGGCTGTGCTAGGAATTAATGAAAATCTTGTCTTGGATCGATACGAATGGAGGAAAAGGATTCATATAGCCGACCCCAACTAGTTTGGAATTTTAAGACTTAGTTGAGTTGAGTATGAATATATCAACAGTAAGTATAATATTATCTCATAACAAAAGCTTTCTCTTTGTTCTCGTTTTCTCTCTGAGAGACGGTGAGATTTTCACTCTAGTCTAGTACTAGGCCCATCTCCTCTGAGTGGAGTTTTGTGTTGAGATTTCTTGGGTTGTGGCTGGAATTATGAGCTCAAACGTCCAGCTAATGAATGATGTATTGGTCACTGATGAGGAAGCTGATGGGGTGGAAATTGAGGAGGATGATGACATTATACAACAAGACTCGGAAGTGAAACTGTGTCTGATTGGCAAACTGTGGATAGACAACCTTTTCAATATTCAAGCTTTCATCAACGTAATAAGGTTGGTCTGGAAAGCAAAACATGGGGTGGAGATTTTGCAGATTGAAAAAAACCTTTTTGTTTTCCAATTCTATCATTGGAAGGACAAGGATAAGATTCTGCAAAATGAACCTTGGCATTTCAACAATAATGTATTGATCCTGAAAGAAATTGAAGGTAATGAACAACCATCGAAGATTGAGCTGTACACAGTCTCTTTCTGGGTGAGATGCTATGATTTACCTTTCAACAACCGTGGGGTAAAGAATGTGACATTAATAGGTGGAAAAGTGGGGAGCATATTGGAAGAAAATTATGATGATGACGGTGTTCTAACTTAAGTACTTGAAAAGGCTATAATACTCCTTCAATTTATTTATTTATTTAGAGTAAAGGAGAAATAATCATTAATATAGAACCCTACCGATATGTACATAAGCAATAAAAGATTAAAAAACCTTAATTAGATCTAGTGTTACAATATGAACTTTAACTCCATTCCTTCTAACCGAAAGCAAGTTTGACTCTTATACATGACATGAAAGTTGTCATATATCGATAACCAAATATTTTTATCAACAAAGACTTTTATCATGTGTTATAGTGATGCAAAAGTTACCACTCATATAATACTCCGAATCAAGAAGAGGAAAAAAATAGAATTAATTCCACAAAAACTCCTTGAAAAAGGAGAAACAAAAAATTTCATGAAAGAAATAAAAAAAATTCAAAATGTGTCATAAAAATGACCAGGTCTAATAGCATCATAATATTTAGATATCTGTCATAAAAATAGTTAAATTTGAGATAAATTTAATTAAAATTAAAGAGAAAAAAAGAGAGGAAGGAGATGATAATAGGAGGTTGCCGCTAAAAGGAGGGAGGACAGCCCTTAAATGAGCTTGTTTTGAGAGAAAAAGGCCAATTTATTAGTTCAACAAGAAGGAATATTTCAAATTGCCAACCATAAAAATTTCCATCCAAAAACTAAATTCGGTCCATGGATGTTACTATTAGATAAATCCCCTTACTTGCATAATATGACAATGAGATGTTGTTGGATCAGTGGAACAAGGCAATCTTATTCTTATCCTATCCATGTCACTACAAGTCTTTTTATTTACATTCATTTTCTGGATGGACATAATGGATTGAAAATTTGTGCAAGAATTAATCAACCATAATTGACTTGAAGATTTAATCAACCATGTTTGACTTTCAGAATTAACCAACCATATTTGACTTTAAGAATTAATCAACCATGTTTGTACCGAATAAAGGAATAATGCCATAAAGTCAAGTAAAGTGTGATGATGGTTAGTAAGAGTGTAAACGTGGATTGACTTGACAATCTATTAAGCGTACTGATGACTTAATAATTACATCTTGATATTTAGCTTGTTGCTAATTTGAAAATAATTTTTATTAATATATAAAAATCAAATGAATATAATTATTCATTGTATCTTTTTTATAATATCCATTAAATAAAATAAATACTCAGACAACAACAAGGGTTGCACTCTCAAATAAGAATATAAATTTAAATTTTGGAGCAGACAATTGTTGGGAGGACCTCACGATAGACAACAATGCTTGTGAAAAATCTAGAAAACTGAAAATTAAAAAAAAAATTAAATACTCACTAAGCATAAGTTCTTACAAATTGTAGCACCCATGTAAAAAAAAAATGTAAGTAGAGCTATCCATGCTACAAAGTCAAAACTAACAATTATGAGTCATGCTTTCGTCACGACAAATAGCAATACTTATAAAAAAACTCAAAAAACCACTTGATCCAACAATACCTTGAAATTCATATTATTTACGAGGTTTAAGATTCGGCTATTTAATTAAAAGTTTTCATTAAGTTTATTCCTCCTTCGTTCCAAATTGAGAATATAAATCAATAATGTTATTTTCCATCTTATTTTTTTTGCTTCAACATCTTCAATTTGATTTTGTTAATGTCAGAGCTAGGAAACACTCTGCATATCTAAGTATTGTGTTCCTATTATTAAAATATTCTGAAGAATTCTGAATAAGTGATAAAGAAGTCATTGATACATCGCATTTGTCGATATATTTTATGCATCACATTTACCTATCATCTATTTTTTATCAAATGAATGTATGAACAGTAAGTATAATATTATCTCATAACAAAAGCTTTCTCTTTGCTCTCGTTTTCTCTCTGAGAGACGGTGAGATTTTCTCTCTAGTCTAGTACTAGGCCCATCTCCTCTGAGTGGAGTTTTGTGTTGAGATTTCTTGGGTTGTGGCTGGAATTATGAGCTCAAATGTCCAGCTAATGAATGATGTATTGGTTACTGATGAGGAAGCTGATGGGGTGGAAATTGAGGAGGATGATACTATACAACAAGACTCGGAAGTGAAACTGTGTCTGATTGGCAAACTGTGGACAGACAACCCTTTCAATGTTCAAGCTTTCATCAACACAATAAGGTTGGTCTGGAAAGCAAAACATGGGGTGGAGATTTTGCAGATTGAAAAAAACCTTTTTGTTTTCCAATTCTATCATTGGAAGGACAAGGATAAGATTCTGCAAAATGAACCTTGGCATTTCAACAATAATGTATTGATCCTGAAAGAAATTGAAGGTAATGAACAACCATCGAAGATTGAGCTGTACACAGTCTCTTTCTGGGTGAGATGCTATGATCTACCTTTCAACAACCTTGGGGTAAAGAATGTGACATTAATAGGTGGAAAAAGTGGGGAGCATATTGGAAGTAAATGAAGCAAGTGAATATAAGTGGAGTACGTATATTCGATTTATAGCACTTATTGATGTTCGTAAGCCACTACGACGTGGAACTATGATTAAGTCCAAAGGTGGAGATAGCTACTGGGTTCATTTTTAGTATAAGAAGTTGCCAAATTTCTGTTATGAATGTGGAGCTATCTATGGGTCACATGATGAAGGACTGTGAGCTTGATAGGGATAACCAAAGTGACGAGGAAGAAATGTATTCGTATGGTGCATGGCTGAGAGCCCCAATCACACGCTCGAACATGAATTTCCGATCTAAGGTGCATAATAGAACCAATATGGTTTTTAAGCCCACAAAACCAGGGATGCAAGAGGTAGGAGATGGCGAGGTGGCAATAGGGGAGGACTAGATGCAACACCAACGTGTACTCCGACACACACTGAATCAAAAACTTGCAGCCGTTTTGGAGGTTACAGAAAACCAATCATTGTCCAAAAGCCAGCATTTGATGAGCAATGATGATTCTGGTGCAACGGTCACGGAAGTTTTGGAGGTTTTTAAGTAGGTTGCATTGACCCCTAAGGATACTCTTCATAATCCGGGATCACCAACCCACCTTTTATCCAATCACCCTATTTCAAATCCTACCACACCTCAACCAGTAATAGATCCCAGCCAAGCAACGCTACCCATTAAATATATCCCAATAACCGAATCAGTTATCAATACTCCAGTCGGCCCATATCCCACTCCTAAAACCCAAACACTGACTAACCTAATCCCAAAGAGAGATGACCATGAATCATTAACCCACCTCACACCCATTCCCATGGTCGAATGGAAGGGCAGACCCTCATAACATTCAAGAAAGATTGGATTGGTATCTAGCAACCCAATGCTGGCTAAACAAATTCCCATTAGCCAAGGTCATACATCTAGTCCGTTTTCATAGTGATCATGCTTCTATCTCTTTGACAACATATAATTTGGTAAGAGTGGGTAGAGGCAGTAAAAGGAGTTTTTGTTTCGAAGCAATGTGGTTACGCTATGAGAGGTGTAGTGATGTAACTGCTGAGGCGTGGACCTTCTACTCGTGTAATGTAGCTGAAAAAATTAACGCAAGTTCATAAGCATTGTCAAATTAGGAAAGGTAGGAGTTTGGAAATGTGACAAAATCTGAAAGACTGCAAAAACAACTTGCCTTTCTCCAATAAGGTATACAAACTGCAGAGGCAATTAATGCACAATGTTCGGTCTCACAGCAAATCAGTGAACTTCTCATGCGAGATGAAATTATGTGGCGCTAACGTTCTTGAGCAGTATGGCTGAAAGAAGGAGATAAAAATATTGGTTTTTTCCATAAAAAAGCCTTTCAACAGAAAAGACACAATTATATTACCAGTATTCAAGATGATAGGGGTATGTTATTCCGGAATCAAGTTAACATAACCAGGGTTTTGACAAAATATTTTGCCAATCTATTCACCTCTCAATCCACTAGTAATGTGGATATGGTTACAGATGCAGTCAAAGATAGGGTTACCACGGATATGAATAATCATTTAATGATGGAGTTCAACAGGGAAGAAGTAGTCTCCACCCTTAATCAGATGCATCCTCAGAAGGCACCAGGTCCTGATGGTATGCCTGCATTATTTTATCAGTCTTTCTGGGGTTTGTTGGTGATGATGTTATTCGGCTATGCTTGGGTACCTTGAATGATGGTACGAATCCTTCTTTTTTAAACTATACTCTTATTGCTCTTATTCCTAAAGTAAGGAACCCTGTGCTGCCTAAGGATTTTCGGCCTATTAGCCTTTGTAATGTTATTTTTAAAATCATTACTAAGAAAATGGCTAATAGATTGAAAACCTTCCTTCGTAATCTCATCTCTAAAACACAAAGTGCCTTTGTTCCTGGTCGCCTTATTATGGATAATGCATTAGCTGCTTTTGAGGTATTTCATTTCATGTAGAATAAAAATAAAGGAAAAAAAGGGCTTATGGCTCTCAAATTAGATATGGCAAAGGTGTATGACAGGGTTGAGTGGGATTTTCTAAAAAGCACAATGCTCAAAATGGGTTTTAACATCAAGTGGGTCACACTTGTTATGAAGTGTGTTTCCACAGTCACTTACTCTTCACTTATAATGGAGAAGCAAGTAAGATAATTCAAACTCAAAGAGGACCCGTTTTCACCTTATTTATTCTTGTTAGTGGCTGAAGTGTCTTCAGGTCTACTTCGAAATGCAAAGATGGCAGGTTCTCTTTCAGGCATCAAAATTACCCCAAGGGCACCTCCAATTAGTCTCTTTTTTTACTCAAGCTACCTATAGCTCCACAATTAAACTAAAGGAGATCTTACAAATATATGAAGGTGCTTCAGGCCAAATGATCAATCTAGATAAATCAAAGCTCTCTTTCAACTGAAATGTAAATGAAATGTTGAGATTAAATGTCCAGGTTTGGATGGGGAAAAAGGCAGTTGAGGGTCATTCCAAGTATTTGGGTTTACCTACGATTATTGGTAGATTAAAGAAGCATGTTTTTGAAGGGGTCAAAGATCGAATTTGGAAGAGGGTTAAGGGTTGGAAGGAAAAGGCTTTATCAAGGGCCGGCAAGGAGGTACTCATCAAGTCTGTGATTCAGTCTATTCTCACATATGTAATGTCATGCTTTCGCTTACCGATAAGTGTTTGTAACCAAATCACTTCACTTGTAAGTAATTTTTGGTGGGCGTAGAAAAGGAACTGAAAAAAAAGCTCCATTGGACCAAGTGGGATGATCTTTGTTTAACCAAAAAGCAAGGAGGATCAGGCTTTCGAAACTGTTTGTTTCAATTCGGCAATGCTCTAAAAACAAGCTTGGAAGCCGTTTATGAAGCCAGATTCCTTAGTTGCCAGGCTGTTCAAGGCCAGATATTATCCTAGAGGTGATTTTCCCACATCAAAGCTGAGCTTTCAACTGAGTTACACATGGAAAAGCATTCATGGAACCAAGGATATTATTGAGAAAGGAAGCAGATGGCTAATTGATAATAGACATACAGTTTGAATATGGGCGGATAAATGGATGCCACATTAAAACGGTTTCAAACTTTGGTCACCACCAAAAATTCTTCCAAGGGATGCTATGGTGAGCTCTCTTATTGATGAAGAACAACATCGCTGGAATCACGACTTGATAGACCAAATTTTCATGCCTTTTGAAGCGGAGCAAATAAAAAAATTTCCTCTGCGTAGGAGCGGACAGGAGGATAGAATGGTGTGGCATGGTATGAAGGATGGTTGTTTTTCCGTTAAAAGTGCTTACAATCAAATACTCTTGGAGCAATGACAATAACACAGTTCTGGGGTGTCTAACTTTGATGGAGTTTGGAGTAGACTATGGAGGTTAAAAATCCCACCAAAGATCAAGCACTTTCTAGGAGAGGAATTAAGGATACACTGCCAGTTCAATCTAATATCTTACGTCGAGGAATTCAAGTGTGCAAAAGCTGTCCAAATTGTGGCAGTTGGGAGTCTAGCATGCATGCAATAATCTCCTGTCAAGGTCCACTTGAGGTATGGCAACAAGCCAACATCTCTTTTCCTAGCAATGTGGACGATCTCAAAAGCCTCATTGTTCTGATTCTTCATGATTGGGAGGAACAGAAAATTGAAAAATTTGCTGCCATCTTTTAGAGCATTTGGAAAGCACGCTGTTCAAGGATGTTTGAGAATAAAGTAAGTCATCCAACCACTCAGATACATAATGGTCTTCTCTTGTTGGATTAGTATAAGAAGGAAAATGGTGTGAGGGAAGGATGGCGACAAGAAGCTACTTCTACAAAGTGGAAAGCTCCTCCATTAAATATTTATAAGTTGAATGTTGATGCATTGTTGACAAGTAATGGGGAAGCTGGCTTTGGAGCAATCATTCGGGACCATCAAGGAAACATCATAGGGGCAGGAACATTGAAGGAAGATCATGTTGTGGAACCCATATAGCTCAAGGATTTCGTCATCTCACTTTCTGTCATACAAGAAGGGATGGCAACAAAATAGCCTACTATTTAGCTAGATCATCTATTCCTTGTTACTTAAACTGCCTCTGGGTGGAAGATGTACCCCAGGATATTCTGAAAATTGTTCTTGATAATTTGAAATGATATAAAGAGTATCTTTATCTCAAAAAAAAGTACTCTGTATCATTTATTAAATAGTTTCGAATAAAAAAAAAAAAAAAACATTTCTACCATCAAGTTTGATTTCTTATTATATGTAGCCATGTTTGGAATATGTTATGTTTTCAAACATGGTAATGAACCGATTCATGTTAAAATTTGATCTAATAAGCCATATCTCTTGTATTTTCTTTCTTAGCCTGTAATCTTATAATCATGTAATGGATCAATTTGATCATGGTCAGTTCTAAACCTAACGTATCATATGCTTCTATTCAAATTTATATGATTTCTAAATAATTTAGATTGATGTTTTAATATTCGGATTAACCTGATAGGTTGTCTAGTCATTCGAGTTAGCCATCAGACCCGCTTCAAGGGTTTGACCACTCAGACTTGTTCCACTCGGCTTGACTTAATTAACCCATCATTATTTTTAAAGACCTGGTCCAATATAATTGCAGGAAAAAAAAAAAAAATCAAAATGTTATATATGTAGAATTGAACCATGGCCCAAAACTGTATTTAAGTCGCTTCAACTACAAGCTAACAAAGTTTTTTCTTTTTTTTTTTAATTTATTATGTTTTCTATCATATCTCTATTATTTTATGACATATACATAAAATATCTATTATTTTTATTTTACAAATGTATAAAACAATATTATTTTTTTTTCCTAACTATAATGTCATTGGGTTCAATTGTATTAACCTTGTGGTTGAATAGATGTTTCGGAACCCAGACTCTTTTTAGAGTTGACTAAATTTTAAAATATTTGATTAGATATATAATAATTCTTATATCTTTTAATTAGATGTCTGGCCTAAATTTAAGTCACTTAAACCACAAACTAGCAAAGGTTTTTTTTTTTTTTTTTTACATTATTGTGTTTTTCATCATATCTCTATTATTTGATCATATATACATAAAATATTTATTATTTTTATTTTACAAATTTATAAAAAATATATATTTTTTCCCAATTATAATGTCGTGGGTTAAATTGAATTAACCCCATAGTTGAACATATGCTCCGGAATTCATATTCTTTTTCGAGTCGACTAGGTTTTCAAACATTTGTTTAGATATACAATAATTGTCATATGTTTTAATTAGATGTCTGGCCTAAATTTAAGTCACTTTAACCACAAGCTAACAAAGTTTTTTTTTTCTCTTAAATTATTGTGTTTTCTATCATATCTCTATTATTTTATGATATATACATAAAATATCTATTATTTTTATGTTATAAATATATAAAACTATATATACATATATATTTTATTATAAAGTCATTCGGATTATATTGAATTAATCCAGGATTGAACAGATGATCTGGAATCCAAACTCTTTTTGAGTAGATTATGTTTTAAAACATGTGTTTAGATATACAATAATTCACATATATTTTAATTAGATGTCGACTCATCTTGTATCAAATTATTATCTTATTTTGAAATAATTTAAAAAGTATTAGAATTTGATAATTTACAAGTCATCGTAAATTACCATACATAGGAAAGTAGTGAAATAACTATGCCTTTATAGTTTGTATACCTCATGATTATAAACAATTTTTTATATATATAAAATAAAAATCTAAGATTTAAAAGTAGTGTAGAAAAAAGAAAGAAAAATCCCCAACATTCATGTGGCAAAAGTAAATATTTGATTTTTAAAATGTTTGTTAATTTTGTCCCTAAATATACAATGTCGTTTTTAGTAGTGTTCACACTCATGCCACGTGTATGATAAAGAAGTTAAGCTTACTCTGTTCAGCGATACTCTGCCCACAGTACAATAAACACTACTCTTATTAGCAAAAAAAACATAAACAAATTACTAACTAAAATAGAAATTTAAAATTATTGAAAGATTCTCATGGGAAAAATTAATTATCTTCGTTAATAATTAGGAATATATGTTCCTTTCTTCTTCTTTTTATATATACTATTTTTCTTCTGTCTTCATTAATTAATTACCCAAAATTTTCATGCCTCTCAATCCATCTGTCTGTCTCTCTCTCTCTCTCTCTCTCTCTGCAATCTGATCCTAACCGTTGATTGCCGGAACTCATCTCCGACCGATCAGCTCGCCGGTATTCCGGTGTTCTGATTTGGATGACTCGTCATTTTGATCCATCTATGTTTATTTTCCCCTGCAATTTAGTAGAATGGTACTGTTCTCTTCTGAATCCCAATTTCAGATCCGCTCCTTTTTGAATTTTTCTGATGCGAGAACCATAGATGTATTGAGCATCCTAGGCTATTGTTGTTGCATATATTTGAATTTTATGAGTTGGTACAATAAGAATCCAATTACGAGCTTGTTTTGATTTCATTCCCCAGCTCCACAAACCACTATCTAGGGTTAGGGTTTGTTCAACTTGAGAAATGTTCAAGAAGATCATAAAGGGTGGGCATCGTAAGCCCTCTAAGTCTGACCCTAATGATGCTTCTCTATATGGGTATGGTCCACCGGGGAATCGCAATTCTGGGTCGGTCGCCACTGCCAATGTGGTCGTCAACCATGCCTCTCGAGCTGGGCCAGTATCAAAAGGCCCTAATTCGGGAATTTCCTGGGTTTCAGTTGCTACGCCTTCTGGTACTATTGAACTCCTTCCGGCTTTCCGGGACGTGCCAGTTGCGGAAAGGCAGAACTTGTTTATTAGGAAGTTGCAGGTTTGCTGTTTTTTATGTGATTTCTCAGACACCTTGAAGTCTGTTAGAGAAAAGGAAATTAAACGTCAAAATCTTTTGGAGTTGGTTGACTTTATACAATCGGGTTCAGGGAAGATTACAGAGACTTGTCAGGAAGAAATGATAAGGATGATATCAGTGAATATATTCAGGTGCTTGCCTCCAGCTTCTCATGAAAACACAGGCCAGGAGAATGCCGATCCAGAAGAGGAGGAACCTTGTTTGGAACCATCATGGACCCATTTGCAGCTTGTGTATGAGCTGCTCCTGAGATATGTGGTATCATCTGATACCGATACCAAAGTTGCCAAGCGATACATTGATCATTCCTTTGTGTTGAAATTACTTGATTTGTTTGATTCTGAGGATCCACGAGAACGGGAATATTTGAAGACAATTTTGCATCGAATATATGGGAAGTTCATGGTTCACCGCCCATTTATTAGGAAGGCTATTAATAATATCTTTTATCGGTTTATATATGAGACTGAGAGGCATACTGGTATTGGCGAGCTTTTGGAGATTCTTGGGAGTATAATCAATGGGTTTGCACTGCCAATGAAAGAGGAGCACAAGTTGTTTCTTGTCCGGGCACTTATACCCCTGCACAAACCTAAGCCAATATCATTATATCATCAGCAGCTTTCATATTGCATCACTCAGTTTGTTGAAAAAGACTTCAAGCTGGCAGATACAGTCATTAGGGGTTTGTTGAAATACTGGCCTGTGACCAATTGTCAGAAGGAAGTTCTATTCCTTGGGGAACTTGAGGAAGTGCTAGAGGCAACACAATCTGCAGAATTTCAGCGCTGCATGGTACCCCTTTTCAGACAGATCGCCCGCTGCCTTAATAGCTCTCATTTTCAGGTTTGTGGAGCAATTAAAAATATGATGGTCATGTTGTATCTGAGACTAATGCCATTAGTAAGTGTTAGTCTTATTTATTGCATAAATGCTGCATGTTCTTGTAGTGCACAACTCTTCAAAGATGTAAAAGTTATTTTTATATATGCCATCCTGCAAGTGAAATCCATGTTGCATTTTTTGAATTTACTTATTTGGGGTGTTTTAATCTACATCTCTCTAATCAATACAACTATTGTATCCTTTCCATATCTTCTTTTCTTACCATACTCAACTCATGTTTTAGATTGACAAATTTTCTAATTCAATTCTTAGTTTACTGTGCTGCTCATGTCATGATTTTACTACATAAAGATAGTAGAAGCTTATGTAGCTGATGGTGGAGGAGGATATTCTTTGATTTGTTTTACTTTCTGGCCTGCATCAAATTTATATCTTCTGCTATAGTATTTCAATATGTTCTGGACCTGGTACATGTAGTATGTAATT
This sequence comes from Quillaja saponaria, assembly GCA_029379385.1. Taxonomy (NCBI): domain Eukaryota; kingdom Viridiplantae; phylum Streptophyta; class Magnoliopsida; order Fabales; family Quillajaceae; genus Quillaja; species Quillaja saponaria. The sequence continues at coordinate 29,486,793 of CM055607.1, read as the reverse complement.
TAAATTCTTTTTTATTTATTTTGTATTCAGGTTCAATTCTGAGATTTCAATCTTATAAAACCGGAATACTAGGATCTAAATGCTCCTGCTGGGAAGTAGTGAACTTATATTTTTAGCTTAATTATAATGCCACTTGCATAATACAAGTGGTAGATAACTATGATAAAATTGTCATAATTGCCTTTTCATTTTCCTTTTAGAAGGGAAGTCTAGAGTTTGTTAAGCATACCATGTAGAGACTAGAGAGTGTCTGTTTAGGATTGCAAACCACATTACTCATCATTCACGCAGCCGTAATTTACTTCCTTCCTTTATATTACTTTTTGTCTTTGAGAGATGCTGATATCTAAGATGGTGCAAGTATACAAATATTTATTTAAGAATACTTGGACTAATTAATGGGTTGGCAATAGAGTTAACAAGAACATGGAGTGTGTGCTAAAGTGGCATGCCATTGGTTGATATGTCTTATACCTATATAACCTGTTTCTGGGAACAAGTTAAAGACAAAATTAGCAGATCAGGCGCTGTAGTGGTATATGTTGGGAGTATTAAAAAGTTTTTGTGTGCGGAGTGTGTGCTAAAATGGCATGCCATTGGTTGATATATCTTATACCTATAAAACCTGTTTCTGGGAACAAGTTAAAGACAAAATGAGCAGATCAGGCAATGTAGTGGTATATGTTGGGAGTATTAAAAAGTTTTTGTGTGCATACCACTGCTCCTGATTCAACACTTGGTAGCTGTAATATGCAGCACCTTAAGATTTCAGCTGAAAATATTTAGAACTGCCTGATATTTGTTTTATCCTTACATAACCTCTTTAATGTGTCAGATGGTTGCCATTAACTAGTAACTTCTGGGAAACATTTGAACTGGGTGCAGTTTTGAGATCTTCGGTAGTTTGTCCAAAAAAGATATTAGATTTTCGGCTGTTGTTTCTACTTATTATTTCAATCATTACCTTATCCAAGATTTGATATCTAACCTACTTGGGCTGGGAAAATAAATTCTTTACCCTCTTACTTTAGTTTGTTTTATTTCTTGTGTTAAAATTTGTCTACTGTCTTTTCCTTAACTTGACCTTCCCATTTTATTTTTTTATTTCTTTCCAAATATTTTTCTTGTTTCCAATTTGAGGTGATGAATCTTTTGATGTTTATTCATTGGTCTTTGTTGCTCACAAGTCACAGTCATTACTGCTCCATGTCTTTTTCTTTCTTTTGTTTTTTCAATCAGTTTAACCTCGTGTTTTACATACACAGGCACATTGGATAAAGGACAGTGTTATACTTAGTAGTACCGATTGTTTGGTCATTTCTCATTAGCAAAATCTGATGATATCATCTGAGCTATAATTATGTATTTTCTTCATTTTGCTATCCTCTCCATTATCCTTTATATCTTTATCCACCTATGCTTTTTTATTGCTGAAATTGAAATTATGTTAACAATGCCTTTCCAGCAGTCTCAGCTCATTCTAAGGACCTCAAACCATGTTTCTTGGTTTTCAGAAAAATGATATGTGTGGTATGCAAATCTAAGATAATTTACTTCCAATATAACTGCGTCTTGATTTGTAATTTAAAGGTGATTGGGATAGGATTATGAAGTTCGTTCTATTTATGGGCTCTATCTATAAAAGAGTGCAATCTGTTAGTATGTCTGCAAAATCAGCTCAGGATTGGTTTTGCCAGCAACTGTGTTTTTGTACTGGAGCCTTTTAGATCTAATTCTTTTAACTGGGCATCCATATATGAGATCTTTCATCAAAAGTAGGGGCATGAGGGGACCATTGAATTCCTCTACCCTCCCCCCCCACAAAAAAAAGAAAGTAAAAAGGGTTGTTGAAGTTTAGTTTTTCCACAGATGGGCTTGATATTCCTTGTTAAGGTGCCCTAGTGAGTATCACTAAATGGGTACTTCCTGTTACATTGAAATGGTTGTCCCATGAAGTGTTGGAATTGCCCAGGTAGAAGCCGGGGGGGGGATTATTTGGGGGAGATTGAACTGGGACTTGCTTTGCACTTGTCTTTGTATAGATGGTTAGTACTGCGGTTATTGGTAATTAATAACAATAATAGAATGGAGCCTTGAGGTGATCATTGTTTGGACTATTTAATGATGAATCTTGTCTCCCTAATTTTATCATTTCCATGTTGATCAACAGATTTAACCATTAGTCACATTGCTTATCATCGTTCATAAGCCATTACGAAACTGATTACTGGAGTTACCGTTGTGCATGGTGAAATTATTTGATCTAGTCATTAAATCAAAATTACTTAATGATTGAGAATGTTCATCATGTAGAATTTGAAATGTTACAATTTTTTTTCCGTAGATTCTTTCTGAGTCTTTGCTTAGTGACATTTGCAATGCAGGTTTCAGAACGAGCTCTTTTTTTGTGGAATAATGAGCACATTGTGAGCTTAATTGCGCAGAACCGGACTGTAATATTACCAATTATATTTGAAGCATTAGAGAAAAATGTCCAGAGCCACTGGAACCAGGCAGTACATGGACTAACAGTCAATGTTCGCAAAATGTTCATGGAAATGGATGCTGAATTGTTTGAGGAGTGCCAAAGGCAGTATGTAGAGAGAGAGGCCAAGGCCAAAGAGGTTGAAGAGCAGCGGGAATTGACATGGAAGAGACTGGCAGATGTGGCTGCACAGAATGGTGGATAAAATATGGCTTCAGCTTAACTGGTTGGTTAAAAGTGTTAGAACGCAATTGAGGAGGATTAGACTGAAGATGATGAATCTGCTCCTCTCCATTTTGTGCCATTCTTTTTCTTTTCTTTTTTGGGTTCATTTTTCTTTCCCACGTAATTTTTTCACTGTTATTTTCATTTTGTCTCAGTCAGATCATTCAAGATCATGGAGAAAGCAGCATAAAATATAATTTAAACGTATGCAAGTTTTAGCTGTTACAGATTAAGACTGTTTTGTGAAATATCTCTTGTATATTTTTTTTCCCTACAAAGAGAAATATTTAATATTTTTGTTTGTACTTAAATGGAGTGGAACTTCAGCAAGTATTTCAGTTCATGTAGGTGGAATTGTTCAAACTGAGGTAGTTCCTGAACTGTTCATAGCTCCTGTTAACTGCTAGATTTTTTAGCCTAAAGGAAGACTCTAGTAGTGTTTTGTACCAATTTTATTTTTTAAAACCTATAACTCCCGATTATTTTTAGTATTTATTATTTTGTATTATAATCAGTGTGAAGGAAAGAACATTTTACATCATTTTTACCTCAAGGAATTTGGTGCTTAAGGTGTGCTATTTTTATTGGTTTCCCGGGTTCGAATTTCTTAGAAAAGCTGTGGGAGTAAATTTTTAATAAATTTTTTAATGTTAACGTGGATGACTTGTTTTTGCTTGGTCTGGATATATAATTAGTCAATATTCAAGTTAGTCTAATAGTTAAATTCAAAACATAATGATAAGTAATTTACATTTTGATTTATTTAATTTATATTTAATAATATTGTAGATTATTAAAAGTAATTAATAGAATAACATGTATCTCTCAATAATAAAATTATAAGGGTATTTTAAGAATTTTTCTTATATTTTTAGAGTTGGAGTTAGGTTGTAAGTTATATATATATATATAAACTACACTCGGCAACAATGCCATATCTTGGCTTACTTCAATGCTAGTCCGCTACATAATTAAGATCAATTTAATATATAAACTCAACATACACAAATCTCATATATATTTATGTCATCACATATTATTTTTATTTATTTTTTTATTTATTTCTCATGAGTATTTCTATGCATAATCCTAATCTTGTTTAAGGTTCGTGATTATTTAATTATTGAATTTTATTACTTAATTCATACTATGTTTGAAGGTTCATGATTATTATAATTATTAAATTCAAATTTGTTTTATTACTTAAACAACACACGTTGAATTGTACTTGAGGTTTATGAGAAGGGCAAGAAAAAATCCAACTTGTTGTGTCTACCAGAGAAAATGACGTATTTCTCCTCCAACAGTAGTTACAACTTTGCAACTTACAAAACCTCAGCCGCTCAAAAATGTGACTCAGTTTGAGCCTCTCTGCACTCAGTTACACGCACACATACACATCATCTTCCTTAATATCCTGTTTAAATTTTACTACTTGGAGACAGAGAGAAGGGATTAAACTCTGTAAATAAATGTCGAAGAAAGGAGGAGGTGCTTCGCTGCAAAAGGATGCACCGTGGAGAGCACCATCTGGGAAAACCATACCCAGAATTCACCAATCCCCTATTCTTCGCCTCCAACAAACCCCTTATTCAAACTACGCCCTCTCCGTCATGAAGGTTTCTCCTTTTGTATTATCTTTTTCTCCAAATATACGTATTTTGTATATTCTATATGTATATATAGTTTTACTCGTATTGGGTTTCGATTAACAGGGTGTCTCTTTTTTTTTTTTTTTGGGTAACTGTTAGCATCCGAATCCTGTAGGAAGCGGATTAGCTGAGGAAGCTATAGTGGAAGCTGCTGGCCCTGATTGCATCGTACCGGGACAGATTATGCCAATCAAGTTACTTGGCGTCAAGGTGCTTTTTCTTCTTCTTCTATGACTATATATTGTGAAAAAAAAAAAAAGTATTTTCTTTGGAGAAAACGACTAGAATATGGGTCCTCTTTTTAGTTCCTATAATTGTTATAATTGAATGGATTGATCTGCCTGCATTTTTGGTCATACAATTTCGGCTTACTTACCATGTTTAATTCTATTGTTGATGTGTATCCTGGATTCTTGTTTCCTTGATTTCGGCTGAATTATATAGTAAACATTGCTGTGTCAGAGATATTATGCCCATCTATTCTGCCACATTTTGGTTTCAACTTAGATGTTATCACTATAGTTCTAACATTTTTGCTGGCTCTGTTTCTGATCAATTTTCTATGCAAAATAGTGTGACTCGGCTGCAAAGGCCATTCTATTCCCTTGTTGCACTTTTTCTTATTATTCCTATATTTGTTTTTTTTATTATGATAGTAATAATGTATATGATTATTCCTGTTTATATTTCTACAACAACGAGTTCCTAGGAACTACATGGGCAGTAGATTAATTAACTATCTTAAAACAAACAATTGTTCAGATTTTTTTTTCATGATTTCCTGTACTCAATTTGTGGATTCCTGTTTTTTTTTTCTTTTTTCCTAGTAACTTTCTTTAACATATAAATATTCAAACTATAGGATGTTTGTGATTCCTCCCTATTATTTTGTCTCTTGGACATAATTTTGATTTTTGATGTTGTCTAGTCTTGAGGTTTATATATGGTGAGAGGAACATATCTAAATTATTGAGAAGTGTGAATCTCATGAGCAACAAGTATTTAGGTTTCTACATGAAATGTCGTTCACTAGTTAATATTATCCAGACCAATATCACCCGTTACATATTTACATCTTTTGGAGCTGTATCCTTCTTTACTATGCGTAGACCTATAAATTTTACGTTATAGCTTCAAGTGTATTCAATACAAAATTCGAATGTATGTCCTATTACATCCCACCATTCCGAATTAACAGTGCATTTGTTTTATATATTATTATGTTGTAAAATAGCATTCTAAGATGCATCATGCTTGGCGTCATATCACAAACTCTGATTTTTAGTTGGTGACTTCGTGAGGGAACCAATTTCAATTCACTTTCCCTAATCCATGTGTAGATTCCTTTTATAAAGGCTATCATCTTGGTGTTTATGCTTTCATGCCTTGCAATGCTGTCCATATTGTGTATAGTAACAAAGCAAGTCTTAACTTATCCTGTTCGGATGTCCCACTTACAATTGGTTGATGCCTGGAGTATGGGGAGAGAAAACATGTGTTCTAGTATAGTTCAATGCAACTTTGGTATTCTCCAATTATATGTCAGTTAGGGATTGAATAGGTTTGGTAGATTTATAGTTCAGGAGCTTAAGAGTCAATACTAATTACAAAAACAACTTGAGGTTATCAAACTTAAACTTCACCCTTAATTTCAATTATATTCTTTACGAAGAACTGAAACCTTCATACATATTTTAATGCACTCTCTCTTCCCTTCTCTTCCCTTCTCTTCCCTTCTCTTCCCTTCTCTTCCTTTGTGCCTCTCCCTCCTGATTTTGTTATATCTTGTGAATTAACTGAATTTTCTACTTTCTTTTTATTGAAGGCTGATGATTTTTGATTCTTTTGTTCTAGTCTACTTCTTTGTAGGAGAGTATGAGACTATGAGGGTTTAAATTCCTTAGTAAGTAAGAGAATGTTTTTGTTGGGGAAATGGCTTGATATGTCTGGTGTGACATTTTGCAACCTCTACTACTGACTTGACTATTTCTGTACGCTGTCTCTCTTACAGGATATACAAGTTTGGTGCTGGTGGGTTTGAGTTATCAACCTTGTATGGCGTACATTTTCCCTTACTCACACTCTATGTTTATTTGTGTATGGGCAGGTATGGCCTGTTAGTGTTGACCTGAAATTTTTGGAACCAGTTGGAAGAGAACTAAAGTTGCTTGGGAAGGTAAAATTCCATCTTATATTTGTTACTTATGTACTTTTTTTTTGGTGTGTGTGTGTGTTAAAGAAACAAGAAATAGGCTACTCTTGAAGCTCATATGTTATTTGCATTTGATATTAATGCCAGTGTAAAAGCCACAAAACCCTCTTATGTTTGGACCAATACGTGACTGTTCAAATCCTGATGATCAGCTAAAGGGATATTATCTTTTCAATTTTTAGTTCCATAATCAGGAAGGAAATAGGCAATTTTACTTTCTTCCTATTAACCTTTTATTTTTTGAAAATTTACATAATAACTATTCATATTGCATGATGTATTACTGTTCTCATCCATTTCTTAATTTTTATTTTTGTTACAAAACAGAATTTTAGCTTCTTACAGACAGCTCTAATAAATGATACACATCCACACTCTTCAAATAGTAAAGTTATTTACATATCTCAGGAAAATTTAGAAGTGCATAGTCTGATGACCAGAATTAAGTAGTAAAATTGCCACATCTATCTACTTGTTTGTTTGGTAGGTCCAACAATGTCACAGAATTGTTGTCAGTTGAAGAGGGCATGCACCATAAAATTGTACCTTTTTATTTTGTTTGAGCCACACCCTAAAAACCAATCAATTGGCATTAAGAAGTGTGAACTTATATTATTATATATTAGTCCTGTTTGGTTAAACTATGTGTGAAAGCACTGTGTGTAAAAATATTTTTTAAGTAGAGTTGCTTAAAAAGTGTTGTATAAAATGTTGAAAAGGTGTTTGGATGAGTTAACGTAAAAGTGTTGCCAGATATAGAAAAATTATTTGATTTTATTTTTTCAAAAATGATATTGAATATTAAAATTACTAAAAATATTATTTTGACCAATATTATGGATAAATTTGTCTAAATAAAATAATTATTAAATTTTATTTGAGATTCTCTTAATTTTTTATTTGCAAAAGTTTTTTTTTTCTAGTAGCTTTTAAGACTATAAAAGCCCTAAAATGCTTTTTCATAAAGCTTAAAAAAAAAGCTAAACCAAACAGGTGCATTATGTTCAAGCTCCACAACTAAGCAATGTGGGAGTCACATTAACACCCCTTACGTGGAACGTGGAGTTCAAGGAGCATGCTTGTTAGGAGACACTAGGGCTGGAGTGTTGGAGTATAATTAAAAGGCTTGATGCTTATAATTAGAAAGCCTAGCGCTTATAGCCACGCTGGCAGGGCTTAGAATTCAGCTCTGATACCATGTTAGAGCCACACCTTTAACATCAATCAATTGGCATTAAAAGGTGTGAACACATATTATCATATATTATTTTAAAGCTCCACAACAAAGCAATGTGGGAATTACCACATTGACAGGACTCTTTACAGAAAAAGAAATGGTAGGGTCTATGAGAAGATATGAAATGAAATGAAATTTAATCAAGATGAACTTTTAAGTGCCTAAAAATTAAATCGTTAATCTCAATTGAGAAACTCATAATACAGCTCAGCATCATAAGAATTTTTCTTTCTTTAAAAAGAAAAAGTGCATCATATGACTTGTTATGAAGCTGAAATCTGCAAGCAGAAGAACAGTTGTTATTTCATCTTCGCTTTCATCTGCTGGAATTAGGGTTCACTTTGTACCTGCAGTATAACTATGATGAAACAAAATTTTAACGGTGATGAAATCCTTATGAATGATTTGAAGAAAGAGAAGTGTGATGCATGTAAATGGTTTAAGTACCTTTCTGGCTCCGCAAAGACAATTTCTTGCTCTGTTTACATGGCTACTATGGATTAGTTGTGACTTCTGACCATTACATAATCATAAAAATGTGGTTTATTGGAAAGAAACATTAGGTGTAATCTGTATCATATCCTGCCCAAAAAAGAGTATGCACATGCACCATAATAGCAAGTGCTCATCTTCTGTTTAGCTGCTATGTTTCTGTAGTTTCGCTAAATTCAAATCCGTCATCTTCGTATCAGCGGGCTGTAACTTGTGAAGACACCATTTGAAATGCAATGCACATGAGTACAGGCTTCTTGGTCCGCATGCTTGCAGTCGGCTGTACTTCACCTTTTGGTCCTCTTAGTGACACATTGGAACCAGAACTATGTTTTATATCAGATTTGTTCTGGAAGACCATAATTGCTGGTCTTCCCTTTCATTTATACTGCTTATGTGATTTGTTCTAGTTGCTAATTAAATAATTTACTTTTATACATTTTCTTTTATGTTGGCGTTGCGTTTCATGGTTAATGTGCTTGTTTATCTGTATGCAGTTCATGGATGATGCTGTCAATCTAATGAACAAGTCATTTATAGATCGTTAATGGCTGGGATTTCTTGTTTATAGAGAGAACAGGCAGCTGCAATTTTAAACATTGAAGGAGCAGAAAGCCTTGGCAGGCGAAGTAATTTTATATTAGTTCTTGTTTGTCCTTGTTGGCTAATAATTACTTTGAAATATACACAAGTTCTTTTGTTTGGAGAAGTTAGAGCATGTACAAAAAAACTTGGTGTTTCTGTATGATGAATTTCACTTCAGTGCATACAGCAAATGGATTCGTACCCTTCCTCTGCTCCCCTCACCCGAAGTAATTGTATATTAGTTCTTGTTGGCTAATAATTACTTTGAAATATACACAAGTTCTGTTGTTTGGAGACGTTAGAGCATGTACGAAAAAACTTGGTGTTTCTGTATGATGAATTTCACTTCAGTGCTAACTAACTGTTTCTGTACGAAATAGTTAGTTAGCCATATTGCTAGCCCTGAGTATATAACTATGAAGAAAATGAGATGTAGTCATGGTACAGTATTCTAGATATTTTGGCAAAGCAATGAGGTTTGTGGGCGATGACAATATGTGAGCCCAGTTTTTAGTTCTAATTGCATGCGTCAGGACTCAACACAAACCCTTGGGCATTTTCAATTCCCATGTATCTGAAGAAAAAGCAAGCAAAGATCTTGATGAGATACAAATATTGGTTCTCTCTACAAACTTCGAAAACACTATACTTATCCCTTCACCTTTCTTCCCAACAAAGTTTTTATTAAGTATAGCATTGCATGACCCTTCAAGTTTTATATTTCCCAACACACATAAAGCCAGAATTGGTGATGCCAAGAGTGCGAGTTAGAAGAACTCGATCCATCTGATCTGAAGGAACTTATGACCTAATCAATACCCAGTTTGCGTTAATTAGTTTGTAAACACAATGGTGGAGTTCCCACACTCACAATAGTGTTATCCACCTCTAGTGTGCCATGTAAGAGTTTCTGGTCACCTTCTTTTTTTAGCTTTTCCTACCACTCATATGTCAGGTTGTGCTTCATATATATAGCTTCGAAACTTCATTTAGTTTGTTGCAACACAAAATGGCATATCACTATCAAGCAGCCATGCAAGTAGAACAAAATTTGCGTAAAGGGTCATGGCTGGAAGAGGAAGATGAAAGACTTACCGCCTTTGTAACACTTTTAGGAGAACGAAGATGGGATTCCCTTGCAAAAGCATCTGGTATGTATAAAACATGACTTATAATCCTGTAAGTGATTATTCTATGTCATGAAGGTCTACGATTAGGTAGTAAATATATGTTCATTGCAGGTCTAAAGAGAAGTGGTAAGAGTTGTAGGTTGAGGTAGTTGAACTATCTTCGTCCAAATCTTAAACATGGCCCTTTTAGCGTTCAAGAAGAGCATCTAATTCTTCAACTTCAGGAGCAATGGGGAAACAAGTAAGGTTCTTCTGTTTTAACTAACTTAATGATTGTATTCAAGTCAAGGCTAAACTAAAGAAAGTAAGTTATTGCATTCTCATTGCTAAATAGAAAGTAAAAGTTTGAATACCTTTAATTTCTAACTCTATGCTATCCTGTCATATTCGTAGGTGGTCGAGGATTGCACAAAGGCTGCCAGGAAGAACTGACAATGAGATTAAGAATTATTGGAGAACACATTTTAGAAAGAAAGCACAAGTTCAACAAGAAGAACAAGAAGGTGATATCCAGTGTCAATCAGATGACAACAGTACTGGACAAGAATTCCTCTACCAGAAAAGCAATATGATTGCCCAACAGTATAACCATGCAAACTATAATAACTGTCATGATAATTCCTTTGATCCTCTTCCCCTATCAGACTGGGAAATTAGAAAGTCGCCCAATGAATCCCAGATATCAGAGTGTATAGCAGAGCTGCAGAATGATAACAATGTAATAAAACATCAACAGGACTATACTAGCACAGAGTCAACTTACTGTCAATTAGCTTGGATTGCAGATAACAGTAATACATGAGATTGCATGGGATCTCTCTGGGACATGAGTTAAGAAAGCAGTCATTTTTGGATGTGATTACAACATTTCTTTCACTTTTTATTGTCGAGTAAATTAGAAACCTTTCCACGTGTAAAACAGGTTATTTCCAGAAAAAAAGAAAGTGTAAAACAAGCAAGTGTTGCACCTTGCATATTTCTGTACTTGCTAATGTCCCTTTTAGTTTGCTCAAGACCAAATTGGCTGACTTCTTCACTCTGACTCACCAATTGTATATTCTTGTCTTTTCTTTCTCCATTCAGATTTGTTGAAGCACTATTAATTGAGAGTTTATTTAAATCATCATGGTTTGTCCAATCATTATCGCCTCATCTAAAAACCATTTAAACAGTTTTAACAATGAGAGACCGTTTGCTATAATCCACGTGAATAGAGTGTATAAATTTCGCCCAAACCAACCACCTTCGTATGTTAGCTTTGGTGGATGCTTTTCATGTTGAACAATTAAGAATACAATGATAAGAAAGCAGGATATATATTTTTCTTCTTTAGGTAAGAAAGAAAGCATGTTATATTATAAGTATGCAGATTATATACCTTTGTTGGCCAGCTGCACAAAAGCAAAAGAAAAGCTAGATTATGAGGTGGTAGCAAGGGATGCCTACATGAACTGAACAGGGGAAAGCAAACGTCACATGCTTTTTAAGGAAAAGCTAATCTCTGATTCTCTTCCCTTCTACAATTCTTTGAGGCTGAATTTGGCAATTAGACCTACAGGAAGTTACATCATCTTCTACCCATCTATATATATCCAACCCAAGCACTAAGTATATTTAAATTCACTACTTAGATAAAATGGATATAAAGTTGAAGGCCACACAAACACAAACACAAACACTTAAGAGAGAGATTAGTGAACAAAAAGGAAAAAGGACAAAGGGAAACATACACCCAAGATACAGATTTTGCTCACAAGTTGTTTAGGTTAAAAAAATGTAGAGGAACTAGATGGGAAATACACCTTTCGTCCACTAATATCCTAGCATCTGATATGTACTCCAACAGCTAGCCACCAAAGACAGCCAGCCTAAGGAAAAGAAAGACTGGAAGAGACAATTTTCTAGAAAAAGAAAAACAGAGAGAGAGTTAGGGAGTGGTGATACAAATTAGGTTCAGTCTCAGTCATAGTTATGGATTATCTTGACAAAACTTTCTTTGTTCCTTATCAAGCCATAAAATAATACATATAACTAAAGACAAGAGAGGTTGGATTATTCAAAATTCAAACATCCTTTATATAGGTGTAGCTACCAATTATTCAGCTATAAAATACTCACCTTAACAGAAAACTATTTCAGGGAGTTCATTTGAAGACTTCACTACTTCCTCTTTCTCAATGATTGTGGTAAGAGATTAAAAGCTATTTTTGACGTCTCATCTAATAATTTGAATCTTTAGGTAAAATGGTGAAGACATGGTATTAGAATCATTAGGATCAAATGGTCAAGAGCAATCATTACTACCATATATTCTAACATTAAAGTTTCAGCACAAAATAAGTAAAAACATTATCTAGTATATAAAAGATTAAAATTTATTTCTGAAGTTCACAGCCTTAAAGTTTAAGTTGAAGATGAAATAATTATTTCATAGTTGTTATATAATATTCTCTTTGTTTTAGGCATTTTAAAAATGATGAATAACTAAAACGTAAAAAATTACTCCATGGAGATGGTCAGTAGCAAGCTGATATTAACCCAGAGAAAAAGGAAAACAATGATCCCCTCAAATCATAAATTCTTCATTATTCATTATCATAATAAAATTGTCAGGGGTATATTGCAAGTTAAGAAGTATGACATGGCAAACAAAATAGAGAAAAAAGTAAAAGCAGCTGAAGGTGGCAGTAGCCTTCTACTCCAAGCCATGTCATCCGTGTAATCTGGGCCTGAGTCGAAACCGGTTCCTCCGCCACCATTGGGTCCTGTGTCCCACTTCCCCAGGTTATTGTCCCTGCTCATTCAACATTCATTCACAGATTTCACATTCAATTTCATCAAATAGTAAGCTATTTCCACTAAATCTCACTAGCAAAGAAAACAATCTCCTATCATGCACAACAATTGAGGTGCTCCTATGATTCTAAATTTGGTTTAACTGTAGATTAGGCATGCCAAGGGATCATATTGTAGCCCGATCCGAGGCATGCAAATTTAGATCATGACCCATATCAAATACAATATGCGTATAGTTTAAGCACGTAAAAAATTTGACCCCTTTGATCCGGATAACCAAATCAAATTCTCACCCCTAATATAGATGCCGTACCAAAAATGATGACGATACTTTGTATTTATTGATTTAATTGAACTTGGACCAAACACATCCTTTACAGATTTTTAACCTGAAGTCTTAGCCCAAGCCCAAGCCCAAGCCCATCTTTCAGTTTAAACTAACCCAACTAAAATAGGCCTAATCTAAACATAAATAACCCAGGTGACAAATTCGGGTCGACCCGGCCCGTAATGCAGAAAATCATGGGCAAGGATAATGGTGATAAATAAAGTACCTGCCACCGACTCCGAGTACACCGGCGTGCATGATGAGCTGGTCGATGAGGACGGCGGACTTAGGCTCCACACTGAAGGCCTTCTCGTAACTAACCTCAACCCCTTCGCCGGAAGCCACAAAGAATGCTCCATTTACCATTATGTCCCCCTCCGATCTCCAATTCCAATCCTTCCACTCTCCCTCCCCCGTCTCAACCCTCTTCGTCACCTCCTTCGCGTACGGATTCGTAGGCGCCGTATACCGATTCCCTTGGCTGTTGATGGTTGGGCTACCGCTACCACCGATAGCATACATTTCCCACTGCGTGAAATCATTGTTCACCACGTGGATGTATCCACGCCTGCAACGTGGCATTCGTTGAACCAGCTTCTCGCCGAAGTGGTTAAAGGCTATGGTTACCTGCATCCCTGAGTCAGGTTTGTAACTGTCGCTGTGGCCCAATAACATCACTTCATCGTGATGTGAGAAATAATTGTTTGAAATTGTGATTCCGGTGGACCCCATCACAGCGTCAATCAATCCGTCTTTACAGCGAGAGAGTGAACAATGGTCGATCCAGATGTCTTTTGAACCGAAGATGGATATACCATCACCGTCCGATTTTGTGCGATAACCGTAATGGGTTGGACTCGACCGCACGTTAGCATCACCTGCATTCACGGTCTGTTAGGGAAATAGTATACTAATAAAGAATATGATGGTACAAAATCTGTCTTCATTCCACTTATTATGCCATTATATATTCATTTTCTCTTTCTTTTTTAAAGTATATGAAAAAGGATAATGTTTAGAGAGGATAGGATGACAATTTAATTAGTCGGATATTTAATACACATTGGGTCAGCTAAGTTCATATTAATCCATTATAAACACTAAAACATGTCGAAGATCAAGCAAAAATTGTAAGACATATTTAATTTAGTTTGGATTTGTGTCCGATTGGATTTTATATATTTTTGTTTCGGTCATTTCAAAATCATATTATATCTTCACATATTTGAATAAGGATGATTTGAACTTTTTTTTTTATTTTGATGAATAATAAAACTAAAATGGTGTTTATACTAATGGAACAAGCACAAAAAATTCACTTTCATATCATTACAAATAATGCCAATAAATGTTCTTTAACATACATTGAATTTCCAGCTCAAATTCAGAAAGAGAAAGAGGGAGAAAAGAATAAAACAAGAGATAACACAAAAAATTATAATTAATGTTACATTATATTAGTGAAGAATCCTATGTTTGTACCATAAAGTCTCAAAAGTGAAGGTAAAAATCAAAGTGGGACCTTCAGTTGCCCACTTCTTTAGTAGTTCATGAAAACCCAGCCTTTTTAATGCAGGTGCTAAGCATTAAGCAATACTTGGTGATATAATTATGAGATTAACCATATTGTGTCATTTTTTAACCCATGCATAGTTTGCTTTAAGCCTTTATTCTACAATTCTAGTTTAGAAGAATTTCTACTGAGCTTCAAATATGAACACCATTTCAGTTACAATACCATGAAATAGGCAACAGAGCATAAGTAGTTTGGAAATAAAATTTGTATATTGACTGCCGTTATCAAAAGTAAATCAATTTGTTTTTCAAAGACAAACCCAATATAGCAAACAAACTCACACAAGAAGTTTCTGTTAGCTAATAGTAGTATTTGAGTACTTTCTTACCTGACGGATGACAATGGTGGATGTGTATGTTGTGTATGATAACATTGCTTATATACTGCAAAGTAATGCAGCCACCACCCACAATATGCACATTTGCTCCACGCCCATCAAGGGTCTTATAGCTGTTAAAGATGAGCTCCTGAGAAAGCTTAATAAGCATATTACTTGGGAACACAATCCACAAAGGCACCTCCTGTATTACACCGTATCTCAGTGTGCCTGGTCTTGGATTTACAGCATCATCATCAGTGGAATCAGTGACAATGTAAAATTCCCCATTTTTGCCACCAATTGCATATTGGCCAAACCCAATTGCACAGTCGGCTAATCTCCGGCGATTGTTGGGCCAGTCTGGGTCACATTTCCAACAATCGTCTATGGGATTCCCTGTTAGGCATGTGGACTCATCTAGCATTTGCCTTCTCGCTATGGAAGCGTTTACACTTCTACAAAAGTAATGGAAGGAATTTGAGTTTAAAAAAATGAACTTTAATGAAATGAGGTAAGACCCAGATCGGAAATCCCTAAAAAATTGAATAGTAATCACCCACATTGCAATGCAGGTTGAACCAGATAACAGTGCCTGAATAACTGTCTATTGCATCTTAAAACCTAGAAATTAACAGAGAATGCAATGAGTAGGAAAACAGAGCAACAGAAAGTGTCAAAAAGTTGAAATTTCAAGGAATGCTGTAAAACCCTGTTCTGGAAGGCGACTATTTGCATCATAAACCTTAAAAACTGAAAATCCAAGAACATGGAAAACATATAATGCAATGCAGGTATACCCAGAAACAGATAATGTAGTGAGTACGAAAACAGAGCAATAGGCTTCGGAACAGAGTCAAAAAGATGAAATCTCAAAAAAATGCTGTAAGATCCTGAAATCAAAACCCGCCTTAAACATTGTTGACCCAGATGACAAAACCCAAATATGAAAGACTATTTGTATCATAAACCTTAGAAACAGTTAGAATAGGGAAACAAAAGGAACAAGTTTCATATAAGAGTAAATTTAAAGCTACAAGCTTACAATGTACCTGTGAACTAGTTGAACAACAGCTTCTGGGTCGGGATGTTGACCAGTAAGAGTGAGGTTCAGCATTGGTCTACCAAGTGTAAAAAAAGAGACGAGAAGATAGACTAGTAGAATGCAGGTCAAGTGGAACATCGTAACCGAAGAAGAAAGTAGGCGAGTTAGTTCACTCTCTGAATCTTCGTTTTACAAATATCTGCTTCTAAAAGTGCTCTTAATTACTGTTTACTAAGAAGCAATTTGTAGAGGAAAGCTTTGATTAAACTCCGTTGATTACAGTAATAACGGAGAAACTGTGAATGGAAGCAGAAGCAATAATAATTAGGTTCTGCATTAATTTCCGTCACTTGTCCGTTATAACTACCAATTTATCAAACAGTAAAGGTGAGAGAGAGTGAAGGGAGCTTTGGTCTGGGAATCAGCCTGTTCTCGAGGATATGGTCTCCAATTGTCAAATGAAGATTTGAATTTTTTCCCCAAATCTGATTGGAATGACCCTATATGTTCAACCAGTGCTGATATGTCAGACCTGTTAAGCACTGCTGGCTGCTGGACCATTGATGCGCATCCGGTTCTTTTTGACTTTTTAGACCCTACTTTAAATGCTATATTTTTTTTCGTACTCCTACCATATTAAAATATGAAATAAAACACAATAAATTGATTCATTGATAAATTTACTATTCCTGTTATGAAAATACTTTAGTTCGGAACCGTAACCCGCAGTTGGTGTAACCTAAAAAAAAACTATGGATCACAAGTGGGTCTCATTAAATTGTTTGGTAGAAACATGATGAACTTATATGCATCTCATAGAGAATCTACATATACATTATTGTGAGAAATTCTTGTATACGAACTAATTGAAAATATCAGTAGTGCACGAAGCAATTTTAACAAATATTGTTGTATTCAAGTCGAGTTCTCTAAAATTCCTAGCAACCAAGGATGTAGAATTTTTTTAATTTCAATTATTCATATTATTTTTTAAAATTTTACCCCTCTAATTAAATAATTAATTTTAAATTTTTATTATATTATTTAATAAATAAAAATATATATATTATAAAATATATCCTATTTTTATTTCAAATCTTAATCTTAAGTTGAAGTCTAATTCTAACTATAAATCTATGTCTAATCTTAATCTTAATCTTAATCTTAATCTTAATCTTAATTCTAATTTTATTAAATTTTGTTTTAAAAGAGTTGTTGTTAATAAAGATTAAGAAAATTATACCAAGTAAAATTCTTTAAAAAATTCATTCAACTCAACTTTTGTTATTTACTAGTTGGTTATGATTGGGTTTTTTTTTTTTTTGGTTTCTTTTAGCAGAATTGACGTAATTTTGGGAAGCTTATAGTATTAGAAGCCATGAACGACGGAAGTGAAAGTTAATTGGGTCCTTTTTCTGAATTAGCTTTACAAGCTACTCAAGAGTGAGTATCTTCGTAATTTTGATCTCAACCAATTAAGCCCTACAAATTCACTAAAGGCTTCCAAGACTGCATAACTCTAACAAGTGGATATATATATATAATAAAATGATACATAAATTGATTTGTAAAAAGTGGATAATGATATTGTATTTAATAGTATCTCGAAAGCATAACTCTAACAAAATGCTATATATATTTAAACATCTTTCTTACTTTACTTTTGAATTCAATTCCAAGACTCCCATCTATTTAAGAATAAAGAGAAAACTATATCTAATATGGAGTAATGTAAATTATACACTGGCTGTTAGGTTATGGGAGAGTGAGTAGCCTTGTCCAAGGAGCAAAATAAAAAAATGGTGCTGTCTCCAACAGAACGAAGAGCTCGAGTAGAAGAAAAACAGACATGGAGCACGCATGCACACTATTCGATCCATTCGAGTATTCAACCTCTCGCTCGTCTTTTCATGGCCATTGGGGACCATAACAAAAGAAAAAGCCGCAACTACTAGATACATGGATAGCGAATTAGAAAAGTAACTTAAAGAAAGATACCTTTGCTTTTAATTAATTAATTCGATCGAATTAATTATTATTTTTAAATAGTACATACGTACCCTAGCCTGTATGATGTTTCTCGTACCATTTCTTTGATAAACAAAAATAATAAGTTACATTCCTTGATAATATGTGACAATCTAATTAAAAAATAAATTTAAATTTTTACGCATAATCGTGATCACTTTACAATAATATTTTTAGCTTTAATACCGACATAAATAAGATTGAAGATTTTTCTATATATAAGATGATAGTGATATGAATATAATATTTTTTCCTGGATTATCCTCTCTACCTTTACATTTTTTTTAACAAAAAACAGAAAAAGAGAAAAGAAAGAAAATAATGCAAAGATAACTGCATTCATATTCTTTTACTCTCCAACATGTAAAGAAGATTGCCTCCACCTTTTTTTCTTTGGACTTTAACTAATGACACTGAAGCTAGGCCCGCCATTGTTATTAAAATTCAAAACCTAACTATTGCTTCCATGACAAAAAATGGGATCTTAATTTCCTTTTGACAAAGCTCCTTCTACATCATCATCACTTTGAGTTTGAGAATATACCAACTTCAATTTATTTAGTGTACATATAGAATCATATACATAATTTAATATGATCATAAATTGAGAATCCTCAATTTCATTTTGCTTCAAATATTCCTATCTTCTCTTCCCATCTCTTCCGTATTTTTTTTTAGATACATTTATTTTAATTATTAAAACGTTTATCAAAGTATGAGCTATCTAAACAATACAAAAAATGATCATATCTATTTGAACAGCTCAAGGTAAAAAAATCGTTGTTTATGCATGATTTTAATCAGATGAAGTAATATATTATAATAATGTTTATTGATCAAAATATAAATATTAACAAGAAATTAAATAGTAACTGCAAATAAGATTAATTAGAGCTTTTGAATGGAATTTCTACTATTAGTTAACCACATTCGAGATAATAATGTCTTGCATGTTAGGCTTTAAATTGAAAGATTGAGGCCTTGAGGATTTCTTGTTTTTTTTGGCAATATATG
Source organism: Quillaja saponaria (assembly GCA_029379385.1). Taxonomy (NCBI): domain Eukaryota; kingdom Viridiplantae; phylum Streptophyta; class Magnoliopsida; order Fabales; family Quillajaceae; genus Quillaja; species Quillaja saponaria. The sequence continues at coordinate 29,467,672 of CM055607.1, read as the reverse complement.
GATGATTGAGGGTACTAACTAATTAAAGTATTACAGAAACCATATATATAGGCGCACATGTGACCCACTATTGAGTGATGACTTCCCTCACTATCTTTCCACTTCGTAGGTTCCACCACTTTGACCGTTCTCCTCTAATCTAGAGAATCGTTGATGTATAATACCCCCAACTGCCCTGCATGGCTACCATATAAAAATATGGGTGCAATGCTAGCCAGTTTTTTTTTTTTAATGTAATATAAAAAGAATATATATAATATTAAAGTAAATACATTACTAGATTAAAAAGAATTTATACAAGATAATCTAAAGTCTTCATAGTTAGATCTTGGTCTTCCAGTCTGAAAAACAACTTAGATAAAGGCGTGTAGGTGCATTACTATGCGACAGCTATTATAATTTTGCATGAATTTCTCATTAATACTTAATGACATAACTTTACTTATTTCTTTTTTTGAGGAGCGACGAATCAAATGATATTTTTGTTCCAGTTTTAGACTCTTTTTCATCCTTTGAATTATTTAAACTTTTCCTTGTCATAATAATTTAATTTATGTTAATATCAATGATACCAGTCGAATCCTAAATGTAAAAATATAAAAATATGTATAAAAAGATAGCGCCCCTTCTCCGTGGAAAGAAATGAGATTTTTGCAAATATATATATATACTAAATGGAAACTAGATCTGGGAACATCTATGATAGTTGTAAATGGATCGAATATATGTAACGTCAATACTCAGCAGTTACACCAAATAATTGGTTTCTAGATCTTGAAGCTTTTTTTATTTTAAGTTTGTTCAATATTTTTATCTGCTTTTCTTGATTTTAAGTTTGATGTTTTTATTAACTGAATTGGTGTTTGCTAGATAATTAATTAAGTGCACTATATAGAAAGAGCTTCATCAGCCTACAGAGCTTACATGAAAATAATACATATATAAATCATGTAGATACGACTCAAGTGAAATACACGTGACACTGGAAAATATATATATATAATAGTCCAAGCAAGCACTAACAATTGAAATTTCATAACGTATACAAGATTATGAACTAGTAGGAAAGTTTTGTTTGAGAAGGATGATACGTGATTATGGATTGTTATCATGCCAATTGCCCCTGGGAATACCATGATGATTATTTATATGTGGCTCGCTGCTTTCACTACCACTGTCAAAGCTGTTGTTCACCACCTTGCTTGGTTGCTCATCAGCTACAAGATGTACGTTAATATTGTTGGTATTAGCATCTTCAACTTCAAGCATCACCATCCTCCTCCTATTCATGCCCCAACCAAAGTCTGCCATCACTGTTAGTATGAGCAGAAATGACACAATTTTGATCTCAATGCCTATCTATATCGAATGATCTTTGTAAATACTTAATCTAGCTCTAAGCAAAACTGCATTAGCTATAAATATATTTATAGAGCTAGCTAGCTAACAAGGCGATCAAGTTTGGTGGAATGCTTAGCAAAGAGCGTAGGTTTTCCATTACTGTCATTTCAAATATTGGATAATTAGTGGGTGTGTAATTATGCTCCATTTACATGTAAATATCCTTACTTATTATTCATTATTTCTCTTTATTTTAATATTTTTAAAGAGATATGCTAACTTTCTTTGTTTGAAATTTTACAGAATAGAATTTTTATAAATTTTTTAATTTTAACATGAATAATATGTCTATGACCAAACAACAATTGACTTGTAAAAATAATAATTTTATAATTTAGGAGCACAATATTGCTGTAGATTTCATTTAGATCATCTCCAGATAATTCCCAAATAAGAAAGCACCATGCATATTGCTATTAGAAGGACCCACTTCCACCATATGTAGTGTATATATTGGCCCAGCCCAACTAAGCTACTAGAGACAGCAATGTTATAATCATGTAAATAAATATAAGAATAGGAGCTAGTATATGACACCTGCACACTGTGATATGTGTAAGACAAATTACTCCCAGTGGAGGATTACATATATTTCTAGAGACTAAATTTTCTATCTCCGATTCTGCTGTGTTGGAAACCTAGATTGTTTACAGGTATAGGTGGGAAATTGGAAAGTGCATCTTTACTTTCTTTGGTTTGCCACTTTTGGCCAAGTACCAAATGCCAACAACCAATTTAGAAGTCTATCTGAACACTGAAAGAGCAAAGAAAGTTCTTAATTGGAAGTGAAAATCTGAAGAAATTAGGGTGTTTGCTCAGTGATAAACTTGTTTAGTTTTGATATTAAAATTTTGAATTTAAATTATCGTCAGTTCTCATTTAATATTAATTTTTAATATTTTTTTTCTGTTGAGAAATATACTGAATTAAAAAGTAATATTTACATTCATCGTATCATCACACACATATATATATATATATATATAAATGAGATAATTATAGAAAATAATAAATTTAAAAATCTGAATTATTTTGTTAGATTCTTGCCTGATTGGTCAGTAATTATAACCGAAGAATTGTGACATAATGTATGCCAATACTTCCCCTTTATGAATAGTGCACACACTTGATATCTTAATAGAAGGAACATAATCTTTGTATTAATATATTCGCTTACTTGTTTCCTTTGAAAGAATAAAATAACCCATGTATTGATTTTTAATTAAAAATATATATAGTATATATCACAACTCTCTTATAATTATGAGAACGTTTGCTAGAAAAATCTTTAAATTAATATTATGTCTTAATTAGAGCTACATTCTCGTATTTGTTTTTCTTCACACTCTGTAAGGAAACTATGAGGAAATTTCACCATCAATTCAATCATCACCAAATAGATATACAGTTTATAATTATATATATATATATATGAGTATATCTATCAATCTTAGCCAAGCTCTGCATCAGAAACAGAAATCTATCTGCACTAGTATACTCAGTAGTTGATTATTGAAACATGAAGCACCATAGCAGCAGTTGCAGTCATATATTATTTCCTGCATCTGTAATCTTTGTACTTGCAATTCTTTTATTGCAAGTACAATTCATTAGATCTCAAGAAGTTGGTAATTATACTTTCCTTAATAAATTATGATCTGATCTTTTCTCCACTGATCCGCCATTAATGTGTAGATATATATATATATAAAATCAAGATTGATGCTTTTTGGTAAAAATTGTGGTACGTGCAGAGGAAGAGAGAGAGTTCGATTACATGGAAAGGAGCGAGAAGGGACCTCAACAGTGGGGAAAGCTCAAGAAAGAATGGGCCGCTTGTAATAATGGAGGCATGCAATCTCCCATTGATTTGTCAAGCAACAGTGTCAAACTGATACCAAAGTTAGCGGAGCTCAACAAGACCTATACGTCTTCTAATTCCACCATCTTGAATAGAGGCCACGATATTGCGGTATAACCAAATTAAATGTCACCTCCCTTTGATTTGATTTAATCTATGAGAATCGATAAGATCAATCTTAGTTCAATCGTTAAAACAAATATAATTATCTTATGTTTAATGTTTGTGTCCCTAACTAGATTCCTATTATATATAGCTGAAATGGGCAGGTTATGCGGGGTCAATACATATCAATGGCACTGAGTTCTTTCTCCAACAATGTCACTGGCATTCACCTTCAGAACATTCAGTCAACGGCAGGAGGTTTGTTCTTTCACAATATTATTTATTACTAATTAATATAAAAAAGAGTCAGTGAAAACCTTCATTAAACTAATTAATATTAATTTCTGAGTGTATGTGTCTCCCGCGTAATTGTCAGGTATGACTTGGAGCTACACATGTTGCATGGTAGCCAGGATGGGAACAACAAGATCGCTGTCGTTGGACTTCTTTACGAAATTGGTCAGCCCGATCCTTTTCTTTCCAAGGTAACAGCTTAAGAAATTAGATGCATCGAGCACATAACAATTTTCTTTTTATTTATTTCATTTACCATAAACTTGAATTTTAATTATGTAATTTTCTTTCAGTTGGAAAAGTATATAATGTCCATGGTTGATGAAGAACATGAAATAAAAATAGGAGTGATAGATCCCTCAGAAATCAAGCTTGATGGCAAGAACTATTACAGATACATGGGCTCACTCACTGTTCCTCCTTGCACTGAAGGTGTCATTTGGACAATTAATGAAAAGGTAAATTACATACCCACCCTAATGGATATAAATGAAAAATAGAAAAAAAAAAACTTAAATTAGCATTAATCTTTTTTATTAACTGTGATTACAATCTATCGATCAGATAATGACAGTGTCAAGTGAACAAGTAAAGTTGCTGAGGGAAGCAGTCCATGACGTAAGTAATTTAATTTATAGTATGTGATTATAAAATATAGATCTAGATAAATAATTACATATCAAACAGTAACATTAACTTGAACCATTTTATTTGGTTGATTGCAGTACGCAGAGAAAAATGCAAGACCTGTACAACCACTTAATAGACGGGAGATACACCTCTTTGAGCCAAACACTAGTAATTGAATTCTTATTTTTTTGTCTAGTCTGTCAGATTTTCACAGCTCACTGCACTTTTCCTAAGTGGTCACAACTAGATTACATAATTGTCAAATTCCTATTAGTATCAATATAAGGGTTATGAAAAGTATAGAAGCCAATTACCACCATTACAATAAACAGGTTGACAGATTTACTGATTCATACTATTGCTTACAATCTTATTTTGATACATTTCAGGCATAGGCGTCGAAGCAACGTAACATGTTTTAAAAACAGATTAATAAGCATACAAAGGAGCTCTGTCATAATATGATTTTACAACAAACTAAGATTCAAAATAATTTTAGATCGTCGATTATTAGCATGAGACGAGTCAATACTTCATTAATGTTGAATAACAACATCCTCGGATAAATTTTCAAAACAAATTTAAAGGAAACCCCCTTTTTTATTTTTTTCCAATCCAAATGCACAAATGGAAGAGTTCACTGAAAAATGGATCTACGAATTAGAAAATGAAAGCTTGCCACATTTATTACAGTGAAAAAAGAAAAGTATAGAGAAAAATAATCAGCTTGTAGATACCACATTCATCGCAATGGTGTTGATTCTTCGATACCTATACATATAAACTCATTTTTAAATTATGCAGATATATAGTAGAAGGCTCATTTTTCAACGAGAATATGCGAAAGACACTAACATCATAATCATAGAACTTGCATTTAGAGCTGAAGTACTTTCCCATGCAGACACCACAATGAGAAGTGAAATTACATAATATCACCGTATTCAATTGGGATCTGACTGCTTTAATATTGCTTATGAATATTACTTCACTTAGTTATTCACATCATTTTTTAAATCTCAACCATTCAAATAATTTAATTTAAATTTTTATTATTTATTTAATTATTAAATCAAATAATATATTATAAAATATACTCTATTTCTATTCCAAATTTTAATCTTAATCTTAAGCTTAAATCTATATCTAATCCTAATTTTATTATAAAAAAAATTAAAAAAAATTATTGTTAATAAAAATTACGAGAATTCTTCTCCATCCAGACCTTTGTTATTCATTGGTTGGTAATGATTGGTTTTTTTTTTTTTTTTTTGGTTCTTTAAGCAGAATTGAATAATTTTGGGAAGCTTATAGTATTAGAATCCATGAACGACGGAAGTGAAAGTTAATTGGGTCCTTTTTCTGAATTAGCTTTACAAGCTACTCATGAGTGAGTCTCTTTGTAATTTTGATCTCAACCAATTAAGCACAAGAAATTAACTAAAGGCATCCAACTGTATATTATTGATTTGTAAAAAATTAATAATAATAATATATTTATTATGACCTAACAAGCATAATTCAAACAAAATGATACTTGAATTTAAAACTATTCCTTATTTTAATCTCCAATTCAATTTCAAGACTTCTCTCATCTCTATCAAAAAATAAAAATAAAAATGTATTTAGTATAGAGTAATGTAAATTATATACTGCCTGTTTGGTTATGGGAGTGTGAGTAGCCTTGTCAAGGAACAAATTAGAAAAATGGTGTCGTCTCCAACAGAACGAAGAGATCGAGTAGAAGAAAAACAGAAATTAATGGAGCACGCATGCACGCTATTCGATCCATTCGAGTATTCAACCTCTCGCTCTTCTTTTCATGGCCATTGGGGACCATAACAAAAGAAAAGGCTGCAACTAGTAGATGCGTAGATAGCTAATTAGAGAAGTAAATTAGAGACAGATAACTTTGCTTTTAATTAATTAATTATATCCTATTAATTATTATTTTTGGATACTACATACGTACCCTAGCCTATATGATGTTTCTCATACCACTTTTTTGATAACCAAATAAAAATAAGAGTTCCTTCAGATTGAGAGCTCAATTCTTTTAACAATTTTTGTTGAAGATAAATTTTACTATCACACATGATTATAATTATTCTAAAATAAAATTTATTATTTTTACCGCGACATATATACGGTGAAAATTATTCTAAATATAGAGATAGTGATATAAGCACAAATATTATGATATGTGGATACCGTACTTGACTATCTTTTTTTTTTTGTAAAAAAAAAGAAAAACAAAAAAACAACGAGAAAAGAGAAAAGAAAGAAATAATGCAAAGATATCTGCATTCATATTCTTTTCCTCTCCAACATGTAAAGAAGAATGCCCCCACCTTTTTTTCTTTGGACTTTAATTAATGACACTGACGCTAGGCCCGCCTTTGTTTTAAAATTCAAAACCTAACTATTGCTTCCATGACCAAAAATGGGATCTTAATTTTAATTTTGACAAAGCTCCTTCAACATGATCATCACTTTGAGAATATACCAACTTCAATTTATTTAGTGTATAGAATCATATATCTATACTATTTTCAAACTTAAAAAATTCTTATGGTCCCTGCTTTTAAATAAGTATAATTTAATTAATTTAAATTAATTAAAAATAATATAAAATTTAATTTCTTTTTAAATAATTATAATTATTCATTATCTTACGTACTCAAATAAATTAAATATTTTTTTATTAATTAAAATTACTTAAAATTTTAACTTCTTAACAACTATCTATTTCATTTTAATTCACGTACTAACTAATCTTTTATCTTTTAAATAAAAATATAATATATAAAATGATAATTTTAATTTTTTCAAAAATATATATATAATTTGGTAGGTGTTTAAACACATGCATGTAACTAGTATAATATTATTTAATCTTAAATTGAGAATTCCCATCTTTTATCTTTTAAATAAAACTTAAAAATTTTAAATAACATATTAGAGTCTCACTTTTAGAACCAATCAATTGTTATTAGGAGAAGAGTTGCACTAACTTATATATGATATGAAGATCTACTATATTAGTAATGTGGAGAATTGCTTAATACCAATTTATTGATTTTAAGATGAAATTTTAACAATTATAATAATATTTATTGATCAAAATGTAAGTATTAATAAGAAATTAAATATAGTAACTGCAAATAAGAATAAAATAGAATTTTTGAATGGGATTTTCTATTAGTTAACCGCATTCGAGATAAGGTCTTGCACGTTTTTGGCTTTTGAATGAAATATTGAGGCCTTGAAGATTTCTCGTTTTTTTTGGCAATATACGGATGATTGAGGGTACTAATTAATTAAAGTATTAAACGGAAACAATATACAGGCGCACATGCGACCCACTATTGAGTATTCAATTCCCTCACCACTTCTTCACTTTGTAGGTTCCATCACTTTCACCGTTCTCCTCTAATCTAGAGAGCCGTTGACATATAATACCCCTACTGCCCTACATGGCTACCATATAAAAATATGGGTGCAATGCTAGACAGTTAGTTTTTTATTTTTTTTATTTTTTTTTATGTAATATAAATGAGAAAATTTATTTATTTTTTTAATAAAATTCATTGCTAGATTAAAATGAGTCATACAACATAATTGATGAAAACTAATTCTGAGAAAAGAAGAATTGCAGAGGGATATATGTAACCTCAGCACTCAGCAATAACACTAAATAATTAATTTATAGATCTTGAATGTCTTCTGATTTTAAGTTTGTTTGATGTTTTTATTAGTTGAACTAGTAGGAAGGTTATGTTTGAGAAGGCTGATGCGTGATTATGGATGGTTATTATGCCAATTGCCCCTGGGAATGCTATGATGGTTATTTATATCTGGCTCGCTGCTTTCACTATTACTGTCAAAGCTGTTGTTCACACCACCTTGCTTGGTTGCTCATCAGCTACTTGATGTACGTTAATATTTTTGGTGTTAGCATCTTCAACTTCAAGCATCACCATCCTCCTATTCATGCCCCAACCCAAATCTACCATCACTGTCAGTATGAGCAGCAATGACACAATTTTGATCTCCATGCCTATATATATTGAATGATCTTTGTAAAAACTTAAGCTAGCTCTAAGCAGAACAGCATTAGCTATAAATATATTTATAGATAGCAAGGCGTCCAAGTTTGGTGGAAAGCTTAGCAAAGAGTGTAGGTTTTCCATTACTGTCATATCAAATATTGGATAAGTGGGTGTGTAACTATGCTCCATTTGCTTGTAATTAAATATCCTCATTTATTATTCATTATTTCTATTTATTTTAATATTTTCATAAATTTAAACAGTCACTTGACTTGATGATTAAGTAAAGATATACATTAATTTTCTCGATTTAAAATTTTAGAAAATAAATTTTTGTAAATTTTTTAATTTCAAAATGAATAATATATCTATGACGGAACCATTGAACCAAACAATAATTGACTACTAAAAATAATAATTTTTATAATTAGGAGCACAATATTGCTGTAGTTATCATTTAGATCATCTCTAGATAATTCCCAAATAAGAAATTAAGCACCAGTGCATATTGTTTCCCCCATATGTAGTGTAATGTACTGGCCCAGCCCAACTAAGCTACTAGAGACAGCTATGTTATAATCATGTAAACAAATATAAGAATAGGAGCTAGTATATGCCACATGCACGCTATGATCAGATGTGTAAGAAAGGTCACTCCCAGTGGGGGATTACATGTATTTCTATAGACTAAATTTTCTATCTCCAATCCTGCTGTGTTGGGAACCCAGATTGTTTACATGGTATAACTGGGAAATTGGAAAGTGCATCTTTACTTTCTTCCTTTTGGCCAAGTACCAAATGCCAACAACCAATTTAGAAGTCTATCTGAACACTGAAAGAGCACAGAAAGTTCTTAATTGGAAGTGAAAATCTTAAGAAATTAGGGTGTTGCTAAATGATAAGTTTGTTCAGTTTTGATATTAAGATATTGAATTTAAATTGTTGTGAGGTCTCATAAAGTGTTAATTTTTAATATTTTTCCTCTTTATGAATATAGTGTGAATAATAAATTCGTATATGAAAATAACATACAAGAAAGCATGTATAAAGAAAATTATTCTATTATATTTATAAAAAGATGGTACAACCTTCTGAATTAATTTTTTTACAAGAAAAGAATAAAATCCTTTGATTAGATCTTTTTAGAAGTTTTGTTTGAACTGAGTGCTAGCTTGATCACCAATAAAGTGATGAAACATTTTCAAAACGAAGTTGTGGATGCCGTTGGGAAATGTTTTGTGGTCTTTACAGTTACTAGGCTTGATCACATGGGTTTGTGACTTTCTTAAAACTATGTTGTTTGAGAGAGAAAATCAAAGGAATTTCAAGATTTTTTGTGTCCTGAGCTTTCAGCCTCTTTTTTAAAACTAATGCGAGATTTTTTATGGGAGAGATAATGTAAATAAACATTGGTTGAATATTGGAGGAAATTTAAATTGATTGATTGAATGATGCTTAATTGATTTGTGGGTGATTGAAGATGACTGACATTGACTCAGTTGGAACAAGATTGAAATTTATTTGAGAATATTAAAGAGTAACTGAATTCAATTTAAATCAATCAACATTTAATCATTAATTGATGATAATTTGTTTTTCAATTATCGTCTAATTACTCAAATATTTTGTCTCCCATCAATACTTAATTATAAAAGTAATTAAATAATTACCATTTACTTTAGCCAAATTATAATTGAGTCCAATCACTATTTATTTGGTTAATTGTAGTTGAGTAATCATTATAAATTTTTTTATTTCAATATCAATTAGTCAAAATAAAACAACTAATAATTTTATAAAATTTTAGTCCGTACACAGAGAACACTTGATATCTTAGAAAAGATACATCATAATTTATCTCTTCTTATATATTTTATGGAAAAAAATATAATATGTATATATTAAAATTTACAGGAATCAAAGTCAAAATTCAGACCTTGACTTGGGTGTCTACATATGTAAAAATAAAGTCACTTTCTGAACGTGCATGAACCAGGTTTGTGTACGGTCACGACAAAAAAAGAAGGTATTTTCTTGGTCTTGATTACGAATCAGCTAGAGACTTAGAGCTAATTATTCATGCTTTTGTATCTTATCAAAAAAATAATAATAAAAAATAAAAAATTATTCATGCTTTTGTGAAGGTATGAAAACTACCCATCTATAATATTTTCCCAGCTTCCCTTCTAGAAAGGAATTTACATAAACTGTGAGTTTTCTCTAGTCTACATAATTTTATTCATATCTATAATTTACATCAGATTTTACTTTAAAATTAGAGAAAAGTCAATTGCAAATGATATACTAAATTATACTAATTTGACTCGATTTTAAAAAAATCAATCACATAGTAGCGTTTTAAAATATATGAATTAAAGTACAATCTGAATGCAAGCTATTTGTATTTTCTTTATAATGTCTTCTTCATGATTAGAAAAAAAAATTAATAATAATAAAAAAAAAGAGGCGTAAGCAATTAAAATAATTCTAAAATATATATCACCGAATTTACATTGTTAATTAAAGTAGATAAAATTAAAAAATTATTTGTTCGTTCAATGATAAAATTTGTTGACTTCCAATGTCTAAAATTTAAATCTTGTATTAATATAATTGATTTATGGGTGAAAATTAATATACTAAGCTAATATAACTTAATTAATCAATATGACGTGTCTAGAAAATAGCATCCAGCTAAGGGCTCAATTCTGTATTCGTTTACTTGTTTCCTATTGGGGAAGAATAAAATAACCCATGAATTGATTTTTAATTAAAAACTATATTAGCTAGCTACAATTAAATTAATATTATGTCTCAGTTGGAGCTAGGATTATTCCTTTTAGCTAAGGTACTCGTTTTTGTTTTCGGATGATGATTATAGTCTCATTTTCAAACACGGTAAGGAAACTAATAGGAAATTTCACCATCACAATCATCACCAAATAAATATACAGTCTATAATTATATATATATAAGCATATCTAACAATGTTAGCCAAGCTCTGCATCAGAAACAGAAACCTATCCGCACCAGTATCATATATACTCAGTAGTTCATTATTGAAACATGAAGCATCATATAAGCAGTTGCAAACATACATTCTTTCCCAGCTTCTGTAATCTTTGTAATTGCAATTCTTTTATTGCAACTACCATTCATTAGATCTCAAGAAGTTGGTAATTATATATAGTTTCCTTAACTATGATCTGATCTGCAATTAATGTATATATATATATATGATGAAGATTGATGTTTGGTATTAATTGTGGCAAGTGCAGAGGATGAGAGAGAGTTTGATTACAATGAAAGGAGCGAGAAGGGGCCTCAACAATGGGGAAAGCTCAAAAAAGAATGGGCTGCTTGTAATAATGGAGGCATGCAATCTCCCATTGATTTGGCAAGTCGCAGAGTCAAATTGATACCAAAGTTAGGGGAGCTCAACAAGACCTATAGTTCTTCTAATTCCACTATCTTCAATAGAGGCCATGATATTGCGGTATTACCATATTAAACCATCACCACCTTTTGATTTGATTTAATTTATGAGAGTCGATAAAGTGTTAGTTCAATTGTTAAAACAAATATAATCTTATTTTGGTGTCCCTATTATATATACAGGTGAAATGGGCAGATTATGTGGGCTCAATACATATCAATGGCACTGAGTTCTTTCTCCAACAATGTCACTGGCATTCACCTTCAGAACATTCAATCAACGGCAGGAGGTTTGTTTATTTATTAATATTAATCATAATATAAAAAAGAGTCAGTGAACAATTTCATTCAATTAATTAATATTAATTTCTTAGTTTGTGTGTCCCTCCCACGTAATTGTCAGGTATGATATGGAGCTGCACATGGTGCACGTTAGCCAGGACGGGAACTACAAGATCGCTGTCGTTGGACTTCTTTACAAACTTGGCCAGCCCGATCCTTTTCTCTCCAAGGTAACAAATTAAGAAATTAGGTGAACTTATATGTATCGCATAAAACTTTTCTTTTTATTTAGGCTTAATTGTACTTTATTCTAGTGAATTATCACTTGTTTTATATAATAATTTACATAAATTATTAAATTAGGCAAACAATCATCTTATTTGAGTCATAATTAATAAATAACTCATATTCATCCAAATTAGTCATTAAATCTAACAAAATAACTTTTAAAAGACTAAATTATTCTTATTATAAGTTTTTTTTTTTTATGTCTTTCACTTTCTATATCTTGTTTCTTCAGTTTATCTTTTCTTTTTTTAGATATTAAAATTTTTCATATTTATCCAATTTTAATATATTTTTTAATAGTTGTAATACATTAATAGCAAAATAATTTTTTTTAATGAAAATATTATCATTAAAACACAAATTGAAACAACTTATATAATTTCTACAAATGAGAAAAATAGTATTAATAAATCTATTGATAATTTCCCAAAAAAAAAAAGTTATGAAAGATACAAATATTATTTATGTATGCTAATATTGAATCAATATAAAAAACTTAATTTCATAAAAAAATGAAAAGAAAAAGATGTAAATAGGAGAAGACATAAAAAAATTATAATGAGAGTAATTTAGTCTTTTACAAGATATTTAATTTGGATAAGTAGAGATTATTTACTAATTATTACTTAAATAAAGAGATTATGTACCTAATTTAATAGTTCATGAAAATTATTACAAAACGAACGGTAGTTTATAAGAATAGATTACAATTGACCCTTTTTATATTTTTCATTTAATATAGAATCAAATTTTTTAACTATGTAATTATCTTTCAGTTGGAAAATTATATAAGGTCCATGGTTGATGAAAAACAAGAAAGAAAAATAGGAGTGATAGATCCCTCAGAAATCAAGCTTGGTGGCAAGAAATATTACAGATACAAGGGCTCTCTCACTGTTCCTCCTTGCACTGAAGGTGTCATTTGGACCATTAATAAAAAGGTAAATTACATAACTTCACCCTTCATGCATAAAAATGAAAAATAGAAAGAAAAAAAAAATCTTTAATTAGCATCAATTTTTTTAATTAATTGTGATTACAATTGATCAATCAGTTAATGACCGTGTCAAGGAAACAAGTGAAGTTACTGAGGGAGGCAGTCCATGATGTAAGTAATTTAATTTATAATATGTGATTATAAAATTTAGATCTAGATTTATAATTACATATCAAACAGTACCATTAACTTGAACCATTTTATTTGGTTGATTGCAGTATGCAGAGAAAAATGCAAGACCAGTACAACCACTTAATCGACGGGAGATACACCTCTTTGAGCCAAACACTAGGAATAGACCACGTAATTGAATTCTTATTTTTTTGTCCAGTCTATCATATTTTCATAGCTTAGGGTGTGTTTAGATTGGTAGCGTCAATTTGTTGTCTGTTTATTTGCTGTCTGTTTAAATGGTCCAAAAACTATGGTTAAAAACTATGATTAGTAACCATTGTTAAAGAAGTTGTTTTATGTACAAATCATAAAAAGTGTATTACTGTTTGTAGTGAATTAAAAATAAATAAATTAAACAGTTTTAGAATAATCAGTTTTGATTTTTAATTTTTTAATTCAGTTTTGATTTTTAATTTAAATTAAAGTAATAATTAATCCATTTTGAATTTCAATTTAAGTTAAAGTAATGGTCAATCAAGTTTTTTAATTTTTATTTAATTCAAAGTAATAATTAATTCAATTTTGATTTTAATTTAATTTACATTAATTATTATTTGGCTTCTGATTTTTAAATGAAGTTAGATTAATTATTTCTATGCAAACAATTTTATTAACAAATTAAAATTAAATTATAATAAAAAATACAAATACTAAATTAAAAATAAATAAAATACAATAAAACTTTAACATCAAAAACATATATCATTTCAAATCAACTTCATTTCTTCCTTTTTAAACTTAAATCTGAACTCAAGCTACGTAAGTTGAGAGGTTTAATCTCTTAGTGTAGTAAAAATTTCTCTGTTCATTGGCATTTACATGATATCGATTTCGGTCAATTTCAGGTCATTAATATTAAATCTAGGAAACTCTCCTATTATTTCTAGGACAAGGGCAATAGAGGGGGTTGATCCCTCAGGAGTAGAATTCCCACTTGCAGATGGGATAATAGCCTTACCAGCACCAACTATAGACTGTGTATGTGATGAACATTTTGGGTGCTCGAGGTGAAAAATTGTTCCTCACCTAAGTATTAGGCATACACATTGAAATCTCCAAGTCCTACGAGATTTTTCCTATTCATTTTCAATAGTAGAACTGTATCCTTCATATGTAGGTAGAGTTGGTGTATACCTAGGTTCATCATCATCAACTTATGGCAAAACTCCATAAGATGGAGTATATATTTCTGATCCTGAAGCATAATGGCCAGCAAAAAGAAAGTCCAGCTAGTCAACTAATTTGAAACTCTTGTTCTTGAATTTATTCACTTCCTTGTCATGTGTTGTATTCAAAAAAAAAAAAATTAGATACAACTAATTAAATTGTTTTTAGCACAAAATCGAAGATACTTCAATAAGTTTTCCTTTGATTTTTGTTCTTACTACTCATCCATCCCCATTCACATGTTTTTTACTAGATTCCCATCCAACGACGACCTGCTTCCTCAATTTTTGATATAGTTTTCATTTTTCGCATTTGATCCCACTTATTTTAAATGATCTAAGCTTAATGAATTGAGCACCGATACTTGCCTAAACTGTCAATTATGAATACTGTAAACCTTTTTTTTTTTTTCCTCAATATAGTAATGAAAGAAAATTTTGGCTTCTTGTGGTCTCTATATCAGTCTATTATTGTTATCCATTTTGGATAATAAAATCAAAAACTTAAAAATTTGAGAGAAATAAAATTTAGATGAATTTTGATTGAATTTGAGAATTATGTTAGAAATTGGTGAAGGAACTTGAGTATATATAAAGTTAGAGAAAAGTAAAACAAAGTGAAAATAAAAATCTGCTACTTTATGACCGTTGGGCATTTGATAGAATAAATAAATAAATAAATCAGTTTTGACCGTTGGAAAAGTAATGATCAAATTCAAAAAAATTAGGGGAGGGACACGATGGGAAATAAAGGAAAATAAAAGGGTATTTTAGTAAAAACATGTCAGGGAAACTTTTGGAATTATGAGAAAAGGTGAAGGGTAAAATGGGAAAGGGGATTGAGTGAGCCTCGGCACGGCCAAGAATCTCGGCCTGGCCTGCTTCTTGGACGCAGCAGCGTCCCGCAACTCGTCCGAGGCCCCGCTGCCACACCGCTTGAGGCTGGCCCAACGGGCCCCAGTGTCAATTTTTAATATTCTCGTTGGACGCAGTTGATATCTTAGTACAAGAAACATCATAATTTATATATTTTTATGAAAAAAAAAAAAGGTAATATTTATATATAAATTCACCGGAATTAAAGCAAAATTGTCAGACTATGACCTGGCTGTCAACATATGTAAGAATAAAGTCACTTTCTGAGCATGCACTGAACCAGGTGCGTAAGAATAAATTCACGACAAAAAGAAAATGGTATATATTATTATTATTTTTTTGAATGGTCTTGATTTGCGAATCAATTAAAGCTAATTATTCATGCTTTTGTGTAAGGTATGAAAACTAGCCATCTATAATATTTTCCCAGCTTCCCTTCGTGAAAGGAATTTACTTACATAAACTGTTGTTTTAATGATAATCCCTATCGGATGGGTGAAAATAAATATACTAAGCTAATATAAATTAATTAATCAATAAGAAGTGTCTAATCTTAGTAAAAAAATAGACTTGCCTAGCTAGAAAATGCATCCAGCTAAGGGCTCAATTCTTTATATTCGTTTACTTGTTTCCTCTTTGGGAAGAATAAAATATGGATTGATTTTTAATCAAGAACTATATATAGCTACAATTAAAATAATAATATGTCTTAGGTTGGAGCCAGGATTATTCCAGCTTTTACCTCCTAGGTACTCCTTTTTGTTTTAGTTAATCTCATCTTCACACACGGTAAGGAAGCTAATAGGAAATTTCACCATCAATTCAATCATCGCCAAATAAATTAATTATATATAGAAGCATCTATAAGCTCTGCATCAGAAACAGAAATCTATCTGCACCAGTATCATATATACTCAGTAGTTCATTATTGAAACATGAAGCACCATAGAAGCAGTTGCAGACATACATTCTTTCCTGCTTCTGTAATCTTTGTAATTGCAATTCTTTTATTGATACTACCATTCATTAGATCTCAAGAAGTTGGTAATTATATATAGTTTCCTTAACTATGATCTGATCTGCAATTAATGTATATATATATATATGATGATGAAGATTGATGTTTGGTATTAATCGTGGTAAGTGCAGAGGATGAGAGAGAGTTCGATTACAAGGAAAGGAGCGAGAAGGGGCCTCAACAGTGGGGAAAGCTCAAGAAAGAATGGGCTACTTGTAATAATGGAGGCATGCAATCTCCCATTGATTTGGCAAGCCACAGAGTCAAATTGATACCAAAGTTAGGGGAGCTCAACAAGACCTATAGTTCTTCTAATTCCACTATTTTCAATAGAGGCCACGATATTGCGGTATTACCAAATTAAAACATCACCACCCTTTGATTTGATTTGATTTAATTTAATTTACAAGAGTCGATAAATTCTTAGTTCAATCATTAAAACGAATATAATCTTATGTTCGCGTCCCTATTATATATACAGGTGAAATGGGCAGATTATGCGGGCTCAATACATATCAATGGCACTGAGTTCTTTCTCCAACAATGTCACTGGCATTCACCTTCAGAACATTCAATCAACGGCAGGAGGTTTGTTTATTTATTAATATTAATCATAATATAAAATAAAGTCAGTGAACAATTTCAGTTCAATTAATTAATATTAATTTCTTAGTTTGTGTGTCCCTCCCACGTAATTGTCAGGTATGATATGGAGCTGCACATGGTACACGTTAGCCAGGACGGCAAAAACAAGATCGCTGTCGTTGGACTTCTTTACAAAATTGGTCAGTCCGATCCTTTTCTCTCCAAGGTACCAATTAAGAAATTAGGTGGACTTACATGCATCCAGCACATAACAATTTTCTTTTTATTTATTTCATTTTATATAAACTCGAATTTTAATTATGTATAATTTTCTTTCAGTTGGAAAAGTACATAATGTCCATGGTTGATGAAAAACAAGAAAGAAAAATAGGAGTGCTAGATCCCTCGGAAATCAAGCTTGGTGGCAAGAAATATTACAGATACATAGGCTCACTGACTGTTCCTCCTTGCACAGAAGGTGTCGTTTGGACCATTAATAGAAAGGTAAATTTCATACCCTCACCCTCATGAATATAAAGAAAAAATAGAAAGAAAAAAAGACTTTAATTAGCATCAATTTTTTTAATTAATCTTGATTACGATCCATCAATCAGATAATGACCGTGTCAAGGAAACAAGTGAAGTTACTGAGGGAGGCAGTTCATGATGTAAGTAATTTAGTTTATAGTATTTGATTATAAAATTAAAATCTAGATTAATAATTACATATAAATATGTTCAATTAACTATTCTATCGAGCATTACCATAACTTGAACCATTTTATTTGGTTGATTGCAGTATGCAGAGAAAAATGCGAGACCTGTACAACCACTTAATCGACGGGAGATATACCTTTCTGAGCCAAACGCTAGGAATACACCACGTAATTGAACTCTTACTTTCTGTCTAGTTGTCAGATTTCCACAGCTCACTGCAGTTTTCCCAAGCGGTCACAACTTGTTTACACAATGGTTCAACTCCTTTTAGTATCAACAACACAAGTTGAATTCTAGACGGAGAAATATAAAAATATAAGGCAGCTCCCTACTCCCTACTCCCTACTCCCTGCTCCCTGGAAAGAAATGAGATTTTCATTCGGAACATACTCAATAACAAAAATTTCAGAAAAGTCCCAAAACCAAATTACATGCATTTGCTTGAGTTTGATACAGAACTACTACAGTTCATAGCATTGGCTTAAATGGTTGAACTCAGTTCACCCATATGCAATTTGTAATCAGTAAACATCAAAAGAACAATTTAACACAAAAATAAATGATACACTCAGGCCATTCTGTGCCTCATATCAAGTGAAAATCCTCATTCCACGAAGTACTCTGAAAATTTGCAACTTGATATTAAGATGTAGAAGAGACCTTCTAACCAAGAACTCAATCATCTCACCATCTCTGCAATCCTCGACGAGCATGAAGCAGTCCCTCCTTGTGTCTGCCGTGTGTTGTACGATTTGCATTTCAGACACTTATGTGCCACGATATGGAAATTCACTTCAGATGTTTCCCCACAGTCATTACAGAGAATCCACACCTAAGCATCAGCAATAGAAGAGTTATGAAAAGTATAGAAGCCAATTACCACCATTACAATAAACAGACTGACGGATTTATTGATTCATATAATTGCTTACCATCTTATCTTGATACATTTCAGGCATAGGCGTCGAAGCAACCTGACATGTTTCCAAAACAGATTAATAAGCATACAGAGGAGAACTCTTTCATAATATGATTTCACAACAAAAATTCAAAATAGTTTAGGTCACCGATTATTAGCATTGAGTGAAGTCCTAAAGAAAAGAACTACAGTTCCCAAACATGTATGCTCACCTCCTGATCAAGTTTCTCCCATACACGCGACATATCACAGTATGATTTTGAGCAAACAGGGCATGAATACCTGCAAAAATTTTGAACTAGTATTAAGAGACAATGCTTATACAAAATATAAATTTTCTGAGAAATAAAAGGTAGTCATTAATAGGATAAATTACTGGAAATGCCGCTCCATTTCTTTCACACATTCGAAGTGCATAGTATGTCCACATGGCAACACATTAATGTCTTTCAATGTATCAAAAATAAACTGCAGAGTGGAAGAAGGAGAAAAAAAAAGTGAGTACAATACAAATTGAAATTAAAAAAAGAAAAAAAAAATCTCATATTTTCTTCTTGAAGTATTATCTACAACTGAAATTACCTCAAAGCAAACAGGGCAATTGTGATGCATTGCTTTTTCCACACAATGGTGTGAATCCTTCATTAATGTTGAATAACAACATCCTGGGATAAATTTTGAAGACAAATTTAAAAGGAAACCCCCATTTTTTCCAATAGCACAAATGGAAGAGTTCACTGAATAATGGATCAAGGAATTAGAAAATGAAAGCTAACCACATTTATTACAGTGGAAAAAATTCTCTGCGCCTCCAATTCTGCAAATATCGCAAACAACATATTCAAATACATCTTATTTGATGAATTATAATGCTTCAAGAGAAAGAAAGATGGAAAAAAAAAAATCAACCTGCAGATACCACATTCATTGCAATGGTATTGATTCTTCGATACCTATACATACAAACTCATTTTTCAATTATGCAGATACATAGTAGAAGATTCAATTTACAACGAGAAAATGAGAAAGAGACTAACATCATCATCATAGAACTTGCATTTAGAGCAGAAGTACTTTCCCATGCAAACCCCACAGTGAATGCACATCTGCTGAACCTGAGAAGTGAAATTAAGGAAAAGAAACAAAAAAAGTTAGATCCTTTTTATGGTCTGCAATTACTGTTGATGTTAAGTGAGTTAGAGGAGGCTTACATCTTGCTCTGTGCTACACAAGGAGCATATGACCTGAAAATTAAAACAGCAAAAAGAATAACACTGGATTAGAAGAGTTGATTGTGGATTTGGCTCTTCTTTTTCTTTTATATATTCAAGATTACATGTGACTGAAAAAGAATAGGAAAAGAGAAAAAGCAATATCACTTTCCAGCATATGTCCAAAGTAGATGCCTTATCCATATAATCTCAATCTTTTGATACGATCCTTTTCTATGCCAATGCTTCTGAATATTGGAAGCCCGTAAATGGGAAGTAACATGTACATATATGTAGGGGGCAACATCATGTTATCCACTTGTGTTTTATATTTTTCCTATTTTCTTTCTTTGGACATTAAATATTAGAATGAACAAAAAGAATATATATAAATCATCAAAGAAACTTGAAGGACCTTCATTGAAAATGTAAACAAAGAAATTAGTCTATAAATTAAAGTTTCATGCGACAAACAAACCTGAAATATTTGGCAATACTTATAGCTACTAAAAGAGACAGAACCACAAGGTTATAGCAACTAACCTTCTTCAAATCATGGCGAGGAATGTCATGTCGATCGAGGGGATCGACTTCCATAGAATTCTGTTGAAAAAACAAATCGTCTTAGATTACTTCTAAAGCACAAATTACTTGATGATATACAAAATATAAAGAATTAAGAGTAAAGCATTGACAAAATAAAACCTTGGCTTCGTTATGGCAATGTCTGCAATCAAAAATTTCATTGCAGCAGGGTGCTCTAATCTTGCATCTCCTTTTATAGTGCGAGCACCTAACAATTTTGAGGACAAAAAATCCCAAACTTTACATTTTCTCAACGACCCACAAACCAATTGAATCCAATTAAAAACACAAAATTTGAATGGTAAAACAAAATCTAGAAATATAAAAATTACCCAAATTTCCCAGAACCCAGTTCTAATTGAGGCCCATGTTCCTGACAAAAATTTCCATTAGATGGCATCTGGGATTCCATACCAACCTCCATTCTATTCAAATTATTCTCCAGTAGTCTTCCCTTGATCCTCAAAATTCACCTGAAATCCAGAAAACTGAGTTTCCGAACAAAATATGAACCAACGGCTAAAAGAAAAATAGGATCCTTTAGATAAATATGGGGTAAGAACTGTGATAAATTTGAGGCTGAAAGAAAGACCATTCAGGCCTCAATGATGATGGGTTTTCTACATAGGGGGGACTGAAGAACAAGAGGAGTAAGAGGAAGAAACGGAGGCTCCTCGGAGAGAAAAATATCAGGCTCACTGTAGATGCATAATACCAAATAAGCCCTTATTGTTTACTGCTATTTTCCATGGATAACTGCTTACGAGGCGACACGCCAGCCCTTTGCCGGCCAACCAAATAATTGGTGTTCACGCACATAGATTTGGCAGAAGGAGAACATAATTGGAGAAATCTAACATGGTCGCTCACGAACCACATAAACGACGTCGTTTTGAATCGTACCTTACTTGTATTTATTATAGTTTGCACTGGGGGACCAAAACCAACAACGAATGTGAGTTTAGTTTGTGTTGGGAACACAAACCATGTGAGTCAGAGCCTGGTCAAGTAGTGGTTGGCTCGAGGACCAGAGTAGTTGCTGCCCTGTGCTCTGACAAAATATTATTTATACAGTTTGCTTCTTACACTAAGGGGTATTTTGGGGACAGAAATTATCGACCATGACCATTCAAAATATGAAGTGATGCATTCATCTTGGATAGGGATGCTGACGAGGAGTCAATTATATGGTCCCCTTTCTTGGAAGTTGACAGTATTTTGATTTCCATCCTACTCATTTTCATTTTTACTTTCTGTATTCTTCTTTTCCAATTTTTGGATTTATTTCATCTGTCTCGATAGTCTTACGTCCCTCTAAAATTCTTAATAAATTGAAAATAAAAATTATGACACAAGTTTGAGATTAGTTACGTTATATAGTTTAAAATAGTGGTATAATTAAAAAAATAACACTCATATAAAAT
Source organism: Quillaja saponaria (assembly GCA_029379385.1). NCBI lineage: Eukaryota > Viridiplantae > Streptophyta > Magnoliopsida > Fabales > Quillajaceae > Quillaja > Quillaja saponaria. The sequence goes on along the minus strand of CM055607.1, from coordinate 29,445,652 downwards.
ATAAGATAATTGAAATATTATAAATATTAAAATAGATGACATAATATATAAACAAAAATCATACATGTATATATATATATATAAATATTAACGTAGGCACTACATAAAAAGGTGAAAGTTGCCTGCATTAAAGAGAAAATAAGAGCGTATTGTTTGTGATGATTTTAGATATACCAAGTTAGGTTGGTTGATGTAGTAGTTAGGAGATATTATTTAGTATAATGAACATGTTAGTAAATGATGTGATTTTTTAGCATTTATTGAAAATGATATATTAAATCACTATAAATAAATAAAAAATTTGTATAATTGATCCCAAATAATTAGAGATAAAAAATTCAGTTGAGTTGAGTTATAAATGTTTATTTATCTCTATTTTTACCAAAATTTTTCACTCCATTACAAACCTTTTTTTACCAAACTTTTGTTCTTTTTCATCTTACAAACTTGGCACTTTTTGATTCATTTTGCTCTTGTATACATAGTCTCGTATTCGAATTTCGTTGGAGACTCCTAATTCAACTGGTATATATTGAAAGATATATATGTTCTCTCCACTAACATAATATAGTTTTTGGGGAAAGTATAGAGGATGAGAACAGTTATTTGAAACTGTCTTTAATAAGGCTTATTACAATTTGATCATTCTTGTTAAATTATGAATCTTGAAAATAGATTTACAATTTAGTGGCTATTCGATTCGGGCAATGAATTTTTTTATCTGGAAAAATTACAGTTTGAAATATTATTTACCCACGTTTACGTTTAGTTCAAAATAAGAGATATCTTCCTAGACTTTTGTCTTTCCCAGGCAATAATTATAGCCTTTATTTTTCATAAATGGGAGAATATTGTTATAGACACGGCGAGAGGTGGGTATCCATTGGTGAAAATTTTAGTTATTCCATTTAAATCCGTAATTTTGTAACATTTTGTGAAAATTTTAGTTGATTGCATGTGCTCTAGAGTTTTTAATTTTCAGTAATACTTGTATAAGTTTCGAGATTTTTGTGATAGATCAGTTGTTATTTTCGTTAGAATTTTGTTAATTTACTTTAGTTTTTATGAATTCATGGTCTAGAATTTTGGATTTGAAGATGAAATTTTGGTTGTTGCTTCTAATAGGTAGACCATTCATTGTTGGAATTATGTTCCTTGCTTTCACAGTCATGGTCTTGTTTGGTGTCTGCTTGGCAAAAGATATTCCCAGTAATTTTATTTTTGGAGATTCCCTGGTTGATGCTGGGAACAACAATTACATAGCTGGATTGTGCATACCTTTTCTTCATGTCATTAGGTACTATGGACTTTCTGTACTACCAGATAAGGAACTGGGTTTTGAAGATTTCACTAGCTCCTTCGAATCTTACTTGGCACCCATCACAGTTGGATTTGTGGTTCTACATGGTGTCATTATGCTCCTAGTGTATATCCAAATTTAAGGCACTGATTCAATGCAATTATTGTCCATACTATCAGAAATTAATAGTTTTGCGATGAAATCCGTCCATCGCAAATTAGAGGGTGAATTACTTTTGTTGCTATTGTTATTGCGACAGAGTCAATCCATCACTAATCCCTCATAACTCAACAAATATTTTGTTGAATTGTAATGGTAGATATACTTGTAATTTAGAATCCTACCCATTAGTGAAATGCATTGTTTTGTGTAATTGTACTGGTTTTGATGATGAAATATGCGAATTTGATAAACAATGGGCCTTTTTTGAAAAAATTGACAGTGTTTCAGTTCCATAAATTTTTACCAAATATGAAAATAAAAAACTAATTTTGTTAGCTGAATAAATTTTGACATGTCCAAACAATTATATAATAATTATTATTATTTGAAAATAAATTATTTAGAAAGATTTATCTAATAGGTGTTCTAAAAATACTTATTAAGTTTTTATAAATAGAAATTTTTGTAATATTTATTACGATAATTAATCATAATTTTTATGTTATTTATTATATAAAATACTGCTTGTAAAACAATTTAATTTTAATAACTATATTTAGTAGAACTTAACAATTATTTCTAAGACACCCGTTAGAAAAATTCTACTTAGAAATAAGTTTTGGACAACTTATATAAAATGATTAAATCAAATAATCTGAACCAAATCTCTTTTTATTTTCAAACAAATTGAAAAATAGATGATGAAATAGTAGAGATAAAATTGAAATGTTGATAAAATATGAGGACGAAATAAGAAACTCAATCCTTTTTGCTTTTCACTTGATTTCAACGGTTGGTCACAACTAACGTGGTGATCATGAAATGGATGAATAAAGTGACGTTACCGACCAAAAATGGTGGGCACGCAGCTCTTCAATCATGTGATGGATGACTTAAATGCTATCCAAACCAAAATGAGATGCTTGCACAGCAATTGGGACGCATATCGCCAATAAAGATATTTAAATACAACCTTCTAGATAAGATTTGTATCATATATTAAAATATTTACACATCACAAAATTTATGTAGTCACATGACAATTTTGAATCATTTATATATCTTTTGAAGCGTCCAAACAAAATCTCGAATCTTCTACTCATATCCATTTTATTTTATTTTTTAAGATAACAGCTTGAATTTGAGTTGAATTTTATCAAAGTGTAATTTAGATAGTTATACAATTGATTTATATCATTTGTGCTCATCTACAATTTTTAAATGTCAACTCGTTTACAGTTAAGAAGTTAAATTTAAATATGAGCTTAACTTATTACAAATTGATCAAAAGTATAATTAAAAAAAATTGATGATTAAAGAGATTAGCAAGAGGTCAAGTGAGCTTTATGAAAATAATTTCAGCTTGTTTTTAAAATGAACTAAAAAATAATATTTAAGATCGATCAATTTAAAAACACAGCTAAGTTCAAATAAGTGGTAGGAACTATCTAATTAATTAATATTTCTCCTACAAACTAGAAAGAATGAAAAGAAGAAAGACCGTTCTCCAATTTCCAAGCCATCCAACTTGACTGCTTGAAATGCATGTATATATATGTAGGAAACTGACAATGCTAGCTAAGAGGGGATGAACCAACAAAGCACAATGTAATTGACTGAGTCACAGGTCACTTGCTATGACTCCAAGAAAGCTGGATCACTATTTTGACATTTGTAAATTGTCTGCTTCACCATCATCTATCTACTTATTGGCATTAGGCTACAAGCCCAAAACAATGCATAATGAGATCTGGGCCGTTTCGAGCAATTCGCATAGGCCCAAAATAGTTAGTCAACTATAGGCCTACAAGGTTTTGCCTAATTTGCCCCCCAATGAACCCAAACCCGAATGCCGAATCCAGCCCTTCTGTATTGCTCTACGTTAATTTGGTGTATAAAAATATGACAACATTTATTCCTCTTCCAGTCCCAGTTTGCAGTTTCCACAACTTCATTTATTCCTTATTAATTACTTGTATATCTATTTTGGGCCCCATTTTTTTTATTACATATATTATAAATGGAAGATTTTCACAAATTTAGTTCTACAAATCACCACGATAATGTACTAGTTACTTTTCGTTATTACTAAATTAAATAATAATAATAATAATTAGAGTAGATTTAAGAGAGTATTTCTCCTCTTAGCTTAAGCCCTCGTTTGACTGGATGAGAATAGAGTAAGAGAAAATAAAAAGAGAGAATAGAGTAATTTTTTGTAATTTAATAAAAATTTATAAATAGAGTAAATGTTTCAAACTTCAAATTCCTTCAAATTATATATATTTTTTTAATTTCTTCAAATCAGAGGATTTAGAAAGATAAAATAAGATATATTGTAATTTTGTCCATGATGAATCCCTATTCCTTTTATTAAATACTTGTTAATACTTAAATAAAATATTTTAAGAGTAAAATTGTAAGAATATATAATAATATATAATCTCTTTGTCTTTCTACTCATCTCAAACAAGAAATATATATTATTTTTTTATTTTTTCTCTTTCATTTTTTCCTAAACTCTCAAAATGATAAATATCATTTTTCATTTACTCTTATATATTTTCATACCCTCTCATCTCCTTTCCAATAATATAATCTCTATGGGTAATATAAAAATACTGAATTATACATTATTTTTAAGTTTTTAATTACTTTATTTGTATTTTGATTATTATTATTTTCTTAGTTTGATCAAATATATTTTTAAGTGCAGACCTTATTATGAGATTGACAAATCAATAATAGAGACGGATATATTATTAAATTTTTTTTAAAGGGTGTTCATAGGACACTTGTTAAGATGATAAATACAAAAATATTATATTATTAATTATAGTAGTTGACTATGATTTCAATATTGCATAATAAATAATTTTTTATTTTTGAAATGTTTCAAATTTTAAAATTCATGTTTATTGTACGTTATTAAGTATCTTTTGGACACTAATTTAAAAAATTATATTATTAATGATTGTAAAATTTACATTGTGGTTATCAATGATAACTCAAAATGGAAGTGAATTTAGAAAAACCCTATTATTAATGATTGTAAAATTTGCATTGTGGTTATCAATGATAACTCAAAATGGAAGTGAATCAAACGTACCACAGAGTGCATGTGTAAAATGAAATTATAAAAGGAAAGTGGTGTTAATTAATGGCTAAAAATTGACAGGAAAGAGGACTCAAGAGTCAAAGTTTGGCGCCGCTAGCAACTAGCAAACAGCAAATTAGCATGCATTTGTAAAACCCATTCGATATTTGGATTGGTATTGAACATGTTAAGAATGGATTTAAAAATGAATGGACGGTAGCAAAAGTCGGTCTGTTAAAGGCGTGGAAAGGACAAATGGTGGGGTCCCATCTAAAAAGAAGAAGGCCCAATTGGTAGGAAGAGTAATAAGTCCAAAGGGTTTCACGTCCTATGTGGGCTTCAAAAGCAGGAATCTCCAAGTTGTTGTCTTACGGTGCATGCAGCCAATGAATGTAACTTTCAAGCTAATGCATGCGCCTCTTCAATAGGTATTGTACCACATGACTTGTATATTTCTATGGTAGGATGAGTTGTAGTAGTCATTCCGCAATGTTTTAAAAAATAGACATCACGGATGATTGCCCGGATGATAAATTACATCAAATTAAATTGAAAAACTTTAACAATTATTTTAATAATTTGATTAAGTAAAAATGATAGCAGTTGATTGAACCAAACTATAATCCTAATAATAGTCATTGACAAATTATAGATTTATTAATATTGAACAGAAATAGGACAAAAAAACAATCAATAGTCATAAAACAATTATAATCCTAATAATATTAAAATGGAAAAGAATTCAAAAAAATAAAAATAAGTAAGTTTTCTATTTGAAGAAAAATAAAAACTAAAAAAGTATCTATTTAATAGTAAAATTCATAAGGATATTTAAGAAAATAAATTTTTTTCAACTATACTACTTTTATATTTATAAAAAAAATAGATAAATCTAACAACAAAGAAAAGAAGACGAATTCATAAATTTATAAAAAAAAAAAATTAAAAATTTCTTGAGATGGAAGAAGAATTAAAAGTTGAAATAATAAAATAATCATGTAAAATATATTTTTAATATTTTTAAGTGGTAGTATTTAAAAAAAAAAAATCATAAATTTGATTATAAAAAACTAACAATAATATAATCATGTAAAATATATCTTTAATATTTTTAGGTGGTAGTATTTTTTTTAAAAAAAAATCATAAATTTGATTTAAAAAGCTAATAAAAATTATTAGAAACTCTTTATATATATTTATATATTTAAAAATTATTTTTTTTTCTGAATTAAAACTTTAAAATAATAATATTATTGTTATCATGAAAATTATACTATTAATATTCTTTTAATTCATAATATTTAAAAAAAAAAAAAAACTAATTCATAAATTTGAGTAGAACTAAAAAAAATTATGATTATTAGAAAATTATTAAGCAAATTTTTTTTAAAAAAAATTCAATCATAAATACTATTGACATATAATTATAAAAAATTTAATAGTTCTAAAATAATTACAGTTTATTGATATTAAAATGGAGAAAAAAATTAAAAAGTAAAAGGAAAAAATAATAATAGTCTATCTGAAGCAAAATAATAACTAAAGATAATTATGTAATAATAAAAACTCATAAGTATATTTAGAAAAATTAAAAATATCTATCATTACTGTATATATATAGTCTAGATATGGATATTAATTCATTTAAATTAATTTTAAAAAATATAAATTTATTTTTTTTCTCTTAATAATTATCCATTATCTTACTCAATCAAAAAAATTAAATATTTTTTTATTAATTAGAAAATTAAAAAAAAAATCTTAATAACTACCAATTTCATTTACACTCACACTAACTCATATTTTATTTTTTCAATAAGATTAAAAAATTTAAAGTAATCACTTTATACTTAAGAAAATAATTTATTTAACATATGAATAAGCACGTGTATTAATTTAATATTATTATAAATGAATAGCATGCAAGTACGTTACAATCTTTAGACATATGTGATGTGAGTGAAAGTGAGACAGCATCTCAACGGATTTTTTGATGAGATTTGTCTAAAACTTCTAGTGGTTATGATTTTGTATGCAACAAAAACAAGAAAAAGAAAGATCAATTCTAGCGACAGTCTTCAATTCTAACCACAATTTATTCTCCCGCCATTTTCACGCTTGTGGCCTACATGAGAGGTTGTTTTTGCTTTCTTAATCACCCAAGGGTCCACTACCACCGACTATCACCGATAAGAGGAATATTCAACCAATTTGTTATTTAATATATATATATATATATATATATATATATATATATAAAAGAAAAATAAAAGAAGCTAATTTGTATTTATTGACCGACCATCAATATAGTAAATGTTAGGAAGGTAATTCGTTGGATCATTGGATGTAGCTAATAAAGAATTTCGTTTTAGCTAGACATGTCATGATAATGAGAGCAATATCAATTTTAATTTTTGTGATTGATTGGTTTTTAATTTCTTAAAATTTTGTCAATAATAATAAATCATATTTGTAAACAAAATAAAAAATTTAATAAAAAGTAGTTGCATTGTCGTTGTCTTTCATAGCTTATATTTGTTTCAAAAAAGAATCCAAAGAGAGATAGTTCAGTAAAAAAAAAAAAAGAGAGAGAGAGAGAGAGAGAAAAAAGGAACAAAAAATAGTAATAACCTCCAGTTAAAATTTTTAAACAAATTCCAAAAGGAAAAGTATAAAAAAGCTATCATTATTATAATAATTGACCCAACATTATTGATGAAATAGTGTTTTCAAAAGTTATCATGATTAAAGATTTCTTTCATAGATACAGTATTGATATTAATCACATATCATTATTTGGCAGATTCAATTTAATTTAATAATTACAATAAAAAAAATATCACTATGTCATTGATTATGGGATCTTCCAACCCCAACTATCTCAATTAAATAAAACAATATATATATATATATTTTTTTTTTTTATTTTTTTTTCTAAAACGCTTTCATTCACTATTTCAGGGAAAGGGAGAGGAATCAAAAACCACAAACTGTGCACACATTATGAAAGATTTTGAGTTGGCTTATATGGGTATCACTTTTGACAATTGCACCAAATTATATTAATTAATAAAGCTGTAACTGAAACATAATTGTTTATTTGTTCTTGACTTACTAACGCTACCTTTAATTATGGCACAATGTCACACAAATTATTGTGCATAATGGCATAAACTTTTAGATCGAGCCATGACATTCATTTTGGCACATGAAAAGATGGTTTTTCTTAACAAGTGTTTTATAATGATTGTTCTTACTGTTATAACAATTAAAATAAGCTTCATTTTTGAACATTTTAAATTCAAAAAAAGTTAATATTTGATTCTCTATCGGTATATAAAAGTATATATTGCAAGCAATTTGAATCTTCCATTTTGATTGAAGTATCAGATGTTGTAATTTCCCTCAATAACTTTATGCATGTTGATAGATTTTTTCATAAGCTAAACAAAATAACAACAACAAAAAAACCATTTAATTTTAAAATTACTGAAGAGGAATGAATTGGAATGTTACAACAATCCTTGGTCTCCAAACAACGAGGTATTAGAGCCTGCAGCCATTCAAAGAAAAGACAACAAGGACGATGGTGATGATCATCATCATGCACGATTAAATTTTAAGATCAACGGCCACAAATCAAACACGAAGAACAAATTATCCAATTGAAAAAGTAATTAAATACACCAGAAGACAACAGAAAGCAGCCGGTCACCACCCTCCATGAATTCCGTTTTGCTTAGTACTCAGTGGTTGGCAACTGCTCATGGGTGTCACTGATGAAGACAAGCTCGGTAAATAGCACCCGCAAGTCCAGCACCAATCAAAGGTCCGACCCAGTAGATCCACTGGTTTTCCCAGCTCCAACTCACCACAGCAGGTCCGAAAGAAACTGCCGGGTTCATGGATGCTCCATCAAAAGCTCCACCCGCCAAAATATTAGCTCCAACAATGAAACCAATTGCAATTGGAGCAATTGTTCCCAAACTGCCCTTCTTGGGATCAATAGCTGTAGCGTACACTGTGTAGACCAGACCGAACGTCATCACAATCTCAAAAACGACACCTTCCCATACTCCAACTCCAGAGGAAAGGGAGAAAGTTGGAACGTGCTGCAAAGCACCGTAACAAAACCCAAGACCACGTTTAGTTAGTTGACATAATATTTGTGTGAGTAGGAGTAAATGATAATCTTACCAGGCCGCCCGTGACGAATTTCAGAAGCAAGGAAGCTACGACGGACCCAAGAAGCTGAGCAATCCAGTAAACGATACCATTTAAGAGTGTGATGTTACCGCCGATGAAGGCACCAAAGGTGACAGCAGGGTTGACGTGGCCACCAGAGATGTTGGCACTGATGGAGACGGCGACGAAAAGACCAAAGGCGTGGGCTAGTGAAGCAGATATAAGGCCCGAAGGGGTGGTGGAACCGTCGTTGGTGAGTTTGTCGAAGGCCACGCCGGAACCTGAGCCGGCGAAGACGAAGATAAGGGTGGAGATGAACTCAGCCAAACCTTGCTTCAAGGTGCTTGGATGATAGGCATCCTCAGGTCTACCAACGGCGATGTTTCTGATCGGCATATTGATCGTCTGATCAAAATCAATCAAACGGTAGGATTGTTAAAGCTGGAAATGAGTACAGAACTTGAGTCTGTGCAAGTACTAGTTTTCTCATATCATCTGGGGAGCTGGCTTTTATTGAGGGTGACTATGCTTAAAAAAACCGGTTATTGCCTGTTCCCGGTAAAATTTGAAAATTTTGAAAGCCAGGCTGTGAAAATATGAATTAAATTATTATTATTATTTTTTTTTTAAGGAATTGAATCGAAGCATATCCACTACTCGTACGTATATGAATTCATACAGCGAAGCAATGGTTGAATACGGCCCTGCTCAACAACAAAAAATGAATAATAAGGGTCTTGCGATTGACACGTGTCAGATATAGAAAGCGTCATGTAACGTGAGTGAGTAGTGGCTTTTGTCTGTTTTGGTTGGTCTCTAGAAAGATGGAATCAGTAATAAGAATATAATGGGTTTTACGGTAATAATGACCTATACTTTGCATATTTTATTTTAAATGATAATTATGATTTAATTAAATAAGTAGATAAACACTGTGTAATACAGGGACCCGCCTGAAAGAGTTTAGACCACGACTGCCACGAGAAGGTTTTTTATTTGCTTTAGTGATTGCAGTTGAATCAAACGATATAAATTTTTTGGTGTTATTGAAATTAATTTTTTATAAAAAAATAAATGATAAAAATAAACTTAAGACATGATTGCTATCTGATGTCTTAGGTGTTAATTTATTCAACTTGATGTTAATGGGTCTCTAACAAATTTCGTCCACGATTCAAAAGTTTATGTGAAACAAAAAAGAATTGATATTCAAACAAATAAACAATTCACACTAACTGTTAATAAAACAATTTTAAATAAGTCATGATTGTATATTTCCAATTACATTTTAATAAAGATAATATTAAAAATAATTAGTCACAAAAAATTAGAATTTAATTGCAACCTAATACGTAATACGAATCTCAATTGCTATTACTCAAACAAACAAAATACGTATGCTTGCACTGATAAATAGGTAAGTATGATAACTTATATTATATTCTATGTATCTCCTGAAAAATGCTTATAAATTTTATATTGATCAATTGCAGCAACCATTACCAATTAGAAAATGAAAATTTGAGCAATTCATCTTCTAGTTTTTACTTTAGTTGTAGGGCGGCCTTGAAAATCAACATACCCATAGCAAATATAGAGTTTTCTTTTATTATTATTTTTTAATAGATTTAACGTCCACCTTTTTACGTATCTGTTATTTCATGTTGAATAGGTGTTATCTTTTTTGATGATATGATATTAATAAAATATAATTAGTTAATTATAAAGTAGAATGTGGTTAATCAGTTGTAATAAAAAATACAAAATCATCCGAACGGCAACAAGATAATTCTGTTAAAAAAAAATAGTTTCACCCAAACTCAAAGGACGATAGGGTAAACTTTTTTTTCATATAAAAAATGACACCTATAACCGTGAGCTACGTGGTAGTGGGGTCAACTAAAGGCCTCGCACGTTGGCTTACCAGGCTGGCACTATGGCGCTATGATCAGTCATGATAACAAGTAGGGTTACTGTGACAAGTATGTGACAACTGTACTCAAGCCTTTGTTCGTAGTGGTGATCACTCGTCATGTGACCAAATGGGTCCACAATACCTTTTCACCAAATCATTTTATTTTATTTTTGCTAACAACCGAATCATTGGAATCACAATTTGGCATTCTTATACTTAGCTAGCTACCCTAGTATAACACAAGTATTAGAGGCTTGTTTGACATTATATAAAATTCTTAGGATTGTCAATAATCAGATTAGGTCAAATATCTTGTCCAATTTAGTACCATTGAATTTTTCACAATTTAATGTGATAATGTATGAACTCTCACATTATTAAAATTAGAAAGTTTCATAATCTTATAAATAATTAGATCTTTTCTTTTGTCACAAATTAACTAATTTTCAGGAATGATATTCTAACATGATATCAGAGCTAGACCCACTAATTGATAGTCACTCCATTACGCCCACACTTGACTATTGATCAGCCCACCAATGATGAGCTCCACCTCACAATTTTGAATCTCCACGTTAAACGAGCCAATTGATAGGTTTTCAAGATTGAGACTCCAATATGATGGATCAGGCTTTGTGTTAGTAATTTTCATTCAAAATCTAACAGTAGTAAATGATTTTATAATAATTTAGAAATTGATATGTATGATGTTTTATGAAATGATTTTAGATTTTTACAAATTATTTAGTATTAATTAGTTAGTTGTGTGCTTATATTTTGTACTATTTTACCCTAGAGTTTTATGCAATGCTTATATAAAAGCTTCATATGCACTTGTTTAGAATTTTTTGACAAGTTGAAATTGTATTGCATGTTTTAAGACTCAGATTGATTCGGATGGTCGAACTATTAAACAGTTGTCCTAGTCTCTTTTTAGGTCAGATTATTAAGACCTGTTTTGGTGTTCTAAACCGCTTAGACCCTTTATGATTATGACCCGCTTGGCACAGTGATAATTTAAAGACTGGGCCTCACTACAAACTTGAAGAAAAATTAAAATATTTAGTTGTAAAAGTTGATCTCATGACCTAATGGTTATTAAAACTCACTTCAATCATTATAATAAGTGTTATTATATCTTCTAATTTATATTTTTATCATTTTTATACTATAAATATGTTTAAAAATGGTATTAAATTATAATGTTATTTGGGTTAATCTAATCAATTCCACGATTGATTTAGTGACCGGTGACCTAGATTATATATTTATCATTTTTATACTAGATTAGTCTCTGGGCTGAATGTTAAACATTGGAAACTGAGCCATGATCATTAGCCTTTCGGGCGTAAAATTCACTCAGCTTGCAAGGGAAGCCCATCAAAACCGAGTATATATAAACTTGGATAACTAGAAATTTAGTATAAAACTTTTTGATGAAACCTTTCAATTATATATAGTACAATTTCGTGATTCCATTTTCTTTCATCAAAAAATATAAGAACAATTTATTTTTATAACAATGACTGCATGTTCTAATTTCAATTGAACTCAAAAAGGAGAAGAAGAAATTGACTATTGCATGCACATTTCAAGGTTCAAACCAAAGTGTTAAAGAGTATAAACATGTCTACCGTCTGAATATATATTCATGTGTCTCCTAGATAGTATCTGAAATACACAAGAAAAAGGAGAGGTTGGGTGTATCATGGCTACCTCTCGTAAGCCTATATCGGTATGTATATAATATATATTTAAGAGAGAGGGAGAACTTGCCTCCTTAGGTGGAGGAGAGTAATTTTTTTTATAGTGATGAGCTCTCAGCAATCCAAACAGGCCCAAGATCATAGGAGAGACCAGAGAATCTTACCGAACTTTAAGGGCTAGTTTAATAGGTGAAAAAGGACCATTTTCTTTCACGTATGATTCTATAAAATTAATATTTTTTTGTTTAGTACGATTTTAGTCTCAGAATATTCAATTTATTTCAGCAATTTTATTTCATAGAATTAGAAATTCTCAAATCCACATAGGTGGTGAGATTACTCATTCTTACTTCTATGAAATTAATTTAGTTCAGTTAAATGACAAAAAAACTATTTTATCACATAAAATAAAAAGTTGAATATTAATAAAATAATATTATTATTCATAAATAAAAAATATTTATTTATTATTTAATTTAGTCAAATGACAAAAATACCTTTCATATCACATATAAAAAATTAAAAAAACTTGTATATAAAAATAATAATAAATCAATTCATTTTAGTCAAATGACAAAAATACCCTTCATATCATTTTAAATAATATAATTATAAATAATTAATTAATGTTAAATAAATAAATTAGTTAAATATTTTTAAATAAAATAATAAAATAATTATAATTAATAATAAAATAAATATAAGTAATAATATTAATTAATTAATAATAATATAATTTAATTTAATTTAATTTTTTTTTTAAATTTTAAAAATAAAGAAATATATGTTTTTCATAAATTATATTTAATTTTTATTACTTTATCTATAGAGGGATATTTTTGTCATTTTTAAATAATATAATTTTTATTACTTTATCTATAAATGGATATTTTTGTTATTTTAACATAACTTTGATATGATTTTATGTCTAAAAACTGTATAGAAAATTAATAAAAAAGAATGAAATTATTATTCCTCACTGGTTCTACCAAACAATAGAATAGAATGATCATCCTTTCCTATTCCATTTCCCATTCCAATTCTATAAAAATTATTCTTGCATACCAAATTAGCTCTAAAATAGTAATGTATCCCATTAACTAGTACATGAGAGTATTTGGGACATGTGATAATCTCTTATTTACTGAGACCAACTCTAGGATAAAATCTAAAATACTCTTTATTGATCGATTTTCTTATAGGAACTGAAGCTACATACAAGCAATATTCATTTGAATTAATCAATTAAAATATGTAAAAATAAATTGTTTGGTTAAGAACTATGAAGAAGGAAGTGATTCAACATTTATTAAAATTAAAAAATAGTCAAAAGATATGGTTCGATTCTCTTATTTTGATTTGCTCGAATCGAGAAATTCATGAATTGGGATCCTAATGCATATAGATACAAATGGTCCAATGGGCTTCTTATTGACAATTTCATAATCAATTACTTTAAAAAAGAAAATGAGAAGAGTGAAGTTGATGATGCTTTCCCCTAGGTCACTAACTGCGGCTAACTGCTTATGCTGGTGTTGGCTCTTACGTGCCCCTCACAGCCCCTCTTCACAATGATTCCTTACGCTAAGAATCTCTCTCTCTCTCTCTAAACTCTTACTTTCATACATTACGAAACTCCTCAATATGTTCACACACCGTCCAATTGATTTTATTCCTTAACCATTTCATTTTCTGTATTTGTAAAATAATAAATCCCCCATGTGGGTACATGTTATTGGGCCACAAGTTCCCTAAATTATATTTGACTGAAGGAGCATAAATAAATTATAGTTATTATAATACATCATTCATCATCTATCTATATTTCTATATCTATACTATATTGAACGTCATAACACCAATATAATATTATCTGACTTTTTAATATTGTTTTTTATTCAAATATCATACTAAAAGAGAGGATAGAGTTTTCCTAAATTTTAACATGTTTTTAAGTTAATTTATTACAAACAACTCAATTTATCATATAATTAAAAGAAAAAATTAACAAAGAAAAAAAAACTCACATATTGATAATTTTAATTAATTAATTATTTAAAAATTTTAAAATTAACCTCTTCTCAAATTTATCTCATTCTCTTCATTTTATAATTTATACAACAATTATAATATTTTTTACATTATTATTATTTTTTCTTTCTAAAGGCCATGAACACGTGCTTAACGTTTGATAGGGCTAGTATATGAAAAAGGAAGACTACAAATTCATGTGTTTAATGGGGCTCGCACAGGTTTCATTCTAATTGTAAAAGTCGATTAATTATTTTCTTAAATAAAGACTACAAAAATTATTCTATCTTTTGGTCCTTGAGAAATATTTTTCTTATACATAAAAAAAAAAAATTATTTATTAGTGTCTTATAGTGATTTTTAATCTAAATCCAATTAAAAAAATACATGCCTTTCATTTTGAGACTAAAAAATTTATAAATATTTTAATTTTTACTTATTATTACCAAGATTTGAACTCTGAAAATCACTTCTAGTCTATTTTATATTTACTATCAACCGGTAATGATTGGATAAGACTATATAGTAAGACATAAAATGAAATAATTGGAAACAGGACAACATGATTATTAGGTTTTTGTACATCTACAAGTAATTAATTAGTGTACATTGGAGTCAACTGCACATGAAGCATATACCACGTAATCCCACCTCACAAGTCACAAAGATCTTTCATTCTATAAATTAGTAATGAAATTATAAAGTAATTAGTTTGTTATTTAAACATAAACATATGAACTGTACTATTACAAGCAAAGCAAAAGAAAACTAAACTAAACTAAGCTAAGCTACGTAATTAGGCAAAAATAAATAAAAACAAAATTAACTAACAAAGTAAACACAAGCAAGAAAAGCAAACTAAAAAGGGAGAAAAAAGGTATGTAAAATTAAGTTCACAAAAAAATTCTGTGGTTCCAGGCTTGCAAACCAATCCTCATGCCTCCAGAAAGGAATCGTTTAGAAATAAAAAAATAAAAAAAAAGTAATGGGTTTGCTTCAAAGCCAACCGAATCTCACTCGTTTCCTCGCCTCCTCATACTTAACATTGCATCTTTCTCTCTCTCTCTAAAACATCCATACTCTCTCTCTCTTCTCTCTACAAGCCTGTATTGCTATATATAACTTATAAGGTTGGAAACGCAAGACTGGCAAAGCAAATTCACGGTTACTACTGTTCACAAGGCCAGCCAGCTTTTTGTGTTTCTCACACCACCAATATCCACTATAATAACTCCCCCATTTGGTTTTCAATATTTCCATCTCTCTCAAATTTATTCATTATGGAAGCCCAGCAAGAAGAAGTACTTGGGGTTGATTGTAGCATGATGATGATCAAAGGGAAACGTACTAAGCGTCAAAGACTACCGTCCCCGCTTCGGTTAACCATGGCTTCAAGTACTTCTTCTGGTGGTGGATTTGAGGCCTCAACCACAACTGAAGAAGAAGAAGAAGAGGAGGACATGGCCAATTGTTTGATGTTATTATCACAAGGTCATAATTATAACCAGAAAGTACTCTCGCAGCCAAAAACAAAGGCCAGTACCGGGTTATGTGTTTACCGGTGCAAGACATGTAACCGGTGCTTTAATTCTTTTCAAGCGCTTGGTGGACATAGAGCCAGCCATAATAAACCTAAGGCACCGGTTACTTTGTTGAACACTGATCATATTCAAGAAGTTGCCGATCATGATGACCATCATTGTTATAACACCATGACCACCACCGCCACAGCCACCGCCGCCACCGCAACCACCTTGTCCTTGCAAATACCAAATAGAAGTTTGTATAACGGTGGTAATAGTACTAAACCGAAGATTCATGAGTGTTCTATATGTGGCGCGGAATTTTCTTCCGGGCAAGCATTAGGGGGACATATGAGGAGACACAGAACGTTTGTGAACACAATCACAACAACAACAGCAACAACAACGTCGACTTCTATGAGTAATATGGGAATTACAAGTAAGCCAGAATTCCAAGAAGCTAAGAAACCCAGAATTGCTTTGAAGTTGGATTTGAATCTTCCGGCTGCACCAGAAGATGAACAGAGAGAATCCAAGTTTGCCTTTCAATCCAAGGAACAAGTACTTGTCTTCTCCACGTCTCCTTTGGTGGATTGCCATTACTGATAATTATTTACCTTACCAAATTAAAATCAATATTGTGCTAATTAATTACATAGTATATATTTATTTCAGTGTACACAAGTTATTGATTCTTTACATTCTTTTGATGTCTAACTTTATGGTTTAATATCTAGAAATTGATTTCTTTTAGTTTTAATTAGGCTCAATTCTAAGAAGTTGTTATTATTATTTTTCTGAAATAATTGTAATTATGAGCTAGCAATAGTATGTGAGAAATTGACAGAAACAGTGCCAATTAAGTATAATATAATATATATATATATATGAAAAGAGAGAGCAATTTAGCTTGGCATAACTCTCTTCTTCACCACCAAAACAAAAGTACCAAAAGTAGTGGATTAGGTGTCTTTGTTTGGTTTTACAAGAAAATCATTGCTGTTTCTGTCTGTATGTTACATTAAACTGGTCACAACCAAAATAGTAGTACTTAGCTAGTAAGTAATTAATAACAATTGCAAGCAAAGTCAGTCTGCCACTTATTACATGGAGGTCACAATCCTATATATATTAATTTATAGTGAATGAAAAATGTGATTGACTTTAAATTAAAGGATTAACGCAACCATTGAATTCGTGTGTAAGGAAACACTGAAAAAAGATCAAAGATGAGGACGAATTTGTGCCTTATTCAGTTGTTCTTTAACTTTCTAAGCTATAGTAATTGATTGGAAAATCTGTCACAAAGAACTAAGAAACTTCATGAAGTACATGTTTTTATAATGGTTAAATTACACTTTTAGTTTTTATAATTTAACCTAAAATTTAATTTTGTCTTTATATTTCAAAAATATTTAAATATTATCCTTAGAGTTTCGAAAACCATTCAATATGACCTCTATCGTTATTTTTTTGTCATATTTAATTTAACAAGAAATGTGTAAAATAGGCATCATGACATGTTTATAAGTTATATAAGAAATTATTTGTCACGTCCTATGTCATTAAGTTAGATTTAATAATAAGGACCATGATTTTCAAAATTATATAATGATGACATTTTAAAATTTTAAAAATAAACTTGAATTATCAGTCAAATAATAAAAATAAAAATAAAAAGTGTAACTAAGCCTATTATAGTTCTTCCGATCGTGTCAGCTGCAACATTGTGTGCAGCCTGGTGGGTATAATGTTGAAATGCCAAAGCTTGCATGTCAATTGTGACCAAACTTGGTTTGAGTGGGACAATCCCAAACGACATATATATTTATTGTCGTCAATATTGTTTCTATTCTTTCTAGCTCTGAATTGTCGTTCAATATTAGCTCCAATGATGCGTAATCTACCATACGAAACGGCAGAGGCCGTCAAGACACACGAAATTAAGGAGGGAGCGAAGCACCAAAACCTCAGTATCGTAGAGGAGCGAGGAGAAACAAGAAAAACCCCAAATGGCGGTTCCTGGGAGACGCAATGGTCTGCCTAACGATGAAGACGACATTGCTCTTTTTGAAGAAGCGGGTATGATGGAGAACGAAGAATCCAGTACGCCTCCTCATCTTCGCGACCTAGCTGCTGCGGCTCAGCTCGGCGATGTTGATGCCCTTCGCCGCGCTATAGGTTCATATTTGCTTCTTCTTCGAACTTTTTGACCTTTTTTAATTCAATTTTGTTCAAGTATTTTGTTAAGTCTGTTTGATTTCGTTTTTCTTTTTCTCAAATATATTGAATTGCTTGTGCTGTTTCTGCCAAGTCTATTACTTGTTCAAACACTAGGGTTCCAACTTTGAAATAAAAACCGAGAATTTAACTTCAAAGCTCCATTCTGTTTCCGTTGGTACACAATATTTGTTTGCAGTTGAAGGATAGAAACCGATTCCTCATCGTCAATAAAAGGAAACAGACATCACTTTATGTATAAAGTTTCTTTTCTTTTAGTTGAATTGTGTGAAGTTCTCCTTTTTTTTTTGCTTTTTTTTTTTCTTGAAGATACTGTATTATTGAGCTGAAGCTGTTTAGTATAAAATTATTTCACTTACTGATGATATGATTTGGTCTCCATTTTAATCGTTGAGCTGGGAAGTTTACCTGCTGAACTGAATGGTCCTCATTTTGGGTTAGTAATCAAGAAGCCATAATTGGTTATATATACAAATATGGGTAAGTTAGATATTTTAAAGGACAATGTCAGAGGACTGTTATGGGATTGCTGAATAGCACACAGAGAAACATTTCTTCTTGAGTTCTTGAATTTCATGTAAGAGCATCCCCTTAACCTAGTACTGGATTGATTAACACTAGATTTTTTATGTACCTTTCAGCTTTAAATGCTATAAGGACTTCGAACACTATTTAATTTGATTTTTTCCCTCTTCATTTCTGGTGGAAAGAGAGGAGGGGGGACTTGAGAGTCTGGGTCTGTGGTTAAGATCAAGTTGTTTGAGGGTGTTAGAAAATTGTAAGGAAAACTAACAATAAATTTGCAGCATGAATGTTTGCCAATGATATGTTAGATTCATGGCCTTCAAAGTTGACGACTTTGGCACATATGCTTATCCAACATCATCTTTTTTTTTTGAAATAAGGTAATCAGGTTGTGCAGGATAGAACTTTGGTAATCACGGTCCAATATCAGAATTAAGGTGCTTAATGTGATCAGTGGATTGATCATTTTGCACAATTTTGGAAATTTTTTGGCAAGTTATTGCATCTTTGTTCTTTGCTGTAAAATGGATTATGCATATCTATTTCTATATTTGAAAATTTAGTTAATGAGTGAAGATTCTGCTTGGTGATACTCTGAGAATAATTTGATTGCAAATTATTATGGTTTTGCCAGAAGAATGATAGTCTTCTTTGTTTATGTTGAATTTCCAACTTTACTTAGTGATCTGAAGTTATGACACATATGCTGACCCATCTGGGTAGAAATCAACACACCCAGACATATTCCTAGTATCATACTTGCCTGATTTTGCTAACCAGACCTGAAATTAATTCTGTCCAACCATCAAATATAGTTTTTTACTAAAATGGTTGCTGCATATTGATTGAAATTGTAATTTTTTTTTTGAGCTATCTAGTTGCTTTTAACGAATGGAAATTCAGTGCGGTCTAAAACTATTTATTTTGTTCTCACAGCATCTGATGTGGTATTTATGTGAAACATCATATGGTTGTTTTTTTGGAATGTTGCACTCCCATACTAGTTCTTTTATTCATATTTTCTGAGTTGCTTCTATGCTTTCCTTATCTCCGAATGAGTGCAGATAACCTCACTGGCAGTCTTGATGAACCGGTGGAAGATGGGGACACAGTTCTACATCTGACCTGCCTTTATGGCCATTTTCCCTGTGTCCAGGTTTTTAGGCTTTCTCTTGGTGGTCAATATATTTTTATTATTTCTTGTTATTCTAGAATCTAATGAATGATAATTTTTCATTGTAGCTACTTTTAGAAAGAGGGGCTAACTTGGAAGCTAAGGATGAAGATGGCGCACTTCCTCTTCATGATGCTTGTGCAGGAGGTATCTTATAGCTGTTTCCTAATGATTGAATCTGAAAATAATTGGAGCTTTGGATCTAACAACAGATTTTCCTTTTTGTTTCAGGGTTTACAGAGATAGTCCAACTTATACTTAACAGGGCCAATGGTGCAGAGCATATAAAACGGATGCTAGAATCAGTGGATGCGGAGGGTGATACTGTGAGTGTTACTGTCACTTTGAACAATTCTTGAATTTTAACTCAGATGCTGTCAGAGTCAAACCAGCTATGAAAACTGTAAATGTGCTTGATAAGGAAGAGTTGTACAATGCTTAGAAAATTATCATTTTGGTTTTTGAGATAGATTCAGATCTATGATTTATATTGTTTTGTTTGTTTCTCCTTCTCCGGATGACTTCTCTTGATCATCATCCTGTTGTTATATCTCCAGCCTCTCCATCACGCAGCAAGAGGTGAGCATGTTGATGTTATCCGATTGTTGCTAGCTTATGGTGCTTCTCCTTCAAAGTCGAACTTGTATGGAAAGGTTAGTGTCCTCAATTCAGTAAGTCAATTCTTCTTTTTTTTTTTTTTCTTCCCTCACATCATGAATATCTAAAGTGTAAGAACTTTGGCAGACTCCTGGAGAATTACCTGATCTGAACACCGATGCTAGGAGATTGCTGGAAGCTGTTGTTACTACCGTTCCATGCCTGCAGTAGTTGCTTGGTTTGTTGCTGGAAAGTTTTAATTGTGTTTTGATGGAGGTTACTATTTATTTATATATCCCGTTAGATAGATCGGCAACTTTATGGTGCTACATTCTTTATGCGGTTTCAGTATCTCCATTGCAGACTTGATTTGTTTCCTCAATACATTACTTAATAGATGCGGTATTTTGCTTCTCATAGTGTTGTAAAGAGTAAAGAAAAATGGTTCTCCCATAGGAACTATTACCAAGTAATAAACTAGGTTAGATCACTGTCCATTTTGAACAACAAACTAGGTCATTGAATAAGGAAGTCATTAACTTGCTCATTGCCAGGCTGCTCTTGCACTGGCCGGTTTGTTTTTCATTTGTTAAATGTGAATTATTGAATCTACTTTGTCCTCATTACTAGCCAACTTAATTTTATATATTTGTAAATCAATTGAAATAATCTTAAAATTTGTATTTGCTCACCTTTACATAAAATTCCGTTCAATCATTTGGAAGGCATTGATATTCCCTAAATAGCTGATTTTACACAAGGAAAAACAATTATCTTTGGTTTCGTGAAGAACAAATTAATTGATTATGTTTTCCAAACTCAACTAATTGACCAAGGGAGACCAATTTTCTTATTCCTACGTTAAAAATTATAAATTATGCATTTGCTGCCAGGCTGGCATACGTACAACAACAACCGTCAAATGAATAAGCACAAGGCCAACCTCCACCCTGTCCATTACCAATCAGCCGTTTATCGTTATGCCACGTCAGCAGAACAGTCTGTCCAGTGTAAAGCTTGGAAATAATTTTAAGTGCACAGCAGATTCCTTCCTACTATTTGGTGGCTTATATTTCAGGTCCGGACTTTGAGGCACAGGTGTGAGTGTCTGTGTGCGCCAAAAAGTCGCACATTAGCTCTCAGTTTCTCCTTGAGCAGCCAAAGCGCCTCCCACCTCCGTCGATCTCAACGATCACTCTCACCGTCCCTCGGAGAGGATTTCTCAGCAATCCGAGACGCTGAAACGGCTTGGATATGGCGGCTGCTCCGGCTAGAGCTCGAGCTGATTACGATTACCTTATCAAGCTCCTTCTAATCGGCGACAGCGGTATGTCTCTCTTTCTTACTCCTCCTTCCTCTCTCTCTCTCTGTCTCTCTTGAAGTTCTTTATGTTTCAAACAAACTGATTCGAATTTATAATATCAATTTCAGGTTTTACTGTACTTCGTAGAATTGGTTTTCTTTTTTTTCTTTTTTTTTTTTTCATTTGTGAAGTAGCTAGGTTCTGCTTTGTAAACAAGGTAATCAGCGTAGTTCTGTTAGGCTATTATTTAATTCTGCTGCTCTTTTTTTTGGTGAAATAATTCTGCTGCTTTGCTCTTGTTAATTAGAATATTTGTTGTTTGGGACCTAAGAAAATCACTTTACCTCCGCGAAACTGAACATCAACGTTGAAAGAACTTTTGTTCCTAGTTTTATTAGGGATTTCCAATAAAACTCTGATAAAGCAAATGACGTACTCAGTAGTTTGGCACAAGTTTTTTTATGCGTGTGATCTGGCTGCACCTTGGTACAGCGCTTTAAGCAATTGCAACTTCATGCGAGTGTCGTCCATTCAATTCTTTAATTGCTCTTTCTTTTTTTAAGACTAAAGAAGATGGCAAGTCTGTACTTAGTTATGAAATTTGATGTAAGATTGCTCCTTGGCTTCAAAAAGACTCGTTAAAGAGACATCATCCTTAAAGAAGGAGAAGGTGTATTTCTGAATTATAAGTCCTACTTTACCATGGTATTTTTGCTTATATGATTGTTTTAAGCCATGCATTTTATTTTTGTTGGCCATATTCTTAGCCATGGTTTTGGCCTCACTTTCATGTTTCTTATAAACTGATAATTTCCGTTTGTTGCTATTCCGACTGTTTATTTGCAATTATAATTTTGTGTTCATCCATGACATGATTTTCGTGTGATCCATTCTTCCTTTCTAATGACATGGACTACTTTCAATGAATGTGCAGGGGTAGGAAAGAGTTGCCTGCTATTACGTTTCTCAGATGATTCTTTCACTACAAGTTTCATCACCACAATTGGGTGCGTACTAAAAGCATTACATCTACTTTGTTATTTATCAATGGTTTCTAGCAGATTCCTGAAACATCAATCCCTTTTCCAGAATCGACTTTAAGATTAGAACCATTGAGCTTGATGGGAAGCGCATCAAACTGCAAATATGGGATACTGCCGGCCAAGAACGTTTCAGGACTATCACAACTGGTATGTACTTTTAGATGAATTCTTAAATGTTGTGAGGAAAAGTGTCAAATGTGGCTCCAGATTAAGGATGGACTTACATACTTTGAGTCAGAATGCAGTTTACCATTATTTTACTCTATTCCTTTTGTTAATTTAGTTTGTCATAGCTAGAAATTGTAATCTTTCACACTCAACTGAAGAAGTAAATGCCAGTGTCTAGTGTTTCTCAATAGATGAAATTTTAAATTGTATGAACATTGGTATATGAAAGAATGAAAATAGTGACATTAACAGTAGTTTTTTCTATTAATTTTTGTTAATGTCTTTATTGTCGCTTGCAGCTTATTACAGGGGAGCCATGGGTATTTTGCTGGTCTACGACGTAACAGACGAAACATCTTTTAACAGTATAACCACCTTTTTCTTCTTTTCTACTTGCGTTTGGTTCCCTTTTTATTAGGCTTATGGTGCTTGCATGGCATCAGTGAGCAGGATTTATCTGAAAAAATGCTGAACATGCAGCTACATTTTTATGATTTATAGTCTTAATATTTCTGTAGACATCAAGAACTGGATCAGGAATATCGAGCAGCATGCCTCAGATAATGTGAACAAAATATTGGTGGGTAACAAAGCTGACATGGACGAGAGCAAAAGGGTAATTATTGGAACTCCTCTGAAACACATCTTACATTCTATACCTTTGCAGGGCATGTCATACTGATGCCAGGATTTTCTTGTAGGCTGTCCCGACAGCAAGGGGCCAGGCATTAGCAGATGAGTATGGTATCAAATTTTTTGAGACGGTTAGTATAATATGTTGACTTCTAATTACATCACCTCTTGGGAAAGCTAGTGCACATTATGAAATTAATATAAACTAGTTGTCCTCATAGTTGCAAGCTGGGGTTTCAATTATTATTTACTTTTGCTTTTCTAATTTCATGATGTTCTCTGAAATGTATCTTCCAAATGATGTGCTGGTATTTCACCTCTTACCATAACTCTGCAACTTTTGGTGCACTTACATTGGACCTTTTTGAGCAGAGTGCAAAAACGAACTTAAACGTGGAACAGGTGTTCTTTTCCATCGCAAGAGAAATAAAGCAAAGGACTCACTGACAGTGACTCCAAAACAGAGGTAGACATTTGCTTTGCCACACGTTTCTATTGGATTTTGGATATGCCTTACTACTTTTTTTGATCTGTCATTTTGTTATGCAGCCTCAGACTATCAAGATTACTAAACCTGAACCAGCCAAGGGCTCAACTTCTGCTCCAGAGAAATCATCATGCTGCAGCTCATGAGTTTTTCAAAATCCCAAGACTATCTATTCTCCTTTGTCTATATGTTATATTATCCCCTATAATTGTTGGGGTTGGGAATTGTATTCAGTTTGCGAAGGCAAACTTTAGTACCTTATGTTGATTCTTCTTTTCTTTTTTTTTCCATAAATTCTTGGGGAGGGAATATTTTCAAATGTTTTTTTTTTAAGACTTTATGTAATTTATTTTGCTGCTTGATATAGGTCTATAACAAGTTAAGTTTTAGCTGTGTCTTGTTATACAAAAGTTGCAGTTTTAGTTATTGCTGGTCCGTTCAAGTTCTTAGATGCAATATGGATTCTTCATATTACACAGATTTTGACGGATAGAACAAAATAATCTTCACTAGTGTTCTGTCTAATAAAAGCACAATGCCGACTCTCTCTCTCTCTCTCTCTCTCTCGCACCCACTCTCTTACATGCTATGTATGTATCAGTTTTAAGTAGATCTGGGATCCAGGATTTCCTTTTTTTTGTTAGAGGTCCTTTTTCAAAGTAGTCCTTTACCATGATTTACTGATAGCAGATATATAGTACAAGTGTCCATCTGAGAGTAAAACTAATAATAATAAATCAATCTTTTTCTTTTCTTGGCTGAACAAATAATATATCGATAATACTTGGCCAGTTCTCATATCATCATCGGTTAAAAATAAGAACAGATAGCAAACAAATTTACACAGGCTAATATGTGTCATTTGAGTGCCAATAATCGCCATACTTATGGTACTGAGTTAATAAGTAACTGAACAACAATGGCTGCACTGAGAAATTAGAGAAGAAATTTACATTTACATGATTTGGACAAGATTTCCGAGTCAAGGAAAATGTCCCGATTGCAGCAATTTAAGGGCAACAACCACCAGTTGGGGGTGCGGGTGCGTTGAATCCCTGTTGTGGCTTTAGAATGTTTGTCTTTACTACGGCAGATCCTTCTTCCAGTAGAGAGGGAACCTCCATAATCTATAATTAATTACAAACTTGTCACAATTGAATACAGACAAATGTTCGTGTATATTGGTTATTTCAGAGCTTAAGCAAAAACTTCACAGATAACCTAAATAACTAAATAAGTTGAGGTCATAAAGGTAACTAACTTAGATTATATTTTAAGAAATGTAAATGGGCAACTACCTCTATAACTTCACAGATAACCTAAATAACTAAATAAGTTGAGGTCATAAAGGTAACTAAGATTATATTTTAGGAAATGTAAATGGGCAACTACCTCTATAATCTCTCCCCAGATTCTTTCTTTTTTTTAAAGCTAAAACTATTTTCTTCTCTTTTTTTTCATGCTGTAGTCTGCTGCTAGTTAAAAGAAAAAAAAAGACCCTTACCCAAAAGGAGAAAATTACATTTTGAATACACTGGTTGAACATCAACAAAGGACAAAACAATAGAAGCTTCTAGATTATACATACCTTCAGAGCAAGTTCCTCAAAGCAATGCTCCACATTTTCTCGAGTCTTAGCACTACATTCAAGAAACAAACATCCAAGCTCTTTGGCAAGAGCAACACCCTCTACTCTACTCACAGCCCTTTCAGAATCCTATTAACCCAATAATATCAGCTATTACTTAAACTAATGAACTGAAAATTATCAGAAAAGGCCATTTATATCCTTTAGTAAAACCAAAAAAGAGGAATCCTGAAAGTGTGAAGAAGAAATTTGCAATTTAACAGCTTATATTTTAAGATGAACCAAGAAAAAGAGATAAATGCATATTATATTTTAGTGTGTCATTAGAAGGAGGTGCATTTCACTTCAGAAGATTTAATATGTCAAACTATATGCTATGTGCTCTTACATATGGGTTTCAAACACTAGTTAAAAAAATTTCAACAGTTCAATTTGTCTAGCAGTTTTACCATCTATCTTCTTGTTATGACAGCACAGAACACTGATGTCAACAAATAAATGCAAACAGTAATCCACAAATTCAACTTCCCTGCCTGGAAATTGATCCAGGAAAAGCAAACTATACACAGATAAAGGTAGAAATTAAAAAATTTAACATGTATGAATTGCTTTAGTTGTTAGTATTCCTAATAATGCGACTAGCCAACTTTGTTGACAATGTAATCAGTTATTTCAATTCACGCGAAGGCAAGCTCTAACGAGCAGCTAGCTTTTAAAGCTGTTCAAGTTTGTAATATGGTCCATACTTATGTGGCTTAACACATGGAACAGATGACATATGATATCTATCTACATTGGAGTTGCAGGGGGAGAAAAAAGAAACAATAATCTAACCGTCTAGTGTCTACGCAAAAGCTAGCCTTTGAAACTATATAGTGGATGCAGTAATTAAATCAATCACAATACTTTGAATTGGAAGATTCACTACATTGTTTCAGTAGTATAGGGTGTTGGGAAATAGCTGTTTCAAAAACAAAACAAGTGATAGATAGTATACATTTTTAGCATCTTCTAATTCTTTGTGAGGCCCTACTTTAAGAATTGTAGTTCAAATAATAGATTTCTGATCCCCCTCATTTGTTTATATAAAAAGGTTACCGTAAATGTGAGTGATAATAGTGGTGGATGAAATACAGAACAGGTAAAATGTATGCATTTTGTTAGAAATTGTTTTATAATCGATATGCATATTGGAGTACTACCATATCAAATTTAATTGGATTCTCTGCCCAGCATGTAGAAGGGGGAATGGGAGAACAAAAGTATATTCACTTCCATTTATGAGGATCTCACAGCTTTACCTCTTGTTATAGATTGTTTAAGTAGCTGCTATGAAGTAGAGGGTTAGGGTTAGGAAGAAAACTTATTGTTCTTATTATCATTTATTAAATTAGTTTCAGATAGTAGAGGGATATATGGAAGACATATAATGTCTTAAATTACTTTATTATGAAAAATAGAGAAGATCCGAGCAACATATTTAGTGCAATTCCTTTCAGTTTCATCTTTCTTTCCACCTTATTCAGCATAGATTTCTCACTAATTTATTTTCTATGGTCAAATATTAAAGTGGAAGATATGGAGTGCAAATCTTACTTTATCAACTTTATTTCCAACAAGCATCTTCACGCAATCCTGATTTGTTGAATAGAGTTCCACTTCTTTAGACCAAACATCTGATAAGTCTGTAAAGGTGTCTCTCCTTGTCACATCATACACTAAAATGAAAGTGGAGAGAAAACTATGTTAACAGAAGCACCAATTATAATTATAAGATGAAAGAGCATGTGGCATTAAGATGAAATATCGGTGTCTCTTCAGTATGTGCATGTAAGACCTAAAAGACTCACACAATATTTGAATTTCAACAGAAAAATGATACCTTCATTGCAATATCAGTATTCCCCTTAACAGAAAAACTAGGGGGGAGAGGGGTTCTCTCTTAAAAGGTCCGTTTTACCTTCACTTCTAGGAAGAACCTAGCTAACCAATAAATACACTGTATTTACTCAAATTGTTGTGTATCCTACATGTAAAATGCTTAAAAGTTAAAAGTAGATACAACTTGCAAGTATTGTCTCAATATTGAGAATAATCTTATGTTTTATTAGTTCTCACTAATACAATTGCATCCCTCCTTATAATATGAAATCTCTAAATTATTTTATCTAAGTGAAAATGATATCCCTCATTATAATATGAAACTATATTATGTTCTATTTTATCCATATACTGTCCAACTAGCTTCCACCTTTATTTTGGCACCATCAAGCCATAGAGTCCCATTCCCTAGACCATGTCATTTTTCATGGTTTGGTATGAATGGAGCATTGCACAGAGTAAGTTCACTGCCGCATCAAAGTTGCAGCACTTGCAAATTTTTCCTTAAAAAATTTCACAAAGTATACGTTCATGCTTAAGCATCTAGAGATGGCACACACAAACATTATATATATATATATATATGTATGTATATCATATTAGCATACCAAGAATGATGCCTTGCGCTCCTCTATAATAAGAGCTTGTTAGAGTTCTAAACCTCTCCTGTCCAGCTGCAACAGATTGTATATTATTATAAAGCAATTCACAAATGACATAGGCTCCATCTAGAACTAGAAAGTTAGAAAACATATATAAAGACTAAGAGTGAGTAATAAACACATTAAGAAAGATGTTGCAATTGATTACCAGTGTCCCAAATGGTTAGCTTCAATTTCTTCCCACCTATTGTCAGCAGTTTGATCTTAAAATCAACACCTAACATTATCAAGTTAGCACAAAATAAGAAAATAAACTTCACATAAGATCATATCAGAAGCTTAATCCAGTCTAGTAGCTAAAGAATAGCAATACCAGTGTCAATTGAATCCACACTGCATAACACTGACTTAAGTAATAAAACAGTTAATTTACAGATAATGCATTCAAATAGCCAAAGAATTAAACAAACTACACAATTTAAAGCCCATCCAATCCAACATCACCAAGAAATTAGAAACTTCAAAACTCAGAGGAATTGGACGAATCAGCTCTAATACAAACCAGGTTCTTAGATTTCTGAAATTGCACGGGGACATTAGTATCCATCAAAAAAATCAAAATCACACACATTCCTACTTGAATTTGAATAATGGATAATAGATTATAGATCGAGAACCATCAGATACTGTTTGGTAGCTAGGAAGTATGAATCCGTACGAAAATCAATTAATTACTTGCAAATATGAGTAAAACAACAGTAATGTAGTGAGAAATGAAATTACTAGTACTAACTATAATTAAATTTTCTCGGTAATCAAACAGAAAATAGAATGAGTATAAAGTACCAATAGTCGGTGAAAGATCGTCGACGGAGTTGGAAATGAAGCTGAGTAGTAAACTACTTTTACCGACACCGGAATCGCCGATCAACAAGATCTTGAAAGAGAGAGCGTATTTGCTGCTCTGACCAGATGACGAACTCATTCTCTCAATCCCTCTCTCTTTCTGTATCTGTATCTGTATCTGTATCTGTATCTGTATCTGATGATTAATGCTTTTCTCTGTGTCTATCTTCTTCTTCTCTCTTTAAAAAGCACAGTGAAACAAACGTATATATATAAATGGAAGGAGAATGAAAAAAGAGAGAGAGAGAAAAAGTAATGGTGTAATGGAACGCAATGGGGGCATTGGCATCTTTTTTTTAAAGAGAAAGAAAGAAAGAAAACGGCTATCTGAGCTCCAGGAACATACAGCTGACAACCAACGTATTTATTCTTTTCTTCTTTTTCATTTTATTTTTATTTTATTGTTTACAAAAATATATGCAATGCCGTTTTCGCGGAATACCCCTTTTTTGTCTAAACTCTATGTCCCACTTTTGAGGGATTGGAATGGATTTCTCTCTAAGCAATGTTTTGCTGCCAATGTTAGTTATCTTTGACTATCACTCCAGTTATTTGACAATAAACTAGATGGTGAGGTGATCATTCTTCAAAAAATTAAGAGGTTTGTTGTGCTTGGACTTGGATTTTATTTATTTATTTGGATTGAGTTTTGTTCAGAGTAAGAATGCACAATGTCTTTCTAAATAAAGTATTTTTAGTAGTTAAAAGAAAAAATAACCCTTAGAGAGAAGGTTTTGTGATATTCTTATAGCTTGTCGTTCTAGTTGTAAGAAAAAAAATTATGATATATTCTTTCTCTTTTTATATATAGAATTTATGATATATTCTCGTTATATATTTCATTTAAAAATATTTAAATCAATCGTTATTAATTTTTTTTCTCTTAAATTAGTTGGATAATGAATATGACAATTGATTTAATTAATAAAAAAAATTTGTCACCATTATGAGATAAAATATTGTATTTATTATGACATTTATGAGAAATGAGAGTTCATCTCCTATTAAATGAACATTCATTAAAAATGACTTGCTGAAATTGAATTCAAGTTGTAGTAATAAAGGTAGGGGGCTTTACTGTCACAATCAAAATGCTTCGAGCTACAATTTCTTAATTGTAAAATATTGTGAATAGACTAAATTGTTTTCAATTAATAATATTTTCAAAATTAATTGCATAATAAATTACAACTGAGAAACTCAAAAATAAATACTTTCTAACTTCATACATTGTATGATTCTCTCCTTATTTATCTTTTTATAAATCGACAAACTAAATAATTTTTTATCTTTTTTGTTTTCTTCCTATGTCTGCTAATTTTGAAAATTTAAGGTTATGTGCTCATATAGACGGTGAAAGAGATTAAATGATTCAAGCATGGTCGAAGAGATTTTTGTTTTAACATTCTTATTCTTTTGCGTAAAGTGATAAACTAATAATAAAATCGAAGAGTTGTAAATTTGAAATTGAAGACCAGGTAGTCATAGAGAGAGGAAAAGATCTATTAGGACTTACGAGAAAATAGATGAGGTGTTGCAATGTGAAGAAAGAATGTGATTGATAAAAAGTAAATAAGAAAAAAAGAGTTTGACGAAAGATGAGTAAAAAGAGAAGAAACAGTAATAAGGTATTTTGTAAAAGATAGAATTTAACATATTTAATAGGTTTGTGACCTTAAAGATATCAGTTGGGTAATAAGGCCTCCCATAAACATAACTTAAAACTTGAATCTTGTGGTGATGTTATGTATAATTACTAGCTGTTTATAAAGGAATTTGTTTGCTCATGAAATACAAAACACAAAGATAATCTATATCTCTATTTCAGCAACGATCTTTAAGAAGCAAATTTTACAGACTGAACTGATGACTCATGGAATAGGAGAAATCTTTATTATTCAATTTGGAAAAGACTAGGAGTTGGGGACATGGGGCTGTGAAATATGATTGCATTTCATGTCCCAGCTGAGCACAAGTGAGCCGCGCGTGCAAGACAATGTGTCCATAATAAGGTAAAGTGGGACTATCAATTTATATGTTGCCAAATTGGGGTCACACATATTAAATTGAAGGCCTACACAACAAAACCTCCATTTTTAACTTTTGGTCATGAAAGGTCACAATTTTGCTTCTCTGCTCACATGTTTTTTTTCTTCTTGGCTTCAAATCTCAAACCTAAAATGTGTCCTTCCACAGGACAATTTCTTATTTAGCTGTTTTTTTTCTTTGGGTTAGAGATTTAATGAATGGAAATTCGGAATAATAAGAAACAGGTTTTCTACTACTAATATCTTCTTGTCCTAAACAATAAAATAAGGAGGAGTCAATAATTAATAAATTGAAAAGGGTTGTCCAGCTATCTGTTTGTAGCTCCCCATGGAAGGGAACTCAATGAGTGGAACCCGTGACAGTGCTACTCCTTCTACTAATAGGAAGGGAATGAATATCTCATTGACGTTAACATTTAGAGCAGAATAAACACTAATATCCGTTCTACAATTTTCCTTTTCTTTGTTATATTTTTTCGAAAACCTGTTAATGATGGT
This sequence comes from Quillaja saponaria, assembly GCA_029379385.1. Lineage (NCBI taxonomy): Eukaryota > Viridiplantae > Streptophyta > Magnoliopsida > Fabales > Quillajaceae > Quillaja > Quillaja saponaria. The sequence continues at coordinate 29,414,039 of CM055607.1, read as the reverse complement.
ACAATTTAGAGTTAGAAAACTAGCCGATCAGTTCGGGCCACTATTGATTCATTAATTTCTCAATTGTATTCAATTTAAAACAAATAAACCGAACTTGACATTAAATATAGGCTATTCAAATATCTAGAATCCTATATTTAAACTCTGACATATTTTTTATATAAAACTTATTAATTGTATAAATTTCTTAAACATATTTAATTTTTTTAATTTTGTTTTTGTAATCAAGTTCAAGCAGATGGTTTGCGCTTGAAGTCTTTAGTTCAAATCAAATTCGAATTCAAATATCTTTTCCTGCCACTAGTAGTTTCTATTTTATAATACCTAAACTTCAAGCTGAGGCTTTGCTCTTATTAGAAAAATTATAATGTTGTCAGCCTGTATACTTGATCACTGACTCAGCTATTCCAGAATGGCCTAATGGGTTATGGCTGATCAACCATTTTAATACATAATCTGCAATTTTTCTTTCACAAACTATCTGGAATCAATCAAGTTGAACCGATTTTCTCACAGTAAAGAAAAGAAGGAAATTAAAACACAGTAAAACAGTCTGACAGCCAAAGAGGCTATTCTAAGTAGTGAATTCTCAATAAAAGAGCTTCCCTTCATTTACATAGTTTTACTAATTACAGAATTACAGAAAATTAAGTACATGAATCAAAACCAACTTGAATGTGATGAAAGGACCGTGATACAAGGATTGATCTTTATTTGCTCATCAGCCTCAAAACCACATAAACCCTGAGAAGAAAAATGAAACTTACACATTCCGCCTAAAGATTCAACGGTTCGAAAGCACTGATTTGGATCATCTACTTGAGAACTCTCCCAATACCAGATGACACTTCTTCCAAGTGATGCCTTTCAGTCAACGTGGACATGTAGCAACATGCAAAACAGTTGGCCACATCGAAAAGGAACTCTTACAAGTGGAATTGATGTATCTAACCTCGAGAATTTATCCTGCCACTGCATTTGGTGGAAACACCTTACGAATAAATTCTAAGAAGCGACGAGAGTAGAATATAGGGTCTACAGCAGAAATGGACAATGAATTAAACTGAAGAGATTTGTAGGCATGCTCAATCTTCTTGGTCATATTGTACTCTTGCAAGATATCAATGATACCCAGATATAGCACCACATCATACACCTCATGAAACATTTGCTTTTCCTCTTTCCCTGGAATCAGCTCTGCCCTTGCTGGCATGTTCACACCTAGCTGGATTTGAAGTCTGCTTAAAAAGTTGTAAGAAAAATCTCAGAAACTGTATAAATAATGTCGTTATCATTCAGTTGGTGTACATGATGATCATTCTAAATTGAGATTCCTAAATCATCAAAGAAAAACTAAATAAACTATTTTCTTGGTATAGCAGCATGATCTAGCAAGTAGTTCTTTCACAAGCCAACTATCCTGTACTCACTGGTGTCAGATCTTCTACGGTAAAATTTGAACACCACAGTTTGGTATAAATTTGACTTAGTTAGGCAAAAGACATCCCATATCCAGTAGGATGACTACGAAAAATTTAAGATTGTGCCTCTCTTTCTGGAGCATCATCATATCTTCTCTCCTCTCTTTTGCTCACCGTAGAAGGGAAGACGGGGTGAAGGGGATGCGGTGGCTATGAATTAGCTGCTTTTATACATATGCCAACTTTCCAGCTATTCAAAACTAACTTTTTCACATATAATAGTACCTTTTTTCAATTGGTAAAACACAGACACACTTTCACCTGGTCAGTTGAACCAGTAATGTCTAACTCCAGCATTATTCTTCGAAAGCAGGAGGAGCCAGCAGATCAATGGTTACTACCGATAATTACATTTTTCTTATACTTGCAAACACCCTAAAAGTGACTATGTGGTTTTAGGCATATACGTATTTGCTGCCAAAAGAAGGTGCACTGAACAGGCACACACCAAGTGCTATGATGAAAGTAAAGCATTTCTAACACTCAAATTACAAGATTTAATACCTTGCTGTACCGGGTAGCAGGAGATCCACCTCCTCATCACCGGCAGCTCGCAATCTGCTACCCCGGATATGAGGACCTACAACAACGCTATTATCATCGTTTCCACGAGGGACCAAAACAAGTCCTTGTGGATAGTTGGATACTTCATCCTCTAGAGGGTCTGCCAATACATCAAGTTTTCATATTAGTCTTCAGTCCTATAGTCCTACCAAATAATGCAACTATGAAAGTGTTACAGTTTAGAAAATAAATGATTAGATGAACATTCACCATTTTCACAACTTAAAACTACACTAGGTGCCCATTACACCACCTGCTAGTTACACCTGAAAAATGAGTTTCTCATATCTCCTAGCCTTTTTTTTCTTTCTCCTTTTTAGAGTAGAGCCACCCTCACTTTATGTCATTTATAAGCATATTTTCCCCGAATACAAGCAACCTTTTAATGAAGAGTAAAAAACATCTAAACTAATCATAAGTCATTCCTAAAAATTATAAGTTAAAACAAATACTGCAGAACAACTGAAACAGCATAAGAAATTGGATATGACACCACCTTCCTCAGCAAGCATCGGCAACCCATCTGCTGTAATACCCCGGTTGTGCGACATGAGAGAACGGAGATGTTGAGGGGCACGATAATGAACACCTAGAAGAAGGCTATAATCCATAATGTGCTGTGCTTCCAAAAATTTACTGTCAATCTCAATCTGCCTGCACACAAGAACATGTAAGAGGATGTTTGATATTGCTACTGTCATGATAATTTTAAAGAACCTAAATTATAAGCAAGCTGCACCAAATATATTGTTCCAGTTAACACCTTTTTTATGTGAAAAATCACTACAAGTTGGATCTGGGGAGTTAATTGCACCACAATTTGACAGACAGATATTACTGTGTAATATATAATTAGCAAAAGAAAAGAAAGGAATGTCCCCTCGAAATGTATACATAAATGTTTACTTACAACACAAAATTAGCCAGTGGTATACAGAGTTATCTAAGCCAAGAGTAATAAAACCATGATATGCAAACGCCAAATGTGAAAACAAATTGATGGAACATATTAGGAAGTATCACTTACTTTAACAAATCATCCCGCCAAGATGGTTCCAAATAAAAGCAGTAGGTCAGATCCAAATCCTTTAATGTTGTGTTCTCATCCATTTCAATCTTGTCTGATGAACGTCCAAATGATGAACCTTTCAGATCAAATCTTCGATGGATCCTTAATTCTGTGCAGAACATATTTCCCATCACTACAAAGCAAAACTGCATAACAGAAATTAGATATATTAGCCACTTTTATTAAAAAAAACAGAACTCCATATTTTATATCAGGGTTCATGGGAGATAAATTATTGAGGCAAGCCATGATAAACACAGCTCTTAGTTGTGGTAACTTTGCCTCGTGATTGATATTTCAGATGGTCAGCATTGAGGTGAGAGTTGAGCCATTCAGGACATTGTAATACATGAAAAAGGACTCCTGTCATTACAAAAATATAGTAACTCAAAGCAAATGGTTACCTTTTGACCGCTGGAAGGATTGATCCTGTGAAGACCAAAAAATTTTGTGATGAGTGTATTATCATAAGACTTCACGTGATGATGATAGTCAGGGAGCATTCTGAGAAGAACCTGCGACAGAAACTTTGGGTCACTAGAATTTGAAATTGAGAATGAAAAAAAGGAAAGAAAAAGAAAATGACACATCATTATACAGGATAACTGTATCAGGTTGCTACTGCAGGTCTTAGTCAAGCTTGTGTAGTTTTTTCCACATAATCACAAGCATGGAGAACATAACAATTGCTTGAAGAAAGTTATACAATTACCAGAGCAAGTCTCTCCAAAAATTGTATCCTAAACAAATAATCAGGTAGTCAATGTTTCTTCATGCATAGAAGAAATTAACATGTTCATATTATCATTCTCGAGAGGTGGGTTGCAAAACCTAGAGGTTCTGCTGTCAAACTCTTTTAAATCTATTCCTAATAGCTATAGCGGCCTCATTGGTGGGATCCATAATTAACTTTCGATGACAGGCAGGCTTACTGTAAGGATAATGGAATCCATAATCTTGCAGTAGGAGCAAAGCACTATACTTTCAGTCTTAGTAAAGCTCCTTAGTTGTGCATTCGAAGAAGGGCGGAGAGCACTCCAATTCCCTGGGGCTCATAACCTAAAAAAAAAAAAACTTAACCACGTTATTAGATCCTTCTCTTTGCTGTCATGGCTTCACAATTTTAATGGGTTTCTATAGATAAAATCGTTTCATCTAAAGCAGTGGCTCCTGATTGAAACAAACCAATTCCCTTCTCAGTTCAGAATGAGTACCTTTTACTTTTAGTTTAGAAGATAGAACTAAACTTTCTTATTCTATGATTACAAAGAAGACTCTGGTGGAGCTGTGGTGGTTTCTTACACCAAGAGTTCAGATAAATGTAAGACTTGTTACATGGTTTCAGTAAAGGAGAAAATAACAGTGATTCAAAGCAATAAAAACTATTACTATATTCTTTTAAATCTAAAAACCTTGAGAGTAGCATGGTGTGCCACACAATATCTGTCTGATATAATAAGCAATCAAGCTATGAAAAGATCCAGTTATTGTGAAATAAAGTTATCAGCTACTACATTTAGAAAAATAATAAATATATATTAGTTCCCAAAAAGTGTTTAAAATCAGAGTCATTGACTCATTGCTTATTGCTCATTCATGTAAACCTCACAGTAATTTTGAATTGATTCAATTTTGAACAACAGTCATGAACTTCACACCAAAACAAAAATTGAATGGAAGAAAATCTTCATTTGTTGTAATTAGTTAATCTAAATGTGAAGCTAAACACACAAGGTCCAAATGAAGTTGTCAAACCTGAACTTCTGATTTTCGTAGTGTCTTGATCATGAAACGATCATCTTGGGACAGAAAAAAGACACTACCACTTTTCCCAGGAGAAGAAAGTTCCCTTAGAGCATCATTCCCACAAATGGACATCATGTAGTCCGCAGTATCTATTTTGAACATCTCTCTCAAATTCCTACAACAAGCCTCAAGATGGGAACATATATCACCAACATGGAAAAAGAAAAGAAAGGGGGAAGTAAAGAAACGTAAGAAAAGAAATTTAATAAGAAAAGGCAGTTCTATAAACATGCCTATGTACATGCAGTAATGTGCACACACACTTGAAAGCTTGAATTGATGTAGGACAAGAATGGGGGTTAAAAAATATTAATATTTTGTATTTTCATAGCTTTGATGTAAGTTATAGTTTAGGTTTATTTTATGTTATTTCCTTAAGTCCCACATAGGAAAAGTAGTTTTTAGTTATTTAGAATAATTTAAATATAGTAGTTTATTTAGTCCAACAGCGTTACGATGTGAGTTGGTTAGTCCATGAAACCTATATAAATAGAGGTTTCTATAAAGTTGTAAAATCATCCAATAATTCAATCATTTTATCAATTAAAGATTTTATATCTTTGTTTTATATCTCTAGTGCGTCAGACTGATAGTTTTCCTTGTGCATAAGGATGTTTTAAAAGTTTCACGTGATCGGCCCTTGTTTTTATTGCTTCCGCCCTGCATCAAGTGGTATCTGAGTGAGGAATCGCTCCTACTGTTGGCAAAGGTTGAGGCAACCATCTCAGCGATGTTGATCGTGAGGTAAAGGCCTTTTTGGGTAAGGTTGCAGACACAAGAGGAGAAGATGATCCGTGAGCTCCATGAGATCCACGACTTTCTTGTCGACTTGGGTGGCACTAACAGGATTCATGACCATGGTAGGAACAACCAAGTCGGAGATTAAGCTCGCGGCCAACCTATCAACAGTCATGGTCCTGCAAATTGGTATGTTTTTAATTATGATGAAATCTTTATTCTTAATGAAGACTTCAGCAAAAGTGAATTCATCAAATGGTTAGTAGATATTGAGTTTTATTTTAAGTACATGGAGGTTCTTGGAGATCAAATAATAAAGCTTCCATATTATAAACTCGAGTATGATGCTTCAATTTGGTGGAATCGTCAACAATTTGACAGGGTTCGACAAGGTAAAATGAAAATTCATTCTTGGTCTATAATGAAAAGGATTATTATTTTGGGATATTGTTGTTATGATTATGATTAGATATTATATCAGGTGGATAGAATAATTAATTCAAGGTTTGATAATCTTGAAAAAGATTATTACACTCAGTTAACAACAGTTGATATCTATCCATATTATGATGATGTCAATCTTGCAAGATATTCTCATTATGTGAATAGAAAGGATATTCCAAGAGACTTTCTGCCTAGTTACAATCCTATTAGAGAAAATGTCATCAGCAAAGAGTTAGCAGAATCAAAAGAAGAGAATGATAAAAATGAAGCAGCTTTAATGGACATTGAACAATGCATCAGAGGGGAAGAAAAGAAGATTGTTGATTCTAATATTCTTGAAGACAAAGAAGATCATTTAGAATACCATCAAAAGCTTGTGGATGTTGATAATTTTTCAAAGAACGAAAATATTCAAGATGAACCCACAAACCAAAAGTCTGAAAATCTCCTACAGTTTACAACCACTGAAGATGCTGATTCATTGGAGTTGAAGCTTTCCTTTTGAGTGAAAGCTTGCATATAATGAAAGCAATTACATTTTTGGAAATTAGAGTAACTAATGGTGGAACAAAAACATCTATGAAGATTGGATATGCGAATGACAAGATATACTCCAAATATTTATTCTCTTGGAATGGAAAAGTTCAATTTACCTCGCTAAACTCGAGGTCGAGTTTCTTCCAAGTGAAGGGGACTGATGTAAGACAAGAATGGGGGTTAAAAAATATTAATATTTTGTATTTTCATAGCTTTGATGTAAGCTGTAGTTTAGTTTTATTTTATGTTATTTCCTTAAGTCCCACATAGGAAAAGTAGTATTTAGTTATTTAGAATAATTTAAATATGGTAGTTTATTTAGTCCCATATCATTAAGATGCGAGTTGGTTAGTCCATGAAACCTCTATGAATAAAGGTTTCAATCAGGATGTAAAATCATCCAATAATTCAATCATTTTATCAATTAAAGATTTTATAACTTTGTTTTATATCTCTGATATGCCAGATTGATAGTTTTCTTTGTGCAAGGATGTTTTAAGGGTTCGACGTGATCGGCCCTTGTTTTTATTGCTTCTGCCCCACGTCAGTCATATACTAATACATAAAACTTATCAACTTCCATGATGGTAGATAAATAAAAAGCATCCTATGCATATCAAAGAACTTAACAATTGGACAATGCAATTATATTTATACTGACATAATAAACATCTCTACCATATTCAAAGGACAAAATCCTTTAGAAGTTATCATCGAGTTGAAAAAAAGGACAAGTTAAGAAACTCAAGTATTCGATCATGCAATAAAGAATGTTATCAATTAAAATCCGCAAAGAATCCATGATTGTAATCATGTTTTTGTTGCATAGGATAAGACATTACAGTTTGACATGTGCGCGGGATATCAGATACTGCATATCAGGAAATTTATTATCCAATATTCCGGGACACAGCAGTTCAGAATAATATAATAAATCAAGAATATACTGGTAGGAACAGTACGGAAGATCTCCTGTCCAAACAATAAAAGGAGAAGAAATAGTAAGGTAGTTTAAACCATTCCGTAAGAAGAGATTAAAAACTTATGCCTCCAATAAAAGGAAAAGGATTTTCACATGAAGCTAGAGAATCATTCGTACATCTAATGTAATGCAAGCAACATCAGTATTTTCAACCAATAAATTGTGATTAGACAAGTTTAGTGTGGCAGGACACAATTTTAACTATTAGAAAAATATGTTATCCAAGTCAAACTGCTTATTCAAGGGGAGAAGGCACTCAGCAAAAAACTAGTATATGAATACACACATGCCTTTTAAATACATCAATAATTTAAAGCATGCACAAAAGAAACACTGAAACTATAGACCAAAAGATGAAAATGTCAACTACTTACCTAAAAACCATTGGACAGTAATCTTTCCACTTAAAATCCTCTGATTGATGAGGAGGTGTCAATTGGGAACCTTCTTTAGGAAAGTTCATCCAGAAGCTTGCACGGGGACCAAAATCAGATGCTCGAACTTCTCGCCTCTGTATGGGCGTAATTTTTCCCACCGTATATCTGACCATATTCAAAAGTGTTTAACCATAAATTTCCAATAAAACAACACATGTCTAATTTTAATTTTCAAAATCAATGTAAAAATCATACTAGGATTACTCTTCAGTTTTACATTAAGCGGTGGACTTTAGGAAAAACTCAATAACCTAATATGCAATTTTTTTTATTAAAACAAAAACACACTAGTAAAGATATTGATTGAAGTCATATCTAGAAAAAAAAAATTCCAGATGTAGAACTCAGAAGCAATTTGTTGCCTAAAAGAAATATCCAGAAGTTGTTTTGTCTTTCACCAAAAATTACAGAATATCCCTTTCTTTAAGTGGCATGGCGGTGTCAATGGAACTTAAGAATCACATGTTGATTTAAAGGAAACATAGAGTTGAAAGAATGATAATCTGAAGAAACTAACCAAGTAAGTATACAGCATTTCAGGAAAAAAAGGAGGGGGCGGGGAAATAAAATAAGCAAAATCAGTCATGCAGCAATATGTAAATGATAACAACAATAGCTTCCAAAGTAACATATAAAATAAGTAGAAATAGTAGATTCACCTAATTCCAAGCTGCAAACTTAGCATTAGGTCATAACTCCCGTGACCTTTAATGATAGTTTCACCAGGCCTCTTAATCTCTTTTGCAAGTTTTCTTTGAAGCTTTTTTTCTCTTCTGGACAATGATGAAAAACTATTATTTAACACAAGTTCACTAATTAACACACCTTGCATATATTCCCGTTCCAGGATTGGAGTGTCTGCATGAACCTCGTTATCTCCACCATCTAACCCAAAAGAAGAATCTTGTCCAATCACTTTCTCAATAGATACCTCAAGACTCCAGCGCCTTTCCAGGGAAACATTTCTGTTCTGAGACTGCTCCAGGTTTAACAGGTTTCCCTTTGAGAGCTTACCATAAGAACCGCGATTAGATCTCTGTGTGTCACTAACCTTGACGTTTCCCATATCAACTAAAGCAGCATGATGAATATGTGCCTGGTTCTGATTTCTCAAATCTGGTAATAATCCTCTTTTTCGTAAAGCGCTGAGGTAAATTTCTTGAATGGCTGGAAGTCTGCTGTCTTTTGGATAAAAAGATCCTTTTCCATCCTTCAGTCCACCTGTCCAAGTCCCAACATAGCAACCTCCATCACTCCATCTGTATACTCCAAATCCATGCATCATGCCATTTAACCAGCTTCCTTCAAATGAATCCCCATTTATCCATGTGAGAGTTCCTTTCCCTGACATTTTCCCACCTTTCATGTTTCCCAAATATACATTTCCATTGGACCAGGTATACTTACCTGGCCCTTCTGGTGTTCCCTGGATCCAAGATCCTTCAAAAATGTCTCCATTAGGGTAAACTTGATATCCCAGACCATGTTTAAGATTCAAGCGCCAGCGACCTTTATAGGTCAAATTATCAGAACAAGTATATGTCCCTGTACCATTAACATAACCACCAGAGAATTCCCCCTCATATGCAGTTCCAGAAGGCCAAAGTATTCTTCCATGCCCGTGCCTCATCCCCCGTCTCCAACCACCATCATATAAGCAACCATCTGACCAGACATACTTACCATTACCCTCAGGAACATTGCCAAGCAAGGAGCCAGAATATGATTCCCTGTTAGGAAGTAAGAGTTCTCCAACTCTAAATCCAGCAGATTCAGAGGTATGGCCAGCAGCATCGCCGTTTGTTAAAATCAGTGTATGGGTTTTGTCAGAAATGACATCAAGAGATTTTGTTCTCTCTGCACAAGAACATGCTCCTTCCACGTTATCAACTATGGCGACAGGGCCAGACATGCATAATGAACAAAAGGAAACAGTTTCTTGCAAGGTTATAGGTATCCCAAAATTCTCATGGGCCTTAAGACAAGGAATGCAGACAGGAAATATTAGTAAGAGACTCGCCCTGACACTCCTTTTCCTTTGAGTGAAGAATGGTGGAGCAGAAAAAAATGGGATTGATTAGAGAATCATAATAGCTGAATAGAAACATTGAAAGCTAAGAAATAGAGAAAGATAGAATGTCAAGAGCATAACAGAGCATTTTAGAGCAATCATGGAAGTAACTCAGTTCATTAGAGGGGTGGGGTGACAAAAGATTTCTATAAGTCTATTTTCTTTACTAAACTCGGGACCTCAATATAACAAGAACTTATCAAATAAATTGAACAATAAAAAAGAGCATTTAAAGAAATAGGTAGGGATCAGTGAACAATGAAAACTACTCAGTAGAAATTGTGTATCCACGTGATGGAAAAACAAAACAGGACATGTTATTGCAGCCACGATTTTCTACTGAATCCAAATTCATAGTAAATAATCTATAAAACCATCCAGGAAATATACTAGCAGAAGAATTTAGATTTAACAAATAACAGGTTCTTGAAGTACCATACAAATTCAAATCCTATATATATGTACTGAAACATGGAAGAAGAAATAGTTAAGACATTTTTATAAATAAAAAAAACAGAAAACAAAAAACAAAAAAGCTTCCATTACTGAATATTCCAAAATTTGGTTGACTTTCCGCACTTTTAGTACCAAAAGGAACAAAAACTGTAGCTAAATCCATCATATGTCCCAAAACCCTAACAACATATCATAAATCATAGACAAAGATGTAATCCAAAAAAATGTAAAAAGAAAAAAAATCACAAAGGCATAATCTTCCAACAGTAGAATACACAAATTCCTGGTTATCAGCACAAAAAAACAAAAAATAATTCAAATGAACATTCACCTCAGAAACACACACAACCTATATGTAAAATTCATTACAATCATAAACGAAAATAGATTCAGACATACGTATACAGAGAGCAGAAGAGGCAAAAAGAGTATTATCTTCAATACCAAAATCTGAAGGAACAGTCTGTAGCTGGTAAAGGGCTGAACTAGAAAGATTGAAGGTGATCGTTAAAGCTTTTTCCTGAATTTCGTTTTTTGGATCAGTACAGGAGACCAAATGGGAGGGGGGATCGAAATTCGAATCTCAAGCAAAGTGAGCTTTGTCTCAGACTCTTGGCAAGAAGGACGTAGCTATATTTTGAAGGAATTTTTTGTTTTAAAGAAAAAATTAAAAAAAAAACTACACAAATATCAGCCCAGTGGATCAAAAAGACAATTTTATCCACATGAGGTCAGTTTTGTACCATTTTGGAAGGAGTAGATTTTGTCACCCCCAAAAGGTATAATAATTAGGGTATTTTTTCCTTAATTAAGTAAGTTTAACCCCATAGAGTGCCCTAATTATCAATAAGATTCGTGTAACCCACCGTTTTATGTAACCAGACTGGCTTTCATAATTTTGAAATGGGGTGGTTGTGTTTCTACGTGGGGTATTAAGGCCAAGGATAGTTTTGAAGGTGGGGTTGATCGCAATTCACAACTTGACTTTTGGCTGCTACTTTTTGTTGTAAGCAATGTATAATAAAAGTTTCACCGTTATCTTTCCTTTGAAGGAAAATCAATATATAAGTTTTAATTTTTAAAAGATGGAATTCATTTTGAGAGAAAATTAAAACAGGGAAAAATATACTTAATTCAAATTTAAAAATTATTTAATTATTAAAATACTGATTGCCGATAGTAAATTAGTAATAAAATAATTATTAATTTGTTATGTTATGATACAAATTATTCTTACGTTATACAAATACAAATTATATCCTTTTTATTTTTATAAATTAATGATGATTATTATCAAAAAAAAGAAAGAAAGTAATGATGGAAATAAGAACCAATTATCATGATTGTTTGACATAAAGTTTTTGACACTGTGCATGCCTGTCAAAAATGAATTTTAAGTTTCACCACAAAATTTCGAAGTTGTTAGATGAAAAATACCAATAAGACTTTGGTAACTAATTGATTTACATAATAATAATTAATTTTTGATTATCATATACACATTATAGGTATACTATTAAGAGTTATTTATTGTGTGCCCAGTAAACATTAGATAATATGCCCATAAAGGAATACTGTTTATTTTTTTAAAATGAATAATATTTGGGCTTTAAGATAAACTACCTTATATTCAATAGGCACAAATAAACAGACTTCCATAATTTATGTTTCTATATTAATTAGTAAATATAGTAATTACTTTTAACTGGTGATTATTAACTTTTGGGCAATGAAAAGTTTAGGGTTGTGTTCCAAAAAGGCGACTTCAGAATTTTGATGTGAATATCCATCAATAATTTGTACCTTGAAACCAGCAGAGAACAAGAGTATAAAATTTAACTGATGTATAGCATGCATAAAAGAATATTTGAATATATATAGGCAGAGCTTCGAGCATCCTACTTTAGTGAGACATAAAATGCAAGCATATATGTTATTTTTCCTCTTAGTTCGAAGATTTCTAAATAGAAAATCATCCATCATTCTTGAAAAAGATCATAGAGAAAGAAAGAGAGTCTCAGAGCATCTTTTGTTCTAAAGTTCAAATGCAGCACATAAAACATAATTAATTTCAAGAATTTCAGAATAAAATGTTAGGGCTTCCACTCTCTAAAGTATTTCTACTTTTCACTTTTAATAGTTAGATTTTTTTTTTTTTTGTCAGAAATATTATTTTGCATTAATCATAGGTTACAATTAATATTACAACTCAAAAAAAAAAAAAAAAAAAATATATATATATATATATAAAATTGAAACAAACAACTCAAATAATTAGAAAATTCACCACACATATATCAATGGTAGGACTCAAATCAGAGACAGCTTCATCTCAATAAATTTGTCTTGGACAATTGAATTAAAACCTCATTAACACTAAGGATGTCAAAAAGAAAAAAAAAATTAACTATCAAGAAAACTAAGTACAATTAAAATCTACAATCTAAAAAAAATGTCGTATTTATATATAGATTAAACAGAAAGATACATTTTTTGTTTTTCCTTTTTTCAAATGTTAAAATCGATCTAACTCTATGAAATACAAAACATACTCAACATTTATCCAAAATTGATATGTATATATTACAATTTACTATGGGTAGGTTAACCTATCGCAGCACATTCCTCTTCATTATTTATCTGTTCAAGACTTTTTGGTTTTTTAATTTTCGTTTAATAGTCGATTAATGTCGACTGGATGGCTATGTAGGCCGACAAAGCTAGCTTAGCATGACTGCTCCATGCCACCATTAATAGTATATGTTATTGATAATCTGTTTCATTAAGTTATAATTAGTGTCTTGCAGTCTTAGCGGCATGAAAGTGAAAGGTAAACCTTCATGAAGATAATGTATTTATATGATGTTAAGATTACTTTTTTGATTAAATTTAAAATATGTGAAAATTCACTAACTCGAAAAGCTTAAAACAGTTTTCTAATTGTTTCAAAAAAAATAATTGTTATATATAACTTATATAGTTTAAATTCCTTTTTCCTTTAATAAGTTGATTTAAATATGTTATGTGGAGGATTAAATATATATATTGAGAGAACGAAATTTAATCCGCTCTCTTGTGAAAATACAAAAGCACGTGATAGGTTCTTCTTTTTTTGTTCACCTAACTGACAATTTTATATATTTTCTCTTATATTACTATCTGAAACTAATTATTTCATCTACAAATTAAACTATCATGCATGTTAAACTCCAAGAATCATGAGTTTCTATTATGAAGTCCCTCATGCATGCTCTATTAGGTGAGACCAGCTGCTTCAATAATGGACTTTAATTTATCTATGAACGATGCTATATGCTAAGCTCTAGCAATACAAATTTCCATATAATGTTGAAATATTAATTACAAAATGAATGATGGTATACGTAGTATATAGTAAAACTCTTAATCATTTAGTGAAAGAGATTCTTATTGATATTATATTAAAAATATATTTATATCAATAAAATACTTAATATATTAGGTGAAATTTGGAAAATTACTTTTTTTTTAATTTCTTAAAATTGCTCTAATTAACAAGTAGTTGTCACTTTTGTTTTATTGGTGAATATTTGAATCGGCAGCCAACTAGCCCTCGAGTAGGACGATAAGATGGGAACAAATTAAGCTCATCCATAGCTTGCATCACCTTCTGATGACGAATCATTACATGAAAGACAAACCATTTGTCGGTAAATTTCTGAGTTGGCGGCCATTTTGATAATATTATTATATACTCGGTCTTCTTTTGTTTTGTTTTATTGTGTATGGCTTTTTTTTTCTTTTTTTTTTAAATTGCCAATATGACGAACCTAGTTGTATTTAGCCGGCCACCGACCAGGCTGCCAATTATTTTTCTTATATATTTTATTTTAGTGATCAAGTGTGGTCTGTATCAATAACTAAATTATATAATTCATTAGTCTTTTCAAAAGTATAAAAAAAGGTTTGCAACTAGATTTTCATCATATATGGCTATTGGCTAACACACTGTAATATTATTATTGTTATTATAAAATATTTTAAATTAAAATATATAAATAATTTTTAATGGTACATAACTCATAATATAAAATTACAAGCCATGATAGGTGATGTCTTGTGTTGAGCTATTGTTAATTAGTACTGAGTGGGTACAACCGTACAAGTTGAATTTAAATGATTTAATTTGAACTTTTAAAAATCACTAAAGTACTTTTTAGTTACAACTCTATCTCTTTGTGGTAAATTGACATGAAAACCCATGCTAAGTTAAGATAAATGAGCTTTTTCTGAAAATGATCATGACACAAATTGTACAAGGTAACTAAAATAAAAGTTTATCACTAATCTTAATCTCAAGAAATGAAAAATTAATATTAAAATATTTTTGTATCTTCACATAAAAATAGGCACAATAATTAAAAATATTAATTGATTCAACTAGTAAAATCTCAATTTGTGTCATTTAAATATTTAAAATCTAAACTTAAGTTAACTAGAAATATGAGATTTATGAAAATAAAATTGAGTTTCACGAAAATATATATATATATATATATATATAAAACTACAATACCCGATGATGTCATATTTCAAATGGTTAAGCAAGGTTGAGGTGCTGGATCATGCATGCATGATATCATTTTCAAATCCTGCCGTCAATTGAAATGTGGATATTTCATTAAGTATTCTTCCACTCTATGTGTAGATCTAATAAGTTGTAATAATATTAACTTGTTGAATGGAGGTTATTCTGTGTTACTAACAATACTTTTGATCAAAAAATAAATCTGAATTTATTTTGTATCTTTTGTTAAATGAAAATTTAAAATGTGTCAGATTTTACAAAAGATTAAATTGCTGGTACTTAAGGAATAATGAAAGGGAATAAAAAAAAATGTAAAAATAATAAAATAAAATAAATTCTATTCAAATAACCTTTGATCAATGTAAATATTATGTATAAAAAAAAAGATTAAATTATTAAATTGGGATTCTCATGAATTTTTAACATAGGATTATGCAATTCAAATTTGGCCCTTTTCCATCAGCAACTGTGCAATATGGAGGCATATATTTGTTTCTTTACAGTTGTCAGTAATCATACATAAATGGTAACATGGTGGACATGAAATTTTGCATCCCTAGAGTGGAAATCAATGTTCAAATTATGTCCTACTTACACAAATGCATGTGCCATGTCTCCCATATCCACCTAATATATGGCAAAAGCTATATTTATCTTAAAGTGATCATGGAGTGCCCTTTTTTCCCTCCTTTTTCTATGGTCATAATGTAAAGTTAACTATTATCAATATGCAATTTTTGTTGTGTTCTTTTGTTTTTTCTCATGAAGAAATAAAGATTTCATTAATCTTGATTATTATTTTTAGATTTTTTTAATTTAATTATTTTGAAAAGGTTTTTTTCTTTTTCTTTTCTTGAGTTGAAAATTTAATAAAATAATGAACTTTTTAAATTAAATTTGGCAAATAATTTAAATTAACATAGAAGAGTAGGATTGTGAGAAAGTTATCAAAGTTACCAAAAGAATAAAAATAAAAGTAACAGTCTATCCATTAGAAAAGTTATAAATTTTTTCGTTTAATTTGCATTCCGTAATATATGCGAGATATCATAATTATGGAGAAGGAAAAATCTTCATAGTTATCATTCACGTTGCTTAAGACTTCAATCTCTCCCTCTCACCCATTCTAAATTTAAGAGCTCTTTTGATGCAACATCACATGAATAGATTATATTGTTAAATTTTACTGTATAATAATATAAATTTATCTTATACTCATTTTTTATATTCTGTTAATAATGTAATAGATTAGTATGTACGAAGAAAAAAAAAATACAATTATATTATAACTAATATTATCTAATCTTATATGTTAAGTTGTCAGGTTGTCAGGTTGTCAAATTAGGCAAGTTTTATCAAGATAATTACAAAATCAAATTGTTTGGTAATTAATAATTTAAATTCATCTTTTTTTTCTTTATGAACAGTTAAATTGAAAAGTGTTTCTATAAAATAATATTGTTTGATATAAAAGTGTACAAAGTGAAAACTTGTTTATATAGACTGTATTTATTGATTTAGCATAACAAACCTGATATAGTATCAGATTAAATACAGTAATAATATACATACTCAATTAAGTTGAAGTTGCTTGTGTGTCAACTGGGTAGTTTGAGTGGAGAAGCTAAGCCAAATATAATATATTCAGTTATTTGAAAGTTGGAATTTCACCTAAGTAGGGTGACAATGATATCCATCACTAAACAATTAGTAATAATAATATATTACTGGATTAACAACACTGATAAGAAATATTGTAGTAAGATAATTAGTTTGACCTAATCATAATTAATAACCAATTAACTCATAAAATTAATTCATGAGTTGGGCAGGTCTTTTCCTAAAACTGGTAAAAACTTAAATATAAATGTTTTTTTTTTAATTTAAATTTTAATGGTATTATAAAACTAAGTTTTTTATTATTATTTTATTTTTTTATAAAACTAAGTTAGTGGCCATCTTGCATATATAATTAATCTGATTTTAATTACAAATGGAGTATCCAAATTGACTTTTTCTTCGATGCAAAGTCAATTAGCGTAGAGACTTCCTATTAGGTCTAGGCAATAGCCGTCACAAGATTTGTACTTAGTGATGATGATAAAGTTGTACATGACAATTGACGAGGCAGAGTTATTTTTCTAGCGATTCAAAGAATAAAATATTAATTATATATTTTTTTAACTTATCTCATTATTTCCAATTTGAGATTTTGTATTTGTTTAACGGGTGTTTTGCTAGTTAAGTTAACATAATTGTTAATATAATATATTGGCACACAATAAGAGCATATCACGTGATAGTAGTCTATGCCAGTATTCTTTTTTATTATATATACATGTCTCAGTCTTTGCAAAGAGACATGACATATACGTAGACTATTAGGCTTGAACTCACTCTTTCTTTCAGTTTTACTGCTCCCTTTCTCTAACTTGATTGTCTAAGTGCCTAGGAACTCAACTAGGACCTTGCTCCCGTCCATTATTTGCAGGTTCACCTTGAACGCAAGAAAATCACCAGATTACTAGGGATACTGAGACGAGAGACAGCTCGGATAGATTCAATATTAACATTAGCATCGTCCGTGAGAAATTATTTGACTTAGTTTGCCTACCCATTGCCACTATGGTAAATAGGGAAGAAGAGACTCAAGAGCAGCACATGACAAGAACAAGAAAAGAAGTAGAGACCACG
Organism: Quillaja saponaria; assembly: GCA_029379385.1. Taxonomy (NCBI): domain Eukaryota; kingdom Viridiplantae; phylum Streptophyta; class Magnoliopsida; order Fabales; family Quillajaceae; genus Quillaja; species Quillaja saponaria. The sequence continues at coordinate 29,396,193 of CM055607.1, read as the reverse complement.
TCAGGCCCTTGCTCCCTAGGATCTAAATACACCGGTCATGCAGAGGCAATACGTGGAACTCATGGCTGCATTGGGAGAGTTTTCAGCAGTCAGGAGAGCTAGGTCCCCTCCTCAAGCTAGGTTGAAGATTTCATTTGAAGATTTGGAGGACAACTTGGGAAGTGAACACATGACTGAACTAATAGTAGATCGAGGGCTCGATGTGCTGAAGCTTGACATCCTTTCACTAATAGTGTGACAGATTGTCCCATCCCCCGGGGGTTAAGATCCTAGCTTTGGAGCAGTACCATAGGATGTCATATCTTGTTGACTTTGTGGTTGGTTTCGAGTCATTGATGCTATTGTATGGGGTTCCCAACTAGATGATGTGCTGGCATTTGGGTTTACTTTGAGGGGGAATGCTGAAATGGTGGTTCTCCCAACTCAAACAAGACTCCATCCGTTCCTTCTGGCAGTTGGTCACCCAATTTAAGCGTCATTTTATAACTAATTTGAGACAGAAGAAGGACGCCACTTATCTTTTCGCTAGGATGAGAAAGAATCTCTTAAGGAGTTTATAGGGTGCTTTAACTCGGCAACTTTGAAAATAGATGATGTAAATCCTCAGGTAGTGATAATTTGTTTTGAAAGCAGGATTGAGGAAGTTAGAGTTCAGAAACAGTTTGAATAGGAGAATCCCAAAGACTCTGGAAGAGCTCATGAGACGAGCAGAGGAATATATAAATGCAGAGGAGGTGGATAAGGCCTTACCTGCGCCCTCTTATCAAAACCCTAAGAGATAGTGCTCACCCAATCTAATTGACAGGCAGGTCGCCTCCTAGAAGAAGGAGAAGTCTAGGAGGGAAAGAAAGGACCGCACCCCTCCCCATAAAAAATTTGAAAATTACAGACAGCTTAATAAAACTCGGATAGCTATGCTCATAGCCGTCCAGACAAAAGGCTTCTTAAAGTTCCCCAACACTCTGATGTCGTCGGGCAAGACCTCAGATCATTCAAAATTTTTCTTGTTTCACAATGGTCCAAGCCATGACACGGAGGAATGTTGGACACTAAAGGACAAAATAGAGAAGTTGATAAGGAAGGATTGTTTGACAGAGTTTGTCTAAAGGGAAGAAGTGAAAAAGGCTTGTCAGTGCGCCAATTATCTTGGAAAGCACTCTAATCGCCTCTTTGAAAGGGGATATGATAGAGATAGAGAAAGCGATGCATGGCGACCACCTAGGACTCCAGACGAGAGAGATATGGTTGTAGGAGTGATACACATGATTATGGATAGGTTCTCGCCTACGGGAAGAACATCTAGATGACCTTGGGAAAAAGGCTCGTCGAGCGCCATAACTTTCTCGGATGAGGATTTAGGCAGGGAGAAACCCCCCTATGATGACGCCTTAATAGTGTCCAACAAGATCTCCAACTATCAGGAACAGTGGATCCTAGTAGACAACGGAAGCTCGGCAGATATCATATGTACTCTAATTGTTTTGAATAGATGGGAATCTTAAAGGAGACACTTAAACCTTTTGATGGTTCCTTAGTTGGCTTTAATGTTGAATCAGTAGAGGTGGAAGGGGCAGTCGAGCTGTCAGTCACCCTGAAAAATAAAGATCTCAGCAATACTGTTATAGTATAATTCTGTGTAGTAAGGATACCGTTGGCTTATAACATCATATTGGGTTACCCTTTTTTGAATGCTGCTAAGGCGATACCCTCCTATTGGCATGTTTGTTTAAAATTCCTAACCTCCAGAGAGTGACCAGACATTGTTCCTTCGAGAGTTTACACACAAGAATAATCGAGGTCCTGCATGGATGATGTCAGGGTCCAGACCTGCAAAGAGGATGGATGTCTAGAAAAGAGCTGAATCAGTGGGGAAGTTTGCCTCAGTTAGCCTTTTTGAAGGCGACCTGGACAGAACCATGTTAGTGGGAATCGGGATAGGATAAGAAGTAAGAGAGGCCTTAATAATGGTCCTTAAGGAAAATGCGCAGGCTTTCGCCTGGTCTACTAATGATATGCCTGGGATAGATCATTCTATCGTACACTACAAACTGAACATAAACTCAAGATCCCTCCCAGTAAGGCATAAGAAGAGAAACTTTGTCGTGGATGGGTAGAAGGATATTCAAGAGGAGGTCTCCATGTTGTTTGTGGAAGGTTTTATCAGGGAAATACACTAACCAGACTAGTTGGCTAACGTGGTCATAGTAAGAAGGCAGAGCGAGAAATGGGGGATGTGTGTGTACTTTATTGATCTGAATGAGGCTTGTCCAAAGGATATCTTTCCTTTATCCCAGATAGATAGGCTGGTTGAAAGCTCTTCCTGAAACAAACTTTTAAGCTTTATGGATGTGTATGAGGTTATAATTAGATTAAGTTAGCAGAAGAAGACTAAGAGAAGACCTCATTTGTTGCAGAAATAGGAACCTACTAGTTTAGAATAATGTCGTTCGGTTTAAAGAACGTTGGGGCGACCTACCAGCTCTTGGTGAACAAGATATTTAGAGACCAAATAAGTCGCAATGTGGAAGTATTTAGGGGTGATAATGAGCCAAGCTAGCTCGTAAGCTACTCGTTTTTAGTAAAATGAGCCGAGGTTAATCTTTCCAAAGCTCGGCTCGTGAGCTCGCGAACTAGATCGTTTAATATTATTTATATATACATTTATAATAAATTTATTTATGTATAAAAAACTAACATAAATTGTTGCTTTGTTTAGTAGTAATTTGTATAAATACTTACTAAAGTGGTCTTGGGTTTAACTATCATTGCTTACAAAACTTTTTTAGAATTTTCAAGAGCCCTTAACGAACCAAGCCGAGTTTGAATATTTGCTCGCAAGCTTTTAAAGAGCTTAAACTCGCGAGCTCGAGCTTGCCTAAAGTAAGACAAGCCAAGCCGAGCTTTGCCAAAACTCGGCTCAAGCTCGGCTCGTTGACACCCCTAGAGGTATATGTCGATGACATGCTGATTAAGAGCTTCATTCTTCAATATGGGAGGACATGTACAAGACTTACGGGAAATCTTCTCAACGATAAACAAAAACAGGTTGAAGTGTGACCTCACAAAGTGTGCATTTGGCATTTTTGAAGGCAAGTTTCTTAATTTTATGGTTACGACGAGAGGTATAGAGGCTAATCCTTCCAAGATTATAGCTATTTTGGACAAGCAAAGCTCGATGTCTGTCAAGAAGGTTCAGAGGTTAACAGGTTGAGTTACTGCGCTGGTAAGGTTCATGTCCAAGTTAGCGGACCGGTGCTTTCTGTTTTTTCAAATTTTGAAGAAAGTTTTCTCATGGACAAAGACAGAGGAATGTGAGAAAGTGTTTCAATAATTGAAAGAATATTTGACCTTGATCTCAGTATTAGGAAAGCTACGAGAGGGCGAAATGCTGATCATGTACCTTCGCACCTCATTGGTGGCAGCCAATTCAGTTTTACTTAAGGAAAATGGTTAGCAGCAATAGCCTGTGTATGATGCTTACAGGGTACTTCAGGGTGAGGAGATCAGATACCCGCATATTGAAAAGGTCACCTTGGCCTTGGTGAGCTCGGCTCGCAAGCTTCGGCCAAACTTCCAGCCCACGTAGTAGAAGTTAGAACAAATCAGTCATTAAAGAAAGTCCTTCAGAAGCCCTAACACCTTGGGTAGAATGGTTTAATGGTCGGTTGAGCTCCGTGAATTCGACATCAAGTATAGTCCTAGAAACCACAATCAAGGCCCAAGCACTGGCAGATTTTATTGTCGAGTGTACGTTTTCGCCTGAAACATTGGGGAATCCAGACCCTGACATGGAATTACCTAAGCAAGATGGGTGGTTGATTTTTGTTGATGGGTCCTTAAGGAAATATGGTAGTAGGGCAGGAGCTACTTTAAGGTGCTTAGACGGGCAGGTCACCGAGTGCGCCATTAAGTTTGACTTTTTAGCCTCTAATAATGCCGTAAAACACGAAGTACTGATTTTAAGCTTGAAATAGGCCAAAGCAGTTGGAGTTGAAGGTCTTTTGTGATTCTTAATTAATTGTCAAGCAGATAGTAGGTGAATTCCTAACCAGATAGCTTATAATGATTCAATATCTAAAAAAGGTAAAGCAGCTCACCACTCACTTTGCTAAGATATTTATACAACATATACCTAAAAATTTGAATGGACAAGGTTGATGAGCTATCTAGACTTGACGATTCAATGGGGAGAAAATGACAATAATGTTCGAACTCACACCTTGAAGAAATCAAGCTATGAACAGTCATAACTATTGGCAGTACGACCGTCTGCTCCCTCTTGGACGACCCCGATAGTAGAGTATTTACAATCTGGCTTACTTATTGCTGATGGAGCAGAAGCCAAAACCGTCAAGAAGAGAGCTTCAAGATATTGTGTGATACAAGGTTAGCTATATAGGAGATCTTTTACCCATCTGTATCTGAAATGCTTGTTTGCTGAAGAGTCAGAGTACGCCCTGGTCGAGGTATATAGGGGGTATGTGGAGCACACATAGGTTTTAGAGCTTTGGAACAAAAAGTTTTGAAAGCAAGGTATTATTGGCCTACCTTCCAGAAGGACGCCGAGTCATGGGTAAGAATATGTGATAACTGTTAGAAGTCGGCTAGGGTACCTTGGCTACCTCCAAACTTGCTGATACCCATTAAATGCCCTTAGGCTTTTGCTATTTGGGGTTTAGATATCCTAGAACCTTTTTCTGTGGGCAAGGCTGGGAGAGTGGGAAATTTATACTTCACCAAGTGGGCTGAAGCCGAGCTTACAACCTTCATTACTGCAAAGGCGGTGGAAAAGTTCATGTGAAAAAATATCGTCTTTCATTTCGGAATATCTAGGGTAATTGTTACGAACCACAGAAAATAGTTTGACTGCAGACCTACTAGGACTTGGTGTTCTGAGTTAGGAATAGATTTGTGTTTCTCCTCGGTAGCTTATCCGTAGGAGAATGGGCAAGTAGAAGCGATTAATAAGGTGCTTTTATAAGGGTTGAAGAAAAAAGTAGACAAGAATAAACTAAACTGGGAAAAGCATTTGCAAAATTTGCTATAGTTATACCGAACTACGATGAAGGTCACTACAGGAGAAATGCTTTTCAACCTCACTTATGGCTCATAGGCAGTCATTTCGGTAGAAATAAAGCTCTGTTCACCCTGGGTGGAATTTTTCAGTGAAAATAGCAACAAGGCAGAGATGAAGGCAAGCCTTGACCTTCTAGAAGAAACTAGGGGAAAAGCTCGTATTCGTCAGATCGCCTACTAACACATTACAGCCCGGTACTTTAACGACAAAGTAAAGGCAAGACCTCTGAAAGCAGGCAATTTGGTTCTCATACTAAATTAGTTGAAAAGTGGCAGCTTGGATGGAAAATTCAGAGAATCTTAGGGAGGCCCATACCAAATCGACGAGGTGGTAGGCCCTGGAGCTTATAAAATCAGGACAAACAATGAAAAGATTCTCCCAAGTAGTTTCAATGCGTAACATCTTAAAATATACCATCGTTAATGTACACAGCTCGATGACACTACAGATTGCCTTGTTTTGTAATTGTCCGTATCACTATATATAGAATTCTCTTTTTGTAGATTATCAATGCCTTATTTACTTTAATGTATAAGGCTTTGCCAAGAAATCCATGGGCAAAAAATGGTTAAGATTCACCTGGTCGATCAATGACATAGACAGAGAACCTAACCTCCTGTGGTGCTCGACGTGCTAGCAAGTAAGATTGGTAGGCTTTATCCCCGCGGTTTGAGCTACCCTTGAGCTTGTCTGTAGGGAGTGTAAAGTACAAGGAGGAACCATCACTTACGGACGTTAAAGGTTAAACCCTATACCAGCATGGTGGAGCCCCGAGAAGTTAGCATGATTGGCTATGATGTCCAATTTTGTTATTCCTTGCTCGGATATATAAATCTCCAAAAGTACGACTCTTGCTGAGTCCGACCTAGTGGAACCCGTATACCCCATTGGGATGAGAAAATGACGACAGAATAAATTCTGCGACTAAGAAGAAGGACTTTACATGAATTATGGGTACATAAATTTAGGTTGCCGAGTATGAATTTCTTTATAAATTAGAAGTAGAATAAATACAAGTTAAAGTAGAAAATAAGAGCTTCATCCATAAATGTGTAAAATACATATCACAAATTCATAATTCAATATTGTTAAATACATCACAAATTCAAAGTGTAAGCTGGACTGCTGGTCGCTAGTTCCATTGTTGACCGACTTATCATCTCTATCTATGTTGGTGTCAGTGTTTTGAGCAGCCTCCTCGCCAGCAGCTTCTTCGTCCTTAGCCTCTTTATCGGACTCTTCCTTTTCTGCAGCGGCTTCAGCCTTGGCGAGCACCCTTACTAGCCTCTCCTCTTCGTTTGCCTCTTCTTTACTAGGCCACTTAGCCTGACATGTCACACCCTCATGGAGGCATGACTGGCTGGAGGACTGGAGAACCAACCTATTTAGCCCTGAATCCAAAACAAAGTGACGAACATGACTCTTAACCCATCCAAAGGATAAAATAACTGTTATAAAACGAACATTTATTGTAAACCTTTTATTTGCTGAAATAGCTAAAGATTTACAAAAAGATATTAGCATGGATCCATATCCATAAGGAACATACCTCAAATACAAACCTATATGCTTGATCTCATGCAACCATAATACCAATACAACAAGGAGCTCTGCTCCGACCATATCCTAACCAAAGCAAAATAACTAGACTCTTATATCACACCAAAATTTGACACCTCACAGTTCTAGTGTGGCTGCAAACTTTCATCCTTAACTGCAAGTCTGGGATCCTGAAAACACCGAGCCGTATTCACTTGGCAAGTCATAAGCTCGGCGATGCCATATACCGAACTCCTGTCACTATAAAAAAATTCACGAGAAAGGGGTGAGTCTAAGGGACTCCGTGAGTGAAAAATCGTACCCAAAAGGTACTAGCATCACAAAACACAAATATGTAACACATAAATTAACATCATGTAATATTTTTCATAAAACATTTCACGTTACCCATATACGTCGTACATTTCACAATTTCACAATTTATATGACATACAGAATCACAATTTACATCAGAGTAACACTATCACACAAAGCAATCAAAGGACCAACGAGTGACCCAGCCCCGCACAACATTATCACCCCTTACCGGGCATTTACACTCCCCCACAACAAATTAATTTCCGTACACAATCCATCCCACTGGGGCTAAGCACTCAATTTAAAAAAAAAACATTTATCAGAATTTCTCATGATTTTAAATCAAGGTATCCTAGGTGCACCTGGATCTTGATTTCAGAAATAAAAACCATTTTCCAAAAAATATTCACGAGTTGGCCCTTATCAACCACAAATAATGTCAACACAGTAACCAATATCAAGCAAACATTATTCAAGCAAATTACTGAAATACTCCACTAGCTTACTTTCCATGTATCACGCATATTCAAATAAACATATAATCACACATACTAATCTAGCCCCTAAAGGCAGCAATTAACCACTCACCTGTTACCCATTTCATTCGTCACTAACACTTGTGTCCATGCGTCTCATCAGGTTCATATTGGAATCCAGAACTGAAATTCATAATTTCAAATACTACTTAGTTCATAAACATTATTGTTATACTCTTTTACTTACTAAACTTATATTTAAACTTATATAGGTTTAGTTATGAAAGTTTTCCTTTAAACTATTACATGTCAATTAATATGGATTAGACTTTAGGTGATAAGGTTATCAATGAAGAAGGCTTTTAAATATCTTGACAAAGCATATAATAGGAGTAGGGCTGGCAATGAGCCGAGCTAGCTCGCGAGCAGCTCGTGAGCTACTCGTCAAGAGCTCGGCTCGAGCTCGACTCGTTTACTAAACGAGCCGATCTTGAGCTTTACTTTTGAGCTCGTTTAGTAAACGAGCTGAGCTCAATCTTTGCAAAGCTCGGCTCGTAAGCTCGCGAGCCAGCTCGTGAAAAATAATTAAATATATAATTTTTTAATATAATATATAATATATAATAAATATTTATTTTTTATTTTGTAATAAATAAATAATTATATTATTTACATTAATATATAACATTAAAAATCTAATAGACTTATATTATTTTTAATTTAATAATTATAGTATAGTTTAGTATTTTAAATAGAATTGAAATAGCCAAATTGTACAACAGCCAAACAATAATTAGAAATACAACAAAAAAAAGGAAAAAAAAATATAAAAAATATACAATTGAGATTTAGGAAGATAGGGTTTCATCTCTTCTTGCATCAATGTTTTTCAACGCCGCCAGCACTCTTGCCTGCCTCTTGCCTCTTGCCTCTTGCCTCTTGCCTCTTGCAGAGTTGCAGTCTTGCCCCACGCCGACCAACCATTGCTTTCCTCTCTGCTCAAGTCTCACGCCCATTTGCCTTTCTGTTCTAGCCAGCCATTTCTTGCTTCTCTGTTCTCACACCGTCAGCCACCCATCTTTCTTCTCTCCTCACGCCTCTCTGTTCCAGCTAACCACCTATTCCCTCTCTGCTCAAGCCTCACCGATCTCGCCTCTCTGTTCAAGACTCACTCCTCACGCCTCAGCCTCACACTCGGCCTCGACCTCACGCCGCGACCTCACACTCGGCCTCGACCTCACGCCGCGACCTCACTCCTCGGCCTCACGCCTCGGCCTCGACCTCACGCCTCGGCCTCACGCCTCTGCCTCACACCCGGCCTCGACCTCACGCCGCGACCTCACTCCTCGGCCTCGACCTCACGCCTCACTCCTCGGCCTCGACCTCACGCCTCAGCCTCACGCCTCGGCCTCGACCTCACGCCTCACTCCTCGGCCTCGACCTCACGCCTCACGCCTCACTCCTCGGCCTCGGCCTCACGCCTCTCTGTTCAAGCTTCACGGGTCTCGCCTCTCTGTTCAAGCCTCACGCCTCACGCCTCGGCCACACGCCTCACCCCTCGGCCTCACGCCTCACGCTTCACACCTCACATTTTCTTCAACGCCTCTCAACTCTCAAGACTCAAGCATCACAGATTCACAGGCAAGGTTAGTAATTTCTTTTTGTTGGTCATTGGTTAGTGACTTAGTGTTTATGAACTTTTAGTAATCTCCTGCTATGTACCTGCAAGGCTGCAAATAGGAGACTGAGATAGAATCTGTTTAAACATTTGCTAAAACATCCTTCAAGCATCATTACTTTGTATCATGCAACCATATCCAGCTTCCTTTGTGTTTTTCTTTTTAAAAAAATAATACTTGTGCAATTTTGTTAATGCAGGTTCTGTTATGTCAAAAAATTTAGTAGATGCACCTTTGCCTTCTGTCGAAGAGTCTATCACAGGCCCACTTTTGCTTGATCATGAAATGGATAGTACACAAGGAGATCCGATTGAAATTGATGATGATGAGGAGGATACAGATGAGGGTATACCTGATAAAAAAAGGAAGAAAAAATCTCAAGTGTGGCTAGAGTTCAAGGAGATAGAAGTTGGTGATGGCACTAAGAAAGCTGAATGTATGCACTGCAAGCAAAGGCTTAAGTATGCTGGAACTACTAGTCAATTAAAGAGGCATTTGGATAACACTTGTACAAGAAGGAAGATTGCATTAAGATCGCAAAGGATGTTGAATGTGGTACCAGTGGCACCTGGTATCTCTAAAGGTGAGTCAAGTGACATTTCCACTTTTCAGTATGATAATGCAAAAGTGAGAGATAGTATAGCAAATTTTATTCTTGTGCATGAGCATTCATTTTCTATTGTGGAGGAAGAATTTTTTACTATGATGATGAAAACATGCTCTCCTTTGTATCAAAAGATTACACGAAATACTGCAAAAGCTGATTGTATGGCTATTTATGAACGGGAGAAAAAAAAGTTAAAGACACAATTGAAAAATGTCAACAAAATTAGTTTAACAACTGATCTTTGGAGATCTGGTCAAGAAATAGAGTATATGGTAGTTATAGGACACTTTATTGATTCAAATTGGAATTTGCAAAAAAGAGTCCTTAGCTTTGTGGATGTACCTCCTCCACGTGGTGGAGTTGATATAGCTGATGCTTTGTTTAAGTGCATGACTGAATGGAGTATTGAAAGTAAAGTTTTTTCTGTTTCAGTGGATAATGCATCTTATAATGATGTTGCTATTAATGTTTTAAAAGATACATTCTCAAGAAGAAAACATTTGTTGTTGGGGGGAAAGTTATTTCATGTTCGTTGCACAGCACATATTCTAAATCTTTTAGTGCAAGCTGGCTTGAGTGCAATAGGTGATGTTATTGAGAATGTAAGGGCAAGTGTGAAGTTTTTAAAAAATTCTGAATCTAGACTTTTAAAGTTTAGTGAGATAATTCAGCAATTGAAATTGTCATCTAGGAAGTTGATTTTAGATTGTCCAACTCGTTGGAATTCAACTTATGAAATGCTAACACTTGCATTACAATTCAAAGATGCATTTCCCTTGTTTCAAAAAAGGGAACCACATTATAAACATCTACCTAGTGTTGAAGATTGGAATAGGGTGGAGCTTGTTTGTGAAGTTTTAGAAGTTTTCAGTGTTTCTACTAAGATGATATCTGGGAGTGAGTATCCAACATCAAATTTGTTTCTTTCTGAGATTTACAGAGTGAAAGAAGTTTTGGAAAAGAAAACAAATGATCAAAACATTTTCATGAAAGAGATGATAATGAAAATGAGGGCTAAGTTTGACAAGTATTGGGGTGAATGTAACTTGCTTATGGCTTTTGGGGCTATATTGGATCCAAGATGTAAAATGAGGTTTATAGAGTTTTGCTTTCCATTGATTTACCCTAAAGATGAAGTGACAACTAATATTGCTTCAATTCGTGGGTCTTTATATGAGCTTTATAATGAGTACGCCACTTTACTTGCTTCAAATGTTGATGAACATAATGAGGAAGTGGTTTCTCAAAGCACTGGAACTTCAAGTGGTTCTTTGGTTAGTTCTAGGAGTTTGTTGAAAAAAAATTCAGCTTGGTCGCAATTTGATCAATTTGTGCAAAGGGTTGAAACAGTCCAACCAGAAAAATCTGACTTGGATGTGTATTTGGAAGAAGGTGTTTTTAGATGTGCTGATGATCCATATAATTATTTTGATGCCTTGAATTGGTGGAAGGCAAACAGCCTAAAGTATCGGGTTTTGTCTCTAATGGCTTGTGATATTTTAGCAATTCCCATCACTACAGTGGCTTCGGAATCCACCTTTAGTGCTGGTGGTAGAGTTATTGATACTTATCGCGCTTCTTTGTCCACTGATACTGTGCAAGCTTTGGTTTGTGGGGGAGATTGGGTGCGTCACAAATTTGGAATCAAGAAAAAACCACGTAAAGTAAGTTTTAAACATTTCTTAGTGATTAACCTTCATGAATTACTCTATAAAGTTTTAAATTTCTGATTCTGAAAATTTATTTGTTTTTTTAAAATTGATTGTCTTATTGTAGAGAGACAATACATTATTTGAAGAAGAGGTTGTGATAACCATTCCATAAAAATACATGCTTGGAGCAATTAAGGTATGATAGTTTATTGTTATTGATATTATACAATCTTAGAAAAAAGAATGAAAATACTTTCTTATACTTTGTTAATTAGTTTTTGATTTGTAATAATATTAAGATTCTAGTTATGGCAGTGGCAGGTTGGCAGCAGCAGTAGTGGCAGCAGTGGAGGCAGCGGCAGTGGCAGCAGCGGCAGCGGCAGTGGCAGCGGCAGTGACAGCAGTGGTGGCAGTGGCAGTGGCAGTAGCAATGACACAGTGGTAGTGGCAGAATGGACTACCATTGGCAATGGCAGACTTGACTTTGTTGAATTTAAAAAATTTGAAGTTATTTGAGATTTGTTTTATTGCTTTGTCATTTATTTCTTGGATAATACTTATTTAGATTGGTTTGTATGATATTGATGGATGATTTGTTATTAAAGCATTTAAATTAGATTTTAGGCCATTATTTTGATTGGAATAGGGTAAAATTGATATGGCTCACGAGCTTTAACGAGCCGAGCTCGAGCCTGGATATTTCTTCACGAGCTCTTAACGAGCTTTGGCTCGCGATCCTTAAACGAGCTCGAGCCGAGCTCAAGCTCGCCTAAAATGAGACGAGCCGCCGAGCCGAGCTTTGTCAAAGCTCGGCTCAAGCTCGGCTCGTTGCCAGCCCTAAATAGGAGAAACCATTAGAAAAGAATAGAAAGCATTTAGTGTGTTAAAAATGTTAAAGATGTCCAAACTTGAGGTTTGGACCAGTGTCCACTTTAACGGTCATATTTTTCTCCATGAAACTCCAAATTTAGTTTCGTAAAATTTATAAAATACTAGACACATATAGCTTTATAATGTTATATAATTTGTAATTTTTGGATTTGTATATCAAAACAGTTTATTATTTGAAATTGCATCAAATTATGTAACACGCAGGATTTTTGACAGCTTTGACCTGACCGCAGTTAATTGAACATAACTTTCCCTAGGTAAAATGAAATCTGATTCTGTTTATTGGGTTTATTAATAGACAAGTATATCTATCTTTATTATTTAAAAAAAATTTCTAAAATCTGTCACGAACCCACTCAATTTCTTACATGAACCAAGAACAGGACACTACGAATCCTGCCTGACCTAGCCAGAGTTTAACAGCTATAACTCATAACATAATCGGAACCAAGCTACGAAATATTACAAATAACATTTCAAGACTATAAGCTACATTCTATCTTTTGAACTTTTAATTTAATTCTGCCCCGAAGCAGCTCAAAATACCTAATTTCAGGTACCAATGAAATCTGTCCCCTGCTCCCTTCAAAACCAATTAACTCTCCTTGTTCATATCGTTACTCACATCCAACATTAATCTATCAACATTGCTTATATTCCCATTAAACTTCTTATTTAGAATTCCTCAAGATTTAGAATATACAATTTCTATATTAACATAGTTGATCCTACCTTTTTATTTCACATTTCAACACATTTCAAATCAGGTTCTAAAGAATTACCACGAACTCACCTTAACTCATTATTTTAACTTTCATCAAACATCTTAGATGCATTAGATTCTCCCACTAATTTGCGTGTATACCAATCCATATCTATCTCAATAGTTCAATATAATTCCTCAATTTTTAATCATGTTCATACTCTGATTTGTGTTTAGATTAAACTCACTACTTAATATATATCAAAACTTAAATTAAATTATATTCACATCACTTATCTTAATTCCAAAATTTTCTTATTCTTTTTTTTCCAAGTTCCAAATAACCAAAGTTCTTATTCATAATCTCATCCATTCCTAAATCTAAGTCATTAAACTATCACTAATCTTAAAATAATTGAAATGTTAAGTTAAGAAACTACCATATTGTCCAGAGAAGTTGCTGCCCTTTGCAACACTCCCACGGATTGAACCAAGAGAGAAAGCAAGTACTGCTCTCCTTCATTCCTCCATAGGTGAACCAAAACAGAGCATCAACTCCTTGCTCTGCTGTTGCCTTTTCCGTCAGCACCTCCACAGCAACCGGTATTCCTCTAGGCTGACAGCAACGCCCAACCTCATCCCCCACAACCACCTTCCCACGGTCACACTAGGCTACTACACTCCAAACATCAACTACTGTTACAACCTCACATAAAACAGCCCCTACGTTACGCCTCCAAAGGATCGGTCAATTTGTGATTCAAAACTAAGAAAGTCAAGATGGCCACAAGGAGGAAAAGAAAGGGGTTTTGGTTGCAAGAGAAAATGATATCCATGGCCGAGCTTCACACTCTTCATGAGGAAAGGCAACAATTTCGGACAAGCAAGAGAATGAGGCAAAACAGAAGACTCTAGAATAGCCAAGAATGGGAGGAGAAGAAATCGTGCAAAAATGGAGAAGGAAACGTGAAAGAAAGAAAAGAAATAAGAAAGTAAAATCAAGATCAAGCCATTAAAATAAAATAAAAACATGGTGGGTATATATATATATATATTTTTTTTATTTTTTTTAACACCCTTATTATACTTATCAATAAAATTTTACCAATAATGTGGTGGAAATTAATTCTTTTATTATACACATGTTGATATATACGTACAAGTATACAAGTTTATTCAAGTAATAATATAACTTAATTTTCACATTGTAACTAGATATATACAAACATTTTAAAACATATTTTAATATATCAAATTATAACTTATTTTAATATATAACTCAACGTGGCGACATCGGGTTATAACATGACATATGTCCAAGGAGGGGTTATGCTCTTTTCACCAGACCCTACAACAGACCCAACCATGATCAAAGATCATCTTTCGACACTTGTCAGCATTTTTAAAATTTTTTACAGCTATTCGGGTCTCCTTCCTAGATGAGTCTAGCTCATCCCTCAGTATGGCAATCTCCTCATCTTTTTTGGCATGGACCTCTCTAGCCTGGGTGAGTTCTTCCTTTAGCCGTGCCACCTCGGACTCCTGTGATCGACAATGTTCAAGCTCCTCTTTGAGGTGAGCTACCTCTTCGTTTTGCTTTTGGCATTGTTTTAGCCAACTCTCTACCTCGCCCCCCAAACGTTAGACTTTGACTTTGAGTGCATCATATTGTTTGGTGGCAGCTCGTCCCTCAACCTCGGCCTTTTCATCTTGTATTAATCGAGCTTTCAGCTTCTTGTTCTCTTGCACAATGCTAATTAACTTATTGGTGGAATACTCGGCGTCCTTCAGGGCTTTTTTCAACTTATCGTATAGGGACGCCTGATATTGTATGGACTGCAGGTTGACAGGTTTGTATTAAAAATAGCATGTATGAACAACATTGCAACAAAAAACAAAGTGTAAGCTGTTTGCCATACCTAAACTCCAGTAGACAGCCCGATAATAAAGGCACTATCCAAGGGCAGGTCATCTATTAGAGCCGTATCTGCCAACATAATAGTCTATCGAGCGATAGCAAAGGCAGCGCTCGGGATATCGCTAATATAGGCATCCTCCTTGGCACCTAAAAAATCATGTGATGGCACTTTAGCAATAGAAAAAGCCATCTGGTCCTAAGGGCTTCTTGAGGGAGGACTCGACTCTCGCCCTTTTATGTGGGCGAACAAATCTGGGAGAAATATGAGGTGTTCTCTCATGCTCATCCGCAGGGACCGTGCTCAAGGGTACGACGTCCCTCACCATCTCCGCAGATTAGGACTCTTCTGAAGCTCGGGGAATTGACAATCTCTCAAAAAGAGAGTGGTTAGGGACTGAACTTTTCTTCACCACCTTCTTGGGAGGTCGACTACTCCCATTTACTACTTTCTTGCCTTTTAAGGTCGATGCTTTTTTTACTTTTTCTTTGATAACTATGAGCTTTCGCCTAGAGCCAACTCTCACTTTAGCAGCTTCTTATTCTAGTGTGAGACCCATGTCTGCAAAGGCCAAAGAAATCAAGAGCTCAGTAATAATAAAAATATTAAATACCAATCAACAATGCAAGAAAAATCTTCAAGTGCGAACCAATTGCCAGCTCCAATAGACTAGTCCTCCCAACGTTGTGCCAGAGGTAAAATGGACTGTGTAAAACAGTTTGCCTTACTGGTAATTTTTGTACATTAGGATCTTAGAGTACTTCTTATATTGTACTCGGTTCATCCTTGGGGGGTTTTTGGGTTTCCAAGTCCTCAATATGCTCCACTTATATAGCAAGCAGGTGGTGCGAGGAGCCTCGACGAAGAAGTAGCAAGGTTTCCACTCCTTATTATTATCAAGTTGCCCATTGTACAGGTCATTCTTGGCCTAGAAATTAATCTAACCCCGATGAGTTCTTAAGGTAGTGCAGATGCTTGAAGACTATTTGGGATAGGTGAATTGCTAAAGTTTGGAATACACTGATGAAAGTAATAAGAAATCGCCAAGCATTGGGGAAGATCTTAGTTGGACAGATTCCTAAGGTGTTCAGTATTTTAATAATGAATGGATATCGAACTCTCGCTTTAATGTACTCCTCATGGAAACACAAGGTGTTAGGTTGAGAGTTATGTGGGCTATCTCCATAAGGCTCGACCTTGTATACTTTGGGCTCAACAGGCTCAAATTATAACCTACTTAAGGTCTTTAGCTTTGCATCACTTGCTACATTCTTTATGACACTCATTGCAGCAGTGTTGGTTTGAGGCCAAAAGACCGCCACATCGTCCTCAAACTCTTTATTCTCATCCCTCTCAGGCGAGAAGCAGGACAAGGCAGTGACATTTTCCTAAAACTCGAAACTCTTAAACTCAGTGTTATCCAAGCCCGATGATACATGAAGAAGATAAGCTAGGGCTTTGGGGAGCACTTTTCCCATCCCAAGGTGGTAAGTAAGCTCCTCACCTATAAGCACTATGGTGCCATCTGCGGGGTAGTCACCAAACATAGTTGGCGAACTGAAAAAACTTGAAAAAATTTGAAAGAAGTTTAAAAGCTCATTGGATAATCTGGTTAGACTTAAAATGGCAGAGCTTCGCTAGTAAATTTGAAAGTGAGACACAAAGAAGGATAAACTCTTTATATAGGCTTCACAAGCTTCTCTCATACACCGTGCCAAGTGTATCAAGGACCTATGGCTCAACACCGTTAGTAGCCTATCAAATCGTCTAATAAAAAGAAGATCCTACCAGGAATGTGAAAATTTGCAAGATAGCCAATGATAGAAGGGAATCAGGCCCACGAGCGTCACACTTCTAGGTTACATCTCGCTTTTTTCGGCAACCTAATCATTTGTCGCTTAATTTCGACTCTCAGTTATCAGGTTCCAGCGACCTAAGAAGTCTTTCACAAGTTTTGGCGTTTTGGCAACCTAAAAAGCCTTTCACAAGATTTTCTCAAGGCTTATTGTTCGGGGACTAGTGTTAATATAATATATTGACACCTAATGAAAGCCTTCCATATAGCAGTCATCTGATAACTTGAAGGAGTGAACAATTCAGGTAGCTTATGCTGGTATTCTTTTCTATTATATATACATGCTTCAATCTCTAAAAAGGGCCATAACACACACTTAGACTATTAGGCTTGAACTCACCTTTCCTTTCAGTTTTACTACTTTCCCTCTCTAACTTGATCAGTCTGAGTGTCTAGGGAGCTCACCCAGGACCTTACTCCTATCCATTATTTGCAGGTTCACCTCGAAGGCATAAAGGTCGCCAGATCGCCAAGGATACCAAGACAAGAGACAACTCGGACAAATTTAACATTAACAATAATAAATTAACTAATTTGATCAGTTCTCTAGACAAAGCTAGCAAAAATTAGAATTTTAGATTTATATTTTTGACCATTGAACTATTGATTAAGTAGCATTAAGCCATTAATAGGAAATTTTATAAAAGAATTTCTTTTAATTTTTTTTTCTATTTCAGTTTGTCTATGCCAGGACCCGTGAGATATGATATTGATGAATTTAACTACTAAACACAACTAAAAGGCTGAGCTAGAGATTTAGATTTGGGCTGAAAATTGTCCAAGGGCCCTCTAAAATGGAAGCTTCATCTACAACTTTTTCGTATTCTCGTTGTCTTAGTAAAATGTAGATTTGAAATTGTGATGGGGTAGTCTTACACAAGGCATGTTAAAGTATCACGGCCCATTTTCCATAGCCTTTAATTTTGAAGGTTTGGACAGTACTGCTTCTCTACATAAAGTATCACGGCTTCTCTACATAAAGTATCACGGCCCATCTTCAAAAGTCTGACCATATATAGCCGATTATTGGGAGAACATTCCATAAGGTGGAGTATTTGCCATCTCTAGCTCCAACCCTGAAGCTCAGTGACTCTCCCTCAAACGAAGCATCCGCAAACCATTTTTGACCCCAAGTTCCGGTCAAAGATGTGCATTCAAGTTTGTCAGAAACCCTCGTGACTTGAACGCTGGTGACTTCCCCAGCTCCTCCAACATTCCATAGTGAGACCTGACGCCCAGTTATTGTGAATCGAATTCCTCGTTGCTTCTTTCATGGAACCCTACATTAACATACAAACATTTTTCTTGATGAGTTCTTTAACTGGATCAGTTGCTAGTGCGCAGGAAAGCAAGAGAAAGAGGTGTAACCTGCGGTATTTGACTGGAATATTTCCAACCTTGGGCTCAGTAATTTTAAGATAAGCAGGGATGGCTAAGTCGAAGTGCTCACGTGGTGGGTTGCACCATCCTCCACTGCCACTTATGTAATTTAGGGGCCATATGTTGGTAGCCATAACCATGACAGATTGTTGCCCTCCCTTGCACAATTGAGGGGATTCACATTTGATTTCGTAACATGCACCACATATCTACCCATCGTTGAACAAAGCTGTGCTTAACGCTGCTGTATCAAGCCCATACCCTTGTATGCACAAGCTCCTCCTGCAATCCAAAAATATATTTAATTTCTTCTGAATTTAGTCACACACACACTATATATATACATGTACATTGATTAATTAATGAAATGATTGAATTAAGTCTTAACTTAATATATTGCATGCATATGCACGTCATACGTACTGTATGTTCCCGAGTCACCTTCTTTGGATGTGCATTGAGCTTGCTTCCATGGCTAGGTTGGAAACTTGGCCTGTGGTGCTTGGGGGCAATTACGTGTCTTCCTTGTCCTCCAGCTGCACCGTGGTGATCGCCATTTGATTTCCATGAGGATTGAACCTTTGCATTAACATCAGGAAGAGAGAATGCAATTACAAAGAGCAGCAATGATGCCCCAATAGGGCGCCAGCTCGCATAGGTAATTCCAATGCACCGGCAATACTTGAAGAGGAGGTTGGCGTGGCCTCTGGTTAGTAGGGTTGGTTTCTCTTTTTATGTAAAATGCTTCTTCTAGGGTTTTTGAAAAGTATTTATGCTTAATTACATTCATGTATTTTGGCAGGTATATATATATGTAACAAGGATTTAGTTATATTTGTTAAGATTTTTTCTGTTTCAGTCATAAATGAGAAGATCCATCTATTTTTGAACAACTAACAATCTCATGATCACATCCTTTGCTAAAAAAAATTAATGATTTGACCACAAATGACATGAAAGTGTTCATGTCATTTAGTTGCAAGAGATATAGGAGAAAGATTCAAAGTAATTAATTGATTAGATGATGTATAAATTAGTTGATATTATTAAATTATTTATTAATAATAATTGGTCATTTATTTCATTTTTATTTAAATAAATTTAAAATTGACATCACTAATCACCTGAGTAGAATTATATAAATTTGAGAATCAAGTCTATCATTAAAGATTTAAAAATGAGTTAAAACTTTAGAGTTACCAAGAACATGAAATTAAATGCATATTAATATGTTATTATTGATCATATGAAGTTGATATGATCGACATGATATGACCAAAAAAAAAAAGACAATTTTTTAATTACTTCTATTTTCCCTCCTTATATTTTCTTAACTTTCCAAGAGAAACTTATATTTATTCATTACCTTTTATTTCTTCCGGCTTTCTTTGCACTCTTAATTTGTTCCATTGTTTGTACAAATTTAGTCACCCCAATAGTATTAGATAAGTTTATTTAACATATTCTTTTCATTTTACTCCTTTTTAAAAAAAAATTATTTACGATCAATGTCTTTAGGCTAGCTTAACCCACCTCAACTAATCACTTCTCTAATTAGATTAAAGGCATTAACACGAGAATTAAAAATTTTGTGAAGATTTTACTTTACATGGTCTCCAATAAGATCCAAATCTAGGAAGTCAATAAAAAAACATATATTCTTGAAACCAAACTAATTCTCATGGGTTATTTTTCTCCTCCTACTTTTCTTAACATCCCAAATAAAATTTTTATCATCCATTTTATTTCTTCCCAATTTCTACCTATTCTTAATTTATTTATTTCGTTTCCAAGCAAGAATAAAAGTGAGGACATTATTCCACGTTTGTACATGTGCACTTGACCTCATTTGGGACTTGACGCAGTCATGAATTATATTTTCTATATTGGAATTAAGATATGCATTGAAGAAGAAATTAATAAACCATCAAGGTCTGTTTCCCCACTAATTGTTTGTAATGAGCTCAATATCTTAATTAACACGTGATTAGCGTTAAATGCGGTAATATTATATTTAATCCTACATTGTTATATCGTAGAAGAATTCGTTTTTGGTGGTTTTCAGACATAAAGAAAGTACTGCAGCAGCCAATGGACCATATCTAATTCCTTTTTGACGAACCCTATCCATCTTGGACAAATGAATTATAAATATCAATCTTTTATTTGAATCCAATATCATCACATAACAAAGCAAATTAACACCAACAAATTAATTAGATGAAGAGTAATACCCAAATTGTTATTTTCCAGCTTAGTTTGACCTTCCTATCATTCTTTGGAATAAATATTAACTTTTTAATTTTTTTCTTTCTATTATCATGTTTACAATTGAAATATAACTAAAGTTATGCTTATGATGGTAAAAGCAGTACATTTACATGCTTTGGTGGACCTGACTACTTCATCACTTTCTGCCCTTAATCTCAACGAAGAATTTTTCATTTATATTTATTTTGATAGAATTTATCATTTCTTCTTTTCGATGCCCCTCCTCACAACCATATGCCGCATTTTTAAGAGAAAATAAAATATGTGATCACTATTTACTTTTTTTGATTTGCTGGTATATACTATTTGAAGTTGACTTGTATTCTATAATTTTAGAGGCACATGATTTTAAGTATCATGTGAAGACAAAATCCTTAAGAGAATTATATTTTGTAATTTAGAATACAACCTATACCAAAAAAAAATTCACACATTTAATTTTAGGAACTATTCATTATACGGTGACACTTCTAGCTGTTTTTTAAGTTGGTATAAAAATAATTATTATAATAGACACACACATATATATATATATAACCTCTTTTGTGTGTTTATAGTAAGTAATTATTATTACAATTAATTTTTTATTATATACAATTCAATCTATTAACAATAAATTCACATTTTCATTTGACTAATGACTCAATGGTACAGAAACACTCCCAAATGTAAGATAAACTTTATTTGAATCCTCCCTCCCTTATTTGCAATCTAACTAGAAGAAGAAAGAGGAGCCAACAAGTCAAGCCCAAGGAAGGCGGAGGTGGGTCCCATGCATGAAGCCTAACATTCAGATCATGACCTAACTTTGCAAGGTGGTCTGCACAGAAATTTGCCTCCCTATACCACGCGACCAAACCTTAATTTTGGCGTGTATGGAGGAAAAAAACATGTCATTTTGTGGAAAACAGAAGTATGCAGTGAAAAGGAGATAAATCTAATAACGACCAAAACCATGGATTTTTATTTATTTTTACACCCCAATTTCACACTTAGTAATCACCAAGATTTGTGTTTATATATATTATTTGCTGTTTTGTCTGCTTATTAAGGAAAAAGTAAGGATAAGTATATATATATATTTTTTCATATTCTAAATAAATCCTACAATAAATTTACATTCCTTATAATTTCTACTTAATTTTTTATTTTATTTTTTCAAATAAGTCCTAAATTTGATACTTACACTTTTTAGTCACTTTTAACATTATGTTTTATTTTTAGCTTTAAGTTTAAAATATTTATTAAGTAGACTTTTTTTTTTTTCAAAAACAAGTTATTTAATTTATAAATTAAATTTATTATTTAATAATTAATAGAAGAATAAATCTAATAAAAATTAAAAATCTTATCATAATCCCTTTAATATATTTTTCAAAACTTTTTAAAAAAATTAGAGTCAATTGCACTTTACCCCTATGAACTACCACTCATTTTGCAATAACTTTCATAAACTATTAAATTAGGCACCAACCTCCTTATTTGAGTCATAATCAAAAAATAATCGTCACTCATCCAAATTAGTCATTAATCTAACAAATTAATTGTAAAAGACTAAATTACCCTCATTATAATTTTTTTTATGTCTTCTCCTCTTTACATATTTTTCTTTTCATTTTTTATGAAACCAAATTCTTTATAATATTGATTTAATTTTAGCATACATAAATAATATTTGAATCTTTCATAATTTTTATTTTCTTGTCATAACATTCAAATTATCAATAGATTTACTAATTTTATTTTTCTAATTTAGAGAAATTATACAAGTTGTTTCAATTAGTTTTTTAATGATAATATTTTCATCAAAAATTTTATTTTCTTATTAATGTACTACAACTATTAAATAATATACTAAAATTGGATAAATATGAAGATTTTAATTTCTAGAAAAAGAAAAGTTGAAAGAAGAA
Organism: Quillaja saponaria; assembly: GCA_029379385.1. Taxonomy (NCBI): domain Eukaryota; kingdom Viridiplantae; phylum Streptophyta; class Magnoliopsida; order Fabales; family Quillajaceae; genus Quillaja; species Quillaja saponaria. The sequence goes on along the minus strand of CM055607.1, from coordinate 29,373,916 downwards.
ACAATAGATAGAAAGTGAAAGACATAAAAAAAATAATAATAAATAAAAACTTATAATATGGATAGTTTAGTCTTTTACAAGTTAATTTTTTAGATTTAATGATTAATTTGTATGAGTGCGGTTATTTGCTAATTATGACTCAAATAAGAGGGTTCTGTGTCTAGTTTAATGGTTTATGAGAGTTATTACAAAACGAGTAATAGTTCTTGGAGGTAAAATGCAATTAATCTAAAAAATTAAATAGAAGAAAAAATATGAAAAGAGATTATGAGAACTTTTTAATTTTTGAATTTTTTTATCTTTTCATTAATGTTATATAATGATTTTTTTTCCTAATTTTATATTATATAATTTTTAAATTATTCCACTAAATTAATATTTTAACTTAAAATTAAAACTAAAAATTAAGGATGAAAGTGACATAAAAAGTGCCAATTTAAATTTAGAACTTATTTACAAAAAAAAAAAAAAATGAATTTTCGGGAATGTAAAATTATTGTTGGACTTATTTGAAATGTAAAAGAAAAATAAGACTTATCTTTATTTTTCCTATTCCTATTAAGAATGATCATTCTACTTGTATTAACTAAGTCAATTTATACAAATTCTTGCGAAGATTTATTTTCTTCTTGGGACTGCTGGTAGTTTTGACAAGCCCACAAACAAGTGCTTCCTATTTTCTAGAACTTAAAAAAAAAAAAAACTGTGATTATGGAGGCATTTTTGTGTTCACGTTGAGAGGACTAATGCAAATTGAAATTTTAACTGGAAATTCATTTTATACAAGTTAGCTCACTATGAAGTTCAGGCGGTCGCCAATGAACTTGTCAAGCTGTACAACTTGATATATTAATAATAATACCATAGGCAGCCCTATGATATGTGGAGGCATTGATCAATTCATGATGAAATTATTTTACTAGAAAATTTACACGCCTTGATTGACAGCCGTTGTAGTACGCTTATAATTACAATAAGAAAGCAGCCAATGGACCATTTCCCCATCTTTGCCTCTTTGGCCTATATATATACCAACCCATACTTGAAACTAAATATCATCATTCGTATATCATTCAAATCACACCAAGCAAACACATAAAGTACTAACATGAATACTCCATTTGTTCTTTGCCTTACCCTGGCCTTTCTATGCTTCTATGGTACTTTATATGTTTCCTTATTTTTTTCTATTTCTATGTTTACTGCTTGTTGTAAATTAGATTGGGATAAATAAGATATTCATAACTTTTTGTTACATATACATGCAGGAGCTCGTGCAGCTAAAATTACATTCATAAACAACTGTCCAAGAATCATATGGCCTGGAACCTTAACTGGAGACCAAAAGCCTCAATTATCATCAACCGGGTTTGAGTTGGCACCCGGAGCATCCTTGTCATTGGATCTTCCATCTCCATGGTCGGGTCGATTCTGGGCTCGAACTCATTGCACCACGGACAACTTTGGGAAGTTTGTATGTGGAACTGCAGATTGTGGATCAGGCCAAGTGTCATGTAATGGAGCTGGAGCAATCCCGCCGGCAACTTTAATAGAACTTACCGTAGCTCCAAATGGTGGACAGGATTTTTACGATGTTAGCAATGTCGACGGGTTCAATTTGCCTATGTCCATATCAACACTAGGTGGGTTTGGTGAATGTAAACCTTCAAATTGTTTGGCTAACATTAATATAGTCTGTCCAGAGCAACTCCAAGTGAAAGGCTCTGATGGTAGCGTTATTGCTTGCAAGAGTGCTTGCTTGGCTTTCAATGAACCCCAATATTGTTGCACTGGAGCTCATAACACATTGGAGACATGCCCACCTTCAGACTACTCAAAGGCTTTTGAGGAGCAGTGCCCTCAAGCTTATAGTTATGCTTATGATGACAAAACCAGCACCTTTACATGCTCTGGCGGACCTGACTACTTCATCACCTTTTGTCCATGATCATACTGGCAGGGACTACACACATATATATGTATATGTTTAGCATTTCATAGTTTCTTTGAATTATAAAAAATAATATTATGTTTATCATTTCATGTTTGACACACATTGATTACATGTGTAGCAGTAATAAAGTACCATACATCACCTTGGTACAATTGTATTGGCAGATTTTTCAATTAATGAACAATTCATAATGATAGTGAAACTCAGCGCAAAGTTTTTGTTACATTGTTTCTTTAACAATACTTCACCTCTTAAATTTCTTCCTATTCCAATACCTTCCACTTTATTATACCGCCTCTCATTTCATGTGGAGAGTGCAGATAACAAAAGCATAGATTCTAATTTATATGTATTTACTCTAATATATTATCATATATATTTTTTAAAACTTATATGGTGAAAAACCGTTTAATCATTTACATATATAAACTATAAATTGAAAATTAATTTATTATATACAGATGGACATATATAACATTTAGTGGCATGCAAGCATGTGCATGCATTGTATATATTGTACCTTAATTTAATTTGAAAAAAAAAATTATATATTAAATGAGTTGGAGAGGATAGGAGAGTGAGATGGTGAGACAGAGTAGGAGAGTGAGAGGGTGGAAGAGAGTAGGAAAGTAGAAGATTATTATTTAGAAATTATTAAGTGATTTTATTTTTTAAATAATTTAAGCATTTAAATATATGTAAATTATATAATAGGAGACAAGAAGGACATTCCGGCTTTATAATAGTATAGATATCATAACAAATTCTAATTATTGACTGGCTGGTCAACATTTCTTAGTGCAATACTTTAAACACACATGAAAATGCAATTATGTTTTCTTTTTTGGAAAGCCCTTTGAATGAGAGAAATTAATATGGAAAAACTTGCAATAATTATCTATTGATTTCTTTCCAATAATTCACCTTTCTTTGTATATATATATTATGAATTTCTTTAAGCCATTTCCCATAGTCTCGTTTTCTCACATACATCTACAAAATCAAGTCTAACATTTCCATGGCCAGCAAACCTCTTCTCAACTTTCTCCTTCTCTTGCTGTTCCTCTTTTCAGGTTAAACTTTTATATATTCCTCTATGAGTTATGAGGCGTATAAAATTTTATTTTATTTGCACAAATCATGTTTGGTTGCAAATAATTACATTATTTTAATATTCGGTATATATCCTTAGCTTATGCTTACACGAAGTTGTGTATTATCAAACGCTAATTGTTTTTTACAATCCCATATAAAAAAGACTCTTTTAATTTATTTTTTCTGGTTTATCAACATATTATCTCTACTAATTCATTTTTATTTATTTATTGATTTATACATGACTTATATAAAAAATTTCATTTCAATTTTTTGTTTGTTTGTTTGTGTAGGAGGCCACTCTGATGTGATTTTTTTTTTATGAGAATCTATGCTCCTCTTCTGTATGGCTTGCCGCTAGTCCATCAATTGGGGACGCTAATCCTGAGCGTCCACCACAAACATTTGAACTATTCAATATGCCTGATCCGTGGACCGGCTCCGTTTGGGCTCGGACCAACTGCTGCCAATAACGCCTCCTACTATTTTTCATGTGAGACTGGCGATTGTGGTACGGGTATAGAAGATTGTGGAGCACCAAAACCCGCTTACCCAGCAACACTACTCAATTTCGATATCCATGACTCAGTAGTTTCTTATGAATTAAGCTTGGTCCATGGCCAAAATGTTCTTGTCCGTATCGAACCAAGCGGGCGGGTCATTAGTAGATGGGTCTGGCCCGTGCCAGAAAGTAGACTGTGTTCAAACTTTGGGTAATGTTTGTCCAGCTAGCTTGGTGGCAGTAAACAGAGATGGGCGATACGTGGGATGCAATAGCGCTTGTGATGTGTTGAAGGATCCAAAATATTGTTGCAATGGAAGTGGTTGCCAGCCTGATGAGTACTCACTAAAATTCAAGCAAGTGTGCAATCTGGCTCACACTTATCCTGGTGACAAAAACCCTCCAATGTATACGTGCAGTGGGGCTACTAGTTATAACATAACATTTTGTCCTATTTAGAACCGACAAGTTTTAGCATTTTGGAAATAATTCTTGTCTCAATGAATTTGATGTTGAGGATAGCAATACAATGTTCAACTTGTCCAAAAATTAGAGCAAGAACTGCTTCACTTCAACTTATTCCCAACGCAATTGTTTCATGATTGTTTTAACTTTTTACATTTTATTTCTTGTGGGGAGTGAATAGACTTTCTTACATGTGTTTTAAAAATGTTACATTTATTACAAGTTATAATTTGACTTAAACTGAAAACAATATATATACATATGTAAAAATATTAACAGAACTTTCGTTAGAACAAAAACACCATAAGCATATATAATGACATGGTGTTATTGCAAGTGTGAAATGAATAATCCAACAATTTTTTTTTTTTTTTCATAAGTGATAATTAATTATATATCTAATATTATTGAGAGATATAATTATATTAATTTAAGATTTTTATAATAATAATTGCCTTAAAAACACTTGTTAAGATATAAAACATAGTTTTTAAAATTTAAAATATTTTAAAATAAGTAACTCAATAATTACAGAATTGTTGAAATCATAAAAAAAATAAAATAAAAAATCAATAAAAGCTAAAAGTTTCTATATATCTCATCTTAAGAGGCTCCCCTATTGACATTTGTTAGAAAATAAATTTCTTAAATATTCAACCTTCAACATTTTAATATAATCTTTTAACTTCTTGAGCTGTAAATGTGATACAAGGATTTTGAAAGAAAAAGTAAATTAGAAATGTGTAAAAAAGCACCACCCTATGTAAATCCACAAAGGAATTCAGATCCTTAAAGCTAGATAACTCCCCAATCAATAGAATCTACTAGGAGATATAGAGTTTAATTAAGATGAGAATTCCAAGAGTTAACTCAAACTTTAATTAAAATTCTAATTAAAATTCTGATTTCAAACTTACTTGCATGACATACTAAGCAACCAGTATTTATAGATTCTCTTGGAATAACCCTCCAAACATAAGTGACGCAATTACTATATTAATAAGTGTTTATTTTTGAATATAAAACATATTCCAACTCAAAAGTATTAATGATTAGCATAAAACAAAACAAAATACACTAGAACACGAGAGTTTTTAAAATTCATCCAAATTTATGTTCAAGAACATATTTCACAAAAGTATTCACAATTTCATCTGGAGACCTCCAAATGGCATACCATTTGATGCGTTGAAAACTAGATTCCTAGATATTTCCAATAGTAAATAATTCATTACTTAATTCTTTGATATGAATTTTTAAAACTAATTCTAAATATGACCAAATAATCAAGCAAACAATTTCTCTTTTCAAATTTAAAGTTTTTCATTTTCATATTTGCGTCCATGCATCAAAATGTATATCTCAAATCATTCATCATCTTAACTTTTTCTTTTTCTCATTTATTATATTTTTAATCAACTTTTTTACATTCCTACCACTCATATTTTCAAATTCCAATATATATTATAATGCAGGTCGGAATTATAATGTTGCAGCATCTTTATTGTGCTATGTCTTATAACTAAATTACGTAAAGGAGATCACCGACTTATACGTACTATCAAGCACTAAACATGGGTTTCTGAACAAAGTGCTTATTGACAATTATTTATAAAAATGTGAATACGATGATGTGTCAACATCATTATTATAATTTTTAAATATCAAACCTTATAAATAAATAATTAAACTTGTATTCACATATTTATAAAAATGTGAATACAAGTTTTATTTGTTATAGAAATGTGAATACAAGTTTAATTATTTATCTGTAAGGTTTGATATTTGAAAATTATAATAATGGTGTTGACACATCATCAATATAAATATTTAATATTTTGAAATCTTGCAATATCATCCATTAATTCTCTCTTATCTGTATGAAATTATATTATATTGTCACACCATCCACTAATTCTCTTACATAACTCATTAGTTAATTATGTAAAATATAAGTTTCTATTTTTTCAAATTTAATTTCTATTATCTTTTTTTTTTCTTCCCATTTTGTTACATAAGTTTTTTATGCTTCTCTCAAATCTTCATCATACATCTTCACAGTTTTGTTAGGTATTTTAAAAATAATTTTCCTAAACAAAAAAATTGTTAATTTTCTCTCGCAATCTATACTTTACAACAAATTATAATATACTTTACATGTAGATGAATAAACTTAATTTAAATTGTATCCATTTATAAATAAAAATAACTTAACTTTTAGAAAGAAAATATCAAAAAATTACTATAATGACTTAATTTTTGATCTTCATTACTTATTATAGCTGATCAATTGGGTTAGAACAAATCTATGATTAAATCCTAGAAGCAATTAGTGTTGATGCTAATTTTTTTTTTTTTTTGCTTGATGAATAATATATATGCATATTCAAAATTAAATTAAGTTGAATGGATTTACGTATGCATAAAAAAAAAAATTGTAATAAAATGTTTCTTTAAAAATTAAACTTTCACATTATATAATATTTTTAAAATAAAATAATAAATATAAGTTTATAATGTTATTAATAATAAATAACACAAAATAAAAAATTTATAAATTTTAAAATAAAAGAAAATAATTTTTGTATCTCACAAAGGTTGAATAAATCTAGCATTTAATGTATCCATTACGATTTTGATTTTTAACTAGTGAAGGGTCTCCATTATTTATGGCTTTTGGTTTTGTCTTCTCACAGTTCCACTGACCTTTTTTTTTTTTTTTTTTTTTTCAGGAATTTTAGTTTTATTTCTCCTCCCGTTTGTGCCTCCTTTTGATTCTTTATAATATCTAAAGGACTGCCCGAAGTCCTTTTACTTTTAGATGTTGCCAATTTTGTCCTACCAACGACCACAAATTCGAATGCTTTTTTTTTTTTTTTTTTTTTGATGGTTTTGTCTATGACTGTTTGGAATTTATTATTATTTTTTTCACTTCTTATTTTTTGTTATAAATATAACACACTTCCTCTATTTTTCTCTCCACAATTTCACTAATTTCCTCATTCACCTCTTTTATTTTCTTACTAATATTTTTTCCTCCCTCTCACTAATTTGAAAATAATATGATCTAGTTTCAAAGTATATATTTTTGGTAAATGTTATTAAATTTATTATGAATTATTCAATAATTGTAGGTTATATTTAATTATTCAATAATTGTATTACCTTGATAATTGTATGCTAATTATCTGTTACATGTATTGCGAGTCTCATTGTTACTTATTGTATCCTAATTATATATTAATTTGGTAGTAAATGCAATGCAATTTGATTTTTACATGTTATTATATAGTCCCATTATTACATATTGTATGATAAATTTTTTTTTTTTTGAGTATACTATTTATTTTGAAGTTACGTGCATTATTTAGTAAATGAATAACAGTGAGAAAATGATATAGAGACAAAATAAAGTTAAAATTTTCTTCGATTGTTGCATGGAGGAAAGAAAACTGCAAGGAAGACCAACTGCATTGAAGGGTATATGTTGGTCTAAAATTGTGAGTCGATTTAATGAGTTTATTGGCAACCATGTGAAAAATCAACAATTAAAAAACAAGTGGGATATTCTAAAAGATATTGAAATTTATGGAAAAAGTTGAGCAAACAAACCGGCGTGGGATGAGACCTATAAACAAGACTTGGGGTGGTAGTGATTAAGAATTTGAGGAACAAATAAATGACTTGATTACAGTAGCAATTGCATCAATTGTTGGCGCATAATGTAATTAGTATATTAATCTAATATATTATTTATTAATTTTAAAGTTAGTAAAAATAGAATTATAATATAATATATCATGTTTTTTTTTGATAACTTACTTAGCAATAAAAAAAATAACATCTCAAGGTTTGTAACCAAAATTTTTGAGATCACCTAAACTAACACCAAAAAATAGATTAGTTGGCAATCAAAATCTAAACCAAACTTGCTCTAAATGACAAAATGTTTATCTCCGCTTACACCTATATTTTCCCCTCCACAACATATTGGGCTCATTTAGTTGGGCCTATCTTCAATCAGTTCTGCCTGTCTTGGTCTCTTTAAGAGTCCACTAGCCCATTTGGAACCCGTTTATCAGCCCAGAGGCCCAGATTAAGTTATCAGCTTCCGGTCAACTCTGAGCTACCAGTCCGTCAAAAAATAAAACAGATTGGGGAAGCCATTGAGACAATTTATAGAATTAACGAATATTCATAAATTCATGCCAGCGAGGAAGTTAGATCTCCTGGACGCACAGCCGCCAGACAACAAGACGGGACCTTCAAATTAATCAATTTAGAACAGTTTTTTTTATTTATATTTTTCTAAAAATTAAATTCGAATAATTATCAAATGCCTCTCTACTTTGGGCCCTCCCTTCTTCTCTGTCAAATACTGGAGGAGTTCTCTACTTTTTCGTTGTTTTTTGGCCTTTCTTTCCTTTTCATTTCATTTTCCTTTTAATTCTTTCATGGCGTCGTCAAGCTCTGGGAGCTCAATTCCTGCACCAGGTATCTTCAGCTTTTGCTATAATGAGCTTCAATTTTCGTTTAATTACTTGAAATTGCTATTAATCTCTTATATTTTCTTCTTCTTGGGTGGTTTGTTTTAGAGGCGGTTCAGGTTCTGGTTTCCTTATTAGCTGATGAATCTTCCTTGGTCAGAGCGGCCTCCATGGCCTCTCTCAAAGACATTGCTTCCCTGTAACTCTATTCCCCTTCACCACCCGGCACCTACTCTATATATACATGATCATTTATTCACTATGTTAAATTTTGAATTTTTAGACTAATAAGCTTGCAAATGCAGGAACCCACTTCTAGTACTTGAGTGTTGCTTAGCAATTTCGCGAGGAGGACGTCGGGTACTGTCCCTTTTCTTTTATTTAGATAGAATTAACTATAATGGTAAGATTCTGTCTCTGGGTAATTTGGACTATTTATAAACTAACGTGTATTCTTTTTCTTTTATATTTTTCAGCGGTTTGGAAACATGGCTGGCGTTTTTCAAGTGATGGCATTTGGAGTTCGAGATTTAGATGAAGAAGACGTTGATCCTTCTTTCATGGCAAAGCTTGCTAAGATTGCCACGGCAGAAATGATATCCTCCAAGGTGCTTTATATGTTTGGACGGTGCATTATTGTTGCATAAGCTTTTTGTGGGCTGTAGAACATAAATTACCCGTCCAAAAGAAAATTGTAAATGTGAAAGTACAGTTGTTGTTTTGCATGTTAATAGTGTAATGAGGTGAATTGGTAATTTGACGTGGTATAATGCTTCTTTGACCCAGTGGTCAAGAATGAGCTGATGTTTTGAGTTGATACCTTTGATGGAGCTGTTGCCCGTGTCTCACTAGTTATGTTTTTTTCAGAGAAGATAAATATACTATTTATATGACAGTAATTTCTAAAATGTGGTTGAGCGTAGATGCATGAATACCAGAAAACATACATCTATTTATAAAATGCATTCAGAATGACCATTGGCATTTCTGAAACTGACAAGGAGGATTTCTCCTGGGAGTTTTAGTTCGTTGGTTTAGGATATTTTGCTAAAATGCTTATTAAGGTTCTGCATTGTAACTTCTCATGGATGCACATTGCCTTTGATGCAGGAACTCAATTCTGACTGGCAAAGAGCAGCAGCAAGCCTACTTGTAGCAATAGGGTCACATTTACCGGACCTAGTGAGTTTCCAAACTTTGTAGTTTATCGTTAAGATTTCTTGTTCCAGTAAGTATATAGCAAGATTTTCAAACTGAAATATGATATCCCATTTTGCTTGAATTTTCCTGTTTGTAGTTGAGGAGAAGGTGGGCCTTCTATTTTTTCACTTTGCCTCCCTCTCTGTCTCTCCTGTCCTTTTCATATATTTTCATGGTGTCTACTTTGGGTTTCTCATCTATCTTTTGCATTCTTTTGCTTGATTTATTTTGGCAGATGATGGAAGAAATCTTTCTTCATATATCTGGGTCCAATTCAGCATTACCTGCTATGGTTCAAATACTTGCAGAATTTGCTTCTGCTGATGGTAAACATCTAACCTAGCTTTTCTGGTTTTATGATCATGTAGTTTTTCATTACGAATTATCTTTGCTAAGGTTGTAGTCATCACTAATGTATCTATTCTACCTTTTAATTCTATTATAGCATTGCAGTTTATTCCCCGGTTCAAAGGTGTACTCTCACGAGTTCTGCCAATTCTTGGAAATGTGCGAGATGTGCACCGGCCAATTTTTGCAAATGGTATGGTAATTGCCTTTATGGTTGTTAATGGAACATGTGACATGTGCTGCTAACTTCAAGAATGGGTTATTGTTCATTCTTATTGGCAAATGGAGATATGTTATTGTTACCTATGTCCATGATCCTTATAATTCTGGTATCCAAAGTCAAGGTCGCACTGAAGGATAGTTAGTCTAGGTTTAGGAAATTTGAGTGTATGTTGGCAGGTGCTCTTGAACTGATTGAAGTTACAAATTACAATAGTATAATTGATGTGGCATGCGTAACTCCTGGAAGGAGCCACTTGAGGAATTTTCTTGTATACTATTATTTCCTTATTTAAGCTGCGTAACTTCAAAACCTTATTGGAAGTGTTTAATTCTATTCCATCCTTCTGTTCCTATCATTAATTGAGAAGACGTAGGACACTAGAAAAGATGTTACATTAATAAGGTTGGGTCATTTAAACATGTATAGCAGCTTGGTTTAATGGTATAGTGTTGTCAGAGGCTGTGGACAGTATGACCTATGTTTAAGTCTTTTTGGCCCGAACTTGGAAACATACACCTCCTTGGCTTCCAGAAACATATGAATACTGCTATCCTAAGTAATGGTATCCAAATAAAATTGCCATCCTGAACTTCCTTGCAGATATACCTTATCTAAATGGTGACACTTTTGCCATTACATGCATCACTCATCCGTGTGCTCATTTATAGTTAATGTTTGTAGAACAGTTGGTCTGCAAGAAATTTTAATTGAAAACTATTTATCTCTTTCTTGTTATGTTAATGAGAATAGAAGACAGAGGAAGATTTAAGTTGATATTCTGCAGTCTGCACCTTTCTTGGAGGCTTTTTCGATGTAGCTTATTTGCTATCTATCGCAACTGTATTGGCATACTAATTTTAGTATGTTATTCTTTTCCAGCATTCAAGTGTTGGTGTCAAGCTGCTTGGCAGTATAGCTTGGACTTCCCTTCACATTTGCCCCTTGATGGTGATGTCATGTGAGATCAATTGTACTCATTTAGTTCCTTCGCCGATGTTCCATATTTTCAAATGCTTTTTCTAAAAGATCTATACATTAAGTTCAGGTCGTTTCTAAATTCTGCTTTTGAGCTTTTATTGAGAGTTTGGGCAGCTTCACGTGATCTAAAGGTTTGCCAATATTTTGTTTTGCTTTTCTCCTATTCTGATATTTATCTTTCATTATTGGTTTTTCAGTTAAACGTATGATATTTTATATGAACCAGTTGTTTTAGAAAAAAATTAGAGTTAACATGATGTATCGCGTTGATTGAGTGAAGACCACGACACTGGTTATAGAAAAGTGAAAAAATGCACGTCCTTATACTTTTTAATTTTTTTTTCCCCATGAATGTATGCTGTTTTTGGCAGCATGGCATTGGGTTTGGATGCATGTAAATTTTTTCTTTTGCAAAAAATCAAGGGTCATTGTCTCAAAGGCACTCATTCATGTCAAAATTCTAATTCTATACTGCCAAAACATGCATTTTTCTGCAAAGAAACATAAAATTTCAATTTTTTTTTAATTTTAAATTTTGTATTGTGAATCAACTTAGGTAGATGACTTTTTTTTTCCTGATTGATTTGCTTGCCACTATCTATTTTCCTAATTTTGTGCAAGCTGTTCACTTCTTTTTCTTGCTTTCTAATTCACTTGAACTCTTGTTTGGATAAGGTCCGCATAACATCTGTGGAAGCATTGGGTCAAATGGTTGGTCTAATCACCCGGACACAATTGAAGGCTGCTTTACCGAGGCTTGTTTCTACAATATTGGAATTGTGAGATTGACCCTAGTTTGTCTTGCTTAAGTTATTTCTTTCGCAGTCTGTGTGCTTTTGTGTATATGCATGCCAAGCTTTTGTGTTTGGTTGTGCTATTCCAATTATTGTACATTGATACATTGACACAACAATCACGGATATGTGCCATATTCAAGAACATCAACAGGGATTACGAAATAAAAACTCATTTTCCTTTTCTTCTGTCAGGTACAAAAGAGATCATGATATTGCTTTTCTAACAACATGTAGTCTCCATAGTCTCTTAAGTGCTTCTTTGCTATCGGAAAGCGGCCCTCCTATGCTTGATTTTGAGGTATATGCTACATTTTCCTTCTTTATGTATTCCTCCTCGTAAGCTAATTTCTTGGTTTCAACTTCTGGTTTCACTTATATTTCTAGTCAGAACTTCCAATTTATGAGTGATTTCTTTCAGTTTTGGTCTAATCACCATGTTGTTTAATTTGTTCCTTTTATCTTTGTAAAATAAATATAGAGAAAGAAATAGTAGTAGCTTAGATTATTCCAAGACTACACCAGGACTTTAAATTTATAATAGAGCAATTACATAAGACTTGCTTATCTAAACAATGTGGGACTTAACACCCAACATAACTTAATACTAAATATACTTTTAACACTCTCTCTCATATATGCTCGAGCTTGTACAAGTATGATCCCAAGTATCAAAACTCTCAACATTTCCCTATAACAAAAAATTACATCAAGTTCACTCGACTCACTCTGTACCTAAGAGAACGAGAACGAGAATGACACAAACAACATGTGCCTAAAAGAAAATTACACAAACAACATGTGTCTCAAATAGAATTGTTGGTTCACAACCAACATAAAATGCCAAATTGGCAATAACTTTTGTCGAGAACTTCTCTGGTCGGAAACCAAGATAAGGCAACTCCGGAATCAGTGATAACGGGCAGGGAATGTTGAAAACTCTTCAATCTCTTCAATCTTGAATGGGAGTTGTGTCAAAAGACTAAACAACCAACAAACATAAAGACAAACTTCTACAAAAACTTCAAAACTAACAGTATCAAAAGCTTCAAAACTATTTGAGGCTGCCGCCAAAGATGAGAGGCCGCAACTCCAAGATTAAACTTGGGTTTAGATCAAACCCGCTCTGATACCATATAAAATAAATATAAAGAAAGAAATAGTAGTAGCCAAGGTTGTCAAGATCGCGCGTCGGCGCGTAGGATCGTACGATCCTACAATCCATTCCCACCCTCTCGAGTCAGCACGAGCTAAGGATCAAAGTCTGCCAAACTCGGAGGCAAGATTGCGGAATCGGAGAAAGACTCGTGAGATCGCGATTTCTGCTCGAGTCTTCCGAGTCTGCGAAAACACCAGAAATCTTCGAAAATTTGGTTGGACTTCAGAGATCTGAACCATTTCATCTCTTTCTCAGTCTTTTGAAGTGAACCCAGCTTCTTCCTCGTCCTGTCGACGGTTCTTCTTCTTCCCTGGGCTGCTGGGCATCTGTCGAATGATACTTTAGCATCTGCCGAGTAAGTTTTGGACTTCGAAAATTGAATATGCAGCAAGTTTCAGCTCTGAAAATTGCATCTGCAGACTGTTTCAGCTCCGAAAGTTGCATCCGCAGACTGATTTGGTTTCGAGCTTAGGATCGTAAGCGCATCTGCAGAGCAACTCGTGTTTTTCTTCTCGAGTGAGTCTGCAAAGACAAGAGGCGGAGGCTTTTTTTTCTTTCTAATTTGTTATTTTTGATGTACTTAAAACTAATTTTTAATTAATTCTTAATTAATCAAGTGACTAATCTCATTTTATAAACATATTTATTTTATTTTGGTTGGCATGCTAACTAAGAAATGGAAGTTTAGGATTTAGGTACTTAATTTATCAAGATCATTGCATTTACATAAATAATAAAAATAGGATATATAAATTTATATATTTTTTAATTTTGATTTATGAACTCATGTTTGTATTTTTTTTTTTTTTTTTTTGAGTGATTCTTTTGTATTATTGATAAAATTAGTGAAAACTTTGCTTTAAAAAAAAAAAAATTGGAATATTATAACAAATTATACTTATTTATAACAAATTATGTAAATAAATTTTTATTCTAATAATTATTTATAAAATTTGTAAGATCTTTCGATCTTACCGATTCAATCTTACGATTCGATCTTACCCACCCTTCACAATCCTGCTCAAGATCTTGATCTTGACAACCTTGGTAGTAGCTTGGATTATTCCAAGACTACACCAGACCTTAAATTTATAATAAAACAATTACATAAGACTTGCTTATCTAAACAATGTGAGACTTAACACCCAACATAACTTAATACTAAATATCTTCTAACAATATTTTTTTCCCCTCCTTGAGGACACCCTGTTTATGTTTGTTTTCAAAAAACTATTGGTCTCATAGCTCTTACTACTTGTAATCCCTCAGTAACGTCGTACTTGAACCATATCATACTATTGTTCACTATTGGTCATGGATTTCCAACTAATTCTTCATGGACTTTCTTCATAGTGATTAGAATAGGAAATGTGTGAAAAATAAAAAGGAAAACTTAGTCATGCTATATTTTTCTGTCTTGTAAAAGATAGCTATAAGGTAATCTCTTGGATATGATCTGCTATGTCTTGCTTTTTCCTCTTTTGCAGTAATTTTTCATATATATATATATAAATCAAATTCGGAGTAATGTGGCATCCAAATTTTTGAAATTATGCTTGTTTTTTGTTTTTAATATTGGGATACTTCTCTGGATGAACATACTTCTCTGGAGTTATTTGGTATCAAACTTTTGGAATTTACACTTCTTGTTTTTGTGTCAGTATGGCAAATTTGGGATACTTATCTGGACCTTCATGCATTAGTAAACTTCTCCGGTCAATGATAAACTGTATCATTAATGAATTTGGTACAAAAAACTAAATGTAACACTCAAAGAAAACAATGAACTGATCTGGGACTGGGAGAAAAAACTGGACTTTTAACTTTCAAGATTCTTTTGTTGCTAATTTGGTAGTCACTTCTTTGCTTGACTATGTGAACTTTACATTTCAAATACAGACCTTCAGCTCCAAATACCCAATGTTGCAAGTCTAGTACATATATTTATTTTCCCTTTCTTAACTGTATTTTTCTAGAAATGTTCACTAAGATTTCATAAAAGTATCTTTGATGATTTGTTTGCAGGATCTAACTGTAATACTGTCAACACTTCTCCCTGTGGTTTCTATCAATAATGATAATAAAGAACATTCAGATTTCTCCCTGGGCTTGAAGGTAAAATTATCCATGTGGTGCTGTGGAAATTCTTTGAATATAAGAACTGTAGTCTGCTTTTGCTGTTATCAAGTTCCATTTGTTAATTCTTTTTGGGGTTAGAATTCCTTGGATTTTCATATTCCTGAACTTCTGTTTCAATAATCCTGTTTCCTGTTGGGAGGATTAATGATTAGTACCATTGTGCTTGAAATCTCTTTTACTGAAATGACCAAGAAAGTGGATGCTGTCCACCGTGTTTGGATCACGTACTTGTCATTACTGTTCTGCATCTTATGTTTGAGTGTGAAAACATCTTTGTTTTTTTTTCCAACTTTCTTATATAATATTTAGTTTTTTCTGCTTGTGCCACAGACATATAATGAGGTGCAGCATTGCTTTCTGATAGTTGGAGTGGTGTACCCAGATGATTTATTTATGTTCCTTATAAATGTGAGTACAGTCAAATTTTCATTTTTTCATTTTTTTTTTTTTTACTTCTAAAAAAAAAAAAAAAAAAAAAAAAAAAAACTGAGTACTGTGAAGCCTTGATTGGTTGTCTTCAAGAAATAACACTTCTTCCTGAGGTTCTGGCATTAGCATTTAGTTATTGTCATGGTTTATTGTTTGTTAGTCTATGAAAAGATTAAGTTTGTGTTTAATTTTTTTGTAATAAGATTGAAACTTAATTTAACTTACCCTGTTAAATTGCTGCATATCTGTTGCCAGAAATGCAGGTTGAAAGAAGAACCTTTGACATTTGGTGCGCTTTGTGTTTTGAAGCATCTCTTGCCAAGGTTTCTGTTCTTTCTATTGCTGAACTTATTCTTTGTTCTCTAATGTGAGCTAACTTATTATTTATTTGGAGGTTGTCTGAAGCTTGGCACAGTAAAAGGCCTTTACTAGTCGACTCTGCAAACTTCTTGCTAGATGTGCAGAGTTTAGGTGTCCGAAAGGCGCTATCAGAGGTAAGTCTTTGTGAAGTGTGAACCATTTATAATGAGGTTTCTTTTCTTTTATCGTACTTTTTCCTATTTTTGTCCTTTCTTCTGTATTTTTGATATTTTCTCCCTTGGTGGTAGTTAATTGTAGTTATGGCTTCACACTGTTACTTGGTTGGTTCATCTGGAGAGTTGTTCGTTGAATATCTCGTATGCCATTGTGCTCTAACAGATCAACATAAGAGTGATCTTGAGAGCAGGGAGGTCCTTGAATCAAGTGGCACTTATATTCCTTTTCAGAACAAGAGATCAGAGGTACACATCTTATCTGTAGATTTCTTTGTTTTTCCCTGGCCATAATATGAATTTTATAATTAAAGCTTCAATTCATTCTTTAATTTGATTTAATTCAGAAAGATGGTGGTGAACCTGTGATCATTGTCTCAGTATCCGCCAGCCAGAAAGAAGAAACAATGTTGAAATATTGATGTGTGAATATGATAGAATATATCATTTTACTGAATTTAAATTATATGCCATTTCACATTTATTTCCCGTAGAATCTGGTTGGAAGATGTGAAGCCAGATGTTACCTTGGACTATGAAATGGTTGTACAATTTTGTTCTCCTCTGAGAGAGTATAGGCACTTACTATTTGGTTGATTTTTCCTCTCAGGTTAAAATTGGAGCAGTTTCTCCGTCAGAGCTGAGAGCAATTTGTGAGAAAGGTCTCCTTTTAATAACTATTACAATTCCTGAAATGGAGGTAAACCAGATTAGTTTAGTTCCATTGACCTTCGAATATTTATTTCTCCCACTTTATATGCTCCTTGATCATTATTTATTTTAAAATCTGATGATGTAACCAAATAACTAGTTTTAATTGAATTGATTTTTATTTTTGTACAGCATATTCTTTGGCCTTTTCTGTTGAAGATGATTACTCCAAGGGCTTATACAGGAGCTGTGGCAACGGTAGGAATTTGATCTTAAATGTTACTTCTAAAGTTGATTTCATTCTCAGACTCTGACTAGTTTGATGCATATATGCCTCTTGCATTTGGAATTTTTTTGCTGTTTTTTCGGTGTGTCTGTTCCTAGTTGAGATAGAAATTAGTAAAGAGATTGACTTGTATGTGCTATGCATTGATGTCTACAAGTTTTATAATTTTGAAAGTCAATTTTCACAAAATTGAACAGATTATTATTGTTTTCACAGGTTTGCAGATGCATCTCAGAATTGTGCAGGCATAAATCTTATAACAATGATTTGTTCAGTGAGTGTAAAACTCGTGCTGATATACCAACTCCTGAAGTACAATCTCTGCTTCATTATCTGATTTATGGAATTCCCCAATTCCGTGTGTATCATTTGGCAGTTAACATCAGATATCTAATCTATCTATGATGACCATGTAAATAGGATCTTTTTGCCCGCTTGGTTGTGCTTTTGCATGATCCTCTAGCAAGGGAGCAGCTGGCCACTCAGATTCTGACGGTAAGCAACTCATTCTTGATTAGCATTTCATTTATTGCAAGATTCAGTGCATTCCTCTAAAACTTGATTATGGTTATACTAAACCTTCATCAATATTGATGCAATAATGTATACTTTCTGTTGTTTCACTACCAAATCAAACATGAAAAGGAGAGAAAGAACATATAAATGAGTTGATTTTTTAAGAAAAAAAGATAATGGTTGATTATATATGATGATTCCATCTTCTGTGATCAATAACCATAGGTTTGACAAATCTTTGGTATGGGACAGATTTGGGAAGCTCTTCTACTAAACTCTAGTGGGTTTGAGTATTGTTATTATTAAATAAATAGAATGTGGAAAAGGATTGTGGCTTGATTGGTGTACACCTATAACCTCTATTTATAGTAAAAAATAAAATATAGACTTTCACATCTAAACAATGTGAGGCTTAACAGTACATTGCTATTATAATGCACAATCTTGTACAAGTAAAACCCAATTATCAACCTCAACACTCCTCCTTACTTACAACAGCCCAAGAACAATAGGTCAAGAGTCCGTTTGACAAATGTACCGGTCAAGAGTCCGTTTGACAAATGTACCGGTCAATAGTACCCGTGAACAGTACCATGTTGGCTGGAAAGCGGCACAACTGGATGTGCCAGAAAATAAAAGGAGTACTGCTAGAAAGAGGCACAATAGGATTTTCCGGGAAAATAAAAGGAGCACGGGAAAGCTCATGTGGATACTATTTGAGTTGTCAAACCCTAAAACAAAAGAGGGTTGAAAAGGAAAAGGGTTGAGCTGTCCTTTAGACGAAATAGATAACTAGGATAGTGAAAAGTGAGAATAACTAGGCTTGAAAAGATTGCTGGCTGCAAAGCCCTTTTTTCCTCTTTTTTCTTCATGTGGCGGCTAGAGAAAAAAATAAGAGAATTAGGGTTTTTTTTTTAATCGGGCCAAGATTAGGCTTGTTTGAAACCTGCTCTAATATCATGTTAAATAAAATATAATAAGAAAAAAGATTGTGAGCTTGATTGGTGAGTCCAAGCCTACATCCATGACCTTTATTTATAGTAAATAATAAAATATAGACTTCCACATGCAATGTGAGACTTAAGAATACGTTACTATTATATTCCTAACAGTTATTTTGACACTATTTCTCACAAACACTAAGACTTTTAGTGATTTTCAAGATTTTCTTTCTGTTACAGAGACATTTAATAAAACATCAGCAAGATTTACTGCTTGTGAATCTGTTTGTACGATATGCTTTTGTGAGTAGCTTTATTGGTGGTTTCGGGGTTCTGTAATTATGATTTTTAGGTTTTAGGATGATAGAGAATGGGGTCTATGGCTAATTGTTGATAATGTTTTGGCTTGATTGAAGTTTGAAGATTCAATTGCTGTCGTTTAGAGAAGCAGAAAACTTAAAGATAGGGTTAAGGTTCTACGAATCAAAGTGCTGGGGAATATTCTACAGTATTAGGTTTCTAGTTTGGTGGGTAAAGATAAGGAAAGTTGCTCGGATTTGTAAGTAAGAGTGAGAAGAGACATTTTGGGGGCAGTAAACTATCTACTGAAGCCCGGGGGGGGGGGGGGGGGTTGTTGCCTCAACTCAAAACACTCAATAGTCCATCTCAAGACTCACTACTAACACTTAGTAGTCCATCTCAAGAGTCACTACTAACACTCAGTACATAAAGATGTGCAGGCAAAAGCAGACGCATTATTCCTTATTAGAGTATGATCCCTATTCTCCCTAGATAAAAAAACCCAACTTAATTGAACTAATGACCACACAATAATTTGAATAGTAGACCCAAAAGAAAGCAAAATAGACTATGACTAGGACTGTTCTAGTAAGACAGAGAAGTATTAAGATAACCCTGCACCCGAAACTCAATTAAACTGATAAACAAGTTAGCCAATGTCTAAAAGGTACCAAGGACACTTTCCTTTGGGCCACAAAGGGCTATCTCTATCTAGATTTGGGATTGCAAAGAGGATAAAACTTTGCTAACCAGCTTATGGCTGAGACTTGGGGTTGGTTAGACAATGTGTGGCTGGTAAACAAGGACTACATTAAGTTCATAATATTGTTTTAGTTTTATCTGATAATTATTATCTGGACACTAATTCTATTAGTGGTTTTGGTTAATCTTGAGCTTACTCTTTCCCTCTTGTTCTACATGATTACAGGTTCTTTGCCATTTGGCACCTCTTTTTCCAAGAAATGTCATTTTGTTCTGGCAAGATGAGGTATATGAGTTGTTGTAAGAATTGAGTTAGCATTAAAAGCTTCATCTGACTTGAATCTTGAGTTTTTAATTAATATAACCTTTGTTGATGGTGGAAAACTAATGGAATGAATTCTTATTGATGCAATGAAGTTCATCAAAATGTGTTAAAGGAAGTCTTACATTTTAAATAGACATATCACTACATTAGGCTGTCAATAACTCTTTCATTTCTTGAAAGTGTGTGTGAATCAGTAAATGCAGTACTTAAAAAAAAAAGAAAAAAAAAAGGGTTAGCTCTTTTGGAGATTTAAATAGTTGTGCTTGTGTATCAAAAGGGAAAAGTTTGTTGTGCTTGGGTTCCGACAATTTCCTAGAATGCTGCAATACAGTCCTGGTAATTTAGCATTTGTGAACACAACTAGAACATAATGATGTCTACTTCTGCTTATTATATTAATAATTGGTACAACGCTTCAGTTATTCTTTCAGTTTATTCATCATGTTCATCTCCCTAGTACTATTATGAGAAAGAAGTATTGATTATGGATCAAAATGTAATTAATTTCTTTCTTTGGTAAGCTCTAGATTCCAAAAATGAAGGCGTATATCAGTGACACAGAAGACCTGAAACAGGATCCTTCATATCAAGAGACTTGGGATGACATGGTAATCAATGTAAGTTTGATTAGACTTTGAACTACTTAGTTATTATAGCTTTCCTCAGTTGTCAATTGTGTATTTTGTCACGCTCATGTGGTAAAATGAGAGTCTTGTGGTTCATATCTGAAATGTCTGGTGCAAGTAAATGGAATTTTTACTCTATTGAAAAAGAAAAGTTTTTTTGAAATTATGTTGACGTAAGAAGAAAAGTTTCAATTCCAAATTGGCAGTACAACTTTTAAGAAATGTTGTGAATTGTTAGAGTTTGCTAGGCTCATGTATAAACAAGTAACTTTAATCATAATATACAAAAAGCCAATTGCATGTTTTTAAGATTATCCAAGATGTAAAGTTAAAACACTTCTTGTGACTAGTAATATTAATAGTATCGCACTATTGCTTTATTTTTGTGTGACAGTTTCTTGCAGAATCTTTGGATGTGATTCAAGATGCAGACTGGGTGATATCACTTGGAAATGTTTTTACCAAACATTATGAGCTTTATACATCTGATGATGAACATGCTGCACTTCTTCACCGGTATTAATGATTTAAATTTGCTTCACTGGTATCATAAAGTTGTTATCAAGTTTCTATGTTGAATTTTTTTCTTCTTGCTCTGTTGGCGGACGTCAAAAGCATGTGCAAAAATACTACAGAAAAAAAAAGTGTATGATGTTGAGACTGCATGTTTGCTCTTACACTTTAAATGGAAGGTCATGATTCATCAAGCATTCAACACTGATATTTTTTGATTCAGTCCGGTTTATTTACTTGTAATTTTTTGAAGGATGGTACTTTTGTACCCTTTGTGGTTGTCAGGAGGGACATGGGTTTGACCTTAGTCTCTTGAGAAACATATATTGCATTGGTTAATCATGCTGTTTAGATTAAGTTCCAGCACAGCTGAATTTTCCATGGAGGGCTGTACTTTTTCTCTCATCACATCCTGCATCTGAGACTATGGTTCTGACTTGCGTCCTTTTTACCTATTTTTATGTATCTTGGTTTGCAAAATCAAGAAGAAAAAAACCAGATTGAAGTGCTGTAGAAAGGTCTTAATTTGCACTATAATGAAGTTGAGAAATCAAGGAATTCAGCTTTTTGAGACTGAAATATTCTCATGGAATTCTTCTCCTACCCTAAAATTGGGGATCTTATTGGATATTATTTTACCCTAATACTCAGCTTTGTTGACCGTAAAATTTCATTTCGATCTTCTTATTTCTTGAAACTTTTTGAAAATGACATGATTGAAAGATCATTATCTTAACAGTCTGAAAGGCAGCTGATAACATAGAAAATCAATATCAATCAAGAACACCAATAAAATGAACTAAGTCACCCAGCAGAGGAGACTGAAATATCTGACACATGAATCGAATGAAATGACTGCCTTTCATGTGCCTTTTATGCTTTCCCTTATATTAACTATACGCTACATGTCTTACCCAAACATGTTATTTTTTTCTAGATTTATTGTTGGCATTGCCATTGGGTCTTAAATTTTCGTGCCCTTTTGTGCGTTTGTTAATGCATATCCAGATGGAACATGTTTTAGGCTTGCAAGGCATGTTCAAAATTAACTTGGCATTTACTGCAGGTGTTTGGGTGTGTTGCTTCAAAAGGTTAATGACAGGGCCTATGTCCATGACAAAATAGATTGGATGTATAAACAAGCAAACATTGTGATTCCAACAAACAGGCTTGGCTTGGCAAAAGCCATGGGACTGGTATTTTCAGTATAGATCTTGTTCGATGCTTTCTCCATTTTCTTTTTCTTCTTGATTTATCAGATTTTTGTTGCTTTAAGGTTGCTGCCTCCCACTTGGATACTGTGCTGGGGAAGCTTAAGAATATTCTAGATAATGTTGGACAAAGTATTTTTCAGAGGTTTGTGCTGGACTTAGTTTTAACTGTATACCTTTTTCTTTTTGGGTTTCACTTACAGGCATACTTATCAATGTATGGTCACACACACACACGTACTTATATATATATATATATAGTACCTCTTTGTGTTTTATCTTGCTTTATTTGTTCTGAGCCTCCTTTAATTTGCTACATTTGGCAATTCTGAAGTTGCCAGATCAGATGTCATTCGAAGTGTTATTAAATTTTAAGACCTTTCTTCATTATTTTAATCAGGGTAAATCTCCATATAAAATACCATGTACAGAAGCTTTGAAAACTCATGGATATTGTTACCTTTGAAATTTGCTTCTTAAAAACTATTTGTGGATTCTATCCGTAGAGCAAATCATTTCCTACATCAAAATTTTTTTTTTTTTGTTGTTTTTTTTGTTTTTTTGTTTTTTCGGGTATTGATATGTATATTTGTAAAGAATTGTGATTGTTATTATGCATGTTAAAAGTTATATGATGTAACTTACCATAAAAAATGATTTCTCTAGAAGTGTTATCAGTAAAGTATATGTATATAGAACAAATCATATGAAATGTTGGTTTGTTGTGAGAAGTGAGAGGATATAACTGCAACTATTGGATCAGACACACATTACCCAGTCATTTGTGAAGACAGCACAAGTCCCTATCAGTCCCTTGATCACAATTTGGAAAATCATTCTCATCTCTCTATCTCTGTGAATTGCACGCTGAAGATTGCCATGGAAGTGCTGCCACCCAATTCGTGACTCCTGTTAGCTTTTGCCCAAGGATTCCATTATTTTCTTAAGAGTCCATTTGGATGCAGGGAATTGAAATTGGGAATTGGATTGGCCAACTTCATTTGTGTAGTTAGGCATACATTTTAGAATCGGAATTCTAATTCTTATCTCAGTCCTAAGGAATTGAGAAACATCTATAAAGCTCTATATTCAACTTGTTTTCATCCTAAATCAGTTTTGTGTATATGCCATCATTGGCAACTAACATCTGTGGCACTGGCACCACATTGTCCTAACTCAGTTTTGTTGGAAGACTGTGTTTCGGTTCTTTTGGAATTGGCTTTTTTGTTGTGACTGCGTCTTGGGGTAGATGAAATAGCAATGTAGAAGGGGAACCATATAAACCAAATGAATACAGAATCAATCCTTTTTTTTTTTTTTTTTTGGTCATTCAACTTTGATTTAAGATGTCAAACTGAGTTTTTTGGAGAATTTGATAGCAGAAACCCTTTGGGAAGACCTACTCTTCTCATTTTCTTTTATTTATTTTTTAAAATTTTAATCTTTTGAGCATTTATGTGTTCTCTTTTCATTTTAAAGTCACACATTGGAAAATATATAAAAGCATCCATATAGCAAAATTTGTAGAAAATTGTATGTGATATGCATATGCAATAGGAAACTGGCTGCAAGAGAGTTTAGCAAAGGAGACAGAGATGAGAGATAAGTCACTGTTGAGTTCTGACCTTTCATATCTATACATGGTTATACTGCTCTTAATTTTCATGATAAACCAATCCTCACATTTGATACATGTTATCTCTCTCTCTGTACGTGTCCTTCTTTGTGATAATTGAATGAACTGTTTGTAGCCTTCATTTGTTGCAGGTTCCTGTCATTTTTCTCTGAGAGTTTTAGAACAGAAGAGTCTGATGATATACATGCTGCTTTGGCTCTTATGTATGGATATGCTGCAAAATATGCTCCATCATCAGTTATTGAAGCCAGAATAGATGCTCTTGTTGTATGCTCTCCATTATCCTTAGTCTGTTATTTTATAAGGATCTGTTTTCAGTTAGCATGGATTTTGATTAACAGTCTGTACTGGAAAAAAATGGTTTCGGCAAATTTGTACTTGACCAAATAATAGTATCCAAGGAACTAAAATTTGTTTTGAGGCGCTGTTTCGATAAGTATGGAAACGGAAACGATTCGTGAAACAGCATGGAGATGGTAAATTATTTGGAAACGTATGGAAATATATAATAAAACACATATTATAGTATTGGAATTATCCAACATGATTAATTTAGTACATAGAATGTTCATAAATACTTACCAAAGTGAAAACCTTAATATATACATACAAATAGAAGGAATATATCAAATTACAATCGTAGTAGCCCTTAGGAAGCTTATACAAAGGAAGAATATATATATATATATATATATATATATATATATATACAATTTTTGTCCAAAAAAAATTACATAAAACAAGAATTTTACTTAACAAAAAATTTATGGTATTTTCATCAAATTTTACCAAAACATTCCATTGCAAAGAAATTTATGTTATTTTATCAAATTTATTTCACACAAATTATGGGGTACTGCCTGTTTCGGTGGAAACAATGAATTGTAGTTCCTTGACAGTAACACAGTGATAAATTGAGTGAAATAATTTAAAACTAAACACTTTTCACAGATTATGATGTACATTTTAATTTCCAATGAAAAATCTATTAATCTTCCTATTAATTTACAATCTGCATTCAATCTTAAGCTCTTGTTTTTCTTTTCTCATGCTTTGGAACAAGTGATGCTGTTCGTTATTTGTTTTTCGAGTTTCATGTATTCTCAATAAGTTGGTTTCACCTTTTGCAGGGGACTAACATGCTTTCTCGGCTTCTCCATGTTCGCCACCCTACAGCAAAGCAGGCAGTTATTACTGCAATTGATTTACTAGGTCTGTAAGAATCTGCGTAGTAATTGTGATCCGTGTTCTGTTGTTATTTCTTACATTTTTGTTTAGCTTCTTGCACAAATCACTTTGTTGCATTACTGGGAAATATTCATCTATTCACATACATTTCTTTAATGGTGTTGAGTGTGAAGGTTATGCATTTTGTTGAGCTCCTATAATTTAAACCTTCTGCACTTCTCATTTCCTCCTCAAAATAATTGTCATCAAAATAAGAGAAGTGTGGAATATTTTTTCATCATCCCATTTTACAAAGTTCAAACATCCTTTTCAAGTCAGATTGTACTGGAATTTCTATTATGTATTCACTGCATTTGGTGGATTTCCTTTTCCTTGTTTCCACGTGTCCTATCTATTTTATTATAGTTGTAGCTGTCATGAATCTTGATGACATTTTGAGGCCTTTCATCCAGTAAGCAGGCAAATGAAAGGCTATCATGTCTTGTTGTTTCTTTGTTTGGAGTTGAAGTTGTAGTGTTTCCCATGATTATTGCTCATTCATGTTCAGCAAGCTGAGATGATAAATAGAATATAATACTCTTATTTAAGATGATAGACAGGGAAGATGATTGAATTTTTCTGATACTTAAAGCGCAGGTCATGCTGTCATCAATGCTGCTGAACATGGTGCATCATTTCCATTAAAAAGAAGGGATCAAATGCTCGACTATATATTAACTTTGATGGGTCGAGACGAAAATGATGGCTTTTCTGATTCCAATGAACTTCTGCGTACCCAGGTATGTTCAATAGTTATTCAAATTATTTTTTATTCCACCTTATGCTGAATACATATGTTATGGTCCATCTTTTGTTGAAACTCTTCCTTTGGGATTTTTTACAGGCCCTTGCTTTAAGTGCCTGCACTACATTGGTTTCTGTGGAGCCCAAACTAACAGTTGAAACTAGAAACCATGTAATGAAGGTATGTAGTTCCTCTATAGATGGCAATATGCATTTATTGTGACTGAAGTTTTTTTTTTTAATTGTCTTCTCACCATCTAATTTTTTGAGGATTCTGACAGGCCACACTAGGGTTCTTTGCCATACCAAATGATCCTGTAGATGTTGTCAACCCCCTTATAGACAACCTTATCACTCTGTTATGTGCAATTCTTCTCACAAGGTAATTTTATTTAATTTACAAGGTTTATGCCTTCCTTGATTTTGATTTTGCTTATGTTACTCTTCCTTGTGGAACATCTATATGTCATGTATATGATATTTTACTTTTATTTATAAAAAAAAGATTTTTACTTTTACATGCAATTTCCTTGATAATTGATTGCTGTATCCTACACACTGGAAACATCTCTCTCACTCATGCAAGATATATTTCGTTATAATTATAATTTTACATTGCACAAGACGTTTTGTTTTTGAAGTTATTTTTTCTGATTAACAACAATATAAATTTAGTGGAGAGGATGGAAGAAGCCGGGCAGAGCAGCTGTTGCATATCCTGCGGCAAATTGATCAATTTGTTTCTTCACCTGTGGAGTATCAGAGGAAAAGAGGTTGTCTTGCGGTCTATGAGATGCTTCTCAAGTTTCGGATGGTTTGTGTTAGCGGGTATTGTGCACTGGGATGCCATGGAAGTTGCACACACAACAAGCAGATTGACCGTACTCTATACGGGAATTTTTCAAACTTACCATGTAAATATGTTCCTTGAGATAACTTTAAATTGTTTATCTTCTACTCATCTAACGAAGTTTATGTTGATTCATTGCCAGCTGCATTTGTATTGCCAACTCGTGAAGCATTGTGCTTGGGGGATAGGGTAATCATGTATCTTCCACGCTGTGCAGATACAAATTCTGAAGTTAGAAAAGTTTCTGGACAAGTATGTACAGGTCTTTTCTATGGTCCGAATTAGTTTCTTCCACTTCCATAGTTGCATACTCGCATTATTTATAGGTACTAATTTTTGGAGCAGTAAATGTGTGCTTTCTACTTTTCACTCAAAATGTCATTTTTTTCTTTTATATTTTTATCTTCTAGATTCTTGATCAACTCTTCAGCATCTGTCTCTCTCTGCCGAAACCTGCAGCTTCTATATCTGGTGCAGATATTGAATTATCCTATACTGCTTTGTCCTCTCTGGAGGATGTTATAGCCATAATGAGGAGTGTAAGTTAATTGTGCAGTTTACCTAATCTGCTTCTTTGTTTTCTAGCCTGCTGTTTGCAGTTAGAGACAGAAAAATTGACATTTTCTCTTCTTGGTTTTCCTATTTGTTCAGGATGCTTCTATAGATCCATCAGAGGTTTTCAATAGGATTATTTCCTCTGTCTGCATTTTGTTGACAAAGGATGAGGTAATTTCTAAACTTTTCATACAATGCCTTCATCGAAAGATTGTAAACAGTCCTACTTTAGTCTTATTCTTGATGATTTCTTGTAGTTGGTAGCTACACTTCATGGTTGTACAGGAGCAATATGCGATAAGATCAAGCAGTCTGCTGAAGGGTCCATTCAAGCTGTTATTGAATTTGTTTCAAAGCGAGGGACTGAGCTGAGCGAAATTGAAATTTCAAGGTTAAAAAAAAAGGAAGCTTTTGTTTGTATCTTCTTTTCACCTGAATGGTGAATGATAATGTTTATGGTTACAGGATAACCCAATCTTTAATCTCTGCTGCAATTCATGTCACCGAGAAGCATCTACGTCAAGAAACTCTTGGTGCTGTATCCTTTTATCTTTTGGGATGGGTCCCTGTATTGTTTGAGTTGTTCTTCAGTCATCTTCAAGACTTCAACTTCTCTCAAGAAACTCTGCAGTTGCTTTTTTCTTCAGTCTTCTTTTCTCTTCTTCTCTGATGTATTAGCCTTAACTGGCCAAAGATAACTTCTCTAGCTGAGAGCACTAGTCCTAAAATTGTTTTCAATGAAGTACTGGCTACAGCTGGAAGGGATATAGTCACGAAAGATATATCTAGGCTGCGTGGTGGCTGGCCTATGCAGGATGCATTTTATGTGAGTCCAGTTCGTTTCAGTTGGAAGAATATTTTTCCAGTTTAGTTAAAATTTTCTTTACTGATTTTCATAGAGGCTCTGATACTATATAAAAGAACCATTTCACCTAAAAGGTTAAGCTACTATGTGAGGCCCCAGGAATGGGTTATAATCTTTTACATAAGTAATTACAGGTAGTAGAAAGACCGTGAAATCATAGGCCAAAAGAGCTAAGAAAGGTGGAGTTGATACATGACCTATTGTTATACTCTATATGCTTAATAAGTTTAAAATAACTTACGTTTAAAAGTTCAGCATGCTGCCTTTATGCTTTTAGTTTACTTTGATTCCTATTTTTCGAAGATTCCGTGTTAATTTTGATACACATAGACTATAGCTCCACCTATAGATAGGGGTGGCACTCAAATCAAATAATTTGTATTCGAATTTTCGAAATTATATTCGAATCTGAATTTTACTTAATATTCGAATTTGAATTCGAATAGTACATAATCCGATTCGATATTCGACGAATAATTTGAATTCGAAATTAATATTCAAAATAAATGTGTTTTTATTAAAAAAAATATATAAAAATATTAATTGTTATGATTTTTTTCCCCAAAATACCCAAAATATTCGAATATTTGAAATTTTATTCAAATTCGAATTTATGATTAAGTTCGTATAAATATTCTAATCAATGTTATTAAAGGCGTGCCTAAGGCGCAAGGCGCAGACCCCTTCGCCTTTGCACCTCTAAAGGCGGGCGCTGACACTAAGGCGCTGCCTAGGCTCTCTAGGCGCGCGCCTTTTTCCATATTTTGAGGCACCATAAGGCGCACTCAAGGCACACAAAAGGCGCTGCAAGTTTTTATTTTTTTGAAAAAGTCTCTTCAGTTTTTTCTTTTTGAGGAAAACTCATCAGTTTTTTGGTTTCCTCATAAATAGAAAAGTCAAACATTAGGAAGAGTCCTAATAGAAACCTGAAAAGTCCCTAAAACATTAAAAAACACCCTAACATAACAGCTGAACCAAAATCTTGAGTTTCCTTGTTACCTGGCCAAAATACAGAGCATATTTTCAGTGTAAGTCTGCCAATTATCTATCATGTTTTATAATTTTATAGTTCATTTCTAAGTCTTTTTCATCTTCTGCTTATATTAATCATTGCTTAGTCTAATATCTGCCATTGTATATAAAAAGCAGAGCATTTGTGTGGCTTAAACCTTAACTATCTCTGCCCTGTTTTGTACTTGAAAAACAAAAGATACTCAGCAGTAAACCTTAACTATCTCTGCCCTGATTAAGAAA
This sequence comes from Quillaja saponaria, assembly GCA_029379385.1. Classification (NCBI taxonomy): domain Eukaryota; kingdom Viridiplantae; phylum Streptophyta; class Magnoliopsida; order Fabales; family Quillajaceae; genus Quillaja; species Quillaja saponaria. Next base: position 29,344,408 of record CM055607.1, on the reverse strand, counting down.
GAGGAAGCATAAATTCAGTTTTTGCTTGTTAGCTTAGTCCACTTCTTGCCTGACATATTTACTTTACCTAGATTGTTTTTGATTAACCTTTACTTTCCACATGCTGGAATTCTTGCCTATAAAAACTGTTTTCTATGTCATAACTTAATGGTATTAATTTTTACTTGTTGTAAGCTTGGAATTATTGTATGTAGATTTTTTTATTAGATATGCACCTAACTTTGCTAAGGCGTGCTCCTGCGCCTGCGCCTAGGCTCGCGCCTGCGCCTAGGCTCCAGGGACCCTTATCGCCTGGGTGCGCCTAGAGCCTTTGATAACACTGATTCTAATTCCAGTGCTCGAATTTGAATTCGAATAATGCCCTATTTGAAGATATTTGATTTGAATTTCACTTCTACCTACAAACACCATTTTATGCTTTACTTATTATTTGGGATTCTTTTATAAGGGTTACTACTTTGTAATTAGTTGTAGTGGTCTCATGAGAATAACCAAAGCCCCTTTCTACTTGGTAAAGAAAAAGGAGGCTATTTGCACGATATAAATAAAGTCTAAATCACGTAATGTTAGTAATCCAACTCCTGATAGGATGATCAAGACTCATAAGAATTTGAAAATTCTATACATTTGATACAATTCTCTTTGGAGTAGAAGTTTTGACTAGGGGTGGATTTGAATTCGGATTTGAATTTCAAATAATCGAATTCAAATTTGGATAATGAATTATTAGATTCAATATTCAACAAATAATTCGATATAGTATTCGAAATCGAATTAATAATTGGTTAAATAATCAAAATAATATATTTTTTTATTAAAAAATTATTTTTATTTTACCAAAATGCCCTTAAAATTTTGAATATTTGAAATTTTGTTCAAATTCAAATTACTATTCGAATTCGAATATTGGAATTTGATTTCAAATATTGCATTATTCAAAGTTATTCGATTCGAATTCCACCCTTAGTTCTGACTGAAGCTCTTTTAATTGGATTGTGTATTGATATTCTGTCCTATGTATGGTACCTAAAAGATCTGTGTACTTTTCACATCCTTAAATTATGTGAGCTTTTGATCCCCGTGTTACTTCCTATCATTAGTTACTAAACTAAGTCTTCTGCTATACCTTAAATGCAGCTTTATGCTACCTAGTGTCCAAATCATTCCCCTTCTATATTAGTAACCCTAACCTAGTTGTTAGGAGTCCCTGAAAACTGAACTGCCAAAATTCCTCTTCCTGAACAGCCATAAAATTGAATATTGTCAGTCTGTCCTACTCCTACATCCGCATATAATAGCCAATCCTATGCAAATTTTGTCCATAAGTACTCATGAACCCTCAAAGAGGGGATACATAGTTACTTAAATATGTAGATTGAAAATGTTGCAAACACATGTTTTTGTATTTAAATCTCTGAGCTGTGAGCAGACTCCTTTGCTGTGGAAGCTAATTGATTATTAACTGCTGTACTATGTCAAGAGTTGCTTGGAACTGTTTTTGTGAGACTACCTTAAATATTGTGCATAATGTTTAGAGGGACATTTTAAATGGTTAGTTCTACAGATTTTGGAAGATGCAGCACGAAAAGAAACAGATTGCTTAGTTAATAAAGGCTCAGTTGTTAGGACATGGGGCAGCAATGCATATCAAGCATCTGTATTCTTGACACCAACCCACCTTCTCATGTGCTCTGGGCATTACTAGCCTGTGCTACTAGAGTCAAGAATCTTATACAAAAGCTTGAATGGAAACTAAGGGCCAATTTTTTATTTTTTTTTAGAGGCAGTGTGATGAGACCGAGAAGTCAGAACACATGACTAAAAAAAACAAATTTCTAACACCTTGAGAGTTCATTTCTGGTTCCAAAAGCTTTATCTGTAAGTGAGTCCCAAAGAATGATTTCTTATAATCTAACATGTCTACTCATGGACAAGTTCCTTTGATTTGAGAGCATGGAAACAAGCTCATCAATTAACTTGTACTGAAGTTTAATTACGAGGAGGGAGTGCCCAGGACTTCAACTCTAGATCCCTTGGACAATGAAGCTCTAATATCAAGCTAATTTATTAGTAATCCCAGAAGCTGCTATATATTTCAGTCTCTGAAATAGAAATTCTTGACAAGGTGATGATAGGTTGAAGAATTATCCAGACTTGGATGTAATTTATTGTCTTTTGCTTTCCCTTTGTCACATTCGAAAGTTGCAATTGTTCACACATTGCCAACCAGATACCATTCTAATTGGCTAGGCATAATAATTAATGACTGTTACCTTGAAGGACTTTGTTTTATAGCCATGTCCCTATTTAGTTGTATATCTTGGGGGTCACATTCTTGCAGTTAGTTAAATCATCTTATTTGGACCGACAATGGGCCAATTACTAAAATGATATTTGTAAGAAATTATAACTCATTCATGGGGCCTCACCTAATAGCTTGAGGTTTAGGTGAAATGGTGTTTTGACATGGTATTAGAGCCTCTATGATAGTTAGGAGCATAGTTACCTAGTATGCAAATCGCGGTACACGAAACGACAACGGAAACGTAGAAAATTACTTATACCGGAACGTGGTACGATAAGGGTAGGCTTATTAGGGTTGCTTAGTTAGAACCAAGTGAGTTGGTTTGAAACATGGAATGCTTTTTAGGTTCACATATGTAATAATTTCATATATATTGAATTATTGTTAGATAATTAAAGATTAAACATATTAGCATAATAGAAAATGAATAATTGGGTGTCTATTCTCCATCCCGAAGAAAATGAGAGACAACAACATGACTACGTAAGGAAAAGATTTCCAGTTTATGAAAGATTTTGGTTGTGGATTGTCTAGGTAAATATTTTTCTTGATGATTTTATGATTTTGTTCATTCCATCATTGATTTTAATGATCGGAATGATGAAAGTAGCGTCCCAAGGTTGAAAGGGATCCTTGTTCGGGATCAAATGATCCAATTTGTAAGTCAATACATAAGTAGGGATCTCTGGTAACTATGGTTAGGAGTTCGAACCTTGCTACTATCTGTTCTAAAAAAAATACATTAATATTTAAGCACAAGATATGAGTAGGGCTTGTGCGTTCTCCATGTTTGACAAGCCCATTTTGTCCATGTAGGGATGTGTAAGAGATTGTAACTGATTGATGAGCCTCATCTAATAGCTTAAGCTTTTGGGTGGAATGGTTATTTGACAATGTCCAATTATATTTTCATTGGATTTTTTAATGAAAAAACCTATTTAAAATTGACTTTTTAATAAGAATAAATTTCAGAAATGTACTTACGAAGCCTTTACTTATCATGTAATAGTGATTTGTGGTGCATTGTGCTTGTCAATCTCCAGTCTCCAGTATGCTTTTTGTGCATCAACTATATTATGTTATAAATGGATGCTGCAGATATTTCATGTTCACTTCCTTTGTCATTGTGTACGTTCTTGTTTGAATAAGTATTTCAATTAATAGCTTAGTTTGAGGACTACAATCTTTTCTTCCAGGCATTTTCCCAGCATGCACTGCTGTCAGTTTTGTTCCTGGAGCATGTGATAGGTGTCCTTGACCAGACTCCTATTCTTAAAGGTGATGTGGATAAAGGGGACAACTCTAGCCATTTCACTGATAGTCAGACAGAGGATGACATTCTGCAAGCTGGAATTTTCGCTCTCACTTCCTTCTTCAGGTCTTCATAATCAGCAGCATGTATCAATTTTCAGCTGTATCATATGGTCAAATAATTGTCAAGCTTCTACTTTGTTGCAGAGGTGGCGGTAAAGTTGGAAAAAGATCTGTTGAACAAAACTATGCTTCTGTTCTTTCAGAGCTTACTCTGCAATTAGGTAGCTGTCATGGTCTAGCTAGCTCTGGGCACCACGAACCATTGCGGTAAGCTTCTGGCTTACAGTAATTTCAGAGTCTAATAAAAACATCATAACTTTTTATTCAGTTGTAATACTGACTTTTGTCTTCTGATATGGTTTGTGAGCTCTATTGTTAATCCCTTTTCTTCTACTCTTTCAGGGTTCTGCTTACTGCATTTCAGGCATTCTGTGAATGTGTTGGTGACCTTGAAATGGGCAAGGTAGACAAACCTCTAGCAACTTTTTAATTGATACCTTTCCCTTTTGCAATTGCGGCCAGAAAAAGTTGCACTTGTCATTGGTGTAGAGGAATATAATAAATACTTTTATATCTAGATTTTGGCTAGAGATGGGGAACTTTCTGAAAAAGAGAGGTGGATCAATCTAATTGGAGATATAGCAAGCTGCATATCTATAAAGAGGCCAAAAGAGGTAACATGATTCCCGGGATACTGCTATGCATATATACAACTTACGTGATCAATGTTGAGAATTATATCAATTGGAAAGGAAAAGGATGCATGAGAATGTCAATATTATATGTAGTTGGATATGTATCCTTATTCCTTAGATCTTATGACTGAAGCTTTTCAGACAATTGGTTATCCAACCTAGTACTTGAACAAAATAAATTATGAGGTCATTAGTTCAAGCTTACTAACAGCTTTGTTAATAATTACTCCTATGTTATGTGTTTGGTTCATGTCCTGACTCATTAACTTTGTGGTTCATGCAAGTGCTTTGTGCATGTGCAATTTTGTTGTTGCATTCATCATTTCTGTAAAACTTTAGAGAGAAAGAGAGAAACCCAAGAGAATTGTGAGTGAATTGAGTGAGTATTCCTCACACAATGAACATATATTTATAGTGTAAAATAACTATTACAAGCTATAAGCTACAATCTAGGAGCCAATCAAGGCTATAATCAAGAAACTAACAAGCTTATAGTCAAAAGAGCTAATTAAGGAAATAATCAAGGAAATTAATGCTGAAAACTATTCACTATTCCAACACTCTCTCTCAAGCTGGAGCATATAAGTAATATGTTCCAAACTTGTTACAAGTAAAATCCAATTGACAATTTCAAAACTCTCCCTCACTTATAACAACATAAGAAGCAATAGTTCAAGCTTCATTCTGTTTGACGAACATCAACTAGACTATTCATGTAGCCTCGATTCGATGTGAAAGAAAAAGCCTATAGCAATGGTATCCTTGAATAGTACTTGTGAACAATATTTTTGCTAGAAAAATAAAAGAAGCATCGCTGGAAAGAAACACAACGGGATTTTTTGAAAAAATAAAAGCAACATCGCTAGAAAGAGACACAATGGAATAATTCACATGAGTATATTTGAGCTGTCAAACCCTTTGAGCCATCAAATCCTATAACAAAATAGGCTTGAAGAAGAGGAGAGAGGTTGAGCTATCCATTAACTGAAATATATAACTAGGGATAAAGAAAAGAGCGAGAAAATAACTAGTTAAGAGAAAATAACTAGAATGAGAAAATAGATAACAATGGCTAGAGAAAAAAAAGGAGATAATGATAGAGTTGAGGTTGGGGCTGCTGCCAATGAGGGGCAGCAACCCCAAGATTGGACTTGGGTTTAAATCAAACGCTATGATATCATGTAAAACTTTAGAGAGAAGGAGAGAAACCCAAGAGAATTGTGGGTGAATTAAGTGAATATTCCTCACACAATGAACATATATTTATAGTGTAAAATAACTATTACAAGCTACAATCTAGGAGTCAATCAAGGCTATAATCAAGAAACTAACAAGCTTATAGTCAAAAGAGCTAATTAAGGAAATAATCAAGAAGCTAATCAAGGAAATTAATGCTGAAAACTATTCACTATTCCAACAATTTCCTTATTGCTTAAGCATTTGGGAAAATTTGGTAATCCAACTAAGACCACAGTGCTAGAAAATGGACATTCAATAATAACTTTAGAGGGGAATGAAATTAGGACCAGACAATCACGATTATAATAAAGATTAGTTTACGAGCTACTAATTAGAGTATCATATATGGAGGATTCATGAAAAAGATCCCATATTTGACTTTAGCTATACCATTAAAGTCATATTATTATTGTTTTGTAGTGACACAACAATTAGATTGTAATGTTATTCAATAGTGGATCTTGAGAACTAAAAAAGGGTTATGTGAACTTTTTATTTTTTATAGATAAAGAAATTATATTAGGAAAGGGTTATGTGATCTTCCATTTGGGTTTTTTTACCTTCTAAGAAAACAATGTCACTTTAGAGTGTATGAATAAGATCAATTATTTTTCAAATGAAAAGTGATTGAAGTAATACCACACGCTTATAAGTTATAACTCTTACCACCATGGTTCATCTAGATAAGTTTCCTGTTTCTGTGTGTTCTGGTGGTCTTATGAAAGTAAATTTGTTGGTTGCTTATTATCTGAAAAGTCACGGTTTGTACTCATTTGTTTGAAATGTTAGGTTCTAAGCATTTGCTTATTTTTGAGTAAATCCTTGGATCGGCACCCGAAATACCACAGGGAAGCTGCCGCTGCGGCATTGTCAGCATTCATTCGCTATAGGTAAATCTTCAGTTTTTCACGAGGCTCCCATTTTGCATTGGATTTTATTTTTATTATTTTGAATGTTTCTAGAGGAACTTCGGAGTTGGGATCATTGCACTGACCTTCACAATTGCTGCTATAGTGAGCTTCTATTTTATATTTACATTAGGAAGCATCATAAATTTATCAAAGTATGTTGTTCCTGCCATTGAAGAATTTAAATATGTAATTGTAGGAAGGCACCCCTTATATAAAAGGAGTTGCTAGGGTCGATATCCCAGATGTTAAGTGCTGGGGAAAGGGTGTTTTAAACAAGTCCGATGTAAAGATAGAACATTTTCCTACCTAGGAATTGACCAATTAAATGTTAATGATTAAATTGTTTAGATGAGCTTGGACGGATCGCATGTCATTAATTCTTAATTAACTAAAGGATATTACATTAAACATGGAATATCATTGAATAAAATATTAGGAAACTTTTTATGTAAACTATGATATATTCATTGTCTATATTGTTTCTTGTGGATTAAGGAACATGATATTTCAAAATTTCAAGGGAGAATATTAGTGTGTTCATATTGTAGTACTCCAGATTATGATAATTAGCCTAAATATTCGATTGAATTTTTTATTAATTGTAAGTTTTGAATTACTATGAGGTGGAAATGAGGGTTGATATTATCATATTATTATAAAGCTGCGAGGTGTGATATACTTTTTCTATGCAATTTCCTCATGAAATAGATTTGTTTGTTTTGGGGGCGTTTTAGTCTTAAAATTCCTTGTCCCTAGCCTCTTCAAGATTTACGTAATGAACTAAAATTTGTATTGCTTCTACGAAATGGGTGAATGGTTTTGGTTTCCACAGTTATGGAAGCAAAATACATCCTCTCAGTGAAAACAACGTTGTTTCCATTGAAATGAGCGAGTTGTTTTTATAGGAAAAAGTGCAGTTTTTTTGTTTGAAATGGATTGATTTCGGTAAAATTTGATGGAACTAACATAAATTTCTTGTTAAATAAAAATACTTGTTTTATATATCTGTTTTACATAAATTATATATATTATATAAGCTTTTGCTCTTAATGTTAGGGTTTGAAAAGGTTGTAATTTGATATTTTTCTTCAATTTGTCTAGTTTAAGTTTTTTACTTTGGTATGTATTTATGAGTATTCTATATTATATTGGATGCTTACAATTCTTATAATATGTGTTTCATTATATGTTTTCATGCATTTCTAAATAATTTACATTTTCATGCAGTTTCACAAATCATTTATGTTTTCAAACTTATTGAAACGGTACCTCGGAATGAATTTTAGTATCTTGGAGTTACATGGATTTTTTTTTCTCTCACGGATCTAGAATAAATGCATGGGGCTTCTTAGGCTTTCCCTAAACTTGTTTCTATTACCTGCTTTTGATTAGTTTCTCACTGTTTTTTTTTTTTGGTATACTTACTCTTGACTTGAAGTTCTTATTGTTAATTTGTCAATGATTCAGTGGGGGACTTAATTCACTTTTGGATCAGATGGTGGAGGTGTTATGTCGACATGTATCAGACGAGTCTCCAACCGTTCGACGCTTATGTTTGCGAGGGCTTGTACAGGTGTTCATTATCAATCTCTTTATCCTATTTCCCTTGTGACTATGGTTTCTATTATCAGAAAATATGGGTAAGGTATTTGTAAATGCATGCTGCTAATTGTAGACCTTTTAAACAATTGAATTTTGAGGAAAAATATATCTTGTTCTATGATTTCACACAATTACAATCTAATTTATATACTCTTATTCCCTTGTCCACAATATTTACCGTCAACACTCCCCCGCAAGATGGAGTATAAATATCGTCATGCCCATCTTGCAAAGAATATGATGAAAACTTCAACTACTAAGGCCTTTTGTGAAGATATCTGCTAATTGTTGTTCGGATCATAAAAAAGTTAGACAAAATTTTCTTGTATTTAGATTTTCCTTAATAAAATACCTATCGATCTTAATATGTTTTGTTCTATCATTCTAGACTGGATTGTGAGCTATGTTTATAGCTGTAGTGTTGTCACAATATCACAAGAGTGGCCTATTTACAGATAGCTGGAGATCTTCATTAGCTGTTTAAACTATAACAACTCACAAGTTTCATGTGCCATTGCCCTGTACTTTGCTTATGCATTGTATCCAGCAACTATAACTTGCTTCTTACTTCTCCAAGAGACTAGGTTCTTGCCAACAAAGTTGTAATATCCTAATGTGGACCTTCTATCATCAATAAATCTAACCCATTCTGCATTTGTATAAGCTTCTATCTTTACTCTTATGTGGTTTTCAAATAGAAGTCCATTCCCAGGGGTAGATTTCAAGTACCGCAGTATACGGTGAACTGCATCTAAATGAGTAGAGCGAGGATTGTGCATAAATTGACTAAATACACTGGCAATGTAAGTTATGTTAGGCGAGTGCGAGATAGATAAATTAATTTCTCATATATTCTTTGGTGTCTCTCCCTATCAACACATTTCCCCTCACTACTCTGCAACTTGTGATTAGTTTCTATATGTATGTCTGCGGCCTGCGCCCAAGCATACCAATCTCTTCCAACAGGTCAAGGACATACTTCTTTTGAGATAAGAATATACCATTTTCAGACCGAGCTACTAAGAAAGTAACGGAGTTGTCCCAAGTCCCTAATCTCAAACTCCTTAGCAAGGTGATTTTTAAGTCTAGATACCTTTTCAGAATTGTCTCTTGTCACAACTATATCATCAACATAAACAATAAAAACAATAATCTTCCTTTGTAATGCTTAATAAACATGATGTGATCAACATTGTTATGTTGGTATCCAAAAGATATCATCGCCCTCCTAAATCTTTCAAAACATGCTCTAGGAGACTGTTTGAGCTCATATAAAGACTTTCTCAATCTGCACACTTTCCCTTCAGTTTTCTGGCAAGAAAAATTAGGAAGAATTTCTATATAGACTTCCTCAGCTAGATCTCCATGCAAGAATGCATTTTTTACAGTCTAGTTGCTGCTAATTCCAACCAAGAGTGGCTGCAAATCCCAACCAAGATTGGTTGTACAAGAGATAAAAACTCTAATAGAATTCATCTTAGCAATAGGAGCAAAAGTTTATTCATAATCTGCCTCATAAGTTTGAGTGAATCCCTTGGTAACTAGTATTGCTTTGTATCTTTCAATTGTCCCATCTGCCCTCCTTTTAATGGTAAAAATCTATTTGCAGTCAACTGCCCGTTTTCCTTTAGGAAGGCTAGAAAGTTTCAAAGTATTATTCTTGACAAGAGCTTTCATCTCTTTAACGATGGCATCTTTCTATTGTGGTTCAGTTAGTGCTTCCTTACAATCCTGTGAAATGGATACAGAGGACAAAGAAGACACAACGGCTCAATAGGATGGAGACAAAGAACTATAAGACACATAGTTAGAAATAGGATGTTCAGTACATGAAAGGACTCATTTCCTAATTGCAATAGGACTATCAATATCATGAATAACATGAGGATAATAAGTAGAATTTGAACAAGTAGAGGCAGGGACTAAAGACTTGCAATTTGGAGGAACTTGTGTTGGTTGTGAAACTGAGTCTGGGATTAACTTTTGGCTAGGTAAAGCACGTTCAGTGGTTGTTACTATTTGTTTTCTTAAATTGTATGTAAGCAAGTCATTTTTTGCTAGTCTTACAGGAGTCCCATTGCTTATAGGTGCTTCAGTTTCACCATCTTTCCCTTTTTCAACCTTAATTTCAACCTCTAGTATACTTTTCTCATTTACGGTCTCTTTCCTTACCTTTTTCCTGTCACTCTCATCCAAATATGATATCCACTTCCTCTGGCTTGAGTAAGTCAACTCTTTCTGATTATAACTCCCCCCTAAAGAGATGACCGGGAGTAATAGGCCTCTGATTCTTGAAAGGTAACATCTATGCTAACATAAGTTCTCCTAGTAGGCGGATGATAACACTTGTATACCTTTTGAGTTGTAGAGTACCCAATAAGCATACATTTAAGAGCATGCGGGTCAAGTTTACTGAGATTTTAATACAGAAAAAAATAGAATATTATAAATTAATTCCGTATTATTATTATATCAATATATGATAATACAATACAAAAATAGAAAAATATAATATAATAAACAGAATAATAAAAATTTAATAATATATAATAAATTGTCCAAAAAACGAATACTAATATTAATAAAGCACATAACTGAACATTCAAAGATTTTAGGAGGCACAATGAATGAGAAATTCCCTAGGAGAAGATCTATAGGTGTCTTAAAATTCAGGGCACATAGTGGTATACGGTTGATAAGATAAGCTGCAGACAAAACCGCATCCCCTGATAAGCTTTGGGTACATCCATGGCAAACTGTAACGACCTTGCCACCTCCAGTATATGTCTATTTTTATGTTTTGCATTGTTATTTTGAATAGAAGTATCAACATAAATAGTTTGATGAATTATGCCATGATTACGAAGATAATTCTAAAAGATTCTCTCCGTACACTCTGTACTATTAGCACTTCTCAAAATTTTCACTTTAGCATTAAACTGATTACTAATTATTTTGTGAAACATCTAAAAGCAAGTAAACACCTAATTCTTTGTATGCATCAAATAAACCTAAGTAGTGAGACTGTAACAATCAGTAAATGTAACAGATCATCAATATCTAGATAAAGAGACAGCTCGACTAGAACTCTGTACATCATAATGAATAAGCATAAAAAGAGAAGTATCTTATTATTCATTGAAGGATAAGAACCATGTGTGTTTAGCAAATCCACATGCTTCACATGTCAAACTATTTAGAGTACAATGCTTAAGTAATTTGGGAAACATATTCCCCAAAACCAAAAAAGATTAATGTCCTAAACGAGGATGCCACTGAACGAGTTGTTGCTTTGAAGAAAAAGATGAATTGTTTTGAAGAGCCTAATCATCAATGTTCAATAAAGGCCCTGAATTGGATTAAAAAACAGAGTCCTTCACGCTCTTTACCATAGCCAATCGTTCTTCCCTTTCCCAGTTCCTGAAAAACACAAGAAGTAGAATCAAATATGGCTCTACAATTTAGAGGTTTAGTGATGGCGCTGATAGATTAAAGATTATTTGAGAAATTAGGAACATGAAGGGCGGAAGATAAGGTTAAGATAGGTGTACAATGAATCGAACCTTTCCCAGAAATAGAAGATAGAGACCCATTGGCTACCTGAACCTTTTCTTTACTTGAACAAGGAGTATAGGAAGAAAATCTACTTGAAGTACAAGTCATATGGTAGGAAGCACTTGAGTCGATAATCCAAGGCTCTGAACCAACAAAAGAATGAACACTAAGAGCTTTTAAGGATACCTGATTGAACAAGATTAGAGGAAGATGCATTGTAGGATTTGTAATCCAATTTAGACATTAACCACCTGAGATGTTGCTACTCATCCTCACTGAGGCTGTTAAAGTCAAAGTTCTCACTAGGCAAAGGCTCTAAAGTAACAGATAAATGAGCTTGTGATCTAGGTGTACTGTACTCTGACCACCATGTCCTCTGGTTGGACGACCATGAAGCTTCCAGCATGTCTCTGGTATGGCCAGACTTACCACAATAATCATACCGTAGATGATCCTTGTCACTACTCATCCCTAACCCACTACTTGTAGTTTGACCTCCTCTAAACTCCATTGGTAGCCATGGCAGACCTCGCATCGGTGCCTACATAAAGCATAATAGCCCTCCTACTCTCCTCTTGATGTATATAAGAATATGTTATCTCGAGTTTGGAAATGGATCTCTTACCAAAACTTGAACTCTAATATGGTCATTACTCTAAATTGAGTCTAGCTAGAAAATCATAAACTCTCTCCTTATCGAATATTTTCTAATAAGAAGCTGCATCCGAGGGACGTACTGGTTTATATTCCTGATAATAGTCAAGTTCTTGCCATGAGGCACTCAATTTAGCAAAATATTGAACCACAATCAACTCTTCATGTTTAGTTGCATGAAACTTCTTCCTTAGTTCAAACACTTGAATATCATTACCAACCTATAAGTTTGGCTTGTAGCAGTCCAAATCTTAAAGGCTGAATTAAGCAATAAATAACCACGAGAAATTAATGGTTACATAGGATGATTAACCAAGACATCACTAAGGAGTTTTCAGCAATCCATTGTTCATATAGTGAATCCGTAGTGGCTGGTTTTACTTTGTTACTGGTGATATAGCCATGTAATCCATGTGCCTGAATGAACAACATACAAGAACGAGACCAAGCAAGAATTGTTCCCATCAAGCTTTACCGAGCTAATTTGGAGGGAGGGATTATCAGCAACCCTACTTCCACTCCCATTACTAACATTCCTAGTACTTACAGTGGCTTGAGGGACACTATGAAATTCCTTAGACATATTCAAGAGAAAATGCCAAGATAAATAACAAACAGCTACGAAAATCAAGAAACCACTCCATATCACCAATCCAATTACGAATAACCTGCAATCAGACAGCCAAAGTACTGACCCATGACCAGCCAGTCCAGAAAAAAACAACAAAACAGCCAACAAACAGCAAACGCAGCCAGCAAACAGAGAAATGTAAGAAAAACACCCAAAAACCTCTTCCTATTCCAAATCAGCCTTATAGGGCACTTCTAACACTCTAGCTGATGTCTAAGAAGGCTAAAAGAGTGAAAGAAACCAGCCAAAAACTGAAGAATTGAAGGATTTCAGAAAATTGCAAACCTAGGTCACGAACCAAAAAACTGAAATTACTCTCTAGAATGAGATCGAATCCTTGCAATGGCGATATTATTTCCTGTCACAGTTGCCGGAAACCTCTGTTGGCTGCTGCGGCGGCGTTTATAGGTAGGGTTCTCCATTTCATATGAAGTAATGTGAAACTTGAAATTTAAATTATTGAACTCTTTTTGATAGAAGAGGAGCCTTAACAGAAGTAGTTCATGTTTAATTAAGTGTCAAGAGGTTTAGTTATTTGTTTGTTTTCCATTCTCAAAACTGATCCGTGCTTCACCTCTGCATGCGACTTGCATTTGTCATAGTTGGTAATAGAAAATTTGTGTGTAATTTCAAATATTTTGTAGTACTGTTCAATTCCAAATAGCATCCATAGTATTTTACTCTTTTAGCTTTTAAGAAGTGACTTTTCCAAATTTTAAAGTTGCAGATTCCATCTATTCATATTCTCAAGTATACAACTCAAGTCCTGGGTGTCACATCAGCTTTGCTTGACGATTCCGATGAATCTGTGCAATTAACTGCTGTGTCATGCTTACTCGTGGTAGGCCCCTCTCTCAACCCCTCCCTTTTCTCTGCCTCTTTACTCTTTCTGTTTTGCCTCTCTTTCATTTGTTTACTATTTGCTATTTGGCTTGTCTTAGGTCCTTGAGTCATCACCCAATGATGCAGTGGAACCCATTTTGCATACCCTTTCAGTACGGCTTCGTAATCTTCAAGTGAGGTGACTCTAATCTTGAGCATATTGCTTGATGTGTTGTTATTTTTGTTCTCAACCAATTCATAGTATATGTTATGATTCATCTGACCAATGCTGTCTGTGGCATCCAACTGAATGAATACATTAAGTCATATTTCTAAGTTTAGAGACAAAGCAGACAAATTCATCCTTCATCGCTGACCTGCCTATTTCATGGTTTGACTTGTTTGGTTATTTGAAAATTGTAACCATGCATAAATATTGGGAGGGGCGGGGGTAGTTGAAGGAACTTAAAAAGAAACCCTTTCATTGACATGCTCCAATTGATTTTCTAAAAACGGATATGAAATGTAGTGTTTGGGAAAGCTCCAAAGGCTCTGGAAGCATTAAGGGCAGTGCTCAGTGACCAGTCAAAGGTTCCTCATTAAAAAAATGGCATATTGCAATCTTTTGAAGGAATAAATTTTCCTGGGAGGATATTGTCCATTGAGTGGTAGTACCAGTAGGTTCGTAGTAGTACAGGGCTATACAGCTTTTCTTCATCTGTGACTTTGATATAAAAAATGGGAATTCCTGAATGTGAGGAGTAGGGAGGGCCATGGGATTTTTTACATAGCATATCAGCATTTTGATTATATCCACAAACAGTGCCAAAGCTTCTTGGAGACTTGCAGGGCCTCAGGTCCCTCCCAAAAGAGATTTTGAAAACCCTATGAAAATAAATTGGGACGTAAATTTGTAACTTGGACTTACTTCTCATTGGCAAGCCAATTACCCAATCTTTTTAACAAATCAATAGAATACCCCTTAAATGAAATAAAGTTAAGCGGTTAAAAAAAGTAAAATCAGCTTTCCCAACAATTTAATAACTAGTATGTCAATTACTAAAGCACATACACAAGTCCGTCGCATTATGTATTGAGTTCTTCTCTCTTCTGTTTGGCTTGTTAAAACCATCTTCCCCTTCATTAATTAATGGAGAAATTGGCATTATGTATATTTTTTTGCTTCCCTGGCTGTTAAATCAAGTGTCAGTTCTCTTTTAGGATTATGAAATAGATTTTTGTTATTATTATTATTTTTTTGGCATAAAACAACAATCATTTGTTGGTTACTGGTAGCCTTGATACATTTTGACGTTGTTCGTTCAACTTTTTAAGGAGTGAATTTTTCATATTTATCTTGTAAGTCCCATTTCGATGCTTTATTTACTGTGTAAATGGATTTTCAGTTTTTGTATTGCTTATTACAGTAGATACACATTTTATATCTTCCCAAGTTTTGGTGATGCAATTGTTTTAGTTAAATTAGTATGTTTAGTGTGCCCTTCCACACTACTTTTTGCAAGTAACTTTAAAGGTTACATTGCAAGTTATAGATTGATTTTAAAACAACGTAATGGCTTAGCAGAAGATGATACATTTGTCTACAGAAAAATTTGTAATATAATTTTTCTGTCAACAATTCATAAAGAGCATTCTGTTTATTTTTTATTTGAAGACTTGATTTTAGACCACCCCCCATAGAAATAGGTCAAGCCCCACCAGCCATCCACAAATGGTATTTACATCTATTAACAACCATGAGCCAGTTAAACGTTGGCATATATATACACTGTTTGTGAAAACTCATGTTGTTAATGGTGCTTCAAAATATCAGTGTGATTGCAGAAATTAGATTTAAGACAGTCTTTTTTAGTGATCATTATGGCCTTTCAGGTTCTGATGATTGATTTATTTCTAGCTCAGAACCCAAGGAGTACATCTGTCTTTCTTTGTAAAAAGTTGCACTTTCTGAATTCCATGTTTATAAAGTTGTTCTGCATATTGCTTGTGATATGCTTGCTTCTTTAGGTATCTCATTTGCAACTGCATTATCAATTGTTAAAACAGACTAGTATGAACACAAAGATGCGAGCCAGTTCTTTCGCAGCATTTGGAGCACTGAGCAGATATGGAGTTGGGGTACAGCTTGAGGCCTTTTTGGAGCAGGTCAGTTATTAAGTCTCACACCAAATCTTGTAGAGTCACTTCCTTTTTTTGTCATTTTGGGAAATGTTGGGTTTGATAATAGATGTCTTGATGCCTTCAATTTTACCTGTACACAGTTCTTGGTTTTGTTGAGTCTACAGTTTTCAAAATTGGATATCTTACTAAAGATGCTGTAATGAGCACTTTGCAATGTTCCGTAACATGCCAACTTTGGTGGGGTAAAGGATTCTGCATAAAGTGATTTACAGCCATTAGGACTAGGTTTTGTCTGTATTTGGTCTCTGCATTAGTAAGACACTAACATGTGCTTTTTCCTTATATTTTTCTTGCCATGTCTGTTGTGATTATCATGCATCACTGGAGTACAGAAGCATTCTTAACTGCATCACTGGAGTACAGAAGCATTCTTAACTGTCAGCGAATGAACTCTTAACAAATCAAATTGACATATAAGTTTATTGCCATGCAGTGCACAGTAACATATCATTTGTTTTCTGGAAATTAATATCCATGTCCAATTAGTGAGTACGTAACTGGAGATTGACATTTTATTGAATTTCATTAATGTAAGCAAGCTCATTTAATGTTGATAACAAATTTTCAGGTACATACTGTCCTTCCTCGGCTGATTCTGCATCTGCATGATGATGATGTTAGTGTCCGGCAGGCTTGTCGGGTAATCATCTAACATTCCCAGATTTTTTTGGGAGCTGAACCTTTTGGAGAAACTTTTGACACGAGTTTTATCTATTTGTTTCTTGTACTGTTTGACAGGATACGCTGAGAAGGATTGCCCCGTTGATGGAAATTGATGGATTATCAGCACTGTTAAATACAAAGTGTTTCTTGTCTGATCACCGGTATGTGCGAGCAGGCTTAACATGGCTGATATTTTGTAATTATTTTGAAGGATTTTTCTTTCATTGGAATAAAGATTAAAATTCAACTTCCCTGTCCTTTTTAGAACTGATTATGAGGACTTTGTAAGAGAGTTCACAAAGCAATTTGCTCAACATCTTCCCTTCAGAGTTGATACTTACATGGCAGCAATAGTACAGGTATGTGCTTTTGCTGAAAGGACCCCTCATGTTCTCTGGGAACTTATACTGAATGTAATACGGGTATGGCTTCCTAAAGTAATATGCCAGTTGGTCTTAATCAACCTATTAACCTAATTGGAGCACAGATTAACATGTACACTTTTAACATGTATCTTTTTCCCCTGCATTTGGGAGCTCCTGTGACTTTGATGAAATTGTACCACTATGCGCATGATATGTTGTTGTTTGCTTATCTCTTAGGGAACTGAATTCTGGCTGGTTATTATGGAGACCAGCAGGCTCAATGGAAAAAGTGGACCGCAGTTTTAAATTATGCCACTGCTTCTGATGGCTATTCTTTGTCATATTCTACTCTTCATGATCTCTATGCCTTCCTTATCAGTTGTGTTTTTAGATTATCCTCGTTATCATCAAGTATAGATATCACAATTGTAAAGCGAGGGGGAAGGCTCTGTCTTTTATGAACTTGTGCTATATTCTGTTTAAATCTGACAACTTGTGAATTGGTGTTGTTAATTCTTGATAAATTGTCACCTCATTTAAAAGATTGTAGTCAGGGACTGAGGGAGGTCTGTTAATTATATGTATATTCTAACACTCCCCATCATTTGTGGGATCAATATTTTTTGGATCGGCCCAACATTTGAATTTTATGAATTTTAAAGGGTGCAGATGACGGAAGCTGGGTTCAAACTCATGATTTCATGCTCTGTTATCATGATAAATTACCATCATCTAAACGTTTTAGCTTGTAGGGTTGGAGGTTTGTTAATCATTTATATATTCTAACAATTCTCTAAATATGACAGGCTTTTGATGCCCCGTGGCCGATAATTCAGGCGAATGCTATATACTTCTCTAGCAGCATGCTATCACTATCTGATGATCAGCAAATTTTAGCACATTACTATACACAGGTCTTTCTCAGATGTGGCTGCAAATTTTATGCATTACTAAAAAAAAATGAATCATTTTCATAAATTCATCTTTTTATTAGGTTTTTGGAGCGCTGGTGGGCAGAATGAGTCAGTCATCTGATGCTATTGTTAGAGCAACATGCTCTTCTTCATTGGGCATGTTACTGAAATCTTCCAATTCACTTTCATGGAGAACAGCTCCTTGATCATGTGGATTCAAGAGGGCGCCTGTGCTTCAGAGTCTAGCAAAAAGTAGGAATATATGGAGGAATTACTAGAATCAAGATTAGATCTACTAGCTTGGAGCCTTGTCTCCTACAGAAAAGGAGACCAACTGGATTCGGTTGTTATTGGCCAAGGATTGAAGAGTTCATGTATTTAACTACAGTGCAATTGTCGATTTGAAGCTCCTTTGTTGATAAGAAGTTCTCTGATGTTCATAAAATGTACAATTTTGTTGGTCTGTTGTCTTTTGCTTTTCATTCTTCTTTCCAAGTCTTATGTTCTAATGCTTGTAAATTAAGCTTTTGAAAGCAACAGTTCCTTTCTCCTTGTTTTCCTTTTTGTAAATTTACAGTCGTTGTACATGACATATATGTAAAAATAGTGTTGTGTACTAATAGCAGAGAATGCTCAAGCATGTCAGAGATTTGGTTGTTCGAATAAAAAGAAGAGTATTTAGATTGGAATTTATTCTTTCTAATAGCATTATAAATATACTTTAGAATTTCAATCTTGCTTCAATAACTTACGCAGAAGCCAACATACCTAGTATTTGGGAAGAGCTACAATTGCTTGAGATGCCTAGTTGGCTTGTTTGCTACTTATGATAAGAAATTACACCTCGTTTCTCCAGCTTTTAATGTAATGGCCTTCAATTTTTGTAGTTTCTTAAATCTCAGAAATCCAAGACGGAACTGCCGAAGGACGCAATTAAATGTGTTGTATAGTGAGTTGGAGGTGTTTACGGAGAAGGTTAATGAAGGTACTGCATTTATATTTGCATGTGCTTTGAGCAGTTGAGCATGTAGCAAAGTATTCATACAACAGTACAAATGTTTCAACTGAATAACTAAAAAATTATTAGTGGCAGTATAAATAAGAGGGAAATTAGAATTTGAGATTTGAAGGGGGTCAAAGTACTTGAGTTTGGAGAGATGGCAAATAAAGCTGTAGAAGAAGGGGGCTCTTCTCATCTAATTAATATACGTGACTCAGCTCATCCAAGATATCAGCCAACAAACAAATAGGTTAAATGAACTTGATAGTTGACACATTAAAGAGCTTGTCTTTTTTGTGTCATAAAGTGCCTATGCGAAGTGTTGTATTTGTCTCTTATTTGGTCGGGCTAGGGTTCATTAGGTGTTTTAATAATTTTTTGGGTTGGGCACTTGTATTTTTTCTAAGAATTAAATAGTGAATTTTTATTTTTTTTAATTGAAAATGTAAACTAGATTGAGCCGAACTTCTATAGATCGTATTCCTTCTTCTACTTGTTTTCGTTTTTCAATTTTAAATTTTATTTTATTCTTGTTTATGTTTTAACACAGAGAGACTAAAGAGTAAGAAGATATAAATACTATTATGTTAATATTAATAAAAATTTAAGATTTGATTGTAAAATTAGGGTTAGGACCTTAGAATTCATGTATTAGAGTTAGCAATTAGGGATTTGGATTATTTAATAATAATAATTATTATTATTGTTGTTATTTTGTCATTGAGTTAAGATTATTAGTATTAGAATTTAGTCGCTTACATAAAAGCATAAGATGTATAGTTTTCTCATCTCGTTGATTCTTTTGCCCATATCTAGTTATTTGCATATTTTGGACAGAACAATTGGTCTTTACCTTATATTCCGATCAAATGATACCATGGCCTTTTCCTTTTATAGGTAAAATAAAGTTGCTTGATACTAAAGGGTGCATAGCTTGGACTAGAAGGCTTTTGAGTATGTAATATAATATTAGGTGAACTCCATTATAAACTAAGTCTTTTGTGTGCATTTATATATACATATATAAAAACATTTTTTAGCAAACAAAAATACTTTTCCTTTCTGTTTCAATTTTTTTTATTTCTGGGAATGAAAGGGAAAAACCTCATGTAAGAAACATTTTGGAGATTTTAATTGTGCAATAAGTATGTGAATGAAAGTTAAAAGGAAAAAAAAAAAATAGCACTAATCACATTCAGTCTCCATTTGACATGTTTAACTCCACCTAAGCTCTGTCCCTCAAACAGGTTGGCTGAGTTGGGTCCATAAAACAAAAGATTAATTTAGGATAAAAACAAATTGTATCTATATATACACATGCACATAAAATACAATCAAAAAAATAAATATAAATAATAATAATCAGTCAAATTAGTCAATATCTTCCTTTATTGCAGCCCCATTCGAGGACAACACATGTCGTGCTAAATTTGAATTTTCTATTCAATCTATTTAATGAAAAATTGTAAAAATGGGTGAGTTAAAATCAAAAGAATTTCTTATTATTAAACTTTTTAAATTCTTAAACATGTAAAAAGAGAGAGAGAGAGAGTAAAAATAAGTCATATTTTTTATTGACATTTTAATTAAATTTTACAATAAATTTATATTCTCAATGACTTCTATTTTTAAAAAGTCTTTCTAAATAAGTCTTAAATTTTATATTATAACTTTTGTGTCACTTTTATCCTTATTTCTTAAAAAAATTATATAGTATAAATTTAAAAAAAATATATATATAATCATTAATGAAAAAATAAATAAAATTTAAAAACTAATAAAAATATCTTATTATCTCTGAAAGGATAAAAAATTTAAAAAATTAATAAAAAATATCTCATTATGTCATATCATATTATTTTTTTCAACAAAATTTTTTATAAAAATATTATTTTCAAATTCAACTTGAATTATTATATTTTTTTCATGACAAAAACTACAAATAAATAAATCTAGATTCATTTTGTATGCAAATTAAAACAAAGTGACATACGATGAACCTAAATTTATTTATGAAGATTTTTTTTTTTGAAAGCATGTTAAAGAGATGATGAAAATCTCATTAATTTGAAAAGATTTATTCTTTTACTAATTATTAATTGAATTTTAGTTTTCTACCTTAAATAGTATTTTTTAGTTATTTATAAATAGTCTACTTAATTAATATTCTAAACTTCAAAACTAAAAATGAAAAATAAGGGTAAAAAGTGGTATAAAAATGTCAATATAAAATTTATGACTTATTTTACAATAAATTTTAAAATTAGATAGTATGAATGTAACTATATTATACGACTTATTTAGAATATGAAGAATAAAATATATCTGAAAGGACACTAATTTTAAGAAATCCTCACATGTGTATGGTCCCACATAAAATAAATGAGATTTACTATGAGATAAATGATAGAATAAATTTTACTTTTTGATTGTGAATGCACTGGAACTCGACGAGACTCGATAAAAACCAACTTTTTAAGTATAGGTGTTGGTTATAACTTAGATATATAGGTCAAAGCACCAACTGAGCTCAACTAAACAATACTTATTCTATGGACTTTTGGACATTAGGGTCCAAGTCCCATTATTTTTGGACAATATGGTAAATTTTTTACTTTAATAGCCAAAATAGGGTAAATCTTGACACCGGATTTTCAAAATCCAGTTTTCTGGTCTAACTCATCATGCCATGTCACCCCACGGTCCTACCAACACACACCTCACGGGCCCACAACCATCCAAAATGAGGGAGTAGTGAAACCGGGTTTTGAAAACCCGGTTTCAATGTAAGGTTTGTCCTCTCACGGGCCCTGCCTCACAGGCCTACCGAGGCAAGGCCGACAAGCCCTGAAACCGGATTTTGAAAATCCGGTTTCAAGCTTATCTTTTTACAAGCCAAAAATACGTGAAAACGTATTTTGCAGGGCTGCATGCATGCAGCCCTAACACCCCCCTCCTGCAACCCTAACCCTTCACGGTTTTTGCAGAGCTTGCAGGTCTGCTTTCCCCTCCCCTTTACTTTTTCTCTTTTACTCCCCACCACGCAATCCCAACCCGTGAGCTTCTCTTCATGCATGTATATATACCTTCATTTCCTCCCTCATTTCCTTCACACATACTTGCATATTTTCTTCTTCTCTACAAATTTTTTATATTTCTTCTCAGCAAAATTTTCAATTCGTGTATAAATTTTGGTAAGTTATGAAATTTTTAGTTTAAAAATTATTATTATTATTAGTTAAATTAAATTATTTAATTAATAAAAATTTTATTTACAATCTATTATTTTTAAAAATTTATGTTTTAATATTAAATCATATATATTATTATATATATTACAATTAATGAAATTATTATTTATATTATTTATTATAATTGGTAATATTTAATCAATAATAGTTAGTTAAATTAAGTATACCATTTAATTTTTTAAAAATAGAATATAAAATAGAAATTACATAAAGCAATTAATGTTAAAATTGATATACATATTTTATTATTTTGAGTTTATTTATATTTTTTTTTAGGTTTGTTGTTGACATCCTATTGCCCATGTCGATACTTTTTGCTCTTTTGCTTCTCACCTGGTAAGTCCTAAAGAAGAATTAATTTTGTAGAAAGTCATATTTATCATTGTTGTATGCATATACCTATATTGCTTTAGATTATATTATAATTGTTTAAAATATTAATTTTTATGATATGTTATAATAAAAATTTGTTGAAATTGTAATTTATGATATTGTAATAATAGTAATTTGATAACTTATTAACTTTTTTTAGGTTTTTACTCCCTTTTAAGTTAAAATTTTTCCCTTCCTATCATTTTGTGCCGTTTCCCCCGTACATTATTTGCCTACAATTAATTATTTCATATTTTGGTGACCTTTCTAATATTCATGGGAAGTAATATATTGCATTGAAAGCAGCACTTTGACAATTTGAAGCATTCTGTTCGCACTAATTTGGTAAGTTCTAACGTGATGGAGAACGACAGCTTAAGCTTTGACACTTTCACATATTCTCTGTGGTTGGAAAAGCAACTAAATTTGGGGTAATGGTAAATCTTCCACGTCACTGCCTCTAGATATTTATTTATGATTTTTTTTATTTGCTGTCTCAAACTGTCTTACAATCAATACACACAAACACGGCTCAAAGACTTTGGGTTGTGGACAATTTATAAGTTTAAATTAGAGCAAAAATTGCTCCTTTCTCTGTTTTCATCTCAGAATGAGAAAACCTGTGGAGAATTAATATATTTATTAAAAAAAATAAAATTTAATTATTTCACAATAATTATGGTAAGTAATATATTTATGATATAATTATGGTAAGTAATTATCATAGTGATTTTATTATTTGAATATAATTAATTAATATTAAATATTATAAATAGATTTTTTTTGTATTTGTATGTTTTAATGTAATTAATTTATAGATAGTATTTTTATGTTTTCATGTGTAATCATATTTATTATTATTTAAAATAGAGTAATTGGTAAAATTAATATTTACAACTAACTTAAAGATAAAATTATAATATTTTAATATAATTTATTAAAAAAATATATTATAATTAATAAATTATTGACGTTTAAATTAATTAGTAATTTGGATAGTTTTAAATTAATTAAATTTTTTTTAGTAATTTTATAATATTTATGATAATTTGACGACTTATGATAATTAGTGATTTCGTTGACATGATGGATTTGATTAGAAATAGTAATTTTATTTTAAAATTAGTGATTAATTTATAAATAGTATTTTTATTGGGAAATTTATAGTAATGTATTTATGATCATTAATTAATTAATATATGTATTAGGAAATTAAAATTTATTTAATTCATAATAATTATGGTAAGTAATATATCTATGATAAATAGTGATTTTATTTTTTTATTAGAAATAGTAAATTTATTTTAAAATTAGTGACTAATTTATAAATAGTATTTTTATTGGGAAATTTATAGTAATATATTTATGATCATTAATTGATTAATATATTTATTAGGAAATTAAAATTTAATTAATTCAATATAATTATGGTAAGTAATATATCTATAATAAATATTGATTTTATTATTTTATTAGAAATAGTAATTTTATTTTAAAATTAGTGACTAACTTATAAATAGTATTTTTATTGGGAAATTTATAGTAATATATTTAGGGTGGTGTTATGTGCACTACCTAATATTGTTAGGTAGACTACAAATAAAATGATATAGTTATTTATTTTTGTCTTCTAGTGTATTTGTAGTGTACCTAATAAAATTTGTAGTCTACATAACAATACCCTATATTTATGATCATTAATTAATTAATTAATATATTTATTAGGAAATTAAAATTTAATTAATTCATAATAATTTTGGTATGTAATATATCTATGATAAATAGTGATTTTATTATTTGAATATAATTAATTAATTAATATTAAATATTATAAATAGATTTTTTTGTATTTGTATGTTTTAATGTAATTAATTTAGGGGATTGATATGTAGACGAACTAAATTTACTAGGTGGACGATTGTGGGCCCTTCTGCTAAAAAAATTCTTGTTTTTTCATCTCTTTTGACTCTCATTTTTTACGCCTTTCTCTCTTTTGCTTCGTCTCTTCCTCGCCTTTTCTCTGTAATGGTCGAAGGAAATGCGAATTTGTTGCCTTAGTCTCGTAGTTCTGATTTGAAAGGGTACCTGGCCTAGGAAAACAAGTGGTTTATCTGTTCTGCTTTCTTAATTCTCCTTTGACTCTCATGGATTACTTGATTATTGTTGAATGTCCACACATGTTGGTTCTTTCCTCTTCTAATGGCTTCCGTCTAACAAATCCATCGAGAATGGTACCGAGAAAACAAACCAGTTACATTCAATCGTCTTTAAATCAGTTTCCCCCACTACAATCTCTGAAGTTGACCCATTCAAAAGAGAATTACGAGACTAAGACAGCCAATTATATCTCCTTCAGCCATTACAGAGAGAGGAAGAGATAAAACAAGTGAGAGAAAGAGGCATGAAAAATGAGTTAGACCCAAATAAAAACACAAAAAGTAAAAACAATAAAAGAATTTTTTAGCAGTAGAGCCCACTTCGTCCACCTAGTAAAATGGATTCGTCTACATATCAGCCCCATTAATTTATAGATAGTATTTTTATGTTTCATGTTTAATCATATTTATTATTATTTAAAATAGAGTAATAGGCAAAATTAATATTTACAATTAACTTAAAGATGAAACCATAATATTTTAATATAATTAATTTAAAATATATATTATAATTAATAAATTTTTGTCATTTGAATTAATTAGTAATTTGGATAGTTTTAATTTGAATTAATTGTGATGTTTAATTAATTAGTAATTTGGGTATTATAATTTGAATCATATATTATGATTAGTAGTCTATAGTTAATCTATGTAAATTAGTGAATTCATTAACAATATAAGGAGAAAAGCTTATTTTTTCGAGCATTTTGAAGGTGCGAATTTGATAATGGAAGAATTTGGAATTATGTGTTACATTAATGGTGAAATGTGTACTGGTTCGAACAGACTTGAATACGATTTCGGTCTCATTAAGTGCATTCGTGTACCCAAGCGTATCAAGTATGCAAAGTTTCATACTCGTCTATGCAAGTCCTTAAAGGTTGATAGAAGAAGAGAGCACCTGACTATCATTTGTCGATATCCAAATACTATTAATAATTAAACCCACTATAGTCCAGTTATAGTAGCTGATGATGAGGACTTGAACAACATGTGACAGCATGCCAGTGCGCAAGGCCCTGGATTCATCGTAGAGATTTATTTACATAGGCACACACTTCAGGATGAGTCCCTGCTTCGTGTTCTAAGTCACGATACACTTGACCCGGTTCCTGAAAACATATTCATGGAATCCCAGTATTTGAGGCGGCAATACAATCATCTCAGTTCTTATGTTGCAGGAGAAGCATCGGCATCTCTTAGGCCGCACTCACCGATGAATTACTCAGAAGCGCCTAGTATAAATGATGTTATTGATGATGGAGAAGATATCCCTAATTTGAACGTTAGTTCTCATTTTAACATTGAAGTGGATGATGATGATATTATCGAGGCTCCTGAAGAAGATTTATATGGCAAATATGTCCCGAGTCTCTTCTACACGGACGTAAACATTGCCAAGGAACGTGTAATAAACCATGTTATTGTTCCAAATGCACAATGGGAGTTGCATAATGAATTTTACAATGGCATGTTATTCAACACGAAGGCCGAGTTAAAAAATACTATTAAATACTGGCACATTATGAACCTGTGACTTTCATATCGTTGAGTCCAAGAAGGACACATGTGATATCAGGTGTAAGCTCCACGAACAGGGTTGCAAGGACATTTTAGTAAAAGATTTGAAAAGTTTCAAATTACGAAGCTGGATGTCGCTTACAGTTGTGTTTATAGTGGAATGACTGAGGATCTTTACAATCTGGACAAGAGGATCATTGCAGAGTATATCAAAAATACTATCAATGAAGACCCTACTACGCTAGGAGTTGTGTTACTTACAATGATAAAAGATCACTTCCATTATAGTCCAAGTTTGAGCAAAATATTCAAAGCGAAGAAGAAAGCAATTAATCTTGTGTTTGGTAATTGGGAGGAATCCTACAATGACCTTCTTAGATATTTAGATGCACTTCGTGTCACTAATCCCGTCACACGCTTCAAATGGAAAGTGAACCCAACTAATAATCCTGGACATGTTATATTCTAGCGAGTATTATGGGCTTTTGGGCCATATATCGAGGCCTTCTATCATTGTAGACCAGTTCTTCAGATTGACGGCACTTTCCTCTGTGGAAAGTACACGGGAAAATTGTTGGTTGCAACTGCTATTGATGGTAACAATAGTTTAGTTCCAGTTCCATTTGCAGTTGTTGAGGAGGAGAACACAGATAGTTGGAGATGGTTTTTAAGTTTGCTTCGTATGCATGTAATGTAATGGGTGGGTGTTTGCTTAATATCTGATCGTCATGCCAGGATAATTGCTGCTATTTCAGATCTTTAGAAAGGCTAGACTGAGCCTATGGGTATCACTGTTTTTGTGTTAGGCACATCACAAGCAATTTTCATAAGACCACAAGAATATGAAAGCAAAAAATCTCCTCATCCACACTGCTAGTCAAACTCAAAAATGCAAGTTTAATAAATATTTCGATAAGTTTGTCTGCATGGACTCTGAGTATATGGCATGAATTGGTAGAATTCCGTTGGAGCAGTGGGCATTGGCATATGACGAAAGTCACCGCTTTCACTTCATCACCATGAACTTAGGGGAGTGCATATGTCTTGAAGGGAGCGCAGCAAGTTCCAATCACTGCACTGGTGTGGTTGACATTTTACCGGTGTGTTAAATATTTTGTGGAACATCGAGCAAAGATTAATGCTCAGTTGAATGCTAGCAATCAATATACAACCGACACTATAGAGAAAATCCAAAATTGGGCAGAGAGAGCAATTGGACATGAGTTAAGATAATTTCATACCGGTTTAGGGATAATTGAAATAAAGACTCAATTTCGTGGGTGGCAAGCCCAAAAGGGCGACAACCAGCACATTGTGCGTTTAAATGAAAGAACGTGCACATGCAACAAACCCCAGCAATACATGATCTTGTGCTTCCATATTATAGCAGCTTGTGCAAGCATGCATATGAACTATAATGACTTTATTCGGGGAGTGGTAGAAACTGAAAAATCAGGAGCTTGTATATAGTCCACAATTCAACCAAGTGATGCACGATGACTATTGGTCACAATTCTAGTTCCTCCACGTGCTTCCCGACATGTCCAAATTGAGAAAGAGGGGTAGGCCGAAAAGAAAGCGCATTCATAATGAGATGGACATTACAGAGTCCACGAGGCAACATAGGTGTGGTTTATGTAAGCAGGAGGGACACAATCATAAAAATTGTCTGAACATTACACAATCTTAAACCACAACTTCCATGATCGCATTCTTTACTTTAATGTAAATGTAAGAGTTTTCCTATTTATGTATTTCATTCTAGTTTTTTATTATGCAAGGATTAGGCATTATGTCCCCCACATGTCATGTAAAATTATTTTGAAATTAATAAACAGGTAAGGGTTAGCCAAACCCCCCTATCACTTGAAGGTGAAAATTTTCAAATATTTGTCATTTTATCTAAGTCTTTTTCCATTACATTAATCATAACATTATTGTCGTGTATGCATATTAACATTGTAGTTTATTTGTCTTTTGTTATGCAGATTCATGGATCCCGTAGCCCCAATAGACCTTTCACTCCTTAGACTACATGATAGCCATCGATTCATTAGAGTTTTCATAGATCGAGGTATGTAAATAACAAATATGTTTACCTTTAATTTGTCAATTTCATTTTATTATAAGAAATGTTCTTACTAATATTTTTTTTAAATTTTCGATCGAGACCTATATCCTGAAATGCCGTCAGAGGGAGGAGATATTTGGCCGATAGATTCTTAATAATATTAATCATAGTGTATTGGAGTATATGACTAGGGCAAGTTTTGATAGTGTGATCAGGGTGGCGTTTATTTCGCTTGATTAGCACCTTATGACAGCTTTAGTTGAGCGAATGGAGGCCGGAGATTTCACACATTTCATCTGCCTCACGGCGAGACTGACCATCACACTACAGGATGTTAGTATACTCTGGGTTTACCCGTGGACGGTAAGCCTGTCTCTGGCCTAGTTGGTGCTAACGTTGCAATTGAGTGCGAGCGACTATTGGAAGTTATGCCCCCTGCTATAGTCATTAAGGGTAAGACATTGAACATGAGCTGGTTAGGAATAACATTTCAGAATTTCCTAGCCGACGATGATGACATTACAACACATAGATATGCACATGCTTATGTATTACAGTTGATGGGTGGATTTCTATTCACCAGTAAGACGAGTACTCATGTGCACATTTGTTTCTTATCTCTGCTGGAAAACCTAGATGTCGCAGGACAATATAGCTGGGGCAGTGCCTCCCTGGCATAGTTGTACAGGGAGATATGTCATGCCACTCACCTTGATGCTTCTGAAATTGTTGAACCTTTGATATTACTCTAGGTATGGGCATGTGAGAAACTACTCTTTCTCGCACCGAACAGAGAGACAGAAATTCAGTAGGATAATCTTTGTCCTTTAGGCACGAGGTATGTAAATTTATTAGTTTTATATATTTGCTTATAATGTGAGAGCATTGATGACTTGTAATTGACATTTTAATTACTTGCAGGTGGAGAGTAAAGTTCAAGGTAACACGAATCGGCCATAATGTGGTGTCTTAGTATAGGAAGATACTGGACAGGATGTCAACAGAGCAGGTAATTAGAAGTTTATGTTATATCTATGTACCATTTAACACATTCATGTTGTAATGTTTTATTTATTAAAACATTGACATTATTTTTGGGTTGCAGTTCATATCATTACCATATATTAATGATGAGCTGAGACACCTGATACCAAACTATTGTTATCGAGACCAGCATATTTGGGGTGCTAAAGTACCCTTAATATGTTTTCATATTGTTGAGTATCAGAAAGTGGATAGGGTCATGCATCAGTTTGGCTATTAGCAACCAATACCAGAAAACCCTGCTGACATAGAAGTCGATCAAAAATTGCACACATGTGATCTTCGGGGACAGGACGTCACAGACTACTGTTGGCTCCATGCTAACCACTTAGCCATTGGGGGCATGAGATACCATTTATTCCAGATAGGGAAGGTTGCATATGGAGTTGCACATGGTCATGTTGCTCATACACCCGAGTACAAAGAGTGATATAGATGTATCAGTAGGAGATATCTTACACCAGTTGGTCTTATCCATGTTGCTCCAGCTCCTTCTTGTTCTACTTATTCGACATCATCATCTATGTCATCACAGCATCGCAGATGCACTAGGACTAATGTACCTGGACCGTCAGTATCTTATGGACGTATTGATGCTAATGTCCGACCATCAAATGTGTATATTCCGTCAACACCACATATGTTTCCACCTCCATATGTGGCCAGTACTTCAGCTATGTATCAGCAGCATATACTAGACTTTGCACAGCAATCAACTAAGGTTTTTAACTCTCTCATACCATAAGTGCCATACTTTCAGTATGGTAGTACACCAGCATCATATGACCCAAGTATGGGTTCAGGTATGCAAGCGGACCAAGAATTTAATGGTGCTGATGACATACATACCTCAATTAGAAGATCTTTGTGACACAAGCTGATGTACCACCAAGGCGAAACCCGGTAAAAAGGAGGAGACTACGCCCATGTGTACAAGGGGTCATTTTCTGTAGACCAGGAAAGTCATATTTTAAAGTTTTTTTTTTCTTTGTTACTTGTAATGGGAATAGTCTTTCTGGTTTATGTTTTAATTTAGTTGTACTTGTAAATTGGAATTTACTTTTTAATAAACAGGTAGGGGTCTACCAAACCCCCCACCACTTCAAGGTAGAATTTTTCAATTGTCCAATAATATTATCTTAAATACTAAAATTATTACATAAATCTTCAAGTATTGTTTTAATAAACAAACATGCTAGCATCACTTTATAATGAAGCCAATAATATTTACAATAAGGTACGTAATCTTTTCATGAAGTGACTACTCGTTCACAGTATTTTCACTTATAAAGCTATTTAAACAGTAAATGAATAGACTGACATTACTTTACGTGTGAACAAACATGCTGACATTACTTTACACTCACGCATTAAATCTTTAACTACTTAAGTATATATTCAAGTGACATTATTTTGACGATAACAAGAAATATTTGCTTATATAAATAGTTTCAAACCCATCAGAGTTGAAAACATCAAACAAACATTT
The DNA here is from genome assembly GCA_029379385.1 of Quillaja saponaria. Lineage (NCBI taxonomy): Eukaryota > Viridiplantae > Streptophyta > Magnoliopsida > Fabales > Quillajaceae > Quillaja > Quillaja saponaria. Next base: position 29,313,632 of record CM055607.1, on the reverse strand, counting down.
CTTACTAGAAACTCACACTCGATAACAAGAAAATATGCCAAGACAACCCTGCCCACATTGTGGTTGTCATGGACGTTGTGGTGGTCACAGATCATCAACTAGAACCAGACTTGAGCCATCAACACTGAGATAACGTCTTCATCGTATAGACAAGTATACTAATCCGAATGAGGTTACATGGTATAGATCGAAAAGAGAGTTTCAATGCGTCCCTATATATTCTACCAATAGTCAAAATATTGCCGATCATATAATGGTCGGACCAGTTACTAATGTCTCATAAGAAAATTGGGTAGTTTGAGCAAGGAAACTGGAGTACATTAGATGGTAGGAGATAAGGTGCGAGATGGAATCATATTATAGATTACACAAGCTGTCAATTCCAAAAGCGAACTCTGCAACTTTACCTCGTTCAACATAAGGTAAAATAGCTCAGGTCATTGAAAGACTAAAGTCCGAAATTAACCAGATGAATTCAAGACTGGATAAGTACCATGCCTGGCATGAGGCGGCTGCTCACCAAGACGAGTTAAGAACTCCGACCATGATGGAATTTGAAATTGATGCACAATAAAAGAGCAATGATAACCTGTCTGACTACCTTGATAATGATGGTGATGATGATTTCGTTCATAATTTTCTTCTATCGTATTTGCCAGCATGTTGTTAAATAATGATACACATATTTATTTCATTATCGCCAATGTGTGGCAAGTTTTTTAAAATAAATTATAGGTATTCATAATATGTACTCAACTAATATAAGTGTGCTCCATTAATTTTTAAAATAATTTAATATTTTCTCATTTTACTAAATCATTTCAAATAAGTTTAAAAATTATACACTTTAAATTCAAAAAATATAGTAAATTTTAAAAATTTGCGATATCATACTTAATAATAAAAATAAATATCATACATTATAAATATAAATTTAAAAATATCATACATTATAAATTTAAAATTTATTGTCACACCCCTCACTGAGGTATGATTGGCCGAAGGATTGGATAACCAATCCATCGTAACCCTGAATTCGAAACAAAATAATAAACCTGACTCATTACCCAACTAAAGAATAAAACTAGTTTTTCTAAAACCGAAGTTCACAGTAAAAGTTTACTTCATGTAATAATTAACAAGTTACTGAAAAATTTGGCAAAGTTTTCTTGCAATATGAAACAGGCCTCAAAATACAAATACATAATCTCATGATTTTACATAACAGTAACATAAAAATAACAAGGAGCTTCACTCCAACCACATCATAACCAAGACAAATAACTAGACACATACATTTTTTTCGAAATTAGATACCTCCACAGTTCTAGTGTGACTACAAATTTTCATCCTTTAACTTCAAGTCTGAGATCCTGGAGTTACCTTGCCTCACTCAAACGGAAAGTCACAAGCTTGGCGACGCCATGTACCGAACTCCTGTTACTAAAAAAAATCCACAAAAGATGAGTGAGTCCTATGAACTTCGTGAGTGAAAAATCGTACTCAAATGGTACTAGCACCACTCAACACAAACGTATAATATACATATTAACATCATGTAACATAATTTATATAACATTTCACATTACACGTACACCTTGTAAGTTCCACAAATTCACAATTCATATTACACACATGAACACAATTTAAGTCAGCGCAACAATATCACGCAAAGCAATCAAAGGGCCAACGAGTAACCCAGCCCCGCACAACATTATCAACCCCTACCGGGCATTTACGCGCCCGCACAACCAATTAATCTTCGTACACAATCTATCCCACCAGGGCTGAGCATTCAATTTAAAAAAATATTTATCAGAATCAAAATTTCTCATGATTTTAAATCATGGTATCCTATGTGCACTTGGACTTTTAATTTGGAGATAAAAATCGTTTTTCATAAAAATCTCACTTTGTTGGCCCTTATCAACCACAACCAATGTCAAACAAAGCAACTTGCTTACTGAAATACTTTACTTGTTTACTTTCCATATATCACGCATATTCAAATAAATATATAATCACACAGACTAATCTAGCCCCTAAAGGCAGTAATTAACCACTCACCCGTAACCGATTCCATTCTTCACCCACACTTGCTTCCACGCATCTCATCAGGTCCACATTAGCATTCGAAACTGAAATTCATATACCCAAATAATATTTAGTTCATAAATGTTATTGTTATAATCTTTTAGTTACTAAGCTTATATCTCAATTTATATAGGTCTCTTTATGTAAATTTTTCATTAAGCTATTACATGCCATTTAATATAAATTAAACTTTGTGTAATAGGGTTATTGGGTTAATAATGAAGGGACATTTTAAATGTCTTGACAATGCCTAGGGTAGAAGAAATCATTAGAAAATATAAAAAGCACTTAGTGAATTAGAGATGTTGAAACTGTCCAAACTTGGGGTTTGGACCAGTGTCCACTGTAACGGTCATATCTTTCCTTAGAAAACTCCGAATACAGTTTCGTAAAATTTATAAAATACTAGACACATGTAGATTTATAATGGTATATAATTTTTAATTTTTATATTTTTATCTCAATACAGTTTATTGTTTGAAGTAGCGTCAAATTCTGCAGAACGCAAGATTTTTGACAGTTTTGACCTTACCTTAGGTAATTGAACATAACTTCCTCTAGAAAAAACAAAATATGATTCTGTTTGTTGGGTTTATTAATAGACAAGTATATCTATCTTTATTATTTATAAACTTTTTTTAAAATATGTCATGAACACACTCAATTCCTTACATGAACCAAAAACAGGGTACTACAAATCCTGTCTGACCTAGCCGGAGTCTAATAGCTATAACTCACAACATATTTTGAATTAAGCTACGAAATTTTGTAGACAACATCCCAAGATCCTAAGCTACACTTTCTATTTTGAACACTTATTTTAATTGAGCTCCAAAAGCCCCTGAAACCCAGGATTTCTTTAATCCAAGAATCTGCCCCCGTACCCCCTTCAAAATCCACTTAACTCTCATTTTCCATCACTTTCAAGCTCCAATTCATACTCCTCACTTCAACACTAATTCACTAACATTACTCCTAATCCAATTAAATTCAAGATTGTATTAGTGATTTAGAATTACTCAAGAACTTAAATTTCACTTTCTAATATCAATCCAATCAATTCTTATGCATTAAGATACAATTATTTTCTTGTAAACATTTTATCAACTACCTTATATACATGTTTTTGTGTTAGCTTATAAGCAAGCATCTATATATATATATATATTCACCATGAAACTTGCATAAGTCCATCATATTACATCTTGTTCATATTCCAATTACTGACCTTGAAATTAACTCATCTAATCAAAGTAATTGAAACTCAGATTACATACCGTACAACTCCTAACTAACTTACTAATGATCTATAATTCCAACAGAAGATGGCTCCAAGCCATCTTTCCTTTGATCCTTCATGTTCATATTTATGTTTTAAAAACAAAAGTAAACTATTTTACAAATTACCTTGGTAGTACATAAATCTTAAATTAGTACCATTAATTTAAGCATTATCTTATCACTACGTACTTGCAAATTGCATTGGTAGGTTTAACTAGGATCTTTGCTTTTGCTTTGTGAATGAGTCAAATCTTCTTCACTTGGAGATTTAGTCACATACCCACGTATCCACTTGCCCAAAGTGTCTATCCAATAGCCAACAAGTTCCCACAAAGGCATTCTAACATTTATTTATTTATTATTATTGTTATTATTAATTTTTTTTATTAAATTTTTTTTTATAAGACCCAAAGTACCAATTTTTGGACATGTTAATTGAAGTTATGTGCGTTACTTCAGCAATAGATGTTCAATGAGAAGTAGTCTCATCCACCAAAATGAGAATCAAAATTTCAACTCAAGCAATTTACGGGATTTTTACAAATTAATAAAACTTTGTGGGAGATGAATTTCATGGTCTAAATGGTTGCTCTAGCACAATAACAACTTCTCCTACATGCTTCAAAGTAATAAAACTTTCTTCCATAGACACAACTCTTGTTCAAGAAACCCACCTGACACGTCTTTCCTGCAAGCTGCAACCATTAAACTGCTTGCTTCAGTTGGGAATTTTATCAAACAGTTGACAAGTATTGTCTTTATGCACTAAAAGAAATCTAATTGACCATCTTCTAATGGTAGATGCAAACTGACTAACATAACCTGGCTGACGCTAATCCATCACTTTTAGCACATTCTAATCCAACTGAAATTATGCTGTAATGGCATAAAAAAGTTAACAATAAGATATAACAATAAAAATAATGCTACTATTGGCAGACATTAGGGAATTCTAGAGGATCCAAATCCATGGCGGACATCATGCCACTATTCTTGCACAGAAAATTAGCCACAACTAATGACCAATCAGGCAAGGATCAAGCACGACATCAATCACAAAATTAGCCACAATTATGCAGATTCCTTAATTTACTATTTCCTATAATTATATCATTCTTGTATTTATATATATATATATATATATATATAGGTGATGATATGATGAATGAACCAATTCAATATCAAAACGTAACCATTCCAATTCAATACATTTGTTAACGGCTACAATTTTTCCATCTGTTAAATGAGAGGTAAAATAAAAATACTCAAGGACGAATTTTCACATTCAGTTATAGGAGAAAAAAAGAGTTATAGAACTGGATTGAGGTGTATTATTGAACTGAACAACTCGTTAAAGTACGACCTTTATCCATAACTTACAATTAACCTCATTCAATGACTTGGATTGACTTAATTAAAGACAACAAGATGACTCTAACAACCTTAAACAATGATACTCAAGACCCAGCTAGCAAGATATATATATATATATATATATATAATCAGGTGAATGCACTTAATTGATGAGTACTCCCAACCTATTTTGGTTGTTGCATTATATCTTGGATGAATGCACTTAATTCATCTATCATTTTACTCGTTTATTTTAGCTATATTCTTGAGTTTTATTTGAAGTTTGCTTACTTTTCAGTTTATTCCTAGTTGAGTTTGAATTAATTTTGGCTAGGATTTAAGTGTTTAATAAGGGTTTTAACTTATATTAACTTCTTAATTTTAGCTAGGATTTAGTTTATTCCAATTCAATATCAAAACATAACAATTCCAATTCAGTACATTTGTTAACGGCTACATGTAAATTGTTGTCTTTAATTGAGTCAGTCCAAAACTAGTTCAAATTTCATTTATGGACAAAATATTACAATCGTGAATCGTTGGCATAAAAAAGTTAACACGAAGATATAGGGATAAAAAGAATGCTACAATTTTCCTGTCTGTAAAATGAGGTAAAATAAAAACACTCAAGGAGGAATTTTCACATTCAGTTAGGGGAGAAAAAGAAATGTTACAAAACTGGATAGAGGTGTAGTATTATTGAACTGAACAACTCGTCAAAGGACAACCTTTATCCATAACTTACAATTAACCTCATTCAGTGACTTGGATTGACTCAATTAAAGACAACAAGATGACTCTAACAACCTTAAACAATGAAACTCAAGACCCAGCTAGCAAGAGATATATAATACATATATATATATATATATATAATCAGGTGCATGCACTTAATTGATGAGTACTCACAACCTATTTTGGTTGTTGCATTATATCTTGGATGAACAAAGACAAGTTAACATGAGAAGATCCCCCTTCTTCTACAGCATGGTTTGCCATATCACCAAGTTGTCTGACCCTTTTTCTTCTCGCTTCACTTTCTTCGCCTTCATCTATCACTTTCTCTATTGCACTCTTAATGTCTTCCTTCTTCACCACTATCTTCTCTTCCTGTCCCCAGCCCGGTTCGTCTTCCCAGATTCTCACACCAATTTTTAACACTTGAGTAACATGTTTCGCATTGAAAAACTGGTCTGCAAATACTGGCCATGTAATCAGTGGCACACCAGCACTTATCCCTTCAAGTATTGAATTCCAACCACAATGTGTTAAGAACCCACCAATACTTGGATGGGATAATATCAATACCTGTGGTGCCCAACCTCTAATTAACAGACCTCTCCCTTTGATTTTTTCCTCAAAACCATTTCTAGTAATCCACTTCTGCAATTCTTCCAACGTTGATTTTCCTCCCCTTATAACCCAAATAAAAGGTCTATTTGATGCTTCTAAACCCAACGCAAGCTCTATTAGTTTTGAAGGCAACAAGTTGGATTGGCTTCCAAGGCAAGCATAGACTACAGAGTTTTCTTGCTGCAAATTAAGCCACTCCAAGCATTGGTGCTCATCAATTGAGGCTTTTTTACCTCTCTCAGCCTTATCTGACTCACTTTTGTTGCACAGCGAAACCGGGCCAATACACCAAACCTTCCTTACCTTTTTGTAATCCTTAACATATGCTTCCTCCAACTCTTCGAAACTGTTTACGATTACACCATAAGAATTTACATCAGCAACCATCATTTGAATAGAATAGTGCATCAACTTTTGATCCAGTTGTGCTTGTGTCTGCACCTCAGTATTAATCTCAACTTGGTCAGGAATTTCAGGGCATAACAAGTTGTACTGATGGCTCTGAGGTTGGGTTCTTGGGAACCTTGGAAATGCCCAAATTGTATGATGTCAATTGACAGAAGCTTGATATGGCATGAAAAGAAATCCTAGGAATACGATTCTTTCGAGCAATTTCGATTGTCCAAGGAACACATACATCAGAGATAATGCAATCTGGTTTAAGTTTTAGTGCTGCAAACAATTTTTCTGCTGGATTTTGCATCAATTTAATTGCAGTGAAAAGTTTGAATTGCATGTCAAAAGAGGGTAGCATGTCAAAATTATCATACCCTTGAGGTAGTCCTGCTTCTTCAAATGCAACTGGAACAAGAACTAAATGGATTGAAAGCCCAGATGAAACAGCACGAGCAAGAACATTTTCGAAACGGGCTGCGTTTTGTGCTGTGATGAAAATTGTGATAATAGCACCCCTTTGTGCTAAGAGCCTTGCAATGTCAACCATAGGAATAAGATGTCCTGACGCCAAGTGAGGAAAAATTACAAAATGAAGAGGATTTGGTTGTGCATCCATGGCTTAGTTTTGGGCTTCGTTACTTTGCGAGAAATAAGAAAGTGATTGAATGGCAGTAAATCAGTAATGCTCTTCTATGCATTATGGTTTGCTACTTTTGGAATATATTTATAGGTCCTGGTTTGTGGTTTCAATCAGTACACTGCATGGAAGAAGATCAAAGAAGAGGACCACGAATAAATTAATTGGATTGTATAATGCCTTTCTGCTTATTACGGGACTACACATAAATTTGAAGCAGTCCGCGAGGAACGAGGGATGCATGTGGAACGTGGTTTGGATATGAAGAGTTCTAAATCTGATAAAATACTAGTGATTCTTGTCTTATTATTATTTTTTAATTAAAATAATTATGATAATGCCATAAGTTTAAAAAAAAAAAAATATGAGAAAGGCCTTAAGACTTGTAAGAGAGAGACTGAGCAGAGAGAAAAATTATTTTCTGTGATTTGTATTTTTGTGCGGAGTCGTAATATTGTTTCATTATTATTTTTTTTTTTCTCATGAGTTGTAAATTTTTTCAATTTCAAATATATGATAATTTGTAAGTGGATTTTTTTGAAATATGTGATAATTTATAAATTGAAAGTTTATGAATTTTTTTAAAATTTTTATTGTATGATATTTTAAAGTTTAAAATGTATAGTAATTTTTTAATTTTTCAGTGTATGCTCTTTCTCCCTTTCCCGTGTCTCCTCCTTTTCCCATTTGGTCTTTTTCGCCTTCCGCTTTTTGCTCCTTTTTTCCTTTTCTCGTGTCTCCTCCTGTTTTTCTTCTCGTTTCTGCTCTTTTCCCCTTTCTGCTCTCTTTTCCCTATCCCGTGTCTGTTACTTTACCCTCTTTCTAGTTTATGCTCTCTTTTCCCTTTCCCGTTCCCTCCTCTTCTCTGGCTATTTCCCCTCTCGCTCACTTTTCCCTTTCTCGTGTCTGCCCGTTTTTCCCTATCATCATAGTTTGCTATTTACTTTTTATTTATTGACGTACCTCCTTTTTCAAATTTACTAGCTTTTTTTAATTTACCAGTGTCACTTTTTAAACTTATTTTGAAATGATTTATGTAAAAAAGAAAAATAAACTTAATTATTTTAAAATTCACTAGAGCCACACTTATATTACTCTAGTAACATATTGATGAATCTTATCATTTATTTTAAAAACTTTAATATGATATTAGTATTGTAGCAATTCTTATTTGATTGCAACTAAATTGTTCACAGTCTTTTCAAAGCGAAATGAATTACATATTGACAAGCAGTATGACTTTGTATTTCCTGTCTATTCTCACTTATTAATATCTCCTCAAATTCATCCGGCAAATGGACTGGATCTGGTCAAGTCAAACTTGATCCAAAGACACATTGAATCAGGATTGATCCAACAAAATCTTATCTCTAATTTACAAATCATGATAGATAGACATGATCCTCCTTTCTCCTCCTTTATACATATTTTTAAATTTTTACATTGGTTAAAATAGAAACTAATTGTAAGCTAAAATAAACTAATTTACTTATTTTTAAAATATTATTTTTATAAATTATATAAAAGTTCAATAGGTAATGATAATAATAAATATCTTTTTTTTAGTCAATTTTTTTTTATGTAAACTTGTAACAACTATTTAAATAAATAATTTATAAAAAAATTTAGATAACTATTTAAGTAAATAATTAACAAGATTTATTAGGTTCATAGAAAATGAATCAGTTATATTTAAATTTCTTAATTTATATGTTTTTTTATTTTCTTATATAGGTTTATACAAACTATTTAAGTGAAAAAAATTTAGATTATTCTTTATATTATTCTAAATTAGTTTTATTTTTCATTTCTTCTATTTAGTTGACTCTTGATATTATTTTAAGTTATTCTTTTATTTTATTATATAGAGTTGTATAATTTATAAAAATACATCAAGTAAACAAATGAAAAAAAATAAAATTACTTCACTAAATTTGTGGGTTATTTTAAAATTTTAAAATGAATTGTGCTTGGCGATCCAATATTTCAAATTAAGTGGAAAAAAAAAATCATAAAATTTGTGAGTTCTTTTAAATTTTAAAACGAATCATGCTTGGCCCTTAGATATAAATTCAATCTACGGAACGTCTGACCCGAGACGGTTGCCATCATTACAAACACTCAATGGAAGATAACACATACCAAGAAGAAGATCCCGAGCAAATGCAGAATTGATTAATTATCAGAAGTAAATCTATTCAAACAATTACTTTTTATTAATTCATTACATATTTAAATATGATAAACAAGAAGAAGACTTTGATTATAGACACTCTCAAATTATTTGAAGAGAAAAATATATACATTGAACTCCAAGGATGGTTTGAGCTGCTTGTAGGAAAATATGAGGAAAAGCTCACAAGTGCCATAGAAATCAGTCACTCGAGTTGTCCAGATCTTCAGCAGTTTTTTCATTCTGCAATTCATCCCAATTAGATCAGATACTGCAACTTGGCAATTGCTGTAATTACGCACAAATCATAATAAGATCGAGTTCAAAGTGTGTGTGTACCACTTCGTCAGTGATTAATCTAGATGGTGACCAGACAAGGATTTCTCTATGTTTTCCACCTGTGTACAATTCCTGCCACAATTAAAAAATCAGAGATCAGTTCATGGAGTCTTGTGTTGTGTGAAAAAGCACTACTTTGTTGATGTATCCAATCAAATAGTAGGGGTCTTTTTTATATTTTCTCCATCATAATGCATATATATAATAAATCATGGCTTAGTTTTGGGCTTCGTTACTTTGCGAGAAATAAGAAAGTGATTGAATGGCAGTAAATCAGTAATGTTCTTCTATGCATTATGGTTTGCTACTTTTGGAATATATTTATGGGTCCTGATTTGTGGTTTCATTCAATACACTGCATAGAAGAAGATCAAAGAAGAGGACCATGAACAAATTAATTGGATTTTATAATGCCTTTCTGCTTAGTACGGGACTACACATAATTTGAAGCAGCCCGTGAGGAACGAGGGATGCGTGTGGAACGTGGTTGACTGGGCACTATATATGAGAGTTCTGAATCTGATAAAATACTAGTGATTCTTGTCTTTTTTTTTATTATTAAAATAATTATGATAATGCCATAAGTAGAAAAAGGCGAAAGGTTGTATAAGTGTGCGGAGTTGTAATATTGTTTCATTATTTAATCAGGTGTGTTACTCGTGTCTTTGTAGATCTAGGTATCTTTTTTGTCTAATCTTTATGTTGCTCTCGAGTTTGATTTGTATTTCTTACCTAGAAAAGTGAGAGAATGAGTATTGTTTGGTTGAGATTGTTGGAGCTTTGACCTATATATGAGTTATAACCACACCTATAATTAAAAGTTGGTTTTTACCTAGTCTCACCGAATTCTAGTACATTCACAATTAAAAAGTGAAATTTATTCTATCATTTATCTCATAGTAGATCTCATTTATTTTATGTGGGACCATACACTTGTGAGGACTTCTTAAAATTATTTTATTATTAATATTTTAAATAAGTCGTACAATATAGTTACATTCATACTATCTAATTTTAAAATTTCTTTTAAAATAAGTCCTAAATTTTATACCACTTTTTACACTTATTTTTTATTTTTAGTTTTCATAAATAAATTTAGGTTCATTGTATGTCACTTTTTTTTTTTTTTTAAATTTGCATACAAAATGAATCTAGATTTATTTATTTGTAGTTCTTATCATGAAAAAAATATATAATAATTCAAGTTGAATTTGAAAATAATATTTTTTTTTTCAATTTTGTTGAAAGAAATATGATATGAGATAATGCGATCTTTTTTATTAATTTTTTAAAATATCCTTTCAGAGATAATGAGATATTTTTATTAGTTTTTTTAAAAAAATTTATTCTTTCATTAATGATTATATATATTTTTTTTAAATATATAAAATTTTATACTATATAAATTTTTTAAGAAATAAGGATAAAAGTGACAGTAAAAGTTATAATATAAAATTTAAGAGTTATTTAGAAAGACTGTTTAAAAATAGAAGTTATTGAGAATATAAATTTATTGTAAAATTTAATTAAAATGTCAATAAAAAAATATGACTTATTTTTACTCTCTTTTAAAAATAAAAAAAAGTTTAAGAATTTAAAAAATTTAATAATAAAAATTCTTTAGATTTTAACTCACGTGACATGATTATTGACCAATGACAAAATAACTATAATAATAATAATAATTATTATTAAAGAATCCAAATCCCTAATTGCTAACTCTAATTCATGAATTCTAAAGTCCTAACCTTAATTTTACAATCAAATCTTAAATTTTTATTAATATTAATATAATAGTATTTATATCTTCTTATTTCTTAGTCCATATTAAAACAGAAATAAGAATAGAATGAAATTTAAAATTGAAAAATGAAAACAAGTAAAAGAAAGAATACGATGTATATAAGTTCAACTCAAAACCACATATTAGAAATCCGAACACAGAAGTTGTAAAAGTTCAAGAGCTAATTGTATCAATTGTTGAAAATCAACATATAGAACAAGAAGCTATTGCATAATTTCTAGTTATGAAACCTATAAAGGTTCAAGTGCACAAGAGACTGGAACTAAAGAATAGGCGATAGTTGACCTACTAGAACCAAAACTGACGGTTGACAAGCTAAAGCCAAAACTGATAAATGATACTACGACACCTTCATATGTAGAGCACTTTCAGTAATTGTCACCCTTCTAAACTTTTTATAGATCGTGATCCTAGATACCATTATCATTGTCATTTTTTTTTTTTTTTTTTTTTTGGTCGGTGTTCAAGACCTTATACAAGATTTTATTTCTAAGACCTACATTCTTCCTCACTTCATAATTTAAGGACAAGTTTTTTGTTTTTTTTTTAACTAGAAGAAAATGTCGGGGAACATGTATATCCATTAAGGGGGACAATGAGCTGAGCTAGATCGTGAACAGCTCATTAGCTAATTGTTAAAAGACTCAGATCGAGTTTAGCTCATTTTCTAAATGAGTTGATATGAGCTTTATTTTGAACTCGTCTAATAAAACAAGCCGAGCTCAATCTTTCCAAATATCGTCTCATAAGCTTGTGAGTTTACTTGTTTAATATTTTTTATTATTTACATATAAATATATTTATATGCAAAACTTGTAACTTTGTTTAGTAGTAAGTTACTTAAATAGATCTTTAGTAGGTTTTGGGTTCAACTCTTCTTGATTGAAAAATGTTTCTTGCGACTCATAGGAAACCTATTTTTTAAAAATATTCAAAAGCCCTTGACGAGCTGAGCTCAAGTTTGAGTTTAGACTCATTAGCTCTTAACTAATGCGAAATGGCACCCTTATAAAGTAAAGGAACTAACATTCTAGCACACTAGAATAATATAAAAGAGATAAACTCTGAATTTGATTTGATAGATTGAAATATGTTTCTTATAACTTATGGGAAACTTATATTTATATAGGTTCTAAGAAATTCAATACTGACATCTAAACAATGTATACAAAAGATTAATATTTCTTAACTGCATTCTTGTCCTAAATCAGTCCCTTTCACTGAAAAGAAACTCGACCTTGAGTTTAGTGGGGTAAATTAAACTTTTTCATTCCATGAGAATTGATATTTGGAGAAGATTTTTTCGTTCACATGTCCAATTTACAAAGATATTTTTGTTCCACTATTAGTTACTTTAATCTCCAAAAATGTAATTGCTATCATTGTACATGAGCTTTCACTCAAAAGGAATTCTTCATTCCGATTCAACCACCATTTTTAATGGTTGTAGACTGTAAGAGATCTTCAGACGTATGATTTTTAGGATCATCACGAAGATTTTATTTCTTTGAAAAATTATCAACATCTACAAGTTTTTGTTCGTCTTCTCTATTACATTCTTAATTTTTCATAAAATTTATCCATGTTTATCACTTTCTTTTTTAGTTGGCTCTTTACTAATAATGCTTTCACTGATATAATTGTAATTAGGTGAAAGATCTCTTGGAATATCCTTTATATGTACATATTGAGAATATCCTGCAAGCTTGGCTCCACCATAATATAGATAGAGATCAAATGTTGTCAACTGATCAGGGTAATAATTTTTTCAAGATTATCAAACCTGGAATTAATTTTTCTATCCATCCGATATAATATCTCATCACAATCATAACAACAATATCCCAAAATAATAATCCTTTTCATTATAGACTAAGAACAAATTTTAAATTTACCAAGTCCAACTCTGTCAGAATGTAGATGATTGCAACATCACACTCAAGTTTATAATATGCAAACTTCATTCGTTGATCTTTAGGAACCTCCGTGTACTCAAAATAAAACTCAATATCTACTAACCAGTTGATGAATTCCTTTTTGGAGAAATCTTCATCAAGAATATAGATTTCATCATAATTAAAAACATATCGGTTTGCAAACCATGACAGTAGATAAGTTGGCCAAAACCATAATCTCTGAATCGGTCGTTCCTACCATCATCACAAACCCTGTTGGCATTGACTCAAGTTTCGCGGGTCTCACAGAGCTCGCGGGTCACCTTTGACTCTTGTGCATCTAACACCGCCAGTTATGCATCTCTCAAAAAGCCTGCACCCTATGAGCACCGTCACTAGGATGGTTGCTACCATATTTATTGTTGTCATTGCTAACAACATTCTTCATCTCGAATCACCAACACTGAATAGTTGTCGAGGCTCTGATACCACTTGAAGCGAGATAGAAGTGATTAAAACAAGGGTTGTTCACGTTGGACCATTAATGGACATAGGCTCGTGAGCTCTTAATGAATACGAGTCAAGCTTGAGCTTGAGCTTGTCCAAAACTTACGTGTCGATCAGAGTTTTGCCAAAGTTAATCTCGTTGTCACTCCTAATATGCATGAGTTAGCATTTATTTACAAATTAATATGCGTGAGTTTGATTGTAATTATTCAATATTAGAATTAGGTTTATTAATGAGTAGTTTATTAGTAATTTAAATATCTAAGGTTTATTAATGAGCAGTTTATTAGTAATTTAAATATCTAAGGTTTTTTATAAGTTTGTATATCCTTAGTATTTGTAGGTAGTAGTTGTAAAGTATATGGTTCTCATATTTTACTCCCAAATCCTTGCAAATCCTAACCCATCCTACATCAGAAATGTTTATGGGTTTTGACATATCCAACATAGATTAGTGGATATCATAGTTAGAAATGTTAACTTGGTTTAAGTGGAAGGTGATAGGAGAGGTAAATGGAGACACAAAATTACAATAAAATAAATTCTTAAAAATATATGATTTTTGTGGCTGCCACAAAAAATAAAACATTTGATTGGTGCAAGCGAAGGAAAATTGTTTACGTAACTAATTCCAATTAATTTGAGATATGAAATTTAGTTGAGTTAAATTAAATTTTTGACAAACATTTGTAATTTCAGTAACGGACTAATTCCAAAGAAAAAGTGAAATTTATTGTACTCTTTATCTCATAATGGATCTCATTTATTTTATGTGGGACCACACACATGTGAGGACCTCCTAAAATTAGTGTCGTACTTTTCGGTCCGTGCTACAAAAATAATATATTGAGAACAGTGACGATAAATTATACTTTTTCCTTGACATTCTAAATAAGTCCTACAATATAGTAACATTCCCAATAATTCCTACTTTAAAATTTTATTTCAAAATAAGTTCTAAATTTTAAATTGACATTTTTTATACTACTTTTACCTTATTTTTTATTTTTATTTTTATTTTTAAAATATTAATTAAGTAGACTATTTTTGTATAAAAAAATATTTATTATTTAAGTTAAAAAAAACTAAAATTCATTATTTAATAATTAGTAAAAGAATAAATATTTTAAAATTAATGAGATTTTCATCATCTCTTTAATATGATAATTGTTTTTAAAAAAAAATCTCTTCATGAGTAAATTTAGATTCGTATGTCACTTTTTTTTCTTTTTTTTTGTTGTTAATTTAAATACAAAATGAATCTAGATTTATTTATTTGTAGTTCTTATCATGAAAAAATATAGTAATTCAAGTTGAATTCGAAAATAATTTTTTTGAGAGAAAATATGAAATGAAGATAATGTGATCTTTATTAATTTTAAGAATTTTTTATTCTTTCGTTAATGACTATATAATGATTTTATTTTATTTTTTTGAATTTTATGCTCTGTAATTTTTTTGAAGAAATAAAAGTAAAAATGACAATTAAAAAAATTTAATGTAAAATTTAGGACTTATTTGAAAAGAAATTTTAAAAGTAAAAGTTATTGTAAATATAAATTGATTATCAAAACTTATTTAAAATGTCAAATAAAAAACTATAACTTATCTTTACTTTTGTTTAATATATTTAAAATTTTAAAAATTCAATAATAAGAAATTCCTTTGATTTTGACTCACGGGACATGATAATTGATCAATTTGACTTATTATTATTATTTGTATTTATTTTCAAACTATATAGTTTATGTGCATGTGTATATATAGATAATTTATTTTTATCCGAATTAATAAATTGTTTTATGGACCCAACTCAGCCGACCTGTTGAGGAACAGAGCTTAGGTGGAGTTCACCTAATATTATATTTCATAAAGCTTTATGTCCAAACTATGCACCCTTTAGAAGCAAGCAACTTTATTATACTCATGCTAATATACCAAGGTATCATTTGATGGGAACATAAATTAAGACAAATTGTTCTGTACAAAATATGCAAATAACAAGATATGAGCAAGCAACTTTATTATACTCATATAAAATACCATGGTATCATTTGATGAGAATATAAGTAAAGACAAATTGTTCTGTACAAAATATGCAAATAACAAGATATGGGCAAAAGAATCAACAAGATGACACTAGCACCATAATGCATGACCGGGAGTGTGGTTGATGATATGGTTGTTCACAACAAATTTTATATATCTTTGTTTACAAGGAAAATAAAAAATCATGCGCACTAACTAGAAAAAGAAGCCCAGTGTTTATTGATAATTTGAATGATGCATTCATACTACATAAAGGACCTTCAAAATAAGCTATATTAGACTTAATCAACAAATAAAACTTATTCTAGAATTATCTTAAAATTATAATTGTACCTTAAAAATTACTCTAATTATCTTAAAATGAAGCTAATTAAGTCTCCTTAAATATTGCTTACTAAAAAATTACAATAAATACAGTTGACCCTTACTTTATAGTGTTGTATGAGTCCACTTCAATTGAACTCATCCTTGAGTTCAGGAGAAGAAATTTCTTCCACTTCATAAAAAAAATTATTTGTCGTAAATGAAAGATTTTAAATTTTTTTTCCATATTCGATTTCCATGATTTTAGCATTCATAAACTCCATTGCAATCATTAATTTAATTTAGGGATTTACTGGTTTGGTAAATATCTCAATTACAAGAAAATCAATAGGTTTTATTTTTGGATTCATCGAGAATTTGGGACTTGATGAGAGGCTCTTTTAAAAACTCACTAAAATCTTCCTCTAAAAGAATATCATCATCAAAAAAAAATTTCTTCCTCTGGTAAAGCATTGTTCTTTTCAACAACTTCTATTTCGAAAAAAAATTCGATAATTAAATCTTCCATGATTCCTTCATGTGAATCTTTTCCATAGGTTGATAGACTTTGTAGATGGAATGGCTCACTTGGAGTTTGATCCCTAATGAATCTTTTGTTGTCCACAAAATCTTCATTTTTATTTTTCAAATCATCATAGGGTTGTTGTCTATGATAATTTGCAAGACCACATTAGTTAGTGGGTTGGTCGTGAGCATTATCTCCGGCTCAATAGATCCTATCATTGCCACGCATCTTGATGGCATTAAGACCCAAGTTGGTGAGCATGTCATTAATCTCACGAAGTTCACAGTCATCCTTGTCCCATATGCATCCAATGTCGCTACCCTTTATGCATCTAATGTAGCCTTTTTTTGAATCCAATGCTGCCCAAAGAGCATGCACCCCTTGATCACTGTCAATGGGATGGTTACTACTGCCTCTGCCATTGTTGTCATTGCCATCAATGTTTTCCACCTGGAATCGTTGCCTTGGCTCTAATACCACTAATGCGGGATGAGAGTGTGGTTGATAATAGGGTTGATCATGACCTAGGAAAGCAAGCAAAATGTTTATTGATAATTTGAAATATGTAATTCATACTACATAAAGTAGCTGATAACTCTGTAAAATAGAGTTATTTCACTATGCTTATAAATCCTAAATCATGTTAAATCCCTGAGTTTAGAGTTAGATTTCAATTAGATTTTTTCAATTAGATTTGTTAGTTTCAAATTAAGTTGTGTGTTTAGCATTTTACTAGTTAAGTGTATTTTATTTTAAAGATTAGTAGTTGTACTTAATATAGTTATTTACTTTATTTTGAAGTTGTTTTGAGCAGTATTCTAGTCCAAATCAAAAAGGAAAAGCTTGAAGTCAGTGCCACGGCGTGGAATATCTTGGCACTACAACGTTGAAGAACTAGAAAAAAAAGGCCTTACACAGAGAACATGGTGTCGCGGCATTGCATAGTCAAAGTTGCAATAGTGCAATCCTAAGAATATACATGAAGAGTGAAGATAGAGAGGACGGCGCCGCATCATCAGGAGGAGGAAGTTGTGGTTCCATAAATAAAGACGACTTTGTTGGCAAACAGAGGACTTGGCGTCGCAGCATATTTAGGTGTTCAATTAGGCTCCTAGTTGTTTTCAAACAAGGGAAAAAGGCTTATAAAAAGAGGTGAAGGCCGGGGGTTGAAAACACATTAGAGCAAGTGAATTTAGAGATATTAAGGAGTTCGTGAAAACTTAAAGCAGTGACAACTTGTCATCTTCTTCTCTCTTCTTATTTTCTAGTTTACTTGTAATGAATTTTTCAATTATGTTTTTATTTACTTTAGCTAGTATGGAGTACTTCTTTTTCTGAGGTTAATATTGAACTAAACACGTAGCTTGTGTATTATTTTCTTTAATTAATTTATGTATGGTTCACGAAGTTATTATTGTTCATCTTGATCTTAATGTTTTAGTTGACTGATCACCAATTAGACTGATTAGAAATCCTTAATTAATTTGGAAAGGTAAATTTTGGGTTAGCCTTAACTGAACTTCAATATGTTCAAATTATTTATCTTATTAAATAATTTGATTTGCTTGGAAGATAGGAATACTTCCTAGCCTTATGAACCAAATTAGAGTTGAAACTTAAAAAGTCCTTCTTAATTTAATTCATCATAGGAATATAGAGGGTTAGCTAAGAAAGATATTATTATAAACATTGGAAGATGTTCATGGTTAGTTAAGAACTCTAGGTTAGTAACTTGAATCATTGCATAAATTAAGAAAGAGAATGGAATATATAGGTGAATTGTTAAGGGATATTGTAAACCTAGGTTTATTTTAATAAGTTTATAAATTGTAATTTTTAAAACCATTGATTGCAAACCAAATTCCAATTGTTTGGATAAAATTGAGTTGCGATAATTTAGTACTTAACATAATAGTAGTATAATTCCTAGTGGAAATGAACTTTATTTATCACTTTATTACATGTAAACAATACTTGCGCTTTAGTTTATTCATAACAAGAGCCTTTAAATAGGTTGCAATAGAATTAATCAACAAGTAAAATAGATTCTATAACTTTCGTAAAATTACTTAAAATTATAATTATACCTTAAATTACTCTAATTATCTTGAAATTAAGCTAATTAAGTCTCCTTGATAATTTTTATTAAAATTACAATAAATACAGTTAACCCTTATTTTATTGTCCTGCATCACTACTCCATTTTTTAAACACATGTTAAGATTCCTGTTCAGACAGAACCAAGCACACAATCAATTGATTAAACTATGAACCATGCATGAAGCAGTCAGTTTGTTTTCAAGGACCAGACAAAAATGTTCATTCCTCTACCCACCATCTTAAGCAATTTTCTTAAAAGAAGAAGAGTTAGAATAAAAAATGACTAAGGACTCATAAGCTTGAGCTTAAAAAGATTAGATGATAATTTATTTTAGTGTCAAAGCAGAATGTCCTGAATACAATTATCGTTTCGATTATCCTCCTCACCTTCATTCTCTCCAAAACCAAGAAATCATCACTTGCAGTGGCTTCACAACCCCAATATTGCCAGCTACACTTTGTATTGATATTTGATACCCTACATGCCCCAAGGCCTCCTCAATCCTCATGCCTTTGGCAGACTTGGCCAAATTATTGGTACAGCACAAAGTGATTCATTGATATAGCAGCTTTGGATTTGGCTCAAAAGAGGTAACAAACACAATTTACAAACAAGGAAGGGAAACCAATGTATGAAATGGCTTGCTTTATTCATGTCCACCCACTCATTTATTTATGCTTGTCATGGAAGCCTATGCAGGTTTACACTTACCCAATTGGGAGACCTTGGTTGATCCGGACAAAATTCAACCGGGTTGACCCGAATTTCGACTACCTGATAATTAAATATGCACCGGCCACTTAAACAAGGTTGAATGAGTTGGGTCAGAAATTCCAGCTTGTCGGTCGGATGGACAACTAGGGAAAAAAAAAAAGGAAAGTCGTCCATCTAACCATGGCCACGATCCTCGTGCCCTGCCGAAATGTTGGGGTGGCCTTTTTCCACTAGCCCTAAACTTCTTATTAGTATTCAAAATAAAGAAATAGAAAATTAATTATAAATATTTTGAAAGTTAGATGGAGGACTTTGGACATGGTCAAATTTTTATACCTAAATTACTAAATGATTCTATAACAAAGTCATCGTTATTATCACCGTAAGGTAAAGAGAAAATAATATTTATTATCTGTAAATTATTATATTTTTATTAATTTCAAAAATATTTTTTAATTAATTTTATCTCAAAACTTTTCAATCGATTGTATTGTCTTTTTCTAACCTAACACGATTAATATTTTGTTAATATATTAGGTAGAAAATGCTGATGTGCCTTAAAATATTTTATTGGTTATCAATTGTATATTGAGTTGACAAAAAATAAATATTTGTCCCTATAGTACATTTTTTTTTATCAATTTAATTCCATAATTATAATTTTTTATGTCAATTTCATCCAAAAACATATATATACTTTTTTACCAATTTCATCCTAAAATTATTTTACATGAGAGTAGTAAAAAAGATAATTCTTTGTCCATTTCAACTCGCATGTGGCTAAAATATCTTTTTTAAATCTTAGAGAAGACGTTGTAAATTATTTGAGAGTTACAGGATGAAATTGATTAAAATATATTTTTGGGACAAAATTAACAAATATATGACACTTTAGGGACAATAAATATCGATTTGTCTCAAATCAATTATTTAAGTTTTTGAAAGTTAATCTTAAGTACTTATAATAACAAATTCCATTCTATTTTAGTTCATCAGAAGAATTTTAGACTATATATTATATATTTAGTATGTTTCTCTAAATTCATCCATTTCTAATATATATGAATCAGTTTGAAACTAAGACTTTTAAATTAAAAAATTTCAAGTTTTTTTTTTCCCTCGTTCCTCACGCAACACTTGACTAAATCAACCCATATTCCAAGTTAGGTCAAACAATTGGCCTTTATAGCGTGAATGTGATTTTCAATTAATTTGTAAATTATGCTCAGAAATAACCAATCCCCGGTTGGAGTAGTTTTTGAACCATTCCAAGTCAAGTTTCATTATACAAGTCTTAACAAAAGAATTCAAAATACCTGTGTTCTGTACTTCATTTACGCTATTTTAATTTCAATCACCAAAATAAATCAAACCCACATATTTTCATCAGCCACCTTCTTCTGCAAATGGATTTAGAAGTCTATCAGAAACAGCCTCCTCACTTTGTCTTAGTCCCATTGATGGCACAAGGCCACATGATCCCAATGATAGACATGGCCAGGCTATTTGCCGAAAGAGGTGTAATTGTCACTTTAGTCACTACCCCATACAATGCCTCAAGATTTGTTCAAAGCATTCATAGAGCAAACAACTCAGGGCTCCCAATTCGCCTCCTTCAAATCCCATTTCCATGTCAAGAAGTAGGACTTCCCATTGGGTATGAGAATCTTGACATTTTACCTTCAAGAAACTTGCTCAGAAAATTTTACAGTGCTCTTGATATGTTACAACAACCATTAGAACAGTACCTTCAAGAGCAAAATCCTCCTCCAAGCTGCATTATCTCGGACAAATGCCTCGCTTGGTCATCAATTACAGCTAAAAAATTCAAGATTCCGAGGATTGTTTTCCATGGGATGTGCTGCTTCTCATTGCTTAGTTCACATAATGTCAAACTCTACAATGCCCACAATTCTGTCACTTCTGACTCGGAGCCTTTCGTGGTGCCAGGGCTGCCACATAGTATTGAAATAACAAAAGCACAGCTTCCAGGAGCATTTGTTACTCA
The DNA here is from genome assembly GCA_029379385.1 of Quillaja saponaria. Taxonomy (NCBI): domain Eukaryota; kingdom Viridiplantae; phylum Streptophyta; class Magnoliopsida; order Fabales; family Quillajaceae; genus Quillaja; species Quillaja saponaria. The sequence goes on along the minus strand of CM055607.1, from coordinate 29,292,099 downwards.
GCATGATTTGGATGATTTCCGGGACAGGATTCGAGAGGCTGAATTGGCAGCTTATGGGGTTGTAGTGAACAGCTTTGAAGAATTAGAACATGGTTGTGCTAAGGAGTATGAGAAGGCTATTAACAAAAAAGTTTGGTGCATAGGCCCTGTCTCTTTGTGTAACAAAGAGAACTTGGACAAGTTTGAGAGAGGTAACAAAGCCTCAATTGATGAGAAACAATGCTTGGCATGGCTCAACTCAATGAAAGCAAGATCAGTTATTTATGCCTGTCTTGGCAGCCTTTGTCGCCTTGTCCCTGCCCAGTTGATACAACTTGGGATAGCCTTAGAAGCATCAAAACAACCATTTATTTGGGTGTTGAAAACTGCAGAAGAAAATTCTCCAAAGTTAGAGAAGTGGTTATTAGAAGATGGTTTTGAGGAAAGGATCAAAGGCAGGGGACTTTTGATTAAAGGATGGGCTCCACAAGTTCTAATATTATCACACCCATCAATTGGAGGATTCTTGACACACTGTGGCTGGAACTCAACAATAGAAGGAGTATGCTCTGGGGTGCCAATGGTAACTTGGCCACTATTTGCTGAGCAATTCTTTAATGAAAAACTTATTGTAGAAATTTTGAAGATTGGAGTTCGGATAGGCGTTGAAGTTCCGGTAAGGTGGGGTGAGGAAGATAATGTTGGGGTATTGGTTCAGAAAGAGAGAATTAAGGAAGCTATAGAAATATTATTCATGGATGGAGAGGACGAAGGGGAGAGGAGAAGAAATAGAGCAACAGAACTTGGAGAGAATGCAAGAAGGGCAACAGAGTTAGAAGGATCATCTCAACTTAACATCACACTCTTAATTCAAGATGTTATGAAGCATTCTACCACTATACAACATGGAGTTTGAATTGTCATATAATATGGATGCACGAAGGTAATTAAATTCTCCTCTCCTTATTTTTCTTCTTTTTCATTGAGAAAAAAGAATATAAATCACACCCCATTCAGTTTCTGTTTCTCTCCAAACTTATACAAGTTCACAAGTTACATGGAATAATAGAGCTATTTTGCACTAATCCGGCATCACATATTTTAATTTGTATGATTAAGAAGCCAGTCCTGCCCATCAATGTAGGAAATATCTATGTAAGGTGTTGCTTCAAAATCCTTCAGTTGCTTTGCATACGAGACTCTAAATGTGTAATTTGCTCCAGCTCCTAAACAATCATATTCTCCAAATACGATTGTCCTGTGTCAACAGCAGTAATAAAGTCAATATCATATTTCTATAATGCATATTTTCAATTTTCTTTTTTCAAATCATCCTTTCATGGAAGTAGAACAAAACGACAAGGAAAAAAGAAAGAAGACTTTTTTCTTTTCTTTTTTTCTTTATATATATATAGCAAGAGGGAAGATTAATAACAAATCAAGAAACAGAGATGAATTAAGGGCAACCAACGGACTGGTCTCTAGTGGAGTCTCTCCAATCATTCCATCCATCAGGGGCAACAACATCAGACATGTAGGTTCTTGAGAAGACCACAGTGGCATAAGGTCCCCAAGCTCTGCCAAGCCACACCTTCCCACTTCCTTCAATGCTACAATTCAAAAATGAAAACCCACTCTGCTCAATCATTGACTGCCTGCCTTGAGCTGTGATGGATCCACTAATCCCAGCTGATACTTGTTTTGCAATTGAATTGATAGTACAATCCTGTTAATCATTATCACAATTAACTAAATGTTATATGCAGCAATTTATGTATCAACTAATATTCCAGAGTAATGTCCTAATGTTAGATTCACAACCTTGCCCCTCAATCACAATAATGCACCAATGAATAAAACAGTACCTCATAAAGTGATCTGCCATTTCCAAATATGAAATCAATGGATCCTTGGATGAAACATTCTCTAAAATAATGCCTCCCTCTATCATCATTGAGTGTGTCCTGTGAACTATAAAATCCACATCCATAGAATGCAGCTTGATCCCCACCAATTCTTAGTGCCACTGCCTGCCCTCCAACTTCCCCAGGAGATGCCGAGGGAGCCGAATTCTTTCAAATTTAAACAAAGCACAAAGAAATTAAAATTTTCAATAACCTAAATAATTAACTTCTTATGTACGTTACTTGAATTACGTACCTTAAAGCTGACGTCGTAAGCAATAAACTTAGAAGCAAAGATAACAACTGAGTAGCTGTAGGCAGTCCCTCCGGTGGAATTCGAGGTATCATTCCATTCTATGATTGTGTCAAGATATCCCTGACCTTGGAATATCAAGTTTGTCTTGTTGGTTTGCACCACGACTTTCTCCCTATCACATATTGACATGAGTTAATATTTAATACACTGCTTCTTTAGTAGCATAATACTCTATTTTCGTGTTGAATAACAGTGATAAAATCAAACTATACATTGAACAGTGCATTGGATGTTACATATTTATGACTATGTATTACTTAATAAATTTGTGTACTAAAAACCTATCCAACATAGAAAGAATTCATGCAGGATTTGAAAAATATGTAGAATTGAAGACAATAACCTGTATGTACCAGAATCGAGTATGATAAGGGTCCTACTGGGGCTAGACTCAGGAACAGCATCCACTGCCTTTTGCACACTGCTAAAATTTGCACAACCCTTTAAGCCAACAGTCAAAACAAGAGCAACATTATAATCAGGAATTAGCCTAGATGATTTCCATTTAGCCTTGTCACATTGATCTATATGCTTCCTCCGATGATGACGATGATGTGATCTGCCTGCAATTCTAGTTATAAGAGTCAAGAAATCTTGAGCACCACTAAGCTCTACAATCCTACTTATAATACCAAGTTTAGAACCAATTTGAGGACTAATTGCAGCAGTACTCGTCGTGAAGGAAGGAAGCGTGGCATGGTGGCTAACTATGATTGAAAGGAGAGGAATGAAAAAGGCAGAGACCCAAAAGAAGGTTTTTTTATTTCTCATGGTTAAGCTTTAGCACTTGTTTTAGGGGGTTTGTGTTATTTTGAGTTAAGAAAGTGTTGTCTGGGGAAATTGGGGATGAGGGAGTTAGAGAAATGAGGTTATTATACCTTTATTATGTGCCTTTGAAAAGAGGATGTTTGTGTGATGTATGATTCGCGTGGGAGGTAAGAAACGTATGGGCCTTTATGTGATCATGTTTGTGTGTGTCTGTTGGAGATTATTACAATGTCTGCTGCTTTAAAAAGTAGCATTATGGAGCTCTAAAAACTAAAAAGTGAGCGATGGTATGGGAGTGAGGGAGAAAAATGGCTGGCAATAAGGATTGGAAGATATACACGCCATGTCACTCAGAGAAACTGAAAAGATGAGGGTTGGGATGAAGTGGGTGGGTAGTGATGTGCTATCATTTTTGCTATTTTAATGCAAAGATAGAGGGCGGTGGCATCCTCGCTTAATCTTTTATTGTTGGTTGTAGAAGCAAGGTAAAGAAAGGTGGGATTTTATATATAATTCACTCTTAGAAATCAGTGAAACCACACTCAAAGATGGGGCTTAAGAGTGTGCTGAAAATTGAAGAAAATTATAGCAGCAAAGAGAAATACATGTCATTATCAGAAGAAAAAAAATTCAGAACTCATCAGTAATTACAATTTGTGTCTTGCAAATTTATGGATTATTGAGTATTTGATACCGTATCTTCTGCATAATCTCATTTATGAAGAAAATGCACCAACAGTATAGCGTAGACCATTATAGCAAGAAAAGGGAAGAAAAAACATTCGCGTGCATTGAAGATTGGAGTGCAAAAACAATGAAGTTTATCAGGTGGAGACTTTTTGTGACGTCAGGAAAACATCACAATTTTTCCTTAACATACTCCTTAAACCATTAGGTGCAAATCTGAAACGTTAAATTAAACGTAAGAAGTTCAAACCATTTGGGGTATCTCCTTCAAGATTTTCTGAGCATATCTTAAGTGAACTAAAACTGGATCATTAGAATAATATCGTAAATGTATAACTAGCTGGTACTTATGGTTAAGGGGTACAAGCATGTACAAATAGACTAAAACGGGCCTAAGAGATAAAAGTAAACTGAAAAAATGGCTCCAGATCTCGCCTTTCATGATGAAGCGTTGAGAATTCGACATGAGGACACCATTTTCTGAAGCATGGATGTCCCTTTGAAGGTCACCATATGACAGCAGCTCTTTCTGTAGTTGCTAAGCTGCAACACAAGGTTGAAGTAGAATTTCATTACAAGGGTAAGAACCGTGCAACAAACTGAAGGGCGGAGTAGAAAAGCAGCAATACAAAGCAAAGGCAGTAAAATTGCGCACTAGGCAAAGTCACGGGAACTGTAGAAATATACACACCTGGTCTGGTTTTATCTTCTTGAAATCAAATTTATCTATCCATATGGATTCTGCTTCTTCTGCTGCTGGGAGCACAATGCTCTTGACATTCAGGAAAGCAAGCAGCCTCTCAATGCAGGAGAATAATGTCTGGAAGTAGCCCTGTTAAGGTAAGCCAATAAAATAAAAACTATGAGGGCATGCTAATATTTGCGAGAGATGACCCCCCAACAAACAAAAAGAGACTAGAAGAAAATGTCAACTAGCTCACAAAATCACACCTTGCCATGGTAGCCATTGATTGTTGCAACTAAAGGGAGCTCTGCTGCATCTCTACCAAAAATTCGTAGAATTCCAGCAGATACCACAGATGAACTGCAACACCAATAGAAGAGTATGTCAACAGTATTCTTTACGTTTGACAACAGACAACATAGAGGCAACAACACTTCTTACTTGATCATTAGTACTGCAACATACATTCCTCCAAACTCTTGACCCCTTACTTTCTTTCTGTATGTGCAGGAGAGATGGATGTTAAATTCTTACCAGAGGAGAAAAAGAAAGGAAAAGGTTAAAGAATAATATAAAAAATATGCTCTTGAGGACAACATGCAAGAAACAAGGAATTGGAACTGATCTCTCACCCATAAACCATAGCTGGAATAAGGTCACGTCCACTCTCTGAGTCGACTATAGGGTCGAAGCATTCCTGAAACGTAGACCTCATTTGAATGTGATATTGTACAGGTAATAAACACTTCCATGAGAATATGAGATAAAATACTATTCTGCTTGTATGCACATCATTAACATAAGAGAGAAGATTGAAGCATCTCATGTGGGGGTCTCTATTGTATATCAACATTACAGATACCAACATTCCAAGTGATGAATTTGAAATTTTGAATTGATACAGCTCAAACACGCTCATATCGGGACACCATAAAAACACACCAATGCATAAATTAAACGCCAAAGGTTGGATAGGTGAACCAACACAGCACAGCTAGTAGTCAAAAAACAAGCAGTAGACAGGTCATTGCAACTGAAACAATCGGAATACTTGGGTAGCTCCAGCATAGATTCACTGGCAATTAATTTTGCCAGCAACATTTACTAAAATGGTTTCCAGAAAATTTCTTTAAATGTTCACCATAGGATTTTTCAAGATCATTCCTGGGGCTTGAAGCCTAAAGAAGGAAATAATAGTCTCAGGACAGAAAGTATGAGGATATCACAATTTATCTTCAAATGATTAAATGCAGCCCCAGAATACTACATGGCAATAACAAGATCAGAAGAGAACATCTAGACAATTAAAAATGACTAAATCAGGAGGTGCAATCTAAAATAAGATCATAAAATACACAGCAAGGCAATGAGAACATGATCATTAAAAATAGAGGAAATATGAAATATGAGAAAATATCAATTAAAGTGGTAAAGAACATGATTATAAAATATCTCATTCTGCATAATCTGGTAAAGCTTCTTCACTGTATACAAGAAGCAATTGAATTAAAAACAAAAGAACATGATCATTAAAAATAGAGGAAATATGAAATATGAGAAAATATTATGTAATATCTGTCCTGTGTTTTAGGAGTCTCATTTGAATAACTTAATGGCTCTTAATGATCAAAAGAAAGAAAATCAGAAATTTCAATTAACCAAAGATGCAGAGTTCTTGTTACAAGCCTTTGGTAGAAGCACAAAATAACACTGAAGATATGTACTATGATACTCCTATTAACAGAAGAGCATTAATTAAGAGCAGTACTCATTAATCCCATACAGACTAATGACCGGACAATCTGTACCCTAAACAACATACCCGAATTTCAAAATCACCAAAACTCTATGATGGCTCAAGGAAGGATTCCACATAATTGAGGCTCCTGAGACCTGAGGATTTGCTTATGTAGCATATATATCAAATAAGAATATTCCAATGTACAACTCAACACCCGTCAATATCAAATCCCCATTTTTGGGGTATCACAATCTCCTCAATCAAATCCCTAATAAAATCTAGGCCCAGACAACTCAGGCTGCAGTTCTTTGAGCCTGCATGTGTTTAACTTTAAATACTAGATTGGCTAAGATACCATGTAAAGTTACATGTTTTGAAGACTGAACAAGAGCCCAAAAGGAAAAATATTCTAAACACACTGGGAGTTTATAGGAAACTTAAAACTTGAAGGGGGAAAAAAAGACACATAGCATCATAACATAATCCTAGTAAATAATATTTCTATATATGCCTTGTAATTAATCCTGCAGAAGTACTACTGAAATTATACTCATAATTAAAGGATCACCAGCCTAAACATTAAAATATTATATTTGAAAATCAACGAGATATCCCTGGAGTCAAAATTTAGTGGTCTTTTTAATTCTCTACAATAAGGTCATATTGGATATATGTTTCTTCTCTGTATTTGCTTGACTTAGCAATCTATAAAGCGATTGCTCGGCTGTTTCCCTTAGATTCAGTGGAAGAAAAAAATGCTTTTGCCATACTATGCAATTGATTCATCAGTTTCAAATGACACATAAAATGCTATTGTGAAATCTACATCAACATTAAGGGAGCAGAGGACTATTTATTACCAACATTGTAATTCATTAGAATGCTAAAAACCAGAATAAAATACTTCATGGGAGATATCCCAATGATAACAATAATGGAATATCTTACAAAGACTAAAGATATTTATGCATCAAAGGAATTGGACTCACCAGCCTCATTGTTGGATCCAAAATTTAAAAATAATAACAATGAATATAGTTTGAGATGAGTAACACAGACAAGCAGACACACACACACACACTTTTGATGCAAGGTGGTAGAATAGAACTTACATGAAAGATTGAGACAGCCTCTGAAAGCAATGACTTAGTTTCAGGAGAAGAAACTCTGCTACTAATAACCCTCCATCGTACATCAATATCAATGACAGATTCTAAACTTTTTTCCTCCTTCTTCTTCTTGATAACATACAACAGGGAGTCTGGGAGTTTCTCTGCTCCACTAACTAGCAGGTTCTGTAAGGTAGAATGTATTCTCTTGCAGTCTGTGCAACAAAACCACTTCCCCTTCGGCAACTCCTGTTGTACAAGTTGCATCATCATTTTGTTCAAGAAACAGGGTGGCGTGTCCACTGAACATAGAGCTCTTATACTAATTAAGGCATATTAATGGACCAACAAATCAGACAAGTGGACAAACTGCATACCTTCAAATATGCCATTTTATGATCCCTCAAACAACCAACATGATATTCCTTCTCACACTGAAGCAAAAGGAAGAGAATAGAAAAGGGAGAGATCAATTGCAAGTCATTCAGTGTACACAAATGTAACCCTTTAGCTGGTAAATACTGGCTTCAATCAAGAATTAAGCACTTATTCTTATACCCATATATGAAAAAGGGGACCTTCGTCAATCAAGCTGACATATGGACCTTGTCTTAGTTGTATATGATATTCGATGACATGAACTAATTTGGATACCTGATCACAAAGTATAATTGTCCGAGGACCAAATCCTGATCTGCTGAAGTCATAACACCTGCACGTAGCAATTTATTTTTCTTAAGTAATAGCTTAACTTATAAACCAGTTATGTACAACAATCAATGTACTAAAAAGTAACTAAGGAACATGAGCCAAATGCTCATTGTAAGAACTTAAGAAGAAATATAAAGAGAAAGGCAAGCTCAAAAATGTCAAACTTCAGACCAGGTCAACAGATTCATTACCTGCAAAGCACACATCCACTAAGCTCAGCTTCAATGTTTTTGGCAATGCGTATGCATCTCTTGGTTATCTGCTCTATAGGATCAACTCCTGCAACCCTTCCAGCTGCAACAGCATTGGCATTGTGCTCTACAAACTTTTCTCTCTGGAACATATTCTCGCAATATGTGCAGTACCAGTTACCACGAGGAATGCTTGATAAAGATGCACATTCTGCATAGGCAATTAAAACAACATAAAAATCTACTCAGGCAGGCTACTATGGAGCAACCAATAGAAATAAGAAAAAGATTTCTCAAATGAAGCCAGCAACCAAATAAATAATGAATATGGAACAAAATATGTAAACATCAGGGAAAAAGTTCAGCTTTTTATTTGAACTAAATGATTAATATCATTAGATCCCTACATAAAAGAAAATACTACATATTTTTTATAATAACTAAATCGTACGTCATGATGGAAAGCATCATCTATATCTTTAAGTTCACATGAACTGTATGTCATGATGGAAAATCATCATCTATATCCTTTAAGTTCACACAAGCATGTTTCTTAAGTGTGGAATAAATCGATTATAGACCATAGTTCCACCTCAAATCTCTCATAATAAATCAAACCCTCCAGGCAACAATTGGATGCAACAATCATACTCAATTAATCAAAGTGTTTGTAAACATGGCCAAGTTAAGAGGATTTCATTATTAAGTTCAATGTGACGACTCTACCAACATAAAACACTACAAAAATTACAGACCATATCTGTTATTAAGGCATACAATAGAGAAACTAGCATTTATCATTTCTTTCATCTTCAATTTGTTCATGTGGGAAGGGAAATAAAAGGGTGTCTGGAAGTTAGAATAAAAGAAGCCGCAAAATAGTTTATTATGTACAACGGCACAGTTTTGGTAGTGATCATCTTCATCTTTCTTTTTTCAAAGCAATTCACATGTCACTGATCTAAGTAATTTTTGCATTATGTTTTTCAAAGTTTAAATCTCACCTTTATGGAAAGCCCTTGGGCATCCATCACAAAGCAAAAGATTTCCACCATCTCTACAAATAATGCATAAGTCATCATTATCCTTGGCAGAGTACTTGCGACCTTTCGAGAGAGATATTGCTAATTCGTGAAGAGACACGCCATTCGAAGTGTAGATGTATGCATAACTGCCCCAAGCACAGGCACAGTAAAAAATACAAAATAAAAACCACACACCAGACAAAGGCAAGTTAAGCACCTGCTGAATATTTCAAACAAAAACTTACGGTTTCTTGCGAGAAGCCCAGCCTGCATGGACTTCAAACTGTGATGGGCTGATCTGGAAATTAAATTTCAATCAAGAATTGCCAATACAACTTATAAATTCTTGAGTATCACCTAGAAGTTTACAAGATCAAGCATAAACGAAAAGTACCACAAGGTTGCAGCACCAACACAGTATTCCAGAGCCCCTTTTGTAACCCTCAAGCAGTTTCTGTCCACGAGAATGAATTACTTTACATGATAATACATATAAAAACGTAGAAATTTATATATCAAATCACACATATAAACAACCTTTCCGCCTGCATAATATCCTACTTCTGTTCCATCGGGCAATCCATCATCTTCAAAAACTAACTTATGCAACTTTTGATGCCTAGATAAAATATTTTCAAGAACAAATAGAAATTATTCATTAATGAAAAAAAAGATTCAGAAACTAGAGCCATAAGCACAAGCCAAAATAATATAAAATGCAATAAAGGAAAATAACCAACTTTCTTGTGATCCTCCATTGACCATTTTCTTTAGAAGAGACGCTCTTTACATCACTGATGGAGGACTTCAATTCTAAAGTTGATTTCGATGACCTGGAAGAAACATTGATGGAAGAAGATAAAGGGCAAAAAATAAGTTGGTAATAATTCACCAAGAAACATCATATCCTAATTGCAACAATGAACCAAAAGTAAAAGTAGATACAAACTTTTTCTTCATCTTCAGCAGACTCTTATTTCGTGATGAGATAAACACAGAGGCACTTTTGGAGATCTTGGAGCTGATAACACGTTTTGACGACCTTAAATGACACAGTTGAAAGCAATATGAGCAAATAAGAAATGATTTCTTAATAGTAATCAAGCCAATCACCTAATTATTAGAAGATTTCAATTAAATATATAAGATTCCAACCAAATTAACCATGTAGAAGTTGACTATCCAAAAGTAGTAAGGAGAAAACTTTCCAGATATATGTAAAAGATAATGAAGATATAAATACCAACTTTGTTCTTGTCTTCCAATGATTCTTAATTTGTGAAGAGACACGCAGTGCAGATATAGGGGGTGACTTCAGGACCAACACTGATTCAGGTGCACTGTAACATAGCAAACAAGAGGATACATGAAATAACAAACAACACTGAAATAGAACCGATTAAAAACAGTTTCTATAGAAAATGAAATTTTACTATGAGAGAAAAGAAGTAAAGGGGGAGGACAAGAAGTCCTCCAATGCAGAAACAAAAACAGAAGGAAAATGTTCATCTCCCGTCCCCTGTCCCCATATTCCAATTAAAAAAAACTTAATACCATTTATATTGTTCTGTTCATTTAAAAGACTAGCTTTGATGCTTTCGATTTTGATCTTTGACCTCATGTCACTTGAAGGTGTATTATGAATCTCTTACATGTGATTATAAGACATTGCTTGCCTTGTGTATTAAACTTGACAAAAGTTGGGCCATTTTCCTATCAGCTTAAGCTTTTGAGAAATTTGGTAAATGCAGTATAGTGTCAAGGCGGTGTTATTAAGAGTCACAAGTTCAATTCTCAATAGCTTTCTTTTCAACAATTTTTCTATTTTAAGAAAATATATTTTATTATGAGGGAGAGAAAAGTACAAGATGGAGGACAAAGGTCCTACTTAATGTTGTCAAGATCACTAGTTAGATCTGGATCGTACGATCTTACTCCACCATACAGAGTCAGCACTGGCTGAAGATCAGTGAAACTCAGAAGCAATATCTCAGGATCGGTGGAAAACAAATGAGATCGCGTGTTGGTGGCCGAGTTTACCGATTATGCAAAAACACCAGATGGGTCAAAATTTTGGTCGGGCTTCAGAGACCTAAACCCATCCATCTCTTTCTTGGTCACAGAAGTGAACCTAATCTCCCTCTTCTTTGCTCAGCCTTCTTCGCAGCCATCACTTTCTCTTCCTCGTCCTGTCAAAACACGTCAAAGGTTGTCTTTCACTCATTCCTTCCTGGGCATGGGCATCTGTCAAAGAGATGCTTTAGCATCTGCATAGCCTTGGTTGATCTGCACAGCAAGTTTTCAGCTTCAAGACTTGCATCTGCAGAGTATTTCGAATTCGGACAAGCTTCTGCAGAGCAAGTCTTCAACTGCAACTCGAGTTTTCATTCTCGAGTGAGTCTCCAAAGGTAATTTTTTGTTTTTTTTTAAATTGCTTATTTCTTATTTACTTTAGTCTAATTTCTGGTTTAATGACTTAATTAATTACATCTTAATTCATCAATAACAGTGGCTCTGGTTTTATAAACAGAATTTTTTGTTTATGGTTTAGGTAGTTGATTTACTAAATTGAGATCATAAACAATAAAAGCAGGATATATGAATAGTTTCTGTTTTTATTTTTTCTTAATTTTGATTTGTTTGGGTAAAAGTTGTTATGTGGTTGTTAATTTGATGTTCTTATTGGATGTTTCATGTTTGTACTTGTACTGTCTTATTGAGTGGTTCTTTTGTATTATTGATCAAATTGGTGAAAACTTTGCTTTAGGAAAAAAAAAATATGGATGAGCTTTATAACAAATTACACATTATATAACAAATAACGTACATAAATATCTATTCTGACAGTTATTTTACAAAATTTGTAAGATCTTCCGATCGTGCCGATTCAATCTTGCCCACCAAGATCTCGATCTTGACAACATCCTACTCTTTTCAATAATTGTTCAGTGGTGACTTTCAATGATCTGGGTTACTTTTTTATGTTTGTGTTCACATGCAAGTGTATGTGAGGTGGACTGTTAGTACGCTAAGCCTGAACCAGAAATGGTTGTCTTCTCTAATTCCATAAGAAATAGACAATTCAGACAGACATCAACATACCCAAGTAATTTCTACTATATATAAGTTATAAATTTTGCATTACCAGCATTATTAAGTTATCATATATATAGATGCATACATATATATATATATATACATATAAAATATATTGGGAATGATTGTTTCCTGAAATTTTATAGAATTTGACGCGTGAACATTACAAAGAAGAAACTAGCTATTTACGCAAGTTGGAACAAAATTATGTTTTCCATCTTGAGAAACACAACCAAAGGTGTGTGAAATTAACTCATTAAGAACAGAATACCTGACTATTTTGCCAGTTGCCTTTGGAATGCTTCGAGATTCATTGACCTCCACACAAGAATCACATACAAGGCCTACTCTTGCCACACAGGAACGAGGAAATGATCCTAGATGATAAATAAACATCCACAACAATGAAGGATAAAGTTAATAAGGTTGGAGAAGGCAAGATCCCAGGTTCAAGCAGTAAGAACAAAGGTAGGCTTGGGAAAAAAAAAAAGTTCATAGGGTCCCCCTCCCCAATACACAGTCCCCCCCCCCCCCCCGGAGTAGATATCCATTCCCCTTTCCCTTAGGAATAGGCTTAGACCCATCGCTTGTATCCAAAAACAAAAAAATCAAATATTATCTAAAATGTTTGCTGCTAAAAATAAAATTTAATATGATCACAAACTAACAGAATAACTTGCCATCAAATGATTGTAATGAATAAGAGTTTAACATGATAATGCCTAACCTTCGCATCTTTTACAAGTAAAGTATTTTTCTTCGGGTGAAGCACAAACAATGTTTTGAACGGTCGTCTCCAACATATGCAGAGAAGAGCCCCTGCATGCTCTTAATAGCTCAAGCAAGCTCTTTCCATTCTCAAGACAAATATACTGTGCTGCTCGTCTGTATGTTTTACATGCATGAATCTCAAATTGGGAAGGAGGTATAACCTATGTCAATGAAAGCAAGAAGGGGAAATAAATAAAAGGCCGCCATCAGCTCAAGAAATAGTAGCTATAAAAACTAAAATAATTAAAGAAAAACATATACTCACCCTGCATTCATTGCAGAAAGAACACGAGCACAATATTCCTCCATCTTTAATAATCCCCCGGAGACCTGATGCCTGTGATAATATTTCACCAATATGAAGCACTAGGTGGATAGTATCTACCCCAACATTTTCATATAGAAGCAAGCACAAAAAGATTTTGAAAAATTTATGAAAGTTCAATCTATCATTCATAAAATCTTGTATTAGAACCAATAAACGTACAATGATTTTACTAGAATCTCAGTTGCGCTTAATTCTTAGAGTCACATACAAGTCAGCTACTCATTTTAAGCATAGCCCACATATGGGGGGCATAGCACAGATATAATTTCAAAATGTACATAGCATTGGTAAAAAAAATAATAATAATAAATACCTTTTTTCCACCCATGTAAATTACTGGAACGCCATCAAGTAAACCAGTGTCAAACAGCTCCCTGACTGTCATAGGCTTCTTAGTCAGCACAATCTTCTTTGACATTTTCAATTCCAACTTGTTCCTTGGAGTTGATAATGCATTTACAGAAGCTATCTTCCCATCTAATTTTGGACTTGAACTTCCATTCTGCAGAGCTACTGATACACTCTCAGTCAAGCCAACCTTTGGTTTTAATGCTGATCTTACATACCGCCTCAATGTCTTTTCCGGAATTTCTTTCTTTACTTCATCACTCTTAAAAGTGACTACAGAATTCTCCTCGGAGCCATCTTCCACAGCCAGAGACTGTGAAAAAGGCTCGCACTTTGGCTCCTCCTGAGACATAAGTTTTTCAGAATTACCATTCAGTCCATCCTCCATTACATTTTCTACCTCGTCTTCCATTCTATCCTCCTCAACAGGAAGCTTCGCATCAATTTCAGGCTCTTCAGATGTCTTAAGTCTCTTAACTTTCTCATTCTCAGAAAATCTATTATAAACGTCAGTCCTAGACTTCCTAACACGAGTATAAACAATAAAACCATTCACTACAGAACCCTTAACTATCTTACAGCTGGAATACTCAGAGACCTGTATACAAGCACCCATCTGAAACTCATTCTGAGTTTCTGTTTCTGACCCAACATTTGGACCGACCAAATCACCATTATTATGAGATTTAACCTCCAAAGTAATTGAATCCAATTCTCGCTTCATGGCGTCTTTTAAGTACACTCACAAATCGGCCCCCAAATCTGCAAAACCATCAAAAATAAAATTAAAAAACTGTGAAACTTTAGGGGTTTGAAATGAGAGTTAGGTTAAGAAATTATACCAGATATCAGAGGGGGGCCATGAAAATTTAAAATAAAATAAAATAAAAAAACTGGGATTAGAGGAAGGTTGAGAATTTTTAGATTTGAGTTTAACGTTTTGGAGAGGGTTTTTTTTTTTTTTCCAGCTGCTTTCCTTTTCTTCAGAAAGGATTTGTTTTGAAGAGAAACAGGAGAGACAGGATTTGGGTCCACGATTTTCACTTGTATTGGTATTGAAAGCTTAACTGACCAACTGAGGAAGAGAAAGAGAGAGAAGGGGATTTTAGAAGGGGGCAAATGGCAGATCCGTAAATCAAATAATGAAAATAAAAGCTCATCGAAATGACCATTAAAACCTTTTACCTAAACCACTAAAATGGTAAATTTTTTGTTACATTGCAAATTAAAATAAAGCAACCAAAACAAAACAAAAATAAAGATTTGAGTTAATAATATGGCTATAACTTCAAATATTTATCTCTTTTAATCTTTTTCATATATTAAAAATGTTAGTTTATTCAACTCGTGAAGTTTTTTTTATTGTATATCAAAGATTTGAATTGAATATGAACATAAAAAGAAATAATTTTATTTATCAATTGAACTAATTAGCACATTAACTATATTTTATTTATTAAAAAATTGAGTTAATTATCTTAACCATATTTTATTTCAAAGTATAATTATTTGACTATAGTGCTTAGGCATAATTGGCAATGTTATGACTTTTTGAAAAGTATTGTATTCTCATAACTCTCTTAAAGCTATTTTTAAAAATGTTACAGTAGTATTAATGTTTGGTAAAATAATGTAAAAGCTAAAGTAGAAATAGTGTTTGGTAAAATAATACAAAAGTTGTTCTTATTAAGTAGAAATCACAAACTAATATTTGATAAATTAATTATAAAGTTATTCTAAATATTTATATTGATCATAAAATTTATTAAATAAAAAAAAATACTTAATCTACTACATTAATTAATAAAATAACAAATATAAATTTTTATTACAAATTAATGTTATATTAACCTTTTAAATTTTTTATAGCAGAAATTAATTTTTAAAATTACCAATTGAGCTGCTTTGAAAGCACCTCTGGCTTTCCAAAGCACGGAACATAAACTTTTATTTTTAT
This sequence comes from Quillaja saponaria, assembly GCA_029379385.1. Taxonomy (NCBI): domain Eukaryota; kingdom Viridiplantae; phylum Streptophyta; class Magnoliopsida; order Fabales; family Quillajaceae; genus Quillaja; species Quillaja saponaria. The sequence goes on along the minus strand of CM055607.1, from coordinate 29,276,483 downwards.
CAAATAATAAAAATTAACTTGTACTTTTTTACCAAACCAAGTATTAGATTCCTCCAAGATCATCCTCTCTTTTTTTTACCTTTTTTTTTTTTTGGTTACAAACAGGGCCAAAGCCCAAACACAAAAGAAAAAACCAAGGCTTGACTTTATCGGATCTCAGTAAAATCCTGAAACAGAGAAAAGCCAGTCCATAAAGTGGTTTAGACCAAAGATGCAACCCAGAGCTAAGGGAGATAGCAAGGTTAGCTAAGCAATCTGCAACACTATTTTCTTCTCTGTAACTATGACTCAAGCTAACATTCCAGTTCCTTTCAAGCAAGATTTGACATTCACGGATAAAGCAGTTGAAAGGGTGACAAACTCCAACAACTTCAAAGACCAACTCAAGGGTAGTAGTAGAATCAGACTCCAACTGAACTTGTCGAAAGCCTAAATCCCAAGCCGAAGATAAAGCATAAATCAGGACCGAACAATTCAGCTTCAACATTGGTACCAGGCCCAAAATGAACCAAAAAACCTGATATCCAAATCTCCCTTTCATCACGGATCACACCACCACAACTAGCAGCATAACCATTACATTTAGAAGCTCCATCCACATAAGTTTCACCCAACAAGGATTAGGAAAATGCCAGTAGATCAAAGCAGAACTATAGACAGTAGAATCAGTATGCTGAAAGACAAAGAACACAAAATAACTTCCAGTTCCCACAGGATCAATAGGAATCCTAAAGTCTTGAACAAAAATAAGTTTATTTCTCCAAGACCAAAGTTTCCAACAAATGAAAGAAAACACAATAGGCCAAGGGATTTTCATTAGCTTCCCAAACCTTAGAGCACTGCAAATTAACACACAATAGCTTCCCAAAGCTAGTAGTAAAGAACATAGAATACAAATCAGGAGGAATAAAATGCATCCAGACAGCATAAGGCAGAGAGCAGTCCCTAAGACAAAGATCACAATTAAAAGAGTTAGAAATATGCCTAACATAGCGCATATAATTAGTCAAAAGTTTCTGGTGACAAAGAAGCCACATAAAGGACTTGATCCGAGGTAAAGTATTAACATGCTAACAAATATTCCATAAGGAGCCAGTAATAACAACTAAAATATTAGGCAAAAGAAGTTTCCTGGCAGAAGCAATAGTGAAACTACCATCACTAGTAAGACCCCAAATTATTTTATTAGCAATTTTTTTTTACAGATATCATAGGGAGCAGCAGACACCTTACTCACAAGGTTACTAGGAAGAAGCTGATGTAACAAAGGCACAACAGACTATCTATTCAATAAAACATCAACTATAGAAAGAGATAAAGATTACGGAGAACATCAGCAGTTGCTACATCAAAGATAATATTATTGCCAAGCCGTTTGTCATTCCAAAAATTATTAAGTTCAGCATCCCCTAGCCTCCACTTAACACCCTTTTTCAACAACTGGATCTCTTTTAGGATGCTTTTCCAAGTATAGGAAATGATGATGTTTAGCTTCAGCATTTCACAGATCCACAGAATGCAAATATTTCTCTCTAACCACCTTACATGTGCCAGAGGGAAGTAGAGTCTTCAGAAATTTTCCAACCCAATTTAGCAAGCATAACAACATTAATGTCCTTCATTTTTCTTAAACCAACCACTCCAAACTCCTTAGGAAGACAAACTTGATCCTAATTAACTAAGTGAATTTTATGAACAGTCATAGACTCTCCCCAAAGAAAATTCCTTTGAAGCTTATCAATTTGATCACAAACAGCCATAAGAATCATGGTAGTCTGCATAGTATAAGCAGGGGTGGAAGAATTGAAGCCTAAATAAGAGTAACTTTTCCTGCCAAAGAGAGATGTTTTAATTTCCACTCTGCAAGTTTACTCTGAACTCTATCACATACTTCTTTATAAGTAAGCTTAGTAACCCTTCTCTGAAGTAAAGGAACACCCAAATACTTTCCAAGATCAGCAGTCATACTAACTGGAGAAAGCCTACAAATATTATCCCTAACACTAACAGGTGTATTAGCATAAAGGAACAAGTTTTATTTAGTAACACTAACAGATAAACTTGAAAATTTTGAGAACAGCTGCAAACAGTCCCAAACTACCTCAAGTTGTCACAATAAGCTTTAGAAAATAACAAAAAGATCATCTGCAAAACAGATGGAAGAGCTGAGGGCCATGCTTAGAAGTCTTATAGGCTTCCATTTCCCAAGAGAAATAGAATCATGGATCATACGGCTCAGTTTTTCCATGCAAACGACAAACAGTAAGGAAAAAGAGGATCTCTAAAAATTTCTTAGTCAATATTATATTTCAAGATTCAAATTCCATTAATCAAGTTTCATTGCTTTTATTTATATGTTATGAATTAATAAAATAATCACACTTGACATAAAAATAATAACACGCATAAGTTATTTTTATATTTAGCAAAACTTTTTTGGTTATTTTGTCATTAAATTATAGAATTACTTTGTTTATACATAACATAAGAATGGGAGAAATATAACTAAATTGAAAAATTATGAATCCTAAAGAATGAAATTGACCTGAAAATATTACTAGACGACTGAATTAAAATTTGAGACAATATTGATCAGGGAATTAAAATATAGTTAAGTCCATTTCTATTAGGCTAAATTATATCTTTGACCCCTGTATTTAACTCAGATTTCACTCTGGTCCGTATCGATTCACTTTGCTATAATTGGGTTCCCATAACTATAAAATCATACTAATTGAGTCCTTGCCTGATACCTTACCACTAACGGAATTGACATAACTTAACAAATACTATAATTAACAAATAAAAAATTGACACATTGTCATTACAATAATTTATATAAAATAATAAATAAACAAAACTTAAATTTATTTATAAATAAAAAGTTATATTAAAAACTAAAAGAAAAAAATAAATAAGATAATATATATATTGTTTCTTCTTCTTCGTCAAAACATCACAACCATCACAATACACCGTGATTGAACTCCTAAACCACCACCACTACTACCTAACTTCCATATCTAACAAATTTTATAGAAATTTTAGATTTGCACTTGAAACCATAACAAATTTGGAGAAGATTTCAAAACCCACCAATTACAATTTCTCTTACCTAAGACGGTTCGATCCTACACCATGGTGGCCATAAATCCCTTGAATCTCTCTAATCGAAATAGTCAAATGCCCAGTATAATTGAAGAACCTCACAGCAAACTCTAATCTTTCTATCCGTTCTCTTTATCTTCTTCTTCTTCTTGCTCTAATCTAAGTGTGCCCTTTGCATTTCCCTTTCCTGGTTCAGATTCTAAGGCTTAAGATATTTTTGGCATTTTCTTTGCCTTCCTCTGATTACTCTTCAACAAGAATGCTCTTCATCCTCATTTGGTAAAGAAAACTATTGGTTGGTTGGTGTTTTTGTTTTGTTGGGTTAGTCTGTTGGAAAGGAAGGGTTTTGGGGATTCTAAATTCTACATTATGAATTTGTATTTCGATGAGAGATAGAGTAAGGAAGACTGGGTTGAGGGTTGGATAAATGTTTAATTTTAATAATTTTTAATGTATCTTTTTTACATATAAATAAATTTGGGTTTTTTTTATTTATGTTTTTATATAAATTTTTGTAATGATATGTGTCAATTTCTTATTTGTCCACTCTGGTATCTTGTATTCCATGTCACTTTTGCTAGTTTTACCACTAACGAAAGGAGATGGCGAGGAACCCAATTAGTACAATTATATAATTACGGGAATCAATTGCAGTAAGTAAATGATAGGGATCAAAGTGAAATCTGAGTTATATTATAGGGACCAAAGATTTAATTTGGCATTTTTATTTATTATTACTTAGTTATCTTTAATTATATATTAATACTTAATAGTATTTAAGGTTGAACTTCTGTGTGTGTGTGTGTGTGTTTTTTTTTTTTCGCTTGTTTGTTTAATAAATACCTAATAATCTTAATATTTTTTTTTAGTTCTTCTCAATTTTATAAATTAAATTTTTTTTAAAAAATTACTATGAATTAAAGAAACATTAAGAGTATAGTTTTCATGAATACAATTTTGTTATTTTAACTTTTAATTCATAAAAAAAAATATTGAATTTAAAATATTGAATTTCTCATAAAAAGAATTTGTTTAATATGTTCCTAATAGCTGTAATATTTTTTAGTTATTCTCAAATTTATGAAATAATTTAAATATTATGAATTAAAAAATATACTCTAAATATTTTTTAATTCATAGTATTTAAATTATTTCATAAATTTGAGAATTTTTAGTTACTATATATCAATAGTAACTAAAATTGAATTTCTTAATTTTTTTTTAATTTAATAAGTTATAAATAATTATAATATTATAAATTATTTTATATTAAAAATGCTATGAATGGAAAGAAATATTAAGAATATAGTTTTTATGATTATAATATTATATTAATTCTTCTTCCATCTTTATAAATTTTTTTAATAATTATATGTTTATATTAAAAATTCATTTTTTATTACATTTATCTATTTGTGATTGATTTTATTTATATTTATGGTAAATTAAACTCTCATCCCTTGAAATTTAGAGAAATGACATTAAGATTAAAAATCTATAAAATTCAACACTCCCTTCTATTGGATAGAAGAAAACTAACACCATTACAAAATAATTTGGAGAGAATTACTTAAAGTCATGCTTGAGTGTTTAAAATACCAAAAAGTTTTCTCTTTTATAGGATTTCTAATTAAGTATTTATTTTCAAATTTTTAATTTTTTTCTTAATAGCAATGCATTAAATTAACTTAACATTTTTATTCAATATATTATTTCTAATGAAATAGAAAATATTTATCACACATATATTAAGTAAATTTAATTTCTTAGTGAGGTTTAAAAGAGCCATTGTAACTTAATTTTAATTTTTTTCAAAAAATAATTTATAGATTTAAAATTTTTAATTGGATGTAAAAATTTTAAAAATTATAATATAAATTTATTAATGAATGATTAAAAATTGATATAAATTAATAAGATGTTATCATCATCTCTTTTTCATATTTTTATATTAATACAATAAAAAATATTATCCAATTTTTCCCAAGTGTTTGTAATTATTTTTTAAATTCATATGCACTTAAATTTTTAATTTTCATTTCATGAAAAGTCCAAACTTATTTATTTAATATTACTTATTTATATGTTTTATTTTATTAAAAATAATATATATTAATAATAAATAAGTAAGGTTACTATATATTAATATAAAAATTAAAAAAATAAAGGAAAAAAATCAAGCATTATGACTCATTTGGAAAGAGAAAACTCAAAATAAATTTTTTGAAATTTTTCCCTAAATGATTTTGCAACTGTGTTATTTTTCCATCCATCCAAAGGAAGAGAGTATTGAATTCTCCAAACTTTGGATCTTAGTGTAATTTTCTCCAATTCTATGAGTGTCATTTGCCCTAATATATACTTGATATTTTGACAACTTTCAAGCCAATTCTAATTAATATATGTAGATACCCTAGAAACCTTGGGAAAATATGCTTATCCAATTAAAAATAGATGTGTCGTGATGATGATATTGGTACACTGCTCTAGAAAATTATGAGAAAGCGTCGTATCCCATTAAAAATAATAATGTCATGATGACTAAATCAACTAGAGTAAAAATAATAATGTCATGATGACTAAATCAACTAGAGTAAACTGTTCATATGTGTGACACACGTAAATATAATTAAAAAGTTTAACCACCACCATTTCTCTTTTACACTTTTCCAAGAATAATAGCATTTGTTTAAATTTTTACCCGAACCTATAAATTAACTAAGGATTTTTTAGAGGAAAAAAAAATTCAAATTAAACCAAGGATTTTTTTAGACGAAACATTCAAATTAAACAAATAAAGCACTTTCTGAAAAAATAGACTAATCAAGACAAACGTAAACAGGTTGGGACACTGCTAAGGGTTAAAAAAAATGAACAAACTCGGCTTCTAGCCCATGTATGGAGGATAATTGCCATGAAAGGTAGCATTAAGCATAAACTGATGTTGTAATAGACACCAGAACCTGGCCAATGACCGCCAGGCATAAATAACTATATATTCGTAAATACACATCAGCTAATTCAGTCACCTAGTTATCAAACACTTAATAAAATAACATGCACATGACATGATCATATTAAATATTATGAAAAAGAGAAAAAGGATAGAGATCTTCCCAAAAATCCACAAAATGGGAAAAAGAAATAGAAAATGCAGCAAAGGGCCACTAGGAAGGACTAGTTTTCTACTCTAATATTGAACAACTTTCTTCTACTTCCGAATTTGACAATTTCAGTACTCCAAGCCAATATTCTCCAATTTCATAAACACGAACATTTCTTAGACATTATAACAACAATAGTACAAGACTTCAATGCCCAAACTCAGTCCTCATGGCCTACATTAATATGCTATAGGTAATGGTAAATCAAACTATGGGCAGGGGACTGAGAGACAGACATGATTATTTATTGATTAAACTAGCATGGCATTATAACCAGTTCATACTACAACACAAATAGAAACCAAAATTACAGAAAAATTAAAATCTGGGTTCACCCTTGTTTGAGTAATTTCCTGGGATGCTCGAGATCACGTGAAATGAAGTGAGATTCCAAGGAAGTGAAAATGCCAAAGGATCGAAGTTGCCCTTTTAAGAGAACTGAATTAATTCAGTTCCAGCAATCTATCTTTTTATTTCTACCACACCATTGAAGCAATCCATCAGTAACCTTATGAGCATGGTACCACGCATCCCCCTCTATGCTAACTAGTTTTGAAGAAATTGGATCCATAAGCAGAGGTGGCCAGGTGGGTGTGGCCACTGCATGCATAAAAGGGCAAAAGCCTTACATGGTGATGGAAGAGATGGTGGAGTAGTAGTAAGAGGGTTTGGCTATGAAGGTTGGATTGGTTGTGATAGGACTTGCTTGGTCATGAGGGCAATAAAAGGTTGAGATGACTTAAGTAGTAATGTGGGGGTGACATTTTGATTAAAAGGAACATAAAAAAGAAAAGTGATAGAAAAAAGAGTGGAAATTCAGAATCTTCTTAAGGATATACCATCGCACATCCTTTGCTACCTCCACCTGTGATGACACCTTCTCCCTTTTCTTCCTTCCTTCCTCCATTTCCTTTTTGGCAGCCCTGACCTAGATTTCCTTTCGCTTTCCAACTACCAAGCTTTCTTCTTTGTCTCTAATAAGAGCTTTTTTTTTTTTTTTTTTTTTTTCCTTTTCTTTTTGCAGTCATCAATGGAATATGCTATTATTACATTACTTGAAATAAGAATTAATTACTTGGTTCATGGTAGATTAGGCATGGAAATGAATCGAATCGGGTCATGATCCAAAATTAACCCATTCTGAATTTGTCAAATTAAATTTATCTTAACTTTATTAGTGATTTTTGTGTTTAATTATGGTTTAATCTTAATACAATTTAATTGAATTTAGTAAATCATATCAATTTAAATCTAATATAACTTATGAATTATTTAGATACATAAAAAAAATTAATCAGATATGTTGACTTGATATGATTGACCAAATTGTCATCGAGATATATTCGTAAATATCAAAGTACTTTGGACTTATAATAACTTTTGTGCAATTGTTAATGGTTGCCAAACTAGTAAGACTGGTATATCACATGCATGTTAGGTCAACATGGGCTTGACTCTATTTTGGGCCTTAATTAGTGAATACACATACAAATTGAAAATCTGGCGTATGGACTTTGATCCCTGAGAAGAACAGAAGGAGCTTTGGAAAAGCGTCAATACTCACTGGAGCAGTGTCAGAGTATTTTCGAGAAAGGGAAGCATAACCTAATAACCTATAGACATAAAGTTCACCTTCTATATATAATAATAAATTACCTATATATAAAATATTAGGTACCCCTTTTTTGTGTGTTCTCTAGCTTTTTCACATGTGACTGATGAGAAAGATCATATTCTTGGTGACAACAGCAGCATTATTCTTTGTTCTCTTTTACAAGAGAGGTTGATACTCCTTTTGCCTTCATAATACCTCCTTTATTTGAATTTTATAATTTTAATTGAGAGCGCAAGTAACAGAAGTGGAATTTAAATTCATGGCCTCCTGCTCCGATAAAAGATATTATCACTTCATCTTAAGGCTTAAAGAAGTAATGAAGAGTTCTTTTTTAGTCATTCGTATATTTATTAAAGTTATCATATCAGATAATTTTTTACATGAGTAATTTAAATTCGTATAGAAAACTCATGTGTCACATCTTTCTTTTTTGTAAGTGAACTCTGATTAATTTTGATTTCCATCTATTTAGAGTTTTGACAGTTATCATTTGTCTCATTTGAAATTATAAAAAAGAAATAAGAAGAGAGAAAATGACAAGATATATTTTTTGTTTAAAAGTCGAGAAAAGAAGAGGAAAAAAATATATTATTATATAATTTTACTACTATGAAAAAAATTATAATATACCTTAACCTATTTCACAAAATCCTCCCAATTTAGAAAAATTAAAAAAATAGACTTTTGAGAGATTTTGAGGCTCCATTTACTTTGCCCCATAAAAATAAAAAAAACCTCCAAAACTAAGGAAAATAGTACGTACCCTCTCCTCTCATTTTCTCTCCCTTCATTTCCCTCAATCTAAATAAACCCTTAAGGTGCTAGCACTCAAAATGAATAGTGTCGAATAGTGCACTATTCGAATTCAAATTCGAATACTGATAGAAATATAAACTTAAATTTGAATGTAAACTGAATACTCATATTCTAACTCGAATAGTACTCAAATAGTTTATAAATTCTGATAATATTTTATAAATAATATTCGAATAGTTCTACAAATAAAAATAGTACTAACTCGAAAAATTCGTCGAATATCGAATTGACGAATACGAACCTCAATTCGAATTTGATTTGAATTAACCTTGAATACGAATAGTTAATTCGAATACAAATAGTTCTTATTCATTTCCAGTCTTGCTATAGACCCTAAAGGTAAATGTCACATGTCTACAAATGTTTAATATCAACATTTAAATATAATTTTTGTTTTCTTTAATTTCCTCTTACATTTGCCTCTACAAGGATATGAATATAATAAGGAGGGAAAGCAAGTGACAATTTGGAAGGATGACATAATAAAGGAGGGAAAGCAAGTGACATTTTGGAGAAGAAATAGGAAAGAAAACGCCCCAATTTCATTTAAAACTAAAAGGTTCTAGCTTTTGTGAGCTAAGCATTGTGCTTTCTTTTTCCTAACTATTCAAAAGAAAAGGAAAATGAGGGGAAAGATACAAAATGAGGTCATGCTTACTATAGTAAGAGTGAATTGGAGAAGGAAACACCACAGTTAGTGACATATAAAGTTGGTATCTACAAGAAAAATGACTTTTTCCCACAGACCAAATTTATGGGAAAAAGAGTAAAAGTGTGTGGGAAAAGACTTACCGACAAACAGTTAGTGGGTAATGATTTGTGGGTAATTCTCACAAACTTTTTGAGTTTGTGGGTAATTCCAACAACTGTTTGTCGGTGATGTTTGTTGGTAACGAGGTATGAGAGGTTTGTTGGTAAAATTTGACTTCACCCACAAACTCGCAAGTTTGTAGGTAATTTTACCCACAAACCAAGTGAGTTTGTCGGTGAGCTATTTATCCTATCAAATTTAGCCACAAACTCAGTTTGTGGTCATCCTGCCAAATTTAGCCACAAACTCAATTTGTGAGTGAAACATGCTTATTATAATGATCTTTTTTGTAAATAACACGACCCTGTTAATAAATATATCCTCCCATAAAATTCATAAAACAAATTTCATCATATTTCTCATTCAAGTCTCGTCACAAATAGAAAGTATTTTCAACATTTCATAAGAAAACATCAAATAAACAAAACTGTTAACACGAACAGTTTGAAAAAAATAAGAAAACCTAATAAAACAATCAACTAGCTAGTTATAGGTCGTCAAGATCATCATCATTGTCATCATCCTCGTGAACATTCTCTTCACCATCTTCATGACCACCTTCATCACCATCTATGTCACTAAAAGAGACACTTACATGAATCTGTTAAAAAAAAAAAAAAGTAAGTAATTGACATATAATAGGAAACTTAAGAACTTACAGCTAACAACTAAAAAGTGGAAGCCAGAAATATAATATGACTGAATTCTAAACTTGGGTTCTACAGCTAAAATCAAACATTTTTAGTTTTTATATTCAAATCTGACAATGAATAGAAAAGAAGTCAATAAGATTATTTCAACCACATCCTTACAAAGAGAAACTGCTTCAACCATGGCATTGGATTACATAAAACAAGAATCTGCAGACTCCGAACACCCTGTAACCATGTTCAGGTTGTTATGAACGTGAGAATTGTAATCAGCTTCACTAAGACTTTTGCTTCAAACATCTCTATTGAACATCATTTCATGCAACTCATGCTCAAATAGAATCTAAATTAGTAAATAACTATTCAAATCAAGGATAAAGGAATAGACTGGCAATCTCCACTAATAAGTAACACAATCAGTGACTGTAATAAACAAGACTAGAGGTGCATATATGATATATATTAAACATAAGAAGCAATGATACTTACTGTTTTACCGGTTAATTCACAAAGTTGAAGAAGCCGTCTGCAATTTTTAATCACACAATTCTTTCATCTCAACATCAACGAAATCCTGGAGAGCTTTCATCTTGATGCAATTGGACTTCAAGCTATTTATAACTGTTTATTGCTTCAGCAATTGCCAAAGCTCCACTCATTGTTGTCATAATAGGAACCTTGTATCCAGAACTATCCTCCTCAATTGGTTGATTAAGCTTCCAGTCTTAATATCTAAAGGAAGTTGATCTTCCGTAAGCTTCACATACCAAATTAGTAATGAGCCTAAATATATGGCAACCAAATCAGTAATAAAAGGATAAAAATATTTAAAGAATAAAATAGATTATCCTTTGCTAGAGTGAATCTCATCTATAAAATCTACAGTGTTTTTTGTCCACTTTATTCTACTTTATGCACTTGTTAATCTTGAATTGCAAAACTCAATGCAGAGTTATAGATCCAAATAAGGATTTTAAAAGTTGAACATCTTAACTGAAGTGGGAAAACTAATTTAAGAACACTAAAAATAATTAGGTGCATAGTGCTTCACATCAATTGACACTTCCAACATAATAGACAACCAAGTTACTTAGAATTCCAAACTAAAATTATTATTGTAGCATAAATGTAAAGAACAGTAAGAAATGTCAGAACATGTTCCAATTCTATAAACACAGAAAGTCCCTGAATAATTGAAAGACAAATATCCAAAAGAGAATGTTATTTCACATGAACATAAGAAGCTAGGCAGAAATTCTGGAAGGAAATAGGTATTTTTCATAACAAAATTGTTACTACAATTTGGTTACCAAGACCTGAAGTTTGAAACACACACCCTCCGCATTATTCAAATGATAAATATGGGCTCAACCGGATTAGACTTGGGCCTACAAATGATAAATGGCTCTTTGGATTGTACGTTGGTAACTAATTCAATTAGACAAATTCTAAGTAAACTCCAACTTAGTCAATTGGAAAATTTTAAGTGGAGATAAAGATTAAAGTCTTACAAAATTCTCTAGGTCCAGGTAATTCACACAACACTTGCATATGTTTTTGCAGAATTGAAGTGTTGCTACCTTTCAAGTCTTAAACTCCAAGTTTTTTTTCTTCTTAATTTATCCTCAATAGTCAAACCTAGTAATTATATGCAAGAAAAAAAAAATGCAGACCATATCCAAGCTTTAATTTAAATAATTTATCAACAAAATACAAAATAATTCTTAGCTCTATTGTTTATACATATATATAGTTTTGAAATTTTTTTTTTAAAAAGTAGTTGCACAGAATCAAATTCTTTTGGTGTTTACTCTTGTAAGGGCAGAATCTCGTTCCCAGTTTAAGGCCCATCTTTTCCTTGACCATGTGATTTCCCCAATTAATCATCTACTAAATTACATCGCAAAACAAGTAAGGAGGAAGAGAAAGGAAGACACTCACTCTGAGATATCGCAGCCGTTGATTGCATTGAAGATGTCCCACAATGCCGAGAGAGACGTGAAGTGAAGACTGTCAGTTAAGGTCTTTAAAAATAATTTGCAAATGAAGAGCTGATAAACTTTGTACTTTAGATCTGCAGATCCAGACCGTTGCCGCAACATGAAAGGTCGTGGTGGTAAAGGAATTGCAGAGACTAGCTATTAGGTGACCTGGAAAGAAGTGGTAGATTTTCTGAAAAGGTTTGGCTAGGGCTCATACAAAGGAAGAAAGAGACAAGAAATTGAAGGGGATCTAAGAAAAGGGTTTAATTTGTAGTTCTTACTTTCAATAGAAGCAAAATCATGTAGGTAGAGAAGCAAGACCGCGGGTAGAGAAGACAGGGAGAAATATTTGATATTTTAGGGATTTCAAAGTCCCCACAAACTTCGTTTGTGGGAAAAAAAATATAAAAAATGGTATGTTTTAATTCCTACCAATTGAAGTTTATGGGTATAAACAAAAAATAAAATTACCCGCAAACGCAAGTTAACCCTGCCACAACACCAAAAAAATTATCGACAAAAGGTTTGTCGGTAAATTGAGATGATAAAATTTAGTGGGATTGAAGTTGAGTACAAATTTTAACTTCAATGGAGATTAGGTTTAACAAAAGCAAAATAGTAGGTCGATGCAAAAAAAGCTCTCAACTTTAATTTTGTATGAGGGAAAGAATAAGATGAAAAAATTGAGGATTTAGGATTTTGAAAATAACCCACAAACCATACAGTTTGTGGGTAATCTATAACAAAATAATGTATATCTTTATTTTTTACAATTATAAGTTCACGGGTAAAAAAAATAAAATTACCTACAAACCAAAGTTTGTGAGTATAAGCTAATTTTTTTTTACCTACAAGCAAGAGTTTGTAGGTTATTAATACATAACAAAATTATGAGTTTTTATTTCCCACAAACTAAAGTCCGTGGGTAATAAGAAAAGAACTTACCGACAAACATAAGTTTGTGGGTGAAAGATAAAATAATTTTACCCACAAACAAGAGTTTGTGGGTAAAATTTGCGGGAGTGAAAATTTAATTCTCGCCATAATACTGACAAACATACCAACAAAATGTTGGTCGGTAAATTGATGATAACAAAATTTGGTGGGTTTGTGGCTAGGTTTGTGGGTAATATAGTTAATACCCACAAACTTTTTTTTGTGGGAAATGGAGTTGTGGAAAAATGTCAATTTTCTTGTAGTGATATACATGAAGCTCTAAAGAATACTATTTTTATACTAAAAAACAAACTAATAAGACATTAATGTGTCAGTATTTTGACTTAAATTTTTATTTGATAGTTTTCTAATAAGTTTATTTTAGTGAGTAAAAAAAATTAATTACATAATGATTGAGATTTTCCAACTGGATGTATCTTGGTAGGTAAAATAAATATGATTAGATGATTGTAAAGTATTCATAAATTAGATAAAAAGTTCACTTGTTAGGCAAATCCTATGTACATTTAGGTTTGTAAGTATTAGAAATAGAGATATTTAATATTTATAAGACATCCTTTGAGTTAGTAGGAGTGCAAAAGATATTGTTAGAGATATAGAAAGAGTGGTATGAACACAATGTTTTTGGTGTTACTCTTTTTATGTAAACTTTATTGAAATATTAGTAAAAATAGGTAATGGGGCCGACCATGTTATATTATTGTATTGATGTTTCTTTCTCTTTATTTTACCTATATTAATTATTTAAGGGTGCCCTTTGTTATTTTTGCAACATCTCATTGAAAATTGAAAGAGAATATCATATATTTCCCAACAAAATGTATTATACTCTATTGTTCTACATTTGCCTTAATCCAGCTAGTTCCAACATCAACTATGTCGTGAGTCTCAGACAAACTAGAGTTTTGTTTTATTTTTACTTTTTATCAAATTTCTAAGAAATACGTGTATTGTATAAAGATGAAAAATTAAGACACGAAACTATAAGAATCTAACTCAATTAAGTCTTAAATTTCAAATTAGTTATAAGTCTAAGAACAATAATAATTTTGAATATACTTATCCTATTATTGATCGTGTTGTGATTGAATTGAAGATCTCTTATTATCCTATTATTGATCGTGTTGTGCTTGAATTGAAGATCTCTTATTTTGATATAACAACCTAAAAACTCAAATTTAAAATGGTGTGAGAAAATAATATATTCTATCACATATCTAAAAAAAAATTTAATAAATTTTTTATTCATCAAGAAGTGGAATGAGTCTGGAGTTACACAAAAGTTTAACTATATTTTTCAATAATTCCACCTCTGTAACGTTCAAACTAGAGACCTAATGATAAAAGTTTAAAACTCCCATCCATAAGGTGAGAAGCAGCTGGGAAATTAAAATGAGTTTACTAATAATTAAAACTTGCTTCATTTCTGGAATTCAAGGACAGTATAGAAATGATCAATGTAGAGTGAACGGAAACCAGGAAATCCGGCGAAAAGACCGAGCTGTCTAAATTGTTGTTCGGTTCTATGCTTACCCTTGGCCCTGTAAATTGTCATCACAAATATGTCACCTTCTAGTAGAGCTCGAGTCCTGTGGCTGTCGTCTGACTCATTTGGAAGCACTGGCTCGCAAGCAATCAATTTTCCTCCTACAGGGAGTGCCTTATAACAATTCTCCATTATCAACTTGCATTCTTCGTCTGTCCATGTTGTTAGAATCCACTGCAAATTCAATTTCACAAAAAAAAAAAAAATAAATAAAATTATATATATATAATATAGATTTATTACGGGTGCCTTACAAATATTAGTCAATATTCTATAAATAAAAAAATTATATAATTTATTATGATAATTGATCATAATTTTATTGTTATTTAACATATAAATTATTATTTTAATATATTTTAATTTTTAAAATTATATTTATTATAATTTAATAAATGTGTAAGGACATTCTATAAAAATAAATTCTAATAATATAATTGAGTAATGTAACAGGTAAAAACTCATTCCGAGAAAAAGAGAAAAACTGCCTAAAAGTCAATATTATAATGCTTGGCACTTTGTAAGGATTCTGTACCTTGGAACTTGTCCCTTTCACTTGCCTTTTTTAATGGCCAAACTAGATTAATTAACAAGAATAAACAAGTTCCAAGCTGGCCTCTCAAGCATACCAAAAAATTGTAAGTGTAACACTGTAACTTCAAATGAGGGCAAGAACCAAGCAAATAAGATATGCCATATATAGTATGAAACCCAAGCTCATGCACGTGTTTGCTCAATATTTTATCTCTGTCAAATATTCCTAACTAACTAATATATTTCATGTAATCCACTATTAGCCCCAAGCAAAAGCCCATGATGCAGGTAACGAGTATAAACTTCGTGTGAATAAATTAATAGTTAAACAATTATTGATGAATAAAATATGAACATATGATATATATATATATATATATATATGCACCCACTTTTGGTGTGTGCTAAACGGTAATTTCGGATGAGCAAATCAGCAAACTGAAGAATTAAATTAAGAATTTATTTTTTAAAAATAATTGTCATCAATGAAGATATTAGAGACATTTATGGTTTTTCGTTGTTTTTTTTTTTTTTTGGGTATTAAACGAAGAAACATTCGTTGTCACTAGTAAACCTTCAATCTTTAATATTCAACTCAAACCCAATAGGCTTTTCTTTTCCTTTGTAAGCTTAAATATCATAATCAAGCTCCACTGTCAGACACGTGGGTCATATCCGATCACACACTAACATTCTACTACCATAGTACACATTCAAAAGCAAACGATAAATCAATTTTTGTACTAGCTGAAAATAAAAGTATAAATTTTTCTAACCACTAGGACAATTATTAAAATAAAATATTTATAAAAAAATCAATTTCATGCAGTTGATAGTGTATAGGAGCTAGAAATAAAGGAAAAAAAAGAGAAAGAAATAAGAGAATTACTATGCATTAGATTGTTACAGCCCAATCAATAATTAATTTGAGAGGGTGTCCTTAATAAAACTCACTTTCATGAAGATGGCATCTCCTTGAGGAATAGACTTGAACATATCACCCCCAACATGAGTCACGCCTGTAAAATCACTTATTATAATATAATAAATATAATCGTTAAGAAAATATATATATGTACATATAAATTATTAGTAGACCTGGAATATTGGGTGCTTTGGCTACTACATAAGGTAGATCAAAATTAATCCCTTCTCGGACACTTGGATGTTTCTCTAAGATCATCCTCAGGCAATCACCTGCACTCCCACCCACATCAACCAATTTTTTCACTCCTTCAAATCCATCGTAGCCGTCCAAAATCGCCTTCATGAACGGTACAGACACTCCCGACATCGCCTTTAACATCAAACCGTTCATCTCCGGCTGCTTCAAATAGTAACCGTATGCCGCCTCTCCATTGGCCTTCACGAACGGCTCCGTCGTGGGGTCCACCACCGCCTCGTGTACCAATGGCCAAGCTCTCAGTAAGTGCATCCTAACATTTCCAATTTACCAAAAAAATTAATTAATTTTAAATATAGAAATTCATAAATTAAAGAATAAGAAGGAAAAAAAATAAAAATGAACCTGGTGGTGCTGGAGAACGTAAGGAGCGTAGGAGAGGCCTTGGGAGTCGGTGACGAGAGTTTTACCGATCTCGGTGAGGGAATATTTCCTTTCTGGAGAAACGACTTCGTTAGCTGCAGATCGAGACTCGGGATTTTCTATCAGGTGCTCTGTGAACACACTGTAACTGGTGAGCATACGGAGGATGCGTTGGAGATTCTCCGCATCACCAACGGCACCGTTAGGGAGGACACGTGTAAGGATCTGAGAGGCGGAGAGAGGAGTGTTGGAACCACCTTGCCATATAGCGTCGGGGACATTGAGGCGGACGACAGCGTTTAGGGACATAGGGACGCTGATCATGTTGGCTAGTTCAATGATGGCTAGCCTTGCTTGGTTTCTGGTATCTGAGTCTGAGGCCTCGCTCTTTTCCATGGCTGTAGTGTTCTGGTTCTGGTTCTTGATACTTTTTATTGTGGGTTTTATGTGTTTTGGAGTTGGGTGAGGATAAAGCAATTATAACTTATAAGAGCATTTTTTTTCTTTTTTTACTTTTTTCCTTTTTTTTGGCTGAGAACTTACAAGAGCATTTCAATAGGAGGAAATGGTAGTGTAAAACTTTTTATAACCAATAAAAAGTTATTAATAAAGGGTTTTTTAACCATATTTTTAATACATATAATAAATATAATATTTAAAATTTAAAATATTTTAAAAATAATAAATTATTTATTATACAGAATATAAATTATAGTCAATTATTATAATAAATAGTATAAATTTTTTATATTTATTATTTTAATAAATACCCTAAAGATATCAATTAGAAAAATTCATTAATAAATATTATAGTAATAATTATTATAATAAATATTAAGCTCAATGGTTAAAGAATTTTTGTGAAATCAAAAGTTTGAACCTACAGAAAAACACTTATGAGAAGGGACAATCACGAACTTTGAAACAGACAAGGCTCGTATCCAAAATATATAAAAAATCAAAAATTAATATAATTAATAAATTATTTTTTAAAATCTCAATAGTTATATTTAGACTTATTTCTTCTAAATAAGTATTTTTTTTGGAAATTCACAAGAAAAAATAATTAAAATAAATTAACTTTTTTAACATCAGACGATATAAATGCAGTATTTAGAAATTGAAATATTATTAAAATATTAATTCATTAATTATGGAGCAATAAAATTCATATCAACTTAAATAATTAAAAAAAGTTTATATCCATATTGACAACTGTTCAAATATAATTTGTTCAAAAATTTTTATTTTTGTTAACACGATTTTGAAAAAAAAATAAAAAATAACGAGTGTTCATAAGACACTTGTTAAGATAATAAATATATAAATTCTATATTATTAATTATAATAATTGATCATAATTTCATTATTGCATAATAAATCACTTTTTATTTTTCAAATATTTTAAATTTTAAATTTCATATTTATTACATATTATCAAGTATCTTTTGGATACTTGTTAAAAAAAATCATAAAAAAATCAAATTTACAAATCAATAAGAGAAATAAACATACTTAATAATAATAAGTCAAATTCATTAATGTCAAAGTGATTGGTAATTTTGAGAGCGCCAAAGGACATGGTGCAGTGTGACGGAATGGTTATTGATTGGCTATTCGGAGATTATTACGGACAATAAAAGATACAATGTTGTTGTTCTTCTTCTTCTAAAATTCGGATATACTGTATTCAATTTCATATTAATAAATTATTCATATATAATTACTAGTAGAATATTATTTATAAAATATTATTATTATTTATAAAGTATTCAAACACTATTCAAATTCAATTGATATTTCATTGGGAATCGAATATAAGTTTCCATGCATATAAAAATTCGTATTCAAATTCAAATAATGCACTACTTGTCCCTATTAGATTTGAGTGTCAGCGCTACTTAAAATTTAGAAAGAAAGATTTGTCTTTTTTTAATTTATAATTAGTCATGTTCACATGCTTATGCATGCCTACTTGGCACTATTAGATTTGAGTGCCAGCGCTACTTAGAATTTAGAAAAAAGTATTTGTCTTTTTTAATTTATAATTAGTCGTGTTCACATGCTTATGCATGCCTTTGTGTAAGTGAAGTATTTTTTGATTAAAATAAATAATATTTATTAAGTGATAAGATTATATTTAATTATTGAATTTATTTTTTTAATAATGTAGATAATTTAAGTAAGTGCAATAGAACATATACAGGTATACTAGATTTCTTTAATTTATAAACATAATCATCTTGGAACTGCCTCATAAGTCATATCTGCTAATTTTCCATGCAAACAAAATTTAGAATAACTTACAAGTAATTTTTTAAGTGCTCCTTAGTTAATTTGTGTATGAATTTTGTGCATACTAGAACGCTAGCACATGATTCCACATTACAAGAAATGACGTTATTTGAAATAGCCCAAGGGTTGTCTAAGATTAATAAAATCGTCTCAAATATATCTAAATATGACATTGTTAGGTTGACTTGAATATTCCATCATAAATATAGTTATTTGTGATGGTTGTGGCCGTCTCGAAAAATATTATCATAGATAATATTATTCAAGATCACTTTTTAATTTACATACAACGGTTTTGGGCTGTGTCAGATAATTGACAAAATTTTTCAATTTTTCGTATCCTTAACACGGTTTTATTTGTTGGGCTAGTTTTTGATAATGTTTCGTGAAAATCCTTTAATTTCACATTTTCTTTTCATCTTCTTTTTTCGAAACTTTATCCTCCGTCATTTCTGAACTGCCCAAATCGTCTGCCATTGCTGCCTTCGTCACTGTGTTAAGTTCTTCAATTTCTTCTTCTTCATCTGATTTAGAAACTTAGGCATTGAATTTGGAGTAAAACTCGTTATAAGGCACATGATTTGGATTCTGTAGTATATGGGTTTTGTTGTGACTTCTCTGTTTCTTCTTCTCTTATTGTTGATTTTATGTTATGAAATTAGGGTTTCACATTTCAACTGCTATTTCGTAATCAAGTTTGGGCTTTTTCTATTTGCGTAACTTGGGAGAATATCAAGGTGAGTTCTCCCAAAATCTCATTAATTGGGTTTCTGAAATCTTTGAAGAAAAGAAGAATAGATAGCCTTTCATTAAAAAAAAAAAAAAAAAACATAGAAAGCTAAGGAAAATGAAAAGGAAAAAAACTTAAGCACTAACCCCCTGTCAACATGGTTTGATCTTAAGCTCTCCTCTCTTCATAGGTTTCTGCTTTAGGAGACTTTGTAGGGGGTTACTTTAGTTTTCTTTAGTTACATGAACAATCTCCCATCTAATAATGGTTTTTATGACTTAGACTAATAAATATTGGAAGATCGAACTGGAAAATAAAATAATTCTGAAAAATTAAGATAATAGGTAAGTCTTATTTTTATACTGTTATAACAATAAAAAAATTATTTGTAAATATATTATGTCGTCATAGATAGTCTCTGATAATGCTCCTATCATATTTTAACGTAGAGTAAAATTATGTATCTTAATTGACAAAAATTAAGAATTACAATATCATAATGTACTACTTAATCTTATAATAAATTCATGGGGCTTTCAAGTTAATGAAGTTTTTCTTTTCTTTCTTTAAATGCAAAAAATAAAATCTTTGTTATTCCATGGAAACTATCATCCAAGATTTCATATAAGGGTGACAACTATTGACCCAACTCAAAAATGACATGAAATCAGAAAGTTAGAGTTGGACATAAATAAATTTAGGTAGAAAATATATGGACACAATTACGACCCAAAATTTGTGTAGTATCACAACAGGTTGATATGTGTGACTAAAAATATATGATTAAAACTGGTAATTTAAATATTTCCGGGTCAACTAGGACACAACACAATCAACATATTAACCCATCTAATTTGTTTAGAAATACAAATATAAATAATTGATTACTTAATTTTAATTTTTTTTCCTAATATAATTTAGGCATATTTACTATGTTGGTCCTTGAGGATTACATCATTTTCTATTTGGTTGTTAAAAAATTATTTTTGAAAATAAGACTACTTATGATTTAATTATTTCTATTTGGCTCTCCAAGATTTAATTGAGTTATTAATCAACTTAAAATTATTAAATTGTGATACAATCTAACAAAATTACTAAACATATTTTTTAGGAGATGATGAAAAAATAAATATTAATGCATGAAAAAAAAATATTACATGAATATTGACTCAATAATTAGATAAATTTATTTTCTCAATTTTAAATTTTAATTACATCAATTTTATTATTGTTTTAAAAAATCATAAAATTATATATACGTATTCTTAACCATATCAACTAAATATTTTGTGTCCATCTAAATTTAATAGATTTGAATTGATTAAAAAATTAATATCAGATGACCAAAATATAGAAACAATTGTATTCTAGGACCTAACTAGAAATATACATATATAAAGAATCAAAATAGAAAAAGATATAATTTTGAATAACTAAAACAATAAATAAATTTATATTTTATATAAAATTAAATAATTATTTTTGTAAATTATAATTAAATGTTAAGTCTAATAAATAAATCATGCTAATCCAACATGACTCATTTATTGATAAATCGTGCTTAAATAAATTAAATGTTTATGAAATAACTCTGAGTGAAACTCAAGAATTTTAACACAACAATCAGTATGAATTAAGTTTATCAACAGACACGAATCCAACGTGAGAAGGTAGGTTGCCTAATTTTGTGCGTCGAACACGTAAACGTGTTTACAATGATACCAAACAAACATCTACACGCGTTTCTTGTCCACGCAACTTCACTTTATAAGACATATTCCTTTTTCATTTCAAATTTACTAATTATTTGAAATCAAATCTACAAAGAAATTGTCGTTTTATTTTTTCATTTTTCCTAACGCTATAATTATTTATTTGTTCTGACTGATAAACATCCTGTCAGATCAAAAAGGGATTCGTGGACATCGAAAAGCAAGGCTCAACTTGCTTATGTTGACATCTCAAATGTACAAATTATTCGACTTCAAACATATAGAGAACTTTTTCTTTTATTTCTTAATTTTTCTTAATGGTATAATTGTTTATTTGTTAGTGCAATAAATATCTGTGAGATCCATGAACAACGATGTGATTTATAGACTATCAAAAAGCAAAACTCAACATAAGGTGCTTATGATCTCCCACGTCAATCCTCGAAGGTGATATGAGAGAAAGAACTTCCACGTATTGTGACGTTGGAAGTTAGCGTTGGCAGCAGGTTGTTACAGTATTTGAAAAGTTTGAAATTTGATTAATTGTATTGAAAATTTTAAAATTTCAATTAATTGTCTTTGAAAATTACTAAGACTATAAATACTGTCATTTGGTCTATTTGTAAGGATTTTTGAACCAATCAACAAATTATTATCTTTTACTTGTCTTAGGTTCCTTTACTTTTCTAAGGATTGCCATTTATGTTTTTTAGAAATTGTTAGTTTGTTTCATAAATCTATACATTTCTATTCTAGTACTCTCTGCTAGAATTTAAACTGATAGCTTGAGATTTATTCACAATCGTCTAATCATTCAAATTTAGAACACAAATTTAGAACACAAGTTCTTGGCACGCCATTATTTAAATTGCCATCAACAATTTCATCAAAAGATTTATGTGCAAATGGATCTCGGTCCACAAAGAACAAATAATTTTCTCTTCTAAGTTTTGAAGTCCAAAAGAACAAGTGCAGTCTTTTAATACTGTTTACACTTTCACTTAGAAACTACCACTCACCAAGAACACCAATTTTTAACATGATGGTACTCATCAGAATCTAGGGAAATTCCAGTCTAAAGCAGACGGAGTAAATTCAACTTCAACATAACCTCATTTCACGTGCTAGCTAGGACAACAATTGCAGGAAGAAGATTCTAGGTCTAGGCAATGACCTGAAAGTGCAACTGATCTCATAACAATATGCAGCCAAATGTAAGACACAGAAAACGATTTTTTTTTTTTTTTTTTTTTTTCTGGCACCAATTCTTTTGTTAAACACTTCAATCAGTATATGTCTAATGATTCTGATCATTGAACACTGTCACTCAAATAGAATAACACAAGTTTTGAATAATCCAGTATAGATTATTGCTATGTTTGCTACATTTGCTTTCTACAAAAATTGATTCCACTGATACAGATGCAAATATTACTCAACACTTTTTTGATACACTCAACTCATCTCAACTCAAGCCTTAAATCCCAAACTAGGGGCTAACTTTTTTGATACACTGATATACATAAATAGTTTTGTACCCTACCTAGAAGCAAGTACATTTACAAAATTGTAAACTACTTTTGGCGTTGACCGAGTCTCATGTACAGGCCCTGCAGCAATAATATCCTGTTAGGACACCGCCTAATTTACTAATAGAAAATAAGTATATTATACATAATTTTCTAAACTTAAAAAAACCACACCACTCTTAGCATCTCCATTATCTGGAAACAGAATTTACTACTCTATTTATGAGACATGATCCTTCTTATTCTCTCTATATGGCACTTCCAGTCACTCATGCATGACATACATGTGCATCTAAACTTTATAAAGCCATATTTGCAAGGCTTAGGTAATATGGCAAGTAGACAGTGTCTGGATAAACCAATCATGCATAAAAAGACATGTCAAAGTCACACTTCACAAATAGAAGGAAAACTTACATTTGTTGTATGTATTGTTGCCCCAGTAGTCATGCTAATATTCTGATCTGGTACCAGTTCAAAGTTTATATGCTGCAGAAAGACTGCAAGGGCAACCGTAGCTTCCAGCAAAGCAAACTGATCGCCGACACACTTGCGAGGCCCTCCACTGAATGGAATAAATCTGTCACAAATTTTCACTCCTTAGTACCTTAGCCATAAAATAAGTGAGTGAAATTCAGTGCTTGGAAGAGTATAAGCCACTAAATCTGAAGGAACATATTAAGAGACAAAACTTTGTAGTTTCTATTGGAATTCCTAGTGGTATAAGAAAAATGATACCTGAAATCTGTATTAGTTTCATTTGGTACCGGCCCTTCCAGGTCAAATCTTTCTGGCACAAACTCCTCTGCTCTCTCCCAGACCTTGCAAAACCACAGTGAAAGTTGTAGACAAACAAAGATAGTGAGTTACAAGGATAATAAACTTTCTACAGCATGAGACTTTTACACATAAGAC
The DNA here is from genome assembly GCA_029379385.1 of Quillaja saponaria. Taxonomy (NCBI): domain Eukaryota; kingdom Viridiplantae; phylum Streptophyta; class Magnoliopsida; order Fabales; family Quillajaceae; genus Quillaja; species Quillaja saponaria. The sequence continues at coordinate 29,252,570 of CM055607.1, read as the reverse complement.
ATTTAATACAACCTAGCAAATCAACAGGGATGGAAGGAACAATGTTTGTTATCATCAAGCAAATCAACAAGGATTAAAGCAGTAATTCAACCAAAATCGAACATAGTTTCGTAGTTGCCACACTTTCTCACAAATAGAGCATATGATCCTCAAAATCACTCATGTGGGGTGATCACAATATATTGACTTACCACTGAACTAAAGTTCCAGATGTGATGCAATGAAAGAACCAACATTGAATCAGGCAAATGATGTTACTGTAATATAGGTTTCATAAAGTCTAGGTCAAGTTCATCAAAATCATAGTATAAAGGATTGCCATGTTTGATGAGTATGTTGAAGATGTGAAACTACAGTTGACCCACAAGAGAACTCTTAAGTAATATAACAATATAAGGTCGTACCTGTGAAGAATGATGTATATTATACACAGAAATCATTATATCCTGACCAGCGTTAACCTTGTAGGCTCCAGGAAGCACATCAGGAACTTGAGCTCTTCTTATCAGGACCTTATAGATTTTTTAGTAAAACCACCGGTAAATTGGGTTAGCACAGCAAGTGATCATAGTTCATACAAAGTCAATTTGCATCCTAGACATTAACAAAATTCCTTTTTCTAAAAAGAAAGATAGCAACCTACAGGAGGATGTGGATAGAGACGTAGTGACTCAAATATGCAACTTGTCAAGAACTTTAGATCTCTAATGTCTTCATAGGAAGGACGCCTTCCCTGTAAAACTCTGTCTACTTCTTCTCGTGCTTTCCCCAATGAGGAGGAATCCTGCATAAAGTATATACACATAAGGGTAATCTAAACTTGAGAAGCACCTTAAACACGCTAAGGGTAATCTAAACTTGAGCTAGGTGCTTAATCTGCAAAGTCATAGCTGAACACCAATTTGAAGGCAGTGATTTTTTGGAATTAATCAACGAAACATGTCTTTTCAATACCAAACTAGCAACTAAACTATAAACCATGCATAAGTTATTGAGGACTTCAGCTGAAGGCCATAAGCATTCAGAAACTGTAATGTCATTGCTACATACCAGTTTGACGGATATAATATATTAATCATTCTTTTGAATATCAAAGTAGCTATTGGTCCAGATTAAACTGGTTTCACCAATTACTCTATTAACAGCTACTTCAATCCTGAAAACACTGGTTGAAGCCATAAACATATAATTATGACAAGGTCGATAGGGGAAAATCCAAAATGAAGTAGCAAAAGAATTAAGAGAAAGTAAAACACAATTTTCGTTTACTGTCACCTCTGCAGGAGCAACTCACAGGTCAATCTTAGCAGCCCAGTAATTGAGAAACAGCAATATATATTGTACAGAAAAGAATACCAAAACAGCTGGAAAGATTCTTACTGGTACCTTACTTAGAAGATAGAGTGTCCATGTCAACACTGAACCAGTGGTCTCATGGCCAGCTACTAACATTGATAAAAGATCATCTCGCAGTTGTACACTTGACACCTATGACATTTAAAACACTAAAAAACTGCATAGATAGGTAATTGTCTACAAGGAGAAAAAAATAAGATATTATTTAGTAAGAAAATACGGCTTCTTGCATTATAGAGGTTTTATATATCCATTGCGTTGTGGTAACTGCACCTACATCCAGATGTATGATATGCAAGGATAACTGCGCCTACATCCCGATGGATGATATGCAAGGACAAGATTACTAATTTATTCTAAAATAAATAAAGAAAAGAAGCTTCTAGGAAAGGAAATTGAATCAAGTATAAGCATGCTTAAAGACAATAAATGAGACTTAAGGTCGACGTTATGACCAAGAAGCATGATGCCAGAGTTTAACTTTTGACATACAAAAGAAAAAAAAAGTTATGGTGTTTTAGACAGAACAATTTGGAGTGTAACCAAAGGAAGGGGATAAACTCAACTATAGAGAAGCAAGCTATGGTACATAGAAAGCATTAAATAATAATACAAAAAATAGAAACTTGAAATGCTTCCATCACAAGCAGCCAGAAAATTGAATTATTCAATTGCATGGCTGTATAAAATCAATGAAAAATTGTCCAAAACAATCTACTTAGCGACATTCAACTAACAAGAAAGATTAAGAACCTTTAATGTGAGTAAAACGGTGACCATTATTAGTGTATTCAAACACAAAACAAATGCATCTTTTGTAGACATAATGCCTCCTTATACCACATATGAGCCTTCAGATTTTCAAAGAACTCAAAAGATGACTATTGTAAGAACAGAATGAAATACACTTTTTTGTATATTATATCTCTAGTAAGTTGCATAACATAGACATAATAATCACAAAAGTATTGTACATATCAAACAGAAGGAGCAGCAAACCTCTTCTCTGCTGGCAAGCAAGAACCTGAGGATACTTGGATCAGTATCATTTACATAATCATCCTCATCAATTCTTTCACCTTCAGCTTCCACAATCTCTTTGCATTTAGCAATAAGTTCTTCAACAGTTTGCCTGATTACTGTAACAGCTTTTTCAGCTTTAATCTGTCTTGGAATTATCTTACAAAGAATGTTAACCTGCAACAACAACCACAGAATAATCATGCCTGATAAACCCAAAAAAAAGAAAAAGAAAAAAGAGAGGATGATGGCCATGCAGAAAAAAATAAAAATGACTTGCCTTCCAATAGGGTAAAATATCAGTGGAACGAGCCTCTGCCTCTTTCAGCGCAGTGTATACAGCATCAATGACAGGACTATCCGTATTAAGTGAATCAAAGTTGTAGTTGAACAAAGACAAACCAATAACATCAAGTGTCAACTGTGAAAACTTTTCCTCCATGTTTACAGCAGCGCCATTCACTGCATCAGATTGTAGCTTTTCTACCAATCTCTCGGCACATTTGCAAAATACCCGATCAACTATCACGGACAAGTACCGCTTGTGAAGAGATGGAACAACAGCCCTGCGCCTTGCCTATTACATATTCAATATTCATGCTCAAGATAATTGTAACAAAATAGCTGGTTGCATACTTCACTGTCACCGGTGAAACATAATAAAAGAAGCATAATGTGTACTTCAGAACACCAAACAACTAATTCATGTTACATATATTGGAACCACAAAAGGGGCTGTTAAGGTAATATGCCGAATAGATTTACAGTTGAGATGCTGACAGAAACAAGAGAAAAAAGAAAGTGGGGGGAGGTTGAGAATCACAGCATTATGCTTGGCCACAATGCTTGAATACAAATGCAAAAGGGGAAACACAAATGAGAAAAAAATAATAGTAACAATCCGTTTGATTATTGTGAAGAATAAACTGGGGCCGAAATATGGGAATAAATTGCTCAAGCAAAAAATAATAATTTGAACCAATATTTAGTAAGTGTTTTTCTTCACTTGCTCATCTCAAAGAACCAGCTGGACAAATATCATGTTTACTCCAATGACCATCACTTCCATTAACAGCACTCGAATAAAAGTAATTAAACCCAGGAGTTTTCTAGCATCTTGTGGAGTAGACTACAGGTATGTTGCATTCTATTACTTTTATCTCTTTTATGTTTAAATAAAATAACCACATTACTACTAGGGGTGTAAACCGATGGGTGGGTCGAGTGACAAAAATTTGCACTTGGTTAAAAACTCAGGTGGCTAGGCCTGGTCAAGTGGGTTAGAATTTTCAATTGTTAAACTTTATTGTAAAAGAATCTTACCTCTTTTTAACAAATAATATGGTCTAAAATAAGACAAAGTTTCCAAGTTATATAATTTTAAAGCTAGATATAAACATAAATTGAACTTTTTTAACATTACAAATTTAATAAAAAAGTTAAAATGAGATAAATAAAATTTATAATAATGTATATTTAACATGAAAACAAATTCAAACTAAATATGAAAGGTTAAAAGTTAAAACGAAGATATATTGAGTTGAATCATAAACTCATTTTCATGTATTAAAATAATCTAGATTATATTTGATAATATTTTTATACATAAAAATTATTTATAAATATTAGAAAATAAATTCGATAGGGTGGAGTATTTTCAGATTAATTTTTTTTCAACCCGTATAAGTGATCTGACCCAAGATAAAAGATAAACCATCACAGTAACTTAAAGCTCAGGTTTACCGAATTATTGGGTTTCGGCCAAGTTCATCTGGACCGATCTAATTCAAATTAGTTGGGTTCCCCTTTTTATTCACACCCTTACTACAATAGTACTACTCATGACTTGTATATATGTAACATTTCATATTATTATGGGTGGCAATGAGCCGAGCTAGCTCGTGAATAACTCGTGAGCTACTCGTTAAGGGCTCGGATCAAGCTCGGCTCATTTAAAAAATGAGCCGATCGTGAGCTTTATTTTAAGTTCGTTTAATAAAACGAAATGAGCTCAATCTTTACAAAACTCAGCTTGTGAGCTCACTCGTTTAATTTTATTTACTAAATTTTTTATTATTTTTATATACATTTATAATACATTTATTTATATACAAAAAATTAACATAAATTATTGCCTTAGTTCAGTGATAATTGCTAAATACTCACTAAATGGTCTTGAGTTCAACTCTCCTTGCCTACAAAACAATTTTAGAATTTTCAAAAAATCTTTCGAACACTTAAAGAGCAGAACCGAGCTTGAATATATGATCACGAGCCTGAAACGAGCTTAAACTCGTGAGCCTGAATCGAGCTTGCCTAAAATCAGACAAGCCGACAAAACTCAGCTAGTTGACAGCCCTACATATTATCCACTGAATTATCATCCTCTAGACAACCTCAGCCAGACTCATAAGCAAGTGAAAACCACCATTGTATCAAATTAAATAAAGTTTGTCTGCAATCCTTGTGTTTGTAAAGAATTAAAAACGTTACCGTCCAAAGTGATCCTTCGGCAATTGCAAAACCCGATCCAAACAGGAATTCCGAAACCTCAGACACGAGACCCTTGGCATATTTTCCATAATTCCTCAGCACATGCTTGGCAATGGCAGGGTCACTAACCACCACAAAATTTCTCGGCCCTGCAGCAAGGCGGTAAATTGGGCCATACTCATTCATCCATTTGAACAATGGGAGAAATAGAGCACCTCCCAGAAGTTCGGAGACATCCTCAAGCTTAGCACTGGCAATGGGTATGCCTGAATCATCTTTACCAATTGTTAAGGACCGAGTCAAGGAAGTGAGCCAATCTGGGCTAACCCAGGAACCGGCTTTGTTGTAACTGTTTTTGGTAGCTTGATTGGAATTTGTGGTGGGGTTTTTGTCTATGGAAGATTTAACGTAAGAAGATTCAAGTGGATATGATTTTGGTGTCAGAGGTGTGGTGGGTTTGTAGAAACGGAATTGAGAGAAAGATGAGAGACAGACTGAGATAGGCATCGTAAGGTGGTAAATAGAAAAGCAACTGTAAACGTGCTTGTTTCTTGTTAGTTAAAAAGGTTTTGTATGTTCAATTTTCATGGATAGCCTTTCCTCTCGTTTTTTTCTCAGTTCTGACCTTTCTGCAAACACTGTTCTCTTCTCTATCCACCACAGAACTTTTTTTTTTTCCCTTGCTTTTTCAGAGGGGACCCGGCACCTATATTATATTGGGCCGAGTAAGATTTGGGCCCAGTCCATGCTTCACTAGTAGCCGAGTAAGATTTCAACCTATATTATTTATGAGTGACACAGTTATAGTTAGTTTTTCATAAACTCTTATACTAGGTTGAAGCAAAATTTGATCTTAAGCTCTTCAATGGAGACAAAAAAAAATTTACTAGTTAAATTAGTCAAATTTTGATTATGAGATAAGTATATTCAAATCGAATTGACATATGACAATCACTTGATTTGATTATAAATACAAAATAACCCATTCACTTAAAAATTTAGGTGAAAAATAAGTTATAATTTCTTATAAGGAACTTCCCAACACATTATAAAGCACTCACAATTTTTACCCTTGCAATATCCTTAACTTTAGAATTCTCTCATTTGTGATTCATATGAATAAAAACCTCCATAATTAATTTTCTTATTTTTTGCGTTCCTTAATGATAAATAAATCTCGTAGTACGCAACAGTCTAATTCATTCTCTTACCTATAAATCTTTTCATTCCTACTGAAGTGTGTGAAAAGACCATAATAATTTTTCTCTAAGATGATTCTGTCTGCTTAAGAAGGCTTGACATGTATGCATTTTTTGACTTGAAATAATAATAAATAAATAAAACTATACATGATCCAGTCAATCCACTAACCAATTTATTTTTCTGCCACATATTAATTTGAAATTATAATATTATTTTATTTATGAGCTGTAATGTGAAAAGCTTCGTCAATTATTGTATACCTATAGCTAAAAATCTTTTTTTTTTTTAAATTATTTTCTCAAAAAAAAAAAAAACAGTATGTTAATTTCACAAATCAGGTTGTAATGAGAAAACAGAGACCGGTGGAGTCAATTTCTGCCAATAACGTATTTACATAATCTTGGTGCATGCATTCTATTGGAAGACACATCCTATATATAGGTTGGTCCAAGTCAATTGGAAGACACATCCTATATGCATTCTATTTTTCTAGCCTTACAGCCTCCACTGATCATCATTTGAACAAATATTGCATCTTAATTTGAGTACCCCATTATCAAAATCTTGAATTCTTAATGAAATTTTGATATGTAGCAAGCACTTAGTAACGGTGGTTAAAATTACCAAAATTAACGAAATTATGAGTGGGTATAACTATTACTAAAATCATCTTAATAGTAATATGGGAAATGAGAAGAATTTTAGGTACCTCAATTTAGTCTACCAGAAAAAAAAATTAGTATTAGAAATCTAATAAATTACAAATCTCTATAAGTCTTTAAATTAGATTACCATTACATCTTTCTATACTAATTGTTAAAATCACTTAAATATATAGCCTTTCACTAACCCTAATCCTAATCCTAATCTTAACCTTGCCCTAATCCTACCCTTAACCCTAAAAGGTAAAAAGAAATTCAATAGGCTTGTCATTAGGGATAATTTTTGTCTATTAAATAAAAAAGATAAAATAGTAATCAATTATTGTCTTTTCATTAATTATAATGAGAAGTTAATTATAAGTATTTTGATTTAATGACTAATTGAAATTTGTAATTTATTAGATTTTCAATACTAACAATTAATTTTTAACTAGGCACTGGTTAGCAAATTAAAAAAATATATATTAAAAGCACTTATTAATACGCTTTCAAAATGAAATATGACAAATATATTAATTTACTAATAGCAACTGAATTTAATGCTTCATCTCTTCCATTATTGGTACTTATCCATAAGTTTTGAGAAAGCACATTTTGCTCGCCTCTGTGGAGACCTAACCATTTTATTTCGAGGGATCATATAATTTGAATTTTTCTGATAAATTCAGGTAGGTAAATTGTAATATAATATAAAATATATTCAATATCCCGTTAGCAATCATAAATTAATTACAATACAAAAATACTTTTTTCATGTAATAGTCAACTATTTTTACAACTAAGAAAGATATAATGGTGGTTAAAATTACCAAAAACAATGACAAATTGTTGTCCAAAACAATCTACTTAGAATCCCTTCAAAAATAACTAGAAACATTCATAGAAATATAAATTTATCACCGTTCGTAGGTTGTGTTACGTTGTCAACTATAACTTGGTAGATACAGTACAAAGGTAAAAGTTCATGTACTATGTACGTCTAACTTTTCCATAATTTTTGAAGTCAATTTTCGAGACTCCAGAAAGTCCTTCCTTTTGGGCTCACAAGATGACACGTAATTGAGGAAACAACCAAAATCAGTGTCTTTGTAACGCTTGGGATTCTCTTCACCAATCAGATTCGGCGACGGTCTAACCATGCAGTTGAAAGGAAGACTATGCAACGAAGCTACCGATATTCGAGACTTTACTGAATTCACTAAAACTCTATGCAACACGCTTTTGTATTTCCCATTGCTAAATATCTGCACCTCATCAAAATTAAACAACAATTTGTAAAACTTAGTACTTCTCTCTTTTCCTCTATAAATTTCAGATACCGATAATTCCACCAAAATATTTGAAAATTGTAAGTATTAATATATTTGATCCATAAAATAAATATATTTACTGTTGTTGAATAAAAGTGTCATGTGTTATTAATAAATATCATCAATTATGTTTTGAATCAAGTGTGCTAAGATATTAATAATTTTGTTTATCTACAATAGATTTATATAGTGATCACATATTTTAAGAATATTCAAATTTAATTTTGTAAATACTGCTCAATAAATAAACTCACCTCTAAGTGATCTCCGACGTTGATAACAAATTTATTAGCAATAGGTTCAACAGTGACCCATTGTCCTTGGAATTGTATTTGCAAACCTTCAACCTCATCTTGCAGGAGAAGTGTGAGGAAGCCATAATCAGAGTGTGGTGGCAACCCTATGGTTAGGTCGGGTTCCGGGCATGGTGGGTAGAAATTGACCACCATTACCTGGCTTCCATCTTCAAACTGTTTTAAAATGTCTTCCTCTTCTGTCTTGTTTTGATCATTTGTAGTAGCAGTCGTCACAATCCCTAAGCTCTCTATAATGGCTTCCATTAGCATTAGAAACATGTACTTGGTTTCTTTTGAGTAGGTAGCCGCCAAATTCCTATTTTAAGCACAAGAAACAAGTACTTGGTTGATCAAGTATGCTACTAATTTATTTATTAATCCCTTTTAGAAAGTAAAACTATTTGTTAATTTGCAAATTTGGGCATACATATATGGCCGCGAGCAAAAAACAGCCTCTTAATTAAATTATGATGATGAAATTTAATTTAAAGTTAAATTAAATATTCTTACTAAAAATGATCTTTACAATATGACATGTAAAATTAAACACTTCGACTTGTTTATTTCAATAAGTTCCGGTACACCATGATTAAAGATGGGTTATGAAAGAATTTATAACTTGACGGTGTTAACTTTAGTTGGCGTGACTATAAGTTTATGCATTTTAGTAATGATCATTGGGCATGTAATCAAGAATTTCTCATTCTTATTAACTGAGCACTACTTATATACTCACTGGAAGTCCACCGGAGAAGAAGGCCAAAGAGGGAGAAACTCTGGTAGTGGATGGCATAAGAGTTTCAAGAAGTCCCTCCAGCAGAACACTTTGTCTTTGTTTTGGTTATAGCTCGTTCCATATCTGACCGGAGCTTGCATATTATTGCTCATGTACTTAGCTCTATCCTCAAAAGGAAGCTCAAAGAACCTCGTACCCGCATCAATCATATTACTAATAATATCCTCAGCAATCCCATGATTTATCACCTGCATTAACCAAACCACAAAGAAGAAACATTATTTTCGAGTCGTGTTTACAAAGTAAAACTGTTAGGTAAAACTTCATGAACGAGTTTTATATATGTATCTTTCACATATGCACAATTAACTTGAATTAATGAAGAAACCGACCTGAAAGAATCCGTAGTGTTCACAAGCATTAGCGAGAGATTTAAGGACTTGGGAGCGATTAGGACCGAGCAATTGAGCAAAATCAATGATGGGCAACTTAAGATTATCTTCGACAATATTCAAATCTTGTTTAGTGATATTGGGTCTGTCTGCAGCAGGTAATATATACTTATCAGGCACTCTGTCAAGCCCATTTTCACAGAGGTGTTTCACTCCTTTCTGATATAGGCTTTGATCATCATGATGATCACCCCCTTTTGTCTGATCAGTTGTCATTGCAATTGCAGGAGACATTGAACCTCTAAACTCAGTCTAGCTATGGAATTTAATAAATAAATAAATAAAAACTTATTATAAGTTTGGGAATGAAGAAGGTTTAATTATTTGTGTAACATATATAGGGGTGAGAAATTGAGAATAGTAGCAAGTTTCAAAGAAAACAGCTTTGGATTTGGGAATCGGTATGTAAGACTTGTTCTATTCCACGTAACAATACCGTTGACAACAAAATTCCAGTCAGACCACGAGACAAATGGTAGGGACTCTCTTTTATTCTTCACCAGAAACTTCAAATTTTATGCTTTGTCCTCTTTCCTGGGAGCTACGTAGCACGTACCTCTCATCATTCATCATTATATAAAAAATTTATTTATTTTTTTTTTTTTTCGTTGACACATTATTCTTTTGTAGTTATAAAGTAGAATACTAATATACTATATATAGCTGACTTTTGGCATACAGCTATCCTGGTAAGGGTATTACATTTTCCATATCCCAAACACCCTTTGACCCTTCATTTTCAATAATTGCTCATTAGTCATTAATGAAGTTTACAGTTAACCTTGATATTCACTTTCTAGTTTCTAGACCATTTTTTTTTTGGTCTGCTAATTTTTAAGGCTGCTAGTTTGTAGAATTCATTTTGCATACTTTCACTAGAGCTAGAGCTTAGCTCAAGTGGCATGGTGCCGGGTTTTAAGCCTTTCCTTTCTCCAAGTGGTTGATCGATAAAATAAAAAATTGTTAAATGGAATACACAATTTTATAAGTTTAATAGTGTAAAGACGAGTGTTTTACTCTACACCTACTATGATAACTCAATTTTGATATATACATATATAATTGATGTGAGATAATTTAGTTAAAGCTCATAAGTCAATTATCTTCATAGACATGCTATAGCTATACTTATCCTTATTATTATTATTATGTTGATTGATTTTTGAAACTTTACTAAAAAATGTTCTTTTTACTCCTATAAAATGTACATCAAGTTAATTTTAGTGACGTAGAAAAATTTGACAATTTGTATGAGTGCTTTATTGTTTTACTCTTTCCATGCATTTAATACCATGAATGTCATTCAACATTAAAGAAAACAACAAAAGCAATATATGATATATTATCAATATTTAAACAAGGCTAAGTCGGCTCTAAGAAAGTTAGGTTTACCTGGTCAAATTGAAGGTGTACTCCCTTCATTAATTATCTGGATTTAAATATTTTTAGAAAGATCGTGAGAAATAAAATTTTCATAAATTTTTTAATTCAAATGTAAATAGCTTGTATTTGACCGGAACTGAAAAGTGACTAGTCGAGGTGCATGTAAGCTGACTCGAATACACCTGACCTCTAAATAAAACAAAAAAAAAAGAGGGCTCAATCACGGAATTACGGATGATATAATTCTCACAATTAAAATTTCTTTAGTATTTTCATTGTTTGATTGATTAATTTTAGTCTAGGTAAGATTGGAGAATTGATTCGATATCCTTTTGTGGTAATTTTTGTATTTATATTGAAATCTAATGTAATATATGTTAATTTATATTAGATATGCATATTTGGTATTGGTTAACATTTCACAATTAAAGTTAAATTTGTTAGTTTTGCACATATATGCATGTGGCTTATAATGTCTAGAGGGTAGAGATTAAATTAGGTTTGGACTTTGTGAATAAGTTTTGGACCAAGCGATATTAAATTTTAATATATAATAAATACAGAGATATTAAGATATACAAATTGATTAGCCAAAAGACTTAGTTCACAAAATAAATAATAATATTAACATTAACGTCGTCCAACAAGTTATGAATAAAAATACTTACTACGTTGAAATTTTGATTATAAGAATAATTAATAACACAAATTGAACTGTAAAGTATTTTGGTTATAGAAATTGCAATATCTTGTAAAAGAACTGATTGACCAGAAACTTATTCACAAATAAATTTAAATTGCTTTCAAATTTTAAATTCAAATCCTAAAAGTAAATACATAACTTGTTGACGTGGCAATGACTTTAAGTTGACGTCACAAAGATAAGTTAGTCACAGCTCACCAAATTAGATTAATTAACTATTTCTGCAATCAACTTAACTATATAATTTTTTTGAATGGACACAAACAAATTGCTATGTCTTAGACCAATAAGATGTACTTAATAAAATACTTTATACTTCTTTCCCAAAAATAAATATAACATTATATGTTTCTAAAGTCAAATTAATGCCGCGCGGAGCACAAAATTTCTTAGTCTTGTATAATTTTATTTTCAATTTTTTTTAAGTGCATTGAAAATGAAGTTTTGTATGATTTTTACTACAAACAGGTATTTAGTTTCTGGATTAAATTAAGTCTAATTTCTTTTAATGTTAACTAGTATGTGATATTAGCCACTAATATTTTACTAAGAAAAAGAATCTTTCTCGAATCTTATTTTTTAGCAATTAGGTAAGCATTAGTGTCTTACGTGTATTTTAATTAATTTATCTCTCAAATCTGAACAAAGATAAATCATTCATGTGATATTTACTTCCCGATAAATTACTAAAATTTTATCCAGAACCAATCAAACATCCAAAAAAATACAGAAACAGAAACGGAAAGTAAATTGTGCTGAATTATGTTTCACCCAAATAAAATTAATAATTAATATTTTTATTCTAAGTCTAATTATCATGTTACAATATATAAATAAATTCTCTCATTTGAATTTATAAAAGAGTTAATAATTTATCATAATATTGAAGAAGATCTTAATTAAGTTTAAAATTTTCTTTTGTAATCTACACAGAGAATGTTAAAATAAATATATAATAAAACAAAATTTCACCGAAAGGTTGCAGATCTTATGATCAGACAAAAAAAAAATCATAAATTATATGTACAAACCTTTAAATATATATATATTTTTAATTAAGACTTAAAATAATTAATTAGTTGAATGGCCTTAATTTACACCCTTGAGCTATCCTAGCCTAGGTTCTTCTAAGTCAAGCAGCCTACCAAATTAAGGATGCTTGTGAGTAGTTGGGGAGCTCCCAAAGCTGGCCAAAATGTCTCTTTTCACCCTCTACTACAAGTCTACTAGCAACACCTTAGCACCTTATTATTTTAACTTGCAATGGATATACATGTAATCCCTGTATTTTATGTCCTATCAAGCTTCACATGCTATTGGGGTGGACCAATAGAAGAAAAGGAGATATTTGAAAAGGAAAAAGGTTGATTCAAAATGATAATTAAAACAAACAGTTAAAATTCACCTAAGTTTGTCATCATTTTTCTCTCTGAAGGGATCACAGGATCACTAGCTAGTACGATTTAAAAATATGTTACTACAATAACTAAATCCAATATATCATATCAAGCCAATTCAATTATATGATTAATATATATTTACAATGTGAGTAATTTGAAATTCAAGAATTTTATATTTAATTTATTTCACATGCATTAATTTAATTACCATCATTTGAAATATATTAATTTAAATTATTTTTGTTTTGCTACAATAGTTCTTCCAAGCTAGTGGTCTGGTTGGAAGATCTCTTGGCCTGTTTTTCGGTAGAAGTGTATGGGTGGTCTTGGAGCCTTAAGCTATGTTAATGCAAAAATGGTTGTGCTCAAGGGTCTCCTTAGGTTCTCTTTGGTAGACATGCAGGGGTGGTCCCTTGAACTCAGAGTTCTCCTCGGGTGGTCCTTGGTAGACTTGAAATATACAAGAGGAAGATGAGCTTCGACATTGCTCGAGGCTGAGGTCCCTCTCTGAAACTCATTAGAATGTAGAGAGAAGTAAGAGAACTTTGGAGAGAGAGCTTACCTTCACTTAGGAACGGAGCTCCTATGCATAGGGAAGTCTTGGGCTTAGTTGGGCTAAATGTCCTAAATCAATATTGTATTAACACTAGTTCCCCAAAAAAAAGCCTGAGAAGCTCAAAAATTAGGCTATATTTTAGCATTTCGAGCTTAGAATTTCTCAAGCCGGATCAGGTGTGTTTTTAACGTGCCTCACATTGGATAGGTGGGTATGTTCTTTGGGGTAGTTGGGGGTATAAGAACTTTTTTTTACTATTCCTCCTTTCATTCTCTTTAAACTTTTACTGTTATGATGTTGGGTGCCTCACTTTCTACTCGTTCTTCCTCCTCCTGGTCTTACTCTTTTCAAGTGGCCTCTTCTCTAATTTCCTTTATTCAGGGTTTTCCTTCTTGTTTCACACCAAATCGGGGGTAGGGAAGTTGAGTGGTTCAAATTTTAGGTTCAGTTTGATGGTCATGGTCGAGCCTTCGTTAAGGATGCCCGATCCTAGGTGAGGGGGACTTGGGTTTTGGCATTGGGGACTTTGATCCTCAGGTTGGGATTAATGAGGAAATGGGTTATGCTCGGGGATATGAGGAAGGTGTCGATTTTAGTAATGACATCGAGGAGTCTAGTGAAGGGTAAGGTTCTCCCCATTTCCCAATCTGGGCTTGGTTCGGTCTACAAAGTAGAATTTTTCAAAGGGATTATGACGAGGATGGTATGTTGCTTCCTCGTAGTCAACCGAAGGATAATCGAGCTCATGATTCTTGGTAGGTTGTGCACTTCTAACACTCAGCATACTTTTGTGTGCTTGTACAAGGTCAATTTAAGGCCGAGCTTAGGTTTTCCTCCTACCCCTTTATCATCCACCTTTGCAATGCATGTGGTGTCTACCCAGCTCAGATTGTATCTAATGCAATTAGGTTTGTCATCGGTTAAGTAAGTTTGTATCGAGAGCAGGACTTCCCCCTTTCTCTGACTATTTTCAGGAAGCTTTTTATATTTAAGGCCTTGTTCAAGGGATGGATTTGTATTGTGGCTAGAAAGTTTCTATTCACCAACTAATCCCAACAAAAATGAAGGATGAAAGCCTTGGTTCTTCTTCATGTGGCATGGGACTCCTAGCGATTTCAACCATGGTTGGGGAAGCTGATCATCGAGATGAGCCTCTAACCTCTCTTGAACCTTTGGCAGGAGGAGCTGGTTAGGAGGATTCGCACTATGCAGCTTGATTAGCCCGAAGAGGTTTTTGACCTGAAATATTATTTGAGCACCAATGTTAATATAAGATTTGTTAATGCAAAAATGATTAATGCTTAAAAGTCTCTTCTGGTTCTCTTTAGTAGACGTGCAAGGTAGGTCCCTTAAGCTCAGAGGTCTCCTTAAGTGCTTGGTTGACCTGAAATAGTACAAGAGGAAGGGGAGGTCAGACAGTGCTTGTATGTGTCTAAATGTAGAGAAGTATGAGAGCTTAGAGAGAGAGCTTAGAGAGAGAGCTTATCTTCACTTAGAAGGTAGTTCCTATTTATAGGAAAGTTTTGGGCGTAATTGAGCTAAATGAGCCTAAATCAAAATTGTATTAACAAGAACATTTGAAATCCATCATTTAAAATTTAATGTTTGATAGTAAAATATGATTAAGGATTTAAATTATAAATTTTAATTTTTGATATTAGATTTAATTTTATTAAATATATCTTAATTTTTTAATTAAAACAATTATTTAATTGAAGATATAAACATATATTTTAACGTGTTCTAATTTAGCATTTAAAAGGTTTTTCTAAGTGGTTGTTAATTATTACTCTCTTTCAAGAGGTAAATGGTTGAAATCTTATTGTACTAAAATGTAACTTTAAAAGAAAAAAGTGAGCAACCTGGGCTGTATGGGTGAGCAAATCAGGTCAGATCAATTTTGAACATTTGACCAACTGCAGGTCACCAAAATTTTCAACCAAGTCCCCAAACAAATATATCATTTATATTTATATTATTATACAAATGTAAATGCTATTTTGTTTGAACTGGGGCCGGAGTACTTAGGCTTCATATGCTAGATAAAACAATCACCTAATGCATAAAAACTATTTTTACAATATGTAGAAGATTTTGGTCAGGTCGATTAATTGACAAATATTTTCAATGGGCTCTAAAAACCTAACCCAACCCTATACTGTTACAAAAAATTCGTCCATCTTTGAAATTCGTATTTTCAGGTGGAGTCATTTTCTGTTGAAGTCAGTTTGTTATAAGTTGGATAAGCTACTCAAGCCTAATGTTCACCAGGATGGGTCGAATAAAAAAAAGAAAGGACAAAATTTGACATAACGAGTAGTCAGAGACATCATAAAAACCCAACTAGACTGGGGTTGGGTCAAACACTGTTCATAGTTGCGTTTGATTGGGTTAGATTATGGATTGATGTTCGTTGTGGTATATAGGGCTAGATTTGAAATAACATCTCCAGTAGATATTTCAAATCCACTTAAATAGGGCTAAAATTCATTCAAGAATTTGGCCCAAATCCAAATACCTTCACAATAAAAGCAACTAAACAAAACATTTAAAATGATTAGTCCCAAATTTAAATTCATATGGCCAAATCTAGGGATGACAATTTCAATAGGCTCTGTCGTAGACAAAATACCCGTCCCATAGTGGATAAGGAGTGGATAAGGGTATAAAATTCTATACCTGTCGCAGGTACAGGGTGGGTAATAGGCCCTATATGAGGCTCATAAGTTTTGTAATTGGATTGAATTTTATAATTTTTATTTTATTTTGACTAATTTTATTATTAAATGTAGAAGTTAGGAATGCTTTTAATAAGTGATGTGTAAAAAATTATGATTAAAATCTTTCCTTGATTGAAATAAACTTGTTTGTTTATGTGATGGAAATGTTTTCTTTGACTTTTATGATGAAATGAGCAAATTATTGTTTACATAAGTGTTTATGAAAACATTGTCAGTTTTTTAGAAAATTTATAATTTTAATCAAATGCAAAAATAAAGAATTCTTTCTATTTTCTAAGTAATTTTTGACAATATTATGACAAATATTTTTACTCGAAAATAAATTGTCCAGAATAGGTTACTTAAACAATATATGAAACATAATAAATCTTATAACCCGAATCAAAAATTGATAAATGTGAGTTTGAGTTTGAGTTGTGAACTAATACTATAGTCCGCTCAATAATAACACTTTCGTCACTGTATCCCATATTCACCGAGAAATTATTCATGTAGTTGCGAAAATTACTAATTGACTTCATTAAATACTAATATATCTTACAATAAAATCAATAATTTTTTATTTTCTTTTTTCAAACAAATGATATAAAAAAAAAATATTGGAAGTTTATAATATATTACTAATTGACTTCATTAAATACTCATATCTTACAATGATAAAATTCATATATTACTAGTTTATTTTCCAAGTGCTTGATATTGCCAAATGGGAAATTGACATAAAATCTGAAGCCCACCCCTCTGCTGGCCATGTAAGTGACATCTTCCAGATTGGCTCGTTATTGTTACTGACACGTATTCTTTCTTCTATTTTTCTGTTTTCCATTTAATTTACATTTTTTAAGTTATGGGCTACGGTATGGTTCGGGCTAATAGTATGACACCAAAATGGAAATTTGCATGAAACTTCGTTGTTGGGACAAAGAAGCCACTATTGTAAACTAAAACGATAAGGCCCATTACCAAAGTGCATAATCGTGTGACATATGTTGTTTTGTGTATCTGGAAGGCTTTCTCTCTCTAAGACCAAAATTTTGTGTTGGATAATCATAAAATACTCCTTAGAGAGAGAAAGCATTAGTGTCTTTGTATTCTTGTGTTTGTGAAATCTAATGGCAAGCTTGTTCAATCTCAACAATGAATGTGTTACACAACCTGTGTCTCGTAGGCATGCATTACTGGTGCCAAACATTGAATTTGAGCAACATCGAATTCCAATATTTTGTAACATGAAGTATTTCATATCTGTTTAAATATTGTTTACAAAGTATTTGCAAAATTTATTATGTAAACACAAGGAAATTGGGTGGCAGGGTAACTGGGTAAGGGCATGACCATTGGAGTTACTTTGGAACTGGCAAAAGAGGGTCTGAAGGAAGAGACTTATCTTTGTTTCCTATCAAACTTGACAGGAACCAATAGAAGAAGCCTGCAGAGAAGAAGCTAAAAAACCAAGCATTGTTGTAGATAGCACCAAAAATATCAGAAACTGAAGTTGCAAGCCCAACTTTCTGTAAGAAACCTGGAATTACTGGCAAAATTCCAATGACCAAAGCTACTATTGCTGCCAAATTAAACCCTCTTGAATAGTAATAAACCCCATAAGGACTTAGTGAGTATAAATCCTTTATACTTAAAACTTTTCTTTGAATAAGATAGTAATCTGCTAGTAGTATGCCAGCTATAGGACCCATAATTGCAGAATATCCAACTAGCCAAGTATAAACAAAACTCTCACTTGATCTGAGAAGCCTCCAAGGTTGAAAAGCAATTCCAAGCAAAGCTGTCAAAAGAGCTCCTCTTCTAAAGGTGAACTTAGAGGGACTAAGATTAACAAGTGCATTTGCAGGTGCCACAACATTTGCAGCAATATTGGTTGTGATGGTGGCAAGGCTAATTCCAATAATTGCTAGGATTGTTGTTGAAAATCCTCCAATTTGGCCAAGAAGTTGAATTGGGTTGGAGATAATTTGGCCAAATATTACTTTGGTAGATGAGGTTACAGCTAGACCAACAAATGTGAATGCCCCCATAAAGACAGGAAGCCCTGCTTGACCTATAATTTGATCACTTTGGCTCTTGGCGTACCGAGTAAAATCCGGAATGTTAAGAGCAAGAGTAGCCCAAAAGCTTATATTTGCAGTTAGAGAAGGGAAAAAGAGAGACCAAAATTCTGAATTGGAGAGACTGGAGGATATGGAAAGCATGTGGCTAAACCCACCTGCCTTGACATAAGACCAAGCAAGGAGGCAGGAAGTGAGGACAATGAGAATTGGAGCAGAGTACTTCTCAAGCTCTCTGATTCCATCAATTCCTTTCCAAACAATGGTTAACTGTGCTACCCAAAATACAATAAAGCAAGCAAATTCAAGTGGGGATGTACCAAGCCAAGGTAGAAACTTGGAAAAGGTAGATTGTTTTATTGAATTTGGTAAAAGAAGGAAAATGGCCTCACCACCAATCCAAGTTTCAATTCCATACCAACCACAACCAACTAAGGCTCTTAGAAGAGTTGGTATATGAGCTCCATGGATACCAAATGAGGATCTAGCAAGGACTGGAAAGGATATGCCGTACCGGGTACCCGGATCACCAGTGAGGATTAATGGGATTAATAAGATTAAATTTGCTGCAACAACTGTAGCAATTCCTTGCCACCAAGCCATTCCAAGATCAACAAGACTACCAGCAAGGTAATAGGATGGAACCCCCACAACAAGTCCTACCCAAAGACTAGCCATTTCCCACCAAGAAAAAGTCCTTTGGGCTGATGTTGTTGGCTTGAGATCTTCATTGGTAAGCCTGGGATCGGGATCAAATTCATCGAATTCAAGACTAGATGTGGATTGGATTGAAGCCATGGTGGTGAAAATATTGAATTTAGAAACGAAGCATCTTCTAGAAAGTGAAAGCGAAGGATGAACATTTGTGACAGTTAAGTTAGTTACTGATAAAGCAATGGTAGGGAAGTGAGCATGTCTTGGATATTGGGAGATTGCAGAGGTGAGAGGAGGATTGGGATGAGGATGGAGATGGAGACTGGTGAAGGCTAAAACATTTGGACACCATGATTTTGTTGGAAAAATCAAATGGGTTATTAGAATCTTATGGATGGTATCTGTTACAGATAGAAAATGAGAGGTGGGTATTGGTCCTTTTGGTAAAGTCACTCTTAGTTTATGTGAAACAACTCAGAAAGAACAACTTTGAAGATTCCGTAAAGGTTGCATCTCTGACTTTTCATGTGTGCATATATATATATATATATAATTAGGATCATGTGCAAAAGAGACAGATTAATATGTTAAATAATTTTTATTTATTTTCTTAATCAGAGTTGAATTTTAGGCCTTAGAAAACTCAATAATAATTCCATTCATCTACTGGCCTCATCGAAGTATTCGATATTTCTTTTCTTTTCTTTTTTTGATAAAAGCATTCAATATTTTAATCAACTCTCCGATAACTACAAGTCTAGAACTAAGGAAAAAGTCATTGGGAAAAGAGAAAAATAAATAAACTGGTCACATAGACATGTACATTATTGTAAGATCACCTAGAAACCCTTTGGGCTTGTAAATGGACCTGTCAAGTTTCAACTCCCATATGTTCCCCTCTTAATTAATTGGATGCTCAAGTCCCCTTGTTTTAATAGGAGAGAAATACGAGCTAGCTAGCCCTACTTAATGTTACGAACCCATCCCAGCAAACGATGCCGTTTGATGGCAAATTAAAAAATTTACAATCTCCTCGTCTCATTTCCTCTTCTTCCATTCATTTCCATCCAAATGAGACCTAAATTAAAGTTTTCGTTCTTGTAATTTACATCAAATTTCACTTTAGCCCTACCTAGCTTTTAAAATGTTACAATTGGATCCATATTATTACCTCATGTCTAAATTAACTTAACGAAAGATGATAGACGATAAAGTAGATAACGGTACCTGACGTGAATTACTCACGTGTCATATTGAGCAGATAAAAATTTGACACATGTTTTTTTTTTTTGGTAAAAATTAAAATAAAAACCACATGTCAAGTTTTTATTTGTTGAATATGCCACGTGGGTACTTAATCTTGGCCAGGTATCATTAACAACATTAGCTTCCATTAAGTTAATTTGAATAGGAGGTGACGATAAGTTAATTTGAATAGGAGGTGACGATAAAAATTCAATTAACAAGATTTTATAATTAGAGAGACTCAATTACGATATTTTGTAAAATAGAAACAAAAGTAAAATTTAAAATAAACTAAATGAACTAAATGTGTAATTTAACCTTTTTCTTTTTTCTTTTTTTACTAAACTAGAGAATTATTACCTCTATAAGCAAGAGAAAAATATTAGAAATTGTTAGAAAGGGATTATATCCCAATCAATCACTTGTGCCAGGTGGCCCGTGAACCATGAATAACAATTCCACAACTGGAATACATGACATTCAACTAATAACATAGTACATCTATAAATAGATAATTGAAATGTACATGTGTTACGGTCTCTTAATATTTATTATTCTTTCTAATATTTTATTCCGGTATAAAAATTCTAATTTTATCATCGAAGAATTTCTAAAAATTCACCCAGACTTTTGATCTTTGTCTTTGCATACATGATCTTGTCATACGGATTTCAGACTCGAACCATCACCCTAGCCACCAGATGTTAGCCTTACCACACCCAATCATTCGGCTGAAGATACTATGCAAATCTTAAGACAACCAGCTGAAGATTTTCACAGTCAGCTAATATCTTTCAGACAATTGTACCTTTATTAGTTGTTTCCTCTTCAGTCACCTAAAAATATGGCTGGAAATGAATCAAGTCGAGCCAGGTATTGATATACTTGAGCTTTACCCAAACTAAAAAACTAGAACTCAAGTTCGAGCTCGAAATCGAACCTCATTCTAAACTTGAGCTCGGCTTGAGCTCGACTTGAGTAGAAAATTATCTCAATTTAATATATTTTAAAAATAATTAATATGTTGTAAATTAAATAAAAAAAATCAAAACTTATATATTATATAATTAATATATTTTTAATATATAATATATATTAAATATTAAAAACTAAATAAAAAATAAAATATATAACTATATTTCAAAATAAAAAAATTTAAACGAGTAGTTCAATAAGCTTTGGAGCCGAATACTTGAAGTTTGATACTCAGCTCAACAATTTCAATGAGCTTAAAATGGAACTCAAGTTCAGTTTGTTTTGTTTCGAATCGAGTACAAGTCAAGCCTCGAAAAGACTAGATGATGTTGTTCCACTAAAACAATCAACCGAAGTTCCTATCTTTCAATCGAAGAATATCAGCTAATATCTAAATGATGAAGTTTTGGAAGTCAAAAAACTGAACCTTTATCTCTTGACCAACTAAGCCCATTAGCTGATCTACTCACATAGTCAACTAAACATCTTCATCTCCATCCTTAGCTAGTATGATCAATCTACTTTTCACTTCATCTTCAGTACAAACAAATTCATATGGCTAAGAGCACAATATCATTGTCATTTTCCTACCCAAAATGTATGAAGCACAACCTCATGAGAATTACGACGCACGATCAAAAGTTTCAAAGAATAGTATACGTGGTTATCTTTTATATAGGTCTGAGCATTTTGTTAGGTTGGTCAATTTTAGGCATTTCTCTGACCGACCCGACTATATCGATCCCCTAAAATTTGCTACCAACTGAACAACCGAAGTTTTCAGTCATCTAAATTTTCAAACCGCAACAGTTGCAATATTTTACAGTCGGTTTTGGTCAGTTACCAATTGTTCATTCATACCAACAACAAAGCCTTAAATTTCTTCTAAAATTCAAAAAGATGTGAACAAGATTAGAAGGAAAAATAACTTAAATTTAACAATTATTCATAAATTGAGAAACAATTTATACAAACAAATTTATTGATAGATCTACAGAAATACAGAAGATATTCATGCAATGAAATTTGCCATGACCATCTTTTGCGATGACTTTCGTTCTTCAATTGATTGTTAGATCGCATCATTCACATAACCCATAGATTGGATTTGTGTTATAGATCAATGATGATGAATGTAGAGGAAAGAGAGATTCAGAGGATCCACAACACCAAATCTTAATTTTTCACTCATCCAAGAGCATTACGAGCCACACGAGAAAGTTAGAGTTGAGAGTTAGAGAGAAAAAAGAAACTTGAATTATAACTTATGAGTTGATGCCTTCTGTAGAGTGGAACAAAGGCAGAGATCTCTAAGCTTTCTATTCTCTTTCTGGTGGCTAGAGAAATAACAGGTTTTTTAGGATTTCTTTATTTCATTCAAGATTAACTGATTAAGTTGTAATGGGTTAGAAATTGGTAAAGTCGGTTGTCCTTGTTGGATTTAATTACCATTTTGGTCCAATCAGTTCAAAAATCCTATTTTTGAAAAGACCTACAATACAGACCTGAACCGTATCATAAGCACAAATTTAAACCGATCCTAAATCTAAATGAAACGGGTTGGGTTGGTTTTGGCCTAATTCGGTCGAATTTAGGCCAGTTTTTCAATTGGACAGTTTTTATGCTCAGCCCTACTTTTATATTCTCGTTTTGCACTGTCTAAGACAATAATATGAAATATTATGAGAACGGATAAAAATCAAGTCCGTCTCATAATTAAAGGAGTAAGGACAAGGATTCACATTCTATTGCCAAGACTGATTGCTTAAGAACAAATTAAGTCAAACACTTTCATATCCTTGATTTAGCTTTTTATTTTTTAGTGCTTGTGATTTGTGATCCAAAAATTCTCTTTTTTTAAAATGAGTTAGTGGGAAATTAGAATTTATGATTAAACTTGTACATTTCTACTTTGTTTGATTTTGTTGGAACTGTATAAGTTGTTGAGCTCTGTAATTTAGTTTGTGTAAGGTTGTTAAGCCTTATAATTATTCGTAGATTTGAACTCTCAAGTAAAGCTTAAGAAGTATACGTAACCAAATGAATTGGTGAACCACCATAAATCATTATTTGCAATTTCTCTAACCTTACTCTTGTATTCTGTTACAAATTAATTAATTGCTTACTCTATGTGTTATTTATAAATTGGAAGAGATAAAGCTTTTAATTGTAAAATCTATCCACACCCATCTAGGTTTGTCTTTTGAACCAACATATATTTCTACTAAGTCAATGTCCGTTTGTTTGGTATATGGATTGAAAAGTCTGGTTGTTGATTGAGAGTCTAATATGTAAATTGAAAGCGTTTGGTTTCCCAAAAGATTGCGATTTACTTAAATCACAATCAGTTCAAATCAGAGAAATTTTTCATTTGACAGAAGTAGTTGTCTATGAACTTTTGACTTTTCAGATTACATATAATACTAGAACTGTCCAATTTACCATTTATCTTTTTATATATTAACAATTCTCTCCAACATTTATTTTATGTACTTTTTATATTATATAATAAAAATATTTTATTAATAACTAAATAATATTAAAATAGCTTATGCAATATGTAAACCAATTGTTATGTATACCCTTAATGATAATTCATATCTAAAATGAATTTTACAATCTACATACTAAATACATATTTGACTTATAACTAATCTGATTTTATAATATGACTTATTACCCATAAGACTTTTGCAATATATATACCAAAGAGCCCTTAGTTATCCACCAAAAATTGTTATTTTAAAAGTAGCTAATAGAAAAAATAAAAATAAATAAAAAATTGTAATGGAAATCGTTACGTGTACATGAGAGCAATAGACAATCCTTTTTTTGTTTTTTTAGCACTAATTCCTTTAAAGAAATGGATCTTTTGATTTTGATTTTATGAGATACAAATGAAATCAACATCCATCGTCCTGCAATTACAAAATTCCAAAGGCGACGGAGGATTCATGGCCGTTTAGCCAATTAATACCTAATTTTCTACTCGTTTTCCTACAACAGATCAAATCTCCTCAGAACTTCACTGTTCACCTACTTACCCTTAAAATCAAACCAAACCAAACCTCTCACCACTTTACATGGAAATCTCCTCCTTCGATTTGTTTCCTATAAAAAAATAAAATAAAATCTTTCACAATCTAATTCTCTTATAATAAATTTATTTTTAATTTAAAAGAAACTCATATTATTTTTACACTTGTCCAATACTCTACCACGAAGTAGAAATCCGCATCAGCTTCCATAGTCAAGAATGCCACGTGTAAACTCCACTTGAACGTCTCGAGCAACCAAATCCAACAGAACCCCAACTTTGTTGGAACCACCATTAAAAACGCAAAAAAACTTCACATTGTCACACCTATTTTCCCTTCTTACTTATACCCCCAAACCTCAAGAACCAAAATCTAGAGTATGATCCATTTATGTCATGGATGATATGGATTCCCAAAATCAACTTTCAGGTTCTTTCTTCGCTCCATTGCTAATCTCCTTAGCAGGTGTAGCTTCTTTTTCTATTGGAATTCTAGCTTATCATTTCATTGTGGTAAGATACTGCATGCAACGGCAACGGCGGTGGCGACAACAACAAGAAAGCAATCAAACAGCGACAACAACAATACCCACAAGCCAATTAGGCTTAGGTGTGGATGAGAAAGTTCTTAACACACTCCCAATTCTATGTTACTCAAAGAAAAAAGGTGAAAAACTTTTTCCTGTTGATCAAAGTGAATGTGTTATTTGCTTGGGTGAGTTGGAAGAAGGTGAAACAGTGCGTTTACTGCCTAATTGTAGACATGCCTTTCATGTACCTTGTATTGATGGATGGTTTATGGCACATTCTAGTTGTCCGGTTTGTCGGTCACCCGTGGTTGCACCAATAACGTCTGTGATACCAATTGATGTTAATTCAGAAAATGATGGTGTTGAAAGGGTTTTAGATATACCTTTAAGTCACCCTGAGGGTGATGTTAGTACTTCTACTTCACATGTTAATGGTGAATCGGGCTCGGGTTCGGGTGGTTTGCTTCGGCATAGTGTATCACTTGTGTTTCCTTTGGAAGAGAAAAAGGCATGTTTGGTTACGGTTTTGAAGAGATCCTTGTCCATGGATCAATCATATATTGCTATTGACATCCAAAGAGAAGAAGATCAAAAAGCTTTCTCTTCTTCTTCTTCGGGAGCAGTTCTGAGACAGTTTGATCGGATGTCTACAATATTGATGAGGTCCTTTTTGCAATTTCGGAATACCAGTATTGGCACAAGCACAAATAATGGAATTTTACCAAACTGATGATCATGTGGATGATATTAATCTTTTCAAGTGTTTATTAATTATGATAGGATTAAAACTATGTGAGTAGTAATTGAAAGTTTTTTTGAAAATATGTTAAGTAGTTTTAACACATGAGCCAATAGGAAAAAATGTTACGATTAGTTTGTGAGAAGTCATGTATCTGATTCCAATAATTAGTTTTGTGAGAATTTATGTATCTAATTCTAATTATAATTTAGAATTAAAACATGTAATATTCATTACAATAGGCATAATAAATTAATGAGGTCTTTCTTTAATTTTTTACATAACATGAGTAAGATAACTCATAATTATTAATTATTCTATGTTCAAGCTTGCATTAGTTATTGTTTTTCATTTCTTGGATCCATGTGGTAATTAATGCATCTCTTTGAAAAGGTAGAGGAAGCTGCCTTGAAAGAGATTAGAATTTTAATAAATTTTAAAACAATTAACATATTCACTAAGAATTAATACAATAAAATAGAAAAAAAATTGGATATGTTTGGTTAAATTATGCATAAAAGTGGTGTATGAAAAAATAATTTTCAAGTAAAGTTGTTTAAAAAGTGTTATATGAAAAATTAAAAAAGTAGTTAACGTAAAAGAATGTTAGATAAAAAATTTATTTGATTTTAATTTTTCAAAAAATATATTGATCATTGAAATTAATAAAAGGACAATTTTGATAAATATTATAATTATATTTAAATAAATAAAATAATTATTAAAATTCATTTAAGTTTTCCTTGTTTTTTATTTAAAAACATATTTTGTTAACTTTCTGTTCTAAGATTTTAAAAATCCAAAAATATTTTTCAGTGAAATTTCAAAAATAAAATCTTTATTATCAAATAATTTTGTAAAAAAAAAAAGTTAACTCTACAAGTTATTATAAAAGAGTAGCTAACCAGAAGATTTATGACATAACACATTCTTTTTTTCTAATAATTAAAAAATTATAAATTAAAAACAATGTGAAATAGACAAGATTCTATTCAAGGTCACACCAGGTTATGCAAATTGAACCATTCGGCAAACTTTAATTTATTGCATTGAAATTAGTTTGACAAGTGACTGATTAACCTTGTGGAAAGGATGAGCTTGTACATTTAAAATGAATATGTGGTCCACATAACATGAAAGGTTCATAGCTTCAGAAGTAAAGTTATCAACAAAATCATGTTTAGGGTTGCCCTCCTTTTGTTTTCTTTTCTTTTCATCAACATATTTTTCACCCACTTAGCCAATTGATTTTAGTATTCTCTATACTAACTAAAAAATTGGGAGTATAAATGAAGAAGAAGAAAAGAAAGAAAAAAAAAAAAGCATGCATGCCTATGTCCGGCATTGATTTGGTCAATCAAGTATTACTATAAGTTTATTAGAGAGGAAAGTTTCAAGTGGATGAATGAAAAAGGACAAATGCATAAAACAGGGACAATATCTGAATTTGATTAGGAATGATTATTCTAATGCTCTTCTTATTTGCATACCTTCTTATCTTATCCATGTAACTCATAAAAGATTTACAAAATACATTACTTTTCTTTTTGGTATAATGGAAAAAAATTATAATTTTATTCATTGATTTATTGGATTTGAATCTTAAAGAAAAATATAAATAATAAAATTTTCATGCATTTTGAAGTCCCACTATTTGTGGTAACTGGCTTATTGGTTTTTTGCAACGGTGTGCTAGAAAATTATTTCAAGAAAAAAATATCGAGCAATTGTAAACAATTTGGAACGAACTTTCAATTTCAGCAACAATGCCAAACACTAGCAACTAGGCATCTTTTATGTCACTACACGAAATTTCAATAAATCTAAATCAGAAAAGTTAAATCTAACTCTAAGAAAAGCTGAGAAGCAAAAAAGTTGATAAATAAAGATAAAAAAGGCGATAAAAACATAAATAATGAACTAAATGTGAATTTGATATTCTTTGTGGAATGATGTTTATGTGTGTGTTTTACCTCAGAGATTGGATTAGGCTTCTATAGACTTCCAAACTAAACAGTTTATCACGTTGGAACCGCAAATTTAGCCCACTAATCTTGTAATTTGGTCCACTAACTTAAACATGTAATTATTGGTTTAACCACTTTTAACCTATACTTTCCTACTACATGTCTATCATGCATAACCTTTGGAACCACGATCATTTAATGGGTTTCAATCGAACTTAACTTGGATCTTTGGCCGAATCTGGATAATATATCAACTAGATTATTGTTTTTTTTATTATGTCATATGAGTCAACGCTTTCGACAGAATATGAAAATCTCTACTGATTTAGACCGATTATTTTTGAGTGTCCATATCCACATAGATGGACTCCCTCTAAATATCTAACTGGAGAACTTGAATAATTAAAGTATGCATAAGTTGGTCATAACACTGACTGACTACTAAGAGTATAGCCTATTTTGTGCAATTAACAATGTTAGATAGTGTACACATTAGTGTATCAAAAAGAATCATTTCCACAAGTAGAAAGAAATTATAATTAATGATTTAGATATCATATCACTACTAAATATATATATATGTAATAAAAGTGTGATACAATTTTTGTTGATTACAACTTTCTTTCTTTCTTTTTTCAATTTTTTTTCACTCATTTCTACTCTCCTCCCTCCCAAGCAAGAAAAGTAAAAAAAAAAAAAAATAATAATAATAATAAATCTCTTTTTTCTTTTCCTTTCCTCCTTTGATTTGTTACCAAACAAAGGTAAAAACTATTTTCCTACAGAAAAACACCATTGTCAACATCTCAGCAAATAATTACGGTATGGTGCTAGGTCTTTCCTTTTTTTTGCCTCCTTAATTTATAGCTTAAAATTGATAATACTTTTAAAATGATGAGTATTAGTTATTGAAAATAACATAATGTACCTACTCCTTTATTAGTTAAATCTTGTAAGATGCACTCGTTTCCCCAAGTAGCCATCAGTCCACATCTTGCCTACCTAATTGCTTGGCTCATTTCTTTTAAACCGCAAAAAACGCTTGTTAATAGTAACACATCACACATTCATCCAAACTCTCTTAAATATTTCCATTTCTTCTACCTTTCTTTGCAGAAAAACAATCTAAAATAAAAAGAAAATAGGAAAACCCCAATTAATTTAGCAATCTCCAAACTTGGTAACAATTTTAAACGAATATGATTCGACTCATTAAATCACATTGAATTTATTTGTCAATTAATTGCTAATAACTGATAAAACCATTGATCGAATTTTTACTTATGAAAATTTCACTTCATCACCAATGAATTTTGAGAATGATTGATAAATTTTCTCCCAATTCTTTTCTCATACAACACTATAAACCATTAAATTGTTCTCCTCTCTATTTTAATGTATATATATATATATATAGGGAGGCTCATTACTTCAATTTCAATTCAGATTAATTTTTAGTTTATTAATATAAACAAATAAAAAGGTGTTGTTATCTTTATGTAAACGGCCCATGTGGTTAGTGGGTCCTTGAAAACTAAAAAACGGACTCCACAAAGACTTGCTTTTTAAATTTCTTAGTAACATATACAACCACAACTTTCTTAAAAAAAAAAAATTACAAGTATGAATAAAAAAATGTGCATTATTGGTTCTTCACAAGAGAGAATTTGTTGTTCTTGGGACCCAGACCCAAAAAGAGGGAACTTTCCTAAAACCCTTTTCTTTCTTTTGGAACAATTTGGACAACCCCCCACCAAAGGCTACCATTCTTTTCTTTTTTTTCCTTCCTTAAAATAAAAAGAAAAATAAATAAAATAAAATTTTGGGTTGGAATCATAAATTAAAAATATATATACTAATTTTTATTTATTTAATGAGAGGAAAGAAATAATGATTAGGAGCCAAAAGGAGCCCTATGAGGAATGCCTTTTCTTCTCCTTGCATTTGAAGGAGGTGGTGGAGGCGTGGGCGGGTAAAGGTCTTGTTGTGAGCCTTCACGCAATTCTTCTTCTTCCTCTCTGGATGGGACTGATGACTCCCTCCTTGATATTCCCTCCCTTCTTTCCATTCCTAACGCCTCATTCTTTGCATCTAAAGTAAAGCTTGCATCCCCAATATTTCTCTTTATTCCTACAAGCTAAAATTTACAATTCAAAAAAAATTAATAATAAATAACAAAACAAAAAAAATTGAGAAAAATTAAATTAATCCATCTCATAATTCTTTTTTCCCATTAACAAAATTCAATAATTATGATGGTGATGTTGATGTTGATGGGCTTTCAAATGTAGGTGATGATGTATGGGTGGTGGGTGTTAAGGCCATATGATGAAGATGAGGTGTGACTTTGTTGATGATAATGAGAATGATATATGAATTAAATCAACACAATGTGAGGCAAAATGAGTGAGAGCATTGGCTTACCTTACATCCCAATGAACAAAAACGAAATGGGTCTAAAAGACTTCTTCCACAGATTTCACAAATGTGAGCAACCCCTTTTCCAGATTTTGGTTGAGGCCTCTCATTCAAAAACAAAACTCTAGCACTGTTTATCACATAAGTCTGAACTCCACTAATATCCAATACCTTTTGAATTTCTGCAACTCTCACTACATCATGATAGGAAGACCTTCTTATCTAATAAATTTATATAAATAAAAAAAATTAATAAAATTACCCATTTGAATATATTTCTCAAAAAATTGAATTTGGGTAATTGGGTATTTACCTGAATAACTTGATGATCTTTGTGTCTTGATGAACGACAATAAAAGCAAAATGCATCCCCATTGCAATCTAAGCAATACATATTACACTCACTCCTAGCGGCATCTCCATGAGTCCGACAAACGGTGAAAAATGAAGTTTTTAACAATGGCTCTAGCCATGGAGGAACCAACATTGTTGTATCCTGCTGAAAAAAGTCAAAAACCCATCTATAGAGATTATCGATTTAGGAATTAGGATTAAAGGGGTGTTTGTTTTCCATGAAATGAGAGAGAAAGAGAGAGAGAAACCAAAAATACCAATCGATTTGCCTACCATTTTCAACGCCGCAATGGGTATCTTAAGCAATGTGAGACTTCCAGATGGGAAATTTGCAGAGATAGAGAAAAAGAGAGAGAGCGGCCGAAGAAGGAGAAAGAGAGTAAACGACCTTCAACTTAGAATTCAACAATACAGCAACGCATAGAGCTTTAGAGTTTAGACCAAAGGACAAGCCTAATTAAACAAATGCGACAAAGGCCTAATTTCATTTAACGGTAAAGATTGAATGTGGTGGCTGAGGAATAACAAGAGCCGTTGGATGCTTTTGGTGAAGGATGGGTGTGTTTGGCGCTTACGCTACTTTGGATCTTGTTTTGCGTCTCTATGTTGGCACACACAAGGTCGGCTACTTCGCCACGCATCAGATCAGCTGGAATAGCTGGATCTTGTAAAATGATCAATCCTTGTTATTTGACACGTGTCAAAATTTACACGTGGAATAATTAAGACGGTCCATTTATTATTAATGGACCCCACTCCCACTTATATTATGTCATTGTATATAATTGAGAAATGTTGGGTCATGAATTGAATCATGATTACGGGCTTCTTACAAAGCTCTCGAACGGAACGGACTCTGTTCTGAGATATAATAAAGTCTAATTTATTAATTACATTACGATAAAAATCATCATCTTTAATTATAAATATTATTTTATATTTATCATTAACTATTATTCTTTTGAGCACTGTTAATATAGATATCATTTTTTTTCTAATACATCAACATGATCAAGACATTAGATATATATTAATAGCAATATTAATTGGAGGGTTTAAATGTGAGAATTTTTTATATACCTCTTTGGATAAAAGGACATAGTTTTTTTAACCATCTCTCTCTTCCTCTTTTGAACTTTGGTGTTCTTTTATGATATGGTTTTTTTTTTTTTTTTTTTTTGTCCTAGTTAATTAGCACTTCTATCTCTCATCCATTTTAATTGATACAACACAAAAAATCTGCAATTACACCCAATTAAATATTGGTGAAATCTTATTAGAAAATGGAAGATTGACACTATATATATATCACAAAATTAGATCAAAAATCAAATCAAATGCAAATATATAATTCACAAGGTGAGGTTTAAATAATAAGACATACTTGAGAAGAGATAGTCGTAAACTCCGAATAAAATTAGGCTCTCAACTAAAGGATGTGAGATAATTATATGAAGAAAATTAAAAAAATATTATCTATCAAGGAAAAAGATAGGCTATTGTGGCGGATTGAAATGAGTGTCTAGTGGAAAGAGGATGTTAATGAAGCAGGGGAGATGCAATACCAATTAAAAGTTAGAGTTGATAAGCTATTAAATATAATGCATAAAACAATACAATAAAATTTAACAAAAACTTGTATATAAAATGATCCAATATGAAAATTTAAATATAACAAGAATTTATTATTTTCTTAATCGGTGTACAAAGAAATAGAGATATTAATTCAATAATGTATACTATTATCGATAGAGTAATATTTAAATTTCAAAACATAAAAAACGTAAAATACTTACCAAAATAAATTTGAAGGTTATTAAATAAAAAAATTATTATATAAAATTTTCAAGTGCCTTTTAAGACATATAGTAATTTTAGATATTTGATATCTAAACATGTCATATTTATAAGTTTTTAAGTTTAGATGTGGATGCAAGAGTTGACGCTGACCTATTTTAGTAATTTTCTAAACTTCACAATCACATTAACACATAAATGAGTAAGCGCATGTTATATTTCCGGACCCAATGAGAATGCTCTTAGGTAGAATCAATATAATTAAATAATCAAGGAATTTTTTTTAATTTTTTATTTGCTGCAATGAGGTACTCTTTGGTAATTTGACCTTAATCGATAATTTTAGTTTAGTTAGGTAACCAATGCATTATTGCCTTTAAGTTATTATTAAAAGGAGTAAATTATTATTTTTGTCCTTCAAAGCTTTTTTGTTGTTAGTAATTTAGATTTCGTGAAAATCAATGTAAAACGTAATGTTGTATGTTCTAAAATAATATATTGCGTATGTTCCTAAATCATAGTCGATTGCTTTTTTCTTTTTCTTTTTTTTTTCTTTTTTTTCCTTTTTTTTTTTTTCCCTACCACTTCAATTTAAATTTTAATTCCAACAAACACACACCTATTATGATTCAATAAATATTAATATTTTAATATTTCAAACAAAAATAACAAATACTCCTACAATTATACTAAACAGATAAAATAAAGCATAATACTCTTATTTTTAGAGACCGAATAATAATCATATATATTTATATATTAATTATTAAATTATTTAAATTATATATAATAACTAAATCATATCACATCACTTAATAACTACTACATATTTAAAAGAGTATTTTATTCCATCTATACACTCAAAACAGTAACCTTTTCATTCTTCTATCTAAGTTTTTTTTAAATTACTAAAATTACGCGTATGCACATGAATAATATATTATAATGATTAATGAAAAATTATGTCATACAAAAATATCATTTATTACAACATCTTAACTAATTTTTATATTTTTCCAAAATTTATAAAATATATACCATGTTTGTTCAGATGTAGTTGTAGACAATTGCCGGCAGCTTCAGCGTGAAGCAGTGTCTTATCCAGCATTGCAAGGAACCGACAAGGTCAAGAATTAAAAATAAATAAATAAATCTAATTAAGAGTGCCGTGCAGAGTGTAGAAACTATTTATTTATTTAGATTAAAACAAAATCATATTTGAATTATTTCTCTGATTACATACTAATCACTGGCTTTATTTTAAAATTTCATGTGCAAAATCGATTTATTGAAAATATTTATTATAAAGGAAACTCATCATTTTGAAAAGGTTCTTTTCTCTCTTTGTTTGGAAATATAACAAAATTAAAGGAAACAAAACATTTTACATTATTGTAGTTTCTTGGTCACAGATCTCTTAAATAAAATAATAATAATCAATAAATGTTATTTTCTCACCTTTGACAGATTGATATTTTTTAACTAGCATCAAAATTTTGTTCTAAATTTTTCTATTTTTTTTTTCTCTCTACTTTCATTTCTTTCTAATTTTAATTTATTCTCAAAACAAAGGCTAAAGGTGAAGTACTAAAGGATCAATTTAATGACCTCGGCATCAAGAAATGCTTTACTTTAATTGATGAACAAAATAAGGTTTCTCATATTATATAATATGCATTCTAATTATTTTTATTTTTTTTCTTGTAGCTTCAATCCTAATTAAGTTTCTACGAGGCAATTGATATTGATTGTTAATTTGTGTATTAACAATTTCGAAAAATCTCTTAATACTAATTTTCCATTTTAGTGTCATTACTAAAAATTAGTTTTAACGACAATAAGTCAAATAATTGGTATTATACTAAAGAATTAATCTCCCTATGCTAATCTTACCTTCCATTGGTCAGAGGGTGATAGATTTTCATGCATGACAATGTGAGTATAAATGTTCAAAACTCTATAAAAAATCATCCAAGGTTTAGTCAAAAAAAAAAAAAAAAATTTATAAAAAGTAAGTTATCAATTTAATTAACTTTTGATAAAAACAAAAAGTCATAAAAAATAAATATATCACTATTATTCCATTTATACATAACAAGTGATGACAAAAATAAAATTTGATTGAAATTATCTTCAATGACCAAAAAAAAAATTATGTGTAACTAAATTAAAAATTAAGACAATTCTAATAATAATAAATAAATAAATAAAGTAATGATAAGGTTTTTTTTTTATTTTATATATTCCAAAAAAGTTCTATAATAAATTTACGTTTTGATTAATTTTTACTTAAAATTTCTTTCTCAATAAGCACTAAATTTTGTATTAAAATTGTTATGCCAGTTTTATCCTTATTTCTTAAAAAAAATTACATAATAAAAAAAAATATTATATAATTATTAATGAAAAAAATTTAAAAATATAATAAAAAGATCTCATTATCTCATTCATATTTTTTCAAAAAAAATATATATATATATTATTTTCAAATTCAACTTCAATTACTATAATTTTTTTATGATAATAACTACAAATAAATAACTTCAGATTCATTTTATAAGAAAATTAACCAAAAAAAAGTGACATACATATGAATCTAAATTTATTTATGAAGATAATATTATTTTTATTTTTATCTTTTGAAAAAAATATTAAAGGAATGAAAGTCTTATTAATTTTCAAAATATTTTATTCTTCTATTAATTATTAAATAGTAAATTTTAGTTTTCTAAATTAAATAATTTACTTTTTTAAGATACTTAATTAAAATTTAAATTAAAAAATATGAATAAAAGTGGTATAAAATTTTCATTCTCAAATTTAAGATTTTAAAAAATAAAAATAAAAATTCTTGAAAATGTAAATATATTATAATATTTATTTAGAATTTTATTGAAAAATATGAGAATGCTTTTTTATTTTATAAAGTTTAATAAATTATTTATGTGTATTTATTACTGGGTTAAACGGGGCTTTGACCCAAATCAATTTGGGTCAGATGGGAATTGGGACCCACTGAATTATACTTTTCCGATTTCTCCTGGTAGAGGCTTTCCCTTTTTTTTCTTTTTCTTTTACTTTTCCCGGAAAACCAAAATTACTAGATCAAAAGTCCAGTAGCCCTGCTACTCAGAGAAAATCAGATTCATAAGTTAGCGAGAAAATCAGAAAACCATCAGAAACTTAGAGAAAGTGGTTTGGTTGTTTCTCATATAATCGCGTTCTGATGTTCAAGTTCTGGTAATTACCCTTTATGCTAATCTCCTTGTTGATACGCTGTATTCATTTTGTAAAAGGAATTCAATCACATCGATTCATTAATCTGGATGCCTGATCATGCTTTTTGCTTCTTTATTAATATTTTTGCTTGAAAATTAAGAATTTAGGTGCAGCATGCTTAATATGATCAGAGATTTTATGATTGTTTTGTTAAATATTTGCAATTTCGCATAGATTCTTGAATATAGTTGAGTAGATATAAGTTTCTCATTTGGATTAAGCATCTATTCATTGAAGGGTTTTCCAGTTTGCAGCAGTTGCACCTTATTCTTGTAATTCGAAATGCAAGACTACATACAATAGTTGCTACTTTCACTTTTTATTTTTTTGGGGGGAACTTAAGTCCTGTGGAGTCATTGATGATGAAAGTAATAATATAGGATCATCCTTTGCTGACACAGTGACACGTTATTAAGACTCAAACTAGTTGGGTTTACAATTTTGTTTCTTTTAGGTTGTAGAATAGCAAAACCTGTACTTGCACATGAGATATGAAGCTATTAATTTATGAATCACAGTGCTGGAGAAGTTGTTTACCTCTCACATCATGTTCCTGTACTTGCACATGGGATATGAAGCTATTAATTTATGAATCACAGTGCTGGAGAAGTTGTTTACCTCTCACATCATGTTTTACTGCTACAATACTGGCCCTTACTTTGTTTGCAAGCAGTGGGGTTTTGTCCTTTTTTTTATGCATGCATCATATTTAGATCTATATTTGCAAACTAGGTTCAATTCATGTTCATGATATGGATGATGAATAGTATTGATTGTGTACATCTTCCACTGCCATTCAGATCCATTTCCTCCCTTTTTAGATGGACTAAGATGTGTTTCCTTTAGTTACCTTGTCATTTGTGAACAAATATAACACTGTGTGAATTCTCGTATTGAATCTATTAAGAAACGTAGAAGATGACCATTATTGGCCTTAATCTCATGGTAGTTGAATGAAATGCTTGCATTCAAGGTATTTGCCCTTTCCCTCGGAGGTCATATATGCATTTCAAAGAGAGATTAAAAAAACAGAGAGAGAGAAGACTAGCTATCATTGAAGGAACAGAGAGATTCCCCATTCTCGCGCAACAGTTCTGTTTTTCTTAGTCTACTCTAGTTTCTTTGTTGCTCTAAAATATGATGTGTTGTGCAACAGGGGATCTCAGGAGCAACAATCTCAGCCACGTCCACAAGATGGATCTTCACAGTCCTGGTATCCTCCATCTGTAATTAGCTCACCAAGTTCTTCTCAGCCTGCAACACCAAGTGCCACTTCTTCCAGCAGCTACAGTTCACAAAGGTCTATAGATAGATCACAGTCTCCTTCTCATGTTTCACCTGCTGAAGCTGCTGGAATTATTGCTGCCTTGAGAGACAAAAGGTTACATCTATTATTCTATCACACCTTTCTTTGACAATCTTGACATTGTATTTTATGCATTCCAAAAACTTGGTTGCATGTTTTTCTATTTCAAAGCCTTATCATTGTGTTCATTGAATTCTATATTTCATGTGGCTGACTGTTGAGCTGGGAATACTTGGAGGGGAATGTGTGTCATATGTTTACTGATTGAGCGGTTATAGGGACTTCAATTTGTTGGATATATTATTCTTTTCTCTTCTTAGCTTTAGGATTTGAAGCCACTGAATAATATTTGTTTATATGATATACATATTGTAATGTCTCAAATGTTATTCTATTGGTTATGACCGCGTTCATATTCATTTATTAGTGATCATTAATTGTTCATGAATGTAATATTTTTTTTCCTGCCTAGGTTTCGGATTGAGTTATTGCTATCATTGTGTTACTTGTATTTTGTTTGTTTGCTGTGAAGTTCTTTCTTTGATAGTATTCCCCTTTAGTTGCTTTGATAGTTTCATTAGATATTAAATCACTCTGAATTGTGATTCTTGAGGATTTGTTCCTTTTTCTTTTTGGAATTTCTAATTGCTTTCTTGTTTCCGCTGTAAATTTGTTTAGTGTTGATGAGTTACGGAAGCTTTTACATGACAAGGATGCATACTACCAATTTTTACTTTCACTGGATCAGGTTAAAATTCAAAATAATGTAAGTTGCACAAGTTTTTTCTCTCATGTACAAGTTTATAGACCTAAAAAATGTTTGTTCTGTTTTCTCTTGTGCTGTCTTTTGCAAGTACATATTTAGTTGTTAGTGCATCTCGTTTCTCGAGCTATAGATGTTTTCCCATTGCATAAGGAAACTCGTAGCATTGTAGGGTAAATAATTGGCCCATAAGTTTGTTTACCAGTATTGATGGTAGTATCCTATTGCCATATATGGTTGTAGTTATTCCGCAATGCCTCTAGATTATATATTTCCAGTTTTCCATGTATTCCCTTGCCTGGCATTTAGATACATTTGAGCAAATCACCTGGTTGGCTTAGCTATGGGAATTGGTATTCCTTTCTTCTCTTTGGGCCATCAGAATTTGTCTTCCTTGGAAATGAAAAAGGAGTGAATTAGTATTAAATAGTGTGACAGGACTAAACCGTTGTTACTGTTGCCCCATCCTTTACCATTGCCTCTAAGTCCTTAGCCATCAACACAGAACCCTGTTGTGCTCGAGATATATTTACATTTTACAATAATCAATATCCTTTATTTTCCAGAACCTATATTGAGACAACTAGGTCAGTTTCCTTGATCCAATTAGTTTTTTGTGCACCAATAAAGAAGAGAGTTCTCTAATACCAAATCATCATGGGCTGTAAAACAAAAAGGTTCAAGAACTCTTGAAGTGTGGATATTTCCAACCCAATGGAAAGTAAAAGCAGTAGGCGGATCAAGTCTGCTTTGTCTTTCTTTGTTTAGAGCATATTGGTGTTGAGTGAG
This sequence comes from Quillaja saponaria, assembly GCA_029379385.1. Lineage (NCBI taxonomy): Eukaryota > Viridiplantae > Streptophyta > Magnoliopsida > Fabales > Quillajaceae > Quillaja > Quillaja saponaria. Next base: position 29,214,343 of record CM055607.1, on the reverse strand, counting down.
GTGTTTTGTTGTATGTCACGGAGTACAGCTTGTTCAGCAGTTTCCGTATTCGGTTGATTAAATGGAATGTATTTCTGGTTGCATCTTACTATGATTCTTTACTTACTCCTGTCATTAGCTAAGAGACGAACTGCAGAAGGAGACTTTGCAGCTTGCGAGTGAGTTACTGGTTCCCTCTTTATTCAGTCCTCTATGCACATAGTCGTCACAGTCAAATTAGGATCCCAAACTTTTTCTTTTCTTTTTTAACTGAAACAGGCGAGAACTTGGAAAAGGAACCGCAGATCATGGAGCTTAGGAATCAAGTAAGGATGCAAAACTACTTTCAGCCTTATAAGTCTTTATTTCAGACAAATATTCTTGTTATGAAGGTTTTCTTCTTTCTTTTCTTGTGACAGTGTAGGATAATTCGGACAACTGAGTTGGCTGCTGCTCAGGAAAAACTAAATGAACTTGAGATACAGAAAGAAGAAAATCTAAAGTTTTATTCACCACTGTCCCTTCTCCAAAGGGTTCAAGGTACCAATGTGTGTGTTTTGGAGCACTGACCCATAAACGTATTCTATTTACATGATTCGGGTAATTGCCAGTTTTATTCTAGCTTTCTTTTCATGGATGAAATAATTTTTTTAATCTGCAGAGGCTATGAATCAGACAGATGAGGAATCTGAAAATCTGCACGAGAAGCTTCTTGATAGAGAACTCGATCTTGGGGATTTTGTGCCGAAGTACAAAAAGCTCCGTACCACTTACCACAGGCGAGCACTTGTACATCTTGCAGCTAAAACATCTTCAACCACATGAGCATAGAAGAGAAATGGAAAGTGATGAAATTGTTACTTATTTTGTCTAGGAAAGTGATACACAAAATCGCAGTTGTAATTTACATATTCATGTTATTATAAGTAGATGTCCTTCGGCCATCTCATTGTTCCACTTAAAGGCCTTATAATTGGTGTATCAGCTAACATTGAATGTTTTTATATAATTACTGGAAAATATTTACCATGTAATTTGATTATTATGGAAAATTGTAAAATGACATCCATTCTAGAGTCTTCACTTTGTGTCTCATTCCGATGCATTGCAAGCTAAGTTGAATGCTAATTGATAAATACTTGTTGCTGTTTCAAATTTCAATGCTTTCAGAAAGGAATCAGAAAATGATTTTTCATCATGAATGTTGTCACAAAATATGGAATATAAAAAAAAAAAAGTCATTTGTCATCTCTCCACCTTGAAAATGTTACAAACATTTAATTATTTATTTATGTAAGAATTTATCTCCAAAAACAAAACGTTTAATTTTCATTCAATTATAAAATGTAATACAAACAAGAACTTACATGAATCAAAAGGAACAACAAATAAAAGAAAGAAAAGAAGAAAACATTAATTAGTAGTTGCTTCCATTGCCATAATTTGATTCATTGATATCAGGCTTATCACACAGAGGAGTGGTATAGTAAAAGGGGTCGAGCACATATTTGATCAAATTCTTATACTCAGAAGTGGCAAGGCCGAGCTTTACTCCTGACTTCCCACCACCAAAGTTAGTCAGAATATTACAAGTAGGGTCTGGGGATGAGACTAGCCTCAGTGCACATAGCTTTGTGTTTAATTCCTTCCCATAAATGTTGTACTTGTTTACTATCAATTTGTATTGCCCTACTTCATCTGTTATGTCACTTGCATAATACATAACCCTGCTTCTCTCATCCAAACATGTAAGGGACACCTTACAACCTGCAATTAAAGTTGAGCTAATTTCAATTACATTTTATATAATGAAAACATTTTCTTTTTGGATTTGGTTATTAATTACTGTTTTAATTATATTCTATTAGATGTGACAATGAATCAAATTATAACTTGATGTGTTCTAATTCTGAACTAAACGAATCATAATATCATTTATGAATATAAAATACTGACTTGATTGGTTTAGATATTCGATCCAACGAATCAAATTGTCATCTTTATTATTCTATATAAACTAAATATATTAAAATCATAAAGTTACAATAGCCTCCAAAATGTACCTTTGATGGGTCTGGAGCCATGAACCCATTCATTCCATCCTTGGGTGCAGTCTTGGCACAAAACTTTCCCACCTACATGTATGATAGGCTGATTCTCCCCAGCCACCACCATGTTGGAGAAACCCATTATAAATGACGCTGCAATTATCAAGGTCACCACCACTCCCATCTCAATCCCTCTCTTAGCCCTCTCTCTCTCCTCTCTATAGGAAAAACAGAGGGATGTGTTCATATTTAAAATTAAGAGGAGCAATATATAAGGAGTCGGGCCTCTTTCCCTTGAGAAGAATGGGAGTGGAAGAGCACTACTCGTGACGTGCAATGCATTAGTATAAAATTAATAATCTATTAGTAAAAAAAGTACAACCTTCCTATTGTTTCAAAGTTATTCCCATAAGTTCAATTTATAATTTCACACACAAGGTCGTAGTTGTAGTGTCGTAATTTGACTGATTAAAACAGATGTCCAAGAACCTCTTAATATCATGTTCAAATTCCAACATGATTTTATAGTCTTATAAATCATTTGAATTTCAATAATTATTTTTCTTAATAAGAAACAATGAATATTCATTATACCACATAAAATAACAATATAAAAAACATCCAAAGTAATTAACGAAAACTTCTCAAATCAAACACAAAAAAAATCCTAATTCAATTCAATAATCAATAACTTTTTACATAAGTAAAAATAATATTACACAAAATTACAAATAACTCTCATATAAAACAAAGATGAAATTTGAACTTAAAAACCAAGAGGTCCACTGCCTCCATCTTGTAAGACCAATACTGAAATTTGGTTTCCCGTTTTGGTAACTGGCTAGTTTCAATGCAACAAAACGTGATAGGCAAATTTTCGCTAAAACCCAACCTTTAAACTTTTGTTACAAGAAAGAAAGGGAAACCAATAGAACCAAAAACAATCGACCAACTATTAAAACCACCCAGTATCTGGTAAAATTAATGGAACCAATAGAGAATAGAAGAGAAAATTAATGAAACCCCATGTAGGAATTACATCAGCGAAAACCAACCAGAAAAATGAAACTTCTCTCCAATGTCTCCCTTTTGGACTCAAGGATACTGAGGTACATGACTATAGAACAAATCTAGTTCCAATAAGCAGACTTATAGTACAAATTCCACTCCATGCTCTAAAACTGACACGTGAGTTGCACAGTTGAAAATAAATAAAAATAAAATTAAACAATATGCTCGTAGAAAGTTTGATCCTTCTTGGCTAGGCTAATACTTGCACGACTGAGTGACCACTGCATATCATTACTGGCACAAATATTTCCTTAAGCTAATTCAGCTTCACAACATTACAGTAAACCAGCAGCCTTAAGAGCGCCCTTAAATTCATCCTCACTGCATTCTTTAACCTGAATCTCGAAAAACATTTATAAGAAAAAAAGCTAATCAATTAAGATGTCATTTCCACGAGTCCATATTCAAATTATGAGATATAAAATTGAAATCATCTCCAACTGAGGGCATAAAAAGCAACTGATTGTAGAGTAAGGATACAGAAATCATCCAGAAACCATAATGCGGGAATAAAAGTATTGAATAAAACAGACAGGGAGACCTCAAAACTACCTCATTTATGCTGGTGCCAAAATGGGCCTCAATTTTTCCCATGATCTTTTCGTCCCTCTCACCGCATATCAAGTTAAAAACAGCCCCTGCAAGGTTGTAGAAACAGATCAGTCAACACTCAAAACAAATAAGGAAAGTGAAAAGCCTTCCTCCTCCACACAAATCTGAATAAAATGTATAATTTTGAAGTAAGATATTAAGATCTCACTCCAGAAAATATGCAGATATGCACAACAGCACAACATATTACAAGCCCTGTACATACTAACTACTGTCACAACCTTCCCACCTGACCACATTAGAAGTGCGTTGTTGAAATTTTTTGACTTCTAATCAACTTAAAGAGACAAGCTCACATCATACAATTAAAGATTTCAGCTCCAAAAAATGTCCCTTAACTAGAAATACAGTGGATTTTAAATAAGCATATAAACCATCACCTACAATGTCAAAGAAAGGGGGCAATATAAGTAGCATATGTGTATCCTTTTTCCAGAAACTTACCCTTGCGGCCAAAACGCCCTGCCCTGCCAACTCTATGCAAGTATACTTCACAATCAGGATCTGGTTCACGGGTGTAATGAGGAGTATATTTAATAGGAAGATCATAATTAATAACCAAATTAACCTGAAAGAAGACAAATAAGAATGTCAATATTTCAAGAGCAAACATGCATATCAGTAAAGGGGGGAAGGGATGGAAAGAAATTGATCCAGCACCTGTTGTTGATCAAAACCGCGAGCAAGAACATCCGTGGATATAAGAACTTGAGTTAAGCCATCTTTGAACTCTTTGATAATTTTGTCTCTCTCTCCATGATCGAGAGCACCTTGAATAGCAGTAACCTCATAACCCATATCAACAAGTGCTTTATGCAACACTCTTGCACTCTCTCTTGTGCGTACAAATATAATAGTTTGCCCCAAGTTCTCTCCTAATTCAAAGATATAATCTTTGATCACTTCAAGTTTAGAAAGTTCATCAGGGCAGTTCACCTTGTATTGCTTTACTGCATCTAAAGATAGTTCTTCTTTCTTTACAAAAAGTTTATTGTGGTCCTCTTTAACTGTTCTCGAAACAAAATTCTTGACAGTCTCATTAAATGTAGCAGGAAAACAGAAGCACCTGGAAAAAATATTGTGATGGAAATAACTCAGGGACCCTGCTGTTACTATAGTTATGTAACTTAATTGTCAAAATACTTCCAAGACAAGAAAAATCCTCAGTATCATGATCATCTACGCTGTGCAGGCACAGAAAAGGTATACACAATCAAACATATACAAGCAATCACATGAAAGTAAAGAAACAAGTAGAGTTGTTATTCTTCTACCAGATGGGGAAGTTTGGGGGATCTCTTGGTGACAAATATTTTAGACATATAGAAAATATCTTATTTTCTAAATTTTTAAGGGACAAGAGCATATTTTCTTAGAATCCTACACAACTGGACCACAAAGATGCAAGCGCATTGTTTTCTCATGGTCACGGTAAAAATAAAAGAGACAACCCAAATCTGTTTTCTAAGTGAATTCTGATTGCACTTAACTTTCATATTAAGGTTATACTTGAGTGTTTTCATATAGCATCCAGCTTAGAGAATTTCCTGAAATAAATGCATTAAAACCTCAAAAGTTAGGGGTGTTCATGGCCCGATCCATTTTGATCAATCCGATGCAATTTCGTCAGATTGGATTGGTCCGGATTTTTCTATTAATGTTATTGGTTTGGATTAGTTGAGTTGGGTTGTTACTAGGATTGGTTCAAGATTTCAAAAGTTAGTAATCCAGTCCAATAATTTATATTATCTTTTTAAAAATTAATAAATCCCTATAAAATCATAAAATTCCTAAGTATTAAGTGGACAACCCACTAACTATCAACCCCTACATCAACCTAATGAAGCCCGTTGTATATTGTAGTCATGTTTTAACCCACCCTGATATATTGTTACTTTTTATGTTTATGTTGGCAATTCACTGCTATTAATGGCAACCCCAATTGTACTTTTTAAAACATGTTATTACTTATTAAAGATTTAAAGTAAGTATTACTCCTTAAAGTCTATTATTACAATTTCAAATAGCTTATTATTATTTCAGCAAGTGGCTTGTAAAATAATAGGCCTAATCCATTTAATGGACTGGTTCCAAGCACTGTTTGGATGGGTTTGGTTTCAAAATAAATTGGGACCGATTAAATTGGATTGGTTTGGTTTCAAAATAAATTAGAACCAATTAGGTTGGATTGGTTCAGGACTAGCCCTGAAACCAAACCAATCCAACCCATGAACACTTCTACTCGAAACCTTCTAGAAATCCACATGCCTAATTTGAGTAGCCGAAAGATGATAACATGGAACGTGCAAACCAAACAAATACAGATATCACACTAGCATGTTTTACCTCCTAAAGAAAAATTACTTCATCCGTCATACTTCCATACGATAATATAATAGTATTCTTGGTGATATTTGAGCAAAATGAATAATGATGAATTTCCAGAATTAGCAATTTAACATAGATTCATATATGTTTTTGTGTGTGGTGTGTGTAGAGAAAGTACACGGGTTTAATGTACCTGGCAATTTGGACTGAGTTTCTGAATTTCTTTCATTATCCTCAAGGAATCATCACGGAAACCATCCTGCAGAAGTACAATTTTTTATATCAATAGAATGTTCAGGACATATTCTAGTTTTATGGTATTTATACTACAAGGCAATCAAACTATGTGCCCTTGACCTAATCAACAAATCTTATGATAAATAAGAGGAACGTTTCCAAAACCTTTTAATAATATTACAATAACAATATTCTCAACTTTCTCAGGTTACCTCTGCAAGCATTTGATCAGCCTCGTCAAAAACAAGGATCTTTAAACGACCTGACGCCCAGTTTCTTAAGTGACATCAATTTCTTTATTGTTCCAGGAGTACCAATCACTACTTGCACCATAATTGGTGCCCGCTTTGCTATTGAGAGGGTATCTCTGCTATCCATTGGTACAGCACATTCTGAACTAATTCCCGTGTATTTCCCCATTTTCCGAAGAACTTCTATATTCTGTTATTTTTTAATCTCTCGTCAGTAACAAAACAGCACAAAAATTATCACAAAATTGTTATCATTTGAAAGAAAAAATGAAGCAAAGAAGCTGACCTGAATAGCCAATTCTCTTGTCGGACAAATGCAGAGTGCTTGAGGAGCTTGCTGCTTAGGATCAACACGACTCAACATCCCAAGCACAAAACAAGTCGTCTTACCTGAACCATTATGCGCCTGAGCGATCAAATCTTTGTATGGAGGAGTTAAAATCATTGGCAAACTGACAGCTTGAATTTTACTAGGCTTTTGGAATTTCATCTCAATATACAAACCCTTCACCAGCTCCAGGTGAAAGATTCAATTCTTCAAAGGTTTTAGCTGATGTATACGGAGTATCACCAGAAGTGACCTACACAAAAGAAAATAAAATAAAGCTCAACTTTTTTTCTCTTTTTCTTTTTCTATCCTGCAATTCGTATAAACCAAACAAATATAAATGCTGTGAGAACCTTAATTCCTAGTCAGAAAGGTGATACTATCAAAAAAGTGGAAAAAAAAGGAAGGTTGGGCCTTCTGAATTAAGCACGATAATGCTACGCAACTTAGTTAAAATCAATTCTCGAAACCAAAATCAAATCCTTTTGTTATTTAGTTGTTCTTCTATATACCCTAAATTTTACATAAAACAGCAATTCGCAAAGAGAAAAAGAGATCTTACTGCTTGGATATTAGAGTCTTCGGGTTCATCCAGGAAGTTATTGACCTTTTTGCTCTCATCGATTGTTAAAGAATCAACGTTTAGTGCAGAAGGTTGAACTATCCTCATCTTTCGTTGCTTCTTGATTTTCTTCTTCTTCGGCTACGTCAGCCCACCTTGGCTTGCTATCCACCGATGGAGTGGAGGTGACGGTGGTAGCGGAGGTATTGGCAGCGGTAGCGGATTCAGTTGAATCGGCCATTGCAACTGGAAGTGTGCAGAATTGAGTGCGAAAAATAGAGAAGGGGGGCGAGAAGCTTAAACAGAGATGTAAAGGAGCAGGGACGGATTCAGAAGTTCCTCTTGGAAAAAACCATATAGGACCAATTTTACCAACATAATTTGAAAATAGGTTATTTCTTGAAAATGGGCCAAATTTATCGTATACCACCACGTCATCCCGCCACACCAAGAAAAACAACAAATAATAATAATAATAATAATGACAGTAACTTCGTGAGTCAAACTCACGAAATTACTGTCTAATAAACAGTACAAATTACTATTTACTGAGCAGTACACAGGATACTTTTCACTTTTTTTTTAATCTTTTTTCAAAATTAAAAATAAAAATATATGAATAGCAACTTCGTGAGTCCAACTCACGAAGTTACTATTTAATTTTTTTTCCTTTTTTTATTTCTATAATATCCCTATAAAATTGATAAAATTTTGGAAATATTTTTTATTTTTATCTTGAAAAAATTTATCCTAATATCACAATCACAAAAAAATAAAAATAACAATAACGTTGTAATTTCAACCCACGAAATTACTATTGTTATTTTTATAATTTTTTTTACCCTTTTTCCATAAACAAATTAAAAAAATACATATACAGTAACTTCGTGAGTCTAACTCACGAAGTTACTATTCAATTTTATTTTATTTTGGCCATAAATACAAACTTTATTTATTTATTCCTTGTAATTTTTTTTAATTTTTTTTGTATAACAGCAACTTAGTTTTATTTTTTTATTTTTTATTTTTTTACTACCTTGTAAATGCATGTTTTTTTTGTACCATGCATACATGATAAATTAAAGGTACTCTTCTATGCATTTTTTTTTTTTTTCTTGTACCATACGGCTTTTCAAATCATGCATTGTTTTTTTCTCCCACTTGCTTAGAGAGAATAAGTAACATGTTTTATTTTTTCCTGCTTCATTTGCTTGCTTTGTTTTTTTTCTTTCCTTTACCTGTAAAACTTTGCATGCCATTCCTTTTTCTTCTTTTTTTGCATGCTTTATTTTGTTTCCTTTCCTTTACCTGTAAAATACTTCATACCATTTCTTTTTCTTTTCTTTTTTTGCACGCTTTGTTTGTTTCCTTTCATTTACCTGCAAATTCTGCATACCATTCCTTCTTTTTTTTTTTTTTTTTTTTGCCTCTGCATGTAACAATTTTGTTGCTCCTACACCCGTGAAACATCTTTCTTCACTTTCCATAAATCATTATCATTCTCGCCCATTCTTGCTCGTTCTCACATTATTCTTATGCATAAACCCTTTCTCACCTTCAACAAATTAAAATTTCTCACCTCAAACTTATACAAGTATCATTTATCTGCACTTTCTATATTCATCACCATTTTCTCACTTTCTTCAACACACAAGTTCTACCTTATTTATTTTCTAACTTCACTTCACCTTCAAACTTTAATTTTATTTTTCTAGAGATCTATTTCATTTCTTTCTCTCAATTACTCACGTTCATTCCTTGTCCATCACTCACAGAAGAGAGGTATATTTTTGTTACATTAATAAAAATTAATATTGTTATTTTGGAATTTTATTATTAGATATTTTATTTACTCACAACAAAATTATTTCATTAATAGGACATTTTCTCAATTTTTCTCAAGTGATTGTATTCATTCCTTATCCACCACTCACACGAAGGTACTTTCTTGTTACATTAATCTTAGTTTTTAGTTATAATTACTTTAAAGTTTATAAACAGTGATATTGTGATTAACAGTTTTTTAGTTTTAGTAGAAAATTTATAAAAGTAAATAATGAAAATTTTATTTTATTATTAGTAGATATTTTATCATAATAAATGAATATGTTAAAATAATTAATTAGTGATAACGAGTAGATATTTTTTTAGGCAATATATTGCTATGACTTTTAGGTAAATTGATGGTGGCAAAGTAATTTTTATATAGTTTTGTTAGAAAAGTAATGAAAATAAATATTATTATTAGATAGTTTACCATAACAGGAAATTAATAATGTAATTTTTATGTAGTTTTTATAAATATAGTAATTTTTATGTAGTTTTGTTATTATTACATATTTTATGAAAATAATTTTTATAATTTTCATAATTTTTATGAAAATAAATATTATTTTATTTATTTATTATTATTACATATTTTATCATAACAGGAAATTAACAATGTAATTTTATATATTGTTTTTATTAATAATGTAATTTTTATGTATTTTTGTTAGAAAGCAATGAAAATAAATATTTTTATTTATTTTTATTATTATTAGATATTAGATATTTTATCATAACAAGAAATTAATAATGTAATTTTTTTATATAGTTTTTATAAAATGTATTTTTTTATGTAGTTTTGTTAGAAAAATAATAAAAATAAATATTGTTATTATTATTATATATTTTGTCATAATAAGAATATGTTTAAATAATTAATTAGTGATAACAAGTAGATATTTTTTTAGGCAATATATAGCTATGACTTTTGGGTAAATTGATGGTGGAAAAGTAATTTTTATATAGTTTTGTTAGAAAAGTAATGAAAATAAATAATAATAATATTATTATTAGATAGTTTATCATAACAGGAAAGTAATAATGTAATTTTTATGTAGTTTTGTTATTATTACACATTTTATGAAAATAATTTTTATAATTTTCATAATTTTTATGAAAATAATATTATTTATTATTTATTATTATTACATATTTTATCATAACAGGAAATTAACAATGTAATTTTATATTGTTTTTATTAATAATGTAATTTTTATGTATTTTTGTTAGAAAGCAATGAAAATAAATATTTTTATTTATTTATTATTATTAGATATTAGATATTTTATCATAACAAGAAATTAATAATGTAATTTTTTTTATATAGTTTTTATAAAATGTATTTTTTTTATGTAGTTTTGTTAGAAAAATAATAAAAATAAATATTGTTATTATTATTATATATTTTGTCATAATAGGAATATGTTTAAATAATTAATTAGTGATAACAAGTAGATATTTTTTTAGGCAATATATAGCTATGACTTTTGGGTAAATTGATGGTGGAAAAGTAATTTTTATATAGTTTTGTTAGCAAAATAATGAAAATAAATAATAATAATATTATTATTAGATAGTTTATCATAACAGGAAAGTAATAATGTAATTTTTATGTAGTTTTGTTATTATTACACATTTTATGAAAATAATTTTTATAATTTTCATATTTTTTATGAAAATATATATTATTTTATTTATTTATTATTATTACATATTTTATCATAACAGGAAATTAACAATGTAATTTGTATATTGTTTTTATTAATAATGTAATTTTTATGTATTTTTGTTAGAAAGCAATGAAAATAAATATTTTTATTATTATTATATATTTTGTCATAATAAGAATATGTTTAAATAATTAATTAGTGATAATGAGTAAATGATAAAATAAAATGTGATTAGAATTAGAAATTTACTTAATTTAGTTATTAGAAAATTTATGATTTGTGTTACTAAGTCAATATTTCTACATGTTTTAATTAATTAGTGTTACTAAGTTAATATTTCTACACGAACTCCAAGTCAATATTTGTTCATAATTATTATATTTAGTGTTTTTGTGGTAAATAAGGTAGTAATCTAATGTTAATTTGAGACTTTGAAGGAACAAAGCACATCATGGATCACATAACGATTATGTGTTACATGAATGGTAAGATCACAACTAGGTCAAAAGGTGTTGAATATAATTTACCTCCCGTTAAATGTATTCGGATGCCTATGGGTATCAATTATGTTCGATTTCATGGTCGCTTGTGCAAAGGCCTAAAGGTTGACCAGAGAACTGAGTACCTCAGCATCATTTGTCGATTTCTGAATGCATCTAATAATTCAACATGGTACAGTCCAATTAAAGTAAATGATGATGATGATTTGGAAGTCATGTTCGGAACATGCTAGTATGCAAGGTTCCTGGATTTTGTTTAGAGCTATACTTGGAGAAAAACACAATTCAGGATATGCTGGGACCTATAGATTTTGGTCATGGCGTATCTTCATCATTTCCTAATGTATATGCCTCAGAAGATAGAGTTATAGAGACTCAATCAAGAAATGCTGGTAGTATACAAAACTTATCGGTGCTGATGAAATCATAGTTGAGAGATATGCACGAGCGTATATATTGCAACTTATCGGTGGATTTTTATTTGCCGATAAGTCTCAGTCCCGTGTACATTTGATGTGGTTACCTCTGCTACAAAATTTTGATCATATTGCACATTATAGTTGGGGTAGCGCATGTCTGGCTTGGCTGTATAGAGAGATGTGTCATGCCAGTAGAACAAATGTCACTGATCTTGCTGGTGCAGTGATTTTGTTATAATTATGGGCATGGGAGAGGACTATCGATGATGGCTCCAATGAGAGATGGGCGATGCCATTTGATTCTACTTCTTCATTATGTACAAGGTAAATTTGTTTATTTGTTTCATGTCTTACTTGATTATGTTCAAGGTAAAGGTCTTGGTATTATTATGATGATTATTAATTTATTTACTTTATAATTGTATATGGTGGGCTAATTTTTGTGTCACTAAAATTACCTCACACTCTGTGAGATGGTACAGACGAACGCTAGATGAGATGTCACAAGATCAAGTTACATGGGTTCATAATTAAGAATATATTCATATAGTTCATTACCATGTTATAACATTAGAATCATATTATTTTTACATTCATGTTACATTTACTATCATTTTCATTTTTCTTATTTTACAGTTTCTATGGATGCCATATAATGCATAGGGTGATGGCATCCCTCCCACCTTATTGTTTGAACGAGCGAGATATATAGGTGCTCAACTGTTCCTTTAATTTGTTTTAATATTGTAGAGCACCACATGGCAGACAGGGTGATGTGTCAGTTTGGTTATATTCCGATCATACCAGAAAATCCATATAGTGATGTTGATTTGCATATGACTGACCTTAGGACACTGTAGAAATACAGATTATCGTCTAAGATACGCTGCCTACATTAATGTTTGGGGTATGAGGCGAACTTTTGTTGTGAATGGACAACCATCTTATAGTCAACTTGTTTCACCAGATTACATGCAGTGGTATTAAAGGTTTGGTATGCAATTTTTGACACCATATGGTCGTCATTAGAGATTTCCTACTTATCCTCATAATTCAACAAGTAGCCTCACCATCGCATAGTCACTCTCAGGCTCCTACCCCCTCATGTGCATATGCTGGTCCATCATCTTCATTACATGCATATGTCGGTCCATCATTTTCTTCACATGCATATGATGATCCGTCGTCTTCTCATATTCCATCTGTGTCACATGCGTATGCTGGTCCATCATCTTCCCATGTGCCGGATTACACTACAGATGATGTTTATCGACCATCTATAGCACATTTGGGTAGCCCATCTCATGACATAAATGCATCGCCGATCCCAAATATGTTTCAATATGGTACTACTTCCAGAGTCATATAGAGCACCCATCCCACATACATATGACATAGGTATGAGAAGTATAACACAGTTACATACAGACTATATTGGATGGCATATGGACGCTGAGGATCTCGCTGGATATAATGACGACGGTGGCAGTGGACCAGGTGGTGATGAGACAGATGACCTAGGTCATGTCACACAACAAAACATGTCGCGTGATATAGCTCCAAGAAGGAACCCTGCTAGAAATAGGAGACCTCCGCCTTGTGGTACTCATTCACGAAGGAGATGAAATTAATATAAAATATTGTACATCTCACAACACAGTTTGGATATTTTTATTTCCTAATTTTATTATAATTTGGATTGTTTAATTTCTTAATAATTCAATCTTCGATGAAATTAAATTTACAAAACAATACTAATTTTTTTAAAAATAATTTAGGGATTAAATGCATCTATTATTATAAAAAATAGTACACTAATTACTTTACCCAAAAAATTGTTAATTTATGTGATAAAAACAAAGAAAAAAAATATACTCACTGATAAAGGGAATATGATTTTACCAAGAAATGATTTTATCAAGAAAAAATTATTAATTTATCCATTATTGTCTTACTAAATATATAGATTAAATAAATAAAAGGGAGAAAATAAAATAAAAATAAATGAATAGTAACTTCGTGTGTTAGGCTCACTGTTTATGTGTTTTTTTTTTTTTTTTGAAACATGGTAAAAATTTTCAATCGACTAAAAAAAAAATTACAAAACAAACAACAGTAACTTCGTGTATTGGGATCATGAAGTTAGTGTTCATTTTTATTTTTTATAGTTGTAATTTTGGGGTAAATTTTATCAAGATAAATAAAAATACAAAAAAAAAACTATTCATATATTTTATATTTTTGAAAAATGATAAAAAAAATTTCTTACTTAAGAAAAAAATAATAATTTTTTCTTCCCAAACAAAATTATAAAAAAAAAATTAAAAAAAAAAGATGAACAGTAACTTCGTGAGTTGGACTCACGAAGTTACTATTCATATATTTTTATTTTTTAATTTTGAGAAAAGATAAAAAAAAAAGGTGAACATTATCCGTGTACTGTTAAGTGATGTTCACTTTTTTTTTTTTGGTGTGGCTGATGTGGCGGGATGACTTGGCGGTGATATGAAAAATTTGGTCCATTTTCAATATTAGTTTTAAAAATGGCCTATTTTAAAATTATGTTTGTAAAATTGGTCCATTATATGGTTTTTTCCAGTTCCTCTTACTAAGGAACTCAGACAAAGGTGAATATTTTTATTTTTTTATTTTTGAATAAATTCAACTCATCTCCTATAACATTTACTGAAATAACACATGAGTCCAAAATTTAGGTAAGTTGATACCCTTTTCTTATAATAAATTAAAATTAATGTTGTTAGTATATAATCATCGGAAAATACTACAACTCCCTGACTTGATCTCCAAAACACTAAAAAGTACCATTTTTCTTTTCTTTTTTTCAAATGAATCCTAAATATGAAAAAAAAATTATAAGTTTCTCTACTTTTTTAATTTTTTTTAAATATTAATACATTGTTTCTAAAATTAATAAGATTTTTTTAATTATTTTATTTTATAGTGATTAATGCGTCTTATAAAATCAGAGCATATTATTAATTTTTTACAAATTTTTATTATTTAATTGGTGATAGTATCATAAATCTATTAATTTTCAAATGTTATGTTATCTCCTTTCTAATTCTTTAGTACAATGTGTGGAAGTGATAAAAAAAAAAAACAATTTAAAGCATAGAATTTTGAAATTAATTTTAATAGTATAACTAATTAGTACTTAAAGAATAAAATCTTTTAAAACTAACAATATGTTTTCATTTTCTCCTTCATATTTATCGTAAAAGAATTTTTTAAAAATTATATAAATCAATTGTATATTTTTTTACGAGTGCTTGTATTTATCTTTAATTAAATTGATATAAATTTTTATAGGTTTAGATGGTTCATATCATAAATAAAAAAGAAAAAAAATCAAACTTTATTTTATCAAATATTCAAATTTTATTTTATAAAATTTTTAACCTTAGTTTACTTATAGATGTGTAGCTTTTTTTTATTTAATAAAATAATATGCAAAAGTTAAGACAATTGAGGTTACATGTGATTTGATATTTATTTAATAAAATAATATGCAAAAATTAAGACAATTGAGGTTACATGTGATTTGATTTTTAGAAAGAAATAAGAAAGTTAAACAATAGAGAAAACTATAAAAGAAAAATCAGAATTTAGGACTCAAATAGAAAAAATTAAAAATAACTCCTTTTAACATTTTGAAGATAAAATCAGGGTTTTTAGTTTTTTTTTTTTTTTTTGAAATATTTTTTATAACACTTTTGACTTTCATATATTAGAGCGGAGAAAGTATCGATTTTTCAAAACTTTGACTTTAGTATTAATTTTAATAAACTGTAGAGAGATGAATGAAATTTACTGCTTTTTTTTTTTTAAGGGTTCATTTGGATGTGGTAACGGAGGGAGAGGAAAATTGAGAGTTCATATTTTTCTTGATTTGTGAATTTTTTATAAAGAAGTGAGAGAAAATAGGGGCATCCCATCATTCCTCTAAATCACTATATTTTTTTTTTCTTTTTAATTTTGATAATTTATTCAAATTAAAAAATTTGGAGTAAAATAAAATGATATATTATATTCTATTTTTTGTTTGATGTATCTTATAATTAGGGATGGCAATCTATTTAGTTAAAACTACATTTGGTTAACATATAATTTATAAATTTGGATTTCATTAAAATTAAAATTAAAATTATATTTCTAATATTTTGTCATCATGTTGAATAATTTTAACGATAGTCGTTGTTGTCGAGAGTTGATGACTATTATTAGTCATCTCTAATAGTCACCTATGATGGTGGTCATTATGTCAACCATTTCCTATAGTGATGGTCATCGTTTTATCGATGCCAGTCGTGTCTCTATCTCTAACATTGACCATAATCTCTGGTGATAGTAATTGGTGTGTTTGGCAATTATAGTTTTTTATTGTTATGGTAATTGTCTTCAATAGAGAGGTTTGTCTGTCTCAAATCATTTTTATGTGATGGTAATCATCATAATTGTAAGATGGTGACATCGTTGCCAGTGCATAGTGTTAGGCAACAGGCAAGAGAGATGACCGTCAGCCAAGTATGATATGCCACACTATCTAATATCAGTATGTATAAAATTGATTTATAATAAAAATTAATTTAAATTAACTTTTTTAAGATTTACTCATAAAAAATTAGATATGAAATTTTATAAAAAATTGAGTTAGAGAATTAAAATCTCAATTATAATTTATATGCTAAAGTTACAAAATTGAAATTTCACAGTTCAATTTCTAATTTCAATTTTGTGCATATCAGAATTGCATGAAAGCTGTCCAATTTGCAGTTGGCAGATCTGAAAAATTTCTATTGTCACTAGTCAACATCGTGATTTCGCAGAGGAAAGTATGTTGCACCATCCTATAATGAAGCTGAAGCACAACTTTGTAATAGTAGAAACACTAGGGTTAATAGGTGAACTAAAGGAAAAAACTATAAAATAATTTTGTTTTTGTCTTTTAGTTTATTTGTAATATATCTAATAATAATTGTGGTATGTATATCAATATTCAAACACTATTGCATTATATTTTTATGTATTTTTCTTTTTTGCATTTTTAGATGTTATTGGGCCTTTAGGTCTTCATATGTACAAAAACACTATTTTTCGGCTGTTAACATATTTTGGGCTTAATATAAGTATAGGCATCTTGTTTGGACTTCAAAATGAGTATAAACAATTTTATTTTTGAGATACAAATAAAAGCAAGCCCAACCGTAAACACCCACTAGACCAAAACAGATTGACCTGATGCACAAAAATAGTTCCCTGGATAGCTTACAGAGGTAAGCACGAGTTCAAGCTCAGAATATTATCTTTAGAATGTTATGATATGGGCACGATATTTCATATCATAATATTATGATGTTCGAGTTCAGAATGTATGTTTATTGCTGAATAGATACGCTCACAATGTTCCATGCTGCAATATATAAGATATCCCGTATACATTTTCATTTTTACTAATAAGAAAAAAAAAAGAATCATGAGTTTGAACTCCGATATATTTTAACCATCCATGGAAGATAAATGATAGATAACAATATAAGATTCTATACCCGTATTGGGTACGAAATTAAAACTTGTACTAGCCCATACCCGTCTAGTGCTATTATTAACTTTTGTTATTATAAATTTCGTAAAATAAATAAATAAATAAAAGAAGCTTTATGTACAATTAAGTTAGAGCTTTATTTCATTTAAATGAGAAAATGATTGATTATGTGATTTTTTTTGTATTGTTGTGGTAAATAAATAAGAAATTATTGTTTTTATTATCTAATCTGATCCTAATTTATAGTAAAAAGTCAAGTGAGAGTTTAAATATTTTTCAACGGGTAAAATAGTGTAATACTATTTTACCTACAATAAATAAATAACGAATATGGATGAAGGAAAGCGGATACTTAGTGGGTTTGGCCACACCCATCCCTAAATATAATTGAAATCAAAATTAATCTGAGTTGGAATAGCAAGTCCTTTAAACAAGATAAATAAATCATAAAATTGGTATTTGAAAAGCAACTAATTCAAATATAACGAGAAGTTCATAAAAAGTTTGAAATTCAATTTTTTAAATATATATTTTTTTCTTTTTCTAGCACAAGAATAAAGTTGTTATAATGATGAATTTCATAAAGAAAAGAAAAAAGAAAGTTTCCTACTGAAACGGAATCCATGACTTGAATATTTTATTTTTGTTTGGGTTGGCTGAATGGGAAAGAAAACAGAAAAGTTGAAAATTATTACAAAAAGATAAAAAAGTAAAACAAAAATAGCTTAGTTTCAGGCAAAGGTGACGTGTCGTAAGGGGGTCTTTGATTTTTGTCTGAGATCACAGAGTACGGCTAGCACAACTCCTTTTAAGTTGGTGGGACCTCTTTGCTTAACTAATAAAGTTTGAGTGATTGTAGTAACCGCAGACTACGCGTGTAATACGCAGTCGTATTTAGTCAAGAAAAGCGTGTTTGCTGTGGTGTGAACCCGGCTCAAAGGCTTGGACTGCTGACTGCAGAGTCTGCATAGTGTGGGACAAAAAGGACATCCCCTTCTCAATAATTTTTTTTTTTAAAGCAAAAAATTGAAAAAAATAAGCGCCAAGAGATCACTCGAATTTATTCTAAAACAGAAATTAACTAAATTATTTAACTGAATTAAGAGAGAGACATCTACTTAATTGTGTTTATTTAAAAAAATGCAATTATATATTTATTTTTTAAATAAATAATTTTGTGACTTTCTATTTTATTATTAATAATTTTTCATTTTCATATCTAATTTGATTTAATCTTAGTTTAATTTGAATTTGATATATGATGAATAAATTGACACCAATTTTACACAATTTTTGACAACTTTTTTACATATGCTTTTTTTAAAAATAATTATTATAATTTCATTTTATATTGACCCATTTATTTAGAGTCAAGTCAACCAACAACCACCATGTTTCTTTTGTATTTTTTTTTCCAACAAGTCAAGTCAACCAGCCATATTTATTTAGTATTTGTTTCCCTATCAATGCATAATATGATTATTGATTAGAAGTTTGACAGCTTTTGTAAGATTTTGATAGACAACAGGAAAATGACGGATGGGATGCTAATTTAATTGATTAAAATGAAAATAATGGTATCGTTCAAATCAGTAGAGATATATATATTTTATAATAATAAATTTTTTTTTTTTATAAATAAATAAATAAATATTCAATGCTAGTTGATTTAATGATAAAATTTTATTGTTTTGTATATCAAATTGGATCAAATTTTATTTTCACTAAGGATAGAAGGTTTATGAGAATTAGAAATGAAGATAACGACTTTCCATTAAGTAACTTAAATGACTAATAGGCTTCTTATGAATTAAAAAATTAAAATGAAAGATTTTTGTAAATTTTGTAAATTTTGTAAATTGTTTGAAATATTAAGATTTTAAATTGAATTAAAATGTTCATAAATTTTTAATTACAAATTAAATGATATGTTTTTGACCTAACTAAAAATTTTAGAATAAATAATATATTTTTAATTTGACTAGAAAAATTAATTAATTAATGTATGAGCAATCACTGCTTGAAAGAACTTTATTAATATGCTTTTATATTTTTAGAATATTAATACATCAATTATTTAGGAAAAATGTTTTAACAAAAAGAAAAGTGGAAAGAAAGAGACAGTTTAGCCCCTTGTTTTAGAAGCCGCTCGATTACCTTATAAGCATGTGCCACCGCCTGTGGCTGGAACCGGAGTGCCCAATGGCCAATTTTTTGCTCTTACTGCTAATCTAATCTGAAACAGCTTACTTGCAGTTAATCAGCAGCTCTCTCTCTCTCAATGCACAAAAGCAAGTACCGAGCGCGATCTTTCCCATTAAATTCTCTCTGAGAAATCAAACCCAAAATAACTTCCAAAATGCGGGCTTTCTTTCTCATGGCCTTAGCCGTGGTCTTAGTCACAGTGCTGGTACCCGTGTCGGTGGTCTACAGTAGCTTTCCGGCGAGTCTTCTCACTCTGGAACGGGCTTTTCCTCTTAGTCACCGTGTGGAACTCGAAACTCTCAGAGCTCGTGACCGAGCCAGGCACGCTCGAATCTTGCAAGGTGTGGTGGGTGGTGTCGTCGACTTCTCAGTTGAAGGGACCTCTGATCCTTACCTCGTTGGGTACGGGTAATTCAAGCACCTCGGTTTCTTTCCTTTTTCCTTTTGATTTCTCATTTATAGTTTTTTAATGCGCCGGCATTCATTGCCTTGTCTCAAACTGGATTAAAGTTATCAACTTCTTGACGTCCATGTTAATCATTTGCCTTCTTTTTTTTTTCCTGCATTTATTATGCACTCATGTAGGTAATTTATTTTATGCTGGATTTTTCTAATGCCCCATTTGGTTGCCAAGAAAGTCATTAACGAGCTCAAAAAAAAAAAAACTAAATAATAAACTTCTTGGGTTTTCTGGTTTTGGCAATTGGCAACCATTTGGAGATTCCACGAGAATTGATGGGATTCTTCAAATCTTAAAGTATTTGTATAACTTCACCATTAATTGTTGGTATTTGATGTTTTGAATTCGTTTTTTGTTCTTTGGACTTCCTTCTCTTTCAGTGCTAGTGGATCTTTGGAAGTTTGTCATATCTGTCTTCGTTTTGTTTCGGTGATATTCACACGCTCTTTAGATTTAAGCTTACTAACTATCTCATAGATGTCAGGCAAAGAAAAAAAATAAAAAAAATCTTATAACTGAGTAGTACGTAGACTAACTTTATTTCTAAATTGCACTTTCTTGTTTTTTTTTCAGGCTATATTTTACAAAAGTGAAGCTCGGCTCTCCTCCAAGGGAATTTAACGTGCAGATTGATACTGGAAGTGAAATTTTGTGGGTTACCTGCAATTCTTGCAGTGATTGTCCTCAATCTAGTGGACTAGGAGTAAGATTCTGTTATAATCAGTTCTTTGTACTGTAGTATGCTTGGGGGATAAAGAGACAGTTCAGAACATGTCTTGCTCATTTTTGTTCTGTCTTACAGGTTGCGCTTGATTTCTTTGATGCTGCCAGCTCATCTACTGCTGCCCTGGTCCCCTGCTCAGACCCAGTGTGTTCTTCTGCAGTTCAAACTGCAGCAAGTGAATGCTCTTCTCAGAGTAATCAGTGCAGTTACTCCTTCAAATATGGAGATGGCAGTGGGACATCAGGTTATTATGTATCTGATGCACTGTATTTTGACACGATCCTTGGACAGTCTTTGATTGCTAATTCTTCGGCTACCATCATTTTTGGGTAAGCTGTTTTGACTTTTAGGAAAATGGTGTCTACATTCAATATGGGATTGGAAACAATCATTAAGAGTTTAAGATGAAGGGCAGAGATGAATCAAAGAGCCAAGGAAGAATTCGGATTATCAATAGCATACAGTAGCATAAATCTTTATTTGAATTTCGATATAAAGATAACTATAGTGTGTTCCACAGTTGCAATTAGTAATGGTGTGCAATTTCCTTGTCAATGTGTTTATATTCAACTATATATGGGATGGTAATGGGACTATCTTCAATCATTAATAGCTTCAAATAGTTTTTTTTCCTAATAATCCCAGATTGATGTTCATTTGAAAATTTTCTGTTGAGGTTAACTTTTGTGGATGATTGTGTTGGCAACAGGTGTAGCACCTATCAGTCCGGAGACTTGACTAAGACAGATAAAGCAGTTGATGGAATTTTTGGGTTTGGCCCCGGGGCTCTGTCTGTCATTTCACAATTGTCATCACGAGGAGTAACACCCAAAGTGTTCTCTCATTGTTTAAAAGGACAGGGGAATGGTGGAGGCATACTAGTTCTTGGTGAGATTTTGGAGCCAACTATTGTTTATAGCCCACTTGTCCCGTTACAGTATGTTCTCTCTTCTGCACTGCTTTTTCTATTCTACCTTTGTGTGTGTGTGTGTGCTGGAGAATTATTTATTCCAGCTTTGCAATCACGTCATGAAGCAAATCTACATTTATTTCATGTTTTGCATTGGGAAGCTCACAAAATTAGACACTCGCATGTATCTGATTATAACAACTTCTGGGGTATTTACTAAGGGAATCACGCTGGATAGTATTACTCAGTGGGTTCACTTCCAATGTCCTTTTGGGTAGTACATTTCCATGTACCTTGGTGAACAGTATTACCTTTAAATATTGACTATGCATGACCACAAGAGAAGAATCATTCTTTTCCATTTAAAATAAGAAATACTTATCCTTCATTCTACATAGGCTGGTGGATGCCGTAGTTAGGAGAGGTGGCTTAGTGCAGGGGTTAAACGAAATAGAGGGATACCAAGAATTACATGGAGAGAAGAGTTTGAGAAGGATATGATTGCTCTGTGTGTCACTAAAGTGATGCCTTGGATTGATGCGAATGGAGGAACAGGATTCATATAGCCAACCCCAACTAGTTTGAGAGTTAAGGCTTAGTTGAGTTGACTTATCCTTCATTCTGCAAGATTAACTTGCATTTTTGTGGCAAGTACTCCTTGTGGATAAGAGAGTAGTTTGAATTCAATAATGATGTCAAACCCCTGCCCCACCAGAAGTAATGTGGATTCAACCTTGCAAATGTTTATAAATATTTAAGTTATGCCTGATAGTTTCTTGTTTTATTTCTGTAATGCCAACCCCTGCCCCATCAGAAGTAATGTGGATTCAACCTTGCAAATGTTTATAAATATATAAGTTATGCCTAATAGTTTCTTGTTTTATTTCTGTAATTGACTTTCTTGTAATGGAAATGAGGGTAATATTCTGTTGCCTGAAATCTTTTCTTTGGCTTTGTTCTTATCATCAGATAGTTTTCAATTTTATATGAGAAAATGGATCCTTATGTGGCAGTAAATTTGATGACTGCTTTAATCAAAATATTTCAGGCCTCATTACAACTTAAATCTAAAAAGCATAGCTGTCAACGGGCAACTGTTGCCAATTGATGCAGCAGTTTTCGCAACTTCAAACAACCGTGGAACCATAATTGACACTGGAACAACGTTGGCATACTTAATAGAAGAAGCTTATGATCCTTTTGTCAATGCTGTAAGTTTTATTCCCTTTTCCCTTGCTGTTTAGGAAATATTATACTATCATCTTATTGCATCAAAGATGTATTTTTTCTAAATAATCCTCTATGGTAAGTTTAAAATGCCCTACTAATCAAAGGAATAAATTTTATAAAATGCCCCTCTCAGCACTTGAAAGTTTATTATAATAGGTAGCCTTGCCTAAAGACAGAAAAACTGTCTCAGTTAAGAAGCCAAAGTTGCTACCATGGAGACTTCTCATTTTAACTTTGGTGTGGTCAATCAAAACCCCCATGAATTAGATTTCTATAAAACATCTTCTTCATAGTGATTTAATTTCATCGTTTATTCCATGATCACAAGTCGATTTATTTTCTAAGATGACAGTAGTATATTATTCCAATAAATTCCAAGAGTATCTTCTGCTTCCTCCTCCTGTGTGTGTCTTTTTTTCTTTTTTCTTTTTTTGTGAGGTATTGAAGTTGGTTTTCTTATTGTATGTCTAGATAACTACCACAGTCTCTCCCTATGTGAAACCCATCATATCGAAAGGAAACCAGTGTTATCTGGTGTCTACCAGGTTAGTTGTGTAACTTTATATTAGAAGTAAAGATCTTGAATTTCTGTTTCATATTGTAAAAGTTTTTTAATTTTGTTACATATCTTCTCATAACCTCAATGAAACAAATGTTCATTTTGTACACAGTATGAGTGAGATATTTCCTTCAGTCAGTTTGAACTTTGAGGGTGGGGCATCGATGGTGTTAAAGGCAGAAGAATACCTTGTGCATTATGGTTTCCTCGTAAGTGTTTCCATTTGTCTTTTTAGTGAAGTTCTTACAGTCTCTGTTGACTGTGGGATTAAGATTTAAGAGTAACTCTTCTGAAATGCATGCCAGTGCTTTTAGCTCAATGTGTCACTTTGTTTATACAGGATGGTGCTGCAATGTGGTGCATCGGTTTCCTGAAGGTGCAGGAGGGGGTTAGCATTTTAGGAGGTAAGAGTTTCTTTAAATTGACCATGGTATGTGAGAACTTGGTTGAATAGAATAACACTTATCTCTGACCCTGGAGTCCTGAATATGTCTTGTTGCATCTCTGGTATATAGGTAGTGCTGTAATGTGCTGACATTCAATTGGCATTCATGGAAATGTAGCTTTAGCAGCACTTCAAAGCCACATTTTGTTCCTGAAATGGTTGAAAACAGAAAAGCATTTGATAGGGCATTATGAATATTGGTTTTTGAAAATGTCTTAGAAACAGGCTTCAGGAAAAAGATCATCTTCATTTCTTTTTCCTAACAAATCCAGAAAAGGATTAAGGTTTTATTTATTATCATCTTTTCAATTTGTGATGAAGTTTCTGGTGATATGATTCAGTGATATGCTTTGACAGACTTTGAGTATGTTTTATACTTTCATGTGTGAAAAACTTTCAAATGACCTGTGTATTGCAAATTATCTACCTTTTCTGGTAAGCTATTATTAACATATGATATCCATTGGTTTTTTAATCGATCAAATGAAGTGGAACCTTTATTCTATACCGTATATTCTCCATATACACCTGTTTCAAGCAAGTTTATGGGGAAGGAGGAGGTTGGTGTTTGAGAAGTGCATGTTTCGATGCACGCAGAGTTGCATACATAAACAGTGATTACTAGAAAGGTAGTTTTGATGGCCTCATTGCTAGTGTGGTTGTTGAATATATACAAATTTTACATTTTGTCATGTTACTTGGGTGTAAGATTCAGAAGCTGTTGGTGTTTGTATGAAATGGGTTTCCACTGTTCTGAAGTTATCTCAAAACTAAAAATATAGACAGAAGTTGATTCCCTAGATTTCTTTGTAGTATTGAAGCCCCATTCTCCTTAGACCCTTGAGTTTAATGCCCTTGTCATATACTCGTTTGCAGATCTTATTCTAAAAGATAAGATATTTGTCTATGATTTAGCTCATCAACGGATTGGATGGGCTACCTATGATTGTAAGTTCACCATGATAACTTCTTACTTTGTGAATATTTGACCCACTATTGTGTCTTACATTCTTTTTACAACTATTCAGGTTCGTTGGCTGTAAATGTCTCTGTAACTACTAGCAATGATGAGTTTATCAATGCAGGACAGCTGAGTGTCAGCAGCTCCCGGCTAGACACTCTTATCAAGTTACTTCCTTTGAGCATTGTTGCTCTTTTGGTGCACATCATAGTGTTCATGGAGTTCCAATTTTTGTAATTTAAACCTCAGGTTCATAAACTCAATTCTTTTCCCCCTCTTATACATTTACACGGTTTCTGCCAATTTTTATATATTGTGATTGGCGAGCCTTTATGATATTATTGGGATGGGGGAGCAGTAGCTGTTTCAGTTCTGTGCTATACTGATCGTAGTTCTGGTTGCTTGCGGATGAGGTGTCTGCTATTCTTCTGATTGGAAACTTGGATCTTCTGGGCCATGTCCTGAGAAATGTTAAAATTGTATATTGTCCTCTGTACTGGATAATATGTATCATTATGTTGTAACCTTTGGGAGTTAGAACAGTTCAGTTGCAGTCACTGAGGTCTAATTAGGTTGGTGACTTGGTGTATAGAAAATTACAAATATGATGTGTTCTCCCAGTCATGAGTGGTATTTAGGTGTGAACTGTTTAGCAATGATATTCCTTTTTCCGTGATAATGTCTTAACTCTTAATCAAGCGAGCTTTTTTGTGACATCAATTGACAGCCCCCGCCCCTCATTTTTTCTTGTTTGGGAGTAGAGAATGCGAAGAAGTTTATGTTTGATTTGAATCACATAAACTTCTTGCATTCTATTTTCTATCTGGACATCATATATTTGTGATTGTTGAGTAATATTCATTTATCTTCTCTTAACGAGTGGAATTTGTTTATATTAAGAGATCATATTACAATTGTCAAGCATAGATCTTGTTCCAAAAAAAAAAAGTCATTTACATCAAAGAGTAGGCCCTAAATTCAATAATTGTTATGGACCAAAGTGGGAGGTTTTATTTTACAGTAACTTAGTGGTTTTTTGGTGGAATGAAGTGGAGTATGAGAGTAAAATAGTTTGAAACAAAGAAAGCAAATTAGAAAGAAAAAAAAATGTGAAAAAAAACAAGAAAATAGGGGAAAATATTAAATAAAGGGGGAGGGAAGGAAGAGGAGTGTGTGTCCGTGGATTTGGACGTCTCTTGAGAAGTTTGGCTGTGAAAGGATGCATGGCGATGGGCCCCACTAGATTAACCTTTTCCTACTCTCTCGCCGCTTGGCATTACATGCAGTTACTTTCCACGCGCCCTGCAGCTCACCAAACGAGCTCCATAACAAAACAGCGCCACACTATCTATTGGAAATAAAAAAAATTATATATAATAGTTAAATAAAAACTTCACATATTCTTGGTATTTTTGTTTAGGGTGCACGTGAATTGGTTAAACCTAATCGAATCACATAAAAAATTTTGGTTGATTTTGATTATATTTATACGCAGGTTAAAAATTAATTTTTTTAATTTCTTGGTTTTGGTTATTTTTTCCCTTCTCGGAATCAAATTGAAAATTTAATATTATTATTTTTAGAATATTATAATACATTATAAAATTACAACATATTATAATAAATTATTGTATTTATTTTAATGTTTTAGGTTTTTGGCCTAAACTTGTGATTTTTTATTAATTGATTTTGACTACAAATAATAAATTAGGCCTGACAGCTCAACTCAGACCTAATAATTAAAATCTAATTCAATTTGTTGGGTTGGTTTCGGATATTCTATATAAAAAAACTGAATGTGATTATGTTAATATAAAAACTGAATATTTGAGTTATTTATTTTTTGTCTCCAAAATTGTGTCAAACTGAACCATAGACATTCCTATTTTTTGCATGAATGCTATTTATTTATATTATACAATTGTTATCTAAAAATTAATTAGATGAGGTGACGGCACATCAATATATAATTATAACCCGTAATTCGACTCGTATGTCACCTAATATTTTGACACCACATCAGCTAATATATTTCATTTCTTTAAACCTCTTAAATGAGACAACTACTTAATTACAACTTATGCAACTTAAACTAACCCAAACAAAATATAGTTACATATTAAATCTTAACTGAAATTTAAAAAACAAATACTAGGTTTAGTTATTTAAGTAACAAACAAATTATATTTCTACACACATAGATATTTTTATTAAAAATTTCAAATACACCAAAAAGAAAAAAAATAAAATAATAATCCTTATAAAGTTTGATATTACAATTTAATTTTTTAGATTTACTATTGAAAGTTAAAATAAATAAACAAATTTCAAAATTTTATATTTGATAATCTACTAAATCAAGATTTTTGAAGTTTATAACATGTAGAAAATCAAAATGTAAGATTGAATGTGTGTGGAGAAAATAAAATTTGAATTATCAGTCACAAAAAACATTCAATTTCAAATCATATATAAAAAATTGAAAAAATTAAATAATTTTATTGTATGTAGAATTATTTGTTTTAATCTATTAAAATCCTAACAAACAGTAAGTTTAGATGAACAATTGTGAAAGAAAAAAAAAACAAAATGGAAGGGAGGTTCACTAGCAATAAAGGAAAAAATAAAAAATAATGTTAAAAAATAAAACAATTATTTTTTTAACACATAAAATAGTGAGATAAAAGAGAGAGTATATAGATTTGAACTTTCACCTCTCAAATGAAATAAAAAATTCATAACTATTTTGACAAATCAATTATTTAGTACATTAATTCATACATATAAGCATATATTAAATCTCAATTAAAATATGACTAGATTCAATTATTTAGATGATTAACTATTTACTATTTTGCCCACAAACTTTTTAAGAAGAAAGAGAAAAAATCTCAAAAAAATTTATACTATAATTTAATTTTTTAGACTCACTATTTAAATGCAAAATAAATAAATAGATAATTAACAAAAATAAAACCAATAGTTTTGTTAATTCGAAGAATGCTATGCTGGCAAATATTTATTTTTTGAATAAGCATGTCATCACATAAAATAAGAGATCAATAACTATTTTTACAATCTCATTGTTTGATAAGTTAACTAAAAAAGACATTTACTGCATTTTTTTTAATAAAAAAATACCAATAAATAAAAAAAGAAGTAAATAAATCTCATAAAATTTTATAATATAATTTCATCTTTTAGGGTTCATTATTGAAACTCAAAATAAAAAAAGAATATAAAGTGTCACTGTTTACAATAATCTAATAAAAATAAAATATATATTGGATTCATATATGATATTCTCACAAATTAAAATATATATATATTAATTTAAAATAAAATAAAAAATAAATTGATATTTGGGATGGGTTCATAATATATTATACGGAATTCATGCCAACCTCAAATTTGTGATACCCATTAGTTTTAGAGGATGATACATACACAAAGTTTACTTTGAAGAAAATAATATAAAAGGATGTAGCATTAAATGTGACTATATAAATGATGGGATTTGGTGTAAAATTCATAAATATATTAATTTTTTTAAATTATACACATAATTTTATATACATTATCACATCATTTTGTATACCAAATACTTTTACATGTACAATTTTCTCAATAACAAATAATTTATTAAAAAAAATAAATTAACATTAATTTTTTGATTAGATTGATTATTATGATTATTTGAGTGCGAAATTATTTATTGCAAGGAGAATAACTCGAAAACGTCAAATCAACTCTAATTAAACATAAAATACAAATTGTTTCTTCGTATCATGTTTGAGATCATAAGTACATATTTTAAATCACATCAATGTATCAAAAAAATTTCTTTAAAAACAAAATTAAAATAAGAGAAACATCTAAGACTTGATTTGATAATACTTTTTGTTAGAAAATGCTAACTTACGAAAGCACAAGTTAATTTTTTTATGTTTGGTAAACAAAAAACAAGCGAGGTACTTCTGTTCTTAAAAGTTTAAAAAAACTAATATAATCTCAATTTTTAATGAAAATTCATATTTATCTTTTTATTAATTAAATTTGCAGATTAATTATCACTCTTTTTATTATCAATATCTATTACAATCAATTTAAATCTTTAAAACAGTTTTATAATAAATTTATCAAACACTAATTTGTGACTTCTACTTATAAAAATAATTTTTGCATTATTCTACCAAATATTAATTTTTTTGTAAAATAGTTCTAAGAAAATCATAAGAGCACAACACATCTAAAAAGGATACAGTATTACTAAATAAAATCTAAATGTAATAAACAATAACAACAAATTAACAAAAGTACACTTATTTTTTATTTTTTAGCAAATTAGAACCAAACATTAAAATCGTATTTGAAATATAAGGCAGACCCATGTTTCTTTATTGATTGAGTTATTTGAAGGGCCGTCAATAGTAAAATTTTTAAACACGATGATCTTTTTTTAATCGGATGAAAGAAATAATTTCCATTCTTTGAATCGGATCAACGAATAATTTATTAAAATATGCTAAAATTCATCAGGACAGATATCAACCTCCAAAAAATACCAAACAAGTAACTTGGCAATAACTTATGCGTGCATTAAACGCGCTACCCATGCCTGTGGCATTAGTTATGACCCTGAGCACCCTTTATACTGAACGGCCCAACCTCCTGCGTCCATGCAAAATCGTCACAGTTCACACCACCACACCACCTCTCTCTCTCTCTCTCTCTCTCTTTCTTTCTTTCTCTCTCAGTTTTCCATTTTATCCATTCAAGATTTTCAGCATTACCAAATACATTTCTTTCTGTAAGCAGCGACAGACTAGCATTTGGAGTTTTCTTTGATCAATGGCGGCTTCTTCTACTGTTTCCGCCGCTCCGGCGATCTCTTTACGTCGGTGACCTCCTCCCGGATGTCACTGAAGGTCAGCTATTTGACGCATTCTCTGAGTTCAAGAGCCTTGCGTCCGTAAGAGTCTGCAGGGACTCCTCAACGAGCAGGTCACTGTGTTATGGATATGTCAACTTCATCTCTGCTCAAGACGGTATTCAAATTTCAATAATCGGCTTTCTTTTGGTTGTTTTGAGTGTTTGGTTCCCGAGAAATAAACAGAAATATGAGAAAATGTGATCTACGTGGTGCCAGTCAAAGAGGTGAAAATGATAAAATTGTAATAGAAAAGAACTTGACACTATGATGCTAATGCAATTGTTAGCAATTTTCGAGTTAAGAACTGGATTTTTTAATCTGTGAGCTCTGAGTCATTCACTTTGATTAATTTTCTCTTTCAAGAAACTCGTTTCACATGTAATAGAAAAGAAAACGCAGTTGCAATCTGAATTATGTTTACTTGATTAATCCTCACTAGGATCACATGTTTGGTTCCTAATCAATTTTGGATCAAAACTGCATTGCTGCTTTGGGTATTATACGTGGCTTGTAATAAAGATCTTGATGGGTTCCTCGTGGAGGAGGCTCATTTATCTTAACATTTTCTCTCTGGTGGTTTGTTTTCTATCTTCTTTATATTGACGTGGTTCCCCTTTTCTTAATTTGGTATCTTCCGATTTGAGTAGCGATTCGTGCAATTGAGGCGAAGAATCACTCTGAATTGAATGGAAAAGTGATAAGAGTCATGTGGTCACATCGTGATCCAGATGCAAGAAAAAGTGGGGTAGGGAATTTATTTGTTAAGGTATATCTTTGTTCTTGGGTATAGATAGTTAAACTGCTTGGTTCATTGTTATTACTGAGTTGATTCTTGTAGAAAATATTTTTGTTATATATGACAGAACCTGGCCGAATCAATTGATAACATGAGATTTCAAGAATTGTTTCAAGAATTCGGAAATATTTTGTCCTGCAAAGTTGCCATGTCTGAGGATGGGAAGAGCAAAGGCTACGGCTTTGTTCAATTTGAGTCTGAGGAATCTGCAAATGCTGCCATAGAGAAGCTGAATGGCTCTACAGTTGAAGATAAGGAGATGTATGTCCATCCTTATTATCATTGTTTACTATGTTAACGTTTGTGATAGTGCGATATAATATTGCATTTCTGTGTGTCTATCTATTAATTGTTATCTTCAGAAGTTTGCTTACATCTTATTGGAGGTTAAGTTTAACCACAGTAATAATTATTGGCACAGATATGTTGGGAAGTTTGTCAGAAAAGGAGACCGTGTGTTGCCCAGCCCAGATGCTAAATATACAAATTTGTATGTGAAGAATTTGGACCCAGATGTAACAGAAGAACTTCTGCAGGAAAAGTTCTCTGTCTTTGGAAAAATTGCTAGCTTGGTTGTTGCAAAGGATGAGAACGGCCTATCTAGAGGTTTCGGCTTTGTGAACTTTGATAACCCAGAAGAGGCTAAACGTGCATTAGAAAAGATGAATGGAACAGAGCTTGGTAGTTTATTGCCTTGAATTAACTATAAGAAGCAATTAAAAATTACCTGATGCTAAAACTCTTCTTTTCTTTCCTTTAACTGTGGTTTGTTTCAAGCAGGCTCAAAGACTCTTTTTGTAGCCAGGGCACAAAAGAAGGCAGAGCGTGAGCAAATCTTGCGGCATCAATTTGAGGAGAAACGCAAGGAACAGATAATGAATTATGAGGTAAATTTATTCCCATTTTCTACTGAGTTTTGTCTTAGAATTTCCTACTTCAATAATCTAAAGATCTCTTCATTTGAGTTAGGGATCAAATGTATATATAAAGAACATTGATGACGATGTTACTGATGAAGAGCTGCGGGCGCATTTTAGTCCATGTGGCACAATTACTTCTTTAAAACTTATGCGAGATGAGAAAGGCATTACCAGGGGGTTTGGATTTGTCAGCTTTTCCACCCCCGAGGAGGCCAATAAAGCTGTAAGCACCTTACATGGTAAGTTGATAAGGTTATTTGTGCAGCAAGGCTAAAGGATTTTTAATGTGATAATATTAGTTTCGGTTTGTAGGTATGTTTTTATTGCAGTGATATAAAATGGGCATACAAATGCTTTTTATTTCTCTTCTCAAAATTATGTTTAAATAAATGTAAATAAGTTTTTTTCTTTTTTTATTTATTTATTTTGATTTCACTGGTGTGATTAAATCATGCTATGATTTATCTTCTATTTAGAATAATGTAAACCTTGGACTGGCAGTGGACTAATGTCTTTTGCGGCACAATTGGAGAACTGACATTACATGCACTGTCCATATATCACCACATGATTTATCCATGTCAAACTCTTCCCACATTATGCATGGTGTTGTAGAAGAATTTAGAAAGATTAAGTAAACAATTTATTGAAGGAATGAGTGTTCCCTTATTTCTTTTCCTTTTATACACCCAAGAAATGAGTTGAAAACCTGGGACCTTTCCCCTCCCCCGCCCCTCTTTGTGAAGGAAGTTGATGGTACTACACCAGTAACTTGTTGGCAACACATGATTACTTGTACTACGTTTAAAAAAGTTCTCTTACTAAGTAAGATGACAGCCCATGTTGCTGTGCGACTTGCTAACAGTGGTCTCAAGATGTCAATCATTCCAAATGTATGGTGCAGGTGAATGCGATGAGTAGTACAATAACTAAGCTGTCTTCTTTACTAAGAATATCGTTTGGCAAAACAATTTGTTCAGTCATCATAAGCTGCTGATAATGGGTCTGGGGCAATGCAACCTATAATATAATTCTTTCTATAGCCTGTAGTAAAGCTTACAATATAATGTCAAATACTTTGTCATAGTAATGTTAGTTGATTTAG
Source organism: Quillaja saponaria (assembly GCA_029379385.1). Taxonomy (NCBI): domain Eukaryota; kingdom Viridiplantae; phylum Streptophyta; class Magnoliopsida; order Fabales; family Quillajaceae; genus Quillaja; species Quillaja saponaria. The sequence continues at coordinate 29,181,700 of CM055607.1, read as the reverse complement.
CATTCAAGATTAACCGACCTTGTAGATTTTCATCCCATTCTTCTTTTAGGCAGTGATACTGTAATTTTGTCTCATTTGATGCCTTTGATTGGTCTAGCATCTATGTTGACTGTTGATAAATGTTTGTCACTGATCTTTTGTTATAAAACACTTTTTTCTTAAAAGATGACTAAAACAAATTGGTGGTTTAATTTAATGTAATTTCATCTGCAATAAATAGTGTTTACAGAAGTTGGAGAATAAAATTTGGCTGTAATACTCAGAGAAATTGGGCAGGATTTCCAATCTATTTATCATGATCATGATAGCCGTGTTTTCTCTATTATGTGTTATTTGATATGTAACAGGAAATATGTTTCACCGCAAAAGGCTATACGTTTCTATTGCTCAGAGAAAAGAGGATAGACAAGCACGGCTGCAGCTTCAGTGTGCCCAGCATTTCACGCTAGCTGGACGGTCAACTGCTGTTATCCCTGGTGGATATCCTCCTTACTACTACACTGCTCCTGGTGTTGTTTCACAAATGCCTCCCCCACCAGGGCTGATGTACCAATCTCTGTCACTGAGGCCAGGATGGAGGGCAAATGGCTTTGCACCTCCTGCCTGGCCATCCTTCCAACCATCACCAGTTCCCATTGTGAGTAATAGTTCCGCTTGACAACTCAAAAGAGCTACTATAAAAATTGGGCCATGTTCATGTTTTTTTTCTCTCCTTTTTTCCCCAAATATTTATCATTAACTAACAATTACTATTGCATACCTTTCTCATAATTGCATTATAATGGTTTGTTAGGAAAAATTGTAATATGTTATTAGAAATTATAGCTGTGTTAAAAAGCAATTCGTGGTTGTTATTTCTTTCCACAGGTTGCCAGTACTCCAAGACTACGTAGACAAAATAGGGGTAGGATGAATGGGCATACAATTTCACAGACAAATGCTCACTCTGTTTTATCTACACTACATGTGCAGCAACCTGCTCAATCAGTGTCCTCTACAAAAGAATCAAGCAATCAACAGGTTTGCTTTCTTTTCCTCGTATCATGTACATTATACAACTTGATCAGCATGTCTTGTAGATTAACACTAATAACGTTTTTCTGTCATACCTAAAAGTTTCATTATTCAAAGTGAAAAGGACTTCATGGAACACCTTTATGTTTTCCTTGAGATGGTTTTTGGTGTTTAATTGTGGTTTATTGAAGTCAGAACTGTAAATTGACTAGAATATAAGAGATTGTTCATTTTGAGAAATTTAAAGATCTCAAAACTGGTATAGAAGCATACTCTCCTTTTCAATTATATATGTATGGTTGTATGCGACTCGAATGAGGAAATGCTTATCCCTGTTTGGTTATAGAAAATAGTTTTTTTATCTTCTTTCTCCAAATCGTAGGTTCTAAGATGGCCTAATATGATTGAATCTATGGTGTTCAATCTAGAGAATTGGAAATCCTTGTTTTTGCTATATGGAAATACTGGAAAATATCTTTGAGATGTTTTTCAGTACCTATTTAAAATTCAACAACTGTTTATCATTTTGGATAACCGCATTGTCCAACATTTGATTTGCAATTATTGCATTTGAACATGAAAATGGAAAATTATTGACCAATCCTTACTTTGAAAATGTTGTTGATCAATCCTTTGTGCCTGTCAATGCAGGTGGAAATAAAACTGGCTATCGTGCCATTCCCAAATAGTTTTGAATTATGTTCTTATTCCCCTTTGATACATGAGCCATGCATGTGCTTACTGGTTCTGACCTCAGTGAACTATATGTTGCAGCGGACTGGTCAGGTTAAGTATGTCCCCAATGGGCATCAACGCGAGATGGACAAAAGTAGCAGAGTCTCATCTACTGCTTCCAACTCTGCTGGAGGGACACAGGGATCAAAAATGCTACATAGCAAGCTTGCAGCTGCTACTCCTGAGAAGCAGAAGCAGATACTTGGCGAGCATCTCTACCCACTTGTCCAGAAACACAAGGTAAGACTGATGCGTTATTAATGATCCTCTCCCTTTTTTCCGCAATTGTTTAGTTTTAGGTTCTTCTATCATAGTTGATATGGTACCACGTTATATATTAAATATCATGCAGCCCGCCCTTGCGGCAAAGATAACGGGGATGCTTTTGGAGATGGACAATGGAGAATTGCTACTTCTATTGGAATCACCAGAGTCTCTTTCAGCCAAGGTGGAAGAAGCTGTGCATGTGCTGAAGAATTCCATGACCAAAGTACCTGGTCAAGATGCACTTCATCCTAATTACCTATCTGCTGAGGTCGCAGTAAACTAAAGAAGGAAAGTATTTTTTTGAAATAATAATACTTGTCTTGAAAGTTAGGTGTCATGTGGCTCAAGCACCTGAAGGGCACAAATTTTGTTGCTTGAATTTCAAGGCCTCTGAACCTCGCAGTATTTCTTTCACGGTATATTTTCTTGTCAAGAACTGTCTGTTTTCTTACCATAGGATCAACTCTCTTATCTTTTAGTACTGGTATTTGGTAGTTACGGAAAGAGATTTTGGATATGAAATGCTCATATTGCTTTTACTTGTGAAACTTGATTAGTTAAACTTTGGATGGGCATTCTTCAACTTTTGGTTTCACTTTTATTTGTTGAAACGAGAAAATTGCTTGCCTTTGGGTGTAAAATGCAGTAGTACAACTCATGATGGTAACTCATCTGCCAAATAGTTACTTTAAAACTATCCTTGATATTTCATGTTGTTTGAAACTTAGACCTGTGGCTGTAAGGGGTTAAATAACAAATTCACAAAGATGCTCTAGAGCAGAACTCTAAGGCTTTATTTTGAAGAGATGAGAGTGAGAGAAAAGCCAATTAAAGGAAAAGAAATTTGATGTAATATTAGTTATTTTTTTCTCGTGTCTCCCTTCCTTTGGCAGAAGAACCAACTTCAGTAACATGAGTTTAGTCGAGCAAAGCTTGAGTTTTATTTTAAATAATATTATAAAGATATCCAACTGTTTTTTGCCCCTACATGTATTCTTCTTACTAAAGGAAAAGGGACTCCTTTTTTTGCTTTCCATTTTCTGGTATTTTAATATTTTGACAGAAAACATTATTGGTTGTTTCTGGTTCTGCTAATCTGGTTGTTTGGTTGTTGAGAAAGAAATAATATATATATCTATGAAACAGGAGAGATATATATTTTTCTTTTTTATTTTATGTTTTAAATTAGTTTATATTTCATAGTAATAAAAAAAGTGTCTAAATGATTAGTTATTCATTATTAAGAAAAAGAAGAACAACAATTTTAAGGTACATTGAGGGATTGAAGGGAAACCTATGCAATATAGCATGCGTTTGAATTAGCGACAAAACAGTGATCGTGTATATAGCATGCGACAAAACAGTGATCATGGTAGACACCACTGTCTCCAAAAACTATGGTTAGAGACTATGACCAGTGATGCTGTTTTGTTTATAAATTATGAAAAGTGCATTATTGTTTACTATATTAAAAATAAAATAAAAAGTAAACAGTTTTAGATTAATCAATTTTGATTTTTAATTTAAGATAAAGTAATGATTAATCATTTTTAATTTAAATTAAAGTAATATTTGATTTAAATTAAAGTAGTGATTAATCAATTTTAATTTTTAATTTAATTTAAAGTAATGATTAGCCAGTTTTTATTTTTAATTTAATTTAAAGTAATTATTAATTTAGTTTCAGTTTTCAATTGAAATTGAAAAAATTATTTCAAGACAACAATTTTTTTAAAATTTAAAATTGAATTACAATAAAAGAAAAAAAAAATACAAAAAATAAAAAATTAAAAAAAATTAAAAAAGAAGAATTGAAAATAATAAAACTTTAACATTAAAAAAATACACTGCTTCAAATCAATCCCATTTCTTCATTTCTAACTCAAGTTAGAACTCAAGCCAGGTGAGTTGAGAGGTTGGATCTCTTAGTTTAGTGAAAGCTTATATGTTCATCAGTACTTGCATGATCTCAGCGATTTTGGTCAATTTCCAATCATCGCCATTGTATTCGAAAAACTCTCTTATTGTTTCTAGGATAAAGGCAATAAAGGAGGTTCATCTCTCAGAGCAAAATTTTGGCTCTAGGATGATAAGATATGAGATTGGCTCATTCTCTGCTTAGTCACCTCTAGCAGTTCACAAATATGATCTTGCATGAAGCCCATGACTTTGCCCTTGCCTTCCTCTTCCTCTTTTGTGGGATAGTAACCCCATTTGCAAATGGTGTAGGTGATGGACTACGTGGAGTAGGAAACTTTCGCTCACCCAAGTATTGGTTATACACATTGAAATGTCCAAATCCATGAGATTTTTTGTATTCATTTCCAGTAGTATAATTGAATCCTTCATATGTGGGTGGAGTTAGTGTGTACATATGTTCATCATTACCATTAGCTGATGGCAAAACTCTAGAAGATGGAGTGTATGTTTCTGATCTGAAGTATAATAGCCAGTGAAGAGAAAGTCCAGCTCGTTACCTAACTCGAAACTCTTGTTCTTAAATTTCTTCACTTCCTTGCCATGTCATTGTATTCAAAAAGATATTGGATACAACTTATTGATTTTTTTAAACACAAAAAAGGATGTTTAATAAATTTACCTTCGCTTGATGGTCTGATGCTCCTACCACTCGTTTATCCCTATCTATATTTTTTACCGGATCTCATCCAACACCAGCCTGCTTTCCCAAATTTTGATATAGGTTCCATTCTTTCAGCAGTTGATGTCACTTATTTTTGAAATAATAGTTTTCTAAGATATGCTGATAAGCTCAGTGAACCGGACATCGATACTTGTCCACCTGACAACTTTAAATACCGAAGGTTGTCCCTATATTGTTCCTTGCCTCGATCTAGCAATTGATAAAAATCTTGCCCTCTTGCGGTCTCCATATCAGTCTACCATTGTTATCCATTCTAAACAATAAAATTTAAATTTTAAAATTTTAAAATTAAAAATTTGAGAGAAAGAAATTTAAATAAATTTTTATTAAATTTGAGAATGGTGTGAAAATTGGAGAAGGAAGTTGAATATTTATAAAGTTAAGACAAAGTAAAAAAATAAAAAATAAATAAATTATGTCGCTATTTAACTGTTTATGACAGTTTTTAAAAAATTTCAAATTCATTTGACCATTGGCTTCCAACGATCATTTTTTTTATAAAAATTTAGGAGAGGGATAAGATTGGAGAATATGTGAAAAGATGAGAATAGTTTGGTAAAAATAGGGTAAGGACACGATTCGAAATAGAGAAAAAAGATAAGGACAAAATGGGAAGGAAGAAATTGGATTCGCAGTGCAACCAAAACTTGGTTTGGTCAGTTTCTTGGACGTGGTCATGAATAACGCCTGGGTTGCACCATCCCAAACGGGCCGCGACGCGGGCGATAAGCAAGCCCACGAAACAAATGTCTCGAGCCTTGCTAGATGGGGTCATAATCATTCATATCTATGATAAGTTCATGAAATTCACTTTATTTTCAAATTGATGAGAAAACTTTGAAATAACAAATAAGTTGGTAGAAACTAACAATTTATACTTAAATTGGTAATAAATGAATCGTTATAGTTATTGACGATTTATGATGTATATACTAAGATACAAATCAGTATAACAATTTACAATGACATGTAAAACTAATATACTATGAATCAATGATATATAAGTTGAAAGTGAAATATATATTAACAAATAAATTTATCTTTCAAATGTATGTATTTCCGTATCAATTCTCCAAAAAAAAAAAGTTTATTTAATTTTTAAATTCAATTTTATTAGATAGAGGTAGATTATATTAATAAAAGTTTAATAGAGGTTGGGAATGGAATTTCAAAGAAACAGGAAATAACCAAAGAAAAGAATAGAGAATTAGAAGAAGAATTCTCATAAAAAATCTAGACAACCAAAAAAGAAATGAAAACAAACCATATAAAGGCTCTCGATCTGTTGTTATCCAACGTGGATAACAAGCATCCCAGAGGTGAAAGTTCCACCTGTTACAGACGCGGAAATAGTGGTAACAATAACTGATTGATAGAAAAATGACAAGGATACCCTTCCCATGTAACATTATATTTATACCCTTCTTATACTAATTAAATTCTATCAAATGCTCCTTTCTCAAATGGTACTTGCCCTTAAGTGTTCCCAGTAAAATGAGAAAATTTTTGCTGCAGGAAATCCATCCATGTTGCATCTTCAGGATAGGTATTAGACAAGTGAACTAGAACTTGGGTGGCAAGTTTTTTGCCTCTGTTAATAATTTTCCTGTCAAGAATGGCATGAGGTTTAAGGATAAGGCTGCCTTCTTCATCAAAGTTTGGTAGTTCAGTGCTTGTGGGAGTTTGTCCAACATGCTGCCTAAGTTGGGAGATGTGAAATGTAGAATGAATTCTAGCGGATGGAGGAAGAGCTAGTTGATAAGCCACATGTCCTAAACATTTAATAACTTGATAAGGCCCATAATATCTATAGGATAACTTATAGAAAGGTTTTCTAGCAATAGACAACTGTTTGTAAGGCCTAAGTTTCAGATATACCCAAGTACCTACTTCAAATTCTTTGTCTCTCCTCTTCTTGTTAGCTTGAGACCTCATTTTATCATGAGCCCTGAGTAGGTGATGTTTCAATAATCTTAGTGTTGCTTCTTTAGCAGTTAGGCTTCTATCTACCACTTCATTTAATGAATCACTAGGTATATAAGGCAGATGTGTAGGAGGCTTCTGTCCATACATAGCTTCATAAGGAGTGGTTTGGTTGGTTGAATGGAAAGCGGTGTTATACCAGAATTTAGCTAAGGGCAACCACTTGGACCATTCAATGGGCTTATCAACAGCCATGCACCTCAAATATGTCTCTAGGCACTTGTTGAGGACTTCAGGCTATCCATCAGTCTGGGGGTGATAGGCAATGGACATAGTAAGCTTAACCCCCATTTTCTTCATGAGCTCCTTCTAAAACTTACTCAAGAACACCTTATCCCTATCTGACACAATGGTTTCTGGCCATCCATGGAGTTTAAAGACATTATCAATAAATGCTTGGGCTACTGTTAAGGCAGAATAAGGGTGAGGTAGGGCTATGAAATGCCCATACTTGCTAAGCTTGTCAACTTTGACTAAAATCACCTCTTTACCCTGGGATTTTGGTAGACCTTCAATAAAGTCCATAGTGATACTAAACCAAATCCTTGCAGATATAGGAAGAGGCTACAATAGGCCAGGAATTGCTGCAGGCACATACTTGGCCTTCTGGCATGTAATACAACTCCTGATAAACTACTTAACCTTTTTTCTCATGCCTTTCCAGTAACATATAGTACTTATTCTGTTGAGGGTAGGTTGGTAGCCTGAGTGGCATGCCAAAGCACTAGCATGTAAATATTGCAGTAGGGTATCCTTCAACTCTGGACTATCCCCAATCACCAGTTTCCCTTTCCTTCTTAATTAGTTATGCTATCAGGTATATTTAGGTAGTGCTTCACTGTTGGACACCTTCATTTGGATTATGGTTTGAAGTTTGGGGTATGATTCCCATAGTTGAGTTATCTTAGTGAGTAAATCAATGGTGATACCACTAATAGCCATCAAAACTACTGTTTCTGCTTTCATTGAGTCTACAACATGAGTTTTCCTAGAAAGAGCATCTGTAGCCTTGTTAGTAGACCCTTTTATATACCTGACCTCATAATCAAAACCCATCATCTTAGTCAGCCACTCTTTTTGGGTAGAGGTTGAAATCTTGTTCTCCAATAGGTATTTCAGACTTTGGTGGTCAGTTCTAACAATGAAGTGTCTGCTCACCAAGTATGATGCCCACTTTCTTACTGCAAAAATGATTGTCAGCGTTTCTTTTTCATATGCAGATAGTGATTGGTGTTTGGGAGATAGAGCTTTCCTTATAAAGGCAATAGGTCTACCATTTTGACCTAGTACTGCTCCAATACCAACATCTAAAGCATATATTTCAACATAAAAAACCTGAGTGAAATCTGGCATAGCTAGTACAGGTGCTTGACACATTGCCTGTTTAAGAGTATTAAAGGCTGATTATGCCTATGTGGTCCAACAAAATTTCTCCTTGCATAGCAGATCTGTTAGAGGCTTTGCAATACCCCTACACCTTTTTATAAATATTCTATAATAGCCAGTGAACCCTGAGAACCTTTGAGCTCTTGATAATACTAGGAGGAGCCAATTCCTCATGCATTAGATCTTGCTATCATCTGCAGCCACCCCATTATAAGAGATAATGTGGCCTAGGTACTCAACTTGACTTGTTCCAAAGGAACGCTTGCTCTTTTTAACCAATATTTAATTTTTCTTGAGTAATTGGAAGGTAGTTTTCAAATATGACAGATGACTGTAATAATTTGCATTGTCGATTAAGATATCGTAAAAAAAAAAAAAAAACTAAAATAAACCTTCTTAAATGCTACCTAAATACCTCATTCATGAGATTTTGAAAGGTTGATGATGCATTTGTGAGGCCAAATGGCATGACAAGGAATTCATAATGGCCATTATGTGATTTGAAGGCTGTCTTGTGTATGTCAGGTTCATACATCCTTATTTGATGATAACATGATCTCAAGTCAAGCTTGCTGAAGTATGTAGCCCCATGTATCTCATCTAAAAGTTCTTCTACCAAGGGAATTGGGAACTTATCCTTAATGGTCATTTAGTATAGTTGTCTGTAGTCAATGCAGAACTTCCAACTTCTATCTTTCTTTCTCTCCATGAATATGGGAGAAGAAAATGAGCTTGTACTATTCCTTATAACCCTCGCTTTCAGCATGTCATTGATTTGTCTTTCTACTTCATCCTTCTATATTATTGGATATCTGTAGGATTTGACTATGATAGCTTGTGCTTCATCTTGCAGACATATCTTGTGATTATGAGTCCTTTTGGGGGGTAGTGCAACAGGTTCCTAAAAAAGATAGCTGTACTTTTGCAATAGCAAGTCTAACTACCGCAACTGTTGCTCACTCAAGAATACTTATACTGCTACTGCAACTAGTTGGTAGCTATCATGTGTTACTTCCTTGTTAAATGAAGAGTTTAAATATACTCCCACTTGAGCTAACATCACCTGGGGCCCTTTAATCAGCTTAGACAGCTTATTGCTTTCTATCAAAATCCTTAGTTGTTCCTGCAGGGCTTGTAAGGCTACTGTCTTATTCCCCTTATGAAATTCTAACTATCTTTTATTGTAATCCCACAAGATCTTGTTCTGAGCAGAAAATCACTGCATTCCTAGAACAATGTCACAGCCCCCCAAAGGCATAATAATGAAGTCATCCACAAATTCTTCCCTCTGCACCTTTCATTTCATGCCCACACACTTGGTTTAAGAATCAATGGTAGTGCCATAAGCTACAGTTATTTCTAGTCTCTTCATTGATTTTTGAGTGCACCCTAACTTCTTGGCAGTTGCCAAATTGATAAAGTTATAAGTGCTCCTAGTGTCTAGGCTCTTTGTTTCTTGATAAATCCGATAAACTTCATAGTCTTCTGATCAGAAGTGCCAAAAATTACATGTAGTGAAGCCATAGGATCATTTATCAGTGCACCTTTCCGTTTCTTCATATAGTTATCCTCTTTAACAGTCAACTCTTCAGTGAGATCAATGAGGTCCACATCTGTACCTTTATTTTCCACTTCTTCCGTATCAAAGTCAATCAAAATCTAGAATAGTTGTGCTTATTTACACTTATGTCCATGTGAGAACTTCTCATCACATCTGTAACATAAACCTTTACTCCTCCTCTCTTCCCATTCTTTTTGTGTTAAATTTTTTATGGGTTTCAAGGTGGCTTGGGGTCTGGTATTGGTTTGAGTTTGTCTAGGATTATAAGGGTTTGGATTATGGGTTTGCATAGGGAATTGTTTAGGTGTGGTCAACAAGGGTGGTGGTTTAGGAGTGGGTAATAAAGGTTGGTTCTTGTAGTGTGTCTGGTGTTTGTTGTTAAGTGTTTAATAGGCATTTTCCTGGAATTTGGCTATGCTCATGGTCTTGACGAGTGTTTTTGGTTTAAGGCATCTTACAACACTTTCAAGCTCAGGTTTTAGTCCACTCAAGAACAGGCTTATGGTTTGACTCTCAAGCAGTAATACTTGGTTAAACAGTCCTTTAAATTCTGCTTGGTGCTCTTAGACACTCCCAGTCTGTTTGAGTTTAGATGATATACCAAGGGATCTCCTTCTTCCTCCTTTCCAAATCATCCCTGTCATTAAAGACATACAAGCTTTATGGCATTGTAGGGCTCTGCCTTCCAAGTTAATAGAAACCAGCTTCACCTTAGCAGATTCAGGGGTATTATACACGTCCAAAAATTGTTCAATCTTATACTTCTAATCAGAAAACTTTTCACTATTAAACTTAGGAAGATCAACTGGAGGCAACCTCGAGAACATATTATATTCCTCATTCATATTATTGTGGATTCTACGTATATTACCTTCCTTTGATAATTCAGTATGAGATTCACGACTGTGAGATATCAGTTTATGTATTTCCTCAAAGTCAGCAGCCATCTGCATTTCCATGGAGATCATTCTTCCATCCAAGCTTCAAATCATGGATTCCAATTGCTGATTCGCTTTTTCTTGGTTGGTCAATTGTTAGGTTTGAACAACTTGATTCACCATTTTTGCTGGATTTGGTTGAAGTGGAGTGAAGGATGATGATGGCCAGGAACTTGGCTCTAATACCAGTTGATAGGAGCTAAAGTTTAATTTTGAGAATAGAATTTCAAAGAACCAGGAAACGACCAGAGAAAAAAAAAAAAGAGAACTAGAAAAAGAATTCAAGAAATAAATTCTTATAAAAAATATGAACAACCAAAATATAAATAAAAACAAGCCATATGAAGGCTCTCCATCTGTGAATGTGTTAATCCAGCATGGAAAACAAGCATCCTAGCGTGAATAACATGCATCCTAGAGGTGAGAGTTTCACTTTTTGGAGACGCGAAAATAGTGATAACAGTAATTAATTGATTGAAAAATGACAAGGATACCCTTCCCATGTAACATTACATTTATACCTTCTTAAAACTAATTAAACTCTATCAGAGGCTGGGCGGCGAGTGGTCTTTCAGAGACGGTGGGGGTTAAACGTACGACGGACGACACAGCTCTCTTACTCTCAGTCTCAACGTTTCTCTCTCTTCTGGCAATCACTATGAAGCTCTATTAAGCATTGTACTCGTGCAAGGGAAAGTGAATGGGTAGTAAGCGCAAGCCTTCGTCTTCGAAGAGACGGGGACGGTCGGAGGAATCTGAGTCTGAGTCTCTTTCCCATTCCGACGAGTCAGATTCCCGTGAATCGTCTCCGCAAAGGAGATCCAACAAGCGCAGGGATAGTCGTAGTCGAAGCCGGCGGAGGAGTGGCAGGGACTCTGATGATAATTATGATAGTGATGAGCGTGGACGCAAGAAGAAGAAGAGTTCGTCGAGGACCATCACCGAAGAAGAAATTGCAGAGTACTTAGCTAAGAAGGCGCAGAAAAAGGTTTGCCATATGGTTCATTTTCTGAAATACTTTGGATGGTTTTAGGTTTTTGATTGGGAATGCTATTTTCTTATTGATTCTGCGTGTTCAGGCAATGCGAGTTGCAAAAAAGTTGAAGTCTCAGACTGTTTCCGGTTATTCAAATGATTCAAATCCCTTTGGTGATTCCAATCTTAATGAAAAGTAAGGCCTTTTCATTTATTTAGTCTTCTTAAAAAAATGTATGACTTTGTTGGTTCTTATTTTTCTTCATTTTATTCATTATACTTTGGTAGCTAAGTAATTTAGTTTAATTTTGTGTCAAAGACTTAATTCATAATATCTAGATACAGTGACTATGAGTAATTTTTAATTTTGTTTGGAGGGAATTGGTGAGATGTTTTTAGGATTGGAAATTTTGTCAACATAGGAACCACACTCTGAACCCAATTGATTGAAGAGGTCTCTGGGTTAAGGTTTTTTAGTGGTTCTGATTCTTGATTTAGTCATAACTTCTTATTGTACTTGAAGGTGAAACTGGTAATCGTTGCCTGGGGGTGTGCTTGTGGACAATATTTAGACTACTTTACTGAGAAGTGAGAATCAGAAAACTGGAAATGAAAAGAAGGTTGCGGTTTTATTTAGAGGGAATAGGTTATTTAGATTAGGAAGGTTGTTCTTAGATATGGAAAAATAGCAAGAGCTCTTCTACTGGATTCTCTATTATGTTCTCTCTGTCTCTCTGCCTTATTTTTGTAGGTTGTTGGCTAAGGTTATTGCTTTAACATGTTGAGAAGTTAGTCACTGAAGCTGAAGCGTAGGTGACAATTTAAGACGAAGATTAGATTAGAGACTTGGTGAGAGACTATAGGACATACTATTTGAGTTGCCTTCTAGGTATTCTTATGCCTATTCAGGACAGTATTAGTAAGAAAATTTGGTATGGCCATAATGAAATAAGCTTGGAAATTGTATTGCAAACTCTCAGTCTTTGGAAGACCATTGTCAGAATATCTAATATTATGATATAGATATTCACTGGCGAAAGCTTTTGTTAAAATTTAAAGTATCTATATATCAAAGCAACATATTTTCATCTCCTTTTTTGCTTAATTTTCTGCCCATACGCTACTGGTCTGAGCAAAAGCCTGGGTTATGACAGTTCCCATTACGATGAACTAGAAGCAATTTTTTCTTTTTATTTTTTTGTAGAGACTCTATGCTGTCTTAATGGATTGATATTTATCAAAATCTCTTTATTTGTCTACAACATATTATTTACAGATTTGTTTGGCGAAAGAAGATTGAGCGTGATGTGACCCAGGGTGTGCCACTTGATATGTTCTCAGTTAAAGCTGAGAAAAAAAGACAAAAAGAAAGGATGGTATGCAATTTTCTCTTCTTTTTGTGTAGCAATATACCTAAGTTGCATATTTTATTTCTTTTGTGGTTTTCACCAAGACTTAGTTGTATGATTAGTTACACTTACTAGTAAACTGTCTGTTTGCTAGTAGGCATATTCCTGATTGCTTTTTATTTGATCTTTTTCTTCTTTCTGAAGGAGATTTTGTGTCATTGCTTGTGGATATATTTATCTATGAGAATGCGATGTTGAACAAACATCCATGCTGAATCTAGTTTCTCAAGTTGATATGGGTGTAAGTACATTTTAATAGAAAAGAAGCAGAGGCGCACAACCCTTAAGAGAGGAAAGAAAGGAGAGAGAGAAGATTATCATTTAAGAAGAGTTTCTATAATATAGATATCTATATCATGTAATGCTCCATATAATAAATTGATATATTGATGGTTAGTTATCTTAACGTTTGTTACTTATCAAAAAAAGTTAGATTAACATTTTGTAATGCAAGAACTCAAAGTAATGCCTGTTACCTTCTAAAAATTAGATAGAGAAAGTAATTGTTAAAGTTATATGTATATTTTACAGTTTTGGAGAAGAACTAGGCTCCAATTCAAGATTGTAGATTACAGATGCCATATTGTGCTCTCAATTCTAATGAATGATATTGATAGCATTCTCTAGAAACTTATATACAAGTGTACCCCCTCTGTCATACTCCTGTGCCCATTCCATGTGGCATAATGCTCCATTTTATGTAAATTTGGAAACAATAGTAGGCAACCTTCAAACGCATTTTTGTTTCTATTGTAATGAAACATGTCCGAGGACTTTGGGTTTGGGGGATTCATTCTCTTAGAAGCATATACCCTTTAATTAGATTCTGTTCTGGCTAATAACCTTCACATGTTCCCTTTGCTCTGCTAGCTGAACCTTGTCGGAGAAGGTTGGCTAGCAAAAGTTGATCAAATCTGCATCGGTAAATTTGTTTCTGAGATAAATCTTTTCATGTTCTGTTTTAGTTTTTGAATTCTAATATTTTTTCATTGCACTTTTGGAGAGTTTATGTTAGTGCTGCTGTGTCATATGTTTTAACTGCTTTGGTGTATGATTTTAGAACATAATAATTTTCTTTTGTTGAAATTGATAATGCAGGCAGAGATCGAAAAAGTGAAAAAGAGAAGGGAGGAAAGGGCTATTGAGAAAGCACAACATGAGGAAGAAATGGTTAGTCTACTCAATTCCCATAACTTATGAAGAGGTCTCAACATAATCTCTAGTGGTGAAAATTAATTGTTCCTTACCAGTAGAGGTGATTAGCCTGGCTTCTTACCGGAAATAAGAGAAAAAATATTCAATTCTGGGCCCAGCTGAATGATTACTTGTGATAATGTTAGGCATATTTTGTGTTTTAAAATTTTTCTCTATATTTAATATTTTGTATCATAAAAATCCTAGAAATTAGTATAAAGTAATGCATATTAATAAGGTTTGAAGCCCACTGCTTGAAATACAACATCAGGCCATTATTTTCCTCACTTAGAAGCCTGGCCAAAAATTATGTCAGGCTTGGGAATTGAGGCTGAAGCATGGCTAGATTAATCCAAGGCTCAGGCAAAAGTATGTTGGGTTGTTAACGGTAGCCTGGTCCACTAACATGTCTAGTTACTTCTTGGATGGTATCTTAAAGTATGTATTTTTTCCTCTGGGGTTTAAACTCATATCTAACTCACTCTCTTGCAGGCAATGTTAAACAGAGAACGTGCTCGGGCTGAGTTCCAGGACTGGGAGAAAAAGGAAGAGGAAGTATGGTCAACTCTCTATTTTGTTTTTCACTTTTCATCTGTTGTTGGTATAAAATGAGTTGATACAATTCTACCTGCAGTTTCATTTTGATCAAAGCAAAGTCAGGTCAGAGATTAGATTGCGGGAAGGACGTACTAAGCCTATTGATGTTCTCACCAAGCATCTTAATGGCTCAGATGACTTAGATATTGAAATAAATGAACCATACATGGTTTTCAAGGTAAATATTTCTTTTGATATGATAAATGATGGAGCAACCACTTTATTTACTTTGTTTACTAACCAGCATGCTAGCTCCCTTTTTGATAACCATGATCTCTTTGTTTCATTTCATTTATTCATTTTTATTTTAACCCTTTATAATGTTATATATGTACCAAAAATTAACAAATATATGTTTTTGTTTTTATTAGTACTTTATCATTTTTTTTTAACTTTTATTCTGTGACTTCAGATGTTCAGCCTTGTATCTATAGCATAAAGTTGTATAAAATCGAACTAGGTGGAGTTAAGTACTTGTGAGAGGGAAACACTTGGATTAATGATGTTTTAAGGGGTTTATTGGACACAACTATAGATAACTACTTGTATGATTATCTGTGGGCCAAGAAAATAAGTGGGCTTTAGTTTGGTTCTTGTTGTAACAAACTTGGTAGGTTTAGGGCTGGCTAAGGTAGAAAAATATAATATCATTTAGCTATTATGTGGCTGTGAGAATACTCTGAGAAGAGTGTTTATGGTGTAGCGTCAAGAGTGGGAAATAGGGAGGAGATAGAGAATACAGGGAAACTAGAAAAGATGTACAACCAAGAGGGAGAATAGGGAAGAGAGAGAAAGAGGGACGAAGGTAAACTAGAGGGAAAAGAGGATAGGGCCGCTAGAGAAAACTCGTAATTTCTGTAATGAACTCTCTAAATAGAAAAGTATATATTATGCCTTTAATAACTTAATAGACAAGTAATTATAGTTATAATAAAATCCTAATATAAATCCCTAAGACCCTAATTACAAATAACATCATGGTTATCTCTTTACATGGCATCAGTTTATTGTTGTCTTTATAAGGATTGTTGTGAAAAAAACTTGATGGTAGTCTTGTTAGGATTATATTAGGATTTAAGAAGTTAACAAATGGTTTGGATCTGCTGAAGAAGAAAGAACAAAAGAGAATGAAAGAATTAAGAACATTGGGGTCTTAGATTTTTCTAAGTCTCAAGATATGGAGTCAAGAGTCTGACCATTAAAAGAAGCAAAATTTCTGGCCTTTTGTTAATTAAAAAATGCCCATTTATCTTTACATGGTTGACTTTAGATAGATAAGGAATACCAACAACATAAGAAAATCATCCTGCTTCTACCACACTTTTTCTTTCTTTCCCAATGCCCATGACAACAATGGTGGAGTTGGTTGCTTCGGTGGTTAGTTATTGGGATGGAATGTCTTTCTTTTCTCTAGTTGCATATTGGCATCATGTCAACCTGCAATAACACTGTAAAAGAACTTATCATCCGATTCAATAATTAAAAGAAAAAGATGGAAAGTTGTTCTTTACACTGATCTAGTCGAGGTCGTTTTTTCATTTACCAGCACTTGATCCATATTAATGCAATGTAGTTAGTGGAAGAAGACTGGTGATTCCAGGAGCAGCAGCATTCTTGAATGAAGTCTATTTGAACATTCCATATAACTGGAGCATAGCTGTATGCATTTCGTTTATAGAGACCTTTTTCAGACTTGCCATGTTATCAACAATTTTTGATTTAGTGGGTTTTAAAGTTTTCTGTGTATGCTCTCTATTTTTTTGTAAGAAAATTTAAGACGTTTTATCAGCTTCTTATTTATTAGCTATAAGTAAGTAAGATATCCAGCTTCCAAAACCAATTTAGTTATCTGATGAGTTATTTCAACAATTCACATCATTGTATGGCTATATGGTGCAGGGATTGACGGTGAAAGAAATGGAAGAGCTTCGCGATGACATCAAAATGCATCTGGACTTGGATAGAGCGACGCCAACACATGTGGAGTATTGGGAGGCATGATCCTTTTTCCCCTTTTAATTGTCTGTGGTGGCTTTGTACTTGAAGTCCTTGACACATGCTTCATTAAATACTTATATAACTCAACTCAACTAAACTTTAAGCCCCAAACTAGTTGGAGTCTGCTACATGAATCATTTTCTTCCATTTGCATCTATCCCACGAGTCTTTTTTTTTTTTATTATGCATATCTATAGCAAGGATTCATATTTATCACTTGACTTTATATTGTATTGTCTGACAAATTTTGTTGGGTGTGTGTAATGGCAGTATAAACAACCCTGGCTCATTGTTGTGTGCAGATCCTTGTTTCTATCTCAGGATATAACTGTCCTTATTGTATTACACGTTTTTTATCTTCTAATGAACTTCTTCTCTAAAGGAAAAAAAGAAGGTTTTGACATGCATAATGCTAAAACCTTAAGCTTATAGGAAACATAATCTTCTGTGAATAATAACTAGGAGGCTAACACACATGCTGGCAACCCCATTATGAGAAGGCTTGTAGTTGTTTTCAGGAAGAGAAGCACAATATGGAAACGATCTCTAGAAGGAGCAACAAGACCATAGCCAAGGATCTCGCAGTCACTCAGATATGATATCATGTGGAGAGCTGATAATTTAGAATGTTATGAACTGTTTGGAAATATGTTTTGGATCTTGTGCTCATCTTTTTGAGTTCCAACTAGTTTAACAGTTTAGACTTTAGAAATAGTTTAGTATCATGTAAATATCTTTGAGTAACATTCAAAGGAAAATGTTTGTGATAGTATAACCTCTCCTCCCTCTCAAACCAAAAATAACCTTGTCAGTAAGTTTTGTCTATGAGTCTTATTCAATAATTTCAGTTGAAACATGACATCCGAACCCCCCTCCCCTCCAAAATAACAAGAAAAAAGAAAAAGGGAAGAAAAAAACCCTGAAGTTGCTAGGAAATGACCTGGAATCTGTCACATTGCAAAAGCCTGAGTGTTGGATCATGTTGCTAGCTGAGTTCACATGGGTTGAAACTGAATTTTGATGTGGTTTTATGGGAGAGCATCACATTTTGAATATGAAATGCCTTCTCCAATTATTTGTTTGATGACAGGCAGCTGTCTACTACCTCCATTCTACATTTGGATCCTTAAAACTGGGGAAGTGGAGTCAGAATGATTTCCATCTGTCCAAATGGGATGTGAGTGAAGAGTTAAGTTGATATTCCTTTTTTATCACAATGAACTAGAGCATAGGTGGGTGCTTTTTTATGTGGCGTGAAGAATTTAAAAATATCTATGCAGTAAATTTGAGCTGGGTAGTTCCAATTATAGCAATGTGTTGGTGAAACAGTTTTAGCACAGTAGGAACTTTCAGTTTGAGCATTTAAGCGATGTCATAAAGCAGGAAACTGATTTCGTACTCTATTTAGGGGATTCTATTTATGCCACCATAATTATATGTTCTTACGCTTCTCCATTATCTTTCTGTATTCTCTTGCTGCATGTTCGTTTAAATGTTTATATTTTTTTCTATGTAGAGAAGCCTGTTCTCTACAAAAACTGGATTATTTAGGACTGGCTTAAATGCAGTGAGATTTTTTTTTTCTCCTTCCCTCTATGAACTGCCAATGGCCACTTGACTGCAATGTCTTTAACATGCAAAAGTTGCAAAGATGCTGGTTACAAGGTACTCAAATAGCAAAGAACATGCAATGTAAAGATAGATCTGATAATTTTTTGTATGTGATGCAACAGGCACTTCTAGTGGTGTGTGATTGGGAGCTAGCTGAAGCTCGGAAAAAGGATGCACTAGATCGAGCTCGGGTGCGTGGAGAAGAACCTCCTGCTCAGCTACTTGCAGAAGGAAGAGGTCTGCATTCTAGTATTGAGGCAGATGTCAAGAATCTTTTGGAGGGCAAGACATACACAGAATTGGAGGCATTACATGCCCATATTGAGTCACAGATGCGTTCTGGAACAGCAAAGGTGGTTGAGTACTGGGAGGCAATTTTAAAGCGCCTCCACATATACAAGGCCAAGGTATTCCATCACTTGATCTTCTTCAATGCCTTTATTCTTTTAATGACTGTTCATGTGTTTGGTTCACTACCTGGTTGCTGCAATGGCAGGCTTCTTTAAAGGAAATTCATGCTAAAATGCTGCGCAAGCATCTGCAACGCCTGGAGCAACCATTGGAGGGTGAAGATGAATTGGAAATCGATAATGGTGTAAATCCAGAAGAGGAGTATGCTGAGGATGATATCAAGGGTTTAGACTTTCTTCATCATTCAACTGATCTACATTCAAGAATTTTTTCTCCAATATTTTTATGCCACAATTAGCTCTATATATTATTTATCGTTCAATGTGTAGATGCTCTAGCATTCTCCCCAGAACCAATGGAGGATGACAATCATGAAGTGGAAGAAGAGGCTGGATCCTTTTCACCACAATTGGTGCATGGTGATGAAAATGAGGAAGCAATTGACCCCGAAGAGGACAGGGCTATGCTGGTAACTTCCTAACTTCGTGTTTTAGCTATTATATGTAGGCATGTTTAAATAATTGATACAATATACTTGGTATCACTTGGTAACTGTACTGGTATGTCACTAGGATCGGAAACGTGTGGCTGTAGTAGAAGAGCAGCGTAGACGAATGCAAGAAGCCATGGCATCAAAGCCAGCTCCTTCTGAAGATAATTTTGAGATAAAGGCCATGAAAGTTATGGGAGCCATGGAAGAAGGGGATGCAGTTTTTGGTTCTGGTGCTGAAGTGAACCTGGATTCACAGGTGCCTTGCTCATTTTTTTAATCCTTTTGTTAAAGTGTAATCAGAAATTAATATATATGTATATATTTAAATCTATAGATATTGGTTTCCATGTTTCCGACTTGTGTAAATGTGGATACAGGTGTATTGGTGGCATGACAAGTATCGACCCAGAAAGCCGAAATATTTCAACCGTGTCCACACTGGATATGAGTGGAACAAATACAACCAGACTCACTATGACCATGACAACCCACCTCCTAAGGTTGTACAAGGATATAAATTCAATATCTTCTATCCTGATCTTGTAGACAAGATAAAGGCTCCAACCTATACAATTGAGAATGATGGTAGCAGTGGCGAAACATGCATTATAAGGTTCCATGCAGGGCCGCCATATGAGGACATAGTAAGTTTACTTGGTTTTCTTGATTATCTTAATGAATATATAGTAAACTTTCTGGGTCTTGATAATCGTAATAGTTTTATACCCGTTTATACTAAATCCTTCTGACTCTGACAGGCTTTCAAGATTGTAAACAAAGAGTGGGAGTATTCTCATAAGAAAGGGTTTAAGTGCACATTTGAGCGTGGAATTTTGCATGTGTACTTCAACTTCAAGCGCTACCGATACCGCAGGTAGCATTTCATGGAGCTGAGAGACAACTACCTTATATGGAGTTTCCCTACCAGGATGGGGAAAGGTTAAAGATGGTGTGGCTATGGAGATATGGTGTTATTGAAGGGTTAGGTTGGGAATTGGGACAGGACAATGAGATTGTGCATGTAAGCTCACATAACTCACCTATTTTTCCTTTATCATATATTCGCTAGCCTGTGATTTGGATGAAGGGTCAATACAAATCAAAATAAGTACAGTTCACGTGTAGTACATATATTGATACTAATTTTCATTCGGAAATTGGACCCCATTTTGTTCAGTTCAAAGGAGGAGAAAATCTAAATCATTAAGGACTAGAACATTAGTTGAGTGGAAATTGAAATGAAAAAATATATAAAATTGCAGGTGCATAAAATTGAGGGGAAACTATATGCATTGAGCTGTATGCTTTGTGCATACTTTCCTTGTAATATTTAAGCGTGTTCCACATTGGGATTTTGTTTAGATCTGTGCACATACTATTTTTGCCATCAACACAGTAATTTCCCAAAATTTTGGAAGAAGAACCACAGTTGATATCAACAGTAGTTATTGTGCTCACTTAATGGATTTAATACAGCACTCGTTAATTGATTTAAACAGTCGCTCATCTGATTTGATTGCATTTCGAGGAAATTTATCTAATTCATGCTGCAGTTATCAACACTAACACTAATATTTCTGATTTTTTTAATTAAAAAAAATAGTTATGTTTTGTAGCTTATTTGATGCAGTTATTAAAGTTTGATTAGTAGTCTTAATATATAATATTTTAATTTGAGCTCAATAGTTTCTATGTAATTATAAATATTTCAATTTGATTAAGATTTTAAAATTGTCAAGCAAAAGGCTAGTTACCAAACCCTCAAAAGTAGAAAACTAGGTTATCAAATTTTGATTCTGAATTTTTTACTCAACAGTAGAACATAACATCCCTCACGTTAGCTTTAATAGCGGGAAGTGGTCGGACCGCTGCAGCTTCCCTCCTCACACCACGCCCAGTGTTTGATTCACTATCAGATGCATAGTCTCCCTCACTGTAGTACCTTGCTCTGTATGCTGCCAGATGAGCATAGTATGCAGCAGGCACTGCATTGCAAAGTCAATCCACAGTAAGAAAAGACTAATTTACAAATATGGAAAAATCAAATATAGACAAGATTGATCAGAGTAAGACCTATAGAAACAGACCGAGTGCATCTCGCATACCTGAAAAAGATTAATCAGATATAAGAAGCTATTTTAATCAAGGTCTAAAACAAAATTCGATAAAAATTATATCATATAGTGAAGAAAATATTGGAAGAAACTACGTGTAACAGAGGTTGTTTGTTAGTGTCTGCAATGCATCAGGAGGGAATCTGTTCTCATCGTATAGAACATGATAGTGGGCAGGCCGACTAGTACCCTGCAAAAGATGAAAAAAAATTGCAGTTAGTGATTGTTAAACCGGGGGTCTGCAAACTAGGCTAAAGTTAAATCTATGAACCTGGATTCCAGCGTGACTGCAGAGAAAGAAGTCATATTCTATTGGGTGGCAAATCTTGGTATCAACCACTGTTCCTGTAGAGAAAGATGTCTTTAAGGACAAATATAGAACATTTGGAGTATGAACGAATGAACACTTGTACAAGAAAGCAAGAATCAAAACCAGGTAATATATTTCCACTCTTGTCAGTTTGGTTGGGATTAGTAGGAAAGAAGCGTGTGTGATGCCTCTTCTGAACCACAACAAAGGTAACAGGTGGTAAGTATCCTTCTTCCAAGGACGCACAAGCCTGAGAGAAAGAGATAGAGAGAGGTCATTAAGGACTCAATTGCTGGAAACTGTTTAGAATTAAAAGCAAGAAACCATGAAATGACCTGAAATGGTAGGCAATTTGGCAGAAAAAATGTAACCAATGCAATAGACCCTACTGCTAAAAGTAAACTCATGTCCAGGCACTAACTTCAAACGAAAGTAAGTTTATGGTTTTAATCTACAGCATGGAGGACGAATCTGGAGAGAGAAAAAAAAATCAAAATCACTAGCAGTGAGCAACAACCATGAATGTATTGAACTTATTCTTTGAACATCTAGCTTTTCCATATGGCTGCAATAATGATTATTACAATACTAGTGTTTGAGCAATGAGCATATAGCTAGTTACCTTCCGGATTGCATCCAACTCAAAAAGCAGAACTTGATTGAATTGTCCCTCACTTACACCATCTCTGTGCAAGATAGCCAAGAAGTTTTACAAAACCTTTGTGAAAGTGAATAATAAAACTCATGTCACCAACGACACAGCAAATTAAATACCTGAAAAAGAGAATTCTTTTTGGCTTCTGATTTGTTTTTCTTCTGAATGCCATTAGAAGTTCCCTGAAACAATTAAGATTCAAAACAAATTAAAAGGTAAGACTCTAATCATAAAGAACTTGCTACTAAGGCACATTAAGTAATTACCTAACCATCCCAACACTAACTCGTCCTCGCTCTGGATGTACCTCAACTTTGTAAAGATCTTGTATAATTTCTTCTCTGTGTTGCTGGGCAGAAACTAAGTCCCCTGTAAGTTGTCATCGCAGGCCAGTCCATTGAGGCAACAACCTAAAAACAATGCAAGTTGTAAGCTCATAATTCAAGCATTAGCAAACAGATAAGTACCATAATCTCATTATATGAAAGGGGAAATTTTTTTATGCATACTGCAGCTATGGAAGGGCTAGAATCTTCCCCTGGTTGTGGATGGGTAACATCAGCACCAAAGATGATAGTGGGAAGATCAGTTAAGAATGGTATCCTCAATTTGACGGCATCATCCAATACTGTATTCCGTCCCCCAGTCTGTGAACAGTTATAACAAACAATAAGGCTGGAAACTTACAGATTTAAGAGAACTATGGTAAGAATGGGATGAGAAAATACCTTCACATTTATCTTCAGTGCAACATTTTCTAGATATTGTGGATTGCACTTTCTTGCATGCTTCGGTTGACAGCACTGAGAAACTAGCCCAAGCTCAGTTTCACAGATTCTTTTTATCCTTCCTGTGACATTTAAGAAAGGAAATTTGATAAGAAAACCACTCTAATGTAATTTAGATGGAAAGCTTCCTCTTCTGAGTGCTATCCAGACACCACATTCCTAGTGCAGTGCAAGAGTTTTTAGTTACAGAATCAATTACCGTATGAGCCACTAACATCAGGAAGAACTACAATCAAGAGCTGAATCTCCTTCCCGTCTGTATTACATCTGCGATGAACTTCACAAAGTGTTCTTTCTATCTGATTTGGATAGGCAGACTGAACAGGAAACATAGGGGTGGGATTGACATCCTGGTAGAAGAGGAATAAAATAGTTATTGTATCAGAGTAAAAAAAGAGGATTGAAAAGATCTACTATAAGTCCATAACAGTATGTATAACTTACTATTCCCTTGTTGCGGCAAGTGCTAATCAGGTTTCTACAGAATTCAGCAACCATTTGTCCATTCAAACTCGAGAAGTTCACGCACATCCAGAACTTCACTGTAGCACCACTGTACATTTTCTGCAATTTGACCAGAGAAAGCACTAAGATCACAACATATTGTTCTTTTCCCTTAGTAGGTGAACTCAGAGCTCATTACAATCTTGATATTGAGCATAACATAATGTCAGTACAAAAGAGAAAAAACACTCACCGCATTGATCATGTTCCACTGGCCAACACGTGGTTTGATTATCTTGTCCTTCCCAGAATCATGATACTTCAGCTAAGAGAGCCGAAATTGAAAAGAGGAATGATTAAGCACAACTTCTAAAGACAAAAATGTTAAAATCCGACAAGGTAAAGACAGAAAATTACAACTGGGGATGGTAAAACTCTGGCATCAATGGATGTCAATTCCTTCTTCACATTAACTCCGAACTCTTGTGCGAATGTATCATTGCCATAGTCATTGAAGGAAGAAATCTGCAATAAATTGCAAATATGTTGAAAAAGAAAATGAAGAGCTAAAAAACCTTAGAAATTGAAAACTGAAAAGAAAAGCGGTGCAAAAATATTGATAATAAGAATAGAGAAGTTTCACCTTTCGAATACTATCTTCCCTTTCATGAGGGCGTTTGCATGACTCCCTTAAAAGGGCTGTCACCTGTCTATCATTCAACTTCTTTGCATATCTCTGCCCTTCAACAATTACACACCGCTGCATAACAGAAGACATTGTTATCGGCATGTATATAACTAGTGTATCTAAAAGGTGCAAACCAGAATATAGAGATGAACCTCCATCGGTAAATATATTGGCTTTGAATCATTCCCAGATTGAAGTGATGGCCAAAAGAGATATCGGAGCCTGATATTGTATTTCTCATGGAAGTATTCGGCAACATACTTCTTTTTCTTGTTTTCATCAATAAATCTAAAATGAAGATAAAAAAATCAAAATATCTATATTATCATGAAGATAATCGAAAAAACAGCAGATGTTAGAACTAGCATCAGCAATCAATTGCTAGTTGATGCAAACAATTACGAAAAAGTTTACAGAAGCAGCCAACTTTTTAGGAAATGAAACAATTCTTTTGAGAGAAAAAAACATAATATTGGATAGAACATTATAAGAGAAGAAAAAAATAAAGAAAAGTGAAGGTCACACAGCATTGATTAACATCATTAACTTACGTCAACTGATTTGTCGGAAGTGTGGTTACGCCAGTAATTTTGTAATGTTTAAGGTCCCCATGAGTGACTTCCACTTTGACTCCTCTTAAGACCTTCTTTAACTGAAAATAGTGAAAGTTACAAATATATAGGATCAAGGTATTATAAAAGTATTAATCTCAGAAATTTTGACATGTCATATCCTTCTTTTCAATCCATGATGTTTCTTTTACCAGATAATAGTTATAGTAGCATTCTATAAAAAATAATACAGGGTAGATATACAAGAGGTCACTGACAAGTGACATCCAAATACGACATAATGAAAGACACTAGATAAGATAAAAGATAGAAAGTAAACCTTTAAACGATCGCTATCTGATAGAGGTCTTGAAGATGCCCTTGTTGGATCCCCAAAATTTAGGAACTTCATCACAAAATCAATAACTGAAATAGGTTGATAGAAGGATGTGGCTGATATATCTACAATGATAGTATTTGACAACTTCAGAAACATTTTCAGATGAGATTAATCATAAGAAAAGTTCTGAATAAAGTTTTCAATTCTACAACAAATAGTTGGGATAAGCAAATAAGGATACCCATGTTAAGTGACATTCCCATTTGGGTAGGGCGGAGACTAGTGTAAAATCCCTTCCAGCATTCTACACCATTACCAATCTCACTTCTGTACCCTATACTCGATGAGAAGAAAGATCGCCCCACAACTGTGCATCTGTATTTTGGACAGCAAAACCAGATAATAAAAGAGGTGAAGATGACTGATGAGGAAACCTAAATAAAAATTTAGCAAGCAATTCAAATGTATTGCAGTATATTCTCATGTTTCCAGTAAAGTACGGTAAAAGAAATTACTTGTTGGATGGAGTTTCTCTTAGAACTACATCAAGAACTTGGATGGTCTCATGTGGTGAGTCTCTCTGTCTGCCATGCAAAAACTCCTGCAGGAGATGGAGGTCTGCCTTGGAGGCAAATCTGACAGAAACTTTAAATTCCTTTTCCTTTCTGTGGTGCAAACAAAACAAAATTACTTGCTACCAAATGAAAGGTCAAATAAAGATGTTGATGAGATAATAACAATAAGAAAATATCATGAAACAGTTATAACCTTGTAGATCCTTTATTATCTTTTGAAATTAATTTTACTACAAACTCCTTGGAGTTGAAGGGTAATGGACCTGCAGTATAAAACCCTTTTCTTCCATCATAAGCAGGTTTTCGACCTCCAAATTCTGTGCGTCCATGCAGTTTAAGAAGCTCTTTCATGACTGCCCTGTTGACTCCCCTAGAGGTCACCTCAGGGGTAACGGATACCTATGCCATTGATCATATGGCCTAATATATTAGTTTGAAAATTAACTGAAATTGGAAATAACACAAGTACTCAACATTTCAACATAAAACAGTTATAATGGATTGAAATTAGACATGAATACTTTGTAGGTTGAAGAGGATTGTTCCAGTTAAATAACATAATGTAGTATAAGCACATATCAGAAGTTGAAATTGTACTCTGGAAATGGGTAAAAGTTAGTCTCAATATTGTAAATGAAAAGGAATTGGATGCAAGTAGAGAAATGCAGATAAGACAATTCAATGTGTTAAGTTAAATTACAAATTAATACTAACAACAGAAAATTATGAAACACCTCCGATAACAACACAGATAAACTATAAAAGCAAGAACACATATACCATTATTATGTACAACATGATTTCTTATGTTGGAGTGATCTACAATACTCTCAATGCCACTATTGATTTTCTTATTTTACATGTAAGAAGGTGGCACGTCTAGGCAGCTTTCAACAATTAAAGAAAAGGAATTCGAGGTGAACCAGTTGCCATATCATTAATATTCACATCAAAGCAGTAAACTATTCTAATTTTACATCTAACTTAGCTTCCACATGAGCCAAAAATTTAAGAATAGCAAATAAAAACAGAGTTGGAAACACATAACTTCAAAGAGGATGAGAAAGATGGGGGACCAATCCAAGAAAGAAAAAAACCACAAAAAGAAAAAAAAAAAAAAACATTGAAGACAAGGGTAAACATGTAAATTAGACATTACTCTATCTTCTCACATAACAGGGAAAGGACAAAAAAAGATTGAAAGAAACATATTGAGGATATAAATAGAACAAAATTACAAGGAAAGAAAAGATAGCATGAGATAACGTTCAATCAGAAAAATCATCAAGTATACCAAAAAGGAAATAATGCAGATCGAAAACGGAAACCAAGTAGGTGAACCGAGTTAAAGCAATGAAATAAGAAGAAAGGTGATAATTAAAAACCAACAACTACAGCACTACTTA
Source organism: Quillaja saponaria (assembly GCA_029379385.1). Taxonomy (NCBI): domain Eukaryota; kingdom Viridiplantae; phylum Streptophyta; class Magnoliopsida; order Fabales; family Quillajaceae; genus Quillaja; species Quillaja saponaria. The sequence goes on along the minus strand of CM055607.1, from coordinate 29,154,595 downwards.
TTCGGGTGCAGAGAAAATAATGTAAAATAAACGAAACTTGGAGATCTCAGCTTCAAAGGGACAAAAAAAAAAAAAAACAGCTAAAGGAATAAAGAGGCCGAGCTATTAAATGAAAAGCAGAAAAAACGGAAACGAAATTGAAGATATCTATATACTATATAGTGAATCAGAGTCATTAGAACAAACATCAAAACGAGGATGAAACAAATGCAGAGTCGTATCAAGCTATCTGAGTAAATTTCACTTTCATTCAACATTCTAAAAGGTTTTCTCAGAAACCAAACAGACAAAAAAAAGGCAGATACACATGGAGTAGCAAAATCAAAATCAAAAAGAAAGAGATACACATACATCGTAATGGTGGAGGTCCCTATCAGCGAGTTCAACCAAGAAATGGTTAGCCCGGATGATGTTTCTAGTTCCGATAGTACCATATCCAGGCCTCGGGGGGAACTTTACAGCCTTAGAAGAAGACGGTACTGGGGACTGCGGCACCGGTGGAGCACTAGGAGCGGTCTGTGAGGACCGTGTCTGAGATGACATTGTAGGTGAAACAGATTGCAGAGAGAGCCGCTGGACCTCACTGCTAATTTGACTCACCGGAGCCAGAGAAAAAGAAGATGAGCCTGCTTCGTAAGTTGGACGCCTGGTGAAACTGTCATAGCCGCGTCCACGACCATCAACACTTCTTCCTCGACCACGACCTCCCCAAGCCGACTGATTCGTCGTCGTATCACCAGCTCTACCAAAACCACGGCCGTACATGTCTGAGTTTTCAGCCTAACCAAAACACAGATAGAGAGAGAGAGAGAGGGAGAGCAGGAGGAAGGAGGCAGAGGAAAAATGAGTAGGCTAAGTAGCAGCAGGAGAAATACTGCATGACAGATTGGTATCTTTTATAGAGAAAGAAGAAGCGTTGAGGTGGTGAGTGCTATCATATTTGCATCTTTGTCAGTATCTTGTGATCAACGGTTCTGAATTTACTTAAGCATTGGACAGTAAAAACTTCATTAAAGGAAAATATATCCCATATTTTCTTTTCAAGACAAAACAATTTAAAAGATTTCTCAAGGTGATAAGATAAGACACATATATAAAAAGAAAAAAATATCTAATATATTTATTTTTGCACACGCAATAATATTATATGATATTTAATGGTTTAGATTTAATTAATATTGTTAAAACATAAATTGAATGTTATTAGATAAAAAAGTATTTGAGGCTAATCATAATAAAAGTTGAATGTTGAATATTAAATCTTGTTGTCTTTTAAATAATTTTCAAGTGTTTTTGAGCTAAAATTTATTTAATCCAAAAAAAATTATAAATATTAAATACCAAGAACAAATAGGAAAAGAAAAGAAAAAATTGAAAAGGAGCCTACGAAGTATGAAATAAGCACATAAAAATAGCTTTCCTTGGCATGCAAGACTAGAGGTACAGTCTACAGACTAGAGAGTAGTATTGGCGGAGTGACTGACGTGTTTTTTGGTGGCAAACCAGCGGGGCCCGCACAACGAGAGTTACTGCAACTGGCTACACAATCACAGGTGGCCACGTACGTCAGTCTCAGGTTTCGTCGTTTAAATTGCATGGTATAAAAAGTAATAACAGCAAGGGTTTAAGATAAAGTTACGAGGCAGTACAGTAGGTGGTCATTATGTAAAATGAAATACTAGTGGCATATAGGTAATTAACAACAGAGTTGCAGTGTTACCATTTTCAGCTTTCGGGCTATACCGGCGAGGAGTGCTACCTACAAGCACGAGCAAGATGCAGGAACAGTCAAACTGTCACCTGTATCATTTTTAATGTAGGTGTACCTAGGATTCAAATTTTTTTATTAGAGGGAACAATTTGGTCATTAAAATTTTGGTAATTAATTGTTAACCCTCTAAATAAGTAATAAAACAAATAGTGACTCATTAAAGAAAATTAGATAAAAAATTTGTCACCATTTTATCATTTGAAGCTATTTGTTGATATTAATAAGATTGTAAAACAAAAACCATTATGGATATAAAAAAACACAATTATAAAAAGTAATATAAAAATATTGAGATTCGTAATTTGTATTTATTATTAACTCATATTTTTTAGTATCAAATAAAAATTTGGTCACTTTCGCTCAAAAATAATGCAAAAGTATAATATGATCTAAATATTTTAAAAATAACAAATTATTAGTTAAGTAACGTTATTATTTGATAAATAGTAAGTTAGTAGACTTTACAAGAAAAATAAATTAAAGTTGCATTTTTATAAAACTTCACAGCAAATTCAACCTCAATTACATAGTGCCCTTCACAACAGGCTTTCATGATAATATTTGCAGGAAATTAATTGACTAATGGAGTCAGAGAATTGGGTTACTGTTGCTTCCACATACGGCCCATTCAGTTTCAGGCAGCTTGCATGATATTTTTGACTGAAGCCTAATTTTTATTTTTTTTTCTTGAAGAAAAATCAAATTTTACATAGTTTTTTGTAGAAAAAAAAATTACTCGCTCAATGAGATTAGTATATATATATATATTTTTTGAACTTTTCTTAAACCATAATCATTGACCATTTTCTTTTCTAGTTTGATGATTGGTTCGTTTTTTAAAATAATTTGTAGAACAATTTTCATCATAGCTTAGCTAAGGTGGGGGCTAGCAAGTGATAGGTAACCCATTCTAAGTTAGGATCTATTTGGATGCTGAAAATAGAATTCAAAATGAAACTACAAAATTAATTTTAATTTTGTTAAAAATAAAAGTTGTTAGAAGTAAGTTTAGATCACATAAATAATTATAATTAAAATTATATTTCAAGCACTTGATTGTTTAATGATGGCTGTTTTGTCTTCAAAGGTGTTTGTCTCTGTCTCAAACAGCCGCAATGGTAATGGACATTGTCTTTGAGTCTTAATGGTATTTGTTGTCGTTTCTAACAAATTATAATAGTTGTGCTTGTCATCTCCAGTAGGTTCGGATGATGTTTGATGTCATATTAAATGAGTCATGATAGACTGTATTTATCATTGTCTTATTTTGTTCTAACTAGTTTTAAAGATAATTGTCATCATTTTGATTAGTCGACAGTGATAGCCAATGGTGAGTGAAAAAGGTTGTCAATGGGTGACAACAGTGGAGGAGGTTACTAATAATTGGTAGCCAACAATATAACATAATGTACAGCCATATAGGTGGTTGACATTCTATTATACCATATATATAAAAATGATTGAGGATAATATATTTATTGAAATTATAATTATAGGGATATATTCATAAGAACTTAAAGTAATGATATCTAGTTATTTTCCAATTCATTGAAGAAATTTCAATTTTAATTTAAAATATACATTAGTTAGAATTCAACAATTTAATTTCTAATTATAATTCAATTCAGTCCATTCAAAAATCAGTTATATTGCTTCTGTTGCCTGCATTTGGTAAAAAGTGACACTAAAACTCCCATCCCAAAACAAGAACCATGTTCTTCTTTGAGTTGAGCCTTTTGGAATGGTGGCTTTATGGGTAACATTGGTATTGGGCCTCGTATGGAAACCGAAATTGCGGGCTTCGGCTTTCTAACGATTTGGGATCTACCTCCTTCGAAATATGCTTGTGGCACGTTGGATTCTATGCATCTTTCTCTTTCTCATGAATATTGGACTAATCCAAATTTGTCCATGTACAAGAATTAAGATGGAAAGAATATTTGGATCGGATTATATCCGACCTGATCCATTGTTTTGTGAATATTTATTTAAAACAATCAAATCCAACATGTTGATCTAACTCTTAAAAATATATTGTCCAAAGATTTCGAGCGAGTTTAATATCTGATCCAATTTGATCTATTGCCAACCACACTAAAAAACTAAAAACCTATTAATCCAAACTGACCTGTCATGACCTACCTGAAATTCAATAATTTAAATAAACTCAAAATTTTTAGTTGGGTGAAATTTTATATTTTTATGTAAAGTCAGGTAGAGTGAGTTATCTAAGTAGAAGAATTTCAAACTGAGAATAACTAATCCCTCGATATTATTTATTAATGTAAACTTTTTTTTATTTATACATTTAAGAATATGATAAAAAAAAATCTTTTAATACATTAAAATGAGTGCATGACTTAACCAATATATGTTGATGTTAACTTTAATCAGTTCATATTTTATTTGAATTTATATTTATGTTAAATATACATTATTATAAAATATATTTATTTTAATATTTTAAATGAATATATACTATTAAAAGACTACAATTTAAGTCTATTTCTAATTCAAAAATCATTTAACTTATATTTTCTTTTTTAACTTTATCATTTGTTAAAAAAATGTATTATATTATTCTACAATAGTACGAAAAGTTAACCCAATCGAAATAGTTTTTTGAACTATTTTATCTTAGCAATAATGGGTCGGATAAAATTTATCCAAAACACAACCTACCCACTCAGTTGCACACCCCTCATTGTAGACTTGTTGAGAGTTGCCGAGGCTAGATCTATTTTAGTTTAGTTTTTTCATTGGCCTTTCTGTTTAATTTAACATAAAGACCAATAGAAATAGTTTTGTCTTTTATTTCTTGATGGGACATTAAGAAGAAGAAAATAATTACAGTAAATAACATTATGCTTCAAGTAGTCTTCATGTACATATGTTTGAGAGATGTTATCGTATTTGACGAGTTCGTCAGTTATTATTGTCTATTTTAAAACATCTAAATAATAACTGTCATTATTTTTAATGGGTCTCACCTTAATTGTCGTCATATTCGAAGGCAACGATATTTGTGGTAGTATCCAATGGACAAGTGGAGAAGGTTGTCTCATGATGGGCGTGTATAAGTTCGTAGTTGTCAATAATGATAAGTAAATAAATTATTTAGGATGAGAAATTGAGAAATATTTGAAATTATAGTTTATTAGATTATTTGTAAGAACTGAACAACATGATCTTTTATAATTATTATTTATTTTTTTGAAATTAAATTGAAAATTTTAATTTTAAAACTTACTACCAAATTAAAAAAATTGGTATTAGATTGGACTCCAATTTCATGCATCCAACGAACCTAAATAGAATTTACAATTGCAAACATTTCCCATTCGCTGTGTTTAACTATAACAACTTATAAAAAGTATAACTAAATTTCTACATGCATCATAGTATTACCAAAATATTATAAAAAACAAGAGGGGAAGAAGATGTTGCTATTTTAGGTTCTAAGTTGAGTTTCAACTTGCATAATTTTTTTTGTTGGAGTTAGAAATTAAAGATGATATCCAAATTAGAGTTTTCAGATAAAACCATTGAAAAGTGTTTAATATCTTAACAGACAAATGGATGATGGATCGCTAATGAGGTATTAAAATGTGTAGCAAAAGGACATCGAATAGGCCCAATTTGGAGTTTTGGATTTTACACACCATTCAATGGGAAAGCAGGCTACTTTTAAAAGAATCTTTTACGGGTTGATTACAAATGATATGATATGCTGCGGATACATCATACACGTTTATGATTATATGGGCAATTGGGACACTAATCTATCTCACTGTCTCAAAATTGATAACCTCGCAGAAAAAGGTTCTAATAGCGACCGTTGACTGAGAGCTTTATTGTGAGGGGCCGAGCCTCTGAAATCCCAAAAAAGTACATCCTCATCTCTCTCTCTCTCTCATTTCCTCCAGTATTTTGTGACGGGGTCTCTTTGTGTACCATACTAGCATGGCCCAGCGTCAGGTGTCTGCTTTTCTCTACCCCTACACCACCAGTTCTATCTTCCACTTTACTCTCCCCCTACCACTCCTTTGAACCCAACCCAACCCCCATTTCTTTCTCTCTTTCTCCCTTCACATACGCACTCGGCTCCTAAAATCTCAATGTACTGGGTCTAGGAGTGGCGGATGGAAATGGGTTCGAGCTCTGTGACCGACCCAGGAGCCTCTTCCTCCTCCTCCCCGCCCAACTCGTCCGCTGAGTCACTTAATGGGTTGAAATTTGGGCGGAAAATCTACTTTGAGGATGTGGGTCTCGGTACTCCAGCCAAGTCTGGTGGTGGGGCTTCATCGTCCTCTAAAACGACCCCTCCAAAGAAGGCGAGGGGTGGAGTAATGCAAGGGGCTCAGCCTCCTAGGTGTCAAGTCGAGGGCTGTAAAGTAGATCTGAGTGATGCTAAAGCTTACTATTCCAGGCATAAAGTTTGCAGCATGCATTCAAAGTCGCCTAAGGTCATTGTTGCTGGTCTGGAACAAAGGTTTTGTCAACAGTGTAGTAGGTCAGCAGTCAGCCATCCTTTGCTTCTCTTTTTTCCAATTATTCTCACCCATTTTGACTATTATAATTTCCTTTCCTTTCTATTTTCTGACGACTTTATTTAAATTTGCGTTGGCTTTTTCATCCCCCAAAGTAAAAATGTCAACATCTTTTCCTGTTGGTTGGTTTGGTTATTTCAACTTTCTTAACTGAGATTAGTTTGTCCAGTTTTCCTGTTGCACTGAGTTGTTTATTCTCAGAGTCTTACTACGTTTTAAATTTTATGCTGGTCTTTTTTCCTTTCTTATGTTTCTAGTAATTAAGAATTCTTCAATTTATTTGGTTAGGTACCCATGCAAATGTTGTATTTGCTTTATTTTGATATACTATATGTCGTGTTCGTTTGGCTTTTTTTTTTTTGCTCTATATTGGGTGTCTATGTTAACTTGCTTCTGGAGTGTGTGCATTTTCCCCCATTTTCTAGAGTGGCGCTTACTGAATATAAGGTTACGGTAATTTACTGCTTGTATCTGTTTGGAAAATTAGTTAATGTTTCTGAATTTGATTTGGTTTTTTGTGCCGTGGGATATTGTCATTTGCCAGTTGTTTGGTTGTATGGTTTCCTGTCATGAGATTTTGTGCCATGAAGGTTTTGTTTTTCCAGGTTATGAAGCATATGTTTTTAAAGTCATAGTTGGAGTTTCTTAGTATACTATCCTTTTTTTTTTTTTTTTTTTTTTTTTTGTGGTGTTGCATTTCTTGCAAAACTGGTTGTGAAGTTATGAAGCATGAACATAGACATGAAGCTGAAACAAAATATCATGATTTACATACGAGGAGATATGATAAATGGCCAAAATGGCCAAAGCTTATATGTTACACATAGATACACTCCTTAAAGTAAGAAAAAGTTCAATCAATTTTATTTGGGTTGTCTTTCAAAGTGTATTAAACTAATGACAGTGATGCAATTGTGAGATATTTTGTTCTTAAAATCAGACACCATTTTGGTGGTAGACAGTTGCTGAATGTTTTGAGCACCAGTCCTGTTACAAAAAAAGAAAAACTTTCTGAACTAAAAGTTTAGCAACATGCAATTCCATTCTAAAAAGAATGCGATGGAGCCAGTGGGCTAGGCTAGACATAATTTTTGTAGGTAAAAATTCACAAAAAAACCACTTGAAGGGGTGAAGGGCTAGGCTAGACATAATTTTTCTTTTTTCTAGGTAAAATTCACTAAAAAGCCACCTGAAGGGGTGAACCCTAGTACATGAGATATACAAGATTCACCTCCTAAAGAACTAAAGAAACAAGTAAAAATAAGCAATAAAAATTTTAGACAATTGCCTAATGGAGCTTTGAGAATGGTTGCTCGAATATGTTGATCAAAATAATTGCTTTCACTCTTATAAATGTGATCTGGTCCCTATATCATGTCTTGGGCATTGGGGGGAATTGGTCTGCCTTGACGTTGTTCTATTGGCCCTTTGAGGCCTTAGAACTTACATTAGCTTCCTGGACTTATTTCTTGTAGGGTTCTAATATCTGTCGGTGGAAGAAATCTGTTCTTTGTTCAAACTATTATTGCATATTTTCACTATTATTAACTTGACTCGGTATTTAAATTATGTCTTGGCCACTGGCTCTGTTGCATGTAGCTGAACTGTCAGTTGACATTCTTTTTCTCAAATAACTGGACTGATCTACTTTGGAATTGTTCAATTAGCCCTTACTATGAGGCCTTATATTATAACTTACACTTGCTTAATGGATTCATTGTCTTGAAAGGTTCTAATGCTGTAGGTTTTATTTTGGGAAGTTGAATGTAAATTTTTTCTGTCTTAAGTTCCAGAGATATAGTCATTTGGTTCATTTCTTATTTTGGAAACATTGATGCTCTTTTACTGTGAACTTCTTGCATTTGAACTTTTCTCTCTCTGTCTCCTCTCTATTTGACTGTGACACATCGTAAGCAACAACTATTTTTTGTTGTAATAGGATATTGTAATTGAGTTGTCTAACTACGAACCCCTATTTTCTTTTATATTTTGATATTTTATGATTATTAAAATTATTTACCCATAAGTCTACCGAGATTTATTTGTTGTCAGCTTGACTTTTTTTTTTCTTTGGGGGGGGGGGGGGTGTTGTAGTTGATAGGAACACGGGAGGAAGGATACCACACATTTTCCTTTAAGCTTTAATGTTCCAGTACCTACTCCACTAGTAATCTCGAACCAAAATCTCTGCACCCAAGCAGGTGGCCCATTGATCTAGAGAATGTTACTAGCCATCGTACGAGGGTGTCAGTGAAGTTATTAGTTGGTTCGATGTGGGTACTACTCTGAGATTGTCCATGCTAGTAATCAAAATGGTTGGATGGTTTTCTACCATAACATTAGACGGTATAGTTGATCAGTCTGCTAGAAGTTCTTACCAAAAGAAATGAGTGTGGAATGGAGAAGATGCAAGTGCTCAAGCATTAAATTTTTTGGGGAACTTGAGGTGAATAAAGAGATGCATTTTGATAATTTACATGGAAACTATGGATGAGGATATTTTAGGATGCTCTGTGTCCACTTTAAGCTGTTGGAGCATGATTTTTTTGCACCCATTATGGTGCTATAAAAAAACATGGATTAATACTGGCATATGGTTTGAAGATATGTAAGTGCTTAATTCTCTTCCACGGAAAATGCTGGATGCTCTGCTGCGTAGTCTTGTGGTTTTCAAATTCATTTTTAATGCTTGTAATTTATTATTAGTATATTGGCATTTGCATTTGTTGCATCGCACTTGAGGGAAATAAATTTGATTTAGACCCTGTAGGATTGTTCATTGAAACATGGTTTAGAACTGGTGGGGTTTCTTTTTTATGGAAATGAAATATAACTCTTGCAAAGCTGTGCAGATTTGGTCCCTTGATGGATAGGGGTAAAATTTGTGCTTTCTAGACAATTTGCACGGCGAGGGTGAGGCATGCAGCTTTTAGCATATCTGACATACTTGGGTTTTTTCAGGAAGAGAGATTCAACAGTTAGAAGAGTATAATGCTGGATGTGTGACAGATGGTCATAAATGAAATTCTAGGATAGAGATTGTTAGATGAACTGATTCTGCATTACTGCCCAGTTATTTCTCAGATGCTAATGTTAAGAATGTCTATAGAATTGGTATAAAAAATTATCTGAAGTCATCCAATAATATTTGAAAGCCATGAAATGCATCACTATCTATTTGTTTTTTACATTGTTTGTAATGACAAAAATGAATTTCTACAGTGATCAAAGCTGTGTCCTGCCCTGACCTTATTATAGGTGTTTTGTCTGTTTTCTCCCAGATAAAGATAATCCCTTCCAAGCTAATCAGTATATTTATTAAAGGTCTATGCAAATTGTATCTGTTTTTCAATTATAGATTGTTTATGTATAGAAGTTGAGTTCGGTAGATCATCCAGCCTTTATCATGTATAATTGTGTGTGTCTTTATCATGTATAATTGTATGTGTATTTATTTAATTATATATATTTACATTTATATTTGTATCGGTTCTTCAAGCTATATTTGGGCATCCGATGTGCACCAGGAGACCAAATTTTGTGCTTTCATCAGTCATTATATATATATATATAAAACTGTTTGTGTATATATACAGGTGGGGATTCAATGACACCGGTGTAAGATTAACTCAATCTTACACCACGAGTAACTTTATGTAAGATGAGTTCCATATATATATATATATCATTTTACCAATTTGGGACCTCACTCACTCACTTATCATCATGGATGAACTTTGTTGGTGGTGACAATGTAAATTCAGGCAAAGATTGGGGTAGGTATACAACTGTTTGGAACATTTAGAAACTCTTTCTCTCTGGGTGGTTTGGAGTAATGAATTTTTGAGCTTTGAATGCCTAGTATGCAGTTAAAGCTGATTGTTCACTGGTTTGAGTTCTTATCTACACCTGCATGTGCATCTGATGAGGAGAGATACTTCACTTTGCAATTATATCATATAGCAACAAGGCACGTCATGTGATGCTGGATGAGGAATTATCTATCATGTTTATCTTCGACGTGCTTGTGTGCCTGTTTTACCCCATATAATCTACTTGGCTAAATTTTCCAGATGATTTTTAAGTTATTTCTTTATGTAAAAAAGAAGCTAATGGCAACTTTGGTAGCCTTGACCAGATTTCATCAGCTTGTGTGCCTGTTTTACCCCATATAATCTACTTGGTTAAATTTTCTAGATGATTTTTAAGTTATTTCTTTATTTAAAAAAGAAGCTAATGGTAACTTTGGTAGCCTTGACTAGATTTCATCAGCTTCCTGAATTTGATCAAGGAAAACGAAGTTGCCGCAGGCGCCTTGCTGGCCACAATGAACGCCGTAGAAAGCCCCCACCAGGATCGTTATTGACCTCTCGCTATGGGCGACTATCTCCGACTACTTTTGGTTAGACATAAGATTGAAATATCATTTTCTAAAACCATCTTTGTTTTTTACTGCTTTCTGGAACCAGTCTCTACTTGTCCTTTCCTGGCTTATAGAATAAATTTTTGGCACTTGCATTGGCAGAAAACAATGGCAGAGTTGGTGGCTTTCTGATGGACTTTTCTGCATATCGGAAGCTTACTTGGAGGGATGCATTGCCAACTACCAGATCGTCTGAACAGGCACCTGGAAATCAAACCGCTGTTGCCACAGGAAAGTTCCTTCCTTGGCAGAGCAACTTAGAGAACCCTCAATCTGACCTCTTCTTGCAAGGTTCAATTGGTGGGACAAGCTTCCCTGGTCCAAGAATGCCACCAGGAGAATGCTTCACAGGAATCACAGACTCAAGCTGTGCTCTCTCTCTTCTGTCAAATCAACCATGGGGATCCAGAAATCAAGCACCAAGTCTTGGGTTGAACAGCTTAATGAATGTTGAAGGGTCACCCATGACACAGACTTCATCTGCTCCTCATGGTACAACTGCTCATCACTTTCCTACCCCATGGGCTTTCAAGGGCAATGAGGCTGGTAGTAGTTTAAATGAGATAGTCCCTGATCTGGGTTTGCGTCAAGTTTCACAGCCTTTTAACAGTCAACTTTCAGGTGGTGAGCTTGACTTGTCGCAACAGAGTAGGAGGCAATACATGGAAATTGAGCACTCCAGGGCCTATGAGTCCGCCCCACAGATGCATTGGTCTCTTTAAACTAAAGTGCATCCTTTTCTATCTGGTCTGTATGAACGCCTAGGTGACTTAATAATAAGCAACTTTGACTCTTGAGAGCGTTAAACTGAACCTGTTGCACTGACTGCAGCCAGACTGACTTTTTTGTTTTGTAAAAACTGATGAGCATGTTGTTATGCTTGCATCATCTATCTATGCTTTTAGTTGTCCTGTTTGGAATCACTTTGAGTGGATGGTAAGTTTTAGCAACGTGGGATCTCACATGATCTGAACATGCATATGATGTCCGCCAACTCATTCTGCATCCTTAGCATATTGATTGATATGACCACTAGTGCAAACGCCTCTTGAAGTTTGGTATGTCAAGTATGTTCACTAGTTGATACTGGGATTGGTACGCCAAGCATGTTCACTAGTTGATGCTGCCACAAAATATGAAACTGTGATAATGAAATTGAAATTTAATAAACCAATTATGTACCAGTGCTGTAATTATGTTCCCCTAAACAGCCAATTCTTGCTGCCGATCCTGACATGACTGATACGGTATCTGGGTAACTGAGGATTGATGTAGAAGTAGTCGGAACCAAAAGTAACGAGCAGATTACACATAATAGTTGAACGAATGTTGTTCGCTGGCATACAAGAATCTAGGCTGACAAGTACTTCCTCAATCCAAAATTAGATATATTTATGATGATCCCCTGGACTGGAAGCAGTTGATCTTGTCGGGATCGGGATCGGGGGTGGGGGTGGGGGTGGGGGTGCGTGTCTAGTTTAAATCCAATACATCTGATTTTTAAGAGAATGAAATCCTAATTTAACATGTAGGTTTACTCACTTAAGAGCGCAAATATTTTATATACTCATTGATGGCCATTCATGAAAGTGCAAGTCAATAAGGAATCTTCACTGATGCCCTGATGTGGTGCAAGACTCTGGAACCTTCCTGCTTTCTGCTGTGTTATCTGAACAAATAGTGTGATAAGCACAACTTCTCCATGCTGGCCAATTGAGTCACAATCTTCCATTGGAACTAACTGATTCATATCCAATTGTACTTGCATTCACAGCGAAAAGCGGCTGGTTGACAACAAAAGAAATTGGTAACGTACAAATTTGAAGCCTCTAATTCAGTGATCATCTTCATCAGTATCCCGGCAGTTAGCCAAAAATGCATCCATTGGTTCTAACTGAAAAAAAAATTAGAAAAAGAAAACAATTACAAAACGAGCCTTCATAATATTACATACATAAATATTGGTTCTGGTATAAAATCAAATGATAATTTATATCTTACCAGACATCCAGAAAAGAGGCAGACAGGCAGTATTGATGCTCATCCCTCAGTCATCAAGAGATCCTGCAATTGCCACATCAATTACAGAGCAATAACCATCAGCAAATAATCACTATGAACAACTGATAAATCAGTAACGCGCTTAAAAGAGAAAACATAAATAATAAAAGCCAATAATTACTCAGAGAAGGAAAAAAAAAAAAAAAAAAAAAAAGAAATAATCGAGAAGTAAAAGCATTTTGCATGTCCTAGACCTAGAGGTTTGTAGACAAGCAATCTAAATGAATTGATGTCAACCAGTTCTTCAAATTTATTTATTACTCAGTCCATACAAGAACATAATATTTCAGTTGAATGCTTATATTAGTAGCCAATACATTCACCTCGAGTTTCAATTCACCCACTTTCTTACAAAAATAATCAAATAAGTAAATAGAAACCGTAAATAATATGTAAACAGTCTCAAGTCCAAAAATGTGGACATAAAACTCATCAAACAAAAATTTCTACAACCCCAAAAGCATGCATAATTTACATCAGTAAGCACCTTCTGTGCTGATATATTGTACAAATTTTTGGGAAGAGACATAATGATTTAAATTAATTTTTACAATTGAAGAATATAGAAACAATCCAAAAAAATATTAATATCCAGAGAGTTGCAATACAATGTTCCAGCAATACTATTTAACAAGTAAAAACAAAAGAATGGTTCAAGGAATGTAACTTATTAAGAGGGAGATACTGATACAAAAACTTGCAACTTCCCTCCCAAAGTATAGCAACTACTCAAGAGGGACACAATGGTTCAAACTCCAAAGGTTCTAACCTTTTCAAGTGGATTCTCTACCTTCATTTCAGTTCTCATTTCTTCCCTCTTCAGATTAGTTTTTTAGATAGTTTGAGGAGTGCTTCAGAAATGCTATCTACAAATATAATTAAAGTTTCTTGTATCCTGAAGGCTATCTGTCTAAAAGTTGTCAGCAAACTTTCAAGAAAGAAGAGAAATATAAAGAGGTGTCTCTACATGCATCAGAGCCATATTCTTCTAATTAATTATATCCAGTAATCTTCAAAGAAATCTATAAGAAATCACCAAAGGAGATTGAAGAGACCTCGAGGAGGCCTAGAGCTTTGTTAAAACTAAACGAGCTGTGTTGGCTCATTAGACCCCCCCCTCCCCCAATTGAAGTTGACAAGGAGAAAGGGTTCAGTTTAATGAAAAATGCAATCCTCAGTTATGTATCCAAGCATGAAATTTGCCAAGTGAACAATACATGTGCAAGGATTTCCAGGACCGAGAGGAAACAGAGGCTGTGCCATAAAATAAAAGGACAGAATCAACTGGGACCTGATACAGCACATTAACTTCTCTGGTCAGTGCCACCACTTTTTCCATCCCTAGAAATTACCCAATATATGTTCTCATGTCTTATATGGGTTCAAAATTCAGTAGTCACCAAACAGCTCCTGCTCCTAAGTATTCTAAACAATTTGACTGAACCAAACAGAACTAAAGAGAACACAAGCAAGACATCTAATGTCCCAGGCTAAATATCGGCAAGTCCGGATAACTCTATCTAGGATCTTTCAAGTAACCACAAGTAATGCTATGAACTAACCATCATAAGAAACACACAGACATTTATAGGCTAATACGGCATCCTGTCTTAGAAATAATAACTGCTGTAATCTACTAAGCATACTGTACCAAACTTGAAACAATATCCAGCTTTGTAAAAGAGGCAAGGTGTGTATCCCCAGGATAATGTGCTTGTGAACTCTTACACGAGGAACTTTCACCTAACTGCAACTAAGGCACACATGGTACCCACCAATATAGTGGGCTTATGCCACAACAAGGAATGCCTTAAATGGCATCAGATCAATGAAATTTCTTCATTGTTTCAATTTTATGATGGTAGTACAGTACAGCCAATTATTTTCCCTAATAGCTGAAAATTGTGGAAGACAAAAGGCATACAGATGTGAAAGAGAAAACTACCACAGAACCAATAGGAGTGCATTTTGTATATCTCTTACGCACATGAGTCCACTTCCTTTGAAGTTTCTTTTATCAAATCTTCTACTCATTATGAGAAAGACAGAGAGGGAAAACTACCACAGAACCAATATAAGTGCATGTGCATCGATCTAGCAATACACATATATCATTTTAGGTCATCCTCCAATTACCCGATGACCCTCTGTTAGTCTGACAAGCTAAAAAAATTAAAGAAGAAACTATTATGATTGCCTTAGCTTTATGCTTCATTTTTTATAAATCTTATTCATAAAAGTCACCATACTACTGTGCATTTCATATTTCAAGCCAAACGTGTCACTTTTCTCAGAGCCTCTGACACACATGTGCCCTTTGCAAAATGTGCCTTCCAAGAGCCTTTGGAGCTTAAGTGCCCCTACTACCTTCAAATCAGGAAACACACATTGGATGGGATTCAGAAAGACCTTGGATTACATTCTTAACCAGGATACATTGAAGCCATCTCTCTTTCGAAATTAAAAAAACAGAGCATGCTGATTATTAATTGTCCATGATAAATTTTCTTCAAACATCTCTTTTCAACAAAATTAATGAAAATTGATCGCTTATAGTTATAGCAAATATATCATACTTTTCTGAGAAGTTAAATGGAAACCAGTTCCTATTATATTTTCATGAAACGTAGAAACTACTACCTATTTTAACAAGCTCTACATATTTTGACTTACTTCAACAGAAAAATTGAGGAAAAGGCAAAATCTAGCGATACATGCTGATGTACGCCATCGTTTCTTATTTATTAGTGAAATAAGCTCTCAATCTGAAATTGATGATGTATTGAATTCATGGAAAGGTCGTTTATTATGTTAAAGTACCACAGTCTTCTATGCAAAATATACCGAGATAAGTGTTCCTTAACAAAATGCGAACACTAATGATCATTATCTCAGCAACCAATGCATCTTAAAATATATGTTTCGTTCTCATGAAAATTCTACCTTTCAAGTATTGAAAATTTAAAGACCAAGTTTTCATGGTGCCAATGGCCAAAACTACCTAAAATAGAGTGCACAAGACCAACGTAGGCCTAAGAAACATACCTCTTATGTTATATCTTCGTCATCCTCTTCATCATGTTCACCCTCCTTGCCATGCTCATTCTTCTCTGGCTCCATAACTTCCGTGTTCTAACTGTGCAAGGGTGATGTAGGATTGTGGAATTGAAACCTCCACTTTTGCTAATGTTTTCTCATCCTCTTCTTTCTCCTTCAAGTTTTTTCTGTTCTTGCCATCTAAGGGTTTTAGACGGCTTCTTGGAGGAAGGAACCATCAGAGTTTTGCAGTTAAAGATCTGCATGAGAGGAAAGGAAGAATCAATGAGTATGATAGGTGAAAATTAGGAAGGATAAAGTAAGATACACATGTCGTGATGATCTGATTAACTTGTTTTTAACAGAGACCGAACCAAAAAGAAGAAGGAAGTCCTATATTTTCCAACTGGGAAGCAATATTATTAGATTAGCCACTATGGTGGATCTTCCTCTTGAGTCCCTTTTTTTTCATCAACAGTTTCAGGTTTTTAATTAAAAGATTAGACAATTCGAGCTTCATTTTTATACATCTTTAAAGAAAGGAAAAAGTACACTTTTTGGTCTCTGCATAATCGTAAGGAGATAAATGAGAATAAGCATGTTATAAGCGTTTTTTCCTGTTTGGTTGTTGGTAAAGCAGCTCAAAAAATTCATGTCTTGTTTTGACAATAATAACAAAACTGAAATGTTAATTCAATCAGGCCAACTAGCTTATTAGTTTCATTAAGAAGACGGCTTACTATTGATAATAAACATCAGCTTGAGCATGTTCAATCTGTTCTGGTCATTAAATGGGCAAAAGAAAATCCCCATTGGAGTATTCAATACTTTACATTGTTGTGAGAACTCAAATTTATTTAGCATTCATTAGGATTGCAACTTATCCATTCTGTCTCTCCGTTGACTTGCAGAAGTTAGGATGTAACTATATATGGCTACATCTACAAGACCAAATTCTTGGGGAAACCTAGACTGTAAAATCATGCTCAACTGGCTGCTGGTGTGGGGAAGTGATAAAGCTACAACCTTAATTGTATGTAGAGGTTATAAAAAGAAGAAAAAAAAAGCTTAAATTTTTTCTTTTTATTCACTGAAAGAGTTATTTGATAGTCTAATGCAAACTTAGCTTAAAAACTCCAACCCCCAAAATTTTGTGAAAACTTCCATGATTGTAATGTTAAAAAAGATAAAAATAAAAGGGAATCGCCTTAAAATTACAAAATTTTATAAAACTCAGACAAACGAGTGAAATTAGAACTGTCGTGTCTATCCTCTATTGCCAACTGTAGTCTGGGGAACCAAACAGGGAAGAAAGTGCCTTTTTCGATAAAGATTTTGGAGGTACAGAAGCCTCTGAAAGAAGAAACCAAGACAAATCCCCCATGTACTCTTCTTCTTGTGCTCCATTGTTACTTCTCCTGTTTGCTCAAGGCTGCGACAGAGCGTCAGGACTCGATGATAAAATGTTCAATGGGCCTGATGAGGCCCAATGTAACTACCAAAATGGGCCTATTAACCCAGGCCCAACTTTAGTTTTAATAGGGATGCATGGCCTTGTCATGAACTCTAGACCATGCGATTATAACTCTATGATAGGTACGTGCGCGCCAAAACAAACCTCCAGCAAAACACAATCTCAAAAACCATTCACTGTAAAAATTCTCTACTCTGAGAATTCATAGCTTTCTTCAGAGGTACATCCAAAACCTTGATTTTCATATTTTTCTTCTTCTTCTTCTTTATTTTTCTTTTCTTTTCTTTTTTTGTCTGTTTGATTTGATGGTGTTTCTTAGAACATTCAAGAAGTTTGGTTGCTGAGAAAGCACAGAAAAGTTGAAAGAAAATCAGAAGCTGATGCCCTAGCTTTATCTCGTTTTGAAAATTTTGATCTTAAAGAAACTGAGCTTGGGGACAACTAGATGTAAGTATTGTGTAATTACATTACGTGAAGAGTAGGATTAGGCACTTTTCCCACCCATTTCTCGGGAAGCAAACGGTATATATTCGACTAGACTGTTGTTCTGAAGAATTTTCTTTACGTTTCTCCAGGAAAACAAAGAGTAACTAAACGGGATATTTTGATTCTACACAAGATGGTTAAAGAGTACGGGTATTTGTATCTGATTGTAATTGTCTTCTCCAGAATTTTGATTCCTCGGGCTTCGGCATTTACTAATCTCCTTGATGGTAACTCAATATCTGTTTGTTTCTTCAATTCTTGCATTTCTTTCCATTATGGAGTGTATCTTTTTGTGGATTACTGGATTTTAATGATGATCACTGGCTCGAATTTCAGTGTTTGGTTGCTGAGAAAATGCAGGGACATCGGTCCGACTTGCCATTATGGAGTAGAAAAGAAAATTGAGATTCTTATTATTTCCAAAACTTTATATATCAAAGAAAATTTTGAGATTGGGAAATTAATCTTCAAAAAAAACCTCTCGTTTGATCAGTTTCATGAAATCTTCCATTCTTTTATGCTTCAAATTTATCTCGGGATCAAAACTAGGATAGAGAATTGGCGGTAAATTATTTTTTAACAGCGGTTTTTAATCCAACATACGGAGGAGTTAGGAAGAAAATAGGTCTTGTGATATCCACTATTTATACTTTTCGCCTGAGAAAAATATCTATTTGATAACTGTATTTGTATCTTGTGCTTTTTGCACAGTCGCAGTTCTCCAGGACATCTATAGGACCCTAAACCACCCACCAGAGCTAAAAGGGTGGAGATTAGATGGCGGTGATCCTTGTGATGAATCATGGACTGGAGTGGTTTGTTCTGGGTCATCGGTTTTACACCTGTAAAGCGCATAAGTACTTTGGAAACCATGTATTGAATTTCTTTACTGTATAGCCACACTGAGAAAACATTACCCCTATTTTCTTTCCTGTTGCAGTAAAATTCAAGGGTTAAACCTCGCTGGCTATCTCGGAGATCAGCTCAATAATCTACATGATTTGAAGCAACTGTAAGTAATATGTTCGTTTTAGTTCTATTTTTTGTTTGTGAGTGATGCCTTTTTTTTTAAGTTGTTAATGGAAGATTCCCAATTTTCTCTGTCCCCTAATTTGGTTTCTTCTTCAGGGATATCAGCTTTAATAAAATCAGGGGCCAGATACCATACAGCTTACCCCCTAATGCCACACATATGTAAGACGCCATTTTTCTTCCATGCTTAAACTCTAGTGTTTTTATTATGCAACTTACAGCTGGTACAATGTTATATGTTCTGATTATTGGTGATTGTAGAAATATGGCTAGCAATTATTTGAGCCAAAACATTCCCTACTTGTTACCTATGACGAAAAATCTCTATCATTTGTGAGTTACATGTCCTTTATGCTCCAGTTTAATGATTTAATTTTAGAAATAGTCTTTCATATGCTCAAGGTTTTTTTCTTGCAGGAATCTGAGCCACAATTTGTTATCTGGACCCATTGGCAACTTCTTCACTGGCTTAGATAATCTAAGAGAATTGTATGTAACTTTCACCTGTTTCTCTTAATTTTGTAATGGAATTAAAAGCATTAAGGCATTGAACAACTCTGACGTTTAGGTGTTTTAAAACTTCAGAATGCCATGAAACATAAGCAAGTGCCAATGTGCTTAACTTGGGTTTTCTGTGAGCAAATGATGCCTATGTTTCAACCCTTCGTCATTGCGAATGTTCCCTGCACTAGTAGCAAAAGATATTAACAAAATAAGGAGTGACACATTATAATGTATTTGAAGACCACATAATTTAGTCTTCCCTTTTGGCATCTTCTGTAAAAGATTGGAAGCGCCGTGACTAAAGGATTTGCCTACTTTAATATCAATCAAGAGATTGAACTTTCTTAATCTAGTTGAGATATCAAAATATAAGCTTAGATGGTTGTTTTCAGAACCCAATACATGGGACTTTCTAAAAATGATTACTCTTTCATGCAGGGATCTTTCTTATAATAATTTCTCTGGAGATCTACCCAGTTCATTTGTTTCCTTGACAAACCTCACTCAATTGTGAGGTCTTTATCTCATTATTCCCTTTTACTGGAAGGAAAAAAATAAAAATCATTAGTGTTTGACCTTGTGCGTAGCAGTGTTTTCGAGTTATCTCATGTGATTTTTAATGTCAGATTCATGCAGAATAACAAATTCTCTGGAGCAGTCACTTACCTAGCTGAACTTCCACTGACTGACTTGTAGGTTCTCTTTGTAGCATTCGTAGAATGTTAGTTTTGTTTTTATTTTTTCCTTTCTGGTACCTATTTCTTTTCTTGTTTATTCATGTATCTCTGTTGCCAGGAACATTCAAGATAACCTTTTTAGTGGCGTCATTCCAAAGCATTTTCAGTCCATACCGAATTTATGGTCAGTTCCTTGTTTTGATCTTCAGCTTACTGCATCAAGTACCAACACTAGACATTGACTAATTTTTGTTTTTACCTTCTATTAGGATTGGTGGAAATAAATTTCATGCAGAAGACAACTCTCCTTCCTGGGTTTTTTCATCAGAAACTGTACCTGTTGAGAAAAATATTACTAGTCCACCAACGACTCAGTCTAGTGCCATGGAGAACTATCGATCCCCAAATGTAGGTAGATACAAGAAAAGTATGTGTCCTGGAGAAATAGCTTTTCTGGTTGGTGGAGGAACTATATTGGCAACAGGTGTGGCAATCTTCATTGCAATCCACATAAAACGATTGCATACAGACAAGCTCAACAGCTATGGAAGCAGTGATAGCTCACTGCAATCTGTTCCCATCAGTACAGCCATAGGTAACCAATATGGAGATAAATACACAATATGATAAACTCTTACTGACATGATGGAATATGGATTATATATAACTAGGATTGAAGTTAGGATAACTGGATTCTTCTCAGAATGAATTTGGTTCGAAATTATGTGCTCTATACTAAATTACAATACAAGGGTCAAGTTCTATGTTTCCTGTTGAACCGGAGTTTGAACTGTTTATGAATATTAAGTTTCCACTCAATTTCTGAGAGCTGAAAACCAGAAGGTTCATAAAGTCAATATAAAAATTGATTTATTTTTTTAATTCCAAGTTTATTTTCATTTGTTTTTATTTTGATGATCTGACTTATAACCTGTATTTCATATCTTTCTCTCTCCGGTGATAGACTTTTCTTCCAGTTCGCCAGAAGAGAGCCCCGAAATCGAGCCTTTTAATTCTGCACCTGCTCTTGGTCCTATCCACTATTCTATGGGTAGACCATCCCATTTATCCCCATATCGTCCAGGAAGAACTGCAAAAATGTCAAGGCGACGAAGTTTTTCCAGAAGATGCAGATTTCCTGCAAAAATAAAAATTTATACGGTGGGAGAGCTTCGGTCAGCTACAAACAGCTTCAGTGAAGAGAACCTTCTAGGGGAGGGATCTCTTGGTCCCGTTTTCAAAGCTGAGTTTCCAGATGGCAAAGTACATTCCTAACCTTACTGTCAAATGTTAAAATTCATATCGGAGATCAGATTTTTTGAATTTTGTTCTTCATTTGTATCATGTTACTTCTGTCCTTACATTCTTCTGTTTTGAAGATTTTGGCCGTGAAGAATATCAACATGGTGGACCTGTCTTTCAAAGAAGAACAGTTCTTGGATGTTGTTGGAAATGCTTCCCGTCTATGGCACCCAAATATTGTTAAACTTACTGGTTACTGTGTAGAGCATGGACAGCATCTTATTGTTTACGAGTCTGTAAGAAACTTATCTCTAGATGATGCTCTTCACGGTGAAGCATACAAGCCATTGTCATGGGGCCCACGTCTTTGGATTGCCCTTGGTGTTGCTCAGGCTCTAGAGTAAGTGTTGTCACTCAAAAAGTTAAAATGAACTCCTTTGCTCCCATAATTGATCTTTAGAGCCAAACATTTGTTGAGAGAATAAATTACTTCTTCAGCATTTGAGTTCATGAGCACTGAGTAGAAACTTTTTTACATTTTGCAATAGTATTCTCGTCATTAGTATTCTGGGGTTCTTAGTTCTTACACGGTCTAAATTATGTAAATGATGTTTGCAGCTATCTGCACTCTACATTCTCACCTCCCGTTGCTCTTAGCAACTTAAAAGCTTCCAACATCTTACTTGATGAAGATTTGGTTCCTCGTGTCTGCGATTGTGGGCTAGCTGTTTTGGGACAACTAACAAGCAACAGAGTTAAAACTAAAGTAAGTACGCTCTTATTTTGGAATTGATTAGTTATAATTAAGGTTTCTGACCGATATCCATAGCTGATAAGGAAACAATACTTCATATGGTAATAGTCACAGAAATAGTTCATTTATGAATTAGTTTTTTTGTGCCCAGTATCTTAGTGGCTAATGACTTGAGTAGAAAGTTACAGGAAACTACCCCCTGTCTCCTCCATGTAACTATGTGTGCGTATTTTATAGTGAATAGAACAAAGGGCTATCCACTTTATATGATATGAGTGTAGCAAACAGGCTTCTGAGATTGCTATTAGTGACAATGGCTACATCGCACCAGAACACGGCCAACTTGGGATTGACAACACAAAGACTGACATCTATACCTTTGGGGTATTGCTTTTGGAGCTACTAACGGGAAGGAAACCTTTTGATGAGTATGGTTTATACTGTGTTCTTTATATTCAAACATTCTTTTTCCTTTTCCTACTTTTTCAAAGAAAATAAAAAGGAAAAGAATTATGGATCCCTTTTGTGTCATCAACACAGTTCAAGGCCAAGGGAAGAGCAATCTCTAGTAAAATGGGCTTCATCTAGGCTTCATGATAGCGATAGCTTGGACAAGATGGTTGATCCCGGCATTAGAAAGACTTTCGCACCCAAGGCTCTCTCCCATTTTGCTGACATCATCTCCCTCTGTGTACAGGTATTGGAACATATAAAATTTACATTATACCCAAAACACTCTGCATGTTTTCGTAATCAGAATGTTTTCAATGGCAACAAGAACTAAAATCATACGGTGCAGTTAGATGTATATCTTAAGTGAAGGTCAAGAAACTGATTTCATTATATTGGTTCTGACTCTAAAGAATTGCTCTGTTTTATATAATGAGTTCTCTGTTACTCAAGCATAAAACTTTCTCTGTGGTAATTAACTTCTTTTCTCTCTGTGAATGAAACTTGAACAGCCTCAGATGGAATTTCGACCTCCAATGTCTGAAATTGTGGAATCTCTCAGAACTCTGCTACACAAGTTCAACACGGCCAGCTGATGCTACTGATTAGATAAAATCATTTGGGGTATGCTTATTGCTTAATGAGCGATATGCTTATGCATAATACAGTCATTACAACATGATACGCAGCATAGTCTGGAAGAAAAACCTATTAACACCATTTTGAGACCTTTAGTTGAATACCCTTTTAATACACAAAACTACTATCAAATGAGTCATTTTGGAAGATATTTGCCTTTTTAAAGAATGTACACATGCATATTGCAATGCCTCAAATGCAGGAACCAGTGCAACGTAACCATATCTTTTAAAGACAGAATTTGAGAATTTTAAATTATTAAACGAGAAAGACATCTCATCCTCGTTTTCTGCTCAACCAAGATGCTTTAAGCAAGCAATGTGAATATCATCAAGAAGATTCTATACCAAGTAAATAATCCTTGTACAAGGGGCAGTATCTAAAATCATTTTTTCATATGCCAAAACCTACTGACTTCAAGTTTTACTTGTGACATTTTAACCCAGTATCTTCAGCATTAAGGGAGATCTTCCCTTCTACAAATTGAGCAATTTAGATTTAAACAAAATAGAAGAAAAAGCTCCAAGCCAAGAGACTGCTTTATTCTTTGGCTAATTCCAACTGGAAGGTTTCATTATCACCATGAGGAAACTTCTCTAGTTCTGAGAGAAAAGAAAAAGAAACTTCTCCGGTGTTCATGCACCAGCAAGGCCGCTAGTTAAGAGTGTGTTGATCTCTCCAATGATATTAACAGGTCTTCCATTGAACATGGATGAAAGTGTACTCTCGCATAGCTTCTTCAGCTCCCGCATTTTTGCCAGAGCTGTTTCCTGCAATTGTTAAAGAAATTCAATCAAGAAACTAGAACACTAAATGGAATGAATTTACAGGAGGGAATGAGAAGAGATATGGAGGGATTTAAGTTTCTACAATGCTTGCTTGATAGGGTAGGGTGAGAAGTGGAAGGTTAGGAAATTGATAATGCTTCCCCTCACTTAGTGCTTGTACAAGGGGCTGCTAGTATTATGAATAGCTAAATCTTTCTCTCTCATTTTACTGATGCTTCAGGGATAAAATAGGGCCGCTGGACACATTCTGACCTGTTTGCTGTGATGTCTGACGCAACCTCGACACATCTTTGACACAACATAATTGCATATATTTATGTCATGGGGCAAATACTTAAAACTTGATATCGGATAGTGTGAAAGTATAAACATGAAGCAGCTGCTCATATAGCAATTTAACTTTATATTCAAGATTAAGGTATCTAGTTCTAATTTAGAAAGGTGAGAAGATCCTAAGAGGTCAAACTGTGTATTAATCATGTCCACTCCTATCGCGCTTATACAATTACATGTTCTTCTTGTGTCTTAACTTAGATCTTTTTTTTTATTGCTTTTCCATTCCTATGTGCTACGTCATGTAATACTTATCAAGAAAACATAGTTATCATGTTCCATGAACATGGATGTCAGCACTATGCACATCATGAAAAACACATAGGTATCAATTGGGTGGTCATCTAGAGAAACAGGGACAAAGGACGAGACAGATCTAGATTATAAATCAGAGTGAAACAAATATTTTAGTTTAAATCCAAAATAAATATCCAATAGGAAGAAGTGTGTTTGAACCAATTTTGGTTGCTTCATTGTTTGCTGGGAAATGCATTGAAAAGGAGAAGAGGGAAGTCCACTGAAAATGAAGTTCAGAACATAAAAGAGAGATGATACATGAATTATAAGAGCACAACATATAAACCCTTACTGCAATAAGAAATAATGGTGTCTGGAACAGGGAGCATAATTTATTAAATCATGAGCAAACTCACTTGTTTTGGCCAGGACGAAGATAAGGAATTGTGCAACTCCATGCGTTTGGAAGCCAGGTCCTTCAATCCCTCTTTCAACTTAACTTCAAGATGCCTCTTTTCCTCCAATGAATTAACCAGCCTGTCTAGAAATCTGAAATTCAGGAAAACACAAAACCCAAGCATTAACACATTTATATCAGATAATAGGAATACTGCTTATAGCATAATAGTACATTATTCAAGCAAACTGTTTGCAGAATCCATCTTGATTTTTTTTTTGCTAACAAGAATCCATCTTGAATGAAATGGCAAACTTATGAATGAACCAATATTATCACAGGAAACGGATTAAGAGAGAGGGCATATCTAGGGGGCAGGAGGATGTTGAAAGCAAGATGAGAAGGTATTAATAATATAGTCAACATGCAAAACAAGTATCTCCCATTGGGAAAGTTATACAAGTATATATTTCAATATCTTTAACAAATAACTCACTAGTATTTCAACTCATGACTAGGTATACGGGACAAAACAAAAATCAGGACATACTATTATGCTAACGCATACACACTTTTTAATAGAACAAATCAACTAAAACATTCACTCTAACTTCTCTTCACCATTCATGAACACCACGCCAAATAGGACTAAAACATTATATAGATCCTAAAATATAAGGAACAGTGTTGTAGAAGCTAAAGAATCCTGGAAGAAGTAAATGCTCTGTTCTCAATTGTCTAAACAACTATATAAGAACATAGAACGAAAATAAAATTTAGAGGACACAGACAAAAAGGGTTAGTGACAGCACAATAAATAAAATATTTAAATAAAAAGCTTCGATTTTATTAATTTTAGTTATATTATGGAGGGCCTGTTTAGCTTTTGTGAATCCATACAGAAGTACAAGGGAGAGGACAAGAAGTGCTCCTAGGAAGAGACATAATTAGGAAAAGAAAAGGAACAAAAGGGCATGCCAAAACATAATAAAGTTTAGACTAAATTAAACTACACCACTCTAAAAGAATATGAAACAGTTATTCATATATAATTAATCCCTAAAATACATTTTCTGAATCTTAGTTTTATCTATTTATCTTAAACTATCTTGTGCACTTTACATGCAAAGCCTGTTAGAAGTGCCAGACCACAAGCAAGCAAAATAAAATTGAGCCAAACCTTATGTGGGTTAGAATTAGCACCTTTTAGAGTTGAGGATCATAATCAAGTCCCTTGTTTTCCTATTTGTCAGCAAAGAGATTGCCAAAGAAACATCAGATACCATGGTCTCAATGGCGTCTGGGGTATACTGCTGCAGGACAAAGGGAGCAACTGCTTGGACTTGATGTTGCAGAGACAAAGTTTCTTCACTCCTCAACTCTGCCAATCGTTGATTTAAAAAGGCTTTGATCTGATAGCGCAGCATAAATACAGACATCAAGCATTATCTAGATCTGATTGAAAATAAACCGAACTATGAAGTTCATTGAATGATGTATTACCCACCTGCATTATGCCTATAAACATATATAATGTTCAAGTTTATTATATGTAAGTGAGGAATATTGTACATGTGTATGTATCAACAATGAAATTTCCAATGAAACATAAGATAGCATGGGGTTCAGTAACATCAGAGTCCACAGAAGCATAAAGAGAGCAAATTCCTGCAGTTGATACTGCAGGAGAACGTTTCTCATTCCCAAATGTATGTATCAATAATGAAATTTCCAATGAAACATAAGATAGCATGGGGTTCAGTAACTTCAGAGTCCACAGAAGCATAAAGAGAGCAAATTCCTGGAGTTGATACTGCAGGAGAACGTTTCTTCATTCCCAAATCCCAACTCTATTTTGTATTCATGTATGTATTAAAAATATGTTTGTAATCATATGAGACAATCAATAATTTCAGTAAGTTAGCAGCCAGACCTCATATAGATCATCGAGAATCTTGTTCCTGTACTCTGTTTCCAAAAGCTTGCTTCTCTCTTCACTGAATTCTATTGGTGGTTTTAAATGATCTGGTATAGATGCTTGACTGTCCTGCACAGCATTTGGGACAGTGACATCATCAATTACATCAACTTGGGGAGTCTCAACACTAATATCCCAAGATGTATCCTGGTGTGAGCTGTTTTCATCTTGACTTGGTGGTATTTGAGCAGATTCCGCAACTTCAGTGGACAAAGATGCCTGTATGACGTCACTTGCGTTAACTATTTCATAAGGACCCAGACCATTACCAGTATCTTCTGTTTCTTCCACAGTTCCAATATTCCAGTCAATCTGAGAACTGTCCACAGAAATATCCCAGTCAATATCATGAGCAGCAACATCTGCATTGCTTCTTGCATGATCCGATTCATTGTTGCTTGACTGAATGCTATTGGTATTTAGAATCTCAGAGCCTACAGAAACATCTAAAGATGGGGGATGTTCACGGATGTTCCTCAAGTTTGTTAACACAGTTGCTGAAGATTTCTGCACTCAGAATTACAATTTATATTAATGTATGCAAGGAAACAATATATCTACTAAGTATCCTAACCCTGACTCCATATGCAATTGTGCATTAATTAATCGGATCCTAATTTACAGAATCCTTTAATGATAAATCTAGCATTGGTCATGAGACAAATTAAAATATTGAATTATGTCTTACATCCTTTTCTGAGTGAGCATCTCTGACAAAATTGGAATAATACTCAATAGCCTGTGACACGGTATTGCTATTCATAACTTCCAAAATACTGATAAATGTGCTTGGAAGTGATTTCGCCATCTCTAGAAGTTCTAACCTCACATTTTTCCCCTGAAAAACATATAATACATATATATATATGTATATATAAATAAATATATTCATTTATCATACGAAGCTAACAGAAAATAAACCAACTTGATAATCAATACAGTTCCCCACGATCATAACCTGCAAGCCAAGCTCCTGACACGCTTCAGCATATTTAGATGCTGAGAGAGTCGCACTTCGTTTTATATCTGCTTCCTTACGGTCTAGTTCTGCTAGTTGTTGCTGAGTCTTTTGCACTTGTTTCTTCTGATAAGGGCTACACAGTTGAGAAACAAAAGCTTAGTAAAAACTAATTTGAAATAAAACAAATACTTGTAACTTGTGAGTACTCTTCCTTCAGTTAATAACAGGAAACTGGAAGAGTGGACACTTACATGTCATAGTTCACATTTTGAACCATAACTTGTGCAGCCTCACCAAGGTATATGTGATCTTTCTCGAAAGATCGCACAATTGCCTCCCAAACACCCTGCCAAAAAAATAAAACATGAAATTAATATCTCAGTAATGCTTCGATGTAGGGGGAGGGGGGAAAGGGAGAGGGAGAGGGGGAGAGATAGAGAGATCTTACAGCAGCACCTGATAGCCTGCCAAATATATTCCGGCTTTCAGGAGTTGACTTTAGAAGAATATCATATATCTTTTTTGCCTCCAAGTAACCAATTCCTGTAAACAGTATACCCATAAATAATACAACCATTGTGGCAGAAGATCAATAACTCAGCAATTAGTCCCTTCAGTTTATGTTGCTCTCCGTCCCATTTCTTGTAATCCATCCTCCATACAAATTTCTCATTAAGATTATCTTCTTAAAAGCGTTTAGTTCCTATTTATGTTTATCAAAATCAAGCTTTATTGATTTGGGGATTACCAACTTCCCAGTTCCCCCATTACCCCAAACCCAAACCCAAACCCCAAAAAATAGAAAACAAGTTAAGTACTTAGATTGAACAAAATTGAAAAAGCCTAATTTTAGCTCTTTCAATTAAAAAAAAAATTCCCATTTTTTTTAGGTACCCTTGGTTTTTTGCAAACTAACCTTCAAGGTCTAGGGTCTGGAAATAGGGATCGATATCCTTAGGCAGCGACGAGAATTCCTTTGATATTCGAGCTCTTACGGCCGCCAATCTTTTCCGCCAGTCAGCTGGTATCCTCTTCCGATCAACCAACCACTCTTCAATTTTACCAAATTGAAATACATCAACTCCCATGGAATTACTAACAATTCAAACTATAAACAACCAGAGCAATTCTAACAAACACGGTAAAAATATAGTCCCAAGAAAACTAATCTAATTTTTCTGTGAAGTATCCACGAGATTCAGATAATCATTCAAGGAAAAATTTTCCGAGGAAACAAATGAAACTACAATGATGGAATTGAAGAAAGAGAAAATGTAATTTGTGATAATCCATTACCTCCAAGACGAGAAAATG
Organism: Quillaja saponaria; assembly: GCA_029379385.1. Classification (NCBI taxonomy): domain Eukaryota; kingdom Viridiplantae; phylum Streptophyta; class Magnoliopsida; order Fabales; family Quillajaceae; genus Quillaja; species Quillaja saponaria. Next base: position 29,125,488 of record CM055607.1, on the reverse strand, counting down.
TAATGTCGATAGGGAGGTTCCGAATGTCATCTGGGTTTTGCATTTTCCTGGAAATAATTTGTGAGAAGCTCTCAAACAAGGAAATCTTGAGAAACTGGTTTAGTAGGGTTGTGTCTGCCCTGAGCTGGTTCTGGTTTTAGCGTGGAAGATGTTGAGTGTTTCTCACTCTGTCTATTTGAAACGACAGCGTTTCGATGTCCAATAATTTAATTAAAAAAAACCTTGGTCCTTCAGCTCCATCCATTGCATTTGCATATGATAAGTACAGGAGCTGCGGTAAAGCTACATCTTTTACTTGGTCTCTCTAAGTTATCCGGCGATTAGCCATAAGAATATCTCTGACATCCGATTGTCTTCTCCGGCACTGATCACATCAGGTATGAGAACTTAATTTCACTGACCTCGGAGCTTCGATTTTTCCGTTTGGAAAGCGACCTACTAAGATTGGGAACGACTGTTCTTGCTCGAAAATTGCGGTGGGTTATCAATTCTGGTATTCCTTTCTCATTCTAGTTCAAATTTTATTTGATTTTTCAGTGTCATGTGAAATCGATCCATGATATGAAGCGGTTAATGCATTTGTTGTTTCAGCTTCATGTTTTACTACTCATTGTATTTCCTTTTCTATTGAATGGCAATTTAAAATTGACTTGTGAAGAGTTTTTCTTTGGGGGAGGAGAGGGGTTGGTTGGGTACTGGATTATAAATTCGCAATTTGTTGTAGTTTATGAAGGGGAAATTTGAAATTGTGGATTTATGTGCAAAGTTTCTTGAAAGATGATGCCTAATGAGAATTATAAAAAGGAAACCCTTATTCTTTTTCTCCCTTGATCGGCTAGAAGTCAAAAATTGCATATCCCCTTCCCTTTGTGAGGGTTGAATGTGGTTCTGACAATTGTGTTTCAGCAACTTTGATCAGTGCCCAGTTAGAAGAAAGTCATGGACCCTACAGAACGTAGGTATTTGGAGGATGAGGATACTCCAATAATGAAAACTATTAAGGGTGCGACAACAGGTTTAGTGGCTGGAACTATCTGGGGGACTATCGTCGCCACCTGGTATGACGTGCCACGTGTTGAGAGAAGTGTTGCCCTTCCGGGGTTGTTAAGGACTTTGAAGATGATGGGCAACCATGGGGTGACATTTGCTGCTATTGGAGGAGTTTACATTGGCGTTGAGCAGTTGGTGCAACATTATAGGATGAAGAGGGACTTTGTCAATGGTGCTGTTGGTGGTTTTGTTGCTGGGGCATCAATTCTGGGTTACAAAGGTGAGTCTTTTCTCTAATGCTCATTAGACAGTAATGACCAAAAACTGCATAGATTCTGAAAACTTGGTATTACCCATGGTCTATGGTATTTTGTTGTCTACACACACTGGTATATCCAAAAAATGGATGCACAAAACATGGACACTTATTAAGCAATTATGAAATAAAATAAGATATCTAAAAACTATGAAATATCAGTTAATTTGTGAAAGTAAGTCTGTAAACAGTCAATCTATGGGTACTCAATTTCTTTGTTGATAGGATATAGTCTTTATGGCATCACTGTTGTACTGGGCTTCATGTATCTTTTTCATAGGAGTTTCTTTTGGTGATGTTTAGATGGATTAGATAGCACATGTAAGTGAGTTATTTCGTTTCTTATTCATTTGTACTTGTAATGCTTCTCCAATAAAAAGGAAACTTATTTGCCGGGTTGCACTATTTCTGTTCTCTTAATGCAAATCTTCTTTCTTATCAAGTAAAAAAATAATGATACCATTGGTATGAATAATCAACACTGCAATGTTTACTGTGTTTCTCAAATTTTGTAAAAAAATGCTTATTTATTGCTGCATTTCCTTGTAGATTGGAGCATTTAACAGAAGCTTTTTGGCGTCTTTGATGAGTTTTAGGTTTTTCCTTGGATTTTTCAGTTAGTGAGAAAGAGGTCTTTCTGGAGATGCTTTTTTCTTTTTTCCTTGTTTTTGGTGTATTTGGTAGGAGTATAATGTAAGAATGTTCAGGAATCAGCTCATGCTGATGAAGTGTCTTTATGATAAGATTAGTTTCATGGCTATGCTTTGGTGCTATGATTCAAGTTTGTTGCAAGATTTTCTCTGCTTTAGATCTCCGGAAAAATGGGAGAGTCTGCTTGCGATGGTAGCTGCTTCTTTTATTCGCCTTTTCATTTTTATGTTTCTATATGTGGAGGATTCCTTGCCCTCCTTTGTACTGTCCTCTTCTTTTTCATTACTATAATATCTTTCTCCATTAAAGAAATATATCACTTAAATCACACCCAATAATCTAATATTGGCACACATTTCATGTATAAAGAAATACTTGTTTCATCTGCATCAAATGTGTAAGTAGTTCCGAAACTAGATTTTGCTCGGAATGTATTACCACTTTCCAAGCATGTAAGATGCATGCCAGACTGTGATAGAGAAGTCTCAAATATTGAAATTTAATTTTGTTTTACGATACATAAGCACACAATGTCTAACACAGAAAGTTTCAATTGGCATATAGCCAAAAGAGGTGCCACTTGGTGTATGAGAAAATGAATATTCTCGTGTGGCTGTAATAATTATTATTATTATTGATTTTTTTTTTTTGAGAGGATATATGGCTGATAATACTATTAAAAAATGAACTTTTTGTTTGAGAAAACCATACAATCTTATGATTTATAAAACTGATTTAATGTTTACTTGAGTTTGTAATTGTAATTTTGCATATATATCTAACTTTACAATAATATTTTTTTTGAAGTGATATGATGGAAATTAACCAGTATGGTAGATAAACTGGTAGGATGGTACTGATGCATGTGAGTCCCCTACCCAGCGTGAATATTTATATTGTTTTGCTTACCGGGTAGAAAAGTATGTTGGTTGTGCTTTAGTTTCATGAATTTATCTCTTCATCAAATTTTTATCCTTTGTCAGTTGTTACTAGACCAACCATGACAATATGTTCGTTGTATTTATATCCATGAATCTAGCACTTTTTATCTTTGTTAATCCCATTAACAGAATGATGTTACTGGGTGGAATACAAAAGTCTCGTATATAATGCTTATATCCTCATTGTCTTTAACGAGCATTGCTGCGCATTTAGACTGGCAGAAATCCAATCAATTTTGCTAATCTAAAGCTGTCAATCTGGGTCTGATGTGGGCTACTGAACCAGGAGTGGATACTCTAATACACTATCTGATCAATGTTATTTAATTTCCCTAAAGCTTATGTGTCATCAACTTTCCCCCCTCCATTTTACCACAGGAAAGAGCATTTCAACTGCAATTTCTGCTGGAGCAGCATTAGCAGTCACTTCTTCACTCATCGATGTTGGAGGTCAGACAACAAGAATTGACAATGGGAAGGAGTACTACCCATATACCACCAAGAAAAGATCCGCTGCTGATCCTAGTTAATATATCCTCAAGAAAAAAGACATTTCAAATCAATAGGAGAGGGTTGCTCGCTGTTTATCGGCTTTGGTTATGAATTTCTTTGTAAGTTGCTAATGTTGAACTGGATGTTTTGAATAAATGTTCTGTGAATTTGTCTATGTAACGGTCAATGCTGTTTCTAAGGTCAAACGCCATTGCTTTTCTGCTTGCCAAACTCTGCAATAAAAGGAAACCATCATTGTTTATTTGTTACTCGTCTGGAAGAGTTTGAGTAGATAGAATTTGGAAAACCGTGACACTTGAAATTGCTGATCTGCTGAACGTTGTACGGTTTCTAAAATATAAAGATGTTTTGTTCTCATCCTTAAACTAAATACAGCAGCAGGTTGCATACCTCTTTATCAAATGTTTATCCTTGTCAGTTGTTACTAGACCAGCAGGTAATAACAAAATTTCTCCATTTGAAAAAAATTTCCACAAAATTTATAGACAATTAGAATTTTTTATTTTTTAAAAAATTTAACGATTAGATAATGATCAAATTAATTTATGCAGCTTTCAATTAATCCACCATTTCGATTTGGTCGAATTTAAAAAATTTAAAACACCATACCTCACTTCCTTTCAAGGCTTTCCGAAGGTGGATTTTTTATTCGGCGGGTTCTTGCTTATTCTGAGAACTAGCCTCCAACATGGACAAATATCCAGCTTCTTTTAAATACCACGTGTCAGAAACCCATTGCCCCGCACAAATTTCTTGGGCCACTGAATTAATGGCCATAGTCGTTTTCGCTTTTACATTGGAAGGGAAGGAAGAGAGTCCTTGCGAGAGACAAGAAAGATTACAGAGACCTCTTTCAATGGCAGGGGTTAGTTGCTGTTTTTCTATTTCTTCCTCAAGGTAATGAAAAACAGTCTTCATTTTCGTTGTCTTAGAGTACGGAAATACTTTTAAATTCATGAATTTGCAGATGTTTCAGTTTATCTTTTTTAATGTATTATACTTCTGTAGTTTGGTTGCTGTGGAAGTACTCAAAGTAAATTCTCAGGGAAACTGTTGGGTTTTGCAAAAGTCGGAACTTTTAACCTTTTAATGCAACTATAAGTTCTGAATTGAGCTTCAATTTCAATAACAAAGTTTTATGCTGCAAAAAAGAAAGAAAAAAAAAGAAAAAAAAAAAGAGAGGAGTAGAGATTATTTTATTCTGACTTTCTGGGGAGAGTTCCTTGGAGCAATTGAGTATGTGTTTTTTGCTTCCTTCCTGATTTTGGGGGGAACTTTTTTTCAGTTGGAGCTATACACATCTTTTCAGGTGTTGTGTCTGTATGTTCTTCTACAGTGAAAATGTTTCTGGCAGTGCCACACTGAAAATTAAGATATACTTTATAATATTTGTAAAGATAGTGAAGCATTTTGGAACTGGATAAAACTGAGACAAGGCAGTTTTGCTTTACCTAGTATTGCAAATTAGTTGAAATTTATTTTCCATGGAATTTGTAGAGGCCCTTTGTCTGATTACTAATCAAAAGGTAAAAGCTACAATTTTTGAGTTTAATTAAGGCCTAGTATTGTAAACTAATGGTGAAAGCTTTCCTTATTTAAGATAACAGATGAAAAATTTAAGCTAGATAGTTGTTTTTGATATTTACTCAATCTTAGTTTTGAAAATACAAAGATCTCAAACGTTAAATTTCCAATAAGTCCGTTTCCTTAGAGCTCCATAGGATTGAGGTGGACTCTACAGAGGCTTTCTTTTATCTACTTTACTCCATCACGAGGCATAAGGATGGCTTTGATTTACAGTGTTGCTAGCCGGATTGCAAGGGCATTCTCACGGTTAGAAGTCATTATAAAGTTCTCTGTAAGGTAGGGTTGCATGGAAATGCAGTGTGCCTTTACAAGCTTCGGTTTTTGCCTGTGGACAGCAGCTTTGGGTAGGATTCTGACTGCTGACAACTTGAGGAAAGAGCATCTAGTCATTGATAGCTGCTGTTGTATGTGCAACAAGAATGATGAGAGTGTGGACCATCTTCTTCACTACCCAGTAGATGGCGAGTTTTGAAATCTCCTTTATTCTGTATGGGGTTGTTTGGGTGCTTCCTGGATGAGTCATTGATCTGTAAGGAGTTGGGGTAGTAAGACCGGGAATAGAAGATGTATCATTTGGAATGTTGCCCCCATCTGTCTCGTGGTTTATCTGGTTGGAAAGAAACCTTCAGGCATTTGAAGTGGAAGAGAGTTTTGTACTGGGTCTGAAACACAATTTCCTCTTAACTTTTTAGTGAGAGCTCTTCCCGTCCCTCTTTTTGCCAATCATGTTCTTATAATGATTTTGTAGGCTACTGTTAGAGCTGATTCAATATTCTCTTTTCTCATTCTGTTCATGGGCGGTGTACTCTCCGTATCTCTTTTTAATTCGTTTCTTATTTATCCAAAAACAAAAAATTTGTCGATCTAGCCACCTAGAGATTTTAAAAAGTAGTCTTAATTGCTTCATGCCAATTATTTTGTCTTCCCCTATAAATTATATAGAACTTAAAACGAAAATTTCTACATAACATTTGCATCAATATGAACATGAAAGTAATAAATTGAGGTTCTGTTGTCAGCAACTTACGGACATCTTGGTTCGTATATGAAACTCATAACACACGGACCATACCAGGAAAATCACCAAGAAGGCTGAAGTTTGATGATAAAAGCAGAAATAGATTTTGTAAATGCTGAACAAGCAAAGAAACTTATAGCAGTTGAGGAATACGCAACTCTGGATGTGCGGGACAAATATCAGTTTGAGCGAGCTCATATAAAATCATGTTATCATGTGCCTCTTTTTATTGAAAACCAAGACAATGACCTTGGTACGTCTTCTTACTTTCTATGAAGTGTCTTCTTTTCTTAGTATTTCCATTTATCCTCAAAATTTAGTTGTTGATTTTTTAAGCAGTCGGTCTTCTTTTCTTTTTCTTTTTTCTTTTTAATGCTTTTGCACTACCCTATACACTTGTGTTCTTTTGTCTTATTTGATAATTCATTTTGTGCAGGTACCATTATAAAGAGGACTTTGCACAATAATTTTTCAGGGTTGTTCTATGGGTTGCCATTCACGAAACCAAATCCTGATTTTGTGCAATCTGTTAAGAGCCAGTTTTCACCTGATACTAAACTGTTAGTTGTCTGTCAGGAAGGCCTGAGGTTAGTTTATGATATCTTGCTTACTCTAAAACTCAATGGAATAGAACCATGTCTTGGTACTAGGTACAACACCATAAATCAGCACATGGAGTTTGCATTAACAATGAGAAATCACCCAATGTTGGAGCCATTTTCTAGCCAGCACTGCTTCATGTCCTCTTTCTTCTTGTTTAGAATTTGGCTTCCATCATTACAATTCTAACATATGGTTCTTGAGTAGGAAAGTGTAACAGTTGCCTTGAACAACTATCGAATGGAAAAATAACATCATTACGTGCAGTCTCATTTGTTGATGCATGAGATTGAGAAATGCATAATGGGAGGCAAGTCATGACAAAACAAATTTAGGCCAACCTATCGCCTTGATGGGACCTTGTTAGCCAGTCATATATGTACATATTATGGCACTTATCAATTACGTAGGTTCTTATGTTAAAAATATCTAGTTCCAGTTGCTGCATAAGTGAAGAGAACTTTTATAATGCACTGAATATTGACACCTTGGTGTTTCATAAGCTTCATTGCTTGGGAATACTACACAAAATAATCCCCATGGCATGATGAATGAATAAAGCTGAAGTTAATTGGAAGGTGCTTAGGAGTAGAGGAAAAGTCATGGGTTAAGATATACATAGTCAACTTTACGTTGTGCTTGGTATAAGGAAATTAGAAGCAATGAACAATGAACATAAGACTAAGAAATTTGAGATATTGAACCAGTATATACTTGCTTGGTATAACTTATAACTAGTAAATTCATACATAGCAAGGAGAGGTGACAACATTTTCAATCTTTACCTGTTTACTTTAAAATCATTCTCTACCCAGCACCAATAGATGGAAACCACAACCATTCCATTCATCTCACTCCCCTTCTGAATTCCAATCCATGCAGAATTATAAATTATTCACCATGAATTGAAAGCTCTACCAAAAAGGTTTTAGCTCCAATTTGGTGGTATGCTAAGAATTTGAGTTCATATCAATTATGCATGGCTGTAGCATGAAACCAAAGGCTAAAAGCCAAAAACAGTAAGTAGTTTTCAATGAAGTATGTGATTGAGGGTATGAGTTACCAAGGTGTAGATTTTACATGGATGATAAAATCTGTTTTTTGGATTCCTTGTCTGTCACATTAATTTGAGATATTGAAGAGAGATTATGTCTCTCGTGACATTCTACTTGGTGACCCTTGTAATTAGCATGTTGAAGTGCAAGGTAAATTGAGCTAAGTTTTTCATTTTTGTTTGTAACTTTTTTTTTTATACATCACATTCGGTCATCTTGGCCTAATATAGAAACCATTTGACAGGACTTTGTTTTTTGATTTCAAGGTCAGCTGCTGCAGCCAATAAATTAGAGCAAGCTGGTTTCCAAAATATAGCTTGTATAACATCAGGCCTGCAATCTGTAAAACCAGGTTTGGTATTTGATTAAATTCTTTTGTTGAAATCTAGATTAACCTTAAGGACAAAGAGATGATATGGTTATATTTTTGCAGGAACATTTGATGCTGTTGGTTCCACTGAATTGCAAGATGCTGGCAAAGCTGGCTTGGTGACAGTCCAAGGGAAGATCTCGGCTGTACTCGGAACTGCTCTTATTTGTAAGTTTTTCAGCTTTCTTGACAATATATCTTGATTTTCTGATTTTTGTGATGATCTTCCCTTCCTTTATGAAACATACAGGTGCATATCTATTCACTACCTTCTTCCCAGAGCAAGCAGAGAAGCTACTCCAATTGGCCTCGGCAAGCTAGACCTCGTCAAATCCCAATGTCTTCGGTACATTATAAATCAAGATTTCAAGACTTGGCAACAAAAAATTCCAATGAAGTGGGAGGAAAGTCAGTAGTACTATATCAGTCAAAAATGTGTTCTCCAAGAAGACATACCCCATTTTGCGTGTCCAAGTTAGATGCCATATTTTTAGTTTGTATAAATACTTGTTAGCAAACTATGAGCAGCACATTCACAATCACAACCACAATCATGGTCTTGGCAATCATAATTCATAGCATGTCAGTGACTAAGCTTTGATGATCAATCGTAGGTTGTGATTTGCATAAAGAATCAACTGAGCTATATGACTAAAGGTGACTTTACTGCTTTAGGTTTATATCACAAAGTGACAACTGGCGACAAAACTGCAACTGTTTCTTCTTTTTTTGCACTGGGCTAACTATTGTTAAAAGCAACAAACATTTCATGCATGTTGTACTATTAGAGGATGCAAGTTCTTCTTTTAATCGAGGAGTTAGTTCTTCGGAAGTGTATATATACTCTTTTCTTGTCAGGTGAAGTAATAGAAAAAAAAGATAACATTAGACTTCACAGAAGATGATGGAAGAAGAATTAGATGCTTAGTTAAGTAAAAACTTAGGTGCTTAGTTAGTAAACTAGCAACTCTTAGGCTAAATAACAAGAAATCTTAAGTTTGAGTACCATCTAGGATTGGCAGATATTGACCTCCAAATGAATAACTAAGGTTGCTATTAATAGAAAAAAAAAAAAAACGGATTTAATGATTATCCCATCAAAACGATTCAACTGCTGAAGTACTTGAGTTACTTTGGAGAGCATGGTACTCTGATTCTCTCATGACAACCAACAACTATGTCAATTTCCCAATCATTGTCATGAGAATAAGGTTCAAATTACAAAGTCAAAGTAAGTTGGAACTTTGGACTTCTATTTTGGTTGCTACAAAATAAGCTTTTCATTTTCCACATCCAATTGTTAAATTTTGAGTAGGCTGTGAGCCATTTAGTAACTCAAACTACATGCTGAATCTGACCTATCAAAGCACGGGGACCTTCAAAGTAACCCCCACCCACAACCAAAAGAGCAATAACTCCCACCCGATCGAAGTGGTAGGTGTTTTGAAAATATATATTATGTTGGGGGAGGGGGATTCAAAGCCAATATTATTCAATCAAAAGCACAGAAAATCCGGTTTGGTAGCAGAAAACAGAAACAGGAATAGAAAACACATCTGGACAAACCAAGTACCAAGCTTGAGCCAGGAAAAAGAAAGAGGATGAAACTTACACAAGGCCGTCAAAATTTAGTTAACAACGTATTACAGTCAGATTCTATTTCTTAAATAAAAATTACAATAAGATTAGCAACTATACTTCTAATTTCATACTGTGCACTGTGTCAACCCATAAGTAGGTGCGCTATTCCAAATACGGTTGGTTCTCAGCTGCCTGTGATAACAGTGGGGTCGGCAAATATGAAAGTGAGTTGAAAAGAAAAACAACCAACCTTTGTTCGGTGCCATTGTTTGATTTGTCATAGCATCATCACGCAACATCAATCACATTGTAGACAGTAAAGTTGACGAATATTTCCTGAAGCTGTCAAAAAAATAATCAAAAGCTTTATTATGTTATTTCGATGAAAAGATTTTTAAAAAATAATAGGAACTACAAAAAAGGTTGCCAGCTCAGAATCTAGAAATCATCAGACAACTGATACCCTCACCACACCACCCCACACACAACATTCAAACACCAGAATCCGAGTTCGTCTCGCTCCAAAAAAAGAAAAAGAAAAGAAACATGCCTCTTTGAGCTGTCTTTTCCATGTCTGAAGTGAGATAAAAGAATATTATTACACATCTATAGTAACTTAGGTCGTCCATGGGCCACAAAAGGTTTAACAATTAGCTCATCAAGTTTAATAAAGAAATATATTCACTTGTTTGTAGTGTCTTAGTTCCATAGGAAATATTTCCCCTTTAACAAGTTAACTGCATGATCCCACTAAAACAAAATTAACAGTGCTACTAAAAGAGATTATGAAGATAAAAGAAAACATTAAAAGCTCAAGCAATAATAAAATAACTCAATATAGGTCAGAGGATAAAAGAAAACATTAAAAGCTCAAGCAATAATAAAATAACTCAATATAGGTCAGAGCTTAATCTGAGTAAATATCTGAAAGCATAATGAGACACAAATAACTAAAAAAGATAATATCACATTTATCACGATTCTTCACGGCAAACAGTCAGCTTGGTTCAGATTAAGCCCAAGTTTCAAAACAGCTGGTCAAAATTTGTATGAAAGTAGAGATAATCAGATTAGAAGAAAAATAAAAATAAAACAGAAAACCCTTTACCATATAACCAGTCTTTGAAGTACACATGAATTGCAGATGATAATTCTCGTTTTCGACTTTCTTCAAGAGGTACTTCCATCAACATTTGCTTTATCTCCCCTAAATTCTTTTGCTGAGTTAAAAAAAAACAAAATTCAAATCCAATGTCACGAAAACTAATTAAGCTGACAAGCAAACTGCATGACAGCTTTGTAAAACATGAAAGCCATAATGAAAGTTTTGTCATAAGAGCACTGGGCATACATTTTTATGCTGGGACGCTGTATAAGAATCGGGCAATGGAAATGGGTTGCCTTTTGTAGACCCAGGGGAATCTCCTCCAAGCCAATTAGGAATCTACACATCCAGCAAACAAAATGAACAAAAAAAGTATACGAATATGGAAAACAAGAGCGTCTTCTATATAAAAACCCAGCACAACCCCCCCCCCCCCCCCCTCTCTCTTCCCTTCCCAAATGAAATAAGAAGAAAAGGAGGAAAAAATGGAATAGATAGATAAAAAAAACAACAACAACCATCTGTTCCCACTTACTTTAACCATATTCAAATAAATGCTAAGTTACAATCGAAAAACTAGATGTCAGCTTTCATGTTTGATGTAACTAAAAGTCTAACGTTCAATCTGAAGATGTTCTAAGAGTTGATTAAAGCCAACGAACAAGTGAAAGAGAAATAAAAAAAAATTATAATATGGGGAAAAACAAAAAGCCTTCCAAGAAAAGTACAAGCAAAATGACAAGGCATACCATAAAATTTGTGAACTGATCAGGATCTATGCGGGTTGCAGACTCAGCTTGAACATCAGAAACACCTGCTGGATGGGATAATGAATCATGAGGATCAACCATACCTAGTGCTAGTGGTTCATCCCATTTGTTTATTGTTGCATCAATTCCAACTTCAGTAATGTGCTCCACCAACTGGGAGTAAAATGTATTGTATGGCGCTACCTGAGAATATTAATAGCAAAAATAAGAATCGCAATATATTTTTCTATCTAGATTGGAAAGGCTCTTACATACACGAGGTAGGATTCAGTTACTCACCCCATAAAAATATTTTAAAAAAATAATCATAATAAGATGTGCATGTGCACATGATGTGTTTCAAGGAACCCACAGATGCTGAAATTACACCCATACTAGACCAAAGATTCTTCATTGTAGTCATTGATTTACTTATGTATACATTGGGGTATTGATATTTCAGTATCTAGATTATTGGGCAGCCTAGTAAGTTTCTAGCTATTGGACTTCCTTATTTCTTCAAGTTTAAAGGGAAAAAGTAAAAATGTGTTAAGCTAAATGCAATTCAAACGAATTACTCCCAATGTGTACAAAATTTCCAGCTCAACTTGTGTGCCCTTATAAGTTTTTTGCACACAATGTGCTGAAATTAAATGTTTACCAGATCAGCAGAGTGAATAATCAAATCTTCTTTTCTTTTCTTTTCTATACTTTGTCTTCTTTCTTTTTCTTTTTCCATTTTTTTTTTTAAAAGTACTTTGTCAAAATGTTTATCCAATACCTTATAGGACTGAAGTACCACTAAATTTTTTCTCTTCCAATAGTTAATCCTATTCAATTATGAGGACATGTTCAGCATTTGGAAGAACATGGTCAATCTAAAGTAGGATATTGGTGAAAATTGTGCAAGTACATACAACATATAACTAGAAATGTAGTGTATGATAGGTAAATCAGCTATTGTGCAAGGCCTAAGAGAACAATACACCCTGTGCACTGCATATAGCAAAACCTCAGCCTTGGCATGCAATAACCAAGACTGCATATATAGCAAAACCTCAGCCTTGACATGCAATAACCAAGACTGCATAGTATACTATCAAAGAAACAAACCACACTATTTCTTAAAGGCTAATTTGCACTTAACCAAACTATGATTCGTTTAAAGTTTAGTTTGCCTGCATGTGGTGGTTTCACCTTTTGCAACTGTGTGTTTTCCCTGTTATATTCTTCCATTGAAGGCAATAAATTTTGCTAATGTTTTGCATACAAGCCCTGAATTTGGTATATCACCTGTACATCCATGATGCAAGATAACCAAGTAAAATCAAGGCTCCTACTATCTAAAGAAGGCATAAAATCAACATATCTACAAAGTAAATGCTACAATCCGCTAACTTCAATGAAAAAGCAACAATGGAAAATAGCACAGGTATGCAATGTGGTGCCCTTAGAACCATGGGTAAGAAAATATCACTCAGTCCCAACTGCATGTAGGTTGAGTGTAGTGTACCATGTTCCGACTTCTGGAACAACTAAAGCCTAACTATGACCATATTCAATATCAACTGTCAAAAGATAAATATGGTGAACAAAGTGGAAAACATCAAACTTACAGATTATAAGAACTGCCACTAATAAAAAATTAAAAAGAAATTGCCTAAGAGGCATAGTTGTCAAATCAAGATTCGAATTGTGAATCAAAATCCTAATATTGAGAATCAAGAGTCAAATGATAAGATTTGGTATAAATTCTTCCAATCAATCAAATGAATAGATGTACCACAAACAAATTCATTGAAAAGTGTGAAATATTAACATATAATGAGTGATGATTTGCTCAATTGAGGAGGAACTTGGCTTTTAAGAAAGCAATTTGTGTCTTGAGAAAAATGTCTTCTACCATTCAAAATTATTGCTTCTTCTCTTTGAAGAATAGCCACATAATGAATTTTTAGATTAAAATTTAGTGGCTTTAGTCTAGAAATACATTGAGACTGTAAGAAATGCACTTTGAATGCTTTAAATGGAATTTTTTTTTAAAAAAGGTAAAAGATGATTTAGAGCTTTAAACATGTTGGGTCTAATACGAATCCAAATGATACATTTAACATTTGGGTCTAGTCCACCAGATTTTGAATCACATTGAATCGAAATATTGTTGTAGTTTAGATTCACCCTTAAGACTATAGCTTTGTAAATGAATTGAATTAAACCATAAAATTCTAACAACTTTACTAAGATTGTTCAACAAGGTTAAAGCAAAGTAACCAAACAAGATACATTTTAAATTAAATAAGCTTATTACAACTTGAGGATCCTCACCAACAGTAAGTTTATGTAAGAACCAATATGTACCCCCAAGAATCAAAAATTCGTGTTGATTCGGAGGTTTCAGGCGAATCAGTTCGATTTCCACACATATCGAAATGAAACTCTCATACAAAAACGAACCCATATTATTTCGGTGGAAACGGCATGGTTTACACCATTTCGAACCAAAATATTTCGACACAAACACCAAATCGACAAAAGAAGGTTGATTTTGATTTAAAATCTGATGATATCATCCTATTGTAAGCAGATCTGACCTGCTCTGTGCTCTGCAATTCATCGTGCTTGACTGCTTGGTGGAGAAGATGAAGATGAATGGCATGCAACTTTTAAAGTTAATTTAAGCTTGGGTCCTTTTTTTTTCTCCTTCATTTTTTATTTTGTTTTAGTTAGGGATAACACTTTAGCTGGCCCAATTCTTTTGCTAAAAACTGTTAAAAACTCAAATAAGATTTGTCCATTTAAATTACAATGCAGGAAAAAAATATCAAATATAGAAAAATAGAGAAATAACTATTTTTTTTTTTTGCAAAAATTATAAAGAGAACAAATACATTATTAGGTTTCCTTAAAATCTTACACTCTTAATATTAATAAAATAAAACTGTCGGAATAATAAATAGTTTTCAGCATTAATTTCCTTGATTAGCACCTTGACTATTTTCTTAATTAACTCTTTTAACTATAGGCTTGTTAGTTTCTTGATTATGGCCTTGATTGGCTCCTAGATTATAACTTGTAATAGTTATTTTACACTATAAATATATATTCATTGTGTGAGGAATACTCACTCAATTCACCCACAATTCTCTTGGATTTCTCTAAAGTTTTACATGGTATCAGAGCGGGTTTGATTTAAACCCAAGTCCAATCTTGGAGCTGCTATCAATGAAGGGCAACAGCTCCAACCTCAACTCTATCATTATTTCCTTTTTTTCTTTAGCCATAGTTATCTATTTTCTCATTTAATTTAACGGATAGCTCAACCCCTCTCCTCTTCTTCAAGCATCTTTTGTTATAGGATTTGATGGCTTAAAGGGTTTGACAGCTCAAATATACTCATGTGAATTATCCCACTGTGTCTCTTTCTAGCGATGTTGCTTTTATTTTTCCAGAAAATCCCGTTGTGCCCCTTTCCAGCAGTGCTTTCTATTTTTCTGGCAAGAATATTGTTCACAAGTACTATTCAAAGGTACCGTTGCTATAGCCTTTTTTGTTCACATCAAATCGAAGCTACATTATGTACTAGTTGATATTCGTCAAACAAATTGAAGCTTGAACTAGTGCTCCTTATGTTGTTGTAAGTGCAGGAGAGTTTTCAGATTATCAATTGGGTTTTACTTGTAACAAGCTTGGAACATATTACCTATATGGTCTAACTTGAGGGGGAGTGTTGGAATAGTGAATAGTTTTCAACATTAATTTTCTTGATTAGCTCCTTGACTATTTCCTCAATTAACTTTTTTGAATATAAACTTGTTAGTTTCTTGATTATAGCCTTGATTGGCTCCTAGATTATAGCTTGTAATAGTTATTTTACACTATAAATATATATTTATTGTGTGAAGAATCACTCAATTCACTTACAATTCTCTTGGATTTCTCTCTAAAATTTTACAAAAACAAATAAAATGTAAGAAATTGAGATTAACAATATTATTTTCTTGGTTTTTTTTTTAATCCTATCTTCTAATCTCTACTAACATAGGTAGCTAGATATCTAACCACCACGACAAAGGGAGGCTTTTTTTTTTTTTTCTTTTTTTCCCCAGCTATCTTAGTTTAACTTATTTAAAAGCAATGAAATAATTTTAGAATTTATTCAATTAGAACTTCATTCGTTTAATTTATTGGTATCTCAATTTATTTTATTTCTATCTTCTTAGTCTTTTTTTTATTTAGTGAATTTTAATCTGATTTAATATTGAGATATGCACACACCATTCCTTGGTTGGATGTGATTTTGATTTATATTTTTTGTTTAATTTGTAAGTATATGTTAAGGTTTTTTTTTATTTTAGTATGTATTTATTATAATTTTATATATTCAATTGATTATTTGTATACTTATAATTAATATAATATGTGTTCGATTATATATTTTCATATGTTTCAAAAAAAATTAGTATTTCCATGCCGTTTCCATTATGTTTCCCGAATCGTTTCCGTTTTTAAACTTTTCAAAATGGCATCTTGAAACTAATCTTTATTCCTTGGTAACCACCCACCCACCCCCCCCCCCCCCCCCCAAATTTTTATTCTGCACAACAACGAGAAATAAGACTCACCTGCAGCTTATGGTTATCACCAACTATAAGTGGTCTCTGGTTCACCCCCAAAAGGAAAACACATTCACGACAGTTGGCAATGCAAATACGTTTTGCCGCTACAATAACGTGAACTCGCTCACAGTGTTCTACTCTTACAGCCTGTCAAAAAAGGAAATAGGTTAACACTTGAATATAGCCATCTTGGTAATGAAAACACCTACAATTCTAGTACTCAAAATTGAGTAAAGGTAGTACATAGCTCCAGCCTACCAAGTCGATCACTTGATATGACAACAAGCATGAGCACTGTGCACAACGCCTACCAATTGTTTAGCAAGCAACAGGCTTAATAGTAGGTATTTATCAAAGATCTTAACAAATACAGTAAAACAGATAGAAAAACAAATTTCTGAAGAAATTTCATTACAATTAGAAAATAAAATAAGAACTAAAAAAACCAATATCAGCGTTAGCCAAAAGCTTGAGTCGAATATACATCCGCTTACCCCGAAGATATCAATAAAATAATGATCAAATAGGTTTTTCTGTGATGCAAAAAAAGTTTGTACTTTGTAGTACATGAATTATCCTGGTTGCTTGGTACACAAGGTTTAAGTTCATTTCAGCGAGGAATGTGTTGTGCAAAAGGAATTTCAGCGAGGAATGTGTTGTGCAAAAGGATGCTATTGCATACAAGCAGGCTGAAAAAGAACTTGACAAAATGGGGGCAAAAGCACAGCGTAAAAGTGCGCTCTTTAGTTTAACTTGCTCTCTCTACAATTATATTTGCTTAGCTCATGTTTAAATTCAATTATACCATCTAAAATGGCTAATAAATCAGAAAATATTACAAAGACTTTTTTGAATGGAATCAAAGATATGTTCAATATGATTTTGTGAACTGGAAGAATATTTATCCTCTCCAACAAACTTGGATTGTCTGGGTGTCAGAAAATTGAGTGTGTTATTAAACAGAGCTCTTCTAGGTGTATGGCTATTGTGATTTCCTATCACAGTTTTTTAGTTTGCTTTTTTCCTGCAGACTTGGATTCCAATAATCTATAAACTACCAAAGTTGTTTGGAGACCTCGTGGAGTTCAACAATGAAAAAGAAGTTGGCCACTGATGTTGTGATTCTACTTTAAAGTTCATGTTCCTAATCTTTTTTCTTCCAATGCCACGTTTGCAAGTTATGCAGACAAAGGGCTGATAGCAGAAGGTCCCCCATGACTGGTGTCTGAATACACATGAGGTGTAAATGGGGGATTCTCCATTTGATCTTCTGTATGCCAAGAAAAACATAGAAGACAGGTTACAGAACGAGTTGAAGTCTGCTGGAATCATTTTCTCTTTTACTTGTAGAATCTTTCAGCAACCAGCAAGGATTGACAAGGGAGTTCAGGGGACCTTGGAAAAGCAAATGGGGTTCAAAGTATCGCCAAGGCCATCTCTTCTAGACTGGGTAATCATTTTAGGTAAATCCTCAACAGTTGATACCCTGACTAGTTGTAGGAAAATATTATAAGACTGGTGTTGCAGTTGCATGTATAACTCGAGGGTTGATTCTATATTAAACTTTCCTGCATTTTTCATATGCACAAGAGGTCATACATGTATTGTTCTCGCTATTTGGTACTTCACCGGGGATGCCAAGGACAGTTGCTGAGTTACTGTCTACTGGGAATGGTTGTTTAAGCAAGCAGTAAAACATTATTATTCCTTCACATATTATGCGATTGATAAGGAGGGCCATTTGCGTTAACATCAGTATACATTTATGTTTTTTAAGTACTTCCAAAAAGCATAACTTCAGCTAATGGGTGACATCTCTACTGTTGCCTTTTAATTCCTTTCTTTCTTGTCCTTCTACATTTTTTGAATATCTCTTGCACTCTTGTACTCACCCAGGTACTAAAGTTTCCCATTCAAAGGTTACTATATATGTATCTACTTCTTTCATGCTAACATGTTTGAAAGTGCATCTATTATAATCTTCACTTTTCCATAAAAGCACATTTTTGGATATTAAGGTGCAATCAGCGTCCAAGAAGTACAACTAGTATGATATGGTAAATAGATACAAACGGCTCACTCCCTTTCCCTTAGATATAAAGTTTAATAACCTAAAAATTCTGAGACACTAATAGCCAGCTGGACGGTAACAATATCACTTTTTCATTATCTTTTTGCAAGTCAAGTTAAATTTTTAAAGGTTTCAATGAAACATCAGTTCCATATTTCACTTGAAAACAAATTCATAGATGTTCTAGTAAATTTGAAGACTAATTATGCTCTACTTCAAAGCAATATGAGATGTTCCAGGTCATTACCTTGCCAACTGCTCCAAGAACTATAGTAGCATCTGAGCATCCATAAACAGTGGCATATCTCAGAGGTGCTAAGACATAAATGGAAGACTCCTGGCAATTTAGAACCTGCAACATCATGTTAAATATATACCAATATTAGAAACAACCCCATGAGAAAGAACAATCAAATAGCTAATTGCAATTGCACACAGAGAGCAAAAATATTTAAGATGCACAATCTATGAAGCACGGGTACTGGTACTTTGGTACGGTAAGGTACGATACGGGTACGGCGATTCGTAATTTTTCAAAAAATCACGATACCGGTATGGCAAAGGTACGTTAAATTAAATATTAAAAATATAAATTATAAAATATGTATATATATATATATTTATATAGACAAAAAAGTAAAATTAAAAAAGAACAAAAAGAATAGTTGTAAAAAAAAATAGAAAAAAGACAAAAAGGCTTTATATACATTAAAAATATATTTATATAGATAAAAAGTAGAAAGGAAATTAAAAGAGAACAAAAATAATAGCTGTAAAAAAATAGAAAGAGGATAAAAAGGTTTTATATACATTAAAAAAAAAAAAAGTAGAATAAGGCATAGAAACATGGCTTTATATACATAAAAAGAGAAAAGAAAAGAAACGTAGAATGAGGCAACTAGCAAGGAAGCAAAAAAAAATATGAAACTAAAAAACAGAAATGCTGGGTTTCATTTTTGTTTTGTTTTGTTTTTTTTTTTTAACGAAGCACCGGCTCAGATGTAAGCCATCCCAAAGCCGTCCCGAAGCCACACCACAAATTTTTAGCCGCACCCAAAAATAAAAAAAAATAAAAAAATTTCTGGTAATTCAAGCGGACATACCGGGGCGTCCCCCACGCGTCCCAGCACCCGGTACGCCCCAAGGACTGGTTCTTTGAGGTTTTTGGAGTACCCGTACTTCATAGTGCACAATCTAATAGCAGAAGGATTCTTAGGACTTGTACAATTTTCTTTAGATGGTATTCAAATTCCAATCAAAATGGATTAGGATTGATGCTTGCTTCAGTATGAAAAATGATAACTTGCACAATTGAACTTCTCTAACTAACCCTAATTCCCCATTGTTAGAGCTCGCCAAACTATTCCAAAGAAGGCTATTAGTATTTAGCAGGCTGTACCTGCTTGCACCACTTAAGAGAAATAATCATATTTACAATGATCAAGAAATCTGTAGAGGAGCAAGAGAAGAGTTTTATGTACCGTGTCCTTTTTGTTGGAGGTGTAACTTATTGTATACATCCATTGTGCAAGAGTTGAGCACTCTTGGCTAATTACTTTATCTCCTTTGTTTTATGAGCAAATTGAGAGAGGAAACATCACGGAGGGAAGAAAATTATAGGAGTGCTAATTATTTTATCTCCTTTTGCTTGGTTAGGGAAGAAAGTGAAAGGAGTGAATGAGAAGAAATTGATTTCTTCAAGGAACAAAATATCGTATCGAGATATTGTATTGATCAGTCCAAAAACAGATACATGTTAGCTCCACTCAAATACAAAGCCTTGAATCCCAAACTAGTTTGGCCCGGCTGCATAAAAATCCTTTTCCTCCATTCGCACATCAATCCAAGACATCTTTTTTAGCAACACCAAGAGAAATCTAATTAGTAGAATTCATCTCATAGGGTTTGACTAGTTTTACATTGGCTAATCACTTTACACGTTAGCTACATATCGAAAATATCATAGAAATAGAAATCTTTAGAAACAATTTGTAACTTTGAGACATTCAATTAATTTTATTTTGACTATTTTAATTAACAATAAATCAATAAAATCTTATAATATAAATATATGTATGTGGGTGGGTTCATATATGTCATGTGTATATATATATATATATATTTGTTGGGATAATTATGTAAGTTCTTCCTTAAATTTAAGTGTATGCTTTTTGTCAATTAAATTTAAGTATATCATTAACTTTAATATTAGATTAACAAACAAATTTAGGGCTACTTTTCTTAAATTGAATAGTTGGGTTATTCTAGGCCATGCACATCAACTAGTAAACCCAAAAAAAGGAAGAAAAAACCTTTAAAAATAACAAAAACAATGTATTTTACATTGTCAGTCCATCTACATTTCAGTAGTCTTCTTCCCTTGACAATTTTTTTTTTATAGAAAAAAGAAGTTGTATTAACATCTATTTATTGTACAATAAGGAGGACCAGTCCTCCTAGACAGGAAAAAAGGCGGCTTTAATACAAAAGAGTACAAAGATCACACTGCAAGCCAAACTAAAGAATTTCCCTGAAATGCCCTTGAAACAGAGCACCAAAAAGAAGCATGAAAAACAATCTTATCCCAAAGAAAAGGCAATGGGGAGATAATAATTACGAAAAATTTGAACATTATGTTCCATCCAAACTTCCCAATCACCAAAAAGAAAGCACAGCTCCACAAATACTTCACATCCTTATTTCTCCCTGAGAACCAGTAATGAGTCAGCAAAAGATCATGCAAGCAGCTGGGACAAACCCAAGAGATGCTAAAGATATCAAAATATATGCACCACAAATTCTAAACCAAAGAACAATATACAAAAAGATGCTCATTAGTCTCATTAAGCTGGAAACACATAACACAAGCATTAGAGAATAATTCCTTTGAAGGTCCCCACACCTGCAACAAGTTATTAGTGTTGACTATATTAAGAATCATAATCCAAACAAAATCTTTAGAACATTAGCCTTCCAAGAGTGAGATTTTTCAGTTGTTTCATTCTTGCAAATTCATACTGTTGATGAGGCTCATGAGCATCTTTATGATTTCATTTTAGAAAGCACTGAAAGAGGCAATTCAATTCTAGCTTTAAATTCCAACCGATACAATGATGTGATGAATGGTAATTTGAGAAACAATTTTGATTCGTCCAAAACTATTGAATGTCGATAATAGTTGTATCCAGCTATGGTGTAAACGATAAATCATGGTTATCAGGATCTCTTGACCCCCCTGCGTTCGGCATTCCAGAATTTTGTTACGAGATCGTGGTTCTTTTGAATACTGGGATCATTGTTGTTCGCGATTCAAGTCATTAAAACTTTTGACCCAAAATTTTAAGATTTTTCACCTAGAAAATGGGAAAGTATGATCATAATTTCAGCCTATATAAATTATTACTTATTTCCTTTATATATGTATGTATTTATATAATTAGAAGACTATTATTTTTCTTGTACCATAAATTAAATATTATGTATTCTATTCATTTAGTAGAATTTAATATAAAGTAGACTACTAAAATATAGTTAAGTGACCCAAATAAATACTTCAAGCCTACCACGTCCCGAAATAGCGAACTAACTAAGCCTACCCCTATAGTACCATGATTTTAGCTAGGTAGCTTACCCCGTACCCGTTCTCATACCCTTTCTCGTACCACGTCCAGGAACATACCGCGATCCTGATAACTATGCAATAAATATTGCGAATAAAACAAAATGACTTTTTGTTCCTTGGGTTTTCTCTTATTTGGAAAAAGAAGAAAATAGAGGGAAGGATCACAATGAGCAAAGATACTGAGACATTATCAAAATCCTTTGTAGTGATTTTCGTCTCCAAAGATTCTAGTAAGAGTAAATTTGTAATACCAGATATCTCTATAGCAAAAAAAAAAATATTTGTTTCCATTTTCTTCCCACATGTGAAGGGATTAAAGCCACGTATCAAAGAGTTAAACCAAAATACTTACTCCCATTTTTGTTTTGCTTCCAAAACAAGAAATTTTCTCCACTCATTTTCTTTCTTCCCTGGGTCTTTTAACATCTACAAAATTAAGCATACTTCATGAGAACAAACAAATTGTACACCTTTTAAAATCTTCAGCTAATATGTGATGTTTGATAGATTGGAAAAATACATTTCCCTAAACTTACTTGGTTTATTGGACAAAGTTTCATTTTGTTATTAATGATCTGCATATCAAAATGAATGCTATATCAAAGATACATGTTTTAACTTAACGGTTATGCCTCTATTCTCCACTTCTTTCCTTTTAGTTTTTGCCTCGATGCAACAACTCAACCATCAGTTGAAGAATTATGCTATTTCTTAAGGATAAGGAGTTGAAAATTTACATTAAACTGTATTTAATAAGAGTGCATAAGGCATGAAACAATGTAGCACATATACATCAAGCTGGAAAAACAATATATGCATATGAACAAAATTTGATGAAAGGTTACCATAAAACTCGACAGAAGCCAGTCAGTACAGTGAATTCAATTTGAAATACAAAATCTAAATCAAATCAATATCTATTTACGTTAAGTATACAAAAAACTGTATATGAACTGGAAAGAATCTCGTAATTCCCCAATAACTAGAGATTTGAAACTAAGAAAAAATCATTCATCCAAGTAGAACATTGTAAAAGTATCAAGACATTTTGAAGTTTGAACTTAATACTATATATGAGACAGATTCACTTACTAGATACATATTATTCAAATCTCAATCAGATGGAATGAGATGTATAACTGCTGTTAGATTTCATTCACATTCCAGTCATCAAGGGCAACAAAGCTAACAAAAAAAATTAGAAGTTCAGTAGCAGTGTTTGGACTCAGTTTCCATGAAAGCTAAAAAGTGATAAATGTAAAGGCCAATGCCAATCCCATTTAATTGTGGATGCTTGAATAATAGTATTAGACATGGAAAGGAAAGGATGTAAACAAACCTTCACAGAAGACCCTTTAATATCAGATGCTTGCTTTACATATGATGATTTAGAGATTCCTTCAATAAAACTTGGACCTCTAGGGCTTGTTGAGGGCTTAACTGAACTAGTGCATGCATCAGGCATAGCAACATCCTGATCAGAGGCACTTGGGGGCCCATTTTCTTTGGGAGAAGCCCTTTCGGAAATATGTTCCAACGCAGAAGTTATATTCTGCAGAATCCAATCATGAACTTGTGTAGCAGGAACAGGAACAGCAGGCATGTCAGGATCCGAATTAGCAAAAAAGGGAGATGATTGGCTCAAGGGATTTCCTTCAGATCCCTTATCACCAAACTGAATCAGAAACCCAAGGTGGTCAAATCTATCCATGGTTAAAACCTAACACAACGAGTTAGGTAAACAAATTAACAATAGGAAAGTACTAAAAACACAAGCAAACTAAAGATAGAACATAATAAATTATTGTAATAATTACCAAAATGGGAGTATATTCAAGTAACTTGGGAATGAAAGATGATTTAAAGACTCAGGATTCCTCAAAGATGATATAGACTTGAGTAAATACTTAAAAGGCATTAGAAGATGCCTTGCTGAGAGCATAATTTATCAGGACTCTAATGTATGTCTTCACCGTGACAAAGTTAGCCAGTAACTACAGACCAGCAAATGTACTGTTGAGCTTGAGCATATGTGACACCAAATGTGGCATGTCTATCAAAATGAGTGGAGTGGCATCAAACAAGCTATTTGTTATAACCAGAATCTCTATACAAGCAGATTTTCTTATCAGACACATAATGGAGGCCAGCCATGGCCAATCTGCAATGAGGAGCAAGCCAGTGACCATAGCCCAACTTGCCATAATCCAGCATAAATGTTTTCTCTTGTACCGGCTCTCCAATGTACATGCCACTATAAAAGAAAAAATAAACTGAGAAAGGAATTTCTATGTATAAATAGTATACCTTCTCAATGATAATAATACGATCAACACTCACCAGGTTTTGAACCCATTTGGACACCATCCATTCTCATTCTTCAAGGGGGATAAAGTTCTATTATAGCTAAAGGTCATTGACAAACTTTTCGACATGTCCCAATGAATGGACTGTGCTAATATCCTATGTCATCTCAATTGTACCAGACATTACCCATGTGTTACTATCAGAAAACCACATTTTCAACATATACCGTCACTGCTCTGTTAAGAGTAATCGGTTTATGGAAAAACTTCCAAGTGTTATGGAATGCAAAATTGGCCAACAAAAATAATTGGAAGGGAAAAAAAATGAATGTTAAAAATATATCCATAACTGGTGAGAAAAAAAGTTATCAAGTGTTAGTGTTTTTCTTTTATAATTCCAATAATTATTTGCCTCCCTCCCCACCTCTCTCTCCTCTAAATTGGAGGGAATAAAAAGTCAACTCTTGGAAGGAGGGGAGATTATCTGGATTATGTCCTCTGCTCCCATCACTTTGCCTTACTCGAACAAATGAAAGAAATAATAAACACAACTTGAAAAAAAGGGGAAAATCTTGCCATAAAAATCAAGAAAAGGAAAAGGTAAATAGATGAAGCACAAAGAAGGAAGAGAAAGAATATGATACAAAGCATATTCGGTTTTTTGGACAGAAGGGTCTAATTTCCCAAAAAATTGTTTAAAATGGTAGATCTCAAAAAAAATTATCCAAAAATGGGTAGATTTAGAAACTGAAAATTCAGTTTCTCTTTCCTCCAAATGGGCCCGTCTTGTTATTTTTTGCCTTGTCTTTTTTTAAAATTTATAGTGTATAATATTTTTAAAATTTTAAATTACATAATAATTTTAAAATTTATAATGTATGATATTTATTAAATTTAAAGTCTATGATAATTTTTAAATTTATAGTATATGATATTTTAAAATGTATGATAATTTTTTAATTTAAGTGTATGACATTTTACAAATGTAAAGTGTATGACAAATTTTAACTTTATAGTGTCTAATATTTTTTAAATTTAAAGTGTATGAT
This sequence comes from Quillaja saponaria, assembly GCA_029379385.1. Taxonomy (NCBI): domain Eukaryota; kingdom Viridiplantae; phylum Streptophyta; class Magnoliopsida; order Fabales; family Quillajaceae; genus Quillaja; species Quillaja saponaria. The sequence goes on along the minus strand of CM055607.1, from coordinate 29,100,348 downwards.
ATTTTTTAAATTTATAGTGACTGATATTTTTTTAAATTATAGTTTATGATATTTTTTAATTTTAAAATATATGATAATTTTTAAATTTATAGTGTATGATATCTTTTAAATTTATAATGTATGATAATTTTTAAATTTATAGTATATGATATTTTTTAAATTTATAGTGTATGATAATTTTTTTAAATTATATTGTATGATATTTTTAAATTTTAAAATGTATGATAACTTTTAAATTTATAGTTTATGATATTTTTTTAAATTTAGTTTCTGATATATTTAAATTGAAAAATGAATGATAATTTTTAAATTTTTAGTGCATGATACTTTTTTAAATTTAAAATATATGACTTTTTTTTAAAATGTTCGATAATTTTAAAGTTATAGTATATGATATTTTTTGGATTTGAAGTGTAACATACACTTTAAATTTAAAATGTATTATCACGTGAAGGAATGAGGGAGGGAAAAAGAGAAAAGGAAGAAAATGAAGCTTTATAGGTCACGTGAAGGAGGGATGAAGAAAAGGAATAAAAAGACAAGGTGGGCCCTTTTGGAGGAGAGAAAATCGAACATTAAGATAGAGAAACTGGATTTTCAAAATATGATTTCTAGATCTACCCCTTTTGGATAATATTTTTTGGGATCTATCATTTTGGACAATTCTTTTGGGAGTTAGACCCTTTTGTCCAAAAATCAGAGTATATTCCTCTCTTGTCCTCCCTTGTCTCACCTCCCATTTCTTCTTGGCCATTCATACATGCCTCTCTCTCTCTCTTTTCTATTAGCCCACATGAAAACCTCAGCTCAAAAGTGAGTGAGGAACAAAAAGACCCAATCCAAAAATAAGTAAAAGCATGAGTAAATGGGTGTTTCACTGCCACCAAACTGTACAAAACAACCATAAGCCCAAACTTATAGTAGCATGAAAATAAGACAAAAGATTAATGACACTGTTTGAAATGAATGGTGAGTCTCACACATAAAGGTCCTCCGATGAACACTATTTGAGGTGTCCAATTTTGATGTATACATACAAATAACAAAAATTATACAACAATGAGCAAAAGAAGTCATGCAAAATAAATAAAGCAAGTTATCTCAATTAGTTCATCAAACCTTCCATATAATACTTATAAAGATAGTTCATCCAAATTTTTTCCTTAAATCAGTTCAATGTGTATGGCATCTCAATGGAAAGAGAAAGGCAATGGCATTACAGATTATGCATATTCTTTCGACTAAGAAATACTATGGGCATGATAATCAGCAAATCTAAAATTTTGACCAATCATAAAATTTTAGTTCCTTTTGTTAAACACACAAATGTAATCTTTCTAGGAAATGCTTATTTGATACATGCCAGACACAGAAGAACTTATGGGCAGGTTCAGCCAAATACAGCAATATAACACATAAAACACAAAAACACATTTGATGATGCCCAATATACTGCCAAACAACTACTAAATGAAATGTGATAGAAAGGAGGCATGCTTCACAATAATGGTAACTGCCTTTGGGTGGATTTCTAAAGTACCTTGTGATAGAGCACAAATCTTTCCACAAGCTTGCAATAATGTAAGAATTAACAAGAAAAAAGTTAAGGCCCAAAAAAAAACAAAAAAAACAACACAAACAAACAACCAAATAAGAAAAATCTCTCTTTGGAAATTCTCAGCATCCTACTTCTCAAGAATCTCTTTTTGAGCCAGCTATAGTTTTACTAGGGTTATTCTGGGCAACAACTATATCTAAAACTCAATGTGGATATCATTAAAAAAGCGCCTCAGAAATTACTTCATCAGATAGAATTGACTTTCTGGTATCATTGGTATGTATATTTTAGCAGTTCAATGGCCCCATCTGGCAGGACATCAAGAAACTGTTTCTAGAAGTGCAGGTGGACACAAAAGCTATAATATGTGGAGAGATACTTCCTGGTTGTGATGAGAGGATGCAATTTTGAAGGAGTTGAGTCGCCTTACCAAATTTAAAAAATCAGTCTTTTTTGTTTTATTGGCCCAACGTTTTTAGTTTCTCCCTTTCTTTCACAGAATTCCAGAAATACTTAATTTAAAGCTAAGTTTCTCTGTTGAAGTGTACTCCTGATCAAAAAGCACTAAAAACTTATGGAAAATTTTATTTACTAGTATTATTTGTTCTCTATACTAAAACTAAAAAACCCAAAGTACACAGGCTTAGACATACATTTTGCTGGAAAAAGTTTTCTTGTAAGTGTTTGAAAAATAAGTTTTCACAAACTTGTTTTATTGTGTTCTAATAGTTTTCTATGCCTTTCTTCCTTTCCCTTAAACACACAACATTGTTGTTCAAACCCAACTGAACAAACCCTGGATCTTCCTCTTACAATAGAGGTCACCAAACCAGCACATGAAATTATTCGTAAGGCTAATATATACTACCATAAAAGGCCACAAGGGATCTTAGGTATCCACTCATTTAGCTTTTTCATTCAAAGTATCAAATGTCAAATAAGATCTTCTGCGCCTCGGTTCCAAATTAAGTAAATTTAGGGTTCTCTTTTCACTTACCAATACCTGATAGGAAATTCATACTTTTAAAAGTAGATAACTCATCTCCATATGAATTCTTTTTGAGTGGATTCATACCCACAGAGTGGATTTCAAGACACCAGAAATATTGAAAACAGGAAAAGCAAAGAAAGAAACATATCTTGGTTGTGATAAATGTAATTTAACCATGCACTCAAAAGAAATAATGAAAAGAAAAATCAAGAGACCATCTATAAGATGCAGTAATTTTACAAACCAGAGATTCTTCTCCTTCCCCCTCCACAGGCTCCGCTAATAGCGAAAGAATATTAGCCAAGTGCTTTTGCAGATAGGACAATTGATAAGCCTCCTCGTCGGCCTGTGATGGCATACACCGACGACTATTGCTACGCACTAGCTGCAATAGTGAAAGCACTTAAACTTAACCTTGGTCCAACATCAGCATACTGACTCAAAATAAACTTCTAAGGAAATTATTTGGAACAAGCTATATTCAAAAAAATTAAACCCAGAAAAATTACAACCAGTAAAATGACAGGCACATAGTTACAAACTGTCACCTGAACATTGATATTTCGATATTTGGAAGTACTGAAGCCATCCAAATAAAATAGCTGACAAAAAATACCTTAATTTTAAATTTAGGTATTCAACTTAGGAATCCAATTACTTCAATCATGTGTTTGAGACTTTGAGTGTTTTGCATACGTGAGAGGTGTAATTGCATCACACAGTTAACAAGAAGACATCAGCCTAAACAAGGGAACTCTATCTTCTGTCCTGCTGAATCCTATGAAGTTATAATATATGATGAAAAAGATATCTCAATATAAAATTTTGGTTTTTAAAGTTTTAACATGACTTCAGCAACCCTAAATTAGAGAACAAAACAGATGATTTAACAACTGCCAAGATACCTAGGGGACTACCATTGGAATCTAAATCCCAATCAAGACATTTTCTAAACCTAGGTCCACTTGCAAAAGGTGAGAAGAGGCATCTTATTTTAGTATTTTCAGCATGTTCAGGAGGGACTGAAGTATCTTAATTTCTATGTTCAAGAGGGAGCTGAGTAGTGTTATTTTAACGAATTTAAGAAGGAAAAAAAAAAAACAATGCAGCATAACAAATCACTATTTTAGCATTTTGGTTTTTTAAGTTTTAACATGACTTCAACAACCCTAAATTAGAGAACAATAACAGATGATTTAACAACTGCCAAGATACCTAGGGGACTACTGTTGCAATCTAAATCCTAATCAAGACATTTTCAAAACCTAGGTCCACTTGCAAAAGGAAAGAAGAGGCATCTTATTTTAGTATTTTCCACATGTTCAATAGGGACTGAAGTATCTTAATTTCTATGTTCAAGAGGGAGCTGAGTAGTGTTATTTTAACGATTTTAAGAAGGAAAAAAAAAATGCCGCATAACAAGGTCACTATTTTAGCTAACTAGAAAATTTTGCAACAAATAGAATTGACACAATAGATATCCAAAAATTTCAAAACATTACAAATTACAAACAAAAAACTTAAATATCACTTGAATACATGCATTGCTCTGAAATTAACACCTCCATCATTGTCAATCATATTTCGCATCATTAACTAAACTGAAATATGATTGAAACAGCCATTGAAAACTTTTGCAACAAATAGAATTGACACGATAGATATCCAAAAATTTCAAAACATTACAAATTACAAACTAAAAACTTAAATATCACTTGAATACATGCATTGCTCTGAAATTAACACCTCCATCATTGTTAATCATATTTCGCATCATTAACTAAACTGAAATATGATTGAAAAAGCCATTGAATCCCTTAACAATTATTATAGTTCCCTATTAATTACTTTGAAACCTTGATAAAATTACCACTAAGATACAAACAAACCAACATCTTACAAGTAGCCATTAATCATCACAACAAAAAAGGAACCATGAATATAAGAGAATGTTATCAAAGAATGCAACCAACCCCATTACAGTGGTATAACTAATCAGTAATCAATAGGTCACCGACGAACTGATGAGAAAACAAGCAATCTAAAGTAACCCAATTCAATTTTCCATAGCAGGTTAACTCCCCAGAGTTACATATACCTCCCAAATTACCAAACTACATTTTACAATTCAGGAAAATAAACACCACTTACAGTGATATAATTTATCAATGCTTGCCAGAACTCCAAAGGCCACCAAAGAAAGGGGAAAAAAAAACAAACAATCATGAACTAACCCAATTCAATTTTCACCTTCCACCATGTTAGTTCTCCCCAAACTTAGACAGTTCTCTGATTGCCGAACCAACATTGCACAATTCAAGAAATATCATATATAAACAAGTACTTAAAACACAAGAATTCACCTGCAAAGGCGAGAGAGCCGACAAATAGCCATCAAATGCTGAAGTTGACGGCCAAACATCAGCCACGGCAGCCGAGTTATGTGTCTTGGGTAGCAACCTCTTGTATGACTGAATGTATAAGAATAAAATCAGATCATGGATATCAGCACCTACGGAGTCAATTTCTCCTGGCTTGGCCTTCACAAGGGGATCGGATTCGCAATGATGAACCGAGGAGAGAGTATCAAGGACGAGCCTGGCATGGTCAATTGAGATCTGGAGGGACTCAGAAAGGGCCGCGGAGTCAACCCGGTTAATGGTTGATAGCTCGACAACCTTCTGCTTGAGGGTAATTAGGGTTTGAGTTGGGTCGGTAAAGATGAGCTTCGGAATGGGTAGGAGGGCATGCTCGAATGGCTCTCGCCTTGGGTGAATGAGAGTGATTGGTTCTCTTGCCGTAGATGAAGACGTTGAAGGCTCAATTGGGTCAGTCATGGCTAGAGAGAGAAAGAAACAATGTGAACTCTGAGGAGAGATAAAGAAAAGAGAGTTACAGATCTTTTGAGAAATGAATAATGAGAGGAGGATGACAATGAATCCCGTGTATCCAAATGTTCAAGTTTGATTTGCCTCACATTTTTCGAATTTGGGTGGATTTTGCAATATTGAGAGTTTTCGGACATAAACCGCCTAAACCCATTCGAAATAATTTAACAGCCCAACTCTAAAGTCCAACAATCAAAGTGTTTGGTTGATTTTGGATATTCCAAATTCAAAAACCAATATTGACTAATAAAAAATTATAGCCGATTTAATTTTTTTTTGATAACTAACACAAATTGAACCGCGTAGACCCTAGCTCTCTTCATTGATTTTTCGAGTTCAAATCACTTTGAGGAGGTCATGGAGAGTAAAATTATCATAAATTTTTTGGTCTCCACATGCATGATTTGTATGATTACTAAACCAAAAAAATAAATGAACAATCATAAGGTAATGCATTTTGATCCAATTAAAGAACAATATAATTTGAAATAGGAAATTATTTCATTTAGAATGAATTCTATATTTTATAAGTTTGAAATAAATAAAATTTTGCCAAATTTATGTTTTGTTTAATTTTGAATTCTACTCAAAATAGGTTAAATTTCATTTTGTGAAAATTATTTGAGATTAATAAGTAGTGATCACACCAAAAATGATAATTTTTTTTTTTTTTTACTTTGGGAGGTTAGGGTTCAAAACCACAACCTGGGGAGGGAAAAGGCCCTAAAACCCAATATTATGTCAAGTGAGCTAAGTATTGGCTGATTAAAATGACAGTTTTACCTCTTACTACTTTTTATATATTAAATAACACAATCCTTTATTATTTCTCAAACCTTAAATGATAATTTTATACTTTTTTTTGTTTATTTTTCACATCTTATTAATTTCTTTAACTTAATGACTCATTTATTCTTATTATTTTCAACGCCTTAAATGATAATGTTATTAATATTGTTTTCACATCTTAAATGACAATTTTACACTTATTATTTCTCATACATTAACTTATAATTTTAACTTTTTGTTTTTTCACAACTTAAATAACATTTTTACCTTATTTCTAGCACATTAAATGATTTTATACTTATTATCTTCCCCATTTTATTATTTTGCACACCTTAAATGAAAATGCTATCTTATTATTTTTATGAAATTGCTGAAATTGTAAATCTTGCTTATGCTTACTCTATATGACATCAAATTTCATGTGACTACTAAAAAATTTCAATAAATATTTAATAAAACTAGCACCATCGCACACACTTGTGTGCTCAAGGGCTTTTTTTATTTTAATAAAATAAAATATAAAAGTTGTGTTTCATAATTGATTGCAAAAAAAATAAAAAATTGTCAAGTATTTTAATTTATTTGGTTCTAAGATAAATGAATTAGTAGGTAAGTAAGAAAGCATTTGGCTAGTCACTTGCAAAGTAATTATTTAATTTTTTTTTTTTTTTAAACTTGGAGATTTATTAGAAGTAGCTCGGTCTCGTGTTATTTTGATTTAGTTTTTTATGTTTTCTTTTCTTTGGCCTTGAGGCCCGTTATTCTACCCAAAAAAGATAATTTTTTTTTTTTTTTTATGGTTGCATCAAGAGAAAAACTGTCACGTATTTTACTTTATTTAGTTTTACTGATGAAGAGAAAAAAATTTATACGTGAGGAGGGTGTGAGTAATTATTAAAATGATAGTTTTCTTCTTTTTTTATTTTTATTTAGTTGAAGTTAATAAAAAAATTAATTAAATATATATTATAAAATAGGAAACCATAAAGGGTATTTCCCTTTTATAATAATATAGATATAAATATAAATATAGATATCACTCGATGACATATCCTCCTTATCTTATCTTATCAAATCAATGATTTTTTAGTAAAAAAAGAGAGGATAATTTAAGAAAAATAAAGAAACAAATTTAATATGTTCCAAATAAGAGAATTGAATTCTATAATCTTTCATTTTTATTACAAATAAAAGAATTCAATTGAAATACGTTCTATTTTTCATTTGGTCCTAAACACATCGTTGGTGTTCTCACTCTTGGGCCAAGGCATAGCATCAACTATTATGATTTCAAAATTTATAAACAATTTGTTGTGTGAAAGAAAAAGTCATTTCCAAAATTTATTGCATATTGTAAATAACATTTTTTTTATAGCTAAAAGTGTTTAGTTAATGCAACTGTAAAAGCTTTTGTATTTATTTAGAATGAAAAATAATATATCAAATTATATTTTATATATATATTTGTTTGAAAGATCAATAAGTTGAATATTATAAATAATATATTTGGAATTTAATGTAACTATGTCTTATTGAATAAATTAGATAATTTAGTTTAATAATATCTTTAAATTAATTTTTATGAAAATTAATAATTACATACAAAATGCAATAACAAATAAACTTATTTGAATTTTTTTTCATGTACGATGGTATGAGACTATTCGAGTCAACGATTCTCATGAGCTAAAAGATCAATATGGGTCAACATTATGAAACAGTTAAAGATGACAGCTACAAAATTTCAATCAGTTGTGATAATTCAATATTGTATCAATCCAATAATGTTACACGTGACATGGTTAAAGTATAACGACTAATCTGAATTGTAATTGCTACTATTAATTCTTATTAATATTATAACAGATGCCATTATCATCTATTATTATAAAACGAACGTCATTATTATTATAACGGAAGTCATAACTGTTGTGATTAATACTTCGACATAACTCCTATATAAAGAGGATCAAAACCTCAAAACAAGACATGTTATTTTCTGTAATTCATACTCTGTATAGCTTTTCAGCTTATTTATTGTGATTATACTGACTTGATCGTCAGAATTTTTTCAAGTCTGTAGGATCGCCATCTCCACATCTTGCAGGTCAGAATGCCACATGAAAGACATTACAATTGGTTAAATATGATCTTAACATTGATCCCATTCGTGAAAACCAATATAATTCGGGTTTTTCAATTCATACACTAGAGCTAATCTAAACACTAATAGATATTAAGAGAATATAAAAACAAAATTATATTCATCTACGGTGGGGTTCCAACAAGCAAATTTTTCACCAAAGCATGAAGCGATTTATGGTCTCAATTAGCTGGATTTTCGGCATCTAAACACCGCCACCACCCTTTTGCAGCATCGAAGTGGAAATTTTGGTCACTGATTCATTGAAATTTCAGACGTTTGGAGGCCTCACGGGCTCTTACTGGCTCCCATAAGCCACTGGTACACTTGGGGTCAAATTGTTTATACTTAAATTGGTTGAATTCGGGTACGCCAAATTTAAGTATGAATAATAGATATGAAAAGGGATCAAAATGACTTTCACAAATGCATTAAAAACAAGATAGTGAAAGTGCTTTATTCTTTCCCAGTATTAGATGTCTAGCCTCTTACCTTTGAGTATTGGACTTTCCAACTCCTATTTGAATGCCTCAGCCATTTAAATTACACTAATTAGTTAAAAATATTACGTAAATGTTTCAATACATACTTTTTCAAGTCCATTCAAAAGGCATAAAAATATGTCTAGGTGATAAACGAAAAGGGACAGTTTACTTTTGCGTTTATTTCATACTTGATGACTTCCTAAATGCTTGCATGTGTTATTTCTTTACTTAATCAAAGAATTCAATTAAGGGTAAAAAATAAAAAAAATTGTTTGAAATAATAAAGTGTTATGCACATCATCGAACACCAATTTAGGCTTAGACATATTTTAAGCATAATTATGTGAATATACCCTTAAATTGCATATTGGCTGAGTTTATGGAAGTTGATTTCTTGCTTTCGGTGTTTGGTGGCTATTACTAGTGATATCGCGTCATTTATCTATAACACATAGATAATAACACATGTTTGTACGTTATCATAGTAAGGTCTATATTGCTTGGAGATAAAAGGACCAATGCAATTTGCATAGGTGGGGTGTCCTAATTGATACCCTCCCTAGTCCTCACTTCAGCTAAAACAATATTGCATAATTATTCTTAAATGCCTTGCAGTTATTATTATAAAATATAAAAATTGTCCTTGTTTAAACTTAAACATTATTTATCAAAATGCCTTGCCATTTTTGTCTCCCGTTATTATGATTGCATTCAATCACTTTTAATCTTATGATAAATGTTAAAAATTTAAAATTAGAGAGTAATTGTATGCTCATATTTTAAGCGGCATAATTACATCACTTTATAAATTATTTTAATCTCACCTCCGTGAATCACATATATGTATAGTCTTACAACCGGTCCTTACAAGTAATGATTGTTTCAATCAAATAAATATTGATATATTTATCATAAATGGTATTTGGAGGATGGTGTGATGAATTGGTGTTTGAATAAATGCCGAATTTAATTTGTGCTTTGAATGCAGTCTATGAAAATAACTTATTTATTATTTCACACTCGAGTCAATTGACGACCAAGCTATACTTATTATTTGGTACTTAATAAATATTTTCAAGTGATTTAGTAACAACTTAGTACAGAAAAGCACAAAAATACAGAGGCTAAGTAACGACAGCAAAAGGAAAATGTTCTTCCCCTACATGCAACTCGGGATCAAATCTCAAAATTAAATGGTCAAAATCTGTGAATGGTAAACCAAGAGTTTATAAAAATTGTTTAAAATATTATTGATTATTATCTCCAGTAATATATTCTCACATTTGAGGATTTAACGAATTTCTTATTGAGCTCGGCTTTTCAGCCACAATTATAAATTTATTTGAGGAAAATCTTCATGCTCAAAGCCGCTAAATCCATATAAGCTCATGATTGCCTTCAACACGGAAGAGGCTGTCGTCCACCGTCGTAACAAATAGCTCAAAAGAGCTCATATACATAGCTTTTTAGGTAATGATAGCCCTTAGGAGGAGTGGCATCTTATATGTCCCCCTCACGACTATATAGGTCCAAGCATAATAGCCCTACCCTGAGGAGAGGCATAAACAACTTTTTAGCGGGACCCCTCGGATACAAAATCGCCAAAGGTACTTGGTTTTCACCATACTTGGAGAGAGAGCTTGAGAAGATGACACACGACTATAACACCTATAGTCACACTCTAGGTCGGCAGCACAAGCTAAAAAGCCAGTGCCCTGGCAAAGCACCGAAATAAATTAGAGTGGCTACAAAGCCAAAATATCAGCAAAACAAGCTTTGATTTTCATCTATATTACTTAAAACAAGGTATGATGTTTATTTTATTACATACAGTTTAATACAACTGCATATTGGCAACACAGCCTAAAAAGCCAATGCCTAGGCAGAGCATCTAGGCAAATCAAGTGGCTACAAAGCCAAAAAATAATCAATAAGATCAAGTTTTCACTAAAAATACTACAACATCATTAAAAAACTCGAGTTTTCACCCATAATGCTACAACATCAACAAAGAATTCTAGAGTTTTTACCCATATTTTTTAAAGTGAGGTATGTTATTTATTTCAATACAGTTTAATACAACTGCATATTAATCTCCATCAACAGGTAAAACTTAAGCATAAATTGCTATCATAATAAGTCCGAACTTCTCAGCTCGCACTGAAAATGTGAGTAATAAGATGGAGTAGTTATAAGGTGGAATGAAGTGTGGTAAGTTATAAGGTAGAATACAACATAGCGTCAAGATAAGTGATAAATATATCACACCATCAGTGCATCACACTAGTACCAAAATTTCAAAACAAATCAGCACAAAAATGCACCCTGCTAACGGGAAACATGGCATAGGTATATGGTCACAACATCTAGTTCAAGTCTCTACGCTCCTTAAACTCATTTGTGGGGGGACTAGCGATAATACAATATTGTACCAATTCAATAATATTAAATGTGACATGGTTAAAGTATAACAGACTAATTTGAATCATAATTGCCACCATTAATTCATATTAATATTATAACGGGTGCTATTATGCAACCGATGTCATTATTATTGTAACGAAAATCATAATTGTTGTGATTAATACTTCGACACAACTTTTATTTAAAGAGAATCAAAACAACTAAACAAGATAGGTTGTTCTTCGCAACTTATACTCTTTATAGTTTTTCAGCTTATTTACTTTGATTATACTGACTTGATTGTCAGAGTTTTCACAAGTCCAAAGAACTGCTTTCTCAATATCTCGCAGGTCAGATTGTCATGTGCAGAACACCTCAACTAGTCAAATCCAATCTTAACAAGTTGAAACCAAGAAATTACTCAGCCAAGATCAATTACATAGATAAGCTGAAGTTCATGTTTAATTAGTTGAAGACTCTCATCTTAGTCAGCTGAAGCAAAGGATTTAATCAATAGAAAATCAGAACTGTTAGTTTACTAAAGATGCAACTTAATAAATCATCTTTCAATCAGCTGAAGATTCTTAATGAATCTTATCTTAGTTAACTGCACACTCTCAGTGGATTTTCTTTTAGTTAGTTGAAGCCTTTTCAAGATAGTCAGCTGAAATTTTTTATTATTAATTGTACCCCGATTAGTTGTATTCTCTTTAATTAGCTAAAAGAACCTGATAATGTCTTTCCACACTAAATAGTCAATTGAAACTTTGTAGCTATGTTCCTATCTTTCAACTGAAGAAAATCAACTAACACCTAAAGATGACATTTTGAAAATCAATCAACTAAACATTCATATATTGACTAATCTATAAATTGAAGCAGTCATGAACACCTAAAGATGACATTTTGAAAATTAATCAACTAAACATTCATATATTGACCGATTTATAAATTGAAGCAGTCATAATAGACACGACATTACACAAAACAACTAAAACTCTACTGCAAAATTCAAATATCAAGTTTTCACTTTCTTATTTGAAATTTCAAGAAAAATAGTAAGAAGAATACTTTCACATTCCTTTTTTAAGACCTTCATTGCTCAAGAACAAACCCAAACACTTTTATATCATTGATTTAGCTTTGTATTTTGAGTGTTTGTGATTTGAGAATCACAAATTCCCTTTTTGTAAAGTAAGTGGAAAATTAAAGTTTAGGATTAAGTTTGGTACATTTCTAATATGTTTGAGTTGTTGGAACTTGTAAAGGTTAATGATCCATATAATTCAATTTATGTAAGGTTCATCAGCCATGTAATTCAGTTGTTAGTGGATTTGAACTATCAAGTGAAGCTTAAAGAGTATACGTAGGCAAAGGACTTAGTGAATCATCGTAAATCACTATTTGGATTCTCTCTAACCTTACTTTTTATTTCATTGCAAGTTAATTGATTGCTTAATCTATGTGTGATTTATAAGCTAAAAGAAGTTCGAGTTTTTATTTACAAAATCTATTCACCCTTTCTAAGTTAGCCTTTTGGGTTAAGATGTTTGTTGAAATATTTTTAGGTTAATTGTTCGATTTGGATCCTTTATAGTGATCTTAGCCGTTCAATATAATAAAATGTTGAAATGATGTCACATCAATTATGTAAAGATAACAACTAAACTCATTGTTTCATTTTTTTTTCATCTTATTACAACTAGGGCTGGCAATGAGCCGAGCAGCTCGTGAGCTACTCGTCAAGAGCTCGACTCGTTTACTAAACGAGTCGATCTTGAGCTTTACTTTTGAGCTCGTTTAGTAAACGAGCTTGAGCTCAATCTTTGCAAAGCTCGGCTCGTAAGCTCGCGAGCCAGCTCGTTAAAAATAATTAAATATATAATTTTTTAATATAATATATAATATATAATAAATATTTATTTTTTATTTTGTAATAAATAAATAATTATATTATTTACATTAATATATAACATTAAAAATCTAATAGACTTATACTATTTTTAATTTAATAATTATAGTATAGTGTAGTATTTTAAATAGAATTGAAATAGCCAAATAGTAAAACAGCCAAACAATAATTAGAAATACAATAAAAAAAGGAAAAAAAATATAAAAAATATACAATTGAGATTTAGGAAGATAGGGTTTCATCTCTTCTTGCATCTCTGTTTTTCAACGCCGCCAGCACTCTTGCATCACGCCTCTTGCCTCTTGCAGTCTTGCCTCACGCAGCCGACCAACCATTGCTTTCCTCTTTGTTCAAGTCTCACGCCCATTGGCCTTTCTGTTCTAGCTAGCCATCTCTTGCTTCTCTGTTCTCACACCGTCAGCCACCCATCGACCCTCTCTCCTCACGCCTCTCTGTTTCCAGCCAGCCACCTATTCCCTCTCTGTTCAAACCTCACAGTCACACCCTCAGTCCGTCACCCCTCGGCCCTGTCACCTTTTGCCTTTCTGTTCAAGCTTCAAGGGGTCACGTATCTCACCTCTCTGTTCAAGCTTCATGGGTCTCGCCTCTCTGTTCAAGCCTTACGCCTCATGCCTCAACCTCACGCCTCGCGCCTCGCGCCTCGGCCTCACGCCTCGCACCTCGCGCCTCGGCCTCACGCCTCGGCCTCGACCTCACACCTCACTCCTTGGCCTCGGCCTCACGCCTCATGCCTCGGCCTCGACCTCACGCCTCACGCCTCGGCCTCATGCCTCACATTTTTTTCAACGCCAAACTCTCAAGCCTTACAGTTTCTTCAACGCCTCTCAACTCTCAACTCTCAACTCTCAAGACTCAAGCATCAAAGATTCACAGGCAAGGTTAGTAATCTCCTTTTGTTGGTCATTGGTTAGTGACTTAGTGTTTATGAACTTTTAGTAATCTCCTACTATGTACCTGCAAGGCTGCAAATAGGAGACTGAGATAGAATCTGTTTAAACATTTGCTAAAACATCCTTCAAGCATCATTACTTTGTATCATGCAACCATATCCAGCTTCCTTTGTGTTTTTCTTTTAAAAAAATAATCCTTGTGTAATTTTATTAATGCAGGTTCTGTTATGTCAAAAAATTTAGTAGATGCACATTTGCCTTCTGTCGAAGAGTCTATCACAGGCCTACTTTTGCTTGATCATGAAATGGATAGTACACAAGGAGATCCGATTGAAATTGATGATGATGAAGAGGATACAGATGAGGGTATACCTGATAAAAAAAGGAAGAAAAAATCTCAAGTGTGGCACTAAGAAAGCTGAATGTATGCACTGCAAGCAAATGCTTAAGTATGCTGGAACTACTAGTCAATTAAAGAGGCATTTGGATAACACTTGTACAAGAAGGAAGATTGCATTAAGATCGCAAAGGATGTTGAATGTGGTACCAGTGGCACCTGGTATCTCTAAAGGTGAGTCAAGTGACCTTTCCACTTTTCAGTATGATAATGCAAAAGTGAGAGATAGTATAGCAAATTTTATTCTTGTGCATGAGCATTCATTTTCTATTGTGGAGGAAGAATTTTTTACTATGATGATGAAAACATGCTCTCCTTTGTATCAAAAGATTACACGAAATACTGCAAAAGCTGATTGTATGGCTATTTATGAACGGGAGAAAAAAAGTTAAAGACACAATTGAAAAATGTCAACAAAATTAGTTTAACAACTGATCTTTGGAGATTTGGTCAAGAAATAGAGTATATGGTAGTTACAGGACACTTTATTGATTCAAATTGGAATTTGCAAAAAAGAGTCCTTAGCTTTGTGGATGTACCTCCTCCACGTGGTGGAATTGATATAGCTGATGCTTTGTTTAAGTGCATGACTGAATAGAGTATTGAAAGTAAAGTTTTTTCTGTTTCAGTGGATAATGCATCTTATAATGATGTTGCTTATTAATGTTGTAAAAGATACATTCTCAAGAAGTGAACATTTGTTGTTGGGGGGAAAGTTATTTCATGTTCGTTGCACAGCACATATTCTAAATCTTTTAGTGCAAGCTGGCTTGAGTGCAATAGGTGATGTTATTGAGAATGTAAGGGCAAGTGTGAAGTTTTTAAAAAATTCTGAATCTAGACTTTTAAAGTTTAGTGAGATAATTCAGCAATTGAAATTGTCATCTAGGAAGTTGATTTTAGATTGTCCAACTCGTTGGAATTCAACTTATGAAATGCTAACACTTGCATTATAATTCAAAGATGCATTTCCCTTGTTTCAAAAAAGGGAACCATATTATAAACATCTACCTAATGTTGAATATTGGAATAGGGTGGAGCTTGTTTGTGAAGTTTTAGAAGTTTTTAGTGTTTCTACTAAGATGATATCTGGGAGTGAGTATCCAACATCAAATTTGTTTCTTTATGAGATTTACAGAGTGAAAGAAGTTTTGGAAAAGAAAACAAATGATCAAAACATTTTCATGAAAGAGATGATAATGAAAATGAGGGCTAAGTTTGACAAGTATTGGGGTGAATGTAACTTGCTTATGGCTTTTGGGGCTATATTGGATCCAAGATGTAAAATGAGGTTTATAGAGTTTTGCTTTCCATTGATTTACCCTAAAGATGAAGTGGCAACTAATATTGCTTCAATTCGTGGCTCTTTATATGAGCTTTATAATGAGTACGCCACTTTACTTGCTTCAAATGTTGACGAACATAATGAGGAAGTGGTTTCTCAAAGCACTGGAACTTCAAGTGGTTCTTTGGTTGGTTCTAGGAGTTTGTTGAAAAAAAATTCAGCTTGGTCGCAATTTGATCAATTTGTGCAAAGGGTTGAAACAGTCCAACCAGAAAAATCTGACTTGGATGTGTATTTGGAAGAAGGTGTTTTTAGATGTGCTGATGATCCATATAATTATTTTGATGCCTTGAATTGGTGGAAGGCAAACAGCCTAAAGTATCGGGTTTTGTCTCTAATGGCTTGTGATATTTTAGCAATTCCCATCACTACAGTGGCTTCAGAATCCACCTTTAGTGCTGGTGGTAGAGTTATTGATACTTATCGCTCTTCTTTGTCCACTGATACTGTGCAAGCTTTGGTTTGTGGGGGAGATTGGTTGCGTCACAAATTTGGAATCAAGAAAAAACCACGTAAAGTAAGTTTTAAATATTTCTTAGTGATTAACCTTCATGAATTACTCTATAAAGTTTTAAATTTCTGATTCTGAAAATTTATTTGTTTTTTGTAAATTAATTATCTTATTGTAGAGAGATAATACATTATTTGAAGAAGAGGTTGTGATAACCATTCCATAAAAATACATGCTTAGAGCAATTAAGGTTTGATAGTTTATTGTTATTGATATTATACAATCTTAGAAAAAAGAATGAAAATACTTTCTTATACTTTGTTAATTAGTTTTTGATTTGTAATAATATTAAGATTCTAGTTATGGCAGTGGCAGGCTGGAAGCAGCAGCAGTGGCAGTAGCGGCAACGGCAACGGCAACGGCAACGGCAACGGCAGTGGCAGTGGCAGTAGCAATGGCACAGTGGCAGTGGCAAACTGGACTGCCATTGCCAATGGCAATGGCAGACTTGACTTTGTTGAATTTAAAAAATTTGAAGTTATTTGAGATTTGTTTTATTGCTTTGTCCTTTGTTTCTTGGATAATACTTATTTATATTGGTTTGTATGATATTGATGGATGATTTGTTATTAAAGCATTTAAATTAGATTTTAGGCCATTATTTTGATTGGAACAAGGTAAAATTGATATTGCTCACGAGCTTTAACGAGCCGAGCTTGAGCCTGGATATTTCTTCACGAGCTCTTAACGAGCTTTGGCTCGCGATCCTTAAACGTAGCTCGAGCTCGCCTAAAATGAGACCAGCCGAGCCGAAGCTCGGCTCAAGCTCGGCTCGTTGACACCCCTAATTACAACTAATGTTATGTTAACGAAAATTAATAATCACCTTTATAGTTTCTCTTGTCCTATAACTTGAATAATCATTTTTTAGTATAAGCATCTTGGGATTAACAAGAGATCAGATCTAGTTGACTTTGGGCCTTTGATCAACTGAACCGGCTATATCAACTTTCAAAAATTAACACCCGATTACACACCCGACTAAGTTTAGGATTTCTTGACAGTCAAAAAAACAATTCGTTAGTTGATTGGTTGGTTTTCCATTCCCCAACCCAGAAATACTAATTTTTTAGACTTAAGAAAAAAATAATAATAAATATGAAAACACAATTATTTACTTACAAAATGCGGAATCTATATGAAATAAGGAATCCTTCACTATATAATTTCAAATTGCAAATTACATTTTTTGAAAAACATAAAAACTCATAAATTGAAATTAAAAAGTTTAATAAGACCATACTTGAACAAAACTTTGTTACGGAAGGATGGCATGCAAAAAATCAACATTCGATGCTTGCCAAAATTAAGAAAGTAGTTGAAGAAAGGGAGAAAACACCATAGTTAAAATAAGGTAGGAAGAATCGAAGTAGTAGAAGCTAAATCATTTTTTAGGATTTCCTAATCACCAAAAAAATGATTAGTCAATTGATTAGTCAATTTTTCATTCCACAACCTTTAAATCCCCATTTTTTGAACCAAAGAACGAAAAAAGAATCAATATGAAAACACACTTATTTACTTACAAAACGCATACTCTAGATGAAATGGGGAATCATTCACTATATAATTTCAAATTGCAAATTAAATTTATAAAAAATAACATTAAAAACTCATAAGTTGAAAAAAAAATAAAAATTAAATAAGACCTTATTTGAATAGAACTTAGCTAAGAAAGGATGGCCTACAGAGAATAATATTCGATGCTTGCTTAAAATAGATTAAAATGAGGGAGGAAGCATCAAAGTAGTAGAATATAAGAATGGATCACCAAAGTAAGTGGGAAGATTATTCACCAAATTACATTTTTTCAATTCTTACGGCCACTTAACTGTGATGGATGAGTAATGTGTTAGTAGTATGCCCTACAAGCCAATGATATTAGATGTCTATGGTATATTACTTATAAATATAGTCTTATTCAGTTATTAATAAAATGAATATGTTTCATTATTATATTGTATTATTATTTATCATGTACTTTAATTGCCAGTTAATTCTTTAGTATGAACATGATAAATCCCATAGGATATAAGAACCATGATGTGATCATGCTTATGAGATATACTTTCTTAAGCTTTGTTCTTAAATATTTCTAATCATAGGATCATTAATAATGAGAATTAATGATCCGGTTAGATTAGTATATGTTATATTAGCTCAAATATTAAGGGTGATCGATTTCATGATCACTTGTGTAGTTGACACTACAATAAACATATAAGTGCTAGTTAGGTAACAAGTTCACTGAATTGACTCGATCATAAAATACTCATATGGATTTTTACATAGTTGTCAATGAGTGTTTTTAGTTGTAGTGGTAAAAATAATCTTAAGACTTGAGGCATTATATATACCTTATACATAAGTTATCATACTTTGATACTATCTAAGTATAATGCGCCATAGGTTATACATAGATAGATGTTGGCTATGACTATATGTATGGAGGTATATGAGTGCACAATAAGGGATCTATCATTCTCAGTAAAGAGAGAGAATGTTCTATGTTATCTAATTAAGACATAACTCCGAAAGTTCCCGATCAGGGTAGTGTGAAACTATATTAGAAAATTTAAATTTCACCATATAAGTTGTGACTTATAAATAGATACATCAGATTAAACAATTTAGGGTTTGACATTAATTCGTACTCTAAGTTTAATCAGGAATATTGAATGCTAGAAAGATTGAATTGCATGGTAGCTAGTAACATAAAGGTTCACAAATATATTTATATTATCTGGGTAGTCATCATATGCTGCTAGGCATCAATCTTGACTTGTAGGTAACCTAATTAATTCTCATTAATGGGTAAATCAAAAATTAGTTTTGATTTAAATTAATTAGATGTGGATCTAATTGAAAAATATATTAAGTTAATATAGCCTACTGCCAGTTTAATATGAACCTAAAAGGTCACACACAAAAGGGTGTAATTTGATTAAGAAAAGTTTTGAGCTTTCATGTAATTACAAACAAATGATATTTGAAATTTAAAATAGGATTAACTTTATTAAGATTTTTCAATTTTATCTAAAAATATCTAACAGATAAGATCTGATCTTATTATCTATAGTTCAGTTATATCATACTTAAATAAGGTTAGACCTCATATATCAGACGTAACTTTTATTCAAATATCACAGAAAGCCAAAATTCTCAGCAGAAAATTATTGGCAAACTGAGTGTTTGTTAGACGTAAGAAAATCTCATCACTTGTGCTAGCACACAAGGAGATTTTTGGCAGCCAACACATTGCTCTTGATTAAGTCATTCGGTGTGGATACACTTAGAGGTTGTACACCTTATATAACTTGTGAATCAAAAGTTAATACTGTCCTAATCTTTTCAAGAGGTAATATTTTATTTATAAGATTAATAGAAAAACATTTGTTCATAAACAATAGAGATTACCTTAGGGATTTGGTTATGCCAAATTTTTTTTTTAAAATTTTTGTTGTGCCCGGTATAATTAATATCACAACAGTGGTATTAGAGCCAACTTTATTAGTTTATGAATTGAAATTGTTTCCATTGTTGTAATTATGATGAATATGATTCATAGCATGAAGTTTTTAATTTATCGATGAAGAGGCAATGTATGACATTGACTCTAAGAAGTAGCAAGAAGCCATGAAAACCGAAATGGATTTTTTGTACTCTAACAAAGTATGGACTTTGGTTAATGCACCTCAATGTATTGTACTTATATGTTGCAAATGATGTCTTTAAAAGGAAGATTGGAGTAGATGAAAATGTTGAAACCTATAAAGCAAGACTAATGGCGAAAGGATATAGTCAAAAGCAAGTAATTGATTTTGATGAAACATTTTCTCCTGTAGTCATGCTTAAATCAATTAGGATATTATTTGCTATAACTGAATACTATGATTATGAAATATGGAAAATAGATGTAAAAACCATATTTCTCAATAGAAACATTGAAGAGGATGTGTAAATAACACAACCTGAGGGTTTTATATCTAATTATGATAAACACAAAGTATGCAAGCTACAAAGATCCATTTATGAACTCAAGCAGTAATGATAAACATAAAGTATGCAAGCTACAGAGATCCATTTATGGACTCAAGCAAGCTTCAAGAAGTTGGAACATCCATTTCGATGAAACAATCAAAAAGTTTGATTTTATTAAGAATTCAGATGAATCTTGTGTATGCAAAAAGGTTAGTAAGAGTGTTGTTGCTTTCTTAATCCTATATGTGGATGATATACTACTCATTGGGAACGATGTAGTTTTGTTACAATTAGTCAAGGTTTGGCTATCAAATAACTTCTCTATGAAAGATTTGGGTGAAGCTACCTATATCTTAGGGATTAAGATCTATAGAGATAAACTTAAAATATTGCTTGGTTTGTCCCAATCTACATACATAGATAAAATACTGAAGAGATTCAGTATGAATGATTCCAAGAAAGGCTATTTGCCTATGAGTCATGTAATCACTCTTTCTAGGAAGATGTCACCCCAAACATCTTAAGAAAGAGAATTAATGAGTAGAATACCTTATGCTTCGACAATAAGATATATCATTTATTCTATGGTATGTACAAGACTTGATGTTGCTTATGCACTTAGTGTAACAAGTAGATATCAAGTCTAATCTTGATGAATGTCATTGGAAAGTAATGAAGAATATTTTCAAGTACTTAAGAAAGACTAAAGATTTGTTTCTCATCTATGAAGGGTCAGATTTAAAAATTGATGCCTTTACAGACTTAAGTTTTCAATCTGATAAGGATAATAGTAAATCTATATCAGGGTATATATTCACCTTGAATGGTCGAGCGGTCCATTGGAAAAGTTTCAAACAAGACACCACTACATACTCAACCACTGAGGCTAAATATATTACTGCCAAAGAAGCTGTTTAGGATAAGAAAGTTCATCAATAAGCTAGGTGTGATTCCTAATATTGTTAATCTAGTATCCTTATACTGTGATAGCAATAAAGTCATCACCAAAAGACCAAACACATTCTGAGGCATTTTCATTTCATAGAGAAACCATTGATAGGGGTGATATGAATATACAAAAGGTATCAACAAATGATAATATAGCAGATCCATTCACTAAATCATTGTCTCAACAAAATTTTGATTGCCACTTTGAGAAGATGGGTATGAGATACAAAAGCGATTGACTTTAGTGCAAGTGGGAGATTGTTAGTAGTATCCCATACAAGTTAATAATATTAGATGTCTATGGTATATTACTTATAAATACAGTCTTATTCAGTTATTAATAAAAATGAATATGTTTCATTATTATATAGTATTATTATTTATCATGTACTTTAATTGCTAGTTAATTCTTTAGTATAAACATGATAAATCCTATAGAATATAAGTAATGGAAATAAGAACCATGATGTGATCATGCTTATGAGATATACTTTCTTTAGATTTATTCTTAAATATTCCTAATTATAGGATTATTAATAATGTAAATTAATGATCCGGTTAGATTAGTACATGTTATATTAGCTCAAATGTTGAGAGTAATCGATCTCGTGATCACTTGTGTAGTTGACACTATAATAAACATGTAAGTGCTTATTAGAGAAAAAGCTCACTGAATTGACTAGATCATAGAATACTCATATGGATTTTTACATAGTTCTCAATTAGTGTTCTTCGTTGTAGTGGTGCAAATGATATTCAGGCCTGAGGCATCATAGATACCTTGTATATAAGTTATTATACTTTAATACTATCTAAGTATAATTCACTATAGGTTATACAGAGATAGATGTTGGATATCACTATCTATGTATGGAGGTATATGAGTGCACAATAAGGGATCTATCACTCTCAGTAAAGAGAGAGAATGTTCTACGTTATCTAATTAAGACATAACTCTGAAAGTCCCTGGCCAGGGTGGTGTGAAACTAGATTAGAAAATTTAAATTTCACCATATGAGTTGATGACTTATAAATAAATACATCAGATTAAATAATTTAGGGTTTGACATTAATCCATACTCTAAGTTTAATCAGGAACATTGAATGATAGAAAGATTGAATTGCATGGTAGCTAACAACAAAAAGGTTCATAAATATATTTATATTATATAGGTAGTCATTATATGCTGTTAGGCATCAATCTTGACTTGTAGATAACCCGAGAAGTAATTTAATAATTAATTCTCATTAATGGGTAAATCAAAAATTAGTTTTGATTTAAATTAATTAGATGTGGATCTAATTGAAAAATATATTAAGTTAATGTGTCATACTGCTAGTTTAATATGAACTAATGGGTCACACACAAAAGGGTGCAATTTGATTAAGCGAAGTTTTGGACTTTCATGTAATTACAAATAAATGATATTTGAAATTTAAAATAGGATTAACTATATTAAGATTTTTCTATTTTATATAAAAGTCTCTGACAGATAAGATCTAATCTTATCATCTACAAGTTTAGTTATATCATATTTAAATGAGGTTAGACCTCATATGTATCGGACGTAACTTTTCTTCAAATATCACAGAAAAACAAAATTCTCAGCAGAGAATTATTGGCAAACTGAGTGTTTGTAAGACGTGAGAAAATCTCATCACTTGTGCTAACACACAATGTGATTTTTAGCAACCAACACATAGCACTTGATCAAGTCATTCAGTGTGGATACACTTAGAGGTTGGACACCCTATACAACTTGTGAATCAAAAGTTAAGATTGTCCTAATCGCTTTAAGAGGTGATATTCTATTTATAAGATTAATAAAAAAATATTGGTTCATAAACAATAGAGATTATTCTACGGATATGGTCAAGCCGAAATCTTTTTTAAAATTTTCATTGTGTCTGGTATAATCGATATCACAACATATTGAATATGAGAGAATGATGTAAAGGTTTCTATCATGTTTAGATTTTTAATTGGGCTAGTATTGATAAACTTTTATCTGTTTGAGTTGGCTAAAGCTAAATATAGGTTGACAAACATTAAAAACCTATACAAATAGTACATAAAAATAGTATTGTAAAAATAGATTTTCATATTCGACTTGGTCAGTTAACCAAATAAGAAAAAAGTGTTCACCAGCAAAACTGACATATCGACCTCACGTACAAGCAAAAACTTCCATCTATCTAATCATTTGTTATTTCTGATTTGAGTTGGTTTTGTTTAATTTTGGTGGATGTGGGTGGGGTTTTGATTTTTTAGATAAGGATTTGTATGCATCAAAGCTAAATTAATCTAAGAATTAGGTAATGTAGGCTCATAACCTGATGGCAGTTCAGCTGGTTGTTCCTCCATAACTGCTTCATCAGAATCATAGAACATCAGCATTTACTTTTTCTTTGCTTTATGAGGACCAACACTAATGGGTCAAAGTGGATCAAGATTCTTTCCATTCAATCTAGAATTGCAACAAGATGGCGCACATTAAAATGAATTTAGTACACTAATATGAACTTGGTGAAGAATAAGTGCAAGAGACGCACGTTACATATAAGTCGATGAAAATATTAGCAAAATAAGCACACGATTAGAAGTAGCTCTTGAAAAACAACGGACATGCTAGAAGGAAAGTTTACTTGAACTCAATGGATCACATGGCTCTTGAAATAAGCCAATAAATTTATGTTACATATTGCAATCAAGACATTTCAAAATACCATTCATCTAAATTAACTCAACCTAAAAAATTAACTCATACCATGATCCAACCCATCCTACTCCACCCCTTCTCTCCAATACCCTTTTTCCTTTACCCCTTCAGTCTCTGTCCTGAAACCACATCGTCGAGCGGCCACTAATTATCACATCTATCACTATTTTTCTTCTCTCGCTCACTGTACACATGACACAACCCTTTATTAAACTTTCTCCCCACCTTTTCTCTCACTTTTCCTCGTAAAAACCCTCATTTGAAGAACATTAATATTATATAGAAGCAAAGTTTAGAAAAGGATTAGACTCAAAAAATGATTAATTAACATAAAATTTGCACTGTTGATGACTAACACCTCTTATATATAGGACATTTGAATACAACAAAATGAAAAGACTTTATCATACTTTTAGCCTTTATAGTTAGACGAAGTGATCAGTCTAGTCCCTATATTTCAAAACCGTGAAATGTCATTATCATAATTTCTAAAATCACACAATGTAGTCCTTATTATCAAATTTAATCTAGCAAAAACTAATGTCATTAATGGCTACTTACATGACTTGTCCACGTGTCATAATAGACAAAAAAAAAATTAAAAATAAAAGATTAGAAATATAAAAAATAAAAACAAATGTAAACAACTCTAACCAAGAGTCTTATGTCACGGTCTTGGAAAAATTCAACGCTTTTGTGCGGCACTTAAACACTCAAACTGTAGAGAAAGACAAGTGAGAAGGAAAATACACAAGAGAACTTTCGAGAAAGGAACTCTTTATTCAATTCTTAAAGCTCTTATAATGCTTGGATGCTTGATTGCTTGTTTGCTTGGATTGTTTTCCAAATGAAGTTCCTATGCCTATTTATACTACTCTACCTCCTCAACCAACTGTGGAGATCAATTATATCAAACGGCTTATAATAGCACTCTAGAATTCTCTTACAAAATATCTTAGATATTTTACACATTACAAGAAATATCTAGACTCTTTACAATGTTTCAGAGTATTCTCCATATTCTTGAACCTTCCAGGATCTTATAGGATATTCTACAACCTTGTAGAACCTTCTAGAGTGTTCTAAAGTCTTCTACGTCCTTTGAACCCTTCCAGAACCTTTTGGAACCTTCCAGAATCTCATGGATTCTTCTAGAATGCTCCACGAACTTGTATGAGTGAGCCACACCAACCTCCTACTTGTTGCCTAAGTGGCACCATGTAGGCAATGAGTCAGCGGGACGTGACACTTAGATCTACACCAACCCTATCCCATCCCTACTATTAATTTTTCCTTATCTACCTCACCACCAACAGATCTCTTGTTCTTCAGCATCCTTATCCTCCCCACCTCCCCATTAGACATCCCTTGTAAGCCTATATTAAAAAGGGTTAGCCTTACAAAACCATTTTATCAAACACCTAAGACAACATGAGGAGGGAGAAGATGAAACTAAACTTGTATCACGAGCTACACACACTCGGCTATATAGTTTCATGAAAAATTGAAAATCCCATTAAGAGGTGCCAAGTTAAACATTGGTTAATGAATACATAAAACTACTATAAATCAATTTCTTCATGGTTCCCTTTTCCCTTCTCATTTACCTTTGCATTCCACGATTCAATAGACATATATACATTTTGGTTTCATGATTTTCAGAACTGCAAAGGGGTTTGGTTATGCCTTAGTATGGGTGAATTACGGTAGATCTAGGAGGAACTGAGTTTGCCTTCGTTTTTTTAATTCTTTTTTTTTTCCTTTTTTTTTGGTTATATTTTAAACTTTTGAAAAATAAAAGTAATATATATTTTTTTGCATTCTTTTTCAATTTTATGACATAAGACACGTGGCAATTTTTCATTTGTCCTTATGACAGGTGGACAAGCCATGTAAGCAGCTGTTAGTGATATCAATTTTCGTTAAGTTAAATTTGATGATAGGTACTACATTGTATAATTTTAAAAATATGGAGATAACATTTCACAGTTTTGAAGTATGGGGACTAAACTGACCGCTTTCTCTAATTCTAGGGAATAAAAGCACAATTAATCCAAATGAAAAATACAATGAACCTTGTTTAGGATCCGTCTCATCTTCTTCACTAAAAAGCTACTAGCTTTCCTACTATGAATGAATATGAAATGGTAAATCAGAGAAAGAGACGTTGAGGAACTCAATTGTTTTTTATTTATGGACCGTATACATAATAGTGATCTCTCCATAGAACAGATGATGGAAGTTCTAATAACTCGTGGCATTTCTTTGACATTTTAGATTTGGGTCTGATTGTGAGTTGAATGAAAGCCAAGAAGGGATTTTTGGAGAGGAAAGCAGATTTAGGCTTTTGCATTTGTAGGGTCGTTGCTGGTGACTCAAATGAGCAGCACACAAGTGAAAATGATAGTGTTTAGAATCTCAAGAGTCAGAGCATGGAGAAAGAAAGTCTGATCTCAAAAGAGAAGGTGGGTTAAGGTTAGATTAGTGAGATGAGTTAATTTTTTTAGATTGAGTTAACTTAGATGAGTGAACTTTTGAGGTGTCTTAATTGCATCATGTGGCCTAAATTTATTTATTTACTTCAAGAGCCACGTGGTGCAGTGACTTCACGTCAATATTTCTCCATGCCAGTTTTCAGTTTTTCTAAAGCTTCCATATTTGGAACACAATTTTAGTTTGAAAGCAAAGGATTAGTCAATTTGAGTTAATAATTTTCTTTTGAAAAATAAAGAGGCAATGCACCTCTCAATATATATATATATATATATATATATATAGTTGGTTACTTATTTTTCTTTGATGAGAATAAACGCCTTTAATTATGAACAAAAAATTTTAAGTGATAATTATATAGCCTTTTTTTTCCATTAAGACAATTTCATTGTTTACTTATTTTCCATTTTGACATTTATATAAAAAATAAAATAATTGAAAGAATATACAACAAATAAGTTTTTATAAGTAGACATTAATAAAAGAACTATATTATTAAAATAGAAAAGTTAAGTATAGTCCCTCTTGTCACATCCACAACTAAGAAGGTCTATGTCTAAATTTAATGTGAAACTTAAAACATTAACATCTAAAAATGTCAAACACAATTTATAGGCATGTCCTTGCAATTGTATGAATTAATTGCAATCTAGTAGTCTAGTCAATAAAAGCATAGTTTTAGTGGGTCAGGTAGTGTTAACTTGCTTTAGAAGTAGACAAGCGAACCAAAATTGCCAACGGTGCAACACAACAATATTCCAAAAGCGCAAAGGCTAAAATAATACCATGAATGTCCAATTTAAATTAAAAATTAAAATAAATAAATAATAATAAAACCCCTAAAACGTGAGAATCCAATGACATTACACGACCGACGCACCCACATCAGGGATGTTTTGGAACAAAAACATAAACGGCAACTACACGTGCAAGAACCAACCGTCGTTCCTCACACGTATGACCCGGGTCCACCGCCATTGGACTACCCTGTATAGCAACAGAGCCTAAGCACTGTACATAAAAGCAAGACAGAGATAGAGAGGAACTTTGCTGTATATTTCTCACAGATTCATCAGATCCCAACCCACCCAAAGGCAAAAACATCCCCGGTACCCTATAGCCACAAAAAAGAAAAGAAACCCACCTCTTGCCCTTCAGAATTTTCTCTCTCTATCTCTTCCCCTTCACTAGTTTCATTTCATCCTTATCTCTTTGATTTGAATCCAGGAAAATCCACCTCCATTGTTTCTGTCCAATGAGCTCCATCCGTAGAAACTAGTTGGGGTATAAATAAAACCCATTTGGGTTTCGTTTCTTGGCTAAGGTATTCTCTAGGCCTTTTTAAAAAATTTCGCATTTTATTTCTGAAACATAAACCTCTTTCTTTTTCTTTTCTTCATTTTAGAATATTTCTCATTGAAGCATTATTATTCATTTATTTGGAAATTACCCTTTTCTGTTTTCTTGACCATCTGTTTGGTTTCTGGGTAATATGGAGAAAATGAGAAGAATATCATGCATTGAAAGAAAACCAGCCTGTATGGATGCTTTTGTTAAACGTTGCAGACTCTTTGTTGGGTCGCTTATGGATGAACTATTTAATTTTTTCCCTAGAAAATAACGTACTCGCCTACAGTGAGGGACTATTGTTGCTTATCGGGAACTCAAATTACAGAAAACATTTTACCTAAAAATCATTCTATCTCTTATTTTCCTGCATTTTCTCGGCAACCAAACGGACAAGCTGAATTACAGGTTTTTTTTTTCTGCATATGGAGTACAATGTTTTCAATCACATTTCACTGATTGTACGCTTTAACTTTACGTTTTCTGATTAATTTATTTGCAGGGGTGAACAGTCGGATCTGAAGCTTCGAAAAAAGCTCTTGGGTTTCTCGGACGGTACTTGTGTTAAGGTATTTGTTTCTGAACCTCTGAACTCTTCATGTTATTAGAGATCTAGATTTGCCGGATTTTGTTTTTGCTTTTTCTTTTTCTCGTAGTGAGTTGCATCGGTTTCCAGCTTGTATAATGTATCTGTTTCTGTTTGGCTATTTTAAAGTTTTCCGAATATTTAGGTTTCTTGGTTTGCTGCCCTTTAACGGCTACTTGACTGTTTTTCCGATTTTTAGGTTTCTGGGCACCTTTGAATTTATTCAAACTCGGTTTCCTGCCACCATAAGATTGAACTGTTCAACTTCAACTAGTTCGAATTGGATCTGTACTTTGAACCTGAAAAATGCTGAGGCCTCCACCTGAAGACTTTTTACTGAAGGAGACCAACCCCCATCTTGGTGGGGGAAAGGTCACAGGAGACAAGCTTACAAGCACCTATGACCTCGTTGAGCAAATGCAGTACCTCTATGTTCGGGTTGTTAAGGCTAAAGACTTGCCTGGGAAGGATGTTACTGGTAGTTGTGACCCATATGTTGAGGTTAAGATGGGAAACTACAAAGGTACCACCAGGCACTTTGAGAAGAAAAGTAATCCTGAATGGAGCCAAGTATTTGCTTTCTCGAAAGAGCGAATTCAGGCTTCAGTACTAGAGGTTACAGTGAAAGATAAGGATGTAGTGAAAGATGATTTCATTGGTCGTGTATTGTTTGATCTTAATGAAATTCCAAAAAGGGTTCCTCCTGATAGTCCTCTGGCACCACAGTGGTATAGATTGGAGGATAGGAAGGGCGATAAGGCGAAGGGAGAGCTAATGCTAGCTGTTTGGATGGGCACCCAAGCTGATGAAGCATTTCCTGAAGCATGGCACTCGGATGCAGCCACAGTTAGTGGAGCTGATGCTCTATCTACTATTCGGTCAAAGGTGTATCTGTCTCCTAAGCTGTGGTATTTGAGGGTTAATGTGATTGAGGCTCAGGACTTGCAACCAAGTGATAAGGGTAGGTATCCAGATGTTTTTGTTAAGGCCATATTGGGAAATCAGGCTTTGAAAACAAGAATTTCTCAGAGTAGGACTATTAATCCAATGTGGAATGAGGACCTGATGTTTGTAGCTGCAGAACCGTTTGAGGAACCTTTGATTTTGAGTGTGGAAGACAGAGTTGCGCCCAACAAAGATGAAGTATTGGGGAGGTGTGCAATTCCCCTACAGTACTTGGACAGGAGGTTAGATCACAAGGCTGTGAATACTAGGTGGTATAACCTAGAGAAACATGTAATTGTGGAAGGGGAACAGAAGAAGAAGGAAATTAAGTTTGCAAGCAGGATACATATGAGAATCTGTTTAGAAGGTGGGTATCATGTTCTTGATGAATCCACTCATTACAGCAGTGATCTTCGACCAACAGCTAAACAGTTGTGGAAGTCCAATATTGGTGTACTAGAACTGGGTATCTTGAATGCTCAGGGTTTAATGCCAATGAAAACAAAAGATGGGCGCGGAACAACAGATGCTTATTGTGTGGCTAAGTATGGGCAGAAATGGGTGCGGACAAGGACAATCATTGATAGTTTTACACCCAAGTGGAACGAGCAATATACTTGGGAGGTTTTTGATCCTTGCACTGTCGTGACAATTGGGGTGTTTGATAACTGTCATTTGCACGGAGGAGATAAGGGTGGAGGGGGGAAAGATTCAAGGATTGGGAAGGTCCGAATTCGTCTTTCCACCCTTGAAACTGATCGGGTTTACACACACTCTTACCCCCTTCTAGTGCTACACCCATCTGGGGTGAAGAAAATGGGTGAAATTCATTTAGCTGTAAGGTTCACTTGTTCTTCCTTGCTCAACATGATGCACATGTACACACACCCACTGCTGCCAAAAATGCACTATATTCATCCGCTGACTGTCAGCCAGCTAGATAGCCTGAGACATCAAGCAACACAGATTGTTTCAATGAGGCTGAGTCGTGCTGAGCCACCATTGAGAAAAGAGATAGTGGAGTATATGCTGGATGTGGGTTCCCATATGTGGAGTATGAGAAGAAGCAAAGCTAATTTTTCCCGGATTATTGGAGTTTTAAGTGGGGTAATTGCTGTAGGGAAGTGGTTTGATCAGATCTGCCATTGGAAAAATCCCATCACAACAGTTCTTATTCATATCTTGTTTATAATACTGGTCATGTACCCAGAGCTTATCTTGCCTACAATTTTCCTGTACCTTTTCTTGATTGGAATTTGGTACTATAGGTGGAGGCCAAGGCATCCTCCTCACATGGACACTAGACTATCTCATGCAGATTCTGCACATCCTGATGAACTGGATGAAGAATTCGACACATTCCCTACCTCCAGACCTTCTGATATTGTGAGGATGAGATACGATCGGCTGAGAAGTATTGCTGGTAGAATACAGACAGTGGTCGGAGACTTGGCTACTCAAGGGGAGAGGTTGCAGTCTCTGCTCAGCTGGAGGGACCCAAGAGCTACAGCCCTATTTGTGATTTTCTGCTTGATTGCTGCCATAGTTCTATATGTTACACCATTCCAAGTTGTGGCCCTTCTGACTGGATTTTATGTGTTGAGACATCCCAGGTTTCGTCATAAGCTTCCTTCAGTGCCACTGAATTTCTTTAGGAGGCTGCCGGCAAGAACTGACTGCATGTTATAATCGAACCCAGTTTCCTCTGCAATTCTCTTATTATTATTGGTTTGCAGTATTTACCTCTCTTTGTAAGTCAAAGAGGACGCCGAGCAACTGGAGCTTGTTCTACTTTCATTGTTTTACAGCCAGAGTTGGGTTCTGGTATGATGTATGACCTTGACTGAAGGTGGTTGTTTTTGTGGATTTGCATTTTACTATCTCAGTAGGATTTTCCTTTTCAAACATTATGGTAATGAGCCCTTGTCCATTTGTAATTTTGTAGGCTGTGGTTAAAGTTAACATTTGCTGAATCTCTTATTTTTATTACATGTAGTACTAGTAATTAATTCTATCCAAAATCTCTGCTGTTTTGTTTCTTTTGAAGGCTGATAGAGTGGAATAATGCCATGCCTGCATTGTTGGAATTTACTCTGTAAGTATCATTAGCAACTGCTAATATTTAAGTAGTGTGGATTTTGGCCCCTGAATGATTAGGTGTTTATGTTGCTGTTTGATTCATTTTCTTTGAAAATAGGTGAACAACTTGGTACTGTCTTTTTGCTGCCTGAAATGCATGTTAAGCTATAATAAATTTAGTTATTAAAAATTAAATTTTTTTATAAGTAATAATTTATGTAATAAATAAAAAATTATGATTAATTATTGTAATAAATATTATAAAATTTTTATTTCTAGAAATTTAACAAGTAATTTTTTAACATCATTATGGTAAATCAGTAATTTTATAATACATATATTATTTTGCTAGTTTTATGTCTTTATCCAAACGACTTGAGTTGCTGCAATAATTTATTATATGGTTATCTGGTATTTGGTGACAGCTTTTTGTTAATTTTGTGTAGCAGCTTATTAGATGAATGCATGTGGGTATGGGTTTTTGTTTGGACAGTGGCACAAATAAAGTTATTGCCTTGTTGTCTATATTGTAGTGTTCTGTATTTATGCTACCTTATTTATTTCAAGTTGTTCTTATATTTTTCTTTAAATAATAATTGATCTTAATATTTTAGTAAAAAATGGACTCAGAAAAGAAAAAAAAAAATTTACTATTCAAGTACAGGGGAAAGATATTAGCAAAAAAGAAAAAGAAAAAGTACAGGCGGGACGACAGAGATTGCCTCCCAATTATTGGGGTTCTCTGTACTATAGGCTGTAACTTTCTTTAATCCCATTTGCACGCGATTACATGCATAACTGTTCAACAATTGCCTCCCTGTAAAGAGTGTCTCCTTGTTTGGCATGTGTCTATTTTGTGCAGTAACCCACCTTTGCAAACAAATAATTTATACAAACTAGTAAATTTCTTATAAATCAGAATTAACAACACAACACTAATTAAGAAAATAGAACTACTATATTTATTTTTTTTATTTTTTTAACCACCATATGTGACCAAGAAAAATTACATTGAAACTGCTTGGTTTAAAGTGCCCATATATGGTGGATCCTGTGTGGTTTTTCAATAGCAAAATTTGACTGCTAGGACCAAATTTAAGGCCTGTAACTGTAAGGTCGACAATAAAGAATGCTTCATTGATTCTTGCAATTTATATGGCTGGTTCTAAGTTCTATATAGATGGGGGACCCTGGCTCCTTACCCCTGACCTGTCTTTGTCTTTATCTTTACAGCCTGTGACCCACTTTTTCTTCCTCTCTAGTTTTCTTCTTTTTGGTGTTTTTGTATGAAAATAAAATCTTCTACTGCTCTGCTCAAGACAAACCAATTTGAAAGGAAAACCAAGAAATAATAATAAATAAATAAAAACCTTCCTCTATTGTTTTGTGTTTTTTAGTGTGCATGTATGCTATGGATTATATAGTTAACACTAATTATACAGTGGGATTTTAAAAGCGAATAAAAAAATATACACCTATTTTGTCTCTAATATATTATTAATTAGCAATTTATTTAATTACGGATACATTATGATCTTTGAAAAAAAGGAACTCAAGATAATTTGACCCGATTTTAAAAATTAGGGATACATTAAATTTAATGGATAAAAAGAAAAGAATAACACATTACACTACGTACTAACTAGTTTTTTTTTTTTTTTTTTCTTTTTCCTAACTTACGTACTGACTAGTTTACAATATATTTTGTTATCAAAATAAACATGTTATTTTATAGTTAAACCAAAGAGGATTTTATGTTTAAATTTTACTTTCGACAGACTTATAATTATTTTTTGTTATCAAAATTTAATAGTTGCTACCATTAACAATTGTTAATTTTTTTTTTATTAATAGATAAATAAAAAGAGAATAAAGTCAAAAAATAGAATGAAAAAAAAAAAAGTGTAATTGTAGTCTAAAACGCATGGAACATCAATTGTGACGTGCCAAACGGGACGCATCCGCAGTCAGCCTCTCATTCGCTGAAACTAAAATTTGTTTATCCTTCTGTTGATACAAGACAAGCAGACAACTTTGATTTAAATTGCTATCATTGTCGAAGTCATAAAGACGAAGCCCATCTGAATTTCGACTGGCCCATCTAAATTTTGGTTCTTCATTAGGAATTTGGATAGTCGAAAAAGGTGGGCGTAATTGATGTTGTGGTCCATAGTCCACTTACAAATACAAAGCACTATGTCAAGAGAGATGTAAATGAGCCAAGAGTTAACAAATTATATTTTCTTTCAAACAAATTATAAAAATAAGTTTATGAGGAAAAAAAAAGAAGGGGGTTAAAGTGGTGATTATTTACATGTTCATTGCATATAAATAATTATGTTTAGAAAATCAGTTAAGTCCAATTCATATATTAATTAGATATAAAAATAATTTATAATAAAATTGACTAAGTCCTAATAAATATAAGTAAAATGGCTGAGACAGTGTCGATTTACTTACTACTTACATTTTAGATACTTTTTGAGTAAACCGGCAGAGATGTGATGATTAATGTGTTAATTACATATGTGAGTAACTTGTAACTTTGTGAGAAAATAAGTTAAAATGTTAACCATTTATTCATGTATTGATTATGTACATATGAAAATAATTTATTGAAAAATCGACTTAGTCTAATTTGTTAGTTTATGTGTGTATGTGCACATGAAACGCGTATAAAAAATATGAGATTTAGGTGACAATTTTAAAACTATTAATAACTTATTACTTATTAAAAAAACAAAAAAAAGGAAGGAAGCAATTACAGTCCTATATATGATAGACTTCAAGAAAAATTTTGTTTCAAAAAAATATAATCAACAAGAAAGTCAAGGATAATTTTATAGGGTTAAAATATTATTTAAGAACATTAAAAAAAAAAACTTTGGGAGGAGCAGCTTATGATGAGGCTGATACAGAAAGGCTAGAAACTGTCTAAATATTCTGTGTTTTGTTTGACAGCTGAAACTGAAAACTTTGGGAAAAGCTCTCTAACCATATCACTTATCAAGTTTTACTATATTTAGAAACTGGAAAAGGAGGCTCATGGGTTCTACTTTCAATAATTAAAGTTTTTTTTTTTTCTGAATAAAGTCTGGAAAATATGAAGGCCCATATTGGACCTGCAGACCCCTCCCTAAAATTAAGGATCTATTGAATTGAAAACTTATATAGATGCTAAATATAGCAAAATCCTTTTTCTCCATCTTTACCCATAGTCCCAATTGTTTGGCCTAAATTAAGGAGATGTGAATTCTAAAAGAATTAATTTTTTGGGAGTTGTGGGATATAAAAATGAATGGTGTCCACAAGTTAATGCTTCAACCCTTCTCCATCCCTTTGGAGTTGGGACTGGAACTCTCTCTCTCTCTTTCGAAATGGCAAAAAGGAAGAAGATCCATTTATATCCTTTGATTTAATGGCTTAAGTCGTTTAGCATAACAAAATTTGTCCTTTTTATGGTAAAAAGATAAGCCCCTAGCTAACATGTACATGGGAATTTGAAATGTGGGTTCCATTGAAACTTTCTTTGGTTATTTGCTTTCTCATCAGCCTTCTAAGGGAATGGGATGTTGCATGATGCATTACATATTTATGTCCTGAAATACTAGTAATTAATAACTATACTACATGATTGGATTGGAGGTATGTAATATGAGATAATGAGAAGAGTTTTTCTATAATTGCATGTTCTAAGTGTTAGTGCAATATGGGGTAGGTTAGATCTTGTCCTCGGTGGTCGGGATGTGCTGTTCTTTGGGTTTGTTAATGTATCTAGAGTAGAAAATACTCCGACGACCAAATCGGTTAAAGTGAAAGGACAAGTGAGAAATTGTAGTGTTACAAGATAGAATCCTTACCTTCACTCCTAAGAATTCACCTATTAATTGGGCAACCATAATTACCATGTGGTGAATTAATCCATTAATTGAGCAACCAGAATCCCCACGTGGTGAGTTCGCATTGGATGAACCCATGTCCACGTGGAGGCTTTTGAGCAGCTAAGGTCGCGCTTCAAAGTCAAAACGTCTGCACAAGGTAATGCCATGCTAAGCTATAGGTTGGAGTCGCTTAGGTTTTCCATGGTGCTTGTTGACCGGGCTCTTAGACCCACTTCCAGAGGTTATTAAAGATCGTCTATTGTGGCCTACTGAGGCCAAGCATTAAATTCGAGTTGCGTATGAGCTGACCTGATACCACGCGGTGAATGGGGATATGGCATGACCACCGAGGCTACCTCCTCTCAGTCCATGTAAAGGGACTTGAGAATTTCATTTTCACTTCTAAGAACTTGATAGCAAAGCTCAATCCAATCGTTGGTGCTCGACCTACTTAGTTGCATTTTGATTCGGCTCTTCCGTGATTTTCTTTCCCATTTCTCACTTAGATACGACCTATTTAAGACTTGGTTTAATAATATTTGTAGATATTTATGTTTATGAAGAATATAAGAGTATAAGTCAAGATTTTTTATATTTGGTAAAAAATAAAAGAGTGTTTCTGTTCTGAGTTTTTAAAAATTAGGTGTGTTTTGAGGGTATTTTTAAAAATTAGTTTTTGCTCTCAAAAATTTAAAATGCTAATATAATCTCAACTTGTAATGAAAATTCATATTTATCTTTTTATTAATTAATACAATAGATTAATTATCTCTCTTTTTGTTATCAATATCTATTATAGTCAATTTAAATCTTTAAAACAACTTTACAATGAATTTACAAAATACTAATTTGTGACTTTTATTTATTGATGGCAACTTTTACATTATTTTATCAAACACTGTTATAACTTTTAAAAACTAGTTATAAGAGAATTATAAGAGCACATCACCTCTCAAAATATCACAATACCACCAACCAAGCTTGACTCTTTTTCTTATATCACAGTTTATATAAGACTCAAATATGCCCTACAAGTGTCACCCATTAATTGGACAACCAGAATCTCCACATGGCGAGTTCCCATTGGATGAGAGCTGTCCACGTGGGGGATTCCTATTGAGCATGAGTATTCTATACTAAAACTAATGAGTTGTTGAGATTTTTTTGGCCGATAAGATTCATATTTCAAATTCAATGGATTATGTCACCATTCGGAACCCTTTTTAGTCTAGATTTCATATTTTGTTTCTAATTTCAACTAGGATTAGGCTACCATTGTTATGAGAATTGGATTTTATTGAAAGCTTACATATAAATTAAAGGTGCTATCTTTTGAATTTCTGGTACTATATATATTCTATCGACTAGGTCAAAGACAGAAACACATCATAGTTCTCTGTGTTTAATCTTAATTTTCTACTATTCTCATTTCATGACATAAGTAAGATAGGAAATTCAGAAGACTAGACTAAGCTGGATAATTAACCATTAACATTAACTGTGCCTCTAATTTAGTTGATGTTGTTCTACTACTAATTAAAACATTGTAAATTAATAACCAATAATTGAATTTAATACTTACTTCAAACAAGCTACAATAGAAAATAGTGACATACCACTAATTATTAATTTATATAAAGGAATTAATACTTAATAATATTTCTCCTGATAGATCAAGTTTTATATCCCTTTGAACATGTCAAATTTTTGTTTATCCAAATAATTATAAAAGTTTCACAACTAATTAATAAAAATGATAATAATTAAGCAGTCTTGACAAATAAATAAACCATGTTACAACAAATAAATTGAAGTGATAATTAATATATATTCATAGTTGACCAAAACATCATATTTAAAAGTCAATTGATGAGAGGGGAGCATCAATTGGGATGTGTGGATGATATTGAAATTGCTACAAGTCAACGCAAAACTTTGATATACATTGAACCCGATCATATATACTGCTATGGAGCCTCTATCGTTGTAAGCATAAAATTAAGAATGTATTTTATGGGAGAATGCACCCCACAACTCAAATGTATTTTTTTAATACCGTATTTAAACACTTAATTTCAATGAGAATATCAAATATTTATTTGTAAATTTGCACAATTTTTTTTTTTGTCCTTTTGTCATTGAGCTACACAAAATAAATAGTTAGGTTGAAAATTTGATTTATTGAGTTGCATACAAACGAATCGTATTTTTTATATGTCTAAACAATCCGTAGATTATATTCAATTATCATCATAGCAGATAAACACAAAGAAGGTAAAAAAAAATTTAAAAAATAAATACAAAATAAACCTATTTCATATAGGATCAAATTAATTTTTTCTATTTTGGATCAAATTAGACCTGAACTAATTTTGTCGAATTCGGATCAGGCTGGATATTGGCGCTTTCGATTCATTGCCATGCATATAAAGAATGAGCATATGATATTTTCAGTAATAATCCACCCCTTTTTAATCCCAATGTGACTCTTCAAATTTTAAAACTCATGTTCAAAATTAAGGAATAGCATGCATCTTAATGGCTGCTAGCCTGCTAATATGTGCACGGAGGAAAACTACTCCGTACACGAATTTCTATATTACGAGGTGGGTGCTACATGGGCCCACTGCCCTTTTAGAGAAGGATCTCGTACACGGAGGGGTTTTTTGCCGTGCACACATCACCTACCAATTTTATTAATTTATGTATATTTTTTCTTTGTTATATATAATATTTACATCAATTATGTATCGCATTTCAACACGGTAATACTAATTCAACAAGAAACATTCAATATTAATATTACAACTTATAGGATCCACGCACATAAAGTGGGAGAGACAATTCACAAATTAGGGAAAAATTAACTACATGTTAATAGTGGATAGTGGAATTTGAACATAAAACTTGATGATCTGATACATCAATAGTACTAAATAATTGTAATTTAATAGATTAAAATTTGCTTAATAAAGTCTCTATTTAGGTGAAGGTGTAATTATTTTATTATATATATATATATATATCACATGTAAAATGAATATAATTATATATTCATTTTACATGGTCTTGCTAGATCTCCATAGGAATGATAAAAAACTTGGCAAGAAATAGATCTTCATGTTCGTAATTTAGATGAAGGTGTAATTATTTTATTTATATAGTATATATATATTTATGTGTGTATATCACATGTAAAATGAATATATATTATATATTCATTTTACATGGTCTTGCTAGATCTCCATAGGAATGATAAAAAACTTGGCAAGAAATAGATCTTCATGTTCCTAGAGGAATCATCCCTAGTTTGGTTCTTGCAAACGCAAGGACTTATAAGATTGGGTGACCTAATTTTTCTTCAACAAATAAAATATGACACAAGAAGAAAGAACTAGAAACCTAAAGGAAGCGAGCAATGCAAGGTATAGAAACTTAGCTAGGAAGGGCAGCACTAAATATAATACTAACCAATCTACTTTATAAATATATAATGACTAACAACTCTGCAAAGAAGAAAAATAACAATTGACTATATAAAATACGTGCAAGGAAGAAATTACAGTCCCAATGTCAATACAGTTGAATAATTAATAACTAATCTAATAAAATACATATTTAAGTATTTAAATTAAAATTCTTATAATAATTAAAGGATCATCTCTATATAGGCTTAGTTAACTATTTGGGTTCTCGAGAATAACAACATTTCTCATTTTAATCGGGTTATTCAAAAAAAAATTTGAATTTTAATCCGAATAAGAGAAAGATATTTATGAAGATTATAAAAATAGAAAATGATTTAATTCTCATGAATTGAAATAGTAACTAGATTTTTTATATTTTCATCAGTTAAGAAAGCATAGGTTTATAATAAATTCTTTATAAATTGATTTTCATATATGGATTATATATATCAATATGAAATGTAAAGTTCTTTAATTATAGGTTCAAAATTGTTGAAGTAAATCACAAGGAGCAAGTGAATGAAAATGTACGTGGGTTCAAAATTAGGGTTTTGGTTTCGCATTTATGTGTCATTTTCAGGTTGAAAAATGTCTACACAGCTGATGAGGAGTTGGTGAAAGCCAAGCTACTAAATTGAATCAAATTATAAGAAGACTAAATTATACATAATTATAAATGTTAATTAGATTGTTTTACTCTTTTGATGTGTTCTGATATACCTAATCCATATTATTTGTTTTTTCTTCCTCCTTTTTTAGTGTAGCATTATAATCTTGTCACTTTCAATAAAGAACAAACAAGTTTAAACACATAATTAGACTCATTCACACCAATTGCTATATGACCATATGCAATTTAATTAGATGTTTGTGTTGTGTTTGTGTGTGTGTGTGTTTTTATTTTTATTTTTAAATTTCATAAGTATAATATAACCTGGGTACCTTCTTTGATAATGACTGTCTAACCCACTAATGCTTTTTAAATGTAAAATCATATACACTTGATAAATAAACAAAAAATTGGATATAAATTAAGTAAAAAATTTAGAATTTGCAATTGACAGTCTCAAATGTTATTGTTATAGTCACTTCCCTAACGCTGATAACTATGCAACCAGTAGATGTATCTATACTATTTTATATACTATAAAAGTGAGAAACTCTATATGGTGATCCCATTATATATTACACCTATTTAAATTATTTAAACAATTAATTAATATATACATCACTTGATAACTAATATTTATTTTAATTAAAAAAAGTACCCCTCTCCCCCATACACACTAAACATTAATCTCAACGTTCTCCGCACCTTAAATAATAACCTCTCCATTCTCTCACATACACAAAATACGGGCATAAGCACATGGACATGACTAGTATTTTTATATATGTCAACAGTTTTGATAGTTTTATACATTTAAATTTATGTCACTTGAGTAAATTAGAATAGTTCCATTAACTTGAAATGTGATCTCATCCATTGAATGGGTAGACTTTCTCATATTATTATTTTTGACTTGTGATCATGATCACATTGTTGGTGTGTGATGCCAAATCTCACAATGCAATCGAAGATCATCGTCCATATAGAAAAGAACAACAATCAAATAGAAAAGAAAAATTCACAATGCAATCGAAGATCATCGTCCATATATTTTATCAAACATTATAAATTAATAAGATATTTTTCTAATTAAATATCATTAAACTTGCTTCACAAATAGAAACATTTTAGTCATAATCTTGGCATTGAAAAAATTTGCTAAATGTCATGTGATCATCAGGGAGGATCTATGTATGTCAAGGATTTACTTTCCACTAGCTTTCTGCAAAGAAAGAAATTAGAAGTTGAAGGAATTAATTATTTTCATCCAATTTTGCTTCTTTTATCTCCCACTTAAACATAGTGCATTCTAGGTCTCTCAATAATGGAATCATATTTTTGGATGTTCTTTTAGTTTGTATCCCTTTCTAAGGCAGTTGAGACACAAAGCTAATCTTTGGGGTGGTTGATAATAAACCGGGAGTTGGTAAATTGCAGGAAAGGTGGTGATTTTTTTGGTGACTCCAATCCACCTTCCCAAAAAGTTTTCCCCATCCATGTCCGAGCAGTCGCGGTTTTACTCTAATATTCAATATATCATTCACAAATTAATTAATAATAACTTATTGACACGCGGCGTTAGTTGACGGTTTCATGACAGCTGCTTGAAATATTAACAAGAGATGTATTTGTTGATGTGTTTTTTTACACGCATGCATAAGAAAGTGCATGTTAAACACGTATAGATCATATCTCACATGCATCAGTTTGTCCAAGTATAATAACGCCTATGGATTGGAATTTAATTTTCGGGTTTCAAATAAGGGTGTAAATGAAGAAAAAAATTTAAACTTTATTTCACTTACCATGGTAAAATCATGTCTAAGATTTTTAAGTAAATACACCAAGTTGTTCATAAACAATTCAATACTTCAATTTCAAGAGGATTATCCAAAATTTGTTTGTTTACATAAATAAACCGCCCTCTATATAACTTTTTAAATTCATT
Source organism: Quillaja saponaria (assembly GCA_029379385.1). Lineage (NCBI taxonomy): Eukaryota > Viridiplantae > Streptophyta > Magnoliopsida > Fabales > Quillajaceae > Quillaja > Quillaja saponaria. The sequence goes on along the minus strand of CM055607.1, from coordinate 29,059,010 downwards.
TTACATATATGCTTGGACTGAACTTGAAAGAAAAGATTGTACTTAGCTCATTCATGAGATTTAAATCATTTCCTCTAATTCTATGATTTTTTTTTTCTTGTTAAAAATACTCTTTTCTTGAATGAGATTCAAGAATTATCAGATTGCCTAGTATATTATATTTAACAAATCAGCAATCCAAAACTGCAGACCTTTGTTAGAACAATTTCTTTTACCTTCTATTTCATTCAGGGTACCATTAAAAAAGTGGGTTCAAACACTTCAATTTGTTTGGCAAAAGAATTGACTTAAATTATAAGTTCATTTATTTGAAAATTTTAATTCAAATGTATCAAAAAAAAGTTAAAATTAAATTCTATGTATGTTTATATAGATATATATGCAACATACATCGTACAATAATATTTATTTCTTAAATTTTCTTTTAAGTCTAGTGTGGATACAAAAATATTAAACATTAATTAAATATATAAGACATTAAAGCTCCCTGCGTGCAACATTGGACAACAAGGTTCAAGATTGTTGGCAGCAATTAAACATTTCGTAATATAATATTTTCAATTGGTATTGACTTTTGTGTGAGGTTAATATTTTAATTAAAATTAGAGATTGGAATAAAACTTAGTTCACATTAATTAACAATTTAACACAATAATATAAGGAAAAAAATATATAAATTCTAGCTATATAGTTTTCCAAGAATGCGACTTTGATGGCTTCAACACAACATCAAATGATTGCAAAGTCAATCTAAAAATATACCAATTTCCCATTTTCTTTTCTTTTAAAAAAAATCCCTGGTAAAAACTTATTGTGTTATAAAGAATATCATTGTCTAGGTACAGTTACGACTATATATGGTTTGACATAGAAGACAAAAAGAGAGAGAATAAAAAATAACACAAAAATTGATTTATGTAATCTCATGCCTCTTCAGAAAACATTAATGAGTGAATGTGTATTAATGAATATTACCTCTCCAATTTAACAAGAGATTTTATAATAAGAAATTTAGATAGGGAAAGCTAATAATCCAATATAGATGCTTGCTTAATTATTTGAGGTAGGGGATGCAAATTTTGTTTTTTTAGGGAAAAAAATAAAAAAACATTAGAGAAGTAGCTGTTATGCACAATCGCGATGTAGCTATATATGTTTTTTATTTTTATTTTTTCTCAAGAGTAATACCACATTCTTTGGGCTTATACTTAATCTCATATACGGTTCGTGACTGTCTCTTCTCACAACTATTTTTCTGTATTTTAGAATTCTTAATATTACAAATACTTTTTCAACTACTGAATTAAGAAGTATTATATTACTTAATCACAGTCTTGTTAGATAATTATAAATTATTTGAGTAAAACACGATTGGACTAAATTACATACATATGCAATTATATAGCATAATGAGAATCGCGAATGCATTTTGTTGTTGTAATGTATAATATTAGTTGCGAACTGTACTGTATTTGATATGGTTCACTAAATCTAATAGCAAAAGCCGCCTCAAGCTACGTGTAAGTTTGCATGAAAATGTCAATAGTAAAAGTTGAACACATTGGCTACCTTTTGGTCATTTCACAAACTATATAATAATATGATGGCCGGAGAAAAAGAAAATTCATGTCTAATCCACAGGTGGTTTTTCTAATTTCCCATCCATCCCATGTCGGCTTTGAAAAATTAACTTGAAAAGTACTTTTTTTCTTTCTTTTTTTTTTTTCCTAAAATAAATACAGTTTCTCCTGATATTCTGTTTTTCTTTTTCAACAGGGAGAGAGAAAAAGAGAAGAGAGAGAAAGTCGAAGAGAAGATTTTATTATCTGAAAATTAATTTAGTATTTCACAGAGAAAGTAAACCACTCAGATAGAGAGATATTGAAAGAGAGAGAGGGAGCAAAAAGCAGGTTTGTCTTTTGTTTCTTTGCATTCAATTCCATTCTTTCTTCTTCTCTCTTTCTCTAATTTCTCTTCCTCCTCTCTTTGATCATAACCGACTTTCTCTCTCTCTTTCCTCTCTATATCTTTTTGTGGGTATGTTAAATAATTAAGGAAATGATGGAATTGGGTGGGAAGTGGAGCAAAGAAGAGTAGGCGGTTTCGCCATTAATGGGGTTTTCAACAGCTTACGAAGAAGAAGAAGAACAAGAGCAAGTAAAGCAGTTTTTCTTTGGAGCTACTACTAATAATAAAAGTGTCAACCAATTGACCCAAATAATGGAACCACTACCTCCACAACAACATCAGCAGCACCAGCAAAATCATCATCAAATAGAAAACCAACATCAATTTTCCTTTGGAATGATGCAATCTTCTTCATCATCTTCCATCCCAGGAAACTTCTTGTAAGCATAAGATCAAACATCTTATAGACCATTAATATTTTTATTATTTTTTATTTTATGTATTTTTACTTTTTATTTATTTTTGACTTGGAAAAACAGAAGCAGCAACAAGGATACAAGTGGAGCTTATGATTTAGGTGAATTAGATCAAGCACTTTTTCTGTATCTTGATGGACAACAAGATCATCACCATCAGCACTCTGTCTCCAATACTACAACTACTACTGTTCCAGACCAACAAAGACGTACGTGACTGCCACCACTCTCTCTCTCTCTCTCTCTCTCCTGGGTTTTTTCGTTTTTCAATTTGGACCTTCTGTTCGTTTCAGAGATTCTTTAATGGAATAGGGGTTTTTGGGTCACAGCAAAAACATGTTTCAGTTTTGGAGCGGATTTCATGTATCTGAGCCACTAGTCGTACTTTCTTTGACCGGATCCATAATTGCCTTCTTTACAAAAAATAAAAATAAAAAAAAAATACAGAAACAGTTCTCTCTCTCTCTCTCTCTATATACCTGTGTCCAATTTTATGACAGAGGTAGAAATGCATGACCTGCTTGATCGAATTTGGCAATTTGGTAATAGCTAGGTGCTGAAATTTTTGGCTTAATTTGACAGAGAATTCATCAACATCAGGAATGAGGCCTCCAACTTTGAATATTTTTCCATCTCAGCCTATGCACATTGAGCCACCATCAACTAAGGTAATTAATACTATTTACAATTACAGTACTAATTTTAATTTTTTTTAATTATAATTTGATTTTTCTTATTTGTTTACTTCTATATATATTGGTATAATTAGGCTACAACAGAATTAGTTTCCAAGACACCATCAGAGCCGTTGATGGAGTTTTCCAACCCTCGAAATGACCCTTACGCCGCACCCAAATCTACCAGGGTACTTCATTACTGGACTTGATCAATATTTCTAATATTAATATTAATTGGTTAAAAAATGTGAATAAATTAAGAATCGCTAATTTAATTCAGAACTAAGCTTGAATTTTTGTACACTAGCTAGAAGGTCTAACTAATTAATTTTCATGTACTTAACTGTGGTAGCGTGACGGTAATCGGAAGGGTACAACATCAAGCTCGGAGCAGGAAGGACCCAAAACACCAGACCCGAAAGTACTTAAGCTTACCCTTAATTTAATTCATTCTTTTGCTTTCTAACATATATGCCATTGATCATAATGTTATTGAGTGTGAGCTATAAAAAAATTTCGGATTAATTTTTTTATAATTAAGCAGACACTCAGAAGACTTGCTCAGAATAGAGAGGCAGCTAGGAAAAGCAGGCTTAGGAAAAAGGTACACAAACATATATATTTCTAGCTATGACTTCAATTGAATTCCTTCATTAATTACTTAATTCATTCTTGTTTGTTCTTTAATTCAGGCATATGTTCAGCAACTAGAATCAAGTAGGATTAGGCTTAATCAGCTCGAACAAGACCTACAGCGCGCTAGATCTCAAGTAAGATATAATTGATTTAAATATAATGGCCTGTTCTAAAGTTTTGCAATGAATATTCTTTTACAACTAAAACACAATTGTGATTTTTCTTTTCTGAAACTTTTAGGGTGTATTCTTTGGTGGAGGTGCTGCTTTGGGAGGAGATCAGCAAGGCCCTTCTGTTACAATGACTAACATTAGCTCAGGTAATTTAATTTGTCCAATCAATGTTGGTCAGTAGCTAGCTCCTAAATTAGAATTATTGAGAATTTGAATATTTGATCTATATATGGCTATATAAACATGAATTAGATGCTGCAATGTTCGATGTTGAGTATGCGAGGTGGGTAGAGGAAAACCACCGTATCATGTGCGAGCTACGAGCAGCGGTGGAAGAGCATTTACCAGAGAATGAGCTCCGGTTGTATGTAGACAATTGCTTGGCACATTATGATGAAGTACTGAACCTCAAAAGCATGGTTGCCAAAACAGATGTATTCCATCTCGTTTCTGGCATGTGGAAAACACCAGCTGAACGTTGCTTCATGTGGATGGGTGGATTCAGGCCATCTGAACTCATTAAGGTACTTACTATATCAAGTAGCTAGCTCCTCATCTCATATAAATTATCAATTCCAAGGTTGAACTTGAATATTTTTCACTTAAGTTTTTAGAATGTATACATAAATATAATTAGTTCTATGTTTTATCAAATATATATGTATGTGGATATAATTACCACAAATTGATGAGAAATATTAATATTACAGGTTGAACTCATAACAGGTCGACGTCATAATCATAACTAATTAATATTATATATTGCTTGTATTTTTTTACTTTAAGAATAAGAAGTTTCGTTGAAAAATATGAAAATAGCAAAGAATGTAGAGGAAGTTATATAAATGCATGGAGTGTGATTTGTGGGTCTAGGGAAAGAAAATTTCATGTAATAATTTAATGTCATCAATGAATGACGAAAGGAATGGTGAAGGTTTTTCCATTGTTGGGTTGAGTTAGGTGTTATTCTGATAAAGCCATGCACTTCTTACTCCAACTTCTGGTTAGAACCATGCATTGGAGATTAAGAGATAATATTGATACATATACATACATATATGTATAGATGGAGTTTTGCACGGGTCTCTCTCTATATATACACAAATGCCTTACTTTGTTTCACTTTTCTAGCAAATAATTATATAAATTGATATCATCGATATCGATGTCATTCTTACATTGTCAGTTTAGATTTGAATCCTCCATACTCATTAATTAGAGTTGAGTATGATAATGTGTATAAAAAATGTGAATGTAATTAAGTTTTAACATGGGAAAGATACTCGGTAACCTTGTCTAAGTACTTGATTACATAGAGAAATACTCACCTAAAGTTGAATTAATTAAAAAAGGATTGTTTATTTTTATGTGATGTAGATCATTTTGAATCAAATTGAGCCTTTGACGGAGCAACAAATAATGGGTATTTGTGCATTGCAACAATCTACACAAGAAGCAGAAGATGCTCTATCTCAAGGGCTTGAAGCTCTAAACCAATCGCTCTCAGATACTATAACCTCAGACTCGTTGAGCTTTCCTCCCAACATGACTAATTACATGGGGCAGATGGCCGTTGCAATCAACAAGCTCTTAAGCCTTGAAGGTTTCGTTAGACAGGTACTAGGTACTCCAATTATATATATGTACCATGCATGATTTTTTTTTATTTTTAAATTCGTATATAGTCTATTGAGCCTACAAATTGCATAACCAAAGGTGTTTCTTAATTATAAAACCAAACATCATAGTATGTTTGTGGTCCCCTAGGCATGATGAGTGATATGGTGGGGTATGTGAAGAACAAGAATCTGTCCCTCTTTGGGTAGGGAAACCTACTCCCAAAAACCATGAACTACTCCATGCATGTCCAACTCTCATCAAATTAATGTGTTTGTGGTCTTGTCTTAGTTTTCTCTGTTGAGGATGGGTATATTAGTAATTTTATTAATTAAGATTGGAAAAATCTCAATTTAAGAAATAATAATATGTGTCACTAGTTATGTACACGTGTCAGACCGGCAGATTGTTGGTCCCCACCAATATGATGAACATACGAATAGATCCCAAAAGACCCATATCTGTATGATGTCATGGTCGTAACCGTTTGACTTGAAGACACCACCTAGAAGTTAGAACCTTATTTACCATAATCTCCTTTTGACCATTTCCCCATAACACACATACAGTGCTTTATAAATGGATCTCCCCCGTATAGGGTCATGTTTGGAGAGAAAATACCTAGCTCTTCCAAAAGTTCCTCTAATTGGAAGCATAATTTTGCCCATTCAATTGTGTTTATGCTTGTCATCCACGTATCATTGTTCTGTTTTTGAAAACTATGAAAGGATCCTAATCACGTGCTTTCAAATTATGAATTTATAAATTTCACAAGTAAACACCACCACATAAAAAGTTAGCCTAGTTGAGTTTAGGTCTAAGACTTATACTAATTTTTATTTTATTTTTAAATATTTAAAATTTATTTGGCACATCATATATGATTCATGTATAATATAACAATATATAATATCTTAGATTATATAATTATACTGTTATATATTATAAGGCTATCTTATCTCATTGTATAGTTTTATATTATTATGTATAATATAAAATTAGAGAGAGTCAAAATATAAGTCTATATTATCATGTTGTTGTCAAACACTATATAAGAGTTAATTAGATATATAATATTACATTATTATATTATTCTTATTTGATAGCCAACGAACCCTTCAAATAAATGTGCGAGGAAAACATTATTTTGATAAATCTAATAAAGGAAAAATAGAAAGATTTGAGTAGTCATTTGTTGATTATTAAGACTGTGAGATTTTAACCACTAGTTGACTGGTTAAACTTTTTTCAAATTTTGCTTCTTAAATTCATTTTGTAAACAATGACGTAATTACCATTATCGTTGTTGGCATTGGAATCAAAAGATAGATTAGTTGAAAATATTGGGAATATGTTGAAAACTAGCTAGTAATTAAATAAATTCATTGAATATGTTTTCTATTTGTTTATTTTGACTTTTATGAAATAAAATTATTTATATTTTCTTCAAATATTAAACAATTCGTGAACAACTGCACAAGCTAAATATTGGACTGGATGCAAAGGAGCTATGAAGTTAAAAACTTTTAACCATTTACTTCTCTCACATTATTCTTCAGCGAATTTGACCATAAAAACCTCTCATAGGCCATAGCCAAGAAGTCGGTGGTTATTAAGTGTTTGATACCTCATAGCCAAGTTAAGTCATTGGAGTTGGGTTACTTAATAACGTTTATTTATTATTTGGTGGTTAAATGTGTCTGAATTAATTTATACATATCTCGATGGTTTAATATGCATGTGTTTATTTTTAAAACAAAAAAACTTACAGGCAGATAATTTGAGGCAGCAAACCATGCACCGGCTGTATCAACTCCTGACAACTCGTCAAGCAGCGAGGTGTATGTTGGCAATCGGCGAGTACTTCCTTCGTCTCCGAGCTCTGAGTTCTTTATGGCTGGCACGACCTCGGCAGGAATGAAGAAACTCTTTCAAATTTTTAAGTATTAATTAATGTTCTCTTCATTAATATTCTATATGTTAGGGATCGATGTATAGTTAGACAATAATATATTTTATAAATTAAATTTTAAGAAGTATAGTAGAATTGCTTTCTCTTCCTCATCTTTAGGTTGCCAGGAATTTTTAATTTTTTAACTTTTTTAATTTTCTTGGAGTAATAATCTCAGAGAATGAATAATTTGGCAGCTATTTCTGACTGGGGAATTGAAGAAATTAGAAAGTTGAAATGAGAAGAAGGTGGTTTATTTTTTATTTGGGTAACTGGGTTGGTGAGAGTAAAAGACAAATTTCTACCACTCTACAAAGAGAAAAACTGAAGCCGGGTGTTGAAATTAAACCTACATCTGGCCAGGCCTTGGATAGTTGCATGTTCTTGATTCTTTGGGTTCAAGCCCTTTGATGAACAACTAGACTTTTATTTGGCCCTTTTCTCTATATATATATTTTTTTCAAATGAGCAAAACTATTCTCAATATCAAATATGTTAAAAGTCTCCTCGTCATAAATAAATAAAACATAGCTAATAATAAATCAATAGATAATTTTATTTGCTAGTCATACACCTAGAGTTTTTGACTAGGGGATCCGTATACTCCAAATAACAAAAAATTCAACTCCGTAGAGTTTGTCACAAAATAATTGTCCTAGAGCTGGGGTCCAAATGTTGAAATACATCCTTAGAAATCCAAGCATTATGGGAGACATGACGATTCTTCCGTTCAACTAAGAAATGCTGACATCCATTTTCAATTGTATTTGTAACGTGGTCCCAATCTCATCATGATTTTCACGGGAGTGATGGAATTTTGGGGACGGCTGAACCTGCAAGAACATTAGAAGACAAGACATGATGCTCAAAGTTACCCGTAAGGATCACATTTAAAACATGACTAATATTCAAATGAGAAGGTAAATCAAGCCTAAATGTATTAGGTCCAATTTGTCAATAATGAGATAAGGACCTATAAATCTAGCATGCAATCTTCTTAGAGGATGTGTATGGTATGCCTTCAGAACGGAGGCGAACCATAACATGATCACCTTACATTAAACTATTTAGCATTATGATATACATCAATTGTAAGTAATTTATTATCAATCGAGTTCATTGCAATCTTTTTATAAATATTAGCAAATAAATCATGAATGTGTTTAGCAAATGATTAGGCAGGTAAAGAAACAAAGGTTTTAAAGGGCAAGGAACAAGATCAACATGGGTGTGGGTTTGTAACTGAAAAATGAATCTTTCCTGCAGACTTGTTAATTGAGTTATGATATAGGCAAACTCAACAGTAGAAAGCACCAAATCTCAGTTACCTAGTTTTTACCCACATCACACCTGAGAAGATCACGCAAACTACCTAACAATCCTTGTTTGAACATCAGTCTGCGAGTCGAAGGTAGAGGAGAATTTCAAATTAATACCAAATAATTTTACCAAATAATTTTTACTATGTCTTCCAAAATAACTTATGCTTTTAACATCCCTATCAAACATTATGGTAGAAGGCAGACCATATAATTTGAAAACTTCTCTAAAGAATATCTTTAGGCCAGTTGCTATAATTCAAGTTATTTTCTTCAGTTCATCAACTTGACATTAAGGGACTATTTATTTTACGTAATAAAAAAAATTTATCTGAAAAAATGTGGCTGATATAATGATTACTATGTTTGGTAGAAAAATAAAGTTTTTTAAATGGGATATTAATGTTGCCCTCGACGTAATATCAGACTTTTTTTTCCCTCAAACACAGAAAACCCTGCTACCTAGAGTGAAATAACTAATGGATCTGCATCAAATATAGTATTAATTAAGTTGTTTTTATGGAACAAATGATAAACTTTCTTTTCCTTCTTTTCTTTTAGTGTGAAGTATGTAATTACTACTTCAAAACTGAAATGTCATAAAATTTCCACTAAGGACCCAAACAGGCCTGTTGTTCATTTTTGGGCCTTTCAATTAGCCTGTTAGGAATGCTGTGTTGTTAGGTTGCATTACGTAGGCTCGAAAACAAAAACTAAATAACAAGCGATTTGGATTTACAGTATTACTGCCAATAACTTTTTCCCTCCCTTACGTCATCTTCTTTCTGAAAGGGATTCAAATGGCGCCAGAGGTTAGAAATCGGTGAATAAGCCGAAACCCAGTTTTAGTCCCTGCCTCCTGGAGCAGGCAAGTTCTCTAGGTCCAAATGTACAACAAGCGCGGTCTTTGGACTATCAAGGCAAAACACAACCGCATTTTCCCCAACCATGACCCTACGCCGGAGCCGGAGTCACCCAAGCCAGCTCAGAAGCCACCCAAGTTCTATCCATCTGATGAAGTGAAGAAGCCGCTTCTCAACAAGCTTGAGCCCAAATCAGCCCATCTTAGATTCTGCTGCCGCTGCTTCTAATTTGAAATACTAAAACTACTATATACTTTTTCTCTCTTTTTTTGAAGCAAGATTTTTTTTTTTTCCTTCTAACTTATTTTTTTCGAATTTGAGGGCGAGTACACTATACCTGGGACAATTTAATTTCTTGTGGCTGGGATGTTAAGGGGAAGAGAGTTGTTTTCTTAAATCAAATTCAATCTGGGTTGCTTCTGGTTACAGGTGAGTTTACTGTTTTAAGGTGATTCTTATTGTTGTTTCTTGCATTACGAGTGTAATTAGGTTTTCTTGAAGTGTATACTGCTGATCTTTTTTGTTATTGATGATGTTAACATTAGCAAAAATTGGAAACAAGAAAAGCAAGTTGCAGAAATCACTCTCTTAAAGGGAAGATATATTTCGTGTTCTTATTTTTAAAACAGAGCACTGAATACAACTATATATAAGAAGTATGAATAACAAAACATACAGATTTAACTTCTAAGATACTGCCACTAACTAGTAACAATCTGCACTAATATAACTATCTCATAAAAGTCTCTTTTATCAAGTAAAGAGATTGACTTATTCAAACTAAAACAACTAGCAAGAGTGAAAACTAAGAAAATAGCAAGTCAGTAAGATGCACTAATTTTGACATTCCCCCTTAGTACATTCTTACATCAGTCACCCCATGTATATTTCTGAACAACTAAAACTTTCTCCTTTGTAAGAGCCTTAATAAAGATATCTGTTACTTGATCACCGGTTTGCACACTTTCTAAGACAATTTTCTGTTCAAGCACCTTCTATCTGATAAAGAGATGTTTAATTTCGATGTGTTTCGTGCAGACATGAAACACAGGATTTTCAGTAAGCTTTATGGCAATTTCATTGTCACAACGAATTGGAATAGCATACTCAACTCTAGCATAAATATCTCTAATCAACAGTCTTAGTCAAATACACTCATGTGTTGCCATTGTTGCTGTTACATACTTAGCCTCTGTGCTGGAAAGAGCTATTGTCTGTTGCTTTTTACCGCACCATGAAACTGTCACTGAATTAGTGTCAAAACAATATCTAGTAGTTGACTGGCGATCATTCACATCACCTGCCCAATCTGCATCAACGAAGCCACTCAAAAAAAAGGTATTACTTTTCTTATACCTTAACCCTTATTTTAAGGTTCCTTTCACCTAGCACAAGATCCTTTTTGTTGCATCCAAATGTGGAACTTGTGGATTGTCCATAAACTGAGATATTACTTCAACTGAAAAAGGCAATATCTGGTCTTGTGATGGTTAAGTAGATCAGATTTCTTACAAGTTGTTGAAATTTTTTTTCATCCTTCAGCAGCTTTCATTCATCCTTCTTTAGTTTCATATTTGGTTCCATAGAAGTTGACATTGGTTTGGACTCCCCATGCCAAAATGCTCTAGTAAGCTCTTAGCATAATGATCCTGAGATACAAATTACCCATCTTCTAATCTCTGAACATCCAAACCAAGGAAGCATCAAATTTCACCTAATTTTTTTATCTCAATCCTGAACTACCAAATTATCTCGTAAGAATGCAATTCCATTATTATCATCACGCCTGATAACCATATCATCCACGTTCAATAATACTATTATGCGCTTCTTTGATTCTAGCTTAACAAACATACTAGAACCTGAATCATAAATTTTAAAACCACATAAAGTAAGATATTGAAGCAATCTTACCATACCACACACGCGAGGCCTATTTTAAACCATATAGCGCCTTCTTGACTCAACAAGCATGATGTGGGAATTGCTTGGAAACAAAGCCTTGTGGCTGCTCCATGAATACATCACTATCCAGCTCACCATAAAGGAAAGCACTCTTTACATCAAGCTGCCACAACTTCTATCCTTCAAATGTTGCCAATGAAATAATAGTTCTTACAGTTACCATTTTAGCAACTAGGCTAAATGTCTCTTCGTAATCCAACTCATAATTTTGAGAAAAACCACACGCCACCAAGATAGCTTTAAATCTGTCAATTGTTCCATCCATCTTCTTTTTCAGCTTGTAAACCCATTTACAGGTTACTGGTTGATCTTTCGGTTTTGGCACAAGCTCCCACGTGCCATTTTTCAACAAAGCAGTTATTTCTTCTTGCATTGCTGCCTCCCATTCTGGAATACCTTTTGCTGCATCATAGCCTGATGGCTTACTGTTGTCTACTGCTCCTACAAAGAAACATGAAGTGACTGAAGATTGATTTACATGAACTTCATAATCTTTCAAATATTCCAAGGCTGTTTTTTCTCCTTAGCTGATCTTCTCGAAGTAGCATGTATTTCATTGTCAGTCCTTGAGGACTTTAGCTTGATGTCAAAACATTCAGCGCTTTCCCTTGCTGTAGAAGCATCTTGGCTATTGAAGTTTTCATCATTGTGAGAAAATAACTCAGAGTTGATTGAATCGTTAGCCTTTTCAATTAGGTGCAAATTGCTGTCAACAACTCCAACAGTTAACCATTCTTGATTGTAATACAATGACACTTCATCAAATACTAAATTTCTTGAAATGACACATTTCTTCGTTGTTGGATCCATGTACCTCCATCTTTTCCTATTTACATTAAAGCCTACGAACAAACAATTTTTTGCTTTGGGATCCAATTTATTTCTATTGCTTTTTGGAACAGTGAACAAAACAAATAGAACCAAACACACGAATATGAATCACATTAGGCTTTACATTGTATAAAAGTTCAAAAGGAGATTTAATACCTAACCATGGAGAAAGACGGTAAATCACATAACAAGTACATTTCATTACTTCAGCCCTAAAGCTCTCGAGGAAGATTCTTTCCATGTAGCCAAGATAAAATGACTTTTGAATGATGAGCTAATTTTCTTTCCAATACCCTATTTTGCTTTGGAGTTTTAGGACAAGTCATCTGACTATTTATGCCTTTAGCATCACAGTGCTGGAGGAACTCATGTGACATGAATTCACCTCCATTATCAAGTCCTCAAGCATTTAATCTTCAATTGAAATTGCTTTCTAACCACACTTTCAAATTCCAGAAACTTTGAGAATGCTTCATTTTTATCATTCAAAAAGTATACTGCTGAATACCTAGAATAGTCATCCTTAATGATCATCACGTATTGAAATCCACTATAGCTTTTTGTTCTAGTTGGCCCCATCAAATCTGCATGAGCCAATTTAAATGAATTCTTCCTGCGATTTGACGAGTTCTGGAAAGGAAGAATTTGAGATTTTCCGTATTGATACCCTTGGCAGGTTAAACCTTTCAAAAAATCTTTTATCACCAGAACACCATCAACTAGCTTATCGGAGGAAATTTGCTGTAGCATTTAGTATCCTACATGGCCCAATCTTGCATGCCAGATCGATGCACCATCATTTTGGCTTGTTCTCTCCATATAAGCTTCAGTTGCAGACATAACAAACAAGGAATCCTTTTTCTCACAAACAAGAAGAACATCAGTAGCTATATTCTTCACATTTTCATAATTTTCACACCTTTTGGACTAAAAAACACATATTTTCCTGAATCAGTGATTTGAGACACTGAAACAAGATTTTTCTTTAATCCTGGTACATGGTATACATCATTTAAAACCATATCTTTCTCCTTCAGCCTTTCTGTTTGATACTCACACCACCTTCTTTCTCCAAAGGATGCATATAGTTATCTGCTGTAACAATTGCTCGATCTTTAAGATGTTGGTGCAAGCTATGAAAATAGTGAATTGTTTCCAGTCACATGGTGTGAGCAACTAGAGTCAATGACCCATTCTTTCTCGAAATTAATAGAGGATGGAATCACTGCATTTGTCTTTGCTTGAGTTTCAGCAAGTATGGTTGATAGACACTGCTCCCATTGTAATTGATCATAAGTTTCATCAGTCACCACATTTGCACTCTCATTCCCAAGTTTCACATGGTAATTCCTTTTGATATGACCAAGCTTTCCACACCTATAACACTTCATATTCCTCCATCTAAGCTAGTTGTCCTTCATTGTAGACAAATTTTCCATAGCATTCTTGTAATTTGATTTGGAATCCTCTTTTAAAAAGAGAACATCATCTGCTTCAGGTTTTAAGGACATTTGCTTTGCCAAGGCTTCTTGATTGGAAAGCAAATTCTCTAACTTTTCCACTGAAGGTTAACTAGCCCACCCTTGTACGGAGGTTACAAATGGCATGTATTCATTTCGGAGACCACAGATAAGATACCATTACAGTCATGCTCACTAATAGGTTATTTCACATCTAGCTCTGAAATTTCAAAACACAAATTTTTAACCTTCAAAAAAAAATCTGAAATTGACATACCTCATTGCACCAACCCTGCAAGCTCATTCTCAAGCAGCTATAGCCTAGTTGTGTTTTTCTTGGTAAATAACCTCTCTAGAGTTTTCCACACTTCCTTTGGCGACTCTAAATCACGAATATGATCAATATGCTCTTGCTAATTGACATTCTCAAGGAAAAAGAGCTTTCCGCATTTCCATCGTGATTTTGTATTTTTTGGGGTATCTTGGGGAGTAACTGAATTAGCACTGTCAACTAGATTCCATAGGTCTTGACCTTGAAGGAAGGCTTCCATGCATAATTGCCAATAATTGTAATTTGTGACTACAAGCTTCTCCATACCAAAATTGGTTAAGCTACTTCCACTGTTGTTGGAATCCATCTTTACACCAAGACACAACACAAAACACGTATTCTACACACCCTGACACAAGAAAAAACTAGCTACCAGTTTCAACTTGGCTCTGATACCATAACAAAAATTGAAACAAGAAAAGCAGGTTGCAGAAATCACTCTCTTAAGAGAAAAAAAATATTTTTTTGCTCTTATTTTTGAAATAGAGCACTAAATACAACTATATATAAGAAATCTGAATAACAAAACCTATAAATTTAACTCTGAAGATATTGCCACTAACTAGTAGCAACTAAAACAAACTAGCTAGGGTGAAAACAAGAAAATAGCAAGTTAGTAAGATGCACTAATTTTGACAAATATAATATCATGTTTCTGTTCTCTTTAATTTTTCTGAGGGGATTTTCATTGATTTAATTCATTGCTATTGATGTTAGTGTAATACCAAATTTTATGTTATATTGTCACAACAAACATATAATATGCGTCTGATTAGAAGTTGTACAGTTCTCTGATTGGCATCATGCCTTAGCCTTGGTTATTTTTCAAATTACTATATAGGGTTAGTAATTTGGTTGAACAAAATAGATTTTTTGACATATCTTCTAAGAATTTGGTAAACTTGTTTTGCGCTGTGAATAGATAAGAGTATAAGGCCTTCAATTTTTTCAAAGTTTTACAGAAGCACGGGAGATTTTGTCTCTACTAGTTGGATGAATAGAAAATTTTTGTAAATGGGTTTTGGTTCAAATTAAAGCATAAAACGGATTTCTTTCTTAAAATTTAGAAAAATTTTAGATGGTTACTTTTGTTTTTAATTAAATCTTACTAACATTATGGCCCAAGAAAAAATTCTCTGAACTTTGAATTTACCATTCTTCTTTCTCACCTCTTAACTCTGTAAAATAGATATATGAAATGAATGAATAAAAACCTTCGCATTTTGCTCTCAGCTTTTATCTTTTTAATTGCTCATTTTTCCAATGACATGGCCGTTCAAGATCAATGGTGTTCCTCTAAGACGTGTGAACCAATTTTATGTGATTGCTACTTCCACTAAGGTTCACATTTCTGGTGTCAACATAGAAAAGCTTGCTGACAAATATTTGGCAAAGGAAGCGGAGGAGAAGAAAAAGAAAGGAGAGCGAGAGTTTTTTGAGGCAGCAAAAGAGGATAATTTTGTCATTAGTTCAAGTAAAAAAAAAAGATTCCAATGAACATTGAAATATTAATGCATTTCTTTGTTTTATATTGATATGGACATGATACAACATAGTTATGCTAGCATGAAACAACATAATGTTGGGGTTTTGAAAATTTAATCAGTAACCCCCCTTCCTTTTAATGGATTAATTATTGATTATATCCCCAATCATGACAAGATAATCTCCTGATATTTTTACATCTGTACTCAGTGCGGGAATGTCTCTCTTAGTAGAAAATGCTAAAAACATTTGAAGAAAACCTGTGTCACTTCTGTGTATTCTTCCCCGTGAATACGTATTAACATTAAGTTCTTAATTTCTTCTACAAACCATAGGAAATGCAGTACTTCCCTATCTTGCTGCACGGAGTTTCTCTCAAGTCTGTCATGAATCTTCACGATCTTGTCTTCTTTTAACACGTCTCATTGTCTCATTTCCTATCCTTGTGATATGAATATTTTGTTTTCTTCTTATCAGTCCATTCTTTCTCCTTGCTACATTTCCAATATTTCAATTCTCTTAAGTACCCAGCTGAAGATTATTAAAAAAAAAAGTTGTAACCCATTACATCTTTATTTCTGGTTGTAAGTTCCCAGCAAAACACAGCAGAAGAATTTAGAGACTGAAAATAAGAAAAAACCACTTAGAAAAAAAAGAAAGGTGAATACAAGATAAAACAATGATAATTTGCTCATAAAAAAGTCCAAAATACAGGGTTGATAAGTATATATAATGATCTTGCTCTGTTCCTTTTTTGAACTTGCATTTAAAGCATGCTGTCAGCACGAGATGGTAATCTCCTGAAGAAATTGCTTGGTACCGAGGGTAGCTTGCTACGAAATCTAGGGTGCCGTAGCCAGAATACGCCTGCAAGTAGAGCAACTATCTTGAAAGGGGTTATATAGAGCATCACAGCTGTAATAAGGCAGAAAATTACAAAGAGGGTGGTTGCTCTCGGGTCTCTCCAACTGAGTAATGCCTGAAATCTTTCTCCCTGAGTTGCAATGTCTCCCACCACTGTTTGAATTCTGCCAGCTACGCTCCTTAGTCTATCATACCTCATTCGTGCTATGTCATGAGACTTTAGATGTAGGGAAAGTGTCAAACTCTTCATCTAGTTCATCAGGGTGAACTGCGTCTGCCCATGACAGTTTGGTATCCATGTGAGGAGGATGTCTCGGCCTAAATCGGTAATTCCATACTCCAATGAGAAACATGTATAAGAAGATGGTTGGGAGGATCAACTCAGGGTAGCAGATTAATATGAAAAACAGAACATGAACTAGAACTGACGTGACTGGGTTCTTCCAATGTCGGACATCACCAAGCCACTTGCTCATAGATAGTGCACCTGAAAACAGTGACACAATCCTGAAGAAGTTAGCTTTGCTCCTTCTCATGCTCCACATGTGAGAGTCCACATCCAGCATATACTCCACAACCTCTTTCCTGAGGGGTGGCTCTGCTCGGCCAAGTCTCACTGCTACAATGTTCATAGCCTGGTATCTCAAACTATCTAACTGATTCACAGTGAATGGATGTATATAGTGCATTTTTGGCAGTAAGGGGTGCCCGTAGAGGTAAATTATATTTGCTAGGGAGAGGCAGGTAAATCGAACTGCTAATTGCAACTCCCCCATCTTCTTTAATCCAGTTGAATGTAAAACAAGAAGTGGGTAAGAATTGGTGTAAATCCGATCCATTTCTAGGGTTGACAGCCGGATTCTTACCTTCCCAATTCTTGAGTCATTGCGAGCTCCACTTCCTGCTGTTGGCTTCTCATTTCTACCCAAATGGCAGTTGTCATAAACTCCTAAAGTGATCACAGTGCAGGGGTCATAAACCTCCCATGTATATTGCTCATTCCATTTTGGGTTGAAGCTCTCTGTAATGGTTCTGGATCTCACCCACTTCTGCCCATACTTGGCTACACAATAAGCATCTGTGGTTTGCCTGCCATCATTTTCTTTCATTGGGAGGAGCCCTTGAGCGCTCAAGATTCCTACTTCAAGAATTCCAATAGGCTGTTTCCATAGCTGCCTCGCAGTTGGCCTTACATCACTTATATACATAGTAGATTCATCTAGTACATGGTAAGCACCCTCAAGACAGACTCTCAGATGAATTTTACTTGAAAACTTGAGCTCGTGCCTCTTGTCTCCCTCCAGAGCACCAAAACCAAATTTCTCAAGGTTGAACCAGCGAGAATGTACAGGCCGGTGATCCAAGCGCCTCTCAAAGATTTGGAGAGGCAAGTTTATCCTCCCAACAGGTTCATCCTTTGCGGAACTCACTTTATTTTCAACTGTTAGTACTAGCTGTTCTTCAAAAGGCTCGGCTGCTACAAAGATTAAATCTTCATTCCAAAGTGGATTGGTGGTTTTTGTTGGGCATAACTTTGTTTTAAGCACCTGGTTTCCAACTTGAGCCTTTACAAAAGCTTGTGGCTGGCTTCTGTCTTGTGGCTCTACATCCTGAGCTTCAATCACATTAACTCTGAGGTACCAGAGTTTTGGTGAGACATAAACCTTTGATCGGATAGTGAAAACTCCCTCGCCATGAACTGAAGCAGCATCTGAGTGCCAGGCCTCTGGAAATGCTTCATCAGCTTGTGTTCCCATCCAAACTGCAAGCATAACCTCTCCTCTCACCTTGGTCTTCCCATGCCTGTCCTCTAATCGATACCACTGAGGTGCCAAAGGGCTATCTGGGGGAACTCTGGTTGGCACTTCGTGCATGTCAAAGACCACCTTGCCTATGTAGTCATCTCTAGGGACCATCTCTTTGTCTCTCGCATACACTTCAACAACTGAAGACTGTATCTTCTCTTTTGAGAATGCAAAAACCTGTTTCCATTCAGGGTTTGCCTTCTTCTCGAAGTGTTTAGTTTTTCCCTTGTAATTTCCGACCTTCACTTCTACATAGGGGTCACAACTTGCCGTAATAGGATTTGGGGGAAGATCTTTGGCTTTCACAACTCGGACATACAGATAGAACATCTGTTCGACGAGATCATAAGTGCTTGTAGCCCTTTCACTGGTAATCCACCCACCTCCACCACGTTGCCCTCCATGCGGCCAGCGTTCCCCAAGCTCAGGTTTTGTGTCTTTCAACTTGTAGTCTTCTTGGCCGTTAGGAACAGCTTGTGGAGTCATGGCCTTGCAGAAGAACACCAATTGCTGGAAAGTCTTACTTTTCAAGTCTCCCCGTCTGCAAAATGCACTGTTTTTTGTACTTCTTTCACTTATACGATCTTCGATTCTTTGAGTAGTTCAAGTTCTTCCAATTTCTGAAAAATTAGCACCTGCATGGAGTATGTTACTGCTGGAGCAAGCACTTAATTGAAGTATATTTCACAACTTTTATATTTTAGTACCAGATATAGGAACATCAATCTAATGAAAATTAGAGAATGATATGCCACATAAGATGGAGGAAGAAATACATACTCGCTCATTTTTCATAGCAAAGTTCAGATTTTTCTTACCTTCAACATGCAAGAAAGTCATCTTTAAAATGATCTTCACTCCTTTGTTGAGTATCTCTATTTCAAACAAGAATTTTTCATTTTCCCGAGATATCTTCAATGAGAAACTTATCTTTCCTTTCCTGGTCAATGAGCTAGGTGGTTATTTCAAGACACTTTAGGAGGTAGGAAGGACCCTCTTGGTTTCCAGCAGCAGCTTCTTAATCCTTCTCTACTATTGAGCTTTACATTCGTGGGCATCTAGCACCTTCACTTCCAGCTTCATAATCCCTGTTCAGTTCCTTTAGTAATAGAATACTGAATTTATTAAAGAAGGTTATGAGGATACATTGATCAAGGTTTATTCAGGAAACTCTGTTTATGTACTTTCTATGTCAGCTGGTGGAAGAATAATAGCGAATGCATTTGCTTGGTTTAAACGCATGAAATTAGGTTGGGACACTTATTATTTAGTAGGAAATGTATTTTAAAGAAAACTAAAACGGTCAGTTGTTAAAATTCCATATCTTTGTAAACAGATAATTGATGCCCCACTTGACAGGACAAAGATGAGCTTTTTAGATTTCAATTCTGGTAGACTTATATACATATATTCTGTGACAACTTTCCTAGATTCTTCTGTGCTTTCTTTCATAACTTTCTGCACCACCAGAACTGCATAGATTACTATCACATTGCCCTTCCACTGTTTTCCTAGTCTACAAACCTTCTAGGATTGAGGCATGGCTATTCTGGTAATTACAATCTAACTGCAGAGTAGGCTGAAGCCGTGTGGACAATTTTATTCTTTCTGCAGCACAGCTAATGGGAAGAAAAGCAAGTGAAGTGATAATAAAGATGCAAAGAGCTAAAGCTGTATGTGGAGCTTAAAGAAAAGTAAAAGCAAAGCAGAAAGCTTAAGGGTAAGTGACCTTGCAATTAAAGATGCTTTAGAACATTATTCTCTCTTCTTTATTCCTTGGCCTTTTCAAAATTTTCCTACTATACTTTAAAAAGTTTGCTAATGGAGGTCAAAAGTTCAAAACTTTGATCTTTTGCTGTTTCTTTTTACCCCTTTCCATGGTTACCTGTAAGAAGAGGGAGGAGGAATTGGATGCTTATAGTATGGTAATTTTTCTTGACAGAGTAACATGAGCAAAGAACCTGTGCAGAATAAGTGCTTTTTTTAGTATTGCAATTTCTCCCCTAGTTAATTTCACACCCAGCACTGGAATAGTGGGTAATTTGGTTTAGCTAATATTTATAAGCAGACAATATTTATTTCTCAAGTAAGGTATCTTTTGCTAGGGAATACCATAAAATGGACATAAACAACTAAATAAAACAGGATGAATCACTTGTTGCCATCATGCATGTATAATTTGAACCAATCATTTGATTCTCATTAAATCTGATTTTCAGGATGAAACAGTTGGTTCAGAAAATACAGTTGCTAAATTATTGTCTTGGTGTATGCTTTTTTTGTAAAGTGTAAATATCATTAAATTTGATTATCAATTAAATTTATTCATTTATCCAATCACTCAACCCAGAGACAAGAGAGAAACTATGTCATTGTCCACCACCATTTTCCGCATCTTTTTTCTTTTATTAGTGCTTGCTCCCACTACTCCTTCCGAACTCGGCAATCCAAAAGACAAAAAAGTCCTCCTAAAAAATGACTGAAACAACCCTTATATCCTGGCCTCATGGGATCCAAACTTTCACCGCTGCGAGTGGTGCTGCGTCAGATGCGATTCCACCACCGACCGAATCTACACTCTTCAACATTTTCTCCGGTGAACTTTCCGCTCAAATCCCACCTTCCGCTGTGACCTCCCATACCTCGAAGTACTCGTTCTCCGCAAGCTCTCCAACCTCTTCGCCTCATGGGACCCGCACACTGACTGCTGCAATTGTCCGATCTGACCGAGTATCCATACCAGACACTGACTGTTTTAGTAATTTCTTGGTAAGGAAAGTGGTATGTCTAGGCTGAGGTAGCCATACCAGACAGTCAACTCTTCTACTTCTAAAACAGTAGACTGGGTGACCAAAAATTTCTTAAAATATTATTATAGGATCATTTATATATGAATTTATATCACAATAATTACTAGCATACTTAATTAAGGCATAGCAGAAATAGATAAATCCGCACATATTGGTTGAATCATGAGACTGTTAGATTTTTTTCTCTATAGGCTCTATTTACTGGCAGGTCTCGAGCAAAATATACCAAGTAAGAGAAGAAACGGAAAGTAGCATATTTATTATCAAACTTTTAAGAGTCTTTCAATTAAAAATTTATTAAGACGCTCATCTTACACTAACTATTTATATCTAACACAAAGAAAATGGACTCTTATCAACTTGTCTACTTGAATTGACCAAACCTTAAATTCACTTTTATCAAAATTAAAATTATACATATAAAATTTCTAAGATTTAACTTTTAAGTGGTTACAATTTTTAAAAATTTTGATCCTGAAATATACCTCAAACAATCTAGCCTAACTAAATTATTAATATCGAATCACAATAATCATTGTGCTATTAAAAGACACAAAATCAATATATAGTTACAAATGCCAACAATCTAATTTACAAGGGATCTAGATATAGTAGTGTAGCAAGAAAATAATATCCAACTATAATTAATATATACTATTTTCATAGTCGGTCATCTGGTGATTATATTAAAAACTGGATGCTTCCAAGAAGCACTAGAAATCACATATATAGGCTTAATTTAAGCTTATATGTCTTAACCATTATCTCGTAATATCCACTCAGTGTCGTTTGGAGACATACATCAAAATTGTAAGATTTCAATGCAATGATATGTCATATAACCATATGTGTTCAAACAGTATTTATCATATCATAAGAAAAATAATAATTATTATTATTACCATAACACACTATCTAACAATGATATATTAAGATGTATTGGGTCACAAAATAGCATACATACTATGCTAACTAGTTTGAGCAAAACAAAACAAACTTCTACTAATCAAAAATATCAAAGGACTCCACAATACTAATGTTATTTACATAACTTTTGAAAACCCCAATCCTAAATCCTTTTTGGTTAAAAAATCTATCAACATTTTACTGTCTCAATATGTTCAAATACAATATCTCATTTTTTTCACAAAATCCCTAGTCATCAACTCTCGATATACGAAAAATCTTATTGTTATTTAAGAAAAACACAATAAAACTATCACTACAATAGATCTTAAATAGTTTAAAAATCGAGACAACCACACAAAGATAAGTTATCATGTTCTTCAACCACATATCATACTTCGATGCTTTATAATAAACAATAAACTCAACTTGTATAGTGAAAGAAGCTTTTGTTTGGAATATTTTCAAGATACAGCTCTCTAATTAATATGAAAATATATCTTGAAGTGGATCTAAGATCATTTTTACAACTAGCAAAATCAGAATCGGAATAACTAATTAATTTAAGGTAATCAACATTTTTATGCATTAGCATAAAAACTTTAGTTCTTTGTAAACATTTCATAACTTAATATTTTGATATTGGGTTTGACTATGTCAAGAACTTTACCGCAAAAGCAATGTCAGGCCTAGTGTAAACTTAACCATACAAGCTTTCGATTATACTAACATAAGACACATTTCTCATGAGCTTTCTCTGAGACATATTAATGAGACACTAATCTAAATTGAAGTTGTCACTCTTAACAACAAGTATATCTCTAGTTTTATATTTATGCACATTGAATTTATTCAACACTCCCTCAATATATGCTTATTGAGAAAGACCTAACAAATATGAGACCTATTCTGGTGTATCTCAAAACCAAGAACAAAAATGTTTCTTCAAGATCTTTCATGTCAATAGTCTTAGACAACACCAATTTTATCTCACGAAATAAGTAAGTGTCTACTATTGACAAGCAAAGGACTAATATTTGATTGGAGTAGTTAAAGTAAAGGTTACATTTTGAAACTTAGATTGTTTGCATAACTATTATTTATAGACAAATTGGCCTGAAAGCAAAGAAAACTCGTCGAAGATAATCCCCAGCCCATGGGACTAGAAAAGCATTTTGTTTTTCCCTTTCGTTGGCCCTTGTCGGATTCCTACCCATAGCTTTCACTTCTGGTGGTTCACCACCACCTCTGCCAGCATGAATTAATTGGTGCTAGATTTTATATAGTGGGACGTGCCCAATGAAATTGTGCCACATTTCAAGGTAATCAGGTATTAACTACTTCTGTCATCTACCACGTGTCATGCAAAAATTGACTTGGGCCAATATGGTAGATCATCACTGTAACTAGAACAATTTCTTGAATATAAAAATAAAGAAGCAAAACCCACCTAGTCTGTGTCATAATCGAACTCCTGAAATCTTGTCTGATGAAAGAGATATTCAATTTACATCGAAGAGTAAGGATTTGAACTTGAGGTAGAGACGGTGAATGACACCTTATAATATAGAGGATGAATATTTATACTCAACGGGAAATAAGGGGTGAATATTTATACTTAATGAAACCAAAACAAAACCATGATCAAGTTTTTTTTTTGTTTGGGATAATACTGCGAGTAATTTATGTTTTACGATAAAGAGATAATAATATATTAATTTGAAGGAAACATCAATTTTCGTTGAAGATATTTTTTAACTTACACTGCAAGCTCTTAATAAGAGAACCTACTTAAAATTTATTTTTATTTATATTTTTATTAGGTAGTGTCACACACAAGTTTTATTATTTTAGCTCAAACTCAATTTGAGTAATGAATCAAACTATTTGCAAAATCTCTTTACTGTTTATGTTTTTGTTTCGAGAGTCAAACCTAATACGATGTTAGGAAGGCAAATCCTACAGTATAATTTTTCCAATCTAAACAATGCAAATTTTATGTGAAGAAGATTTGGCTTAGTATGTTCTATTTGATAAGGGTAGGAGAAGAAGCCGACTCGGTATTCTTATTAAAAATAAAGAAATCAGAACCAAGTCAAGATGATACGGATCAACTTCTCTTCTTACGCCAAAGATCTTACAATTTTTAAAATTGGAGTTACATCTATTTTTTCATTTCAATTCAAGAGTTTTTCATATTTTGATTTTAAGTCAATAACTAATAGTATATTTGTAAAGATATACACAAACATGTCCGAACATTATTTATAACTATAAAAAAAAATTATTCATTTAGATCACATGTATGGATAAACAAAATCTAGTCATCTACTGAAGAGATGCAAATCCCACTTGTAAATATTGTTGTATTATGTAGGTGGGTGCATGTATCATAATTCATAAATCAGATCTATATATAATGTGTAAGAAGGAACACTTGATTTAATAAAACGGCGGTCTTAGCTTTAGACAACCATATCCATATTGCGTGCCGCAACTCCCGCAATAATCAAAACGCCATAGCCCACAATATTTAGTGTTAGCTAATTAAGACAAACTCCCAGTTTTTGACTGATGAAATCCATCTATTTTTGGCCGCTAATATGGGTGGGGTTTAATTATCAATTTGAATTTTTTAATAATCCGGCACTTCTTGAATTTCTTTTTCATTAGACTAATCTATTGTTGTTGGTGAGTGGCAATTTCAATTTACCTAAATTGAGATTACTATTGTTCTAAATTAAAATCTTATTTTCTTTCTTTAAATATTTTGTTAATCAAATTAACAACAATTTTAAATGTTTCTCACAATTTAAACACCAATTTTAAGATCCAAATTTGGATCTGACTTCCTCCATAGTTTTTCTCTTTCTCTCATAGTAAATGTCATGAGTGAATTATATTTTTCATCTTTATAATCTGTACTAAATTTCAATTTAATCTTATAATATAAAAAATAAAAATTAAGAATTCATTGATTTAAAATATTTTTATCTCGTATTTCGTTTAAATTAACTTCACAGAATTATCGTCATCTTTAGTAATTTTAATTATTCATATTTAAAAAACCAGTTTGCGTGCTCTCCCTTCTATCCTATCCTTTCCTTTCCTTTCCTATAAGTATCAATTCCTGATTTCAAATTCATTCAAAAGGAAACCAGCACAAACCTCAAACCAGAGATAGAAATAGAGAGAGAGAAACTATGTCATTGTCCACCACCATTTTCTGCTTCCTTTTCCTTACATTATTGCTCGCTCCCGCTACTCCTTCCCAACTCTGCAATTCAAAAGACAAAAAAGTCCTCCTCAAAATCAAAAAGGACTTAAACAACCCTTACCTTCTCGCCTCATGGGATCCTACACACTGACTGCTGCAATTGGTACTGCGTCACATGCGATTCCACCACCAACCGAATCAACTCTCTCACCATTTTCTCCGGTGAACTTTCCGCTCAAATCCCACCTTCCGTCGGTGATCTCCCATTCCTCGAAACGCTCGTTCTCCGCAAGCTCTCCAACCTTACAGGCCCAATCCAGCCCGCTATCGCCAAACTCACCAACCTCAAATTTCTCCGTCTTAGCTGGACCAACATATCCGGCCCAATACCCGACTTCTTGGCCCAATTAAAAAGCCTCACATTCCTCGACCTTGCCTTCAACGACCTTTCTGGCTCAATTCCTTCTTCGCTTTCCCAATTGCCCAACCTGGACGCACTTCACTTGGACCGGAACAAGCTCACCGGCCAAATTCCAGATTCCTTCGGAAACTTCAACAAAGTTCCAGATCTCTATCTCTCTCACAACCAACTTTCTGGGAAAATTCCCATCTCTTTCGGAAACTTAAACCTCAGCGTCATAGACTTGTCGCGGAACAAGCTTGAAGGTGACGCCTCCATGCTCTTCGGGTCAAACAAAACGACACAGATAATTGAAGTTTCGAGGAATCTGCTGGAGTTTGAATTATCGGCGGTGAAGTTCCCGGAGAGCTTGACGTCATTGGATCTTTCGCACAACAAGATCTATGGAAGGATTCCACAGGGGCTGACCGCACTGGATTTGCAGTACCTGAATGTGAGCTATAATAGGCTCTGCGGTCAGATTCCGGTGGGTGGGAAATTGCAGAGCTTTGAAAAATACCAATATTTTCATAATAAGTGTTTGTGCGGTTCTCCGCTTCCGAGCTGCAAGCCGGCAAGCCAAATTTGAATTTTGCTTTCATTAAATACCAATAAACGACTACTGTTTACTAAACTCTCTTTTAGCATGTGCAAATATAGATTTTTTATAGTAAAATACCAACAAGTCAATGAATTATTAGCTTCACAAATAATAAATTATTAATTACATGATATTAATGTTTACTAAATATTAATTGCAAAGTGTAAATTTGTCCGGACTTATATATCGAAAATAACTGCACATGACTCATAAGATCCAACATGTAAGATTAAGAGAAATGAAAATCCCAATGCCCAGAGTCTATCTGAAGTTGTTTAAGTGAGTCATTTGTAGAGGAGATAAATTGTGAAATATAATTTTAAAGTATAAAATAGAAAAAATGAGGATGCGTGAACAGAGAAAATGAGAATGCGTTATAATAATAGACTGCTTGCTCCAAATTCTAATTTCCAAAGAACAGAACTGCAAACTGTTTGAAAAGATAATTCAGCAAAGATTAAGAGTTGTTTTTATGATTAGAAAGTCATTTACATGGTTCCCTAGTAAGTGAAGTCTCTTGATAATGAATGGTACATAGATAATTCACAACAGTCAACAGCCATCACCATCCTTCCCTGCCTTTTTTAATTAGTATTATTATTATGGCTCGCTTTGGGGCTCTGTAATCAGATATAAACTATCCATTTCAGAAAGTCAAATGAACACAAAAACAAAAGGCAACAGTATGAGTAAATGAGGTCCCTGCTGCAACGAATGTGCTGCAAATGTCACAATGGAGCTTCCTTCCATGATAACCTATCAAGCCCATCAACAATTGCCCTGCGGAATGCACCATTGTGAAGAAGGAAGGATGATACATGTCCACCAGTAACCCATCTTACTTCAGAACCTGGCCAAGCTTTCTGAAGTTCCAGCACTGAGTGCTTTGGGATGTATCCATCATCCTGCATACAGGTTTAGCACTTGAAGAAGGCAGTAAAGCTATATTTTCCAAGTTGAATACTTCAAAATTGTACAGATCGAAGGTTATATAATGCTACCACAACTATATATATCACTCAGTCTAGTGGTTTTCCATACAGCTTTCTAGTTTTTAAGAGACATTCACAAGAAACTTCAGCTCAAAGAATTGTACCACATGAGAATTTTTCTTTCTCAACATCTTATACCAGATAACAAACAAAGAAAAAGCTACACATACATAGATTGACAGGAATCAGGTTGTCAGTGAACAGAAGAAGCATATGCCTTACTTTTTACCTTTATACCTTTAAATCTTCCTTACACACTATAGTAAAATTTCTACAAAGTCTAAAATATTATTTTGTACAGAACGATTAATCTAACACGTGATTGACCCAACGGTAGGAGCTGAATATCAAAAACACAAGAATTCAGGAATTCAGAAGATTTGACAATTAAAGCCATTTAATGTGAATCCCAAACAATTTTCAATTTTTCTCAGTGGCAACTGGCAATGACAGCCACGAGGAGATACCCAAGGGGAAACCACGTAGTTTGGAAGTCCTAGATTTAAATCCCAATGAGTGGGGGAATGTGCAATCCTTATTGTATGGTCCAAAGCAAACTGGGTTGACAATGAACCCAAAAAGAATACAATGAAAAAGGAAAAGAAGAAGAAAGCCATGATCAGGGCAGGAAAAAAGAAGAGCAGGGGGGGGAGTTTCCAAAATGTCTTATTTCTAATTGGTAGTATCTCCTTGATTTCTTTGATTAAACTGATGATATAGGTTTGAAAGCAGATGATCAAAAGGAGTGGTACAACCATGAGAATGGAATAACTGTATAATCAGATGAAAATCAAATGACAAGTTCTCCCCATCTGTATTACATCGGCATTACATGGTTATAATTAGATCAGGAAAGACTTACAGTTGCAGCAACAAAGATGACAGCATTGGGATTTTTTGGAATTGGAAAGCGTGTGACATCTGTGAGAGACAATACATTTCGCATCCGTTCTCTCACCTCCTCGAGAGTCATTGCAGCCTTCTGTACTGCAAGATCCTCTCTCAGTGCCTCCCACGCAGTCGCGTGCTTTAATATTCCCTCACAGAATGCCACAACAGCGGAATGTGGTGAGAGAAAAGGGAGGGTTGCAACTGGTGAAGGGTGAAGTGATCCAACCATTGCAGCATGTACTCCTCCTAGATTTCATAAAGCTATTAAATTTTTTAAGAAAAAGAAAAAAGCAACAAGCAAATACAAGTTTAAATCAAATGAATGTTATGTTCAACTCCTACATTGAACACTTATTTTTTCTTTGAGCTCTGAACTGCGACTTAAAGCAAGCAATAACACTGGTTGGGTACTCATGAGCCATATGTTAACCAGGAAATATATCAAATTTTAAAGCCAAGCAGGAGCAAATATGCTAGTACTTTAAGCTTTGCCAGGGTTCAGATGAGTCTTACCCATGCTAAGCCCACAAACACCCATCTTTCCAAACCCTGCTTCAGAGTCTAACCAGTGTAAGAGACTGCGCGCCTCTTCAATGGTTGCTCTCCCTAATAAAAGCAAGTCACTAACACACAACAGTTTTGCACCACGCTGCAACATTGGTCGTCTTTGTCCATAGAACGGACTGCATTTGCATATTATCATCAATCACGAGATCATATTACATGAATACTTAAATTAGCTCTTCAATTAATTTTCATAATAAGTTGACCATTTAGAAATGACCCTGACCTCTCAAGCACCATTGTTGCAATGTTTTCCTTCAATAATGGTCCACCAAGACGCAATCTCCTTTCAAATGTATGGTCACCAGTTCCTGCAAGAAAGAGCTTAGAACCTTTAACTACAAAACAGAGGTGATAAATGCCATTCTCACAGATGTAGAGAAGTCTTATGTTTCGGGATTGGGGGTAAGACAATCATAGATGTTAATGTTTTCAATAATATCAACTTCATCAAATTCTCGGTGAAAAAGTTTATGCAATGCTTCTGTAATTTTGTCACTTTTGAGGCAAATAAACCAAATATGTATAAAGCAGTATGTAAATCAACTGACATATACAATAGGATAAAGATTATCCTTATCTTGAAACTCAGAAGAGTGATTTTAAGGGAAAGAGACAGACTTGGCCAAACATACAAACCAATTAACGGCCAAACTCATTGAATAGAAGCCAGTATGCTATGAAGTTGATATTCGAATCATATTCATTTGCAGCAACACACATATAAAAGCTTTTGATTTTGAATCTCATATTGAAATTCATAAAGATATTAGGCCCAACGTCAAACTCTTCAAGTTGCACATAACCTATCAGTCACTTTCACTGATATATCTTTACAGAAAACAAACTCCAGATAATTGATTAAAGCCGAGATTGGAATGAAAGGAAAAATATTCTGATTTTGAACCCAAATTTTGAAATCCATAAAGATTATAGACTAAACACTCTTCAAATTGAACATAACCTATTAGCCACTTTCACCAAGACACCTTTACACAGAACACAAGTTCATATAATTCAGAGCTGGAATGAAAGGAAAAAGGAGGAGTTAAAACAAAAGATAAAAAAATAGGCCAAGAGTAGACAGGAAGGATTGAAACTGGGAGTGGCCATCATTTCATCTCTATCCTTAAAAATCCTCCCCACCCAAAAGTGAGAGAAAATGCAAAGGAATGGGCCAAAAACAGTGCTGTTAATCAAATGGTTAAGAAGAAACAAGTTTTTGCTTTCTTTTACATTATGAAATAAGGGAAGGTGATATCATTATTCAATTTTTCCACTTTCCCTCTTTTTTCTACCCTTACAACAATTGATAAAAATGTAGACTTCACCATCCCCGGTTCACTTATCAATAACAGCTACCATCATAGCCTATAATTCTCAATTTGCATAATGCAATTAATCTAATTCAATGGATGCTTGTCCGAGGCCAAAAAAAATATCCACCGGATGAATTGTCCAACCAATCCAAATACAAACATAAGAATATGAGACTTAAGAACATTACTTTCAAATTAAAAATATACAGAGAAACAAGAAAAACAAAAAGAAACTTTTTTTACAACTAGAATTGTTCAACCAATATGGATTATAGATTAGGAATAGCACCACATCTGAAATCCCTATCAAAGTTCAATCTCCTACCATAGTGATCACTTTTATGAACAACGAAATATACCAATTCTAAATCCCTGGGAAGGCACAAATATGCCATGTTACCTGCAAGATGAACCACGCAGGCCATCTTCTGTGGTGGTATATATTTTGGAGCCAGAAATGCAACTCTTGCATTATGGCTCTCAGGAGGCAATGCACTTAAGATCTGTTCATCACAGGGGGTCCTAAATACCCCTTCTCTTAAACAAGCCGTCCTCGTCTCCCAAACTGTTCTCCAAATGGGTTGGATCAAACTGGGCGGCCAATTCTGGCCTGCCGCTTCTGGGAACAATTGATTAATCATTCTTTCTAGCATTACAAGCTTCGCGCCCCCCCATCCTCTGGAAAAGAATGGTGGGCTTAACCTTGTTCGGTGCATGAATGCACCATAAACGTGGTCCAGTACATAGTGAAGCATTCCAAGATTAACTGTGACCATTTTAGACAATACCCAGAACCACTTCAAACAAATTAGAAATCCCAATTGGATTGATGTATCGAGTTTGATGAAACCCAGAAGAGATAATATACAGTTGAACCAATAAATGAGAACTCTATGAAAACGGATAAAAGAGAAAAGCTTCAACCAAAAAAGTTATTATTTTTTACACAACTCAGATCTGGGCAAACAAATCTTTCATAAAATTGGGACCAACCATTCTAAAATTTCCTAAAAAGATAAAACGAAATCACTAACTGGAAGAGGGATTGGAATCTGTAAACAACGAAGAAAGCAGGAGCATTTATGAATCAATATCCCTTAGCATCGAATAAAACGAGCGTGAATTATGAAATAAATAAATGGGTCATACAAAGAAGAAAAGATTAGACAAAGGCACTTGTGAGAAAATCGAGGGAGATTCAAATTATGAAGGAATGAGAGAGATAAAGAGGAGAAAGGGGGAAGGAAGCAGCCAAGCAGGGATTTCTATAAACCCAATCCAACACAAAACTGCGGGCTGGGGCGGGGGTGGAGAATAAACTGCTAATGACACGGTGGACTTATGTCTCACGTTAGCTGTTCCACCTCACACACGACATGTGTACGTGTCTTTTAATGAGTAGTCACAGAAGAGAAAGAGACCAGAAAATAGTTTTGTTTGTTTGTTTTGGTGTTTCTAATGATTCCAGAGTCCTTAAAATAAGCAGATGGATAAGATTCAAATAATAAAACTTTTCATTTCTTTTTTCATGGGTCCTTTCCCAGCTACCCATGAATTTCCTACAATATTTTTAAGGTATAGTTTCTAGTTTAAATCTCATTACTTCTTTATTATTATTATACCAACAAAAAAAAGTTTGAGTAATAATGAATATAATTGTTTGTTGAATGGGTAAAATATATTTTTTTTTTACCAATTTTTCTTACGGGGGTCATAAGACTAGTTATTAAAATATAATTAATATGCTTTTTAATTGTTTTTAGAGGAAATTTTGTATTTTAAAATAAATAAATTATTAATTATGAATAGGAGAGACCCATGGTCTCTTATCATAAATTATACAGTGTTTAAGCATATATCGAATAATTTTTTAAAAAAGTATAAAATTGTCATTTAGGTATTTTAGTCTTATTTAAAAGAGAAAAGATGAGTTAGTATACGAGTAAAAGTGAATAGTTATTAAGAAATAATAGATGAAGGAGTTGTAGTTAGTATGTGAATGGATGAGATAATAAATAGTTATTGGGAGAGAAAAATAATTTTTTATTATTTTTAGTTAATTTAATATAGTTTAAAATTAATTAATTTATATTATTTTAAAGTATGGGACCATAAGGTATTTGACTCTTTTAGAATAGTATAGATATAAAGTAAAAGTTTTATCAATTTAAAATTACTAAAAAATTATTTTAAATTTTGAAATCTTAATAACTACCTACTTTCTTTCGTACCTACGTATTACAACTCATTATCTTTTTATCAGTTGTACAAGTAATTTTTTTAAAATAAATTAAAATTAAAATAATACTTTAACCTCTTTGATGCTTTCCTCTAACTTTTATACAACAATTACTAAAAATAATTTAAACTTTCTTTTAAAGAACAAAAATTAAAAAAAGAGCCCTGAATTATGTGCTTCCACAAGCACATGTGAATATGATAGTTATAATAAATATTATAGATATGAAAACTTATATATATTTTTTATTGATTTATCACGATTTTAGTGATTTGTAATTAATAAATTATATTTTTTAAATGTTTTAAATTTTAATTATTATAACAAGTATTCTGACACTGGATAAAAAAAACTCAATTTTATTACTAAGTGTTCTAGAAACATAAAAAAGAGTTTATTATTCATCATGTTTGGAATCCTATATATAAATGCTTATCCAACATTTTCTAAAAAAATCCTGAAGGATCATCCCATTATACCTTTTTTTTTTTAAATAATAAATTATAATTATTATTTCCTACAATAAGAATAGTTTTTTTGTTATAAATATATATTATTGTATTAGTACAAGCAAGTACCTGTTATTTCTTTTCATTATAAATCCAAACCTCCATCACAATTTTTTAGTGTAAAGTCAGTTTGTCAACTCTTCTAGCTATCTTAAAAACAACTACATACAAAATAACTCATGTTATTAAATTATTACATTTAACTCATGAATATGTCAAAATGAATTTTACATGAAAGTCTTAGTTTGAGTGAATTATATTCCATATTCTGTTCTTGTTTCTTAATTTTCATTATTATTATTTTTATCTTCTCCAACCATATATAGGCTAACAATTGTGTTTAACACAATCAAAAATAAATTATTGAAAAGTTTATACATGTAATCAGGAAATATTGAAGTATTATACTTTGCAATTGAAGCTTGTAA
This sequence comes from Quillaja saponaria, assembly GCA_029379385.1. Lineage (NCBI taxonomy): Eukaryota > Viridiplantae > Streptophyta > Magnoliopsida > Fabales > Quillajaceae > Quillaja > Quillaja saponaria. Next base: position 29,025,773 of record CM055607.1, on the reverse strand, counting down.
TATAGTATGTAAATTGTGAAACAAACACTTCAAATTTAAATGTGCCTTAAGAGAGGAACAAGGCCAGTATGCATGCCATAATGTCTTTTTTGTATTGGGTTGCATTACTCCATGCTTTCAGATTGATGGAAATGAATTAAGCCTAGGCACAGGAACACAAATCAAAGGATGAGCCCTTGGAAGAGTTAGCCCTGGTCCCTCTTCCATGTCCACTGTACCATTGCCTCCAACAACCTTCCAATCAAAGCACTGAACTAATGCAGCAAGATTGGCCTGCACAACATGTAATGCAAGTGAGATTCCAGGACACCCTCTTCTTCCACTCCCAAATGGCAGAAGATGAAAATGCTGTCCCCTAACATCCAACTGGCTCTTCCCACTTCCTTCTTTGCTTATAAATCTTTCTGGCCTGAACTCAAGTGGGTTTTCCCACTGATTTGAGTCCCTGCCAATAGCCCACACATTAACAAACAATCTAGTCTTTGCTGGAATCTCATAGCCACCAATTCTACAACTTTCAGTTGATTCTCTTACAATCATAGGACCTGTTGGGTGAAGCCTCAGTGTCTCCTTTACTATTGCTTGAAGGTAAGGAAGGTTAACAACATCTGATTCTTCTACTTGTCTGCTCTGTCCAATTACAGAATCTATTTCTTGCCTTGCTTTTTCCATTATATTTGGATGATTGATTAATTCTGCCATTGCCCATTCAGTCGTGATGGCAGACGTGTCAGTTCCAGCTGTAAATATATCCTGCAATTTGGAAATTGTATATCAGTTTGGTTGGCAATCAGTTCCATCAAACTAGTGGCTGCAGCTAATCAACAGCTTGGTTAGACTTAGTCCCTTATTTGCAAACCGGATTACAAAATTTTGGTAAATACATATATTTGTCTCAAATCTAACCAAGGACAGAATGTTATAGAATTAAGATTATTCACATACCATTATGAAGGCCTTTATGTTCTCCATTGTCAATCTCATCTCAGAGTTCTCATCTTCATATATATCAAGTAAAATATCAAGAAGATCTCTAATTTCACCAACTTCACCCAATTCCTTCCTTTCATTCCTTTCCTTTTCATGCTCCTTGATTATCCTGTCCATCATGAAATCAAATCGTTCACGAACTTCCTTAACCCTTTTACCGAATCCTTGCAAATCTAAATTCTTACAAAACCAAATGAAATCTGATAAATTAAACTTTCCAGTAATCTCAGCTACTTCTTTCACCAATTTCCTCACTTCACCTCCTTCATTTTCATCTTCACAACACCTTTGACTCATTATCATCCTTGATATCACATTATTTGATAATGTCATGAGTTGTTCTCCAACATCAACTGCCTCGCCGGCCTTTGCTTTCTTCAAGAAAATTCTCAAACACCTGCCGGTCTCTTCTTGCCTAATTGGACGTAGTTGATCAAGTGTTCTGCCTCCAAGAAGTTCAGACATACATATTCTCTTCATGAACTTCCAATAGGGTCCATAAGGTGCAAATGAAAAGTCTGCTGAGCCATATGTTAAGTAATCAACGGCAGCAATCTGAGGCCGGTCAGAGAAAGAACTTTCATGAGATTGAAGGCATTCTTTTGCAATTTCTGGGGAAGAAACAACAATACAAGGGACAGAGCCAAGGAAAAGATGAATTATGGGTCCATAACGATTTGAAAGCTTGTGAAGAGCTTGATGAGGTATTGAAGCTAGAAGATGAAGATGTCCAATGATAGGCAGGGCTAGTGGGCTTGGTGGACGATGAACCTTGGTCTTGTTTCTGGAGAATAAGGCTTTAACCAAGATGGTGGAGACTACCCAGATGAGGAAAAGTAAGAAGTAATCTTTCAAATCAAACATGGTTGAATCTTTCTTTGTGTAAAAATGCTGGATACAGAGAGCTTATTACATAAAGGAACTGAAAACCTTCAGAAGGAACCTATTTATTTATATTTAATTATTTATGTACGTGAGACTTGGTCAGATCGATAGTGATATAGTAAAATAATACTAGTATGGTTCTTTGTCTTAATGATGTTTTTGTCCTTTTTCTTTGTATGCTGCTGATCAGCAGAGCCTGCAAGATGTGATTTGTATTTTTGTTCCATTCTGATGTCAATTTCCAAAACTAAGTAATACAAGAAGCATTTTGGCAGCGGCAGAGTATATGTAATATGAATATGAATATGAAAATCATTAGTTTTCATTGTTAATAGAGGTTCATTAGCATCATAGTTTTATCATTTCTCATCCTAATATAAGATATGTGGAGTGACAATGAGGTTATTTAATTTGTGAACAACTCTTAACTTACTCGTTAAGGGTTCATCTATTTTCAAACAATTGAGCAAAATAATACAGATGAAAGCGAGAAATGTTGAATTCTTTAAATTTTAAATTTTAATGTCAATTTTTGTAAATCTTAAAAAGTAAGGGTTGCAGAATGGGCATGTTCGGACTAATCATGCATTAACACAGCCCATTCCCGGAGCCCTTAATGGCCCAATATAATAGAGCTAATCCACTACCATCAATTCAGAACTTTTCTTTTTCTTCTGAAAATCTCAAGCCTCTGTCTAGGCTTGGGCGTGACACATTCTCATTTTCCACTTAGGACAGACTAGTTACTGATCTGGTCTGGTACGCAACTTCTGCTACTACACCGTCCATCTCCTGCTTCACAATCGTAACAACTACCCTGGGATTGCATGTGTTACGTGCCCAAATTCAAAACACAGCGTTTTGATCTACAGCTCAGTCAGTTAGGCAGTTTTGCCAGATCAGAAGGAGCTGTTAGAAGAATCTGTTAGATTGTTAGGATAGCTACAGTATAAAAGAGGGTTTTGTAGTCTGATTTCCTTGTCTAAATTGATGAATGAGAATCTCTTTTTCAGTAGCTTTCTCTCTTAGTAGTTTGTTTCCTTAGAAAATTCCTAGTCTAAATTTAGGAACTTAACAGCATGTTATGACAGGTAAGCCATGGGGTTCTGTTGGGTGATTTTGTTAGTAATCAACACCATTGTTATGGCCTAAAAAATACCGTTTTGTTGTTTTGTGCGTCTTACTATATAGTTTTTAGATGCAAATTCAGAAATTTACCAAACATTACAATAAGCATGATTCATAAATACATGATCTTTCTTCTTCTCATCATAAAAGGGCAGAATCCTACTAGTAGTATATACCAACCCCACAAAAGTGACACACAACACCCTGAACTTGTAATACAAAACAAACACAACCTTGTCACAATTTGGTTTCTTTGATCAGTATGATAAGGATGGAAATGGATTGAGTCTTGTCACTGGGACACAAATCAAGGGCTTATCTTTTGCAAGAGTAAGTTGACTACCTTCTTCCAAGCTAACTCTCCCGTCCATCTCCAACCTTCCATTCAAAGCACTGAATCAATGCTGCAACAGTTGTCTGAACAATGTTCAGTGCTAGTGAGGCTCCAGGGCATCCTCTTCTTCCACTCCCAAATGGCAATAGATGATAATTTTGTCCCCTTACATCCAATTGACTTGTTGCCACACCAGTACCCTTCTGGCTGAGAAACCTTTCTGGGTTAAATTCAAGCGGGTTATCCCAGTACTTTGGATCTCTCCCAAGAGCCCACACGTTAACAAACACCTTAGTGTTCGCTGGAATGTCATAACCAACAATGTTACAGCTTTCACTTGATTGTCTCGCAACAATTGAAGCTGGAGTGTGAAGCCTTAGTGTTTCCTTCACTACAGCTTGAATATAAGGAAGGTTAGCAATATCTGATTCCAGTACCACTCTGTCCTTTCCAACTACAGAATCAATTTCTTTCCTTGCTTTCTCCATGATAGTTGGGTGGTTGATTAGTTCTGCTAGCACCCATTCTGCTGTGATTGCAGATGTATCCGTCCCACCTGATAACAGGTCCTGTAAACTTCAAAAAATTAGAAATATGTTTCTAAAACAATAATGAAATTTGGATCTAGAAACATACTACTTAAAAGATAATGGAACTAATAGAATATATAAAAGACTTGTTAGTCGTTACCATAAAGAAGGCTTTTATGTTGATTCTGGTCAGTTTGATCTCTGAGCTTTCATCTTCTAATATATTAAGTAGAACATCAAGTATGTCCTTTGGTGCACCACCTGCTGTTTTTTTCTTCCTTGCCTCTAGGTGCTCATCTATTGTCCTCTCCAGTATGGCATCAAACCCATCACGGACTTCCTTTAGCCCCTTATTGAGTCCTTGGACATCTAACTTTTTAAATAACCAATGATAATCAGACAAGTTAAACCTCGCACTCAGCTTGGAGGATTCTTTCACCAACTTCCTTATATTGTGTGCCTCTTCATCAGAGTCGGTACACCGTTTGCTTATTGACATTCTTGTTATTATACTACTTGATAATCTTACCAGCTCCCCTGAAATATCAACAGCCTCACCAGATTCAGCGTTCATTTGTATCATCTGCAAAAGTCGGTTTATTTCTTCTTGCCTAATCGGAAGGAGTTGATCTAGCATCCGACCGTTAAGAAGTTCTGACATGCAAAGTTTCTTAATAAATTTCCAATAGGCCCCATAAGGTGCAAAGCCAAAATCAGATGAACCATAAGTGAGGTAACTAACAGCAGTATTTGCTTTTCGATCAGCGAAAGAAATTTCATTAGTTTTTAGGATTTCTTTTGCTATCTCTGAGGAGGAAACAACAACACAAGGGAGAGAACCAAGATAGAGTTGAAAAATGGGTCCATAGCGATTTGAGAGCTTGTGAAAAGCTAAATGAGTTTTCGGTCCAAGTAGGTGGATGTGTCCAATGATTGGAAAGGCCAATGGACTTGGTGGTAGGTTAGGCTTTGTCCGAGTTTTAGAGAATATGGCTCGGAACAAAATGGTGGATATTAGCCAAATCAGGAAGAGAATAACGTATCCATGAATATTGTCCATGTTTAAATTTTCACGGATGGATATAAGTTACAGAGAGGTTATGTTCTATAGATAAAGGGTTAGCTCTGTATGTGTTTTGTGGACATGCATGTATAAAAACTAATCGCTGTTGCTCCAAGGCCCCAGAAGTCCTTATTTAAAACTAAATCGGCTTGAGGACTTAACAAGAAAGCATAATGTGTATAGTGGGATAAATAAGTATTGGTTTTGGATATATATGTGATGTACATGTCTGGTTTGATATGACCAGCATATATGCGCTTGTAGTTAGTGATCTGGAGATGCATCATGTTAAATTGTTCGGCAAGAAGGCAGTAATTCAGAAAGAATCATGACTAGAAAATATAATTTCTAAAAGCTTGAATATTACAAAAGTTATGATAGCCTAGGTTGGGTCGTTAGCTAGCCACCTTCTGGAAGTGGTAAATCATAGGATTTATCTGAAACTGTAAGCTTGTCCAAATGCACATATGATAGCTGCATGTTACTGCCGGTTATTCTCTTTTAATCTTGTTCTTTTGTTGTTATTCTGAGCTCTTAATTATCCTATTGTCATCTTTCAATTCGGCCATCTTATCGTTGTCGATGCAGTTGGAAAACAAACTCCAGGCATCCAGTTCCTTCTTCATTTGATCGAGTCTTAGAGGATCTACAGGCAAGTTACCAGTATAAAATGTCTTTTGATTGCTTGTAAGATGAATGTTTTTACATTAATATATGATTGAGTCACCATGAGATGACTGTTCACCAAACTCTTGGAATTAATGCACTTTCTTGAATTTAGTTTTTCTATATTCATGAATTATTCACATACATTTCTATTTTCTATGTTCATCAATTAATGTAGTTAAGTGCATGGTGAATGTTCATTATTCATGTATTTGTATTTCTAGAAGGGTCATTAGAGGTGTATAAATGGAACTCTCTCATGTAGCATTTGTATTCAGAAAAATTAAGAAAAATTACATTTCACCATTAAAACTCTTATTGTTTAGAGCTCTGCTGTATCAACTCAAATTTATCAACACAAACTGGTAGTTCATGGGTGCTGTCTATCATTTTCTTATAATGATATTTGAGCTATTGTTTTTTCTATTGCGATCTTACTTGGCAAAAATGAAAGTACCTTATGTGGTTTTGTTCTTCTTCTTTTGTCAACAACAGCAAATTTTACAGTTCGGCTTATGTCTTTTGTACTTTGGCTTTTAGTAGCTTAGAGGGATTAGTTCTAAATTTTCTAACGAGTATCCAAAGGGCACTTGCTAAGCTACAATAAATATAATTATTGGAAATTGAAACTTTTTACAATTAGTAATTTATGCAATAAATAGTACTAAAATTATGATCAACTACCGTAATAAATGTTACAAGTTTTCTATTTATAGAAGTTTAACAAGTGCTATTTGGGCTCTCGTTAGATAAATCCATTCTTTATTATTATGATATGAATATGAGGAAATAAAAAGATTGTGTTGTTTGAAATCTAAACTATATGCATAAGCCAATTAGGTCAGCCTATAATTATTGTGAAAGCTACAGTTATTAATATTAGTCTAGTACTTCCAAGGCGTTTAGTCCTAGGCATCCACAATATTCAAACAGAAGATAGCTGCATTTGCTCTTCATGACTCATGATCATTAGCAAACAAATGAAGGGGGGGAAATTTAATCAAATAAAAATATCAAGGTAAATAAAATTATATATTAACAAAAATAGAACATATTATCTTCATTATTTCTCAAGAGAGTTGTTTGGATGATTTTACCATCAATTTTATGTTATATAGAGTGACTAAGATAATGCATGAATTAAGTCGTTCTCTTGAGAAGATATGTGCCTTATTCGGTATGAAAACCGATGTAGCAGAGTTGTTATGGCAGAGTTCTGCCTCGCGATGCAATAACCCAGTCACCCTTGTCATATCTTTACAAGTCTACACCACTTAGTCCCGTCAAAGATATGTCATTCATGTCAGGATTAGAAAGTTATGGAATTTATACTTCCCACGACCTCTTCAAGAAAATTTAAACCCAGAAAGTTAATGAAAAAAAAATACTTTCTTGAATAACATGTCAACCCTCTTGGAGTCATAGGTTAATAATTTTAATAAGATAAAAAAGTTAAATGTTAATACCTCTAAATATAAAATACAAAACTTAAAAGTAGACAAAAAATCGTATAAATTAACTTAAATAAAAAAAATTTATTGAAATAATTCAACAAATCATATGGTTAGCAATCAAGCTTCTGGAATGGTGAAATTTTAAGTAATTTAAGCATATGTTATACTTGCACTAAGTAAGACAAACAAAAACTAACTGGTTGCTGGGTGTCATAAACTCACAATTGGTCATGCACAACTAATAAATTGAAAACAATAAAAGAAAAGAAAGTAAATCCTAGCCATGACCAACCTGATCAATGAGTATTGTAATTTGAGTCGGGTAATATTCAATATTTCAATATAATTAGATTGAAACTTTTTTGTAAATCAGAGCTTAGCTCAACTGGTTAAAATAGAGGTGCTGGATCAGTACCAGGTTCGAGTCTCCTATTTGTTGATGTGGTGAATATTTTTTCTATATGAGTTAGTGTTCCCATCTTTGTGTGGATCTTTGATAATTGTTGAATTGGGAGCCTCAAATCATTTTAAATTCAGATTAGATTGGACTCGTATGGATATGGAGATATATACCCATAAATACTGAATAACGTAAATAACATATAAATAGTAAGCAAAAATGACACCGTAATATACAATGCAGATATAATATTTATACTAAATTTTTTTTAATTAAATTTGTAATTAATAGAAAAGATATGAGTATATTTGTCTATTACTATGTTCAAATTCTCTAAATTGGAAAAACTATGAAATTAAAAAATTGGGAGATTTGAGAGGGCATGTGTACTCTCCATTTTCTCTCACTCCTTTAAAAAAAAAAAATTAATAAATAAAAAAAACTCTCAAACTAATGAAAATGCATGGTACTATCTCTTCTCATTTTCTCTCCCTCAATTCCTCTTTATCCAAATAAACCAAAAAAATTACAATATATATACACCTAATTCTATTTCTCTCGAATTTTGACGTATCAAATCTTCCCTATGTCAGATTAAGCTGAGAATTAACCTGTTTCAGTTTATTACCATATCTAAATATAGGTGCAAATAAACAAAATTGTTCGTGAGTAAGGCTTGACTCAAGTTTGGTTTTTAAACTCAGAAGTCCATCTCGTTTAATATATTTTATTAATATATTATGTGAATTATATTTACATAAAAAAGTTAAGAAGTGTTTCGACTTTGTGATTATACTTTTTTTTTTTAATTGGTAAGGTTCAAATCCTTTTAAACCTTGTGATGAGTTTTTCTTTTTAATTCTTTTGTTTAAGATTTTTGAATGAATTGAGTTTTAAGCTCACAAGCCCTTAACGAATTATAAATGAACACAAACCCGTTATTTTATTTGCTCGCAAAAAAATTTATCTTCTACAATTTCTGTCACCACTCAAACAGTTCCTTACCAAAAAAAAGAAAAAGAAAAAACTCAGGCTTACTATGAGTATATCATACAAAGCATTTTCGCAGGATACATGAATTATAGTTAAAAACAAATGCTTCTTTTCAAGGAAACCCAGTATAACAAAGGATTTCATTATATTCTGTGGCAGAGACAACAATTCCTATTTGCAGAAGGTATCTGCAACCAAGTCCAAAACCATATGGTTGAAACTGATAGCAAGGAGTAAGGACTTAAAAAAAGCAACCCATCACAACAGGTGTTAAGGCAAGCCTACTTCACCATGCAATTAAAACAAAACCAAGATACTGTGAACAACAACAGTTGCGACACGTATCAAGTGTATTATAAAGCAGAAATCAGCTATATATACAAATGTGGTACTTGCTTATATTGCATGGAAAGTAATGGTACATGAGTAAAGACTTAAAGTTCAGTAATAGAAATTGAGACAAGGCCTTTATTTACATCAGTGCTAAAATAAAAATAAAAAGAATTCTGGCTACTCCTAAGCAAAAACACCACAGAATGATGGAAAGACCACAAGATGTCTCTTTATCTTCTTCATTTGTTCGTTTGTTTATAATTTCTATACTTCACAATCACAACAACTACCTTGGGATTGCATGTTATAAAAGGTAAGCCGTGGGCTTCTGTTGGGTGATTTTGTTAATAATCAACAACATTGTTATGGCCTAAAAAATACAGCATTGTTGTTTTGTGCGTCTTACTATATAATTTTTAGATGCAAATTCAGAAATTTACCAAACATTACAATAAGCATGATTCGTAATTACATGATCTTTCTTCTTCTCATCATAAAAGGGCAGAATCCTACTAGTAGTATTTACCAACCCCACAAAAGTGACACACAACACCCTGAACTTAGTAATACAAAACAAACACAACCTTGTCACAATTTGGTTTCTTTGATCAGTATGATAAGGATGGAAATGGATTGAGTCTTGTCACTGGGACACAAATCAAGGGCTTATCTCTTGCAAGAGTAAGTTGACTACCTTCTTTCATGCTAACTCTCCCTCCATCTCCAACCTTCCATTCAAAGCACTGAATCAATGCTGCAACAGTTGTCTGAACAATGTTCAGTGCTAGTGAGGCTCCAGGGCATCCTCTTCTTCCACTCCCAAATGGCAATAGATGATAATTTTGTCCCCTTACATCCAATTGACTTGTTGCCACACTACCCTTTTGGATGAGAAACCTTTCTGGGTTGAATTCAAGCGGGTTATCCCAGTACTTTGGATCTCTCCCAAGAGCCCACACGTTAACAAACACCTTAGTGTTTGCTGGAATGTCATAACCAGCAATGTTACAGTTTTCACTTGATTGTCTCCCAACAATTGAAGCTGGATTGTGAAGCCTTAGTGTTTCCTTAACTACAGCTTGGATATAAGGAAGGTTAGCAATATCTGATTCCAGTACCACTCTGTCCTTTCCAACTACAGAGTCTATTTCTTTCCTTGCTTTCTCCATGATAGTTGGGTGGTTGATTAGTTCTGCTAGCACCCATTCTGCTGTGATTGCAGATGTATCCGTCCCACCTGATAACAGGTCCTGTAAACTTCAAAAAATTAGAAATATGTTTCTAAAACAATGATGAAATTTGGATCTAGAAACATACTACTTAAGATAATGGAACTAATAGAATATAGCCATGTGTGTGAGTAAAAGACTTGTTAGTCGTTACCATAAAGAAGGCTTTTATGTTGTTTCTGGTCAGTTTGATCTCTGAGCTTTCGTCTTCTAATATATTAAGTAGAACATCAAGTATGTCCTTTGGTGCACCACCTGCTGTGTTTTTCTTCCTTACCTCTAGGTGCTCATCTATTGTCCTCTCCAGTATGGCATCAAACCCATCACGAACTTCCTTTAGCCTCTTATTGAATCCTTGAACATCTAACTTCTTAAATAACCAATGATAGTCAGACAAGTTAAACCTCGCACTCAGCTTGGAGGATTCTTTCACCAACTTCCTTATATTGTGTGCCTCATCATCAGAGTTGGTACACCTTTTGCTTATTGACATTCTTGTTATTATGCTACTTGATAATCTTACTAGCTCCCCTGAAATATCAGCAGCCTCATCAGCTTCAGCTTTCATTTGTATCATCTGCACAAGTCGGTTTATTTCTTCTTGCCTAATCGGAAGGAGTTGATCTAGCATCCGACCGTTAAGAAGTTCTGACATGCAAAGTTTCTTAATAAACTTCCAATAGGCCCCATAAGGTGCAAAGGCGAAATCAGATGAACCATAAGTGAGGTAACTAATAGCAGTATTTGCTTTTCGGTCAGCGAAAGAAATTTCATTAGTTTTTAGGATTTCTTTTGCTATCTCTGAGGAGGAAACAACAACACAAGGGAGAGAGCCAAGGTAGAGTTGAAAAATGGGTCCATAGCGATTTGAGAGCTTGTGAAAAGCTACATGAGTTTTCGGTCCAAGTAGGTGGATGTGGCCAATGATTGGCAAGGCCAATGGACTAGGTGGAAGGTTAGGCTTTGTCCGAGTTTTAGAGAATATGGCTCGGAACAAAATGGTAGATACTAGCCAAATCAGGAAGAGAATTATGTATCCTTGAATATTGTCCATGTTTAAATTTTCACGGATGGATGTAAGTTACAGAGAGGTTATGTTCTATATATAAAGGGTTAGCTCTGTATATGTTTTGTGGACATTCATGTATAAAAACTAATCGCTTTTGCCCCAAGGCCCCAGAAGACCTTATTTAAAATTAAATCGGCTCGAGGACTTAACAAGAAAGCATAATGTGTATTGTGGGATAAATAAGTATTGGTTTTGGATATATATGTGATGTACATGTCTGGTTTGATATGACCAGCATATATGCGCTTGTAGTTAGTGATCTGGAGATGCATCATGTTAAATTGTTCGGCAAGAATGCAGTAATTCAGAAAGAATCATGACTAGATAATATAATTTCTAAAAGCTTGAATAATTCAAAAGTTATGATAGCCTAGGTTGGGTCGTTAGCTGGCCACCTTCTGGAAGTGGTAAATCATAGGATTTATCAGAAACTGTAAGCTTGTCCAAATGCACATATGATAGCTGCATGTTACTGCCGGTTATTCTCTTCTAATCTTGTTCCTTTGTTGTTGTTCTGAGCTCTTAATTATCCTATTGTCATCTTTCAATTCGGGCATCTTAACGTTGTTGCTGCAGTTGGAAAACAAACTCCAGGCATCCAGTTCCTTATTCATTTGATCGAGTCTTAGAGGATCTACAGGCAAGTTACCAGTATAAAATGTCTTGATTGCTTGTCAGATGAATGGTTTTACATTAATATATGATTGAGTCACCTTGAGATGACTGTTCACCAAACTGGTAGTTCAAGGGTGCTGTCAATCATTTTCGTGTGTATGATATATTATTATGATATTTCAGCCATTGTTTTTTCTATTGCGATCTTACTTGGCAAAAATGAAAGTACCTTCTGTCGTTTTGTTCTTCTTCTTTATTAACAACAGCAGACTATACAGTTGTGCTTTTGTCTTCTTTACTTTAGATTTTAGTATCTTAGAGGGATTGGTTTTAAATTTCTAATCAATTCTTTATTACTATGATCTGAAACTGAGGAAATAAAAAGATTTGTGTTGTTTGAAATCTAAACTATATGCATAAGCCAATTAGGTCAGCCTATAATTATTGTCAAAGCTACAGTTATTAATATTAGTCTAGTACTTCCAAGGAGTTGAGTCCTTGGGCATCCACAAGATTCAAACAGAAGACAGCTGCATTTGCTGATCTTCATGACTCCTGATCATTAGCAAACAAACGAAAGGGGGGGGGGGGGGGTTGGAAATTTTAATCAAATAAAAATATCAAGGTAAATAAAATTATATATTAACAAAATTAGAACATAATATGTTGATTATTACTCAAGAGAGTTGTTTGGCTGATTTTACTGTCAATTTTATGTTATATAGAATGACTGAAATGAGACACATATTAAATCACTCTCTTGAGACGATATGTGTCTCTGCGGTATGAATACCGATGTAGCAGAGTTGTTGTGGCACACTGCCTCGGGATGCAACAATCTAGCCAACCTTGTCGTATTTTTACAAGTCTACACCACTTAATCCGGAACTAGGAAATTATATAATTTTTTCTTCTCACAATCTCTGTAAGAAAATTCAAACGCAGAAAGTTAATGAAAAATATATTTCTTCAGTAATATGGTCCTCTTGGAGTCATAGATTAATGATTTTAGTAAGATAAAAAAGTTAAAAGATAATTACAAAACTTAAAAGTAGTCGAAACATCATATAAATTAACTTAAAAATAATTCAACAAATCATATGGTTAGCAATCAAGCTTCGAGAATGGTGAAATTTTAAGTAATTTAATCATATGTTATACTTGCACAAAGTATGACAGACAAAAACTAACAGGTTGCTGGGGCCTGGGTGTCACAAACTTACAATTGGTCATGCAAACTGATAATTAAGAACAAAAAAAAAGGAAAAGAAAGTAAATCTTAGCCGTGACCCAACCTGATCAATGAATATCGTAATTTGGGTCGAGTAATATTGATTATTCAATGTAATTAGATTGAAAGTTTTTATATTTAAAAGATTTATGGATCACTTTGAATTTAGATTAGATTGGATTCATATGGATATGGAGATAAATACTAAATGATGTATAAATAGTAAGGATGTATTTAGGAGTTTGAGGAAAAATGAGAATGGAATAAAAAAAATAGGAGAGTCAAAAAAAATGAAACTGTCATTTATTTCATTTGGGAAATTAAAAAATAAATAAATAAAGGGAGAAGAAATAAAATAATAATATAAATTTCTTATTTGATAGTTGTGAAAAAAAAAAATTAATATAATATTTACACTTTTACTGTTATGATCTTAAAATATTGTATTTAAATATTAATATGTAATTAATAGAAAATATATGAGTATATTTGTCTATTACTAAGACAAATTATAATGTACTTGAAATCTACTTTTCAAATTCTCTATATTTGAAGAAAAAATTGGAGGATTTGAATAGGGCATGTGTACTCTCCATTTTCTCGCACTCCTTTATATATATAAAAGAAAAATTCTCAAACTAATGAAAATGTACAGTATTATATCTTCTCATTTTCGCTCCCTCCATTCTTCTTTATCCAAATAAATCTATAAAAAAATATAATATATAAACACCTAATTCTATTTCGCTGGGATTTTGACATATCAAACCTTGTCTATTTCGGATTAAGCTTAAATTTGACATGATTCAGTTTATTTCCATATCTAAATATCATTTAATAGAGATGCAAATAAACAAAATTGTTCGTGAGCAATTCTTTTAAAGGCTTGACTCAAGTTCGGTGTCACACCTATCACAGAAGCATTACTGGCAGGAGAATTAGATAACCGAACCTCCGTAACCCTGACTTTAAAACAAAGAAACAAATACGACTATTGACTAAAAATAAATTTACTAAAACATAAAATAACCATAAAAGTTTGTTTACTAACACAAATAACTATTTACTAAGAATTTTGACAAAAATTCCCTGCACTGTAGAACATGCCCAAAATACTAACATGTAAATTCTTGATTCCATTCAATTAAATAACAACAAAGACAATATAACCAAGGAGCTCCGCTCCGTTAATACCATAAGCTGTAACAAATTGACTTATACACAGACAACTTATAGAAACCCAACACCCTAATTGTGACTGCAAATTTTCATCATTTAATTTCAAGTTTGAGATCCTAGGAAATACATTGTCATACTCTATAGGCAAGTCACGAGCTCGTCAAAGCTATATGTTGAAGTCTTGTTACTAAAACAAAAGCTATATGTTGAAGTCTTGTTACTAAACAAAAAAGACAACAAAGAGAAGGGAGTCCCACGAACTCAACGAGCAAACAACATACCCTGAGGGTACCAACATCAATCAAAGCATATATATCACCATTTAATCTCAAGTAATAATATTTATGTCTTAGTTCAATAATACACGAACGTATTTGTAATTCTCATTAACTCACAAGGTCACATATTTTATAACATATAGAAATCAATTCAAATATTCAAAATTCACAATTCGAAACAAAACAATCAAAGCATTACAAGCAATCAAAGGGCCAAAGAGTAACTCAGTCCCTCACAACAGTATCACCGCCCACCAAGCATATACGCGCCCGCACAACAAATTAATCTTCGTACATAATTCATCCCACCAGGGGCTGAGTACTCTACTTTAAAAATATTTATCAGAATCAAAATATTTTAGAAATTCAAATCAGAAGATTTTAGGTGCACCTGGATTTCAATTTGAGAAAAAAAATTATTTTTTCAGAAAAATCTCATTTTGTTGACCCTTATCAACCACAACCAATATTAAATAACAAACATCAATCAATTATTCAAAATTTACATAATTTATTTCACACAATTATCTGGCAACCAAAGTGCACGTAATTCACTTAGAGGATTCAAGAAAGTGGTTCGTCAGTCTATCTAGTCCGCGAAAGTGTCTGAATGTCCTCGACCCGATTTGAAACTGAGAATCATAAATTTTTAAATAATCATTTAATAACTAATTGTGTAATTCCTTCACTCTATATATATGTGTGTAATATATACACATTTAATATATTACTTGTTAATTAAGTTCTATTAACATTTAACCGAATATATATTAAAGGTATATTTAATTTTCTTAAATGTATTTGCTTCTCACCAAAATTTCATATGATTTATTAATTTAACCTTGCCTATACTCCAATTATAATTTTAATATAAACATAATCAATTTTCGAACTCTTTTAATTAACTAAAACTTATGAAAATCAGTTTATATGTATACATAACCGTTTAATTTTTCTTAACTTTTACTAAACACCTACTAAGCATATTATACCCTTATTTGTATATGTTCATATAAACATACTCCCCACTACAATTAACAAAATTTCTAGTAATCCTATATTAATCAAATTTCAATTATTGCATTTAACTTAATTACCTAAAGTTACCCACATACTTAAATTATACATCTCCATCATGAACACTTAATTCAACTTCCTATTTCTTATTCCTTTAACTGTTACTATTTTGTTATTTTCAACTTCTAATTACCTTTATTAAACATCAAATTCTCAGCTCTCAATTACATATTAAGTAGAGAAAATCCTAATTCAAGATAAATCACTTTCTTAAGTGACTAAAGAATATGTTATTATCAAGACAAGAAAGTCTTGCTGCACGAACACACTCTCCAACTGATGGATAGAAAAAAATAAAAAAAACAAGAAACGGCAATCTTGTTTACTACACATAACTAAGAAACCATGGCTGCTACCAACCCATAAATTGAAACCTACCACCTTTATATCTACTGCCATACACACCAGGAATTTACCGTTTAACAAGCAAGAAAATAAGCTAATCTATCTAACTAACCGAGGGGATTGATACTCAAAGAAATAGAGCTCACTTACAATCCACGTAAGACTGTCTAAGTTTGCCTTCAACCCACCGTTCTTGGCTACAGCTAACGAAATCAAGAACAAAGGAGGACAAGGAAGACAACAGTAGTTTGCTATCCACTGCCGTCTACCTACTGAATTTCAGCCAAATTTTCCCAAGCCAAGCTATTGCAACCCACAATTGGAAGGGAGGGACGGGAACTTATCAAAGAATTGAATATGGCAACTAAAGAAAGAGGACAATCATGACAAAGGAAGGAACAAAACAGAGGTCACATAAAGCAGGGGAAGCAAAAGCACGGCCAGCCAGAAAATTGAAGATAAAGAGGCGGTGGTGATGGCTTAAGACAAATAAAAAGACAAAAAGTAAGTTTGGTCAAAGTCCATCACTTACTATTATATTTTTTTTTTGTGTGTGGTGCCAATGATTCCAAAGCCATATGCATATATATATATATATATTATATTTTTGTTTGTATTCAGGTACTTTTTTTTTTTTTTTTCCTAATAGAACTTCTATACTTAACCGTTTTCATATCAACGGGTTTTAAAATTAATTCTTATATTAGATACGGATATACTTTTATATATATATATAAATTATTTATTTATCTTATCACAAAGAATTATGTACAACCATCTTAAATAGTACACAATTATTTCGGGTTCTAACATCACAAATCCAAAAGCATCAAGTTTTCTTCCACCCTTTATATTCTTGATTTCTTTCAATTTCTTAATTCATTTAAAGTCATTCTAATCAATTAAACCCATATTTTTCTATTATAACTTAGCAATATGATTTCTTTAATTAACATATAAATACATCAATTATACTTATTTTTTTAAGTCTTTTTGTCTAAGAATCCAAAACGTGGCAAGATAGATAGTTGCCAATTTCTCCTTTTTCCAGCACAACTAGCTAGAAACAAGAGAAGTTTCATCACAATGGAAGGAGTGGCGGTGGAACATAAAGAAAAAGAATGTGAAATGCATAAAAACAAAAAAAAACACAAGTCAAAGTCAAAAATTTTATTTGTGGTCCAAATATTTAATCATCTACTTATTACACACATCAATAAAAATTATATAAGTAACTTTAAAGTTGTTTTTTTTATTTTATTTTATTTATTATTATTATTTTTTATTTTATATCAACCAATAATATAGTACAATTTTAATTTCTTAATTACATATATACACATATATATATATATACACACAAGTGTTTATTTTAATTCTAATTTAAATAAACAAAATTATTTACTTAGTCACACAATTTACTTAAAAATATTCTAACGCATATATTAAACTATCGGGTTATTACATTCGGTTTGTAACTCACAAGTCTAGCTCGTTTAAGATATTTTATTAATATTTTATATGAATTATATTTATATATATAAAAATAAAAAGTGTTTTGATTTTTTTATTATACTTTCTTTCTGTTTTTTAATTGGTAAGGTTCAGATCCTTTTAAACCTTATGATGATTTTTTTCTTTTAATTCTTTTGTTTAAAATTTTTGAATGAATTGAGTTTTAAGCTCACAAGTCTTTAACGAATTTTAAATTAACATAAACCCATTAATGTATTTGCTCATTAACCAACTACAGGCAAAAAAAATTATCTTTTGCAATTTCTTTCACCACTCAACAGATTCTTACCAAAAAAAATAAAATAAAACTCGGGCTTACTATGACTATATCATACAAAGCATTTTCGCTGGCAACATAACCATGAATTATAGTTAAAAACAAATGCTTCTTTTCAATCAAACCCAGTACAACAAAGGATTCCATTCTATTCTGTGGCAGAGACAACGATTCCTATTTGCAAAGGCAAGCCTACTTCACCATGCAATTAAAACAAAACCAAATACCGTTAACAACAGTCGCGACACGTATCAAGTTTATTATAAAGCAGAAATCAGCTATACAAATTTGGCACTTGCTTATATTTCTTGGAACGTAATGGTACACGAGCACAGAGACCTAAAGTTCAGTTATAGAAATTGAGACAAGGCCTTTATGTACATCAGTGCTAAAATAAAAATAAAAAGAATTCTGGCTACTCCTAAGCAAAAACACCACGGAATGATGGAAAGACCACAAAATGCCTACCGATCCTACTCCAAGACGTTCGGCAATGATGTTAGAAAAGAAAACCACGGACCACTATACTAAAGATGTCAACTGCAAGATAGAAATTGATCTAAATGTGCTAAAAACACTTTTGAGACTCCCAAGAAATCACCAGAACATGATTAATCTCAACAAAGGCTTCTTCACCCTGCTTTCTCATTCAATCAATTCTTGTAGCTCCAAGTTTCACAAGATCAGCGCATGGACATTAAAGTTCTAACCCTCTTTTCTCTCTCTGCTTTCTTGGCACTTGGTGTTCTCTTCATTTTCTGCAATTCTTCCATCACATCCTTTTCTACTCTGTCAATAGAATTGAGGAGTTTCTTCTGGGGCCTTAGGAACTCTGGCTCTCCATCATTCTTATTTGTGATATCTTGCAAAATTTTCTGGACCCTGACAGCGGAAGAACGAGGCTTCATCCCAACAGATGGTTTTGGAGAAATCAGAGACATATCGTGCTCAAGCTGAGCACCGGATATTGGCATAGGCTCAGATATCCCTTGATCCGGAGAAACTGGATTCTCAAAGCGTAGGCCATCAATATCTCTCAAGCGAGCTCTTCTCCTTTCAATTGCCTAATGCAAGCATCCTTGACAATTAGTGTTAATCCAAACTACTACCAAAAACACTAAAAACGCAAGGTGGCATACTTACTATCATTCAATCATAAGACATCATCACTCTACAACTATATATCCATTTCAGAACTGAGCTCATCTAAGTATAGAACTTAAAACTTTGGCAGCTAAAAAAAACCCAGCTCCCAGAACTTGATACCAGTCATGGTAGAATAATGGAAAATTAAGATAAAATGGATAAGCTATATGATTCAACAGTAAGTGTGTGACAAGCAATAATAATATAAAGGGGAATTAAATTAAAAAAATGTATTTTCATTTTTCAACAAGGAGCAGTACAGAAGCCATTTTCCAAGAAAATAGATAAAAATTGAGTTATGCCAAACCATATAACATAAGTAGATGAAAAGAAAAGTATCAAAATTCATGCAGATTAAGACATTGAATACCAAAGGACCAACATTACAGCGAAAGGAAAGAGAAGAAAATAGACATAAACATCCAGAAAGTCACGCCTTGGTAAGCTAGTGAAGAACAAAAACCAACAATCTGACAAGTACCCAAATTTCTAACAAATAGATCTAATCAAATTTGGTATAGTAGCCCTAACTACACATCTACAAGACTGACTGGCCGCCTCTTTATATAACTACGAAAAACAACCATAAAACTTAAAATTACGAAATGTTACCAAATAGAAAACAACATGGTTTCTGAAAAATCTGATCTATTAATAATAGAAATTATGCAGCAACGACATACAAAATCTAACGCGGACTACAGCTTAAGGAAAAGAATGAAGAGAAAACAGGTAAAAAAGGAATATGAATCCACAAAGCTGAATGTGTGTAAGAAATAAGGAAAAAACTTATGCATAGCAATAATAGGATTATTACCCTGACAACCGCAGTGATATCACGAAGAGGGGTTCTTGGGTACCAAGAAGGTAATACGCTGTTCCTCGCTCTTCCCCTTCCTCGCCGGGAAGTTCCAGGTTGACTGTTCTCACGAGAAAAAATAGGTGATACGTGCGGATTACGGCCACGTATGCTCGTTCTTGGAGTTCCGAAACTGTACCTTCCAATCCTATCATCTCGTGTAACACTGAAACCCGTTGCTATACGTGTTGGTGTTGTGGCAGTAGTCCCTGGCCTTATTGGGGACCCAAACAAATTTGCAACCGTCTCTGCTTCATCGGACTCAACATCAATCAATCCAGCTCGCCGGCGAGAAAATACAGTCGCAACGTCAATGGGTCTTGGCAGTCTGTCCCTGGACTCCGGCATACCTACGCTTCACCTAAAAGAAACACATATCAAATCAGATCGGTTCAAACAAATCCTTTTCAATTTCTACCAAAAAAAAAAACTCTTCGACCCAACTGTTATATCTTCATTCTCAGTCACAAGATTTGACATTTTCACCGGAAATGTCAGATTATTTTTTTCTGGTACAAACAGATCCAAGGATAGCCAGATCAAAATCCAGAAAGAAGAAAGAGAGACGGTTATGGAAAGAGAAGTTTACCTTAGAAAAATTAGGGTCACTGAGAGAGGTTTCTTGGTGGAGGCGCTGATCTCTCTGCGGTTGATTAAAGAAGTAGAGGACGAAGGCTCTCAAAGAGGACCGAATTGGCAAATTTGAAAATGAAAAAATGGGCGCTATTATAGGGAACCAATTACAATTTCACACGTGTTAGATTTTCAAAATCCCGTTTGAATTTCAAACTCAGATTAGGAGCGGGATCACTAATTCTATTTAACGTCAGCACTATTTGTAGCAAGTGGATCACCATTGATAAATTTTGATAGACTCAATGATAAATTACGCGAAATAATTAATAAATTTATCACATTAATTCTTTTTATTGTCAGAGGGAAGCTCTAGCAAATAAGGATGTCAAAACAGTGAGATGTAATATGGTGAAGGAAAATTTGGATTTAGTGGAGAATGATGATATATGCTCTGTATCTCACTATGGGGCCAGTTTTTATTTTTTAATGGGGACTAGTCACTTCTATGTGATGGGTGTCCATCTTCGTTCTACAGTACATGTATTGGTCTTAAGATGGTAATAGGTTTTGTCCATCACGTTGCTGCAAGATATGCAATCAAGGCAAATTCAAAAGACAGTGTCTAGATGATACGGGTGATGAGGATCTGACTTGATATCAATGTGAGCATAAATACCACTTTGATTGCTTGAAAGGCAGAGAGTATAGTAAGCAGAGAATGAGTCCTAAAGAAAACTGGTTTCACACATCAAATGTGAGTGTATGTTTTTGGGCCCGCAGAAGTTGATAGGGAAGTCAATACCTCTTGGTGAAGACAATCTAATTTGGACGTTGCTGAAGACCATGAAATCTGAAAAATGTGAAACTGACTATAAAGCACTGGTATTGGTATTTCGATACGGTATAACGATTAGTTATTTGTTTAAAATGACGATATAAGGTAAGGATAAGGTAAGGTACGTTAAATTAAATAATTAAAAATATAAATTATATAATATATTTATTTATTTATTTATGTACGGTAAGGTATGACAAAAAAGTAAATAAATTAATTAATTAAACGAGAACAAAAAAAATAGCTGTAAAAAAATAAAAATAGAAAGAGGACAAAAAGGCTTTATATACATTAAAAATATATTTATATAAATAAAAAGTAAAAAGGAAATTGGAAGAGAACAAAAATAATAACTGTAAAAAAAAATAGAAAGAGAACAAAATGGCTTTATATACATTAAAAGAAAAAAAAAAGTAGAATGAGGCATAGAAGCAACAGCGTTATATACATAAAAAAAAATGAAAAATAAAAGAAGTAGAATGAGGCAACTAGCAAGGAAGCAAAAAAAAAAAAAATATGAAAAGAAAAAACAGAAGCCCTTCAGGCTTTCACCATTTCACAACTTGCCTTTATATACATAATAAAAAAATATTAAAAAAAAGGTAAAAGGAGAAGAAAAGCAAGAAGGTTCACTGGTTCAGAGCTTACCTGGTGCTTGCGACGTGCGTGAAGTGTGAAGACTACTTATTATGAAAATTGAAAGCTGCTGCCACCAATCTTCAACAGCAACGGACAGCAGCAATGAAGTAAGCCTGCTTCACAAGGAGTCTTGGGTGTGGGCTACAATCCGATCCATCATCTTCAAGTTAGGGATTTTGAATAATTATGCCAAAAAGCTGGGTTGTATTTTTTTTTTTTT
The DNA here is from genome assembly GCA_029379385.1 of Quillaja saponaria. Taxonomy (NCBI): domain Eukaryota; kingdom Viridiplantae; phylum Streptophyta; class Magnoliopsida; order Fabales; family Quillajaceae; genus Quillaja; species Quillaja saponaria. The sequence continues at coordinate 29,003,907 of CM055607.1, read as the reverse complement.
AGCAAAGCACCGGCTCAGATGTAAGCCGTCCTGAAGCCGCACTATAAATCTTTAGCCACACCCAAAAATAAAAATTTCTAGTAATTCATGGGGACGAGGCGTCCCCAAGAGTCCCAGCACCCGGTGCGCCCCAGGGACTAGTTCTTTGAGATTATTGGAGTACCCGTGCTAAGCTACATCCTCTGACCTTGAATTCAAAATGCAAATTGACAGCAAGCTCAATTTGATGCATGAGTGTTTTGAGCCATCTATAGAAGCTCACACGGGGAAAGATCTTGTTGAAAATGTTATTTTCAGTATAGGGTTTGATTATTCATTTGAACTTCCTAGGATTTTAAACTGTGCTTTTTGGAAAATAATGAAGAAGTGGTTATTGCAGCCACTATAAGAATTTATGGAGACAAGGCAGCAGAAGTGCCTCTCGTAGCTACCAAGTTCCAATTTTGCCAAATTGGAATGTGTCTTTTATTGATGAATGTGCTTGAGGAAAAGCTAATGGAATTGGGAGTGGAGAGGATGACATTACCTGTTGTTCCTAGTGTCCTCAACACTTGGATCAATGCTTTTGATTTTAGAGGAATTTTGGACAGAAGGGTCCAAGTTTGAAAATTTTTGGACTATATGGTAGATTTTTTTACTTTAATAACCAAAAAGGGATAAATCTTGACACCGAATTTAAAAATCCGTTTTTTGGTCTAACTCACCACGTCATGTCACTACACGAGCCCATCAGCACACACCCCACGGGCTCATAACTGGCCAAAAGTAGCTAAGAACAAGGAGCACTGAAACCGGGCTTTCAAAATCCAGTTTCAGTGCAGACCTTGTCTATTCGCGAGCCCTGCCTCAAAGGCCCGTTAGGCATGGCCAACAAGAGCTGAAACTGGATTTTGAAAATTCAGTTTCAGCCTTATCGTTTTGCACCCCCTTCACACGTTATCACATGTGTTTCAGGGCTGCATGCATATAACTCTGCACCCTTACCCCCTTTCCATGCTATTTTTTGTTTTTTTTTTTTTTTTTTCTTCTTCTGATGAGTTGCAAATTTTTTAGAATTTTTTTTTATACGTATAGTGTATGATAATTTTCACAATTTCAAAAATATGATTTTTTGAAATATATGATAATTTATAAATTTATAATATATAATATTTTATAAATTTAAGTTTATGAAAAATTCTTAATTTTTAGTGTATGATATTTTTAAAATTGAAAACATATAGTAATTTTTAAATTTCTAGTGTATGATATTTTATAAATTTAAAGTTTATGATAATTTTACAATTTTTAAATTTGATATTTTTAGAATTTAAGATTTTTGATAATTTTTTAACTGTGGGTGTAAGATATTTTTAAAATTGGAAATGTATAATAATTTTAATTTTATAGTGTATCATAATTTTTTTATTATAGTTTATGATATTTTAAAATTTTAAAATTCATGATATTTTTTAAATATAAAGTGTATGTTAATTTATATATTTATAGTTTATGATATATTTAAATTTTAAAATGTATGGTAAATTTTAAATTTAAAGTGTATAATAATTATAAAATTTGAAAATGTATGTTAATTTATATATTTCTAGTGTATGATATTTTTAACTTTAAAATCTATGATAGTTTACTAAATTTATAGTGTATGATATTTTATAAATTTAAAGTATATGTAGAGTGTTTGATATTTTTTTTATATGTAAAATTTATGATAGTTTTTAAATTTATAGTGTATGATATTTTTTTAATTTAAAATGTATAATAAATTTTATATTCATAATGTATGATATTTATTTTTATAATTGAGTATGATATCGTAAATTTTTAAAATTGAAGATATTTTTTAAATTTAAAGTTTATAATTTTTAAACTTATTTGAAATGGTTTAGTAAAAAGAAAAAACATTAGATTATTTTAAAAATTAATGTAGCACACTTATATTAATCAAGTACATATTATGAATATTATAATTTATTTTAAAAAACTTGCCACACACTGGCAATAATGAAATAAATATGTGTGTCATTGTTTAACAACATGCTGACAAAGATAATAGGAAAAAATTATGAACGAAATCATCATCACCATCATTGTCAGGATAGTCAAACAGGTTATCATCGCTCTCATATTGCACATCAATTTCAACTTCCATCATGGTCGGAGTTCTTAACTAGTCTTGGCGAGCAGCTGCCTCATGCCAGGCATGGTACTTATCCAGTATTCGATTCATCTGTTTAATTTCAGACTTTAGTCTTTCAATGACCTGAGTTATTTCACCTTGTGTTGAACAAGATAAAGTTGTCAAGATCGCTTTTAGAACTGACAGCTTATGTAATCTATAATATGATTCTATCTCGCACCTTATCTCGCACCATCTAATGTACTCAAGTTCCCTTGCCCAAACTACCCAATTTTCTTGTGAAACATTAGTAAATGGTCTGACCATTATATGATCAGCAATATTTCGACTATTGGTAGAATATATAAAAACGCATTCAAACTCTCTTTTCGATCCATATCATGTAACCTCATTCAGATCAGTATACATGTCTACACGATGAAGATGTTATTTCAGTGTTAATGGCTCAGGTCTGGTTCTAGTTGATTATCTGTGACCACTACAACATCTATGACAGCCACTATGTGAGTAAGGTTGTCTTGACATATTTTCTTGTTTTCGAGTGTGAGTTTTTAGTAAGACATGGTTGCTTGATGTTTTCAACTCTAATAGGTTTGAAACTGTTTATATAAGCAAATATTTCTTGTTATCGTCAAAATAATGTCACTTAAATATATACTGAAGTAGTCAAAGATTTAATACGTGAGTGTAAAGCAATGTCAACATGTCTGTTAAGACATAAAGTAATGTCAACCTGTTCAATTACTGTTTAAATATTTTATAAGTGAAAATACGTGAATGAGTAGTCATTTCATGAAAAGATTACATACTTTATTGTAAAGATTATATGTTTCATTGTAAAGTGATGCTAGCATGTCTGTTTATTAAAACAATACTTGAAGATTTATGTAATAATTTCAGTATTTAAGATAATAATTATTATTGGACAACTGATAAATTCCATCTTGAAGTGATGAGGGATTTGGCAGACCTCTACCTATTTATTAAAAAGTAAATTCTAATATACAAGTACAACTAAATTAAAACATAAACTAGAAAGACTCTTCATATTACAAGTAACACTAAAAGAAATAAAATAAAATTTAAATAGGGACTTCAGGCTATCTAGGTCTACAAAAAATGACCCCCTTTACCACATGGGCGCGGTCTCCTCCTCCTTACCGGGTTTCTCCTAGATGACCATCAGCTGTGTCACCAGGATCTTCTGACTGATATATGTCATCAACACCACTAAATTCTTCGGACCCGGGTCATATAATGCTGATGTACTACCATACTGAAATATGGCACCTGCTGTATAGGAAAGTTAAAAATCTCAGTTGATTGTTATGCAACGTCCGGCATAAGCTACTGATACATAGCTGAAGTACTTGCCACATATGGAGGTGGAGACATATGTTGTGGTGATGGAATATATACATTTGATAGTCTGACATCAGCATCAACACATCCATAAGATGCTGACGGTCCAAGGACATCAGTCATAGTGCGTCTGTGACATTATGATGACATAGATGATGATGTTAAATGAGTAGAACAGAAAGGAGCTGGAGCAGCATGGATAAGACCAACAGGTTTAAGATATCTCCAACTGATACGTCTATACCACCCTTTGTACTCTTGCGTATGAGCAGCATGACCATGTACAACCCTAAATGTAACCTCTCCTATCTGGACCAGATGGTATCTCATGCCCCAAATGGCTAAGTGGTTAGCATGTAGCCAACGGTAGTCTGTGACGCCCCGTCCCCAAAGATCACATTTGAATTTTTGATCGGCCTCCATGTTAGCAGGGTTTTCTGGTATTGGTTGCTGATAGCCATACTGATGCATGACCCTATCCACTTTCTGATACTCAACAACATGAAAACATATTAAGGGAACTTTAACACCACAAATATGCTGATCTCGATAACAATAGTTTGGTATCAGGTGCCCCAACTTATCAGCAATTTATGGTAATGATATGAACTGCAACCCGAAAACAATGTCAGTATTTTAATAAATAAAACAATGTCAATGTTTTAATAAATAAAACATTGCAACATAAATATGTTAAATGGTACATAGATATAACATAAACCTTTAATTACTTGCTTTGCTAACATCCTGTCCAGTATTTTCCTACACCACATTATGGCTGATTCGTGTTACCTTAAACTTCACTCTTCACCTGCAAGTAATTAAATATATCAATTACAAGCCATCAATGCTCTCACACTATAAGCAAATACATGAAACCAATAAATTTATGTACCTCGTGCCTAAAGGAAAAAGATTATCCTATTGAATTTATGTCTCCCTCCTCGGTGCGAGGAAAGGTAGTCTCTCTCATGCCCATACTTGTAGTAATATCAAAAGTCCAGTAATTTCAAAAGCATCAGGGTGAGTGACATGACACATCTCCCTGTACAACCATGCCAGCGAGGCACTGCCCCAACTGTACTGTCCTGCGACATATAGGTTTTTCAGCAGAGATTAAGAAACAAATCTGCACATGGGTACTCGTCTTACTGGTGAATAACAGTCCACCCATCAATTGTAATATATAAGCACGTGCATATCTCTGTGCAGTAATATCATCACCGTCGGCTGGGCAATTCTGAAATGTCATTCCTAACAAGCTCATATTCAATGTGTTGCCCTTAATGACTGTAGAAGAGGGCATAACTCCCAATAGTTGCTCTCACTCAATTGCGACGTCGGCACCAACTAGACCAGAGACAAGCTCACCGTCCATGAGTAAACCCAAGAGGATACTAACAGTTTGAGCCCGAGTTCACTTTCAATTTGAATTCCAATGAGACTCCTTTAGAATTAAACCTTCCAAACACACAAACTAAGTAAAAAACACCTAATCAAAGCTTAAATCAACTAGGATTCAGCATTCTAATATGAGAAGGACTTTAACTAGGATTTGACTAAAAACTAAGCAAGCACCAACTAAAACTCTAGAACATAACTAAATTAATATGAGTAAAAGAATGTAAAATAACTCTTTTTCCAAGATTTATCACAAACATGTTGAAAAAGGTAGAAGAAATAGAGAAGTTGAGCATGTGCACAACTTTAGTAAATCTCAAAGCATAGATAATAAACGCAAATAAACACTAAGTCAAGAGGTGACTAAATTGGTGAAGAAGAAAGAATTAGTCTTCAAGTGGGAGATTATTTTTTCTGAAATTTGTTTCTTCTTGACCCTTATGTTTAGGCCTGTTATATTTTGCAACTTACTGGTAAGTCTTTGAATTAGACTTATTATATATCATTTTACTCGTTTATTTTAGCTATATTCTTGAGTTTTAGTTGAAGTTTGCTTACTTTTCAGTTTATTCTTAGTTGAGTATGAATTAATTTTGGCTAGGATTTAGGTGTTTAATAAGGGTTTTACCTTATATTAAATTCTTAATTTTAGCTAGGATTTAGTTTATTCCAATTCAATATCAAAACATAACAATTCCAATTCAATACATTTGTTAACGGTTACATGTACATTGTTGTCTTTAATTGAGTCAGTCCAAAACTAGGTCAAATTTCATTTATGGACAAAATATTACAATCGTGAATCGTTGGCATAAAAAAGTTAACATGAAGATATAGGGATAAAAAGAATGCTACAATTTTCCTGTCTGTAAAATGAGAGGTAAAATAAAAACACTCAAGGAGGAATTTTCACATTCAGTTAGGGGAGAAAAAGAAATGTTACAAAACTGGATAGAGGTGTAGTATTATTGAACTGAACAACTCGTCAAAGTACAACCTTTATCCATAACTTACAATTAACCTTATTCAGTGACTTGGATTGACTCAATTAAAGACAACAAGATGACTCTAACAACCTTAAACAATGAAACTCAAGACCCAGCTAGCAAGAGATATATAATACATATATATATATATATATAATCAGGTGCGTGCACTTAATTGATGAGTACTCACAACCTATTTTGGTTGTTGCATTATATCTTGGATGAACAAAGACAAGTTAACATGAGAAGATCCCCCTTCTTCTACAGCATGGTTTGCCATATCACCAAGTTGTCTGACCCTTTTTCTTCTCGCTTCACTTTCTTCGCCTTCATCTATCACTTTCTCTATTGCACTCTTAATGTCTTCCTTCTTCACCACTATCTTCTCTTCCTGGCCCCAGGCGGGTTCGTCTTCCCAGATTCTCACACCAATTTTTAACACTTGTGTAACATGTTTCGCATTGAAAAACTGGTCTGCAAATACTGGCCATGTAATCAGTGGCACACCAGCACTTATCCCTTCAAGTATTGAATTCCAACCACAATGTGTTAAGAACCCACCAATACTTGGATGGGATAATATCAATACCTGTGGTGCCCAACCTCTAATTAACAGACCTCTCCCTTTGATTTTTTCCTCAAAACCATTTCTAGTAATCCACTTCTCCAATTCTTCCAACGTTGATTTTCCTCCCCTTATAACCCAAATAAAAGGTCTATTTGATGTTTCTAAACCCAACGCAAGCTCTATTAGTTTTGAAGGCAACAAGATGGATTGGCTTCCAAGGCAAGCATAGACTACAGAGGTTTCTTGCTGCAAATTAAGCCACTCCAAGCATTGGTGCTCATCAATTGAGGATTTTTTACCTCTCTCAGCCTTATCTGACTCACTTTTGTTGCACAGCGAAACCGGGCCAATGCACCAAACCTTCCTTACCTTTTTGTAATCCTTAACATATGCTTCCTCCAACTCTTCGAAACTGTTTACGATTACACCATAAGAATTTACATCAGCAACCTTCATTTGAATATAATAGTGCATCAACTTTTGATCCAGTTGTGCTTGTGTCTGCACCTCAGTTATAATCTCAACTTGGTCAGGAATTTCAGGCATAACAAGTTGTACTGATGGCTCTGAGGTTGGGTTCTTGGGAACCTTGGAAATGCCCAAATTGTAGGATGTCAATTGACAGAAGCTTGATATTGCATGGAAAGAAATCCTAGGAATATGATTCTTTCGAGCAATTTCGATTGTCCAAGGAACACATACATCAGAGATAATGCAATCTGGTTTAAGTTTTAGTGCTGCAAACAATTTTTCTGCTGGATTTTGCATCAATTTAATTGCAGTGAAAAGTTTGAATTGCATGTCAAAAGAGGGTAGCATGTCAAAATTATCATACCCTTGAGGTAGTCCTGCTTCTTCAAATGCAACTGGAACAAGAACTAAATGGATTGAAAGCCCAGATGAAACAGCACGAGCAAGAACATTTTCGAAACGGGCTGCGTTTTGTGCTGTGATGAAAATTGTGATAATAGCACCCCTTTGTGCTAAGAGCCTTGCAATGTCAACCATAGGAATAAGATGTCCTGACGCCAAGTGTGGAAAAATTACAAAATGAAGAGGATTTGGTTGTGCATCCATGGCTTAGTTTTGGGCTTCGTTACTTTGCGAGAAATAAGAAAGTGATTGAATGGCAGTAAATCAGTAATGCTCTTCTATGCATTATGGTTTGCTACTTTTGGAATATATTTATAGGTCCTGGTTTGTGGTTTCAATCAGTACACTGCATGGAAGAAGATCAAAGAAGAGGACCACGAATAAATTAATTGGATTGTATAATGCCTTTCTGCTTATTACGGGACTACACATAAATTTGAAGCAGTCCACGAGGAACGAGGGATGCGTGTGGAACGTGGTTTGGATATGAGAGTTCTAAATCTGATAAAATACTAGTGATTCTTGTCTTATTATTATTTTTTAATTAAAATATTTATGATAATGCCATAAGTTTTATAAAAATAAAAATGAGAAAGGCCTTAAGACTTGTAAGAGAGGGACTGAGCAGAGAGAAAAATTATTTTCTGTGATTTGTATTTTTGTGCGGAGTCGTAATATTGTTTCATTATTATTATTATTATTTTTTCTCTCATGTAAATTTTTTCAATTTCAAATATATGATAATTTGTAAGTGGATTTTTTTGAAATATGTGATAATTTATAAATTTAAAGTTTATGAATTTTTTTTAAATTTTTATTGTATGATATTTTTAAAGTTTAAAATGTATAGTAATTTTTTAATTTTTAGTGTATGATATTTATAAATTTAAAGTGTATAATAATTTTAAAATTTAAAATTTTGGTATTTTTAGAATTTAAGATTTTTGATAATTTTTTAATTTTATAGTGTATCATAAATGTTTTTATTATAGTTTATGATATTTTAAAATTTATGATATCTTTTAAATATAAAGTGTATGTTAATTTATATATTTATAGTTTATGATATATTTAAATTTTAAAGTGTATAATAATTATATGGATTTTAAAATATATGATAAATTTTAAATTTATAGTGTATGAAAGTTTTTAAATTTATAATGTATGATATTTATTTTTATTATTGAGTTCCAAATTTTTAAAATTTACTAGATTTTTTAAATTTAAAGTGTAAAATTTTTTAACTTATTTAAAATGATTTAGTAAAAAGAAAAAATACTAAATTATTTTCAAAATTAATAAAACACACTTATATTAATCGAGTACATCTTATAATTTATTTTAAAAAACTTGAATATGATAATTAGTATTGTAGCAATTCTTATTTTATTGCAACTATTGTCCAACAGTCTTTTCAAAGCTAAATAGAATTACATTGACAAGCAGTATGACTTTGTATTTCTGTCTATTCTCACTATTACTATCCCTCAAACTTCATCCGGCAATGGACTGGATCTGGTCAAGTCAAACTTGATCCAAAGACACATTGAATCAGGATTGATCCAACAAAATCTTATCTCTAATTTACAAATCATGATAGATAGACATGATCCTTCTTTCTCCTACTTTATACATATTTTTAAATTTTTACATTGGTTAAAATAGAAACTAATTGTAAGCTAAAATAAACTAATTTACTTATTTTTACAATATTATTTTTATAAATTATATAAAGCTCAATAGGTAATGATAATAATAAATATCTTTTTTTTAGTCATTTTTTTTTATGTAAACTTGTAACAACTATTTAAATAAATAATTTATAAAAAAATTTAGATAACTATTTAAGTAAATAATTAATAAGATTTATTAGGTTCATAAAAAATGAATAAGTTATATTTAAATTTCTTACTTTATATGTTTTTTTATTTTCTTATATAAGTTTATACAAACTATTTAAGTAAAAAAATTTAGATTATTCTTTATATTATTCTAAATTAGTTTTATTTTTCATTTCTTCTATTTAGTTGACTCTTGATATTATTTTAAGTTATTCTTTTATTTTATTATATAGAGTTGTATAATTTATAAAAATACATCAAGTAAACAAATGAAAAAAAATAAAAATTACTTCATTAAATTTGTGGGTTATTTTAAAATTTTAAAAAGAATTGTGCTTGGCGATCCAATATTTCAAATTAAGTGGAAAAAAAAAATCATAAAATTTGTGAGTTCTTTTAAATTTTAAAACGAATCATGCTTGGCCCTTAGATATAAATTCAATCTACGGAACATCTGACCCGAGACGGTTGCCATCATTACAAACACTCAATGGAAGATAACACATACCAAGAAGAAGATCCCGAGCAAATGCAGAATTGATTAATTATCAGAAGTAAATCTATTCAAACAATTACTTTTTATTAATTCATTACATATTTAAATATGATAAACAAGAAGAAGACTTTGATTATAGACACTCTCAAATTATTTGAAGAGAAAAATATATACATTGAACTCCAAGGATGGTTTGAGCTGCTTGTAGGAAAATATGAGGAAAAGCTCACAAGTGCCATAGAAATCAGTCACTCGAGTTGTCCAGATCTTCAGCAGTTTTTTCATTCTGCAATTCATCCCAATTAGATCAGATACTGCAACTTGGCAATTGCTGTAATTACGCACAAATCATAATAAGATCGAGTTCAAAGTGTGTGTGTACCACTTCGTCAGTGATTAATCTAGATGGTGACCAGACAAGGATTTCTCTATGTTTTCCACCTGTGTACAATTCCTGCCACAATTAAAAAATCAGAGATCAGTTCATGGAGTCTTGTGTTGTGTGAAAAAGCACTACTTTGTTGATGTATCCAATCAAATAGTAGGGGTCTTTTTTATATTTTCTCCATCATAATGCATATATATAATAAATAATAATAATAAATGTGTGAGATATATGGTCAACTATGCACCATGCTGTGGTAAGCATGGTTCACTTCCATCTAGAGATAAATGATACTATATTCCTTCTCATTTTAAACAAGACAAGAAAATAGACTGGCACGAAAGCAAAATTATTGGAAAAAAGCTCTCGCTTATTTCATATATTTCCTTTTCCCATTAAAATAAAGAAAAGAAAGAAAGAAGGAAGAAGGCAAGTACTGGTTCACCACAACTCCAATTTATAAACAACGGGTCACATAAAGGTCATAAATATGGATAAACAGGGAACGTAATACCTGATCTTGTAAGCTAAACCAGCAGCATTTAACATAGTCAGAGTGGCCACGGAATGTTACAGATGTGTTTCCAGCTGACCACATGTCAAATGCCTGGGAAAATCCAGTATCAAGTCACTCAGACTTTACTTTTCTGATTATACAAAGTTAAATGTATGAAACTACAGAAAAGATTCTACATTTTCACAGTTCTCATGCATGGAACAAAAGCAAGGGCTGAGTCTTGAGCAGTGGCTAACTGAATAGGTTTGCTGGTCTGTAGGCGTACAGTTTCAAAGTTCACAAGTGTGTTGCAGCCAGATTCAACATCCCATAACTAGGGCTGGAATTCAAATTGAGCCACTATTGTTCATCTCACTATTACCACTCTTTTGACCTGGTATCAACTATCAAATGATGATGGTACATAGTAGCTTATAGTTTCCATAATTCTTTGCTTCATTGTTACCTTGTTCCCTTTTCTTTTTGTTCTTCTTTCTTAGGCTGAAATTGCTCGTTACGTGTCTCCTGGCAAGACCAAACCAGAACACTGAACAATCAACGAAAACCATTAAAAACAAGCTGCTTTTATTTGGTAATTAGAGGTATTGAAAGCCGATTACGTCATATAAGAACCAAAAGTTGGATTGCTCTTCATTCTTTTTACTCCAGAACCTCCATGACTTTTCACAAACTAAACCACTGCAGTAAAGCCTGATCTTTAGGAAAATAAGCTATTTGGGTAGAAGCTGCATGACGTGAAATGAAAATATAGCCCAACACTTCAGGGATTTATCTTTCTACCTTTACGCAAGGCATATTGTTTGTGAATATATAGGCTCAAATTCAACTGCAACCGATCGAGGTCTTTTCTATGGTTTTTTACTTGCTGTAATAGCAATCCATGATAAAGTGCTGCCTCTACCATACAAGCTTTTCTTATGAGAAAATGATTTAACTTTTACATGTCTAACTGAAGAATGGATAGAAAACATGCATTTCCTTATTTTCATTGGGAGGCGCAGGCATGCTAGTGAATGTTGATCAGGCACACAAAAAAATATGAACCGGGTGAGTGAAGGAGCAATTTAACTGCGTGCACTTATCCCTGCCCTAAAATAGTATATTTTTATGACTACAAAAGGCCCATACCTGGATGATCAAGTCAATACGGTGACAGCGAAGAGCTGTTCTTTGAAAAGAATACGTTAAATTCCCATAAAAAATGTTTTACAACTAATTGACAGCCTAATGAAGACCATCACCATTCAGCAGCCTACAATCAGTCAAACTCTGTACGACATACAAATGAAGCCGGTACATAAATTGGCAGAATGCACTAAAAAATATGGGGTTGCTCATTATATCAAAGAAGAAACAACACACTGCTACTTTCTGAACTTGATCCTTGTTTTCCATAAACCACATTTTTTTTACAATAAAATAAAAACATCAAATTTGACCGATGTTGAAATCAATTGTTTGCCTCCGGAACGACAGTAGCTGGCAGTGCAGAGACTGTGGCTAGAACCTATAATTTACACTGCAAGACAGAAAGAACTAAAACCGTTTAGAGAATGATAACTAGAAGTATAAGGATACATTTGTTTCTGCAGAAGAAGAACACAATTAGTTAACTGGGTTGGGGCATTCAAACAGGGTCGGGAACACTTGGTGCAAAGCATTGCCCAACTGAAAAGCAAATGGATTTTACCAAGTCGATAACTCACCTGACTTGTAATGTATGGTGAGTAACGTGAGTTGGACGGACAAAATGATTAACTCAACCCATCTGCCACTGCATCCACATCACACTAACAGTAATTAGTGGGTCTGATGAACTATAACGCTAGGAGCCATCTAAAAGTTGAATGTCAAAAATGAAAGGGCAAGAAAGCATAAAACTAACGGACAACAAAACTTCTTACCAAAAAGGGGACAACAGAACATTTTAAGAAGGTGATCAAAGTTTTTAGTAAAATGGCTTGATGCCCAATAAATTTTATGATGACAGTCTAGCGGATAAAAATCATGATAATTTATTTCCAGCGAAGAAAAAGGTATTTTGAAAAAAACCTTTAGAGCTGATTCGCCTTTGTTAGAGTTTGCAGATTGCTTTTGCATTCCTTGTATCTGAGCACGTGCAGCTCTTCCCGCAGCAGAGTTTTCATATTCCTCTTGTCTGCAGTTGAGATCAATACACATAAGTCAATCAATTTAAGATGTACTGCTTAATCTTACTAACAATAAAGCATTCTATGAGCATTAAAATTTCTTTCCCATGCTTCACTCTTTGAATTTTTCTATAAGAATGCCTGGTCCGCTAGCTAATTAATAAGGACCATTTATGTGAATGCAATCTGTTAAAATAGGGTCACCATGCCAGAGATGCATTCCAATGTATGGATATCCGCAGACATGGTGGAGAATTAATGCAAGTCACATAGGTGGTTTTAATAACTACCAAGAAACAAACTAAATTAGATTACAAGTGCACAAAAGTTGCATAACTGGACCTTGAATTAATGTGCCAGTGGTTTTGCTCCGGGGTTTCTTAATAGTTGTTGGTGATACTAATCTGATTCTTTAAGTTGACATTCACAAACCCGAACACAAAAGTTCATGAATATAAATTCCAGACTTCCTAGAACTATAATCCAAAACTCCAACAATTATTCATCCAAAAGAAAACCCAAATTGAATTCAGGACAACAATTAATGCTAAATTACTTCTTATATTCAAAATAGAGTTTTGGAGGTTTAAGTGATTTACAAGATCAAATTTTCATTCGAGATTCATGTAGGCAGCTCCAATTTCGGATTAACCAAAGGTGTATTTATGATTGTGGGTAGAAGATTAAAATAAAGTGATTATCTTCAAAAATAAAAATTGAAATGAAAAATCAATCCCCCAAATTCCACAAATACCTTCTTACTGCAATAACAGAATTCTAATTTCCAGAACTACTATAACCAAAATTAATAAATGTCATACAACTTGAAGAAAAACTTAATCCCTCAAATATTTGCACAAAGCCAATTTTTTTCAAAATGAAATGACATTATAAGAAAATCCCAGAAACAAACTTGGACAATATTGAGAAATGAAACAAACTCATGAGCAGAAAGAGAGGTAAGACAGATTAAAGGATTGCCTTTTCTGGGCCGCTTCAGCAGCTCTAGCCCGAGCTTCTTCAGAGGCCAACCGCTGCTCCTCCTTGGTCATATGATTGTTGTCTCCGCCGAAGCAACCAAAGCACAACCCCATTTTTTTTTTCCCTTTCCCTGTCTTCTCTCCCAGCGACTGCAACGTGTATTTTCCTTCTTTTTATTTCTTTTTCGACTTCCTTGTATAGTCACTTGTTATTTGGTTTATCTTTTACGTTTGTTCTTTTATTTATTGTCTCTAAAACGACGATAACTTAGGGCAGGTCCTCCTAGAAACATAAAACGACACCATTTTGAGTAATGTTATTGTGCAACCAAAGCCCAAAGGAGTGTGATGGTCCACAATGCATTAACGACATCATTTTATTCCCTAAACATAATGCAATTCAATAACTTCCCCAATTCCATTTCCATCCATTTGTCAAAAAAAGAAAATTTTAACTAATACTTTGGATTCTTGCAATTTTACTAAATTTCAACTCTTTGTCAAATCGCAAATAAATATTTTTTAGAAAATAAAACAACACCAAAAATAATTATTTAAATCTTTTAGAACAAAAACCCTCCTAAAATATACATTTTTTTTAAAGAATGAATTACATTCACATACTTTGTAGTTTGTCAAAATGACAGTGAACCCCATAATAAAAGTTATCCTAACTTACAAGATATGGTTCAAGTAATAAGTATGCTTAAGCTTAAAGATTGAAAGATCTCTACAATATTAGAGATTTAAGCTAGAAAGAAAACACTTGTGAGAAGGGGTTACCACAAACCTGAACGAGATTAGGTTCAAACCCAATAGGTGTAGGGATATATAATGGAATAAATTATAGCAATTTGAATGTGAAGTTAACATATATAATGGAATATTTCATAAATCAAAGAAAAATTGTCATTAACTCCTCCTTTTCACATATATTTTTTTAATAAGTTATACTTTTAAATACCAAATATTAATAGGTCCTATAATATTTTCATAAGATCAATCAATTTTATTTTCAAATATATCTTTCTCAACGACTACTACATTGTAGATTTCTATATTACCATTTAATATTCAATATTATAGTATAATAATAACTCCTTTTATAATTTTTTTTTATTGCGGAAAATAAAATATTATTTTCTTTCTTTTTAGAAATTATTAATATTTCATATACACAAATTAAACTAGATAGTAATAAAATTAAGAAGTTATTTAAATTTTTTAAAATTTTTTATGATCTGATACTTCAAAAATAATAGAAATATTTACAAGTAAATTGGAAATATATATTCATTAACAAAATATTATCCTTTGAATATTTTGGTTAAAATTATAAAACTCTAATGTTCTTAATTAGATAAGAATATATATATATATATATATATAATTTGAGATTTTATAATTTTAACCAAAAGCAAAAGAAGAATATTTTTAATAAGTATAATATATATATATATATATATATATATATATATTTATATCATTTTCCAGTTTACTTATATTAATATTTATATTCATTATCAAAATTTTCATAAATAGTTCAAGCTTTAAAAATATTATATCATAAATTCATTATTTTATAATTATAACTATTTTTATTTGTATATATGTAAATAAATGCATATATGATATATTTTTCAGTTTTATTAGAAGGATCACATTTTAAAAAAAGAAAACGTGAAGGATAAGAGTTATTGATCTTGTGAAGATATAATAGGATTCATTAGTAATGTTTGTAAAAAGTATGACTTAATAAAAATTGTATGAGAAAAGGAGGAGTTAATGATAATTTTTCTTTGAATTAACAAGTATGTCTTTTTAGAATATGTTAATTCCACATCCAATTTGGGGTGAAATTAATTAAAACGAAAATATCAGTATATAGTCTTAGATTCGAGTCCTATGTAAATATTTTCTCTACACATTTATATAATTGCTGAATTAGAAAGGCTCTATTGTAATATAATCCATCCATATAAATTTTATCTATGTCAACTAAATTAAAATAAAACACAGAGCGGTGCCGTTTCTCCCCGCAATCCTGTCGTTTGGATGAAGAATAGTACATTTCTAGGACGTCGTTTGTTTTTGTCTCCCCATTTCCAAGTTTCAGCCGCCGCCACCCGCCACGCAGGTTCAGAGGGTCTTCGCTCTTCAGTCTTCACCCAAGTTGGTTGTAGGTTAGGTCAGAGAAGATCAAACTCCGCCAGAAAATCAGATCCTCTTTCTCAGTGAGCGGGACATAAGACATAGTCAGAGACGGAGATATGAGCATTAGACCGTTCGAAATAGAAAACGGTCTTTCTCTCGTACCACGAATAAAGCTCAACCTAACGATTTACCCTTCAAGCCTCACCGTGACCAAACCCATTGATGAGTGGAAGATAAAGCGAGCTCTCATCGACTTCCTCGAGACCTCGCTCTCTATCCGCATTACTGTTCCCGAAGAAGACATCGACATCAGACGGCTAAAAGAGCTCAAGAAGCGCAAGCGTGAGGACCCAGTTGCAAATGGGGCGCTTTTCATTAGGGACCTAGGGTTTCTGATCAATAAACTCGAAAAGGGTGTGGAGGAAGATGACCTGAAGAGCTTAGAGGGGAAATTGTTAGAATTGAGAAAGTATCTTGTAGAAAAAATGGATGGGTTGGAATTGAATCTTGAAGGAGTTAAGTTCAAGCTCACTGTAGCTCTTCCGGCATCTGATGATTTTGAGGGCATGAAGAAAGCTTGGGAAGAGTTCTATGCATTTGGGAATCGGGGTTTGATTTTTTGATTGGCTTTGAATGTGTTTTTATCAGATGAATTCTAATCCGAGAAAAAGTACGTTCAAAATTTTGTTTACATGTTGATGAGTTATGTGACTTTGACAGGTTATTCTAGGGGTGGTAGGCAAGAACCAGATACAATAATTTTGAGGGGTGTTCCTTCACGGTGGTTTGCAGAGCCGAGAGTTTCCTCTAAGCCCTCCATGTTGGTCACTCATACCATCTTTTCAACATTTGGAAATATAAGGTACATGGCCAGGCTCTTATGAATTCTTAACCTGATGAAAAGCACTTCTTTTGGTTTGTTTTTCTTTTTACCTGATTGACTTGTTAATGTTTAGAAATTCTTGTATACAACTTCTACATTACATTGCTTAGTATTGTAAAGATCAAAATTTTCTTGATTTTCAATTTGCATGATCTGGGTATCTGTACTCTCTACTTTTCTTATTCTGAGTTTACATTTGAACATTAAGAAAGGTAAACTTTGTTTGATAACGTTGGGGAAACTTAAGCTACCATTTATATGGAAACCTCTTCGAATTTGCAACTTGTATAAAATATTCATAAAAAATCTCTTCTGCTACACCTTTCTCTCTCCTTCCCAGACTCCAGCACCAGGAAGGGTGTGCTGGTCCTACAGGCTTCTTCAAGTTTCATGGCATGTTTCTTTTGCCCGTATAAAATGCATCATACTTATTTTACTAGTTTGGTAGCAAATGTATAATAAATTGCCTTCATGTACCTCATTCTTATGCCTGCATAATTGACATTCAATAGGAATCTTAATGTTGCTGAGGACAATGATCTAGGTAAGGATGCAAATGAGGAAAGCGGGGACCTAGTTTCAGGTCTCTATTGTAAGATTGTAGTTCAATTCGAGAAATATAGAGACTTTTATGATGCTTTGAAAGTGTTATGTGGTCGCTCATTGCAGAAGGTACTATTTTGGCTTCTTCCTTTTCTTTTCTTTCATTTACCTATTATTTATTGTGAATTATCCATCAATTCTAATGAACCTTGATTGGAGACCCTGAGCAACAAAAGCAAACTCTACAGTATGTATCCCAACTTATGAAATTTTATAGTTTGCATTGTTCATATGGTCGTTGCCATCTCGTTTTTGAGTTTTGACTGTTTGCGCATTTATACTTTTCTGCCCGGTGGACCCTTGCCTTAACTAGCTAGTCCAATTGATAATTTTGGCATTCATGGTGTTAAAGGAATGTTTCAAGTTACTGATTTAAGTATTTAACTAAGAAGGCATGTTGCATGTATTCATAAATGACATGGCTGATAAGTGCCATTTGGGGAAAAGAACACAGTTCCATATAATACTTGAAGATGTTAGTAACTGATAGATACTTTTCTCTGTGGTAACTAATATCGCTTTCCAACGGCATGAACAGCAAGGGTCAAAAATGAAGGCTGATTATGACGTTACTTGGGACAAGGATGTATTTTTTCGGAACTCAAGAAATCAAACACATGAGAACAGGGTCCCTGCAGTGGCATCTGAAAACGATAGAAGTGAAGCTCCTAAACGTCAGCCATACAATTCCCGCTACACTTCAGACAATGTCCGACCAAGGAGATTCAAGGTTAGTGTCTACTATAGTTTGTACCCAGGAGGGATATCTATCTGCATCAAGTGTTGCTTTGTTTACTTGTTAAAAGAAGTAATCCCATCTACCTGTTAAATTGATCTTTTCTTTTTTGTTCTCTTTCCATTTATATTGTTGTTTCCTTTTTCTCCCTCTGAAAGCTTGTAGGTTGTGGTTACTAAACCAATATCAGGTCTGCAAATAATGACTAGAAATCTTGTTTTTGATGCAGGAATAAGGTGTTCGATGCATTTTTAATATTTTGTTATGGAGCTCAAAAAGTTCAAGTATTGTTCTGTTATACTACTGTCCTAATCTCTTGTCTTTATAGATTTGTACCATTTAGCTTGGCAAGTGTTTCTTATAAAAACCCACTGCATTTTGTACAAACGGATTCTAATTTGATGTTCAGAAATTAAAAACTCCTATTTTGCTGTTATTACTGCTCATACCCCATATCAATCTCTTGTCCTCCTATAATTCATTGGCCCTTTCAGTTTTTCATTTTTTATTTTTATACGGGTGAAAAAACTTTGAATGTTACTGTGCATGTTTAATGCAATTAGTTTTGACTAAAAATATATCTAGTGAACTGACCATCATGGCTTCGTCACTAATTTTCTGAGAAATTTTACAAAACCACCAGAACATGTAAACTTAACATGGCTCGGTTTACATTCTGAGCCTAGCTAATTCTACCCTTAATATCATAATTTACACTTAGAACATGTCAAAAGAAAGAGTGAATTCCCTACCTAACTCAAACATGACATCCGAGAAAATCTACAAGAATCCACACAAAGCAAAATCTTAACCAGCAAAAGGAAAAATTAATGAACATACGTAGTCCCATCTTCACCAGCGTTTAGTTGGAAATGTTTTCATTGAGAAGATAATCCATCACTGACCCTCTTCTCACTCAACCTTCTTGCATAATCTTTCTTCTCACTCACCCTTCTTACATAGTTTTTCTTCTTCATTGACTTTCTTGTCCTCGAACTATCCTTCGGCATTGGAACTAAGTACCATGCAATACATGTACAAAGGATTGCAGCAGATCTCCCAAACACAGCCAAGATCACCAAAATCAATACCACAACTAGTGGCAAATAATAAGATGGTTTTCTCAATTTGTTCAACCTGATCATATTCCAAGAGAAGCTCTTCTTTTTCTCAGCCTTCTCAGCAGCTTCCAAGTTTGGCTGATTTGTTTCATTCATGGTGTTGGAGGATTCCATGGGAGACTTATTTATTACCTCTGAAATTTGTGTCAATTGCTTGATCTTGACCTCCGTACTCTTGTTATTCTGCTCATCCTTGTGTTTCAGTTTCACCACAACTGGGACAAAATCATTTGAATTAGAATACACGAAGCGGATGAAGGAGATATCCTGAGAACCAATTTGTGAATATATCTTCTGTCTTTTCTCTTCAAGATCAGCCAAAAGTGCAGAAAACTTATCTATGCCACGCTTGGAATACGGGTTCTTGTTATTTCTTCTTGATTTTCTTGGGGTACAACCAGGACTTGTATTACATAGTTCATCTTCATCTTCATCTTCATGATGAATAGTGCCACAGATCATGAAAGGACTCAACATATGTATGGGTTCTGGTTCAAAGGTTTGAGGATTTTTTGAATGATTTGAAACAGTTATAAAGGGGAGGAGGAGTAGTACTTAATGTTGAAGGGTAACCTGCCGAGAGAACCAGCTGTTCCAAGCAGGCTTTAGTCAAATTGAAGGTTTGAAAAATTAAATGCTATAGAAGTTTCTCCCACATGAATTTGGATGTTGTTTGACTTCTTGGAGAGGAGGAAAAGTGTGCCACCTAAGTTCAAATTATATGTTCAACTGCAGAAGAAGGTTCCAAAGAAAAATGGGGGCTAAAAAAAATAAATAAAGATTACTTGGAGAGAAGGGTCTTGAATAATTCTATTAAAATTTCAATATCGATGCTCAATGTCTTGATTCATTCATAAATCATTCCTGAAAAAACTTCTAGAAAGAGCTGGTTGATTTAGTGGCTGGTAGTGTTGTTGGCGAAGGAAAATATTAGAATTACAAAGTGGATTTAGTTGAATAGCTCTCTATGCCTCTATTTGCAATTAGATAAAAGACAAACTGCTTATATCATCCAATGTTAGTATATATTTCTTATTTGTAATTATAAATCAAATTAGGTCGAACTAAATTCACGATCATTTTTGTTTTAGCTTTAATTTTAAATAACTCTTTTATAGAATGAGACTTAAATTAAAAGAAAAGAGTTAAAACATAAAATTAAGGTCAAAATAACTGTGAGCTTTGTTAATATTGAATTTTAGGACTGCTGCATATATAATTATAGTGATGAGAACAATGTGAAGAGAATATAATAAATGTTTAAGGTCAAAATAACTGTGAGCTTTGTTAATATTGAATTTTAGGACTGCTGCATATATTATAATGATGAGAACAATGTGAAGAGACTATAATAAATGTTGAACATGATAAACACTTAAATTTTATAAATAAATATTGAATTATTTTTAACCAAATAACATATTTTATATTATTAAGTAATTCTTAATTCAACTGATAAAAATATAAAATTTTATAATATTAATAATGTTTGTCGGATATTATCTTTCTCCAAAATTCAAAAGGCTATATCACCATGTTAAACTTTGCTCTGTTTAATATATAGTCACTGGTTACTTCATTTAGTTCTATAATAATGGATTAAATTACACAAAAATATAATGATTAATGGATTGCTTTAACAAAAAGCAAGAATTAAGGACAAGCTGACGTTAATTACGGTAAGTAAATTGGCTTACTTACTAAAATTTACTAAAAAAGAAAAAGAAAATCAGCATATATATTGGTTTGGTTGTGATCTAATTAATTTTTAGTCCCACGTGTCACTAGTTCAACAATATATATATATATATATATTTTCAAATCTATCTCTTTTACACTACTAAATTACATTTTTTACTGAGAGGATCTAATCTTTAAGCCTCCCATGCTTTAAATCGCATCCTTTAATTGTAAGGCAGGCCGGTCCAACCAAAATACCAATTCAATGCAGTAAGTTTTGGAGAATAAGCTTAAGCAGTTATTAATGATCACACATTTCTTGCAATTCACACGGCAAAGTTCAACACTACCAACATCGAAAACAGGTTTTTCATAAAACTGGACTACCCATCAATCTTTTAAACATTCCTAAAATTATGTACACTAAGAGCAATAAATTTACTTTATACAACATCAAACACCATTCAACTCCCATAGCATTTTCATGCAATGTTTTAAAAATTAGACCTTCATTGAGTGATAAATTAGATTAGATTAGATATAAAAACTGTCTTGATGGTTGAATCTACTAAAACCTTAAAATTTAATATAATAGAGAATCAATGGCAGATTGATTGAATCATATTGTTTTATAATATATATATATATATTAAAATTTGCGAAATATTTATATTTTATATTAAGGATTACTGGGCTGCTTTTGTGATAATACCGGATGACAGAGAGGCAAGGCCAAGATTTGAAATAATCCTCGTCACTATTTACCCGAAGAGGCTGCCAATATCTACATTGACAATTGTGTTTTATATTGATGTTGACTTATTATTTTGATAGTTAAGTTGAAACTTGAATATTGTGATGCACAATAAACCTATCAATTGTTGTATTAACTATTAAAAACTATATTTGACTACTTGTGATGTGATTTTCTTATATTTAATTAATATTTAATTTTTATTTTTATTTTCTTGTGTATTTAGGATTTATAATTAATAAAAAAATTATATAATATTTAAAATATATAATTGAATATATTTATGACGTCATTTGGTTTGACCTAATTGAACCAATGACCCAAGACTCAACAAATTTTTTAATACAAGTTCCAGTCCGATTTTTATAACATTAATTTCATCTTTTAATGTAATTTGTCATCAGGCATATATAAAATAAGCAATGACATTATTCCAACATCAGTGTACCAAGATAGTCCTCATAGATCCTGCTTTTGCAATGGGGTTGCCTTCATAAGACACCAGGAGGGAATTACCTGACAAGGTGCTGCTTTGTACTCTGCACCATCATTAAGCAAGTAAAACGAAGAAAACTGCTTAAAGGATGTGTTAACACCAAAAAATATGCAAGGTATAGGCCGAATTCATTTAGGCTTATTTGATAAGCTGAGTATTAATAAGCTAATGGATTGGGTTATCTAACTGAGTTTGGGTTTAATTCAAATTATGTCAATTGGGTTAAGACCAGTTTATAGGCCACTTAGTTCTCAAAATCGAGCCATATCCAGTATTTTTATTCAAAAATAATGAAGGATAATGGCATGGTTTCAAATCCTTTTAAATTAGGGATTTTTTGTTAGGATGTCAACTGAAAAGATAGAGCTGTTGAGAATAGTTCAAAGGAGAAGATGAAGGTAAGACCTATTCAAATTGGTTCAAAATTAGTCTTTCAATAGGCTTGGACATTTATTGGGCTTATGGACTCATTGAAGCAAAGTTGAGTCAATCAGTTAACTGGAACTGGAACTATAGGATCTATTGAGTCAGACCAAGTCAAAAACAGTTTGGTGCATTTAGACCACTTTCAACATTAATTCCTATCTTTAAAGGATTATGGAGATATGGGACACCAGAAAGCTGTTACTTGGATTAGCTGAGGCAGAAATCGGTTTCTGACAAGGGTTGTAACTCACTTTGGTTGTTAGCAATGATCCTATATTAGTGGATGCTTGGTTAGAAAGTTAACGGAGAATGTAAAGAATAGGCTTAATGGGTTAACGACTAGTTTTTTTTGTATAAATAGGACAATAGTCATTAATTGTAAACACAACACTCCAATATCAAACACAAACTTATCAATTCAATTCCTATTTTATATTCAGTCTTTATTGATTTATTTATAATTTTTTTTACATGCTTTATTTATCGCACTTATTTATCGCTTTCTTTTACAAGTTCATGCTCAATTGTTACACTTCGATTAAACCAAATCACTAAGAGCTTTCGTTAGTATACTAGGAATCTATTGTCTAAGAAACAAAGTCCCTTTCTTAGTCAAATCGCTTGAATAAGAGAATCAAGAATTACAAAATTAGCCAATTCACCTTTATTGATCTCCATTGAAAATTTTTGCAAATAGGATGTAAATTTTTTTCTTCATATAATTAAAAGGTGGGTTTCAAAAAAATATCGTTAGAATGTGGTAATTTTAAAAATCGGGTCATTTAACTCCGTTTTTTGTCCCCACGTGAAACTGCCATGTCAACAAAATATGGGTGTCCCGTTTTTGTCAGACACCAAAATACAGGTGTTGAAATTGAATTCATGGGTGAAAAAACCGACTTGAAATTGTACAGATAAGGGATAAGGGATAAGGGATAAGGGATAAGGGATAAAGTCATACAAAAGAATAGCAGACGGTTCAAAGAACTGAGGTTTGGTTGTAATAATCTTACATTAATAACAAAAGAAAATAGAGAGCCCTCTCAAACAGTTCAAAAAGAATACACTAGAACCAACAAACTTGCTAACAAAATACATATTGATCTTCGTTTAACTAATAAATTCAGCAACGAAATGTAAAGTATCCTCTTTCTACATACAAATGATTTTTGTTGCAATAATTGAAGTGTGAGTGAACAAAACATATAATGACAAAATTGAAAAACATCATAGACAAAGTTAGGAGGAAAAGCAGCAGCCGCCTTTACTTCCACTAGAATCATGTTCCTGGCGGGGAACTATAATCTTGGTTCCCGTCAGAAGACCTGAGCTCCCACTCGAGTCCACATCATTGGCAGTAAGGGTCTTCTTGCTGATGATCCGGTATATCTCGGTTAGAATTGTAAAAAATGCTGTTTCAACATTAGTGGCCTCAAGGGCTGATGTCTCCATAAAGAATAGATTCTCTCTTTGAGCAAACTCCTGGGCATCTTCAGTTGGGACTGCTCTAAGACTTCCCAAATCACACTTGTTCCCAATAAGCATAATAACAATGTTTTTATCAGCATGACCCCTCAGTTCCTCTAACCACCTTGCCATGTGGTCAAACGATTGACGCTTGGTCATGTCATAAACTAGCATTGCCCCTACTGCACCTCGATAGTATGCACTAGTAACTGCTCTGTACCTGAAATAAAGAAGGATATAAATTAGAGACAAGAAAAGGTAAATGTAGATACTTCAGGAAAAAAGCAGTGGAAATAAAATGTTCAAATTCTTAAAATTGTGTTTTATCAAACAAAGAAATTCGTGGAAGTTTTAGGCTAACAGCCTGAACACACCAAAAATGACTTTTTTTATTTCCATCTTGAGGTACCAGATAATCGGTCCATGGGACGATAGAGGGGAAGGATTTAGAAAAGAATGGGTTTCACTGATGTAAATTGTAAATCATTAATGATAGCATTAGGACAAATAACTGGACAAATAGCTAGTAGGGGAATGACAAGCACATTTCCAATTGCAATAGGCCTACATAATTTAAAACCTTTGAGGTCCTTCCTATTCTCCGCAGGGAAAAGGTAAGTCTTCTAGATCTGTTCTGACTTCTGCAGCTTATATTGGTGCACACTATTTACATAATGATATTCTAACAGATGACTGAAACCAAACAGTGGTCAATCCTGGAAGGATCAGGGTCAAAAGCATTGGAATCCTGGGGTTTTAGGTTGCTATCTGAAGCTTCAGATCTTGGATAAACAGTAAAGTTGTAAAAAACAATATTGAACTGGTAGGATAGAGATCATATATTGCACCAAATTCTGTGATAAAACCCAGATAGTGAAATGAGTGCATTTTCTCTGGTCAAACAGCATTGAATCATATGAAATGCGTGTGGAATGTTAAAGATAAAAAATTCAAAAAAGGGAGCATAAACAGAAATTGCCAAAGAAGCTCTAAAAGCATCAATTAATCTGTTGGAAGCAAGCACCTTAGCATTGATCCAATACAAATTTAAATTGAATAAAAATGAGAGGAAGTCCGAAATTAATTGAAATAACCAACCAAATCCATAGGATGTAAAAGTGATGTGTCAGCAACCATGACAATAAAGCTTTATCTGATTGAACTTGTGTGGGAACAAAAAAAGTGTAATGCATACTCTTGAACAAACAGTTATATGAAGAGTCACGTATTTGCCATTTTTATGATCTCCATCAGTGTCAATTGAACTTCCTTTTACTTTTTTGTTTTCCTGCTTGAATGAAAATATACTAAGAGTCAGAGAGTAAGATACTATTAATTTGTAGAACTGGTATCCGAAGAACACAACATATTTGTTGATGCTGTTCAATAAAGGTATTATAAGTGTTAAGAAATCACACTCTCTTCACAAGGAAAGCTACAGAACAGAATGTATGAACAGAATACAAACAGTCATGATGTCTTCAACTTTAACATCACCAGTTGAAGGTCCTTGACACAACTTTTCAAGCTCTTCCTCCAAAGAAGACACAACTTAGCAGTTCTTGATGAGACCCCTTTAGATCATAGTCATCAATGGTCCATCATGACACCTGGAACATCCTCTCGACGTACAACATATTTCCAGATGTTCGAAGGCATCAAAAGTGTTCTCTTATGTACAAGTTTTGGTAATGCATTCTTTATTGATAAAAAAAAAAAAAAAAAAGGAATTGGAAGTGTTAGATATCTCATTCTCTCACATAGAATAGCCAATAATCATGTGCAGAAAATCATGAATCGTCAACATTATATCACAACCCAAATGTGCTGGAGACAATAATTTTCGAGCCGTTCTCTATGAGACCCTCTCAAAAATTGACCTTTTAAAACATGGACCACCTTCATCAACGGTCTATCCTAGAATACTTAACATTCTAGGATATACTAATTAGTAAGTAGTAACAATTACAATTTCCAGATTGTTAGCTGAACTACCATGATCCAATCCTAATTATTATAACCACCAAAATCTTATAAACTTAGTTTACTAATCAAAAGACCATACCTACCGTAGAGTTCTTTGCAAAACGTAAGGCAAACCAGAAAGCATGAAAAATAAAAATAAAAATAAAAACAGAAAATGCAAAAGACAGGCAATGGCACACCTTTCCTGTCCAGCAGTATCCCAAATCTGTGCTTTCACAGTTTTGTGATCTATAAGCAACGTTTTCGTCTGAAACTCAACGCCAATGGTTGCTTTCGAATCCACGCTGAATTCGTTCCTCGCAAAACGTGCAAGCAGCTGAGTTTTCCCAACGGCTGAATCTCCGATCAATACTACTTTAAATACATAATCAATTTTCTGATTGTAATCCCCGTACAAATTCGACATTTCTCACAACAATTGCTACCCAATTGCCGCCTCAAACCCAAATTTTAAATTCACAGAGCGGAGCATAAACCACTATATATTTCCGAAAGTGGCGTATTTCGGATCAGTCATGTGTGGGCATTGAATACGATCAGGATCAGAGCTTATATCTTCGAATTGAGCACATAGCAGGTAAAGAAAATGAGAATATGAACAGCTTCGGTTGGGAACAATGGAAAGCAGAAAATTATGGAGTTGGAAATTAGGGTTAGGGTTTGAGGGGTAGATCAGAAAAATGTTGACATGGTTGATCAGAAGGATTGGAAGTGAGGAGGTAGAGAGGAGTTAGGGAAAGACCAACGGCCAGTGCGGGACCCATTAACGGTTTTTTGAGAGCTAGAAGTGAGGGATGGAGGATCCGGGACTTTTTGGTCACGGTCTCTTACCAGATGTAACAAATTTAAAAATGCTGATAATAGAGCCGACTTGTTGCTAATTTATATTTTTTTTTTATATGTAAGAATGCTCACCATGTTTTCTAACAAATGAAATTTGCCAATAAAATCATCGTTAGCCTTTTTTTTTTTGGGTACAAATATGATAATTTGTAAACTAATCGAATTAAGTTTTTATAAGATATAGAACTTTAACTTGTGAGCTCTTCTCATTTAATTTTATTTTATTTTTATAATAAATTTATTTACATAAAATAACTTTGTTTAATGATTATCAACTTAGTTTGCCTAGTAACTTGTTCTGGGTTTGTCCGATATTGTCTTAGTTCAATTTGTTAAGATCAAAGTATTAGAATTTAGAAGTTTCAAGTTTAAGTCCTATGTGTAGTTATAATTTATATACTTATTTATGAATTGTATTGGTAATATTGATGAATTGAGTAATTGTTGAAATAAGTTAGAATTTTTTTTTTATTTAATTAATTGAAGAGTTCCCCCATAATAACCCTAGAATAAGAGTTAATATTAGTAATATTAATTGCATTATATTATGAAGAATAGGAGTTGAATATTCATTCCCAATGCTTTATTGCTTGACGGAGCTAAATATTTATTTTAAGAGAGTCGATTTAAATTTTATAGACATATTCTACTATAATAATAGCAAAAAAATTAATAATAAAAAGAAACTTAATACCTCATAAGAAATAATAAGAATTTATAAGTTATTAAAAAATAATATAAATTTTAACTCATTTAATTTTGTAGTCTTAAGAGATAAAAAAGTGAACAGCTTATTTTTATTTTAAAAAATATCACGATCTTAAACAAGAAAAGAATTAAAAAATTAAGAATTAATTTTAAATTATAATATTAATATTTTTGAAACAAAAAATAGGAAAAACATGTCCCTAATTCTCATTTAGTTTGGTTGAAATATGACTACATGAGCTCCGAAAGGAGTTTTACCTATTTCTATTTCCCCTCATCTTCTTTATTTCTTGTTTTTTCCGATGTAAGCCCACCAAAGTATAGCTTAGTCTGCTGACTCTGCTTTGTTAGGCAAAGTAAGCTGAAATAGTTTATTTTGTTGGGCAAGTGGGCATTAAAATAGGTGACTGCATACTCTTATAATTAGTTTTTGGTCCAGATCCAATGATTCTCCCCACCCCACCACCTCCTGGACTCCATTACCCACCGCTTTCAACCCCTTTCTTTTATTATAATAATAGAAATACCCTACCAAACTGGAATCATTTATAGATTGAATCATTGAAATATAGGCGTCACCCCAGCCACAGACTCCTCAAAATGAAGCTTCAAAGTCGAAGATGATTAGAATTTACATGTTTACTTGTGCAACCTTCTTGCAAAAACAACTTTGCATGGTAGTGATGGACCGATATCTGAATCCCTTTCAATTCCAGATTGATTCTATCCAAGACATGTACAAATGAAACAAATAACCAATAAGAGAAAATGGATCAGATCAGATACTGTCGAGTTTAACAGTCTCATTTCTTGCCTCTTTCACTTTCAATCTTATTTTAGTTTACCTCTCAAATCATTAGTCACTACCCCTAGACAAGTTCAAATTGGGTACGCTTAGGTCAGAATGGAAAAAAGTCAGAAAAAAGAGTCATTCGGCTAGGAAGTTGAAACCTTAAATGAGGTCAGCATCAATATCAATATTGCCATACTTCCCTCAATAAGTCAGTTATCCATTAAAGGATTAAAATTGGAAGCCTCTCATACAATACCCACATACAATCTGATCCATCGTTTCTTCAACTCTCTTATGCTCCCTACCAAACCACTGATAATAACTTAATCTATACCAGTACCAAATGAAAACTTCACACACAGATGCTAAGTGATCAGAATCAGAAATATTAAGCAGAAGGTCAGAAAAGACAGGATAGCATTATCAAAATTTTGCTATACAAGGAAATGGAGGAAAAAGAGCTATTGAGTTTATTGATGTGTAATTAATATCCTTCTTAGGCTAAAGAACCTGAGTGTTGTGTAAATTCTACCAGCCTGATGTGTTACACGTACTGAAGATAAAAGCAATCTTAATATTGCTCATCCCCACTTATTTTTTCAGAGCATCAAATCCTGGATTCTCCAAGGCTCCTTTTCTTTCTTGTACAGAAGCAAGTCAAACAATCTGATTTGTAACTGGCTTTTGAACGCTTAAACATTTGCAGTTGGCCCGCTTGTCACTAAGATTCTGCAAAAGGGTATAATTATATGAGTGGAAGCAGGATCAAAGGAATGATTAATGTCTTGTAAGTTAATTTCTTGTTTAATACCTTAAATTGTTTCTGAAGGTCTTTGATGTAGACGACAGCCAAGTCCAACATGTCTGCTGTGTTTGTTTGCTGACAAGAATACAAACACCTTGAGTTCCTAGGTACTTGTATACTATATTTTTATGGAACAAGTTTTACAGAAAGTTACCTTGTCCATGTTTGGGACAAGCTCTTGTAATTTTCTCATCCGTTCGCTGATCCGAGTTCTTCTCTCCTGAAAACATATTTCCTTTACAATCAACTACTACATATTGAGTTCCTGAATCAAGGTCTTGAAAATTAATTTGAGTTAATTGAAATATCCTAGCTGCAGTAAGGACTAAGACATTGAGAATTCTAGGTATACATATTCACTGTCAGAGAATAAAATGCTTTGGTATATAGATTGTATTCTATACCCTTTCAGCAATACTTCGAGGATGAGTAGCACAGCCACGCTTCGCCCTGATTTTACAAGGAACAGAATCTTGAAATTGCATGTACTTCTCCGCAGCAACCATCTCAGCTGAAGTTTTTGGTAAACTCAAGTGGTGGGATAACATATGAACCCGATTTCCAAGCTCTCCACTCTAAGTATAGAAAATTTATTTTTATTAAAAACAAGTGACAGGATATGAAAGGGGAAAAAGTCTATTAGGCTGTTACCTGAGTACCAGAAAATATCTTCTCATTAGCACTTTGCTCTCTCTTTATGCCAGTAAAATTCTCTGAGAAATGTGATGAATCATTCCAAGAACTGTATGGGAACACAGGGCTAGTCGGCCCAATGTTTTCACTCCCTAGTTCAGAAATCTGGGACAACATTCCCAAGGAAGAAGTTCTTGATGAGAAGTTAATCTGATTCTTCAATCTGTTCAAGGATGGACTTACATCACCATTAGCTCCATTGACCCCACTGCAGTTTCCAACACCTTTCATACTGGCATAGCCTGCAATATACTGAGAAATTTACAATAAAATTCATTCTAAAGACTAGCAACAACCAAAAAAAACAAAACTACTACTCACATAAGATATGGTTTTGAAATCCAATCTTACATATTTTTTTGTTACATCAAAGACAGGGAAAGTGAAAGCCAGAGTCTAGTAATCTGAATACAACAATAAGCTAAGTACAGAACTTTCCTTCTAAAAATGTTTTCAAGGTTTCATCCACTTCCTAGTAATTGACAACTTTCACCACTCATTACTGATACCCCAAGACAAAATTTCTAATATTTACCATTGCAGGTTGCCTGTAACTTATAAGATTCACAGAAATGCAGCCTAGAGAGAGAGAGAGAGAGAGAGAGAGAGAGAAGATCCTAAGCCTGTTGTAGATTTCTGAATTAGATTTAAAATCTGACTTCTGTCACATATCTAACATAAATTACTGGGTATCAAGAATTCGATGTGGTGTAGGAAGCATTAAGAATTGCATTCATCAAAATAAGAATCGGATTTATCAAAAGCACAAATAGAAGCTTCAAGAATTGCACGGCTACTAAAAGAGAAAAGTTTCCTAAAGCAGCCAGACAAAATAATAGAAATGAAAGAGAAACTAGAACAAGTACAATACCATTTGGAAAAGATATGTTGGAGAAAAGCCCAGCGGGGGAGCTACTTTGTCTGAGAAGATGCGAATTAAAGCTTTTGGTCTGTGTTTGGTTATCCATTCCCATTGAACTAACCATTCCATATGATCTATCTATAGCAGAAGTGGCAGCAGAGTTATGCCTGGGATAATTAGGCGGCAGCCCATTATAGCTTTGCTGAGGATGAGGGTTCATACGGTTCATAGCTGCCTCCACCGGCGTCCTAGGTGACTTATCCTCGAATTCTTGGAAACTAGGGGAAGCAGTGCCATTGTCATCAATATAATTTACATATCTGGAAATTAATCTCTCTGATTCAGAACCCTCGATTGGATTTCCCTTACAAATACCATAATCAACTCCCTCTGTGAAATTTGCGAGAAGTGAGCTTGGAGCTGAGCGAAACCGCAATAACCCAGAGTTGGGTTGATGATTCTGCAGCTGTTGGTGTTGAGAATTTAAATCCATGAATCAAAATGCCCCTTTGATTTACACTCTATAACCTACTTCCAATTAAGCACTTTACAAACAGTAGAGAAAAATAAAAAAGAGTCACTCCAATATATGAAGCTCGAGAAAAATCTGAGCTTTCACTTTCAGGAGAAAATATCAGCTTATTTTCTAAGCAGACTAGGATAAGATCTTGTTGAGGAAGCAACCAAGGCATAAGCCAAGAAGAAACTAAACCCTAGATAAGTGAAAACGTAAATACAAGGAACTTCTTGGCCTGTGTTGTGGAAAATGGAAAGGATGCAGATCCAGTGAAAAAGACAAATACACAGAGTGAGAGAGAAGAAAGAAGAACTGCAACCTGTGATTTGCTTTCCAAAGCACCGAAAGCAAGGAAGATTTTCAGCTTGAGAACTAGAGTTAAGAGAGAGAGAGAGAGAGAGAGAGAGGAGGAAAAAGTAGAACTGGAGCAAATCCAGCCTAAAGGAGACAGGGAAGTACAGTGACAGAGCAGAGAGGAACGAAATGAAGAGGGGCGGTGATATGCGTTAACGTCACCGTTAGCCTCGCGCGTACCAGATTAACACCGCATCAGATTCCCTCTGATCGACAATTCACGGGCGCCGTCTTTCCTAAAATTCCGAAAATACCGCGGATATTCTTTCAAATTTATGAAAATGCCATCGAAGCCTCCCCGTGAATTATAGATTCGCTTGCTGAATGAGGAAGGATTCTCATTCTACATAATTTATTTACAATTATATATACAAGACTTCAATAGTCAATCTTTTTAAATTAAAGAAAGAAATATTATATATATATATATATATATATAAAGCAGAAGAATAAAATATTAGGCAAAAGTTGGAATCAATCTATGAATTTATAAATATTCTCTTAGGATAAGCATAATAAATTGATGATGAAATTTTTTTCTAAAAAAGTTGATGTTGAAATTATTGAATCTTTGTTTATTCTATAAATAGAAGTTGGTGGTCAATTATGTCTTAACTTGAGATAGCCATTGGAACAAGGATAAAATCTTTGTTTATTCTCTAAGCACAAGAAGCTTAAAATCAATTATACAACTTTTATATTTGTTATTATCTACATAAATATTATTATTTTGTAAATTTTATTAATAGCATAAAGAAAATTGAGCAATAAATAAATTGAAATTGTTTTTTCAACTGTTCAAGTTCATAAATTTTTGATATATTTACTTTCATGTGCCGTGTAGAACAAATAATATATATATATATATTTTTTTTAAATGTTAAAATGCACAAACACTTAATTGTTTCAATCAGAACTCTGTATGTCTCAACATCGATATGGTATCAAAATGTTAGATCATTTGACAAATTATACAAAAATGGAACATTACTAGCACAATTCTTTGATACCTAAATTATGCTCGAACTATTTATTTATTCTTTTTCTTTTAAAGAGTTATTATAGAAAAGAAAATAGCAATTATTATTATATTTTTTTGTATAAAAATTTATCTCAATAATAAAATACGAAAAGAATATAACAGATTAATAGTTTTTGGAAAACAAATAAACTTTCTATTTTAATTCTAATATAGAATATAGTTATAACTAATAAATAAAAACAATATATTTTTTTTCAATTAAATTTTCTAAATATGTCCCCATTCTCCTGGTAGCTGTGCTTAAAGAAGAAAGTAAACCAGAAAGGATCTGACGACATTGAAGATGAAAGATTGAGAATAACAAGACAATGCTTTTTTTATTCAAAACTCAAACCAAAGTTGAAATAGAAAACGGTGCTGTTTGTGTGGAGGGAAACAGTGACACGTGATACACTATTTTCTTTTAATGGGCTTGTCCAATTTTACAGTTTTATTTTTTAATCCAAGAATAATATTCTAGAATAAGATAATGACTAAAAATACGAAAATCATTTTGATGAGCTTGAGACTGTTGTCCGATGGTCCTTCACTCCTTTAGATTTTCTATCTCAAAAGGTTAAAAAAAAAGTTCTAAATTAAGCAAGGTGCCATTTTGTGTGCATGGGTGGATGATGCAAGAAAGTTTCCTTTCTTTGTTATACTGTCTCCTCAATAGTTGTCTAATTTTCTTGATCTTACCCCTTGTTTTAGGGTTGTGTTCTTTTGTGCATAAATTGTTAATTATGCTTTGAAATTTATAACTTCTTTTGGTACAAAAAAAAAGAGTAGAAAGATATGTAGATTATCTCTTATTTTTTGACATGGAATGTTTAATCCCCGTCTTAATCACTTTTATGATTAGAAAATTTTAACTGTCTTTATGTCAAGAGTCAAAGTTTAAGTTCTATTTGGATAGAGAGAAATGGAGGGAGAGGAAATCGCAATGGATATTTTTCTTTATTTGGAAATTTTTTTTAATAGAAAGAAAGGAATAGAGAGATACTCCTTTCAAATCTCAAAATTTTAATTCCTCCAAATTTGAAAGATTTGAAAAAAGATGATAAATATTTTATAATTTTTTATTGCAGTGTCAAATATATCCTTATCATTTTTATTAAATATCTACTAACACCCAATTAAAATATTTTAAGAATATAATTATAAAAATATTAATATTTTTTCCTCTCATCTCCTTTCTTTTCTCTCCAACTCCCAAATAACAAATGTACATTATCATTTCCCTCATCTCCCTTTATTTTTTAAACTTCCAAATAAAATAAAATAAAAAATTTCAATTTTCCTCCACTCTCCTTCCATTTACTTTCCTCTTCTTTTTCCTTAAACTCCCAAATAAAGTCTTAAGGGTCCTGTCGAAATTGGCTACAATCATTCTTAGAAATTTCCTTAAACCATGACTCAATGAGTAACTCATGTACCATACGGGTATCAACATCATGCAGCACAAATATCATAAGTTACAACTCATTTTCAAATCATTGATACACGTGCGTGATTATTTAATCATATAATCACAGTTCAGTTAATTTACAATCCTAAAACAGTAACCAAATCATACAAATCAATCAACAATTACACAATCAACTAAACAAGCAAAGGACCAACGAGTAACTCAGCCCCGCACAGCAATATCTCCCCCCACAGGACATTTACAGGCCCGCACAGCAAATTATACTCCGTACACAAATCCATCCCATCAAGACTAAGCACTCTAATAGTTTTCAAAAAAAAAAAAATTCAGAATCAAGATAACTCATATAAACTTACAAATTCAAATAACCTAGGTGCACCTGATTTTAATTTCAAAAATGAAAATCATTTTTCAAGAAATTTTCACGTATTGGCCCTTATCAACCACAATCAATGTCAATCACATATCATCAAATTAAATCACTAAAATCACTCATTTGCATCGTTTTTATTATAACTCATTAAATTCAAGTAAGCACATAATTTTACCCAATTATCTGATAATCATAAAGCACATAATTCACTCACAGCTCAAGTACGTGATTCGTTGTTCCGCTTATCATGAGATGGGGTCGGAATGCCCTCGATATGCCCCGGAGCTGAAAATCATAAATTCATATGTTACTAATAATAATTACTTCAAAGTAAATTTCATGATTTCTAAATCGTACGCTAATTATATCTTATATAAGCGAGGTTAATCACTTCAATTTATTCACTAATTAAAATTCTATAACTTAATGTTAATCTATTCAAATTTTATTCATTTGTTATTATTATCATTGTTAGTATTATATATATATATATTGTTTTAAACCAAGCTCATGGCTTGGTTTCCCCCTTCCCTGCCGTGATCTTTCCCTCCAAAATTCCATCACTAACAAGCCAATCAACTTATATTTTCCACGTCTACTGTCCATCTCCTTAACCCTCTGTTTACGTCCCAAATAAACTCACGGCTTGCTCTGGCAGTAGCTCCCAGGCAGCCTATGCCACAACAAAGAATAACCACCATCAAACCATGCGCCAAAGCATAAATCACTACCCCAGAAATTTTAATTTTCCATTCCTTCCCCCGTATATTCTTGGCTGTACCAGCCCTTGGATAGCAACACAAAACAGGGGAGGTAAGAATATGGCAGTAAAACTGCCTTATACCGTCCCTTCAACCAGCCATATGCCTTCCTTGTTCCAACTAATCACCACTCACACATGAAAGGAAAAGAAAGTCCACGCAATGGTTCAAATAAAATCAACCTATTCCTCACAACAAGAAAAAAATCAGAAATCAGGATAGCTATCCCACCTACAAGAAGAGAAGAAATAGGAAGGAGCTGCTACCCTTGACGCCTAGGTCTTCACCCCTTTCATTCATAACCAACGTTCTCAGCTGAAAGTGATAATAGAACAGGCAGAAGCTTGGCTGAACTTCATTATGGCGGTGATGGAACTTGATGAATGAAGATTGGCCAATAATAGGAAAGAAAGGAGAAAAAAATCTGAAGCAATAAAATATTGGAGAGAAAGCTACCAACGTAATATACTAATAACTATCACATGTGCCCACAATTATATAAGTGTATTTCAAGTCTTCCAATTTATATATATATATATATATATATATATATATGTCAAGTCTTTGTCTCGCACTTCCCACCATTATATATATATATATATATATATTTGAAGTTCTCTTAAACTACCTTTCTTTTAACATAAAATTTAAGTTCTAACCAACCCATCAGATGTGATTATTGATTTTATAATTATACATATTAATTAGAACTTTCTTACTTATTGTAATTAAATCAACTAATGATAATCTATATATATATATATAATAATTACGTACAAAAATTTTAATGACCAAATTAAATTATCTGATTATAACACTTTTAGCACTAGACTAATAAATTGTTAGCCTGTATAACATTTTTTTTAATATTGGTAAGAAAAAACACAAAGTAAAAGATAATAATAGTTCAAGAATTATAAATAATCTTAATTCAAGTAAAATTTGGCAATTCATTTAGACAGATTTAATATGAATAATAATTTATTACCTCTAATCTATTCTGATTAAAATGATTTCCTATTCTAAAAGTCAAAAGTACACTTCTCAAATAACTATTTAGGTATTTTATTTAAAAACAATTAGAAATAAACAGTTAAAAAACGACTAGCTTAACACATATTATTCAATTCAAAGCAATTTTTTAAATGGAAAACTCCTAGCGTTCTTCAATATTGTGCATAAACTTAGTCAAAACTATTTATGCCAAACAAAATAATATTAAAACCCTCCTAACATGCGAGTATACTCACAATGAGGCTAATTATCCCTATTTTATTTTATTTATTTATGGAAAAGAACACGTCATTGATGTAAAAACAAAACAAAGCTTGCATTGTGTAAGAAGAATTCAAATCCTAAAACTAGTAATCCAACATCAACTTTAATTGTTTGACTGTTAACTAAAATTATAATGATGACTCAGCTCTAAGAATATGCCTAAACGACATCTTTGATGTTTTCTAAAGTTTCATCTTGGCAAATGGAGATTCTAATATGTTATGTACCTGTATAAATATCATAGTCTACGTTGCAAACTAGATTCAGAACTACCATGAAAATAGGGGAAAATACAACACCCATAAAAGAGAGAGAAGGCTAATTATCTTGAAAAGCTGAGATTAGAGCAATTTATCTTTTATGGCATGGGATGGGCCAGTTGGGTAACTAGGCCGAACTTCTGTATTGGGTCCATCACAGTGTTATGCATCATCATCAGAACTCAGAAATTAGAAAGTTGAGAGTGACAGAGTGGGGGAGAGAAGGGTAGGAAAGTGAAGATATTACTATTTAATAAAGTGTTTTGATAGATTTTGTTAATGGAATTTATTTATAAATAATTTAATAGTTAAATATGTGTATATGATATAATAAGAGACCACGACAGTATTCTAACTTTTATAATAATATAGATAAATAAAAAATAAAAAATAAAAAATAAATAGTTAAAAAGAAATGTCTTGTCTCAAACACACTAAGGTTTGGTCTAGTAATATTTTTTCATATAGTCCTTATATTTATGAAAAGCATAAGCTAATTTTTATGATTGGTATACAAAAAACTGAAATATTTATGCTCTAGACTTTTAAAAAACTTGTAAAAGACATGAGTGTTTTTAAAAGTTGATTATGTTCTGAAAATCTAAAGTCTAATATGACCTTACTTTTATTTTATTTTTTAAAAATCATAGTATTTTCAAATCAAGCCTAATTTTGTAGTTTCTATTTATTGAAATCATCTTTTATATTATTTTATCAAATATTACAAATATAATTTTTTAAAAACAGTTCTAAAAGAGTCATAAGAGCATAACACATCTTCAAAAATCACAATATTACTAAACCAAATCTAAGTTGAAGTTTTGTTTTAACTTTAATCAATTTTAAATGACTACTTGGGTATTTTATCTAAAAAAACAATAAAAAAATAAATAGTTGAAAAAAGACTCGCTTAACATATTATTCAATTCAAAGCATTTTTAAAATGGAAAATTCCAAGCGTTCTCCAATATTGCGTATAAATTTTTAGCCAAAACTATTTATATACCCAAAAACATTATTACTAAAACCCACCCTCCTATCCTAACATGCACCTATACACAGAATGACACTATTTATCTTTTTATTTATTTATAGAAAATAACACTTCATTGATGTAATAACAAAACAAAACTTTGCATGGTGTAAGAAGAGTTCAAATTTTAAAACTAGTAATACAACATCAACTTTAATTATCATTGTTAATTGAAAAAATAATGCTACATACATATATCTCACACAACTTTCTATCACATCATATTCTTATCATTATAATCAAACACTTTAAATCATTTCTTACCATTTTAGTCCACTAATTTTTCTTATCTCATTAAAATTCATTATTACTATATATAGTTATTTTATATATATTTTCATTAAAATTCATTATTACTCTAAACCACGTACCTTTATTTTGTTTTTATCTTTTACTTTAATAGTTTGTCTACCACCCAAAACGTTTCTCATCATCTTCATTTTTTATTCTTACATATCTTTAATGGTTTCCAATACAAATAAATTCATAAAATTCACCATTAAAATAAAAAAAGTTAAGTAAACATAAAGAACAAATTAATCTTTTGATATTAAAAATTTGAGAAAAAAAAAATTCTTAGGATAAAACTAACTTACTTTATTTATTTTTTAATTGAAGTAACATATTGGAATATCAATAAAATGAGGGTAGAAAAAAAAATACAAGAAATAACAATCTTCTTCTTTTTTGTTTTTTTTTTTTTTTTTCCTTCTTCAACCAAGTAAACAACACAAAAGCTACATACAAATTACCAAAATTTTAATCATTTTGTTAGTTTCTATTGATTTGAAAGAAAAAAATATTAATGAAGCCAAGCCATAGAAGAGAAGAAAAATAAAAGAGATGTAAGTAAGAAAGAGGGAAAAATGAAATAAATATATAAAATAATTATTTCTAGTGATAAGGAATTTTAATGAGATCAGAGGATTAATTGACTAATATTGAAAGAGCTGACTTAAAATATTTAGTTACAATAATAAAAATATGACGTGATATTTAGTTACAGTGTTATGCAACATGATCAGAACTCAGACATCAGGAATTTGGACTACTTCCAAATTCATTTGAGCAAAATAAAATGAGTTCTCAACTCCTAGAGTGTGAATCCGTCAAAGAGTCAAAGAAAACCTTATGGAATTAAGGACATTTTGGACGTGGAATTAGCATCATCCAAAACAAAAACTAACAGAAACCTAGACTATAAAAACGCAGAAACGAGGGAAAGCAAAGGCAATTTTAGCTCATGCAGAAAAATTGCAATTGGCGTTTTTGTATCTACGGAAAGGCAACGTGGACAAAAGACTATTAGTCAGAGAATGCATTGGCTTACAACAATACATCAAACAAAAGTTACATCTTAAATTCCCCCACATCAAAAGCCACTGAAACAATCTTAGTTAGCTACAAGAACAAGAACCAAAACTTTACACAAGGTTCTTTCTTTTGTCACTGTAATTTGATGCGATCAAGACTCTCAGACACAGTTCTCATTCTAGGCCGCAATTCGGGGTCAAGTTCTGTGCAATTAAGAGCAATGTGAAATGCTGCAATGACTTGTTTCTTTGACGAAACCTCACGGAGAAGTGCTGGGTCTATAATCTCTGATAGGGGTCTTTCCTCTCTGAATGCTTTCCTAACATAATTCTCTAACACCTTACCATCATTTTCTGGTCCAGAATCAGGCAGCTGCCCAGTCAGAATCTCCAAGAGCACGATTCCAAAAGAATACACGTCGCATTTCTGAGTGAACTTGCCACCTGACAAGCGTACCTCAGGTGCTAAGTAAAAGTTTGAGGGGGCTGCAACTTTTGAACCCATTACAGAGGTTTCAATGGTTTGGTTTGAGCTTTGCCGTTTCCATGCCAGTGTAGTACACTTTGAGGCACCCAAACCAAGTTGAGTAAGTCCAAAACCAGATAGGTAAGGCTGGATATCATCATCAAGTAGGATTTTCATTGATTTTATGTTCCCATGAAAATACTTGCGAGGACTAAACTCATGCAGGTACATTAAACCCCTTGCAGTTCCTTGAGCAATTCTTAATCTCACTG
Organism: Quillaja saponaria; assembly: GCA_029379385.1. Classification (NCBI taxonomy): domain Eukaryota; kingdom Viridiplantae; phylum Streptophyta; class Magnoliopsida; order Fabales; family Quillajaceae; genus Quillaja; species Quillaja saponaria. The sequence continues at coordinate 28,964,124 of CM055607.1, read as the reverse complement.
CCCATGATAGTGGTGGAAAGGAATTCGAAGGGTCCCCTGCAATAATAGAACATCAGATACATAAAAAAATCCCAAAATGAGTGATAGAAATTGATAGTGAACTTACAACAATCAGTAGAGTCTAAAATGGGGGGTGTTAACTAGAGAACTAATAGTAAGAAGAAAACTGTAATTCTAGAGGTAACTACTTCATTAATCACAACTCAACTCAAGTATGTCTTAAACCAAAAATTAACTAGTGTCGACTATTAAATAATAATACAAAAAAAAAAAGGTGCAAACACGAGGACTTTCCAAAAAGTCACTCATCCTAGTGCTACTCTCGCCCAACAACTCTTAACTATGGCCTAGTGGAAGTGATGAAAAGTGGAAACAATCACGAGACAAAAGTTCTACCAAAAGCAGAAAAATCACGAGAGCAGATATTTTTTGTGGCAGGTCTCCGGGAAACAATAAAATGTATAGTCAGCAAAATTGGATCTATATTAGGTTCTTGAAAAAATATTTGCAGCACAGAAGTAGCACCACACAACTCCACGTATACTGGAATGAACGTGAATGTATGTCCTTCACAGCTATAAAGAAGGGTCCTGTTAATAGGGGAAGATGCCACAAGTGTACCAGGACAGTGCAATTACTATGCCGACATAGACAAAAGACAGACAGTGTAGGGGGGCAGAGGCACTTAATTGAATTAGTCCCAAAACACTAAGAACTGCAAATCTAATACCTCAAACTAACAAGAGTCTTTTTACAATTGGACAATCCTGAGCACATGCATCTTCACTCATCAGGGGACAACAATCAACAGGTAGCCACATGGTGACATTATCAGCTCTTTGAACCAAGAATTTGAATTTATTTTTTCTCACATGTGACAATCAACAATTTTACACTCATCTAGTCCAAGAACAAACAGAAACTCTACTATCATGATAAAGCATTTGAAGGTAGAACGTCGAACAATTCTTTGGAAGAAGGAGATGGGAAATAAACTAAGCAAGCACCCTCCTACTGAAAGCGAACAACAGCTCCCTTCATTTCATAGGCTAATTTGAGTACTGACTGACCCCCACTACTTTAGAAATTAAAGCTTAGCAAGTTGAGTCCGGTCAAGTGTGTTCAGATCCGTTGCACCTCAACTAATCAATTTTTCTATTCCTCTCAGAGTAAGACAGTGCACATAGGTACTAAGAATTTTATTAATTGTCATTGTCAATAAGTCAATTGACACGACTAGTTGATACTACATTGAATGAGTATCTAAGTACATAAATTCCCATTGTTATAATGCAATGTTCTGTAAAGAGAAGAAAAATAAAACATAGGAATGAGAAGAGATACCGTGTAATGCAGTGTACAAGCTTCCATTGCGGACGAAATCAGATATAAGCAGTTTCTCATCATTAGCAAAGTAATATGCTCTTAACCGCACGATGTTAGGGTGGTGGACCCTCCCAATAGCCTCCACCTCAGATTGGAAGTCCTTCAGCCGCCACGTGGCCTCACCTTCACTCAAACGCCTAACGGCCACAACTGTTGGCGCCGCACTGGATCCTCTCCCATTAGCCACCACCTTATATACGATTCCACTCCTGCTCTTTCCCACCACGTACGCCGATGCCCTCAACAAATCCTCTAATTCCAAATTAAACCCTTCGTCCATGACTACGAATTTACCGTTTTGCCCTTCACCTTCTTCTGCGGCAGCAGAAACATTTTCTAACTTTTGTTTTCCCAATTTGCCCTCGTCAGATTTCCATTTTCTCCGAAACAGCCACACTGACAGTGAAATGGCTGCCATGGCCAAAGCAATGCCGGAAATTATAGGTACAATCACGGAGCCACCTCGCTCTTTCACTTTCTCATCCTCACCTCCATTTGGGTAGCTAGGGTTAGGATTTCGGGGATTTTGGGGATCTTCAGTGCTTCTGAAAATATCTGGCTTTTGAGCTTCGGGGCAAAGAGCCTGCAAGGGAAACCCACAAAGGCCAGGGTTCGCGGAGAAAGCTGTGGGGCCCTGGTTTACCAGTGAACCCACTTGAGGGATTTTTCCGGTAAGATTGTTGTTCCGCAGATCCAAATTCAACAGCACAGGGAAGCGGCCGTACGATGCCGGAACCCAACCGGAGAAGCTATTGTAGGAGAGATTAAGAGTCCCCACGAGGCCGTTGAGCTCAGCAAGATCTTCCGGGAGAGACCCATTGAGGAAATTTGAAGATAAATCCAAATGTCTAAGTGATTTGAGGGATGTAATTTCGGAAGGGATTGAACCGGAGAGGGAGTTATGAGAGAGGTCCAAAACGACTAAATTGGTGGCATTGAAAAGATGGGAAGGAATGGGACTTGAGAAATTGTTGTGTGAAAGACTGAGTCGCTTGAGAGAGTTGAGCAATCCGATTTCCGAAGGGATATAACCGGTGAAACCTTTGTTTGGGAGGGAAAGTTGAGTGACTCGGTCGTGGGTACAGACGATTCCAACCCAGTGACAAGGTGTTAAATCCAAGTCGGACCACGAGTTGAGAATACGAGTGGGATCGGACTCAATGGCGGCTTTGAGTGCGAGAAGTGAAAGGCCATCGGAGTTGAGAGAGGAAGCTAGAGGAACAAAAAAGCACATGATCAGAAATGAAGCAATTCGAAGTGGAAGATGCATTTTTTTTTGAATAAATACACTATTGAATCACCAGGTTAAGTTCTGCAACGAGGAGTTGCAGAGTGTAGAGCTGAAGAAGAAGAAGAAACAGTAGTACAAGTAGTAGTAGTAGAACTGTTGAAGAAGGAAGTTTGGCGTTTGAAATTTAGTGGGGTGTTCTCGATGTGGCTAGCAACGTGGCTATGCAGTTTGAATTTCTCTAAGCTTAGACCCCTACATATATTTTATTCTTTTAATATTATTTTATACTAGCTCTATTTTTTTTGGCACACCTTGTCATATTTGTTGTGTTATTAATAGTTTAATATTATCATAGTTAATAATCATTATCTTTTATATTATTTTAGTTTTTAAAAATACCATGTATTGAACTTTAGCAAATGCTTTTAGAGGCTAGTTAAATTAACAAATCACTTTCTATATTTTCAAAATTATGGGAATTAGTTATCGCTTTTTTTTCTTTGTGCTCATGTAGTGCTATGGTCAAGTTACTTGTATCACAACTAATTTTTTTTTTATTCGTTGAATTTATTAAATAAGAGACACTTTATTGACAATTAGTTTAATCTTTTAAAATTATAAAAATTAATTTTTCTAAAGAACAAAACCCACCCTTTACAAAAATAAACTTTATAATATTAGCTAAAAAGTAAATAGAAACTAATATTTACTTTACTAAAATAAAAACATTTTATAATGTAAACTAGTATTTTAAAATTTGGTCTGAATGGTAACCCATAAAAGTGTTTTGGTCCTTGGTCACCAACTTAACTGTCAAGTTAACCCTGACCTGGGATGTCATAATTAAATATATATATATATATTATTTTATATATTCTAATATAAAAATATAAATATTTTATATGCATGTAATAATTTGATGTTAACAAGAAATGAAGATCAATAAATAGACAAATATGAAAACATAATAAAAATAGCTTATACAAGATCCAAAATTTTTTTTAACGGGTTGAGTCTTTAAAATACTATCAAATAAGCCAAGTCAATCCAAGTTAACGATCTAGTCAGTTGAACTGGTTGTATCAGTTCAGGTCCTCAAACACTCTCGCAAACAATATATTCCAAAAATAAAAGTAATCCTAACCAACTTTTGTAAATTGTTAGTCCAACAATACACAATGGCAATTAGTAATTTTACACAAAATAAAAAGTAATTAGCAACTCAATCCACAAATTTGAAAATTTTTGACTTTCTGTCAACTAATGCTAAAATGTCTTATTGAAGAAAAAAAAGGTAAGGTTTTAAATGAAACATGTTAGATAGATATAAGTTATTTTAAATAACAGATAATAAAAGAATTACAAAAGTAAATTAATAATTTTTTTGTTTTAAGAAATTAATATGAATATGTGTATCTTGAAATAATTAATCATAGTCATAAGAGAATTACAATTATAAAAAAGACAAAAAACTCGAATTCTGAAATTTCTCATTTGAGCATATCAATATCATATTATTTTTTAAATTCAAATAAAATTGGACATGATTTCACAGAAATTACTGTTATTTTATTTATGTATAACTATTTTATTACACGAAGTATTTCTATAAAATATCATATCATTTTGTCTGCATGTTTGTCAGTCAGGGACAATTCAGTCACTTGACATGCTTGAAAGCAAGGAGTTGTCCAGGACATGTAAGGACAAGTTTGTAATTTAGCATATTTTTAACTTCCATAGGGTCAGGAAATCATTTAACAAGGACACATGCTTGTCAGTCACTTTTTTTCTTTTCAGTTTCCACTTACAACGATATTAAGCAAGACTGCTGCATCAAATCCAGCTGAAAATTGAGTTTCAAATTGATAGGATTGGTTTGGATTATGTGTCAGTTTCGCTTTCAAATTCCTTTACAAAGTTCCTTTTCTATTTAACTTTTTTTCTTTTCTACATGGATCTATACTATAATGTTATTCCAAGCAAAATTTGTCCATGTAGTAAGTTTTTAATTTTATAAATTAAAGATTTAATTTTAAGTTTTTGATAAGAGTTACAAAACTGTTACATTGAATGAAGTTCGTTAAAAGTTATTTTGGTCCAAGCAATGTTGGTAATTAAAGATAAACTAAATCATGTACATGAGTTAACAAAATCATATTATGGGAGACACGGTAAAATACAATTTAGTCATATTCTTATTTTTCTTGTTACACTTGAAAAAATAAAGTTAAAAAAATAAAATAATTTATATTAGATGTAATATAATAGGAGAATTATACAATATCTCATTGTAAAAGTGGGGTATTGAATAGCCTAGGATCATATACCATTTATTTTTGTTGTTTTTATCATAATCATTGATACTCTTTGACTTGTTACCTCATTCTTTTAAATTTATAATAATTTTGTTTTCACCCCACATCTATATTTTTGAAACTCCGTCACCTCAGATCTATAAAACTGAAGTAGTTTAATACTTCTTGTTCTTCATGGAATTCATTTTCCCTGATGCCCATTTTGGGGTTATAACCTTTCTGATGAAGCATGGAAAATTTTAGTGGTCGGAGATTAATCGATAGTTCAATAATGTAGTATTTTTATGACCAATACAAGTTAACTAATCAAATTTGGTTCCTATGCACCAGTCCTTCACTCTCACCAATAACCCACCTCTCACCTCAAAGTCAAAGAAAACAAAGGATCCACACTCTTATTCTCCACAGCAATTCCAATTTCCAAATCTCTTAATCACAGTTGCTGCAATAGACTTCATCTGCATATAAGTCAAGTTTTTACCAAGACACGTCCTTGCAGCAGCATGAAACACCAGATATCTAAAAAGGCTTTCTTGCCTGCACAATATTCCATTCTCATCAAGCCATATTTCTGAAAAAATTCAAACGGCTGGATGAGTAAGAAACAAGAATTAAAGAGGTGAAACTGAAAATATCAATAAATAGTGGGTGAAAATATAAACACTAAATTATTTTTCCAGTCCATTTCAAATTAATATATATATATATATTTTTTTTTTCCTTTTGAAGGCCTGTTGAACTTATTAGTTACATATCATAAGGTATCTCTCTTTATTCTCAATAATCCCCAATTTCTAGTAAAGTCAAAATTAAATCTCATAATTCGAAACGATACCAAAAATCATTTGCACAATATATTATCATACATGATTGTTTTTATATACATAGATTAATTTTTTATTTTTACTTTATACTCACACAATTTTTTCATATTTATAATTAGAATTAAGTTTATAAAATACTAGTCCCCCAGCATGCATATATCCCATGTGTTTTATATAATTTTTTATTTTACTTCAATTTTATGAAAAAAATTATTTATGCATTAAAAGGGTGGGAGAGAGACTGAGAGGCGGAAAATGAAAAAAATAGTGAAGTTCTGTCTAATAGTATCAAGTGGGTAGAAATTTGTTAATTATTTATTTTTTAAATAATTTAAATAAGTGCATATTATATAATATGAGACCATAAGGAATTTCTCACTTTTATGATAATATAAATAAAGATATACTTTAAAACAAATTATATTTATTACAAAACAAATTATAATTTTTGATATATATATATATATAGACGTGCATAAATATATAAAATAACATAACAAATATCTTGTTAGATTTTACAACATGTACCATAATATTTTTACTATTTTATGTGATCAATTTTACAATGACATACTTTAGAAAATTATATATAGCTAGCATGATTTAATAAGAGGTGTTGCAACAGTAAATTCTTATTTTTATTTATTAAAATCTGTCCAAGCTTTAGTTTTTGACACAATCTTTTTTGTAATTGCTAATATAGATATGATAAAAGAAACAACTTGGGTAACATTGGCAAGAGGTTTATATATGTGCTTTAGAAACAATAGGTAGTGGCGATTCTCATTCAATTATTTTTAAAAAAAGTTTCAGCTATGAGATAACACTTGATTAATCAAATAAGTAAACAACCAGAGTCTATACATTAGAGACACTTTTTTCTGGTGTAAGACATTAAACACTTTCAAACTATTAAAACTAATGAAGGGAGAAAGGCTTACTAAAAAAGATTTTTAAAATCATGTGTAAATTAATTTATATGTTTTTATAAATTTATGTTTCTTTTTACACAAATAAATTGTGGGAGAATGTTAATTTTTTAGAAATTAATGGGAATACTTATTTAATTAGTAGCTCTTGGCAATAGGTTGATGTGCTGGATTAAGTAATTCAAGTATAAGTAGATCATTTCTTTAATTTTAGTTTGTAAAATATGTGAGGCAAGAACTTTAAAATTTAAAATTCAGTGAAGATAGGTTATTATATCTAAAAATCTGTGGGACAATCAAACAAATTTCTTAAAAAAAATATATTTTCTTTTTCCTATTGAAATTTCAGTGGGGTTACCCCACTCCCTTGCACTGAAATCATCCCTGGATGCAATTAGTCGCATTTATTCACTGTTATCTTTTTTGGTTTTATAAATTAATTAGATAGGAAGACGTGATGGTAGTGATTATATTACATAATTTTTAAAATTATAAATCTTATATTTTGTTTTTTTAAAATAAAAAAGAACTTTCAATCATACTAAGACTAATTTAACTTAAATTAAAACTCAAGTATTTATAAGAGACTAATGTGAGTGAAATTTTGATTGAAAGTATGGTTGTCTTGCAATAAATAGGCCATGTGAAATTAATATTTATTTTCAATGGCAAGTCATTTCACTTTTCAACTTTCAATGGTAAAATGATTTAGTTGTCTTCTTAAAAAAGAAAAAGAAAAAGGAAAAAGAAAATTCAAAAACATCTTTTAGTAACAACTACATACTTTCATGGTGATCTCAATGGTTGATTATGACTTTGAGTTATGATCCATGAAAGTAATAATTGCAGCATGAATATTAGAAAAGGCTTTCATCTTTTTTGGGTAATTTTTTTCACTCCAAAAAGAAAAACACATAATCAGTATATGAATTGCTCATGCACTAAGAAGAAAAATATGAAAACCCCAAGTGCTGGAGAGCACAAACCTACCTTCCGTCGAAAGGGCATTTGGCACTTTAAGGACAGTTTGTGCCTTTGAACCCCACCTAAGAATTCATTTAGATGTTATGAGAAAATTATAAAGCTAAAATGAGTGCGAGAGCACCGTTTTAACTTACAGAGTTTCAGTGTTCAAAATGGACCACAACACAAAACTGACCATATATTTACAAGCAAAAACTCAAAAGCGAATACTTATAAATTTAAATTCAATAACATTTCAAATATTGGAATATTAATAAATAATTTAATAAAAATATATATTAATTCGAATATTAATTAAAATTATTTTCGAATAATTCGAATTCTGATACAAATTTAAATAGTTCAGTTAGAATGTTATTTCTATTGACAATTAGGTGTGTCAACAAACCGAGTTTGAGCTAGCAAAACTCAACTCGTATTCGTTAAGAGCTCGTGAGCCTAAGCTTGTTAAAAGCTAGTGAACATAATCCTAAACTCCAGCTGAATCTAAGACGTAACCATTTGAATACCTTACCACCAAACAAAATTATAATTAATATTAGTTTTTGCAAATAAATATCTTTCATTATAAATTTATATATAAAAAAATATTAAATAACATTAAAAAAATCGACTTGTAAACTTACGAGCAGAGTTTTGAAAATATTAAACTCGACTTGTTATACTAATAGCTCACGAGCTAGCTCCTAAGCTAACTTGGCTCACTACTACCACTATTGACAATATCGCAGTTAAAAGGTGAGCATTTATACTTATCATACACGGGGCACTGTTATTCAATTATTGTAATATTACAATTAGAGCTAACGAATGGTTTTGAATAGTGCACTATTAGAATTCAAATTCTTATTGTTACAACTCTCATAACACGATACAGAAAAATTAAATTTTTAGACACAATATGTAAATTTTCGTTATAAAATAATAAATACGTAAATAAATTAAATAAGTAACAGTGTAATTGATATATTATAACTCAATATTAAAATATGAATTAGACCAAATTGAAATAACTTTTGATCATAAATAAATTATATAAGTGTGTACCATTAATTAAAATTCGATTAATTTGGAACTTGATTTTAGGTGGTTTAAATTTTCTTAATAAGTGAAATAAATCTATACATAAAATAAAGTAGTAAACATTTACAATGAGCAAGTGAATATATAGATTGTTATAACCTGATAGTTTAATACACACTTTAAAATATTTGTACATAACTTGTGTAACTAAATGAATAAAATTTTCTCAAATTAGAATTAATATACATATACATATGGAATTATGAAATTAATTTTTTCACTATACCATTGGTTAAAAAAAATAATTTAAATTACAGTTATAATTTTATTTATATGTATAACAAACATATGCAACCAAGTGGGATACCTTCTGGTTTTGGCCGTGTAGAGGGATGAAGCTGTCTGGTTTTATGGCAGCAGTTGGATTCACGTTTCCAAACAATTCATGGGTGTGAGGGCGTTGTGTTAAAGGCGTGGTTTTAACAGCTCCAAGTTAGGATGTTTAATAGCCAAAGTAAGTACAAATTTCTGTTTAAGGTTGCTGTCCCTGTTTTGGGGCAACAACTCTATTGTGTTTTCCTTATTCCTACTTGGTTAATAAGAAATGGAATGGTGGGACTTTTGGTTAAGCTAGTCATGGCAAATAATAAGAGTATACATAAAACTCTTCAATCCGTGAGTCTTGAATAAATAAGCTAAGTTAAGAATCCTTTTAATTAAACATATACTTGGAGTGTTGGCAAGAATTGGTAATGTAAACAAAGGTTAGAACAAGAAATACATACAATAGTTGTAATTAATTATTGGAAATAAAAAGCTTGAATTAATTAGGAGCCTTGATAATCTTCCCTCTGTTTTTATCAACCTGACCGTGGGTTTCCAATTAGTGGGCATCTAAATTGATGGTGAGTAATGGTATGAACAAAAAAGAGTTAAGTGGTTTTGAAGGGTGTAGGGGGCAAATTTCGTGGGTAAAAGAAATTTGGTATTTCGAGTGTCTTCGGGGCAGAATTAAATTAAGCGTTCAAAAGATAAAATGTAGCTTATAGTCTTGAAATATTGTCTTCAAAATTTTGTAGCTTGGTTCCAAGTGTGTTACTAGTTTTAGCTGTTAGACTCTGGCTAGGTCAGGCAGGATTCGGAATGCCCTGTTTTTGGTTCATGTAAGAAATTGAGTGAGTTCATGACATATTTTAGAAAAAATTTCTAAATAATAAAGATAGATATACTTGTCTATTAATAAACCCAACAAATATAATCAGATTTTGTTTTTCCTAGAGAAAGTTATGTTCAATTAACTAAGGTAAGGTCAAAGCTGTCAAAAATCTTGCGTGTTGTAGAATTTGATGCAATTTCAAAAAATAAAATGTATTGATATACAAATCAAAAAATTACAAATGATATACCATTATAAATCTATATGTGTCTAGTATTTAATAAATTTTACTAAACTGGATTTGAAGTTTCCTAGGAAAAGATATGACCGTTAAAGTGGACACTGGTCCAAACTACATGTTTGGATAGTTACAATATTTCTAACTCACTAAGTACTTTCTACCTTTTCTAAAAGTTCCTCCTACCCTATGCTTTGTCAAGACATTTAAAATATCTTTTTATTATTAATCCTATTACATAAAGTCTAATTCATATTAATTGGCATGTAATAGCTTAATGGAAAACTTACATAAATAAACCTATATAAGTTGAGATATAAGTTTAGTAAATAAAAGAGTATAACAATAACGTTTATGAACTAAGTAGTATTTGGAATTATGAATTTCAGTTGCGTATTTTAATGTGAACCTGATGAGACGCTTGAACGCAAGTGTGAGTGACGAATGAAATTGGTAACAGGTGAGTGGTTAATTGCTGCCTTTAGGAGCTAGATTAGTATATGTTATTATATGTTTATCTAAATATATGTGATATATAGAAAATAATTAAGTAGAATATTTCAGTAAATTATTTAAATTATGTTTGTTTGATATGGTTGCTTTATTTAACATTGTTTGTGGTTGATAAGGGCCAACAAAGTGATATTTTTATGAAAAGTGATTTTTATTTCAGAAATTAAAAATTCAGGTGCACCTAGGATACTCTAATTTAAAATCATGAGAAATCCTGATTCTGATAAATATTTTTAAAAAAAATTGAGTGCTCAGTCCTTGTGGGATGGATTGTGTACGGAGATTAATTTGGTGTGCAGGCTTGTAAATGTTCGGCAGGTGGTGATAATGCTGTGTAGGGTTGAGTCACTCGTTGGCCATTTGGTTGCTTTATTTGATATTATTGCTTTGGTTAATTTGTGATTCGGTGTTTTATGTAAATTGTGAATTTATAATAGTTATGATATATGTATACATTTGTGTTGGGTGATGCTAGTACCCTTTGGATACGATTTACCACTCACAGAATCCGTAGGACTCATCCCTCAAGTGGATAATATTTTTTTTCAGGAATCCAATAGAGGGCTTCGCCGAGTTTTTTGACCTGCCGACAGAGTACGGCAAGGTACTATTCAGGATCTCAGACTTGAAGTTAAGGATGAAAGTTACAGTCACACTAGAATGGAGGGATGTTTAATTTAGTATGATGTAATAGTTTATAGAATTGTCCTCGTGTCGTCGTGTGGTATTAGGAACACATATAAGTTGTATTTATGAGGCATATTATATAAATTTTCAGTAAATTGGTATTTGTTTCAGAAAAGTAAAACTTTTACAGTAGACTTTTATTTTTTTATTTTTTTCATTGAGTCAAGAGTCATGGTGGTTACTTGTGTTGAATTCAGTGTTACGGAGGTTTGGTTACCCAACTCTCCGGCCAGTCATGCTTCTGTGAGAGGTGTGACACTTATACTCTGAATTTGAATTTGAATTCAAACCTAAATTGAAAATCAAGTTCGAATATTCGAACTCAAATAAAATTTAAAATATTTGAATTCTTATACTCGAATTCGAATAATACATTATCTAGATTCAAATTCAATTTTTTAATTCAAAATTGAATTTGCATTCAAATAGTACAGTTTGAATTCTACTTGTTGATAGAACATATGAATATTAAAGAATTAATTTAGAGAATGTTTTGTGAAAATTGTGTTTTGATCTTGACCATGTATATTATTATTATTTTGTTAAGATGCTCCTCTTGTAGAAGCACATCATAAAATTCGTCAAGGGTGAAAGAATGACGAAGCTGGAGAGATGTGAGAAATTCTTTGATTTCGATTGGAACCAAGACCATAGGTTAATGATGATAAACACACACATAACCGTGGGTCATCAACTAGTTATCTCCGGAGGTCCTTACCAGGATAAGGCCCTCAAGAGCAATTGTAAAATGTGTACTACTATACCAACTTACATATATCAAAGCTGACAATCTAATCCCAGATGCTTACTAGCTTACTAACAATGAAAAAAATTATATTTTCTCATGGGTGTCATACTATTTTTAAAATTAAATAAAACACTGATAAAAAGAAAACAATCCTAAAAGTACTAGGAATTTATTAAACAAAGAAACAAAATACAATCCATTAAAAAAATAAAAAATTATGATCAATTATGTGAAATAAAAATTATTTCACAAATCAACAATTTTCATTATACCCATGTTATATATCTATATTATTATTAAAGCGAGAAGATAATAAGGACCTTCTTCATTTTGTTGCCTTTCTATTTTTTTTCAAATTATATATAATATCCGTAGTGTCATATATTCTTGTTCTCTTTTAATTGTCTTTTACAACAATAAAATAAAAAACTATGGACTACCAACACTTTAAAATTGTAATTAATTAAAAAATTTGTTAATTAATTTGAATTAATGAAAGCTCTTCTATAATAATTTATGTTTTTAAAAAAATTTAAAATTAATTAGTTACTGATAACTATCCAGGTACCTTCGTTCTCTCTCATTTATATTTTCTCATACACAACTTAGAAAGTCATACATATAAAGAAAAGAGATTGGCATGTGCATGTGTTAGTTGTGTACAAAGTGCAAACCCAACTGTAAATTCCAAAACAAACAAATTTACTTTGAATTTCGTTTCCCCTTCCTTATATTCCCAAACTCTCCCTCCAATTGCTTCTGAAGTCATACTGCTGCTTCTCTTTTCTCTTTTCGCAAGAAAAATGGCTTGGAATTTCCTTCTCTGGTGTGGTATTATTTTCCCTGCCAACATTGCCCTCGTCGCCTCCACCTTCTACCAGGTACTTGCTTTTTTCCTTTTGAACTCAAAGCTAAACCCTAGCGGAGGTTTCTCTTTCTCGATCTTAAAACCAGTTTCTTAAGGGTTTCTAAGCAGCCTAACAACGTGACATTTGAGCTAATTTGATGTTAATGTGATCAAACCAAAATAAGTTGATTCATATTCCTGCTATTTTAAGTTGGATTTGCTAAATATTGGTGAATTTCTTTGGAAGGTTCTTGTATTGACGGACTTGGAAGCTGATTATGTTAATCCTTATGATGCTGCATCTCGGGTTAATCGCTTTATCGTCCCTGAGTTTATTGGGCAAGGAGTACTCTGTGCTATCTTCCTCTTGACAGGGCACTGGTTCATGTTTCTTCTCGCGGTTCCTCTTACTTGCTATCATGCTATGCTGTTAGTATGAATTTTGTGGTATTTTTTATGTAATGTTTTATTTGAACTAAACTCTTGTTTTCCTCATGTCAACTGAAGCTCATGAATGTTACCTTTAAGCGGCTGAGGAGCTAGGGGCATCAAGTAATAAATCAGTTAATTAGAATGTTATTGAAGCACACTTGCATCTATGAAGAGTTTAATTAAAAATCATTGTCGAATTTTGCTTTAGGGACCTCAAGGGGTTGGCCTAGCGGTCAAGAAGGTGGGCTAGTCCTCCTGACTGCTAAATTATATATAAAAAAATGACGTTATGTGCTAATGGAACCTTTACATCTTCAGAATCTAAGTTGTGGGTGTTATCATGAGCCATGGGTTCTAAGCCCATTAGGCGCATGTATGGAAATTAGTACATATTTTCATGAAGTTGATGATGAAGGTGTAACAAAGAGAGCATAGTGAGCTGTTATACTTGTGCAGTTGTGAATGTGTGTCCGTTTGTTGGTGTTCAAGCCCTTCTATGAAATAATTGGGAATGAGAGAAACAACAAAAAATCTGTCCGGTTCTGCTATTACGTACAGTTTTGAAGTGTGCGTGTGTATATATTAAAAGAAAAGTTTTTTCAGAACATTTTAAAAACAAACTTGATTTCCGAGAACACCCAACTTCTTGTTTTAGATTCCAGTTATTCAGTTTAGTAAGAATAAAAGTATTGAAGTTGTGTGTTTTTACTGTTCTTGAGAAATGTATGGATAAGCTCTGCTATAAAGTCCTTGTTCCCTTGAAGCACTATGTGTTGTTGTTCCTCTTTTGCATTTTTACTTTTACATGAAACTTTATGCACGGAAATATCTGGTTAATGGTGTGTAAAACAGGTGACTTTCTCATATCTGATTTCTGGCTCATCTACTATAACTTTTGTTGGAAGAAACTTGTTAGGCTGCTAATATTGGATGCTAAAAATTACAAGACAGTCATTCTAATCTTAATATTAAGAATTGGTGGTAGAACAAAAGTAGAATGATGAAACTGAACAGATTTACTAATTTGATATTATATCCTTTTGTATTTAGTTGGTACTTTCTTGCAGGATTTTACTTAAGAACTGCAATGTTATGTTCTTATCTTAAAATGTCCATTTCAATGATTCAGCTATGCCAAACGGCAGCATCTTATTGATGTAACTGAAGTATTTAGTGTCATCAATGCTGAGAAGAAATTGCGGTGGGTCAAGCTTGCTTTCTACATGATAGTCCTTGTCATAATCATCTTCAGGTTTGTCCTCTTAAGCATTTTATCCTCGTGTACTGAACTTTGGCTATTATATGCTTATTGCTTTGTTTATTTGTCTTTCATAGCTGAATTATATCTTAAGGATACTTGCTACATGAAGAATATCATTCTACAATTGCATGTCGAATAATTAGACGCTGTTCTACTTTTTGAAATAACCCATTCATATATAATCTTTTGGGAGTTCAGTATTAAGTTGCATGAAATTTTGTGGCTGATTTCATTTATAATTTCTGATATTTTGCTAAATTTTAACTTCTGAAACAGCAATTGGCTGTGTTATACTTATACATATGACTACAAAAATATATTCCCATATGCCTATGAACTCCCACTTGCAATGAAGTTGAAACGTGTGTGTCAATTTGCTATATGATCTCTAAAGTCTTGGTATCTTGTCTTCTTGATTTGGTCAGAATTGTATCACATTTTCTAAAATCTTAGTTTTTTATGCTGCATCAAGGAGATTGTATCTGCAAAACATGATTTATTGATTGAGATGTCTTTGCTACAAGATCTTGTGATTCAATACACATTTTCAATAATATATTTGCAAATGAGGTTTTGTTGTTTCTCTCTCTCTTTTTAACAGATTAATTAAGTTCATATTAGAAGGATCAATTTTGGTGTTTTACAAATCTGAACTAGATCTATAATTAATTAACCATAATGTACAATGAATAAGATATTTTTTCTTCCTTTATATTTTCAATTTTTATTTCTTGAGTCAGTAACTTGTTATTGGTGAGAAAGGGTCAGAGAGGGAAGGAGCAAGAGGGTGACTAGGGATTGCAGAGAGGGCCTTCATAAGATGCAAAATATGTATCTGCATTTGATATAATATACAACACTACAATTAGATGAATGCAACTGTGAAATCTCTGAAGAAGAGTTCATTACTGTTGATCAACAATAGTGGATCAAAGCCTGGCCTAGTGACTTTAAAAGATAGAATAATTATAAATACTAAATACAATGTAACTTCTATATCTCATCAACGTAGCTGTGGTACAGTGTACCAGCTACTTCTAGAAGGCCTTTTCCATTTTCTTCTTAAGTAAGATCCAAAGTAGTCCTTACCTATCAAAGAAAAAAAGATCCAAATTAGTCATTCATATAGTTGACCAAAAAAGGTACAGCTGAGTGATAGTTAATCATTTAATTAACGAAAAAAACGATGTTGAACTGTAATCACATTCAAATTTGAGATGAGTTCTCAATAAGTAGAGTTTGATGTAGTCATATTTGTGCTTTGCATGTTCAAGTGACTGTCTATAAACAGGGAGGTCTGCCACTGGGAATGGGTCTGGGAACTCACCCAGTCTCAGCTATGAGAATTAATACTGACTTGATACCTGAGACATTACTTAGTATTCTGTAAAGTAAAATCTCATCTAATAAAGTAAAAATGACTTTATTTTTTTTTACAAACACATGGGCTGGTGAAGGCTATTTATTATTATTTTGTTTCAGCTGCAGTTGATTTTCTCTTTGATCTGGAACATAAGACTTTCTTTTACTAGTTTATTGGAAGGTTCACATGGCCACTACATGATAGGATCTCTCCTGTTCCTTATTCTATAAATTCTATGGATTAGAACTTGAGACCTCCACATTGGAAATCCTAGCCCTTAACCACCGAGACCGAGGTGTCCCCATAGGGAAAAATATAAGTATATTTGGAGAATTATTGCTGATCTGATTGTTAGAAGCCCTGGGAGTCTCATCCACATGTTCTTAAGAAAATAGGCTCTTTAAACTGTACTATCCTGCATGATTGTGTTTTAACAATCACTAGGAAAGCCGATGTATTAGACACAGTAATTGGGCAAAATGGGACAGGTTGCATTTGCTGTACGTCCCCTCCTCCAAGCCTTTTCCAAGCTCAGATCAACTTCTCCACACCCACCTCCTTTCTCCGAACAAAGTCTTCTAGTCTACTATCTAGGGTACAGTAGGTGGCTACAGATTCCCTGCAATTTCAGGTCGTAAAGCTATTCTTGATTAATCTTTGAGGTTCTAATATTTTGGTGAAATATGAAATGATTTTTAGAGCATCCGGTGCTGAGTGTTTATGATTGTGTCATAGAATGGTTGATTATTTGTTAGATACTAACATTACAAGCATACACTTCATGAGCACTTATCTAACAAACAGGTGGATGTGGAACTATGGGACTCATACAACACATCCATAATTTGCTTTCAAATTTCTAAATTCAGAACTGACTGATCCAAATAAGTCATGTTGAGATGGTAGTAGATGTTTTATATTGGGAATAGTAAAAGAAGAAAGTTCTTTTTCTAGTTTGCTTGCATATTGTATAGTTCAATAGTCTGTCATGTGTCCTAATTTTAGGATTTCCTGTGTCCTCATGTCTGTATAATTTCATACAGTGATTCACACATACTGTCCTTGTTTCATATTCTGTTACTGTTAGACATCTTATTCAAGGAGGCATATCTCACATCAGTTGGTGAAGAAAACCTTACACTGAAGTCAACTGCCATATAAATAACTCCTTAACTAATGCTAGAGGCTCTATAATGACTTGGGTGAGAAGGCATAAAATGAGTATTTAATATAAATTTTCACTTGTATAGTTATTTGCATTTCTGTTTCAATGGACATATCCAATGGAAATTCTTGCCCCTCTCACTCTTGTATATTCTATGACTGTTCTTGTTGGCATTTGTTGTTGCAAGTTTGTTTCCTCCCTGAAGAAGAATATTCCTCCTTCCCCTCACCTTCTCTTCGAATCATCCATGTGCTTATAAGTATCTTCCCCTCACCCTCTCTTCAAGTCATCCATGTGCTTATAAGTATCTGTTATTTTCAGGCTAACATTATCTGGTATCCACCTTCTTGGGATGGATGATGACGATGACTTGCGTATCTTTTGGTAACAAACTAGAGTACTTGAGCAGTATGTCTGTAAGTAATGCCTTGCATGTTTCTTTTTTTGTAATGGATATATTGAATCCATATGACTAGAGGAGAAACCCATTTAAGCTGATAGAAGTATTTAGTCACTAGTTAGAATGAATATCATGAAATTATTGAACATCTTTTGGAAATCTGGAGGTCCAAAATTTCTCTGTGACTCTTGCCTGGGAAGTGCTTGTTTAGTTGACTAATGTCACAGAATTTGAAGATGTTTACTAGTGGTATTAAATTAAAACAGTAAACTCCATGATGGCTTATAAGCAAATTTTTGTTTCTTTGGGAGAATATGTTTGAACAATATTCCTTCAAAATGTTTAAGCTGATAGGTAGTTGGATACATCTGTGTGGTGGTTTTCATGAATTCTACAAACTATTGAGAGGTAAGTTAACTTTTGTAGAGCCACCTTTCTAGCCTAACTTGTTTGCTGGAAAACAAAAATTGATGCAGCTCAATGTTCAAAAGAGAAAGTACACCTTGTCGAATTTGTAAATCGACTTGTTATGTTGAAAGTTGTTATCTCTTAAAGAAACACTCAACTTTTTTTTTCTTAAATTGGGATCTCTCTCTATTCATATGAGCTAGTTTTGGAAAACGAGTTATAGTCATTCTTTACATTAGTGTTGTGAACTTGGCTCTTGCCATGCGATAGACACTATGAAGAGGCATAAAAGAAACAGAAAAAAGGTACATGCGAGTCATGAAATGACAGGCATCGGATGTGAGTCCACTTTATCTTTCCGTAGGCAGCTTGTGAACACCTTTGCCTTCTTTGTAAAATAAAAAAAAGATACAACAATTTTGATAGTTAGACTCATTTGTAAACATCAAGATGGTCCCATTAGTCCTGTTCCTCTCTGTCTTTTCTGAGTGGATCCTACGTCTGAACAGAAGATTCTTTAACCCAGTGGTGTGTCGAGTCAGTCAACGTGTCGGGCCGTATTGGGTCCTCCCTTTGCTGAAATTTCTACGGATCAGATTGATTCTAGGTTAAATTATATTTTTCATCTTTGCATTATGATTTATTTTAATTTTACAATGTAAAAAATTAACATTAATTACTTATAATTTTAAAATTCAGTTAATATGGTATTTATAGTAATTTTTGGTCTAAATTGACTTAATAAAAAATAATATGAATTAACTTATTTTACATATTCAAATAGAAGATGACATGTCATCATAATTATTTCAACTAAAATATTTTTAATTTTGAAACATATAAAATAAATTATTAAAAAATAAAATAATAATTAGTTTTAATTTTTCTTATTCTTGGATGACATTGTTTTTCTCCTCCATGAACTCCTTGCAAAATTCACCTCCACCACTATGAATCCCAACCAGATCACTTACTAATATTAACAAAGTCAAAACATATCCAACTTTCATTTGGTCTGAAGAAATCGAAAGAAGAAATGTTCAAGTACAATTATTTTCTCCTTTTATGTTTTCTTTGCTTTTTTTCTAATGAAATAAATGGAGAAAAGAATTTGGGACCACGATAATCTAAAAAGTAAAACTTACTACCAATCCATGAAAGCAGAATAAAGACGAGTAAATGACTCGTAGTGTTTGGAAGTGTTTATCTAGAAGATCAATGATGTGGGGTTTTGCTAACCTCACTGAATTTTTATTTTTTAATTCTTCATTTGTTAACCTCTCTTTGGGTTTTCATCCGGACAAGAGTGCAATGACTAGAAAATTAACATAACAAAATCCGATTTCACAGCAGGTGAATTTTTCAAAGGCTTCATGAAGAGGAAAAACAATACAATAAAAAATGAGAGAAAATTAAAAATATTTTTTATTTTTAATACAATCGAAGAAGAGAGAAAATTAAAAATAATTTTTTTATTTTTAATTATTTATTTTATGAATTAAAACTAAAAATAATATATTATTAGACACAATTGTAGTGATATGTCACTTTTTGATTTGGTCTATATTTAAATAACATTATCTTTATTAAGTCAATTTGTACGAAAAGTAATGATAGGGACAATATTAACTTTTTTTAAAATTATGAATTTTTTGAATTCTAATGAATTATAAGAATTCATGTTGGCCATGCATCATTTAGGACTATTTTTGGTAGGTGGTCTTATTCCAGCCTTTTCTTCAGAAAAACCAAGGGCTTTTTGGTAAAAGCAGATACATTTTTTGTGAAGCCTTTGATTCTGGCTGTCTTTTGCTGTTATGGTATTAGCCTTCTCAATTTCTGATTTATAATACAAGTCAGACAGCAGCCCCTACTGTACAAATGTTCCGTGAGAAGCTGAGTTCAAGGCATGGTTTCCATAAATTAAACCCTCAAATCTTCTATACTTCAAGTCATTGGCCTTTTTTATCAATAATTTTTTATTTTTTATTTTTTATTTTTCAATGTGAGAGAACAACAGGCCAGTACCTTGATTTACTAGGAAAATGAAACAAAACTAAATATTGCTTAAAATTGATCTGTGTGATCTAGATTTACTTGCAGCCAAACATGCCTTTCTATTTTATTAACAAGTTGGGCTGGAAAGCGCCTCCTCAGTGGGCCCTCAATGGAACAAGTCTTATGGGCCACATTCACATGGGCTGCACCCTTCACTAAGGCCCACTGAAACAGACATTCTCTAGTACGTTTATTATGAAATCGATTGTCTGGAATCTAAAAAAATCTTGTGGTCCGACCTCTGACCTAATTAACTTGTTGGTAAATTTTATTTTTTTTGTTTTGGTAAAGACGGTTAAAATATCAAGTTTAATTAAAAAGAATAATCAGTTTAATAATTATGAAACACACATTGAATATGTGAATTTGAGAAATGTATAGTTGGATAAGCTGTTTGTAAGTTTTCCAGAAACGATAGCTACGTCCAACTACCGGCTAATGATATCTGAAGGTCTTCTCATTTCAAACACCATCAAATGAAATTAAGTGAGAAAATGAGGAAGGAGAGGTTTTGAGGAAAGAGAAGCATCGGGAAGCTAAGGGTTGGTAATTTTTTTTGAAATTACTAGCATACCCTTCGTTCAAATATTTTTATTAAGCAACAAAATGGGTTTTTTGTCCATGTAAAATAGTGGATATTGTTAAATTACACCTACCGTGGTGTATGTTCGGATTTTCCATATATATATATATATATATATGTAGCATGAGATTCAACACAACAGAAATTGAGCCAAAAAGTTTGTGTTTAAGATTAAAAAAGAATCTTTTAATCATTTATGGCTAGTTTGGTATGCATGAATGACAATTTTATTCTATGTATGATTTTATAAAATGATCTTTCTTTTATTTGGTATATATTTGGCCTCAGAATAGTTATTTCATTCCAGCTATTTTTATTTTATAGAAGTAGGAATTCTCTAACCTAACTAGGGGTGTGAGATTCCTCAATCTTACGTTTATGGAATCGATTTAGTTCAGTTAAATGACAAAAATATCATTTTATCACATAAAATAAAGAATTGTAGATAAATAAAATAAGAGTAATATAAATATATTTAATTTAGTCAAATGACAAAAATACTCTTCATAGCACATCAAATAAATAAACTAAATAATAAATATATTAAATTTAGTCAAATGACAAAATACCCTTCATGTCACATTAAATAATATAAGATAAAAAAAATAAAAAACTTATATTTAAAAATAATAATAGATCAATTCATTTTAGTTAAATGACAAAAATAACGTTCATTTCATAATAATTAATATAATTATAAAGAATTAATTAATGTAAATAAATAATAAAAATAAGAATAAGAAATAATAAAACAAATATAAGTACTACGAATAATAAAATTAATTAATAATATAAAATTGTAAAAATAAATTAATAGAAGATTAAAAAATATAAATTTTTTATAAATTATGTTAAATTTTTATTAATTTTTCTATTTAGGGATGATTTTGTCATTTTAACATAATTTATTTATAATTTCATATTTGAAAATTGTATATCAAATAAATAAATACAATTGAATGATTTTTCCTCATTGATTCTACCAAACAATAAAGCATTCAATTCCTATTCTCTTTCTCATTCCAATTCGCAAAAATCTTTCATGTGTATCAAACTAACCCTAAGGTTTGATTGGTAAAGTTGTGACTTTTTGAGAGGTGCTGTAATCATCTGATTATTTTAATGCTGCTTTTAATAAAATAAAAACTATTCTCAATAAGTATAAGACACAAAATCATATTTGGTTTGATAATACTGTGATTTTTTTTTTATTAAAAGTTAAGGTTATTTTAGTTTTTAAAATTTTTGAAAGCAGAAATTAACTTTTAGAAACACCTTTAAAGTGTTTTTAAAAGCCCAATTTTTATTTTTAATTTTATCAAACATAAAAAAATTGAATTATGATATTCATGTAAATAAACACTATCTCAAAAATATTACCATAGTCTAAATGTTGTTTTCTCTCTAGAGACCGCTCCATGAATTTACTTTCTACAGATCCATTCTCCGCTATTTGATAATACTTCATAACAATTAACGAGTTTGTTTTTCTTTATTTTACAGTTGTTCAGTGCTACCCCTGTAAATAAAACAGTGGATAAAGGTACAAAATTTAATATACATTGTTAATATGAATGACGATACATGCTTTAATTAAGAATATTCAAGTATCCGATTCATCCCACTGCCACCTCATTAATATTATTATATATTTTAGATACTTTTATATTTATTTTTCTTATTAATTATATTTTTATACATATGAATTGTTTTTCAACCATAATTAAGAGTAGAAAGACATGTAAAGTAGAGGGTAAAAGAGTGTGGTAGGAGGGCACAGACAAAGAGAGGGAAAACAAGTTAGTCCAATTCAAAATTAACTAGTGATTTTATTATAACGCCGATACAATATTATAATTGCTTTCACTAGATTAACATTTGCTATTATTTACCCCAACTTTCTAGTGAAAATAATTCAAAAATAAGAATTCAGTTGCTTTACCCAAGTTGGAAAATGGGAAGTCCAAAACTTTCTATGCATTTTTATTGTCATTTCATTGTTCAAAGACACCCAACTACAAATCCCACTTGCTTTACCCCAGTTGGAAAATGGGTACTTTAAAACTTTCATTTCATTGGTAAATTGGGTTAGAATATTCTCCTTGGTTTGGGAGCATTTTGTCATTCGCAAATGCCCTCCTTACACTCCTGTAAATATCTAATATATGTAATATGTATATACGTTGAATAAAACAAGTCAAAAGTGTTATTCGTGATATTACAATGGACGAAGAAAAAAAAAATACATGTCTATAACACGGATCCTTCAAGGATTGTTTGGTTCATGTCGTAGTGTTTACCCTCCTTGGTGACTATGCCTGGGAAATAAGTTCTTGGACATAATTTAGCTTTCTGTTTGGGTTTGACCAAATTTTTTTATATTCCAATTCCTTGTTTGTATCCAAATGATTATTCCTAATAATATACACAAATTTTACAGAAATACCCCTTATAGGCTATTTATATTCTAACATGTAAAAACTCCTAATTTTTTTATATATCGGTCATCCAACACATAAACTAACAAAACACTAACATACTTTACATAATAAACAAAACAAATTTAGAAAAACTTTTACATAATATAACAATTCACCACAAAGTAAACAATCATATATAAACACATTATTCCAACAAAAAAAAAGTTAAGACCTCGATAATAGGTATTATACATACAATTTCCTCGTACGAAGTGAGAGAAAATACACACCATTATCTACAAATAGCAATCCTTCAACCTTCAATCTCTCTTACTCACTTATTCTATTAGTTTTCAGTAGCTCCTCATGCATCTTTTATTTCTTGGTGCTCCACTTCATCAAATACAATTATCTCTTTCCTTAACGAAAACTATGTCACTCTCATCCTCTATTTTCTCATCATTGTTAGGTGATTGATTATCATCCACAAGCACATAATAACCATA
The DNA here is from genome assembly GCA_029379385.1 of Quillaja saponaria. Lineage (NCBI taxonomy): Eukaryota > Viridiplantae > Streptophyta > Magnoliopsida > Fabales > Quillajaceae > Quillaja > Quillaja saponaria. The sequence continues at coordinate 28,940,644 of CM055607.1, read as the reverse complement.
AATAATCATTCTTATTTCACCATCATTACATAATTTAGTCAAATGGCTACTAAGAATGGATTCATGTGAAAAAGACAAACTATCAAACTCATTTCTAATAAATTCTGAAATTGTATCTTTTGTGGATGTACTTTTCAATTCAACAATAGTTGTTCTAATCTTCTACAACCCCAACAAAACATACACAATCATACTAATATATCTATCTACTAATGCATATGAGTAACATAAAAGAACTATAACAATTATTTATCAATGCATGTGTTGGATGCGTTGAATTTGGATAAGGTTGTAACATTGTCAAATAAATATGTTTTTCCAGCTTGTCACGAATTTCTTTTGTAGTATCAAAATTAGGGGTGGATACTTTTTTTTTTTTTCTTCTCAATCCACTTGTCTACAATCTTACTTATCATTTGGCTTGCAGACAATTTTAGGTTCCTAATTTCATTTAAATAATATTTTAAAGTAGATAAATAATAGTTAACATAGCAATTAGCTAAATAATAGGAGGAGTAATGAAAAGTACACGTTGTTATTGAACAAGTGAAAACAAATACAACATTAGTTAATCAACAACCCAAAAAATTAAAACATACTCATCAAAATAACGGATTGGGGGTTCTAATTTTACATTATTCATATAATAAATTTTCATTTTCCTAATTTTTCAAGTGCATATCAGTTAATGCTTTTTTGTTACAATTTGGAAGCATTTCATACATAGTTTTTTCTTAATGACATCAAGGTAGTCCATCCTCAATGAAAAATAAACAATATCACAATGGAAAATATAATAAATTAAACAATCTCATAAACGGGGTTTTCACATGGCATACATAGTTCTAAATAAATTTTACAATAACTACGGTTAGTAACACTAGAAAAAACCAAATTAAGATCTAGTACTCAAATTCATTGTGGTTTCTAATCAACAACATTTATATTCTTTGAAGATGTTCAACTATTGCATGGTCTGCTACTATTGTTTGCGTGCACCATGAGAAGCAGATACAATTGAGGATGATGATATTTCTAGAGATTGCGTGTTCATCAAATTGAGTCCATTGCCAAAAAACACATGTCTTATAGTATTTTAAAGAGACGAATTAATAATGTATTCTCCAATAGACAATTCTATATTTTAAAACCACAAGTTTTGTTAACTTACCAATGGGTAGTTTAAGTGTTTGAGAATGATACTAGTTCTCAATTACCAAACATGTATAAAAGGGTTTAACAACTTTCCAAATTATTTATGTGAATTGGTGGGTATGAACCCATGAGATTTGTTTGTTGTTTTAGTAGTTCTACTGTGATTTAATCAATAGAGAACATTCATTTTCTAAGAAATCAAGTTTTAAAAAAAACTCAAATATCCCAAGAACCTCAATATTTAGCGTGAGATATGTAACGCAATCTAACTTAGCAAGAGAAGAAGAAACACTTTGTATTTTATATTTCATCTATGATTTTACCATTTTGAAAATCCTCTAAGCATGCAACACAATCACTATAACTTGAATTTATTTATGAGTTTCCAAGACATACCAATGGTAGCAATCTAATCTTTTTGCTACTAACTACTAGAACGTGTAGAAATATACATTTCATATGAACTTATAAAACATCTCAAAGGACCAAAACCCACAAAACCCCTAAATTTTAGTTTAGAATTGAGATTATGTAACCTAGGTTTTCAATTTGGAAGAAAAAATCATTCTCAACTAAAACAAAACCATCCAACATTCATAAAAAATCCTAAGAAATTTGATGCTAATTTTCTTAAATTTTCATAATTCTAGAGTTTGTTAGCCTTGAGACAATAGAAAGTCTCCATATTTCGTCGAATCTTAGCACGAAGGTGGAGGACAGCAAAGCAACCGACCTTGATGGAGTCAACTGCGGCAACCGAATTTGATGTAGCCACCATACTTGCAGCGGGTATTTGAGGTGCTTTGTAATGAAGATGAGGGATGAAGGTTAGGAGAAGAAGGTATCGGGTTTGATAGAGGGGGAATGGATACTGTAGCATTAAGGGTAGGCAAAATGATCACCCTTTTTTTCTCCACCACGAGTAATTTAGTTAGATACTCCCTTTGGGGATAATAAGTTTCCATGTTTAAGCCAAAAAAAACTGAAAATATGCTGGAAGATCCCTGACAAAAGTATTAATTTCTACCAAACATGGATAAACATTATACTGGACTGCGTTTTCATCAGACAATTTTTTTATTATCCCAACCAACAGTGTCTTAAAGATATGAATTAATAGGCTTTTTTCCTTAAACGAGGTTATAACCTTTTCCGTGAATTGTTTAGTGCTGTTTTGTGTGTCCAATTCCGCCAAGTCCAAGTGACAAACTCTGATTTCCCTGTCCAATTATGCTTCTATTGTAATGCATCTAGATTTATTCTTTGTAACTGATATGTATTTTTCATTAAATTATAAATTTTAAAGAAACTTTTTGGTCTAAGTATTTATTCACAAGAAAGAAAAAACATCAATATAACACAATAAATCTGCATACTTAAATTAGCACTAATAAATTATCTTTCACTTCTATATATCATTATGTTTCTAAAATTTATAAATTAGAGTTACTAACACTAATTAGTACTATTAATTTTAATTAAATAGACTAGTGTGATATAATCATATTATTGACAATGTCAAAATTTAATTATATATTTGCCGTAAATTAAATAATAAATTTTATATATGTCTTGTTTAAAAATAGCACCAAGCGGGATACATACCCTTTTAAGAATTTCTCAAAAGGAGACATAATAATGAGTAAATGCAAAAAAGAAGAAGAAATAATAGCATTTTTTATTTATTAAAAAGACAATATATCATATTCCTATATTATATAAAACGACAATTTTTATATTTCACATAAATCTCACACCTCTCCTATTATGTTCAAATTTATAAGAGTGTCACGTAAATAACAACTAATTATCATTAGTAAAAAGAGAAAAAAAAAAATACAAAACATGAATTGTTTTTTTTTTTTTTTTTAATTTTTTTTCTGGTATGTGTATGTAGTAGAATAGATGAGAATGAGGGGTAAAACTCTCATAAAGTCATTAAGTGGAGTTTAATTCAATATTTTTATCAATTGAACTAGCAAATTGAACTAGCAACTGTCAATAATTAATAAATTTTTAATTTGTATTGATTGACAAGTTGCATAGCACATAACCCTCATATCCATTTTCAAATGTAGAGTTGGAGACCACAACAATTAGATTATTAGGTATAGATAATTGCAATTCACAAGAAAGATTATTATTGGTACGAACCTGAAAACATGGTCCTAAGTCCTGACTCCTAAATATATACAATGGGTGGACAATGTACCTACCAACTACATACCTAACAAGATGTCATTAATGACTACAATACTTTTTAAAACAGATGTTTAAACATGTGAATAATTGTATGTGATTATGAAAATTCCCATGATAACTTAAAACATCTTAATTGCCCCAAGTTTAATTTGAACCCATTATTCACCGAATAAGAATATTTTTATCATGAAATTTTTAAAAGCTTGAGTTTTGAGATCAATATTAATTTATTGTGATATCATTGAAAAGATTTACGAATTCAAACCTCATCCTTGTACCTAAAGCAAATGTCAAAAGAAGTTAAAGAATGTACATAGAGATGGAAATGAATTGAGTTATTTGAGTTTATGATTATTTGAGAATTTAAGTTTTATAGTGTAATTTTAGAATTCATTTAGTAATATGTTTGTAGACTTTAGGTTATTTTCTATTCTCTCAAGTGTTAGAACCATTAATGAGCCTAATGCTAGACATTTGGGAGTCTGAGTTTTAGAATGAATTAATAGAAAAATTGGTTTACTCGGTTTTTCAAGCAGTAAATATATTGGGTACTTCCTGTGGATGACCTGAATATTGTTTTATATTTACTTCACTTAGTATTGATATTATCTTGCCTTTTGACTCAAAGATGGATTGGGGTGATATGAGATTCCAATTGTCACCTCATAATAGGTAGATGTAATTTTCCAGACACTTCTAGTTAAAGTCAAAGTTGAGGAGCCAACTGTTGTTCAGAGTAGGTAATTAAAGTTAAAATGCAAAATGTTGAGATCGTCACTGCTATGGATGTGGAGCACATTGATTTTGACATACCATTGAAGTTCTAGGTGTTCGCGATCCCTGATAGAATTCTCCTTGACTGCTTTTTTCCATCGACATCCCAAAACTTGATGTAGGATTTCACTCTGAGGTTTTCATCTCCTCACTGTAAAACTCAAGGTCGAGGTTTTTTTTTTTTTTTTTTTTAAATGATGGGGGATGGGTTTTTGATAATTTGAGAATTTATTTTTTATTATATTTTATGTTTTATGATGCATTTGAATTTAAGTAGTAGTGTGCTAGTAGTCTTTATGTTATTTACTATTTTATCATTGAGAATTTTTTGTAATGCTATATAAAGGCTTAGTATAGATTTGTTTAGAAGATGTTGACAAAATTAACATTGAATTGCAAGATTACAAGTGTTCCTCCCTATTTTCACCTACATCTCTCTCATTTTCTTACTTTTCTGCCTCCATTTCTCTCAATTTCCCTATTTTCCCCTACACTCCCCCCATCAAAAATGGGGAATGAGTTTTGAGGATTTTTTGGGATGACAAGATTTTGGCTCTGATACCTTTTGGTGAATTGAAATTGAGACAATATTAGTTTTGTTAGATTAACATAGGTTTCCAACTTTCTTCCTCTCTAAATCTCTCTCTTTTCTCCGAAATCCCTTATTTTTCCTAACCTGTCCTACATCAAATTATATAGAGCTCAAATATATAAAATAAATTAAAATTTGTTTAGCAAATTATATATATCTATATATATTTAATAAATTCCTTTTGGTTATGGCCTTTTATTAATTATTAGGTGTTTATGTTGCTTAAAATGAAATTTGACAATTTAAACATGAATAACAGGGATAAATGTTATTTTTTTTCTATGAGAATTTGGATTATAATATCCAACTCAAAATTAAATTATAGATTCATGTTTGAAAATATATCTTTATATATATCAAATATTTATAACAATATGAAGAGCATTCACAAATGATGAAAGTGCTGCTCAAATTAAACATAATATTTTAACTTAATTTAACAATTAACAACTAACATAATTACAACTTTATAACAACTCACAAAGAAACAAACTCATAAAAGAGACAATAAAATAAAGATGTTATTTGAGCATGAAACATCTTAATCTCAGCACTTAGTCTTAACTAACTAAATTAAAACTTGATCAATTATAACGTGACACCTGTTAATACATGAAACATTATCAATGTATATATATACATATATATATTTGTTTGGACTCTTTAACAAGCATATTCTAGTCTCTATATTTGGCCTTTTTTTTTAGCTTCTCATTTTCCTTGGTTATTGTTATTATTATTATTATTACCTCTGACTTTGGCATTTGAGCGTAAGTGGGCAAGTACGTCATATAATATATAATAATCATTCTCCTGATGTTGACAAAGCAAAGGCCAAAGGGCATAAGTTAAATAGAAAAAATTTAAAAATAAAATAAGTGTAATTATAAATGTAAGAAAAGGACGGGTCGTCTTCTACTAAAAACTGTGTCGGGTCATGGCTGGTGTCCGGTCCCCGCTCTATGGGTCCTGAACAGTAATTTTGCGGCCCAATGTTTTCCTTTCATCACCAGTTTTCTTTAGTACATTTCCTTAAGTATCCCTTATTTGATTCTCTTTTTTCCTTTCTATGTTTTCTTCAAGATTCGCTTTGTTTGATGAACCAAGGCATGAATAAAATTTAGAACTCAAGTTTAAAAAGAATGAGATTAAAACATAGCATGAATCAACAACTTTTATCCTTCCCTTTTATATGAGAAGGATAGACCGGAGATTCTTTTAATTAATTTTTTAAAATTTATTGTGTTATTATTATTTAAACATCAACATTGAGGATGATAATTTGATTTGTTGAGTTAAATATCTGTTTCAAGTAAATTAATATTTTTATGTGTTCAAAGAATTTGTGATTTGTATTTTAATTATTAAGTTTAAATTAGAACAACTGATAATGCACAACTATTCGAAAGAAGAAACAAAATACAATGTAACCTATATCTTGGTCTCTCGGATTTATATATTAACATTATTGTGAAACGAATTTATCAGATTTTGTTGCGACTGAAATGACTCTCAATAATAAGATAAACTTGTTTCATTTATGATTTTATCTACATTGAATTATATCGACTAACTCTATACATGGTTTAATAAAATTCTAATCCGGTCGATAATCCAACCTATTTCCATGTTGGTGACTTTGTCTTAGAGCTTATCTTTCTTTAACCCTGTATATTGCAAGTTGAATTGACAATTTGTTAATCTAACTAGATTGGTAATTAGAAATATAGCTTTATAATTATATAATGAATTGAAATTTTTTGAGTGTTTTTATCTGATTTCTGATAAAATTTCAGAAGAGAAATTCGAACGACGACCGTTAAAAAGTTAAAAAAACTCAGAACCTGGTTTCGGAGAAGCTTGATATTCCCAAATCATAGTGGGCCCCTTCTGGTGCTCAACTATCCGTATCCTTAGAACTTTACCTATTAGTTCGTTTCTCTCCCCCCCCCCCCCCTCACTGTCTCTCCTCCCAATATCTGAAAATACTCGTATAGCACCGTAACGAGGTTGTTTTCACAATACTTTAAATGGTTGGGAAGTAATCTCAAAGACAGAAGCAGCGAAACAGAGGGAAAGGGAGAGGGAGAGGAAGATTGACGCCATTGAAGAACCAACTTTATATTACCCTTTGACGAAATAACCAGACAATAGCCCTTCCGTTGTAATTTGCTCGAATTCATTGTCCAATTCCACCATTTCCGGAACTTAATTAGGGAATGTTAGAAGCTTAAATTTCAGTTCAACAGTGTCAGAATTCAGAACTGATAAAATTAATCAAGTGGGTAGTTGCTGTTGGTCAAACCTGACGTGGGTTTGGTTCAATTTGTGACAATTTGGTCGTTTTCGAAGCTATTGGTACTACTCAATGGAGCCACCTGCAGGTGCGGTTGCTGGATCCAGTCTCACGGGCCGTGACCACGACGAGATTGGACTTGATTCTCTTCAATTCCGGGAAGAAATCCAGAGGCTCATAGCCGCAACCCCAGAGAACGCGAGTTCCTTTACTGCGCTTCTTGAACTCCCACCAACTCAAGCCGTGGAGCTCCTTCACTCGCCGGACTCCGTCGGAAAGGCCGCAACCGCAAACCTCTCGAGAAATTCCATAACCATAGTAGATGATCTGAAGCCCGATTTTCTTCACCCTTTCAATGGAAATTTGATCTTCCCTCCTAACACTGCTTTCATTGAACGCGCCAACAAGTTATCGATGTTCGCCGGAGATCACTCGACACCGGAAGCGAACTCCGTTCCATCTAACTGGAGTGCAAATTTGGATAAAGTGAAGAACGAGCCCGAAGAGACCTATTCGAACCCTAATACATCGCAGCCGTTGGTGTCTGATCCGACGGTGGAGAACAGCAACCAGAGGGGAGGCAAGAGAAAGGAGCGAGAGAAGAAGGTAACCCCAATTGCAAAGAAATGCAAAATTAGGGTTTCCATTTTTAGTAATTCGAAGTGCCTGGAAAATGAATTTATTATTGAATTTCTGAGATACAGGTCAAAGCTTCAACAAAGAAGAGTAAGAGCGTCGCAGATGAGAGTTCAGTAGATGGTGTCAAGCTTCCTTACGTTCACGTCCGAGCTCGTCGCGGTCAAGCTACAGACAGCCATAGCTTAGCAGAGAGGGTAATCTCTAAATATCGTAGTTAATTACCTAATTTATAATTAAGTTGATTTAATCTTTTATTTATATTAATCCTGCAGGCGAGGCGAGAGAAGATAAATGCTCGGATGAAGCTTTTACAAGAGCTGGTCCCTGGTTGCAATAAGGTCGGTTACTTTTAGTCTAAACCTTTAATAATTAATTTAGTTAATTAGAGCTTTATGAACTTTTTTGTGGATTATGTCGAAAAATCTGTGTAATGTAAAGTACAATTATTTCTTTAGATTATGTCCTTCAATAAATGGATTTGCCATTTGTCAATTGTCAATTGTCATTGTCACTTTTTCACCAAAAAAGGACTTGCTTTTCTGCCAAGACTTCGCCAAGTGGGTGTCAATGTGGCATTCTTGTAAATTTGTCGGTCTTTCTTTACTGTGCCTGGTTAAAGGTATTTTCTGGGAAGTTGATTTGAACTTAAATTTGTGGTTTTTCCAGACATTTACAGTAAGCTCAAAAAAACTTTGGAGAACAAGAAACTATTTACATGTTTTTTTTTTACCGGGGGATCTTAGAACACTTGTTAAGTATTATAAATTGAAAGTATAGTATTTATTAGGTAGTGGGCTTGGTACGCATGGGGTGTAGGGGAGTATTATTGGGAGACATATATAGTGGGACTGTTGGATATTGATGGTCATGGGTCCCATATGCAAGTGAGATGTTAATCCCTTTTGTGATGTTGCGTGTATCATCTCTAACAAGTTTGGAAGACATCCTTAATGAGATGACAAACAGAGGATGACAGAAGGATGCTTCCTGAATGCATCTACGAAACGGCAAACTTAACTGCCTTTTGGGACAAGATGTAATTGCTTGATGTGGTTGCTAGTAAATTTAAAAATTTAAAATTTAACCATTAACCAAATCTATACCTTGATATTGTTTCCTTTTTCTTTTACATTTATTTTTTAGAGGGTGGGTTCATATCATTTTAGCTTATTATAGCTGGGAATCTATCTCTTACGGAAAAAAAAACTAATTGTCAAATTAGAAATTTCTCTGTCTCTATCAAGGCTTTTTGTCTTCTAAACTTCTGGGATGTTCTTTATGTCACTTCCAGCTATATGCTATTTTACATTTGCATCAGTCAACATAATTGACTATCGCATGCTTTATTAGAGATTGGTGGGCTTTGTCAAGGCAGTGAGAAGCAATTTGGTAGGCATGTTTTAAGAATTATATGGAATTGTTTTTCAAGTTATTCGGGTCCTTAGATAATTTGTGAATCGAACATCAAAGAAATCCAAATAAGCAGTTCAAATGAGAAGTCCCATTGTATTGGGCATATTTTGCTCTTTTTCCGGGCAGCTAGAATCACTTATAACTTTGTTCTGGCAAAAGCTAATGCCACTTGGAGCTTATGTACAAAGTGCTGACACTACAAAATTTGGTCTGCAGATATCAGGTACAGCATTGGTTTTAGATGAAATTATCAACCACGTACAATCTCTACAACGTCAAGTGGAGGTCAGACTTGCACATTCCACACATTTGATTGTAATTACTTTTATATAATAATGCCAAATATAGTGTGTAGCAGGCTTACGAACTAAAATAGTTTGAATTTTTTTCCTCATGTTTATTAATATTTTTTGAATTTCTGCAAGTCAAGTGCGCGTCTTAAGGAAATTTTGGGACTCACCCACTGGGTAAGGATCCATAAGCCATTGCTTGCTAGAAGCAGTGGTTGAGTTTATGCTTTTGTTTAGACTATTTGATCCAATGCCTACTTCTAAGCTTGGTTTTTCCCTCAAAATAGTATGGAAAGTCAGATAGGCTGCATCAATCTGTGGGTCTACCCCTTATCTTTTTTTGCCGATTTTGGATATTTGTAGCTTGAAAAAAATGACGATTTTGAACTGTACAATTCATAGTTTATGTTTTAGTTATCTTCTATCAACATGATCTAATTCTAATTTTCACCCTTTGGTTTCAGCTTTTATCAATGAAACTAGCGGCAGTCAACCCAAGAGTTGAGTTTAACCTTGACAGCATGTTGGGTACAGAAGTAAGTGTCACACATTTATTGTCACTTATTGCCTTTGTTGTGATTACAAAATGTACAAAGTGTTTTAGTTTTAGTTTTTTTCTTCTTTATAAAAAGACTCGAGAGGTAGATTATTAAATTAACAGGCAACTTGTCAATAGTCTGCACTGGTGTGACTTACACTTGGTTCTGAGACACTTGTCAAGTATTGGATGCATCTCTTCTTCGAGCTGATGCTATGCTTTCAGTGATGGTTGCCAAACAAGTAAAATGCAACATAGAGGCATGTGGCTCATCATATGCATGTGATCAAACAAATTGGTTACAGTCATTCAATCCCAAATTCCGAATGTCTCTATCTATTTTGATTAAATTTACTAGGATCCCTGCAATGGTGAAAAGCATTGCAGTACAAGGCCCATACAAATTGGATGGGGAAAGAGACGGCTTGTGGTCCATTTATGTGCATTTTACCAGGCCACTAAGAAACCTTGTAAGCGTTGATTGATGTTTAAAGTTTGGGCATGTGGCTCATAATATGCATGTGATTAAACAAATTGGTTGCAGTCATTCAATCCCAAATTCCAAATGCCTGTGTCTATTTTGATTAGATTCTAGGATCCCTGCAGTGGTGAAAAGCATTGCAGTACAAGGCCCATACATGTTGGATGGGGGAAAAGAGACGGCTTGTGGTCAAGCCATGTGCATTTTACCAGGCCACCTTGTAAGCATTGATTGACGTTAAAAATTTGGGCTCATAGAAATACGTAAATACTCCCAGTACAGTGATTTGGCCTGGTATGATAGATAAATACAGCGAGCCCTGAGTCTTGTGGTAGATTGTGGTTGGTATAATGGAACTGAAATTACTTGTTTGAATGACTCAAACTGGGTGATTTGGTTGACCAGCTACACCACTGTAAAGAGCAGTTCAATTTCTTAAATTAATATTAAAGATTCGTTCTCATTGTGTACGGATCATGTTTGTCACTTCAAAACTTTTAGGGTACATCTCTAGTGGACAAAAACTTCCCCACCATGGTTACTCCTCCGATGTGGCAAGAAATCCCAGTCAATGGAAACAGACAGCAATATCAACAACATTGGTATTTTGATGCAATTCACCAACCTGTCTGGGGGAGGGAAGACAACCATACTTTTATGACCCCGGAAAACTCACTTTTGACTTATGACTCCTCTGCAAATTCAGGTAAATAGACTAAATCTTAGTGGATTTTGATGCAATTCACCAACCTGCTAAATATGTTGTTCATTTCATTTTCTTAATGTATTAAAGCCTAAGTAACTATGCATTTACTGTGAAAATCTGTCTTTCTTCCAAATGCTCTTGTTCCATCTAGTTCTTGAGAGAAAAGAAAGTTTTGTTGAGACAAAGAATTCCTTAGAAAACACAGAAAGGGCAATTTTGAAACATTAATTAACTTCAGGTTAAATTTGTGATACAGCATCTTTGCGCTCAAATCAGTTGAAGATGGAGCTTTGAAGGCATATAGTAGTTGTACAAGCCATCTGGTAACGTATTAGTGTATATACAAATATAGTATTAGCAGTTAGCAGGAAGTAGAGCGGCTTCAGCAGTCAACTAGGGTTTCCATGTCTTCTATTTGTCAAAGAGTCATTTGGAAGCCTGCTTTCTCTCAATCAGAGTGGAAAAAAGATTGCATGTTACCATTTATATGTTTCTATATCTTACTATGTATACTAACTTAAGGTTTCACTATGAGGTAGTCGATTGATTTCTAGTGTAAAATCCTAGAACAGAATGAACTATTTACTCAATTATTATGGGAGTTAGTTTCTCAATTTTTTTAAAGTAAGTGCTTTGTAGATGTCAAGTGTTTCTTTATGAAGACTATTCTGATTTTGAATATGAAGTGTAGTGTTCCCTTCCTTCTTCTGGGTTTTCGCCTTTACCCATTATATGATTTAGATTCTCAGAATGAGCATCAATATTTTATTTTTATCTTGTTGATCAGTACTACGTAGATCATTGTCTTGGGGTTTAAATGGTCATTTAGTTCCCGTTTCCATGGTTTGGCCATGTGTGGTTCAACAATGTCATTAAAGTTTAAATTTATTTGTAGGACTGTTGAGCTAATGAATGAGGGTCACGTCTTGGTTCTGGTCCGTAACCTGTATCAGTTGACCTTCAGCTTTTTTACCCATTGCAGTAAGTGACTGAAGTTAGAATTTTGGTATTTATGTATGTAATGTTGAGAATAAGTTGAGCTGAGAAAGCTACAGACTCTAGGGAAAAGAACATTACTGAAGGGTGACGGCGACTGTAACTTACAAGTACAAAAGTAACTTGCCTGGCAGGAATGAAAAGGTCTGTTATTTTACTGTATCTTTTTTAAGACATTATGATCGTCTGCTTCACACCAACTATCCATCCTTTGCTTGGACACAGAACTGCCTGATTAGATGGAGAAGAAGGCTGGATTTAATTTTGAGACAGAGCTCGTGTTTCCGTTAATTTATTAATTGAGCTGAGTTATATGATAACTGTGTTAATAAATTTATAATTTGAAAATGGTAAGTGGGGAAAGTTATAACTTACAAGCAATGCAGGTGGATAACGTGATATTTACACTTCATGTTTCGAGAGAAAATCTTATATGGAATCCACAGAAGGAGGTCCTATTTATGATGAAATGCTTAATATGGTTTAATTAAATAAATAAGAGTTTTTGTTTATATTTTATGTACACGTGGTTTAACTGTTTAGTATTTTTAATTTAATTTAATTAAATAAACAAGAGTTTTTGTAATTTTAAGTGCGTGTGGTTTAATTGTTTATAATTTTTTATAGACCATTTTTGAGGTGGAGGTGGTGGTCAGGAAGATAAAGACATAAAAATTTCAAATGCAATTTCAGTTTTTATTATTAAAAGACGATTTTTTTAGCAAGTTTTATAAGAAAAACACGTTTGTTTTAGAATTGATTATATATATCACATGAAATGTTCATGTCAACTCCTATTAACTATATTAATCTTGTTAGCGTTAAATTAGATTATAAATGATATCGGAAACTTAACAAAAGTAATTTTAAATTTTAAAGAGTAAATTACGTTATTTTTAAGTACAGGATCGAAATAGATATCAAAATTATTTGAAGGGACAAAAGGTGTAATTAAGTATAATTTTTAATTTTGTAATATTTTTTAAATTATAAATAATTTAGTGTAAGGTTCACCCTATGTATATAAAATATTATAAAAGCTTAAAAAATTCAACAAATAATTAAGCAATTAAGCACCATTGTAAAAAAATTAGAATAGATGTTTTCTTTGACTACATTTTCAATCAGATTTAAAAAAATAAAAATAAATAAATATGTTGAGGACTAAAATAGAAATGTAAATTCTTGAGGGGACATGAAAGTAAGGAGCGATTTTTCAATTTGAAGTTTGGCAGTTTTGCTAACGGTTAGTTGTCCAAAGTTTACTCTTATGAAATCATTTTGGCGTCGGAAGCCATCATGTGAAAAAGTAAATGCAGAAAATTGATCCATCCATCTAATGCCGGCTTCTGCTTCTCAATTTCCATGCATCGCCCGGAAGATTAACTTGATATTCCGTTGTCCAAGACATGATTTTTCGTCCACCCTCAAACTCTTCACTTGCAAACTATCCCATCTCTCTTCCCCGCCAAACTCACACTTGGAAATTCTCTGCTCCAATGGTCAACTACAAGAAGCCCTGCTAGAAATGGCCCTTCAAGGCCTTCAAATGAAGTTTCAAGGCTATGATGCCCTCTTAAATGTGTGTGTCTATCAAAGAAGGTTTAGGGAAGGCCAGAGAGTTCATTTACACATGATCAAAACTTTTTATTCCCCACCTGTTTACCTCAATACAAGGTTGATTGTCTTGTATACTAAGTGTGACTGTTTGGGTGATGCACGGCGGATGCTTGATGAAATGTCTGAACGAAATATTGTTTCTTGGACCGCCATGATTTCAGCTTATTCTCAGAGGGGGTATGCCACCGAAGCCTTGAATCTTTTGGTAGAGATGCTAAGATCAGGTATTCTTGGTGACTATTTGTTGAAGTGGGTAAAAGAAATTATAATTCAGTCAGTGTAACGGTGGATTAGAAGCTTATTCATTTGTCTCACTATATATGAGTATATGACAAATGGTCTTTCCCTTTTGCTTCTTTGATGTTGAACTTTTTTTTTTAGGGAATGACAAAAAAACTGAAACATTGAAAAGAACGTTTGTGAAACCGGGAATAACTTAGGATGAGCATATGCTAAAGGGGTGTTAAAGCCTCTTTTGCGAGGATATTTCAATTTCTGTACAAGACAATAATGCATTGTCCTTAACCTTATTCTCTGAATCACTCCATCCACCATATAAACAATAGTGCGTGCAAACTCATTTTTCTTCCCCTTGTTTATCATTTGCACAACATGCCTTCTTCGTTGTCACTGTTGTCCATGTGGTGTTCCTATATTGACAATGACTTTTAAATGTCTTTCAGGTGAAAAACCAAATGAGTTCACTTTTGCTACTGTACTTACTTCATGCCCTGGTGATTTTGGATTTGTCTCGGGACGGCAAATCCACTCTCTTGTAATTAAAAGTAACTACGAATCCCACATATATGTTGGAAGCTCACTTCTTGACATGTATGCCAAACAGGGTAAAATTCATGAAGCTCGAGGTGTTTTTGAATGCTTACCAAGAAGAGATGTAGTTTCTTGTACTGCTATAATATCTGGGTATGCTCAACTGGGTTTTGATGAGAAGGCACTTGAGCTTTTCCGTCAGTTGCTAAGTGAAGGAATGCACTCAAATTATGTCACTTATGCCAGTCTTTTAACTGCTCTGTCTGGGCTTGCTGCTCTGGATCATGGCAAGCAAGTTCATGGTCATGTGTTTCGCTCTGAGATTCCCTCATATGTGGTCCTCCAAAACTCTTTGATTGACATGTACTCAAAATGTGGAAACCTCACGTACTCAAGGAGGACCTTTGATAGCATGCCCGAGAGAACTGTTATCTCATGGAATGCTATGCTTGTGGGGTACAGTAAACATGGAATGGGAAGAGAAGTGCTTGATCTATTCAAATCAATGAGAGAAGAGAATGGAGTCAAACCTGATAGTGTCACAATTTTGGCTGTTTTGTCTGGTTGCAGTCATGGAGGGATGGAAAACTGGGGACTGGATATCTTTTATGATATGGCCAATGGGAATATTGGCGTTGAGCCAGAGATTGAGCATTATGGTTGTGTTGTTGATTTGCTTGGTCGTGCTGGTCGAGTAGAGGAGGCATTTGAGTTCATCCAAACTATGCCTATTAAACCCACTGCTGCTATATGGGGTTCACTTTTAGGTGCCTGCAGGGTTCACGCAAATGTGGACATTGGTGAGTTGGCGGGTCACCAGCTTCTACAAGTTGAGCCTGAAAATGCTGGGAATTATGTCATTCTTTCTAATATATATGCTTCTTCAGGAAGATGGGAGGATGTAAGATCAGTGAGGCAGTTGATGATGGAGAATGCTGTAAAAAAGGAGCCTGGAAAAAGTTGGATTGAGCTTGATCAAAGACTCCATACTTTCCATGCAAGTGATCGTTCACATCCAAGAAGAGAAGAGGTGTTTGCAAAGGAGATTGAGTTATTAGTCAAGTTAAAGGAAGCTGGTTATGTTCCTGACTTGAGTTGTGTTTTATACGATGTGGATGAAGAGCAGAAGGAGAAGATACTTTTAGGTCACAGTGAAAAGTTGGCTTTGACTTTTGGGCTGATTGCTACACCTGAAGGAGTGCCAATCCGTGTTTTTAAAAACCTCCGCATTTGTGTTGATTGCCACAATTTTGCCAAATTCATCTCAAAGATTTATGGAAGAGAAGTGTCTCTAAGGGATAATAACCGGTTCCATCGAATTCTTGGAGGAACATGTTCTTGTGGAGATTACTGGTGACCTTGAAATTTCTTGATGAGAAGTAATCGATGGATCTGTCAAGTGCAAAAAAAAGGTCATTGTTTCTTACTCTGCGTTTCAACGGAAAATGAGAAGATGCTTATTGATAGAACAATGACATGAAATATCACCAAGACAGAAACGGAGTCAAAAGAAAAGAAAACGTTGTTCCTAATTGAATGGTGACTGAGAAAAAAGGGCATTCTGGAATTTTAGAAAAGTAAGAAACCGTTTGTACCAATAAGGACAGAAGTGGATGTACTTTGGTGCTGGAAGGATCTGAAAGTTTCTTGATCACATGGAATGAGTAGATGATGATTTATACATACATGATGAGGAGTCCCTTCTAAAAATAATGGGCTTACTAACTTAAAAGGCAAACAAGAAGTGAGATGTAAGCTGGATACCGTATTCCACTCTAAACAAGATCTGAGACTAATAGATTACCCATTGTTTTCTTTTGACACTTAGTTGTTATGGTATTCTATATGGTTGCTGAAGAGAATAAATTGGTTGTTGAAGCAATCAACCTAAGATCTGGAAGACTGTCCTGAAGTATCTTTCATCATATTATCCATGCAGCTTTTTTGTTATATCAGGGATAGGAATGTCCAATTATGGAACCTTGGGTGCTCAATGTAGCATCATACCATCATACTAATACTCTTGAGAAGTATGACTGCTGTAGGAATTCCATTATACTTCTTCATCTGAAAATATCTGCAGAATTGATAGAGGTGATCGTTCTTGTTGCTGATGGAATTGAAATGATTGTGAATGAAAGGTTGTATTTTGCAAGCTTCATTCTCATAGAAAGTTTATAGTTACCTCCTGTATAAGGTAACTCAGTCGAATTAAGGTGGGTTCCCAACTTCTGGGTCACAATGGTAAAAGACTAGAGGTGTTCACTGTGGCATTAACTAGATCATGAAGCAAACATTGTTACAAAGAAAGTAAGGAAACTTTGCATATTTGCGGACACGTGGGCCAACATACCTCAGTGACAGTTTTTCGTTGAAAATCACTACTATCTTAACCAGTAATTAGAATTAACTTTTAGCAAAGAAAAAAAAAACCACTAACTAAAAACTTAAATAACTCTTTTAGGTCCTTGAAATTGTCTCAATTGTCAATGAAATTCAGTAGTTAAGCCTAATACTACAACCTATATTAGTGGTTCTGATTAGACTAGTGGGTCTTTTTGGTCTACTAATCTCGGCATTTGCGCCATGTGGCAATAATAACTCAAACGATGTCGTATTAGTCATTCCTTTGAGCAAAGGAAAATTGCCTCTCAGAACTCAGAGAAGGTACTACTTGTGAGACAGGGCTCTGCCTTTCTCCTTTTACTCTTCAGAGTCGTAATCACAATTCACAACTATAGGGTAACACAATGCCCTCCCCCACACCTTTAACCAGTGCCTCCTCTATGCTCCGCCACCGGCTCCTCCCCTCCCTCCGAACCCGGGGTGGCGGAGGATCTGGTCCCAGTCGCTGGACCAGCCCTGGCCATGAGGAGCAGCCTAAAGGTTATCTCTTCAACCGAACTCCACTACCCCCAGGTCAGTCCCGCAAGTGGGAAGATTGGGAGCTTCCTTGCTACATTACAAGCTTCCTCACGATCGTGATCCTTGGTGTTGGTCTCAACGCAAAGCCTGATCTGACCATCGAAACTTGGGCGCATAATAAGGCGCTTGAACGGCTTGAGATGGAGAAGATTGGTCTCTCTGCTTCTGGTTCGGGTGAATCCGAGTGAAATACGATCTGGGTATGTTGAATTCGGATCAAATACTACGTTGAGTTTCATTGTGCTTTGGTTAAAGGGGTTTAGGTTCGTTGGGTAGATTTTGGGGTTAAGAGAAAGGGGAACTACTGTTGATATGTAGTTGAATAAGGGTATCAGTGTTGGAATTGGGCTCTTTGTGATGCTTGATTGCTGCATAGTTAATTGTTGATTTGATGATTTACTTGTTAATTTTGAAAAACGAATAAGCGTATTAACTCAGTTTTATGGTTTGAATGCTGATCATACATTGTCTTTCAATTGATTTTCTATTATAATTAGATTCAGATTAAGCTTTTATCACGTGCGACTGAAAACATTTATTTTTGTTACAGCTTCTCCGACCTGCTGTTTCTTGAGGAGGCTACGTTGCCCATTATTCCACTTAGACATTTACACTTATTTTGTGCAAGTGTCTGGCTTAATTTAATTAATTCCGTGGTCATCACCTTGTATGGTTACTTGCGTTATCAATCCATCGATTGTTTTTTGACTATATAGGATGCTAAACAACATGTACATGTTTCTCTCACTCTTTATAAGGTTCTTTCCTTTACCTGATTGGTTGTGATTATCGTTGAAGTTAGAGTAATGCTGTATAGGAGTATTTTAATGTATCTTTGAACTAGAAATGGAACTTACCTGGTTTATCAGGTTGCTGCCCTACTTGTCCAATCTGATAAGGTGAGATTGGAATGCGTTCATGTCAATTGAATGGGGTTGGCATTTATGACGTAAAGCCTGGCAGGATTTGTAAGAGATTTAAATTGAGGAGTGGGAGTTGGAAACCAACTCAATCATCTTCTATATACTCTGTCGATTCCAAAATAAATGTTTTAGCTCATTTAACATTGTCTTCAGCTCCGAATTAAGAGTGCATCTGTGGAAGTCAAAAGTGATACAAGTAATTATTGTTTATCTTTTGTAAGTTTGTTACTAGAGTTTGACCAGAACCACCAACCCAAATTTGCTAATGGAATGACACTCGGTGTTCTGGAATTACAGTAATCAGTTGGGACAGGTTCAGGCTTCCAACTTAGAACTGTCACAGGTTTGAAAACTGGTTTAGAATAGGATATTCTTGTGAGTTTGTTTAATATGGTTCAGTGCTTTTTGTAAATGTTTACTGTAAGGTGGAACTGAACATTTTATGAAGGGCTCATTTAATGATTATGGAAGCTCATAGTGAAAGGTAATTTGCCTCTCGAGGTGGTTTTAGTTGGTAATTGGTAAATGTAGTGTTAATGGCTACCTTAGGTGGAAATTCATGGAGAAGTTGAAGAATGATATTGTGATATCACCATCGTGATCTATGGAGTATGGACATAATATGGGTGCTTCTAATTTATGTAAAGTTTCAGAAAACCGACCACCCTGAATGTAGATGTCAGACATTATAGGGTATGATATGGTCTCCCCATCCTCTCTCTGTCTCCCAGTCTCAATAGGATGTATGGACATCTCATACATTGGCACTGAAGACGGCTTAGAAATTGTATCAAGGTTACTTTTTTCTTTTTGGTGGGGGTGTAAAGGGGGGGATTTACTGGATCGTAGATTACATTTATTCAGGTTTTCTATTTCATATTTCCATGTCTAGAAATTTAAAGTGGGTTGAATGAAACTTCATTCATCATCAGATTTCATACAATGTACTGGTGATTAATGCATCATAAAACTAACAACTTTGAAGATAGGGCATAAGGATCGTGCTATTCTTCATGTTGCTGGTGTATATTTATGTAATTTCTCTTTCTACATGGGTTTAGGTTCTGCGGGCGTGGTTGTTGTTTCAAAAGCATCTGAGACATTGAGACCTATTTACACCGGAAGCAGTGTCTCTCTAGATATTTATTCACGGGCATAGAGCTCTAATGATTCAGACTGCTAATATGTACAAATTGGTATGAGCTGATGAACAGTTCAACTTGATTTTACCTAGAATACATAGAATCCTTTTCTGCTTTGATGAGCTCTTCTCGACATATAAATATCATGTTGCAACTAGTTTCCAAGTTTTACAAGATTTAAATTGAGTACTTACCAAAAGAATAACAAAAAAGAAACCATGCAATGTGGTATACTTACTACCCACAGAACTTACAGTTGTTGGATGGTTGGCATTTGCAACCTTGAGAAGTTTTCTCATTCCCCATTTCCTGTATAAATTGCAGACTTTGGAAAAGTAATGTACGTCTCTGTGACTTTCCTTTAGTTGTATTTTAGAGGACCTTTTAGAATTATCATCTGCATTAAGCAAGGTTATATTTTTGTTGATGAGAACTGCTCTGAAGTAGGTATAAATTGTCAGTTACTTGTTTCTAGGGCAATGATGTTGTAGTCTGTGCTGCTGTTGCTTCTTTTACAAATTTATTTAGAGCTTGCTTTATGTTGTAAAATATTAGCTACTAGTTTAAGATTTTGAGTCATCACTTATTGAAAGTGTAGGCTACGAGTTCATGGATCTTCTAGTAAAATTGAAAACTTGTTTCTGACTACAGTTTCTGGAGGGATTTGGTTAAGGAATTATGGGATGTGTTTATCATGGTTTCCGGATGCAAGGATAGGAACAGATAGATAAAATTGGAGATTGGTTGTGGTGGCGGTGCTTATGCAGTTACCTTGGTTTATCGAAGCCATTAGATATGGATGTGGTTGATTTTATTATCTTATCTTACAATAATATTAAAGTAGAAAGTTAGTATTCATAAGAGATATACTCCTTTTTTTTAGTGTCATGAAAGTGAGAGACTATTCATAGCAAACGAGTGCACAAAGCAAATTACGAAATACGATAGATTGATAGTTATTCATCCCCATGAGATTTTAGGCACTATAGCAGTACAGATTTTAGGTTTTGCTGAGCTACTGATGAGGATTGTCCAACCCACATACTAGTTTTTGTTTTTTGTGTTTTTTCTTTCTTTGATATGACCCAATCCACATGTTCATGTTCTCACTCTTTACTCTTTCTCATAATCTCATCTTACCTAAACATTGCCATCTTTCTTTTTTTCCTTTTTAAATTGATGTGGTGCAGTGGTTGTCATGCTAGTTTCTTCTATTAAAATTTCAGCATATCATTTCATTTGACAAAATAAGAAAGAAAACAATAGAGATGTTATTGGAAGCAACTTTCATATTTATACCTTTCCATGCTTTCCTTTTTAACTTTTTCTCTTCCGACAAGGTGACGGTGGAATTTGTTTGCTGTGCAGAGAAACTGAAAAATTGGAAAAAGAATAATTGAATTAAGACAAATACTCTTTAAGAGGACCATACTGTCGGTGCATCTATCTACTGCTTAAATGGCCTTGAGGCTGAACCCTCAGTGACTCAATAATTAGTTCCCTCATCCACTATCCTCCAATCTGTTGTCGTTATTATTATGTTAGTGTTACATAAATAAATAATTGCTTTGTTCTTTGGGAAACACACTGCTACTGTCCTACATTTATCATCAATTAAATAAGTTGCAGTCATGCAGATGGTGCATTATGTGCCATTATTAATTATACCAATCTTATGGCTCCAGAGATTGATGAAAGCCCAAAATTATTTAAGTATTCACTAACCACAACAAATAGATCTGATTATAACAATTTAATTTTAATTTGTCAAATGTTGTTCTAATTTGGGTCATTTTTTATACAAAAAAATTATATAATTTTAGATTCGTTAGTAAATTGACTTAAAAAATTTATGAATACAACATTAGCTGGCAATTTAACATGACAAGACAATGATGGCATTATAGGTATACCAAGTAATCTTACAAAATAACGCGTACCTTAACCGGCAATTTCCGGTCATTTTCGGCCACCGACAACCTTCCCCAGTCACCTTCACTACTCTTTTAACTGGCCTTTCCGCCCTTTTAAAACGCCAAGTTGGTTCAATTGTTCCCGCACTCCCTCTCACTCATTCTGTTAAATGCTGACTCTAACTCACCCTCTCGTTGGAAGAAGCAGCTACATTTTACAGAGAGAGAGAGAGAAAGCAAGCAAGATCATTGTTCCGTGCACTAGAAAGAAATCCCAGAATGATGATCCCGAAGATTGTCTGCTACTAGTTTTCTGAACATTGTTGTGGGGTTGAGAAGCAGAACAAAAAGCTTTTGTAAGTTTGAAAAATTTTCACCTTTTTTTTTTGTTGCTGATTATTACTGCTTTATAGTTTACTCTCATGGGTTGTCCTTTTTCATTGTCGTCCATTTCTGTCTGCTCCCGGGTTAGAGAGAGAAACTGACAATTGACCACACCAAGTTATACATTTTCTCTTATCGGAATTCGGAAGCTTTTAGTAGCTAGATCTTTTTTGTTTTCAGTGTAAGTCGCTTTATATGCTTTGGTTTTGTGCGTGAACTGTTGGCATTCGATTTGGTTTTGTGTGTAATTCTCTTTCTATGATGTTTTCTCAGGTTGGTTTGTGTTTTGTCTGTCTGGATTTATTGAAGGTAGATTTTTCTTGTTGTGACGACTGACGAGTCTTAAAATATTCCCTTTTTACTTTTTTCAGATTTGGCTTAGGATAATTTTCTTTCTTCAGCTTTTCTTATAAGAACGTAGCTCCGCTTATGTTTCTGTAGATTTTTCCTCTAAATTTTAATAATGGTGGAAATTGAAGACATGGGTCTCTGGTGGTGTAGTTGAATTTGTTCTTAGTTATATTCTGTAGTCGTGGAAATTGAGGTCAATTTGGTGTCCGTTTTCTGTTCTGTGAGATATCAGTTACCATTTCGCAATAAGCACCCATTTTGCTTCGTGCTAGCACTCATGAGTATGCTATTATTGCATATGCTTGACGAAGTCTGCCTATAATCTTGAAAAACTATTTCTCATTACTGGTTTTGTTCTGCTCTTTTGGAATTCTTTTGGCCTAATATCTCTTCGCTAAATTAGAATCTAAATCTAGTTATCATATTAGGGACTATCTTCATCACTGTTGATTCGAGTCATCCACCCATTTGATACTTTATATGGGAACCTATTTTGGTGGTCAAAATGAAATGTTAAAAAGACAAATTCTTACCAAGTAACAACAGTTTATTATACCTGTAGTTGTAGTTTTTGTTCATCACCAGAGATTTTTATTTTATTACTCTCAAATAGAAGTAATGATGCATCTGGAAAGGTTGCAGTTTTTGTATTATTACCTAGTTGACACTAAAGTAAGCAAGAATCTACTAATCACAGATGGTGGATATAAATAAAACCTACTGATGCAGTGATGCATCAAACTTTACTTGCAGAATGAGGTTAGTTTAAATATCCACAATGAAGTGATCGCTACTACTCAGCATCACATCTAGCATTCTAGTGCAGTCTGGTGCTCTAAAATCTGAATGCAAACTAGTATATAGATATTCTTAACCATTTTATCTAACTTACATTTGTTCAGTAATCAATATGCAATGGTGATTGGGAGTCATCCATGGAACTTTGACCAATGTTATTCATGCCTAATTTTTAGATATGGCCTTTACTTTTTTTTTAAAAATTGTTTAGTTGGTGGCTTGGAACTAATAAGAATGTCATCAATCTGTATGGCAGAATTTTTCTCCTTCTTTTGTCTAGTTTTTCTATTTTTCTTCCATCTCCAAACTATTGCGTTTTTTTCTCCCTTAGTTGATCCAATTGCATGCTAAATGCACTTACTGCACCTCATTATCAGTCTAGTGCCTGTATGGCCAGCTGTACTGTATACCATTGCTATTTTCAGGCTGAGAGAAAGAGTAGTTATTTGTATTTCCACTATTATTAGCCTATTTTTGTACTCGTTGTGACAGCTCTGTGACTCTTCCCCATGGTCTAGAAGTCTTTACATGTTTAATGATTCGGATGCTTGATTTATGTCCAACTGATGCTAATATCGTGTTTCAATACTTTATCATTAGTTTTTTCTTGTAATATCTATTCTTGATGTTGTATTAATCATAGTCATAGCCTCATTGCTCTTGCTGGTTTTGTTGTTGTTGTCCTGTACTGAGAAAAAAAAAAAGCGGCGTTGATATGTTATGTCGTGATCTTATCCGATTCTTAACAAGTTTCTTGCTGATGACCATGTTCTGTTGCTGAGAGAAGATAGTTTTTTTTTTTCTTTTTCTTTTTTACCAAAGCTCTGGAAGAAAGGCCATAACAGGCTCTGTGTACTAAGAATGTGCTGGAAGTGCCTTCCTGAGAAGTAGAATATTACATGCTTCTGGAATCAAGCATTTTCTTTTGCTTAAGGAGCTCTGGTAGGGTTGTCCAAAGCTGCTATTATTTTTTGCTTGGGACATCTTTATGAATTGTAGTTGGAAGAGTTCCAAGTAATATGAAAGAAATTGAGAAGAGAAAAGCTTCAAAGAATACCCCAACAAAGACTTCTGGAAGAACTGAACGGAGAGTGAATAAATCACATCAAGATAATTCGCGCAAAATATCGAATTTAAAAGAAATCAAATCGAAGATACCACATGCTAGCTCAGGCACTAATCTTTCAGTAAGTGATTCAAACACGAGCACAAAGACCTCTGAATCTTATGAAAGTATGGTTATACATTACATGGATGATGTCAACAGGTCTGAGGAGGCAGCTAACAGTATAGAAGTCAATGAACTGATTGCCGAAGAAAATAAGGATGAAGTTCTTGATGATAGTTCTACTAATCTAGAAAAAGAGCAAAAACAGGAGAATGAAGAAGTATCAGATCCTGAGATAATAAAGGATTCGGTATCATCGCAAGGTGATTCAGTGATAATTGATGATGAGAAAGTAGAAAGTCCTTCAAGAGATCCGAAAAGTATTACTAAGATGAATTCCTCAGAAGGTAATCAAGGATCAAGGGAGAGGTCTGATAGAAAAACAAGTAAGTCACAATCCAAGCAATCATTTAACAATCTGAAGAAACCCACAAACTCTAATGTGGAGCTTTCTAGGATTACCTCAAAAAATACTTCCTTGACTAATGCTAAAATTAAGAAAGATCCTGGAAGACCTTCATCAGAATCTTGTGATGGAGTTGATGACAAACCTGTTCCAGAGGTAAAGGATATTGATGTCTTGGATGGAACATCAAATGGCACTCAGTGTGTAGTAAGTGACGATGAAACATTTGATCCTGAAGAAAACGGTGAACATGAGGATGAGGCAGCTTTGAAACTAAAAATTGAAGAAATGGAAATGAGAATTGAGAAACTTGAGGAGGAGCTGAGAGAAGTTGCTGCTCTTGAAGTATCGCTTTATTCTGTGGTACCAGAGCATGGGAGCTCGGCACACAAGGTGCATACACCTGCTCGGCGCCTTTGTAGACTCTATATTCATGCTTGTAAGCACTGGAGCGACAAGCAAGCAACAATTGCTAAGAATACTGTGTCAGGACTTATTTTGATTGCCAAGTCCTGTGGTAATGACGTGTCAAGGTATACTCTATTAAGGCTTCTTGTCATATTTTGTTAAAATGTTGTTGTCAACTAGTTTTGAGTACAGCTAATATACATTCTGCTCTTCATTTGTATATTAGATTAACCTTCTGGTTGTCAAACACCATCGTGCTGAGGAAGATAATTTCTCAAGCCTTTGGGAGTACACTTCAGTCAAGTCCATTGATAAGGTTTACGGAATCAGATGAGGTTGGCAAGAAAAGTGATGGAAAGTCCAAAGGACTGAAATGGAAGGGTATTCCTGGCAGTAAACATGGAAATTGTTTGATGCAGCTGGTCGAAGATTGGCAGGAGACAGGAACCTTTACATCTGGACTGGAAAAAGTAGAATCTTGGATGTTCTCTCGGATAGTGGAGTCTGTGTGGTGGCAGGTACTAGTTGCAGGCTGTTTTATTTTTATTTAAATGGATAGTGAAGATACAGGAAACATCTCTAACTGTTTCAATCAAAGCTTTGCTCAGTAAAACGTGGACAAGTTCATTGTCTATTTTCAATTACAAAATGCCAATGTTTAATCTATATGCTAAGGTCCTAGTTAGCAGTTAATCTACTTTCCCACGTAATTGATAATAATTTTTTATTTGCAAGCCAACTAATGTTTTATTCTGGAAAAAAAAAGTGTAAATTTAATGAAGAAGTATGGAGTAAGTTTAGATAGAAACAACTATGTTGACAGCCTGGGTCATAAGGTGGAAGTTTAGAATGGGGTAAAGATAATCTAGCTGGTAATAAAATCTAACATGTTGGAGCTCCAATGTAACTGTAGATTCACTAATCTTTTGGTCCTATGAATTGTTGGACGCTATTCCAACAAAAGAATAGGTTTTTTTTTTATCAACACATGTTGCAATTTTTTCATGTAAAATTTTCAGTTTTGAGTAAAACATATGATTATTAAGAAGATAATTAGCTCTGTCAGTTACTTGTTTGTGGGTCTTTTGCATGCAAATGCTTAGGAACATAGAAAAACATACATATTAACTATAGGGAATTTCAGTTAATCCCTCAAACAATGCCTTACAACATCCTTTCTCTTTTAGTTTTTATACTACTTTTGTTGACTTTAATGTCATTAACAGTTTTTACTGACATAAGTTCCAGCAGATTTTGACTTATTTCAGTTACATATGAATTTAAATGATCCATCTCAATTTAACAGGATAGAGTAGGCTACAACCTGCTCTTGTTCCCATCATTCTTCTTTTAGTTGAGTTTGTATGTGCTGAGAGGTGTGCTATGTCTTCAGGCTTTGACTCCACACATGCAGTCTCCATTGGGAGATTCATCCAAAATTAATTTTACTGGAAAGTTGCTGGGGCCTTCCCTGGGTGATCAGCAGCAAGGAATTTTTTCCATTAGCCTATGGAGAAATGCTTTCCAAGATGCTTATCAACGCCTTTGTCCTGTTCGAGCAGGAGGACATGAGTGTGGTTGCTTACCTGTCTTGGCTAGAATGGTATGTATCTCCTGTATTAAAAATATTGTTCTCCACAAGCTCGATTCCTTGTTTCAGATTTCTTTTCTTTTGCTCAAGCACTGATTAGGTATACTTTCTTTAACTAGGTTATGGAACAGTGTATAGCTAGACTTGATGTGGCAATGTTCAATGCTATTCTGCGTGAGTCAGCCCATGAGATTCCGACAGATCCTGTATCAGACCCTATTGTAGATTCAAAGGTTCTGCCAATACCAGCTGGGGATTTGAGTTTTGGATCTGGTGCACAACTTAAAAACTCTGTACGTATAACTGCTTCTCACTACTACATAATATTCATCTCATACTAAACATTGCTTTTGGGAAGTTGACTTTCCAGTATACTTGTAATATTGGCTATGTCCCCTGACTTCTGCAACATGTGTTGCTTGTCCCATTGACAGCAGTCTAAGAATTCATAATAAGTGGCCTATCACTCACTTAGCTGAAACTATTCTTTACCATCAAATGTTAAGTTCTTGGAAAGGGACACTTTTTTTATTGCTAATGGAAACAGAAGCTACAAAGACAAGACCCAATGAAATATTGCCATATTGGTTTCAATAAGAATTTCAGGCAACTGAATTTTTTTCTACTTTTAGTTAGTGAAAAAAAGGGAAAGAAAATGAAGCTTCTTCTACTGTTAAACAAATATGAGTTCAATATAGCAAAGGAGATCTTAACGGAAATGACTTTGTGATAGAACAGTTGTCTTGCTGCTTTAAACTCAATCTTTCAGACATGGATTCAGCAGGTTTAGTATCAACCTGTGTGAACAGTTAATTAGAGTTTGTTTGCAGAACTTGCCCATCTTGCAATTATGTGTGGACTTTGTAACTGCCATAGTATGCAGTTTATTTGATCTCATTGTTATGGTAAAGTCCAGCGGTCTTATTGAAGGCAGGTGGCCTATATGAACAATTTGAAGGTTATATCACTAGTTGGTGTGACATTTGTTTCATATGAGGAACATAAGTATGTCTGCAAGCATTAGGACTCAAGGAGACTTCTTTAACTGCAGGTTGGCAATTGGTCTAGATGGCTTACTGATATGTTTGGCATGGATGCCGATGATTCTGAGGAAGACAATCAGTGTAGCAGTGAGGAGGAGACTGAGCAGAGTGTAGATGGTGAACAGAAAACTTTCATCCTCCTTAATGCCTTAAGTGATCTTCTGATGCTTCCAAAAGACATGCTTATTGATCAACAAGTCAGAGTGGAGGTATTAGCGATTTTCAATACATTTTATTGAGGGTATATCATTGTATATTATTTTAACATCTCTTCTAGGTTGCCACATGCTAGCATGACTCACTTTTCTATTGTCATGTTGTGAAGGTGTGTCCATCCATCAGTGTCCCATTAATTAAAAGGATACTCTGCAATTTCACTCCAGATGAGTTCTGTCCTGATCCTGTTCCAGGGGCTGTATTAGAGGCTCTAAATGCTGAGGTACGATGAAAAAGTTTATGATCCTCAAGAACTGTTTATGGTAGAATAAGTCTGGAACACAATAAAGAAATTATCGCCTAAAAAGCGATGTAACAAATGCTTTCCAGGTAAAAACATAAAAGTAGGTGGACCTAGATAGTGGATAGTAAAAGAATATCGGCCTAACCTCTCACATCATGTCAGTGCATGATTTTCTTTTCCTAGTCTGATGAATCATGTACTTGCTAAAGTAGAAGATTAGAATTCTTATAATTTTAAGATTATTGCTACTCTGGTTGGTATTGATAAATGGAAGCACATCATCCTCTAAAAGTAGAAATTACATATTCAAATTATTTTGATCTATGACTTGTGTGTTATTTATGCCGTGCTTTTTGTTCCAATCTATTTTTCTACTTGGTAAATAACAAGGAAGTTCTCTATCCGCCCCGAATGCATGTTGAAGTTGAACTTTGGTTTATTCCCTTTAGAGTATTGTGGAGCGAAGATTCTCCGGGGACTCTGTAAGAAGCTTTCCATACACAGCTTCCCCAATTATATATTCCCCTCCATCCTCTGCCAATGTGGGGGAGAAGGTAGCAGAGGCAGGAGGAAAATCCCATTTGGCAAGGAATGTGTCTGCTGTACAGAGGAAAGGATATACCAGTGATGAGGAACTGGAGGAGCTTGATTCTCCTCTTACATCCGTCATCTGTAACCTCCCTTCATCTCCAACAGTTACAGCTAATGGAAATGGGAACCACAAGGAGCATACAGGTCAAACCAGTGCAAATGCTAGGTATGAACTTCTTCGTGAAGTCTGGTCCACGTGAATATTGTTAGTGAATTCCCTTGTCAGCATATGTAGTTGTTTGTTGAAGGGGAAAAGAATACGAAGAAGAAAAGATGGACAGTTATATTCTGAACTAACAAAAGGAAAACCATCCAATATGATTAGTTCAAGAATCTGGAGTAAATATAGTTTCATCCATTAATTTTGTTGTATATAAGATGAAGTCCTTATGTCATATAGCATTGAGTAAGACAAGTATTTTATTTGCTAATGTTTCACTTTTAATAGGAAAAGAAAAAAAGAAAAACTATAATCCAATGTTTACTTCCTGCATTGGATTAATTATGTACAAGGTTACAAGCCTACAACTATACAAGTGATGCTATGCCAATTTACAAACATTAAAATGACACAAATAACTTACTAGAAATGGTCTATTTTTCCATCCAACCAAACAAAGACCAAGTAGCTTTAGATCATTTGAGCCCCTCCTGGAAGCTCGGAAAGTTTGAGACTCGATGAATGTTTTGGATGACAAATTTCTGTTATCTTTGTGTTAAGGGATGCACACACTAAACTATATTACATGATTTCTCATCAAGTCAGCAAACATTGGTTGCTCTGCCTCTGTCATGTGCTCAAATGGAACTGACCAATTAAGCAATTAATTTATAGCCGAAAATGTTGATTTCCTCACCAAGGAAAAGTTCAGATTGGGCTTCTCAGTAAAGCCTTCAAATACCATGGAAAATGAGCCATCCATATATGGCTACTGATGATGGAGAGCTTAGCCTCCATGACAGACTACCAGATACAAAGTTAATGGGTTCGGGTAATTATAAATAAAAGTTTAATACATGTGGATGTAAGAGGGAAATGGTAAAAAAGAAAAATGTAAACAACTAATTAGCATGAGTTTCACCTTATTAAAATTATCATTATATTATTAATCAAAAGCTAAATTAGTCTCTTTAATACTTTACACTATTTAGTAGGTTGTGCTCAGATATAATAATCTTGGATGTCGAAATAGAAATTAATAATCTTATTTTAATTCATTATTAAAGTTTAAATGATAATTATTTATGATTGTGTCAGCTGTCAATTCCTTAAGATAATCGCAATTGTAACAGAGCTTCATGATTATTGTTTTGGACAGCAATTTTAAAATCCTAATTGTAGTTAATCAGAGTAATAGTACGAAAGTTAGTAGAATCTATTTAAACTATGAGAAAGCATTAATTAAAGAGCAAATAACCATGGTTAATTTCAATGAAAGTTGAAACAAGCATTTTATTATTTATTAAAGACTTCATTTATACATATATAATTCACCTAAGTGCTAGGGAAATTTCATTTAAAAAAGTCAAAATCAGAATATGGTAACTCACCACCTGAAAGCTTAGATCAAGCAGCTGTACCCTACTCTTACTCAATAGTGTCGAGTTCAAGCACTTCCAAGATACCAAAAAAAAAATAAAAAATCTGATACCTCAATGTTGTCATCCATACTGTACCTTCATAATTTGCTGAATTCCCACCATTGCTGCTATCTTTGAGAAATGGATCCTCAAGAAAATTAATCACTGTCCCAAATTTCACTAAAATCCCATTCGAGGTCTTCATCATTCATCATAATTTCCAGTTGGTCAGTAGGAGCTTCAAAACCACCAGAGAGAGAGTTGGAGCTTGGTTCTTGTGGCTCAGAAACATTGGTACCGAGGTAATCAATTTGAGGATTTTGATTAAGTATAAGAGGTGGCTGTCTTTCAAACTGTTCACTAAATGTCTCCACTGGTTGTTGTTTTCCATTATTGGAGCTATCTCCAGTTGGTAATTCCTCTTCAATCGTCCAAGACATCGGAATCTCGCCATTGAAGCCACCATTCAAGATATTGGTGTCATTTTGAAAGATAGGGGTTTGGTAGTACTCCCCATCATCGGGAAAGTTAGGACTTTGATATTCATGCAGGAGTTGGTCAGGGTTTAGGTAGTCATCAACATTCCGCTGGCTTTGTGGTTCATGAAACTGTTCACATGGCTGCATTGGTTCAAACCCACTACTACTCCACATTTCAGGAACAGTACCATAGATCTGATCAAACCCTACACCAAAGTGATCATTACCACTTGATGTTTCAACCTGATCAGTTCCAGTACTGCCAGTAGTACATGTACGTCCATCAAGTAAGCTAGGGTTAGGGCCAGGGTTTTGCAAGGAGTTGCTTTTATTCAAGAGAAAATCCTCCACTGTTTTCTTTGTCCACAACTTTGAACCACGCTTTCCGGTTGGAAGATTAACCATATTATTATATATGGTTTCGACATCATAATCCGAAATCTCAAAATTAGTAACTGCATTTGTGCCCTTCAACTTTATTGTTGCAACATCATAGGCTCTTGCAGCATCTTCTGCTGTATCTGCAGCTAGTGAAATTTGATCATCTTTAGTACCAAATTAGTTTTTTGAAATTAAGATTGGGATATGCGATAATAATCTAATGTGTAAATTAAAATACGGACTTACCAAATATTCCCAAGTATCTGGCATTAATTCCTTGACCTTTACTAATCTTGGCTTTCCATTTCTTGTTTTTGGAGTCCCTATTTCATGTACTAGCCATCAGATATATATATGTGTCATAAATAATTAAACCAATTCAACTCATCAGATATATATATGTCCCTATTTCATGCCTTAGATCCCAAGATTAGGTTTGGACTTATTTACAATACAGAAAGAGAGAGATAGGACAGTACCTGAAAACCCCATGATAATTTGATCCACCCTTCTTCGACGCCTTGCCCCTCCTGAAAGTTGTCAAGTTATAATGCAATTTTAGTGTTTGAATTTAGCAATTTTTTTACAAATCATGAATGAAGAACAACTATCTCAAGTTCATATACTAAATATTGCAACAATACCATTATTTTGTACCAAATTAAATGATAGCTAGAGAGATCAGACACAGGGAAAAATGGTTCACTGTCAACTTTGAATCTGAGTATTTCTCAATTACCTTCTTAGCTCTTGAATAAGCTCTTCTTTAGTAAAATATCTAGAGAGAAGAATGAATGACATACCTGCTAACCCCTCTATATATTGAGGTTCTGGCTTCAACCAATTTGTAAAGCCTTTTTTCGCGTCCTCTAACTTGACTATTTCCACTAGAGTTGTTTCCCTCATCTACATTTCTGTTACAACTCAGTTGGTCATCTAACTCTCTTAGAAAGAAAGAAGAAAGAAAAAAAATAAGAAGAGAGAGATAACCAACCTGATTTGTTGTAAGATTTGGTGCTCAAATATTGGATTCATTAAGTTTATTTGAGCATCTTTGTTGGTGTCCCCAAAAGCAATGCTGCTTTTACCAATCAAAGTAATGTACTCATTGCCCACAGAATTTTGAGTTGATGGAAATGAAGGGTTGAAACTCTCTTGGTGGTTATGAGAAGGTACTTGTAAGGAATTACTATCAGCCATCAATGGAGCTTGATTATTATGAGGTAAACAGTAGTCATATGCAGTGAGGACATATTGATTCTCTGTAGAAAAATTGGTGACACAAAATCCCTCAATATTATTATTAACAATGGAAGGACAATATTGTTGTTGCAACTCCATAGGGACATATGAACCTTCAGCTTAGGGTACTGAATTGTTCATGTCACTGAATAATCCTTCAAAGGTATTCCCAGGCTGAGAATTCATCATTTTCGACCTGCTACAAAGAAAGGAATTTGAAGAAAATATTTATCTAATTATAAATTTTGATTTTCTATATATGAATTTAAAACAAATAATAAATCAAGTGCCAATTATTTACATAACATTACAAACACTTTATAATATTATATCTAGCTTTTTTTAAGAGGAAAATTGCATTATATATCTAGCTTTGATTAATGAAAATAATACATAATATAATAAATAAACATGATCATGAGATATAAATGTGCTGCACTTTAGTTTATGGTTATTATTTACTAATACGAAATTAACTTTTTTCCTTGAAGAGTGATTGCTTTTAATACCTTTTCAAAATACTTGTTTTATTAAAGTTAAATTAAGATAAATTTACTATTTTAACCTTTACATTTTTTATTTATTTTTAAGGAGGAAGAGAGCAAAATAAATCTTATATATGCTTCCAAAAGAGTCGAAAAATATGAGCGAATGCCAATGACACATTTACATACATAAATATTCATGTTTAACAGAATTAGCATGAACAAACATCCATTTAAAATCCAATGGAATTTTACTTATGTATAGAGCTCACCAAGAATTAAATATTGTTAAAAATTAAAGTGCACATGTAATTACCTTATACTTTATTACTCTGCATTAATTGCTCCTTAAGACATGAAATTGGCCTTATAACTCCATCTAGTCTAGGACATACACAAAGTATTGTTTCTTGTACGATAATCTTATTGAAGAATCCTTCAAGCCCGGCCCCCAAAATCTCAAGAAATAAGAAAA
This sequence comes from Quillaja saponaria, assembly GCA_029379385.1. Lineage (NCBI taxonomy): Eukaryota > Viridiplantae > Streptophyta > Magnoliopsida > Fabales > Quillajaceae > Quillaja > Quillaja saponaria. Next base: position 28,907,425 of record CM055607.1, on the reverse strand, counting down.
GTAAATCTGAAACACAATGGATCAAAGCATCTTTATTGGCCATTGATCATAGATAATTACAAACAAAATGAAAAATTAGCAAAACTAAAGAAGAAATTATATTGCTCCTTTACCAATATTTGACAATTGACCTTGTTTCTATGTGGCTATTTGAACTCCATGTCTCTGTCTCTTTCTCACTGATATATATTTTTCTCCTCCTATAGAACAAGCTATCAGTTATCACTTTCACTTGCTTCAGTGTTTGTGTAAATCATATCTGGAGGTTGAAATATATATATAGTAGTTCTCTCTCTGTATATAAAAATAGGTGGATTTTTTTTACCTTAAGAAGCTCCTTGTAATAAAGCTTACTGATTGTATTTACTACACCAAAATATGGCCCACTTCAGCATGTATGTGTATCTGTAAATAAAGTAGAAAAATAAGAGAAATGAGTTTTGTGATTTTTGTTTTTTATTATTATTTTTTTGTTTTTTACACTTTTATTTTATTTATTTCTTATGGAAGGTAGATAATCTTACTAATTATTGAGGCCTAAAATGTATTTGAACCAAACATTCTAGGGTGACATACTGTACGTAATTATACAAATAAACAAGGATTTTTATATCTTGTTGAGAATTTTACTTTTATATTTACAGTTTAAAGTATGGGACTTGAATTTTAAACCTCTAAAAATCTGAATTTACTTTTACTTGGATATGGTCGTAAATGATTTTGATTTTTTTCTTCTTCTTTATTTATTGAAATTATGATTCTCTTATATTGAAAAGAAAGTATTTATTTCTCAATCCTTTGACCAATTACTGTAATTAAAACACAGTAAAAATTGTATCTAAGTACATGGTTTCACGAAATAGCTGTGGGCTACAAACATTCAGCAATATAATACATTTTTGTAGTAGAACATTTGTGCCAAGACCCTTGTGGTCTAGCAGCACCTTTCTCCCCCCTCCCCCAAAGTCCAAAAAATTGAACATCTGTTGGGTTTTGAGTTTAAAACTCAAAATTGTAAATGATTGTACTAGAGGTGTTCATTGGGTCGGGTTGGGTTGGTCCGGATTGGTTTGTTGGACAACCCCACCGATAAACAGGCCTAGATTTTACTAATTAAACTAAGTGTAAATTAATGAGTTAACCAAAACATGGGTTACTGCGTGGTCATTTGGCAGGAGAGAACTGAAAGGTTGTTAGTTCATTTTTTGAAACCCTAAGACTCTCTTGGCAATCCGTATTCCTTCCAAACTTGATTTTTCTGCAAAACGAACCAAATATGTCTTGTTTCATAATTCTTTCTATCTTTGCGTTCTAAAAAGATCAGCTCTCATTATTGTGTGAGAAAAAAAGTGATTTGTTTTTTAGGGTTTATAGGGAAGTTCAAAACTTTGGCTTTGTGTGTAGAAATTAAACCTCCATTTCAAAACCAATTTTCAATTCATTCAAAAGCTCTAATTGAAATTTGAAAGGTATTTTCTTACCCATTTTGAAAAACCCTAACGTTTCTACACGTTGGTTGGTAATGTGCACAAGGTCGTGAGGGTAGATTTTTCTATTCCAGTATCTTTGTGTGGGTGGTAGCTAGGATTGAGTAATCAGTCGGGTCAGTTGGTTTTGAGTCTTTTTTTGGGCCGACCTGACTATATTAGTTTCCAAAAATTATTAGCCCCTTGAACAATGTCGCGACTTAATTAGTTTCTAGAAATCGTCAACTGCCAAAAAAAATTATTAGCATCGATCAGTTTCAATTGGTTGATCAATCATTCTTACAACACCCTCGAATCTCATTTTTCAAACCCAAAGAGAAAAAAAGAAAAGAAAAGAAGGAGAACTAATTATTTAATCTAAAAATACACATGTACGTAAAATTAATAATCATACACTATATCATTACATATTACATTCTTCAATAATAACAAATAATTCATAAATTGAAGGCAAAAAAATAAAATCTGAACACATTTTTCTTTCATGGAGCATCAATCTGAAAAATAAAATAGATCTGGACCAATCAACACCATTGAAATCAAAAAATTAAACTTAAAAAATAATCATATCTGAACATATATTTGTTAAATAGGAGAAATAAAGCACCGATTCATCAAATTTCTGAAACTGACCGCTTCTAAATCACTGGAAACAATGAAGGAACTAGAGAAATAATATAGTACTGTACTTAAGAAGAAGGACAAGGCGAAACATGTTCGAAGAGAGGAAGCATCATTTCACAACCAGAAAAGTCTAGAGCTCTCTAGTCTAGATCTTGCATTCTACTTGAGTAGTGTGATTCAACCACATGCTCACAACTGTTCACAGGAGGTTCTATCCTGCTCCAACAGAAGGTCATGACCACCATCCTCATCATTTCTAACTCCACCTTAAGATATTGAAGGATCCCAAAAAAAACAAAAAGTCTACAAGATTTTGTCATACAGTTTAGCATTGTTATTCTTGGATTCAGATATCTTGGCAGCAGCCTCCATCCACAGTAACAATGCTTGTTGGTGAATCTCAGCTTCAACCCATTCAATCAATTACCCGCAAAGATTCGGGAAAGATTCAATTTAAGAAAAAAAGAAGAAGGAAAGGTTGCTGCGTTTTCAATTTCGGGGTGCTAATCTTTTAAGAAACAGCTTCATTCTTTGCAGTGGCGGAGCAAGATTATTGCAAGTGCGGACTAAAATTTTATATAAACTATTTCACTAATAGCAATATATATATATATATATATATATAATTCAATAACTCAGATATAATAAAAGTTTATAGTTACAAAATTTAATCCATTAGTCTCTAGTTTTGGGATTTAAATTTTAATTAAATATTTTTGTAATAAAAATAAATAAAAATGTTATCTAATTTTTATTTTTGACAGGACCATGATTTAAATAAAAAAGAATAAAAAATAGAAAATTAATTTTAAATTACAAGATTAATATTTATAAAAATTTGAAAGGGTCATGGCTATCTCAAATTCCCTAAAAGCTCCTCTCTTGATTCTTTGTATTGAATGTTTGTAGTCCACTGCTACTTTGCGAAACCACATACCTGCAATTTACTCTCACAAATTAATGATAAAGTAGTCTGATTAATAAAATAATTATAGGCCTCAAAGAGCCCATCCAATGTCAAATGGACTTTAGGTGTTGTAGAAATTCTGGCCCATTACATAGTCTAATGATTTAGATTGGCATCTGGGTGTAAGGATAGGCCTCCCATTTTATAGGAATTTAGAATATGCTAACAAACACTTCATCTTCATAATTCATATGGTTGTTAACTATTTTAAAACTTCATGTCCATTTTTGCTAGTTGTGATGCTTTGCATTTGACATAGGATATTAATATGTATTCTAATCCTAAAAATCTCTGTTACGAGAAAAAGTTTCAACCACCTGAAAAGTTCACGTCAAGTTCAAGAACAAGTTCCTGCAAAATGCTAACAAACATTGACAATTTGACATTGTAAAAGTCTTTTGTATTATCATTAATGAAAATCTCAGAACAGATTCTTGTGCACAATAGAGAATGTTGTGCCAAAAGCATCCTCTCATTCCACTCATTAAATATCAAGATGTGAAATATCAATCTGGATTTACATACAAAGACTTCAAACAAAAATAGATAGTCTTTGGGTTGAACAATCAGATTGGAATTGAGTGTTCATCAATGGAGTCTCCTGTATTTGAAATGCAGGTCCTTGCATCAAGAGACTGAAGTGCTCTAACAACATCAACCATTGACGGTCGTTTTTCAGGCATAACAGAAGTGCAACAAAGAGCGATTTCTAGAGCTCCAGCCATTTCTTGGTGAAAGGATTGTGATATCTTAGGGTCAAGAACTTGGAATGCCCCATTCTTGATGTTGACTTTCCTTCTAACCCACTTGACAATATCAAGAGAGTCTCTTGATTCTGCTTGCTCAGCTGGCCTGCCAGTCACTAGCTCTAGTAATACAACCCCAAAGCTGTAGACATCCAATTGCTCAGTTGTTTTCTTACTGTAACCATATTCTGTAATGAAGCAACCAACCTAGTTAGAATTTTCAGATTTCTAAAACATGCATCTTTAACATTAGACAAGACATTAACAAACAAATGCTAATGTTTGTATAGAAGATTCTGCCAAGTCCCTCATTTAGTAAGTTCTAAGCTGATATACTAAAACCAACACATTTATGTAGCTCATATACAAGAGTTCTATGTCAATCTCATTAATCTCATACCTGGAGCGTTATAGCAAGAAGAAGTAGATTCAGAAGCCATGGTTGACTGAAATGCAGCTTCTCCTACAATTCGATCAAGAGCGAAATCTGTGAGTTTTGGTTCAAAATCTGCATCCAAGAGAATATTCTTTGCCTTGACATTTCTATGAAGTAAATGTGGAACATAATCCTTGTGAAGATATGTTAGCCCTTGAGCAACCCCAATGGCAATCCTCAATCTTACTCCCCAGTGCAAGTGAAAATTTTGACATGATATCAGATCCCCTAAGCTCCCTTTCTGTGAGTACTTGTAAATTAGAAAAACTGAATCATCAGAATAGCAAAACCCCAGAATCTTAACAATATTTTTATGCCTAATCTTTGCCATTGTCTTGACTTCAGCTTTCAAACTTTTTGAAGACTGGTTCCCAAAATTAACTAGCTTCTTTACCGCAACTAGTTCACCACTTGGTAAACCTATAACATAAACCCTGCCAAAAACTCCACCATTTCCAATTGAACTTTTATCATTCATTCCCATTATCAGATCATGCTCAGTGATTCTAAGAGGATAGAAGAACACTGAGTGCCAATGTCCATCTTTATTCTGTTTGGAAGATTGATGATACAATATAAACCCCCCAGCAATAATCACAGTTACAACAGCAAACGCTATAGAGATCAAGGCACATGTCAAAACTGTAATGCCTGCAGCATGATGTCTTGGCAGGTCACTGGAACAGGAATTGGGTAATCCGGAGCCACAAAGCTCGGGGTTTCCTTCCAAAAATGAAGCGGGGAGACCATAAATCAAAGAGTATGGAACTTTACCAGACAGCCGATTGAATGACACATTGAAAAGAGCTAGCTTCAAGTTTTGAAGCCCTTGTGGGATTGAACCAGTGAGATTGTTATCTGAAAGATCGAGGTAAGTTAGCACCGGTAAGTCAACAAGGGAGGGAGGTATTTGTCCAGTAAGACTGTTTTCTGACAAAGACAATGAGACTAGCTTCCGGCATTTTTTCAACTCCGGGACTGAACCAGAAAGCGAATTGTGGGAGAGATTTATTATACTCATAACAGGGGAGTCACAAAAATTTGGAGGGAGTTCACCATAGAAACCATTAAGAGAAGCAGAGAATCTATATAAGGTTTTGACCAACCCAAGACCTTGAGGAATATGACTACTAAAACTGTTGTTATCAAGCTGAACTTGCTCCAATTGAGCTGCTTCTGATATTGAATCAGGTATTCCTCCTGAGAATCTATTGTTTTCAGCTCTTATGAGCTTAATTCTGGGTAATGACCATACACCGCTGGGAAAATCTCCAGAGAATCCATTGTTCTGAACTTGAAACCTCTCAAGATTCACACAATCACTAATGGAATTGGGCATTGAACCATTGAAGAAATTAGTATGGAGACTGAAATTTATAAGGCCTTTTCCCTTACAAATGCCACTTGGAAATGGCCCAAAAATCTCGTTCTGTGAAACATCAAAAGAAACCAGTTTCTGAAGAGAAGACAGTAGTGTCTGAGGAAACTGACCTGTTAAATTGTTCTGAGAAAGGTCTAGATGGGTCAAACTACGTAGCCCCACAAAAGAATCTGGAATTTTACCTTGAAAACCAGAGCTCTGAAGTATAAGTTGCTTAAGATTTTCTAATTCCCCTATATTACTAGGAATCTCACTCATCAAGTATGAATTTTGAGACAAATCCAGAAGAACAAGCTGGGTGAAATTCCCAAAGACAGAAGGTATACTACCTGATAGCAAATTGCTTGCCAAGATGAGAACTTGAAGGTTCTTCAATGAACCTAAGCTTTCCGGAACTGTACCCTCTATACCGTTTCTACTGAAATCAAGCACCTTTAAGGAACCAAACTGGGAAATCTGATAAGGGATGGTACCCCAGATGAGATTATTACTCAGATTTAAATATTCCAAAGAACTGCACTGAGAGAGATGAAGAGGAATAGGCTGGTTGAAGTGATTGTCAGCAAGATTGAGGTAAGACAGATTATGGAGTCCACAAATTGAGGATGAGATTTCACCAGAAAGGTTCAAACTTTGAAGGTTAATAGAAGTAACATAGAGCGAAGGTGTGGTGGAGCAAGTGATTCCGGTCCAATTACAGTAATGGGTCTCTGAGGTATTAGACCAGCTTGACAGATACTTCTTGGAGTCTTCAATGGAGGATTTGAAAGTGAGAAGCATGTCTGCTTCAAAGGAAGATGAGGTAAGAATGAAGAAGGTAAAGGTCACGGAGAGAAGAAAGAGGAATGTACAGGTTCTAGCCATTAGAGATGACTGAAACAGAGGTTGGTTTTGTTCTTTTCAGCCCTTTCTCTCTACTATATGCCAGTGTCCTGTGAGTGTGAGAATGTGACATGAGAGGAACAGATTTCATGCAAAAAGTCATCATAACTAGTACTATTTGAGAGATAGACTTCCCATAACAATCATCCAATAAACACTGTGAAAAGAGTGAGAGTGTATAAGACATTTTATTTTTTCTAAATGTATGAGACTTTATTTTAATATCTAGTTTAATCAAATTAAATTTTTATGTGCATAATACATTTTTAAATTTTATTAATTTCATATTTAGTCTGACTCAAGTTACTTTCAAATTTTTTTTATTTGATAAAATTAGGTCCAATGAAATCGGATTGGATCATGATATGATTCCTTATCATTTAAAATTTTATCAAAAACAAATTAGTCTTTTTTTCTCTTGCCTAACAAGTAAATATGGCTCTCATTTGCTAAGAAAATTTTGGATAAAAAAGTTTATCCCATAAAAGATCAGAAATGTAATTAGAATAAATCCAAGGAGACATTATTAAAAAAGAAGTTCAATCCTTAAGCATTAAATTTTTTCAAAAATAAAAATAATTCCCTAAAATAAAAATAATAATGTAATTTTTAAGAATGAAAATAATCAATAATCAAACGTCATGTCAATAAAATTTGAATGCTATTATATATATATATATTTTTTTTTCCGTATTTTCTTTTAACTGAACTTGGTACTCAATTGCTTAAGAGACTCATAAAAGCATGCCATCTCCAATCATTAACAAACATGGCCTAGTTGTTAATTGTTACTATGTTAGTGTAAGTAATTATTATTTACTAGCAAAATTTCGATTGGACATAAGTTTCTTCTTTCTTCTTCAAAATAAAAGAGAAGGAGAAAATATTCGGTTAGAAAAGAATCCAAAGAAAAAAAAAAAAAAAAAAAGCTAAGGCCAAATTTTGATCTTCAAACAAACAAAACCTTATTTAGAAGGAGGTGAGTGTATGGTCATGTCATGTGAGCATTTTGTCAATTTGTGTGTCTCCGAGCCTCTCTATGTGGGAATTTTGGACATAGGGTCCAGTTTTGAATATTTTTAGTCAATATAACAAGTTTTGTAGTTAAATAACCAAAATAAGATAATTTTAAAATTTTGATTTCTAGCTTCATGTTACCAGCCCACGAGCCTAACTGTAAAAAAATTGAAACCGAATTTTCAAAATCTGGTTTTAAGCCTTTCATTTTAAATTTAAAAAATATTATATAAATTTAAAAATACCAACAATTTTAAAATTTTAACATATCCAAAATTTTAAAATTATTATACATTTTAAATTTTAAAAATATCATTTACTATAAATTTAAAAACTATCATAAACTCTAAATATAAAAAATATCATACATTTTAAATTTTAAATTTTATTATACACTATAAATTTAAAAATTATTATACACTTTAAATTTAAAATCTATCATACATTTTAAAATTTAAATATATCATACACTATAATAAAAAAATATTATACATTTTAATATTTTAAAATTCATGATTTTTTTTAAATTAAAGTGTATGATATTTTTAAAATTTGTAGTGTTTGATATATTTAAATTTTAAAATGTATGATAAATTTTAAATTTAAAGTGTATAATAAATTTTAAATTTTTAAATGTATGATAATTTTAAAATATGATTTTTTTAAATTTAAAAATTTATGATAATTTTTAAATTATAGTGTATGGTATTTTTAAATTTTTAAATATATAATAATTTTTAAATTTATAATGTATGATTTTTTTATTATTATAGTGTATGATAAATTTTAAATTTAAAGTGTATACTAATTTTTAAATTTATAGTGTATGATATTTTTTATATTTAGAGTTTATGATAGTTTTTAAATTTATAGTGTATGACATTTTTAAATTTTACAATGTATAATAATTTTTAAATTTATAGTGTATGATATTTTTTATATTTAGAGTCTATGATAGTTTTTAAACTTATAGTGTATGATATTTTTTTTATTATAACATATTTTGAAATTTATGATATTTTTTTAATTTAAAAGTGTAGATAATTTTTAATTTAAAATGAATGGTTTCAGTTTTTTACAGGGGTAGGCCCGTGAGCGTGTGGTGATAGGGACGCGAGCTGGTGATATGAAGCTAGAAACTAGATTTTCAAAATCCAATTTTTAAAATTATTTCATTTTATCTATTTAAATACAAAACTTATCATATTGGCCAAACATATTAAAAATTAGACCTTTGTGTCCAAAATTATCTCTAGGTGTGAGGCCGCATTGACTGTCGGGCCTCAGGAGTCAAAGGCTTTGGCTTTTGCACTTTGGAGATAGCAGCACATTATCACTTTGGAGCTCTTAATTCAAGCAATAATCAATAGTTCTTAATTTGGATTTATTTATAAATAAGTAATAATTAATTTGTAAGGGATCTTCTAAAAAAATTATTAAATTTTGTTTTGATTGCTTAATTTGATTACTTGAATTTAATTGAGGCTAGTCATTTTAAATAATTTGTCTGATTGTTTTTCAATATAAATATTTTTATAATCTTGAATGTATCTGTCAAGTTTAATTTTGATGAATTTGAAATATCTATTGGACAACCCGACCCACCCATTGTATTGAATTGGATCTGAGCCGACATGAAATTGTATGGGTGTATATTTTTAAACTTTAAAAAAAAAATATTTTTGGGATCAATGAGATTTGAAATCTTGTTTGTGGAATGTGGTAAAATCTTTCAATTTCTTTAACATATTGTCCAAGATTGATAATTAATCTGTTTAACTAATATAGCACCTGATTGTTTCTTCTGTTAGTTTAGCCATGAGCAATTGCAAACTTAATCAAATAAGTTTTTCAGTCAAATTAAAATATCAAAAGCCAAAAAAAAAAAAAAAATCCATTTTTTTTAGAAAACAAACACAAACCTAAGCTAATAAAAACACATAATGGCAAGTAAGAAAATTAAAATTTTATGGAGGATATTTTAAGAAATAAAAAAAATTTATTACATTCAAAAATCTTAATCTCTTGAATGAAATAAATAGTTAATTAATTCAACTTTAATAAGTTAACTAATATTTTTAAATTCTCAGCATCTTCGAATTAACTATTTGTACTAATATCTCATGGCCAATTCTTGACTTATTAGTAAATTGTGAAATTATAAATATAAATATTTTTTGGAAAGATTAAAAGGATTTGTTTTGTTAAGAAATTGAGAAAGGTGAGAGCTTCATGGGCAACCCCTTTTCCCATTTAAAAAAACTAATTATTGAAGAAGCTTAAACCTGCTTCTTCTTTTCTTTTCTTTTCATTATTGTTATTTTTTTTTTTTTTGGTTGAAGCTTAAACTTTGTATCCATTAGTAAATTACTCAACTTTGAGTTCTTATCAATTTAGTTTTGCTCCTTCCTAAAAGAAAAATTAAAGTAAAATAAATTTTGCTTACCTATGTGTAAATATTATATACAGGTTGATAGATATTTCCTTATCTCTTTGGATTTATCTCAATTTTTTTACATTGAATTATTTTTACTCAAGTTTATATTAAAAAAATAGAGGTAAATATTTGTGACATCTTTAATAATAAATAGACCGACCCTATCCAATATTCACTGTTTTTTCCATTAGTATATCACTGTAAATGTTACTGTTTTTTATTAAAAGATTTCGTACACTTACATTACCAATAAAATATAAGTCAAATCAAACAAATACTAAAAAACTGAAAAAGTTAAATGCCAAAGAAAAACCTAATAAGAAGACAAAATTCAACACCCGATGTTACCTATGTTCATTTTTTTTTATCTGAACAAAAACCTTATTTTTATTCTAATTAAGAATTAATAATAAAAATGACTTAAAAATGATTTACTTAGGTTTTCTTTTCTCATAAAACTCTCACTCTCTCCTCAAATTTCTTCTTTCCCGTTTTCTCTCCTAAATCTCAACCCATAAGAAGGAAGAGTACAGTCCACCACCGGACATGGAGAACGGTCATGATGGTGTAATGGCTTTCTTCATGTTATTCTTTTCAGGGCTACAAGATTCAACTAATTGCCTAACTAAAATTGGAAAGTGAAAAAATTAGTTTATGAAGATTTTGATTTGATGAAAATTGGAGAACACTAAACTAATCATTGAATACAAAATCTTATTTTAATCATTTGTTTAGTTAGAGATATTACGACCCATGATTTAAGCCTAATTTTGTATGTATATATTATTATTGTATTTAGTCTCATATCATGTCAACTTGTACAACCAATTAAGTGCACCACATCATGTTATACGATATTGCATTTTGAGTTATTTTGGGGTGAAATGCCTTTATTGCATTATATAATACTATTAACAGCACCATATCCAATGTTTGCAAAACAAATCTTCATATTAGTGTCCACATGGTGTTAGTCCAAAATATAATATCTTATGTGTTTTAGGATGCATCTGTTTTGTTTAATTACAATCGTATGAGAGGCACAAGCTAGAGCCTCGTTCTCGTATGTGTTGCTTCTTAGAATATAATATATGTAAAAACGGTATCGATGTTATGATCATGGTTTGAAATGTCTCAGGATTTCTCATCAACATATTAGAAAGACATTTTCGTTACTCATATTTTCTCATTCAACACTCCTCATCCATTAGATTCAATAGAAATACCAGTTCAATACTATGTTGATTTGTTTTCTGATACTCCAACCTCTAATCTAGCTCATCAAGGCACCATCTACCATCTCTTTCTAACTCTTCTACTCTTGATCCTACTCTACCTTCCTCGTCAAATCAACTCTACCATTTGTTCTTGAGGTACATCTAATAGAATTGGAAAATCAAATACACTCCTAAATGATTACAATTGTTACTGCACACTTGTCACCCTTCATAAACCTACCACCTTTAAAGAAGCATCACGTGACCCATTTGACAGAAAGTTATGAATGATAAGATAGATGCACTTCACTAAAACTAACTTGAAATTTAGTTGATTTGCCTTTAAGAAAAATATGTTATAGCTAGGTTGCAAGTGGATGTACAAGATGAAGACTCATGCATATGGTAGTGTTAAATGTTACAAGACACGACTAGTTGCCAAGGGTTATACACACGAGTATGACATCGATTATGAGGAGACATTTACTCATGTTGCTTGGCTCATTTTTGTCAAAGTCCTTATTGTTGTTGCTTCCGCTTGCAAATGGTCTCTTTTTCAGATGGATGTGGAAAATGCATTCATTAATGAAGAACTTAGAGAGGGGTGTACGTGAAACCTCCACCTGACTGTTCTCACTCTCCACAATCATTCGTAAGACACTTCATGGTTTGAACTAGGCTGCTCGAGCTTGGTACTCGAAATTTAGTATGCACTGGCTTAGCTTGATTTTTCCTCTAGTAGCTATGATTCATCTCTGTTTCATCAGCAGATTAATTGCGGCCTTACATTGGTCTTATTGTATGTCAATTATATGATTATCACCAATGATGACACTCAAGGCATTCTCGATCTTAAATAATCTCTTGGTCAACAGTTTGAAATGATTGATCTTGCCACACTTAGCTATTTTCTAGGTCTTGAGGTTTTTTATAACAGAGTGGTTATTTTCTCACTCTAGGCAAGTATGTTTCTGACATACTTTTTAGACTCTGTAGCTCAGACAGTGCCATCATTGCATCTCCAATGGAAGACAATTAGGAGAATAGTATTCTCAATGGTGAATCTATAGCCAATCCACATCTTTATTGTCAGCTGGTTGGTAACTTGACCTATCTGAATATCACCCGACCAGACATTACCTTTACCGTTTATCGTGTCAGCCAGTTTATGTCTTCACTTATCTCTTTGTACACTATGTTGTCATGCTTCGCAACTTGAGATATGTGAAAAGAATTATTCTTCGTAGTCTACATTATCTTTTTGCATTTTCTCTCCAGCTCATTGCCTACTCAAATGTTGTTTGAAGTAGTTTATATTTAGTCAAGTATTACAAAACATGACAAGATCACAATACCCACAAATTATTATTATTTTTTTAAAATGGTTAAATTAAAGAACTGAGCAAAGGCCATGGAAGTATGGAACATGAGAAAGAAGAGAAGAGAGAGAGAGAGAGGAAATAATTGTGTTGTAAAAAGGATTTTATTTATTTATTTTTGGCTAAGAGAGATTTCTAAGAATTTGAATTTGGTCTTTAGGGATGTTAAGGTTGCCTTTATTTATTTTTGGTACATTTACAATTTGAATTTATAGTAAGCAGGAGAGGAAAGAGGTGTTACCACGTTCATGATCTACATCTACTGTTAATAGTACGGTCAACAAATAAAGGTCATCAACTTTTACAGCTAAACACCGTGCTTGATATAGGGCCCACAAAAGTTTCTTTAATTAATTGTTAATTGGATTAATTTGGTAAGAGCCGTACGAGTCTGGCCGAAGTTTTAAAATTTGATTGATAAAAAAATTAAAATAATGTTATATACAGAAATAAATGATTTCATCAATTTGGATATGAAGAAGAAGGAGGAAAAGAAAAATAAAATAAAAATCAAATCAAATCAAAATTTGAATTGTTGGGCAATGGAAAAAGAACATGGAAAGAAAGATGGAGAAAAAAAAGTTTTTTTATTACAATTGATTAATCTAACTAAATATAAAGTATGTGAAATGCCAAACATATATGAGTGTTTTGAAAAAAATAAATTATATATTAAAACGAGATCATATATCAATTTAATTTAATTAATTATATTAAAACGTACTCAGATGAATCGATAACTCAATCAATTTGACCAAAACAAATAAATTCAATAGGATTTATTTGGGTTTATTGGTTTAGTTTATTTTGCTGGATTGATTTTGTTTAAAGAATTTAAAATCAATGAACCCATATAACCCAAACTAATTCAATCTTATATATGTATTACAATTGAATGATTGCATCTCTTGAATAAGACGAGTATCTTCCATTTATTTTTATAAAAAAGAGTATATTTTCACTTATGACCTGTTTGTTAGCCTGCCTCCATGGTATTTACTAATTAAGTATAAATATCAACTGAAAATACGAGTTTAAAATTGTTCCTATTGAATATCTAATCAAACATATCCCCATATACAAAGTCAACTTATTAATAAAAAAAGGTCCCCATTTTGTCTTGCGCATCCAGTGGAATTTTGAATATATTTTGTCTATTAAATGATTTAAAAATTGATATTGAAACAAGCAAAGATTTGGCCTAGAGAATTGGAGAGATAAAAGAAAGAAAAGATATGGATGGGTATTTGTGCACATTGTCTGGCTATATTCCCTAGATAACAAGGCTACCAAGTCATAACAGAGGATGTCAAACGGTGCCTTTTTTTACCTTTTGTTGAAGAAACCAAACATGGTGTGGTGGGGAATGGGAGAAAGGAGCTTTACACATCATCAAATTTCACTAGAACGTGATTACATTAGTTAAAAATTACAAACTTAGATTTTGGATCACATAAAAAATTATAACTAGAATTGTATTTTATGTATTTGGTTGTGATTGTCATCTTTTCCAAAGACTTCTAACAGTAATCGTTGTCTTCTCCAAATATGATTGTTATAATATTCAACGACTTTATAGTGATTTTGTCATTTCCAGTGATTTTTATTATTTACAATGAGTTTTAATAATAATTGTAGTAGTCTACAAATTTTGACGATGATTGTTATTATTTTGACAAATCATAATCATTTTTTCTACAATAATTATCGTCGTTTTTATTTGTCTTAATGGTGGTATCTTTGACGGATTTCGACAATGATTAATATTGTATTCGATGGGTCCAGGGTGACGGTAGTTGGTTGTAGTGGTGACAATGGCCGACGGTGAGCGAACATAATTGCCGGTAGGTACGAATTGACCATGGGTGACGAAAATTGCCAACAATTGTGACCATTGTTATAACATAACATGTTGTATAAGTAAATAATTATAAAAAATAACACATAAACAAGAATTATAAATTTTAAACTCTTATCTATAACAATTAAAAATCATGATTTATAATTAATTCTTAATTCCTAAGAACTGATTTGAAATTTGTGTACTAAACAAAAAACATAAAATTAATCAGTCAAATTTTCAGTTTCAATTCACTCCATCCAAACAAATATTATTGTATTCAAGAAAGCTTTCTTCTATTTATGACCCATAATAAAATAACAGTCTACAAACCCACACTTTGCTTTCAGCAGACTGGGGAAGTAGGGACACGGACTCATTTTGCTTGCCATTTTGATGTGTATCCCTAAAAAATAATCATGATTGATGTTCCCTAACTTGGGCTTGTCTTGTTAGGGAAGTTTCATACTACTTTGAAACAGATCACGAACATATTAAATCTCAGGCCAAAAAAAGATGTTTATTAAAATGTAAGAGCCACCCTGTTTTCTCACCCATTGTGTAGTCAAAATACAATAGGAAAAGTTTAGCCATCTTATTCTTTCGTGGCCGACTCGATTTGGGATAGAACAAACTGCCCAAAACAAATACCCGAAATAACAGAGAGAGTGCTAGTTCATGCTAGATATGAGGTCAAACTCGCAATTTGACAGGCGTAGTAATTGAACTTATTAGATTCCCACTCACTAACTCCATGGATAGTGATTCATTCTGCAGGTGGTGATGTGTCTAGTTTCAGTTCTACTAACTATATTAAAAAGGATATAAGGTTTAAAGCAATGATCCCAATACAGTCTGTTAGGCTAAAATTGTTCAGCTTTGCATGCAGCAAGAAGCAGCAGCATTACAATTAACAGGTTACAAGCAAAATACCACCTAAGAGAGAGGAAGAAAAAGCATGTACAAGATCAAATTGCTACAAGCCTACAATCCTACAATCCTACAATCTCCCTGTCAGCATTTCACACTGACTATCTAGCTGCACAAGAAAAAAATAAATAAATGAACTTTACGGATGTTTATTACAATTTTGTTCTTTGACATTTTACAGAAAGCAATTACAAAAGCAAGGTTCCTCAAATGAGGATGCTTGATTTTGAAAGCATACCGTCTGGGACCAGAAAGAGTATCATGACACAAAAGGCCATAACATATAGAGGAGCACTTCTTCGTTTTTCACAAAAAGAAAAAAGAAACTAAAACTTCAAGAAAGCGGGGAGGAAAGAGTCCAAACAGGTGGGTGAGAAATCATCTGCTTTCCTCCAAATCAGTAGTGTACTTCAACATTAAAGATCATCAGACATGTTATGAATTGCATAAACTTATTTATATACATCATGAAATAGCGACCAAAATTTACCTTTGAATACTGGCGAACAAAAATTTCCTAAAAATTGGTCTACAGAGCAGCAAGAAGTAAAACTTTATTCCTAGCCAATTATGTGCCTTACATATATCTAAAGGGAGGAAGTTTAAAATGAACAATACAGCACAAAGAGTTCTACCCATCACCGATATGCCACTAAGCCAGAATAAGAGAAGGGAAATAAGGCTAAAATAGAAAAAAATAAACAAATTTATATATCATCTAACTCCATGCAAACTTAAATAAGTCTGGTGTTTGTCACTCGCTTATAAACCTGTAAATAATTAAAGCCATAAAATTTTACCAGCCAATTACTTATTACAGTATCAGTCCACAAGCCATATAAATAAAGGAATGATGACTGAGCAATCCTTGCTTTTCCTAGATCATAGAAAACATGACTATTGGATTTAGAAGGCTTACAAAAGCATGATCAACCAAACTGTTATTCATCCTTCATAAACAAGTAATTTGCACTTATAGCATGAGAAGAGCACTCACTCATTTTTAGGCTCTTATTGTTAAATGTGAAAGGGGCATTCACCACCAAAAACCACATTTCTGTTGGGACATGAAACCAAAGGAGTGCATCTAAGTCTAACACAAGAAATAAACATAACACAATTGAGAAAAATATTTTGCAAACCTAAATATTGTTGCCTAAAGACTTAAAACCTTTGCGAAAGAATATAATCATATCAATATATAACATGGAGAAAATCATCAAAACATAATATGATTACGATATGATAGAGATATGTCAAAATAATGTTTCAACCTACACATTCACATTTGGAAGATCACCTACACACCACATAAAAGGTAAATAATTAAATTAGACAGGAAAAAAAAATTAACTGATAAGAATATGATGCAGAATAGAAAGAAGCAGGAGATACCATTTATGCAATAACATAAAAAAATGCGGCCCAACTGGAAAGTCATTACAAATCAACCCCAAGAATGTCCATCAAACCAGCACAAATACTCACAATGGATCCAACACAGTAATTCTCACCAACCAACAAGGAATGTAGGCTTCTTCTAAAGATGTCCCCAGTCCCCACTAACATAAGATGGAACCATTTGAGCCAACAAAGGACACCTAATAAGACAAGCAAAAAACTTACATAAAGACTCATTGATAAAAGTCAAGCACCATACTTTGGACATTTAACTTTCTTTAAGTGCACACCTAGATTTTGTCAAGCTTTTCTGCCTTAACAACAGGGTTGGCTTTAGCTATAGCATCACGACCAGCAGTTTGATAATCAAAAGGACACTCGTGTTTGTCAGAATAGCGGTGAGCAGTACAAAAGAGGTTTCCACACTTGCAACTAAAACCAGTTAATCCAACACGCTTCCGGCAGGTGGCACATCTATTAGGACCCTCCTCCTTCACTTTCATCTCCAAACTCCCATTTGAGGGAGACCTCCTAGATGTCTCCATAGAAGCTATTTTCACCTCTGAAGAAGTAGCTTGTACATCCACCACATCTGCAACGACAACTTTCTCACTGCCACTAGAGTTGCTATTGACAATGCTCCCAATGGATGATGCCACAAGTTTTTCCTGTTCATGATTCAGCAGCATGTCCTTATAACATTTGGAACACATATTCATGGTAGCTGCCCTTCCAAAGAAGCCACAATTATTGATGCAAAGGATAGGGCGCTCTGGAGCTTGGCATCCTGTCTCATCATGGGACTCCATTTTTTACAATATCCTGCAAATAAAGAACCTCACCATCTTTGAAGACAATTTACAACAACAAAAATCATTTTTTTTCCAATCAAATCACAATTCATAATAGATAAAAGCAAAGCAGTAAACAAATACAAATTTTCATGCAACATCACAAGGAAAAAAAAAAAAAAAAAAAAAAAGAATTCAGGCAGATTGCATGTGCAAGTGCATGCACCAGTTGTAAAACTGAGTATAAACATACACCTCTAAAGTCATATTTTGAATATGATCAAATGGCATGCATCAATAGTAAGGCTTAGAATAGCAGCTGAAGAGTGATTGGCAGAATAAAGTGGCAATTTTTATGCATTTCCCATAACTGGCAAAGAAGGTTGAGATTAAACTAAATCAGCAAACACCACCAGTACCTTGATAAAAGGATTACAATTTACACAATTCCAACCCATCCACTAACAATCAGAACTATAATTGACAATTCAAACATGCCAAGAGAAAACGAACCCCAGAAAAATCGCAGATCAGCACTTACATCTTGTAGGAAAAAAATGAAAAACAAAAACCCTAAATTTCAACATTCCATCAACCACTTCTTGTTCTTCTCATGGATCATTACCCAAAATTAACTGACAAGGCATAATCAACCCCACCAAACGAAAACAAAAATCAAAGGTCAAATACTTAACATCTGAATTATATAAACGAAGGGAGCAAACAGAAACTAGCAGCAAAACTTTATCAACTCCTCCTATAAGATTTAATCCATAGAGCAAAATAAATAATTTTTAACTGCTGGGTAGGAAATATAAAAGAAACCCCTCACCTATTTGGGTTCGTGGATCGAAACTCTCTGATCAGGAAATACCTGTATTCAAAAAAAGATAAGGAAAAATTAATCTACCACAAATTTACAA
This sequence comes from Quillaja saponaria, assembly GCA_029379385.1. Classification (NCBI taxonomy): domain Eukaryota; kingdom Viridiplantae; phylum Streptophyta; class Magnoliopsida; order Fabales; family Quillajaceae; genus Quillaja; species Quillaja saponaria. Next base: position 28,888,967 of record CM055607.1, on the reverse strand, counting down.
AATCATTTCTGAAAAATGGAAAGGAAAAAAGAGACAAGTAACTCTGACCCTAATCAAAGAAAGATATGGTTGTGAATAATAATCGATGAGATCAGAACCAGTAGGGGCAAAGAGAGAGAGAGAGACGTGTATCAAACACAACGAGAGACAGAGAGAGAGGTAGAGATGAGTTGGGTCGTATCGTATAGTATGGTCTCTATCTCTCTAGTCTCTATGCTTGCGTATTTGTAATTGAAAAATTGAAACTTTTCCTCTGCCAAAAGTGCCAAGGAACGCTTTCCACTGAGTTGGTGGTCCTGTCCATACTGCCTCTCAACTATTTCGTAATTTCAACTTTTTTCGGCTTTCCTTTCTTTTCATTTTTACCCTAATACCATACATATATTTAATTTTTATATTGTCAATATTACAATATATTTACTCTTAATTTACACACTTTAATTAATTAAATATTAATTTTTTTGGGGCAAGATTTTACTATTTTCTTTTAATATTTTTGTGTTATATATTTCTAATTTTTAGTCTAACCTCACCCATAAAAGAATAGTAATAAATGAAAGAATGTGTGTGAGATTTTCTTCTATTAATTGGTCCTCCCCTCCACTATGTGTTGAAAGTAAATTTTTAATAATTGAAAATATATATAAAAGAATAATAATAATTGTAGGAAAATATATAATGCGTGAAAAATGGAAAGAGATTAGACATCATGATTGACATATTAAACAATAAAAGAATTTAATAATTATTATGTGATTTTTTTATCACCACTATAATTATTATTCACTATATAATAAATGAATGACCACTACTAAAATTAATATATATAATATATATATTTAACATAATTAATGACTAATACTATACTCGATAATCAATTATGAATATAATTAGTGATTATTAAATTTTATAACTAAGAATTACATACAATTTATTTTTATTGCGAGAGATCATAATGATGCAATTATCTTTTGTCATGTAAAATAAGTTATTGAGATCATTAATTTTTCCTCTTACGTTCAAAACTCTGGCCCAACAGAAATGTGCCGAGATCATGAATTGTATTTGAGGTAGGTTTCCTCGTCTTTGAGTTGCTTTGATTCTGTTGATCTTATTTTATTCGATGGTCATATTTTTGCTTTTCCGTAAAAGATGGCTGTTGTTTTCAAATTAGTTTATTTGCTAAAAAAAAAATATGTTTTAGAATGGTAATTAACAATGGATTGATCTTTCTACTTATAAAATAAAAAATAAAAAATAAATAATAAGTTGATTTAGAGATTAAGATAATATTTCAAGAAGTGTTTGGATAAATCTACATTTTCATGATCATAACTACTTTCAAAACAACCTTTATCTTTTTTAGAGAAAAATCAACATTTCCACCCAAAGAGAAATTATACAAATTTTTTTTTAGAGTGTGTAGATACTCTACTTATTTTTTTATTTTCTTAATAAATAAAAAATAAGTGATATCATGTGCATGCACTATATTTTTTGTCACTTTGAGAACATAGGGCATCACAAATTATTTTTTTTTCATATATTATATTGAATAGCATTTTTTTAAAGATGTTGTGCAATCAGGCTGGTGGGTTAGGGTTGCCATAAATTTCATCCGACCTGATCAAGCTGGGTTGGTAAAAGTTTCATCCAAGTTTTGAATTCGGGTGGTAGGGTGATAGAAAATTTAACCCAATTCAAACTTTGGTGGGTCAATCGGGTTATAACTTTTTAATTTTATGGAACCTTATTGTAAAATTATCTAACAACTAGTTTTAACAAATAATAAGATCCAACTTTTTTAAGAAAATCTAAGTTTTATCATTTTTGAACTAGAAATAAAAATATAATAGAGTTTTTTAACATTACAAATTCAACAATATATATTTAACATGAATATAATTCACAATAATGTATATTTAATATGAATATAAATTCAAACTAATTGTGATATGATTAAAAATCAACATGAACATAAATTGGGATGAGTTATACACTAATTTCTATATATTAAATATTTTAAATTGAATTTTCTCATCTTTTTAAAATAAAAATAATTTTAAAATATTAATAAATAAATTTGGATGGGTTAGAATATTCCTAGGTTATTTTTTTTTTTCACCCAAATAATTAATCTAACCCAAAATAAAAGATAAAAAGCCATCTAATTTAAAACTCAGGTTTAATTGAATTATTGAATTCAAGTCATAGATTCAAATTATTTTAGTTCTTAGATATTTTGCACACCCCTCCGTGGCATAGCCGTCAAATCCCATCTCATTCATTTATTTTACACATTTATTAAATACTGAGTCGATTAACCTACAAAATAATTAATTTGTATTTTTAGTTTTAAATTTCTAAAATTTAATTGAATTTGTTTACTAACTTTTTTTTTATTTTTACATATAAAAATCAATAATTATTATAAAGATTTACTTATTAATTATTTTTATTTACATAAAAAACTTAATCAATTTAATTATTAACGGTAACAAGTATTTAAGTAATTTTCACACTATTTTTTTTGTTCCAAAGATAGTAAATAATTAACTTATTAATTATTTTTATTTAAATTGTTGCAGGTAAATTCACAAAAATAATATGCAATATTTTACATATTACGGCGGGAAAAAGAGTAAAGTAGGGATTGATTGGCGGGAACAAATTGATTTATTTATTTTTTCTATTTACACCTCTGGAGTCTGAAAATGATTTAAATACGAACAGAACCACCATTCTGTTTTGAATCGTCTTCTACAAAATCCTTACGCTCTTCTACTGCTACGAATTTTCCACACTAAAACATCAAATTTGGCGCTTCCAGTACTTAGACAATGGGAAAGAGAAAGAAAGCTAGGGTTTCAGATGAAGAAGTAATAGAGGAAGATCAACAAGGGGACCATCGGAATCAGAATCAATCTTCTTCAAAGGAGAAGAGCCTCTATGAGGTACCGTCTAAATTTTTTGTTGAGTTTTCCTAATTTCTTGGTTTCTAAGTTAAATTTTTTTACTTTTTCCTTTTTAGATTCCCCCTAGCTTGAAATTAGGTTTATGGGTTTATTATCTGTTTGTGTTTTTTCTTTCCGTTTTTTTCAAATGATTTTTGATGGGTTGTCTCTTGTTTTATATTTTCCGGTAATTTTATGATTTTGTATCAGTTGAATGGAGTTCATTAATCCTTTACTATACGCAATGGGCTTTAATGTGCTTATCCGGTGACAAACAACTTGATGCAAATTATTCTGTCTGTGCTAAAATCGTAAAAGAGAGACGAACTAAAACAGAAGGGAAAATTGTAGAGATAGAAAAATTAGGACCTCTGAGTGGTCAGTGTTTAGGTAGTTTATATTATTTATTGGTTGTTGGGAAGATTGGCTCCGCTTGCTGGCTTTAGAACCTAGCTTGGCTGACTCAAGGAAATCTTAATAACAAGAAATTCAGTTTGCCTGTTATAATGTATAGTGTTCCAGGAACTGACCCGGATGAGAAAACTTGTTGGGTTTACGTGAAAATCTATAGTCACCATGTGCATCTTTTTGCCCTAATGGATCTTTAAGAGGATAATTGGTAGGTTATGTGTATATCACGAATTAGTTGAGACTCGGATTTTTTCTTCCATATTTTTAACAGATTACTCTAACTTTCTAAGCAATCTCTATGATGCCTCTATTAATAAATTGGAGGAGGTGTTGAAACTTCACAGTATTGGAGTAACCTGCTTCTGCAAAAACTTAGTGATATTAATAGTTGCCTTTCTTTCTTCCTTTTTTTGGGGAAGTGAAGGGAAGGGATTGAAGAATAAGCATGTAAATTACTATTTAGACCTGTTACTTAACATTGACTGTTGGCACATCGTTATTCTAGTTCAACAATTTAATGAATCACGAGGCAAAAAGGAGCATCTTCTAAATCTGAAGAGAAACTTTATTAGGTTGTATTTTGTTCCTTCACTCATTTCTGGATAAAACAAGGTTCTTGTTAAGTGCAATATTTTGCAATTTCATTGGACCTCTTTTACATTACCATTGCTGCTATAGAGTTTAGCCACAGTTCAGGATGGAATCATGTGATTTTCCTATGCCTCAGACCCGATAATATGAAATCATGATCACAACTCCTTGACATGCAGATATGAGATAATTTGTTCACAAGAACCCCTTAGCAAATACCATATTTTTTACTATATGAAGATAGTTGTCAGTTCTACTCCTGGTTATATACATAGCTGACCCCAGATATTGAGGATCAAGGATATTTACTGAGAGCTACATTATTTCTTATGCTCCTTGATAAGGATGAAATTCTGTGGGATTTTATGAGATATGATATGAACTTGCTAGGCAAATTGGTTTGCAGACTTGTCAGGCAGTTTGTACAACTCAACCCAACTCAATTGAACTTTAATCCCAAGCTAGTTGGGGTCGGCCATTTGAATCATTTTCCTCCATTGAGGCAGTTTGTAGAATGTTGCAATTTTTAGGTAACTCAATTTGGTGAAATAATCCAGTTGAAAGAAATTTCCTTTTAGAAACTCATTCTTGTGGTTTTAGATTTTGGTACTGTGACTATATACTATATTATTTCATGCTTTATGTCCATTCTTCTTGTTTATTACATTTTGTATAGTGTCTTCTGTACCCTAGTCCCCCAAAAATAAGTTGTAGAGAGCAACTGAATGAGTGTAACTGATGCTGTCAAAACACCAGGGTATTTTTTCAACTTGAACAACAAATATTTTATCTTTCAACAGGAGATACTAGTTTCGTACCTTTCTTTGTCATTAGAAACAGACACACATATATGCATGTATATATTTTAGTCTTGCTGCGAATTTCCCACTAGAAGATAAAATGATTGTGCTAGTTATTCTAACTCTTTAAGATTCTTGTATGGGGTTTGGTTAATTGGTTTATATATGTCCTTGCTAGATAGGCTTCATATGGCTTTTACTGAAGCAGAAAAGTTGTTCTATCTCCATTGCACATGGCTTGTTTATCTTTTTTGGAGTTTTATTTTTTCTAATAGATATTAGAGTTTCATGGGATTCGCATGACTGAATAAGTCTAGGTATTCTATCAAATATGTTTTCACTTGTGTTTCAATAGAGGCATTGGTGATTAAAAAATGTATGTAGGTTCTTGGTGTGGAGAGGATGGCATCTCAACAAGAAATAAAGAAAGCTTACCATAAGTTGGCATTGCGGCTTCATCCTGATAAAAATCCTGGTGACGAGGTGATTTTGTATATTGCCTAACTTTACTACAGGATTTATATGTGTGCAGGTCTTTATAATTGTAAATTTCATTTCCTTCTTATAGGAAGCTAAAGAGAAGTTTCAGCAATTGCAAAAAGTTATTTCAATTCTTGGGGATGTGGAGAAACGAGCTGTTTATGATCAGACTGGTTGTGTTGATGATGCTGTGAGTGATTATGGATACTTGCTGTTCTTGTATATATATATTTCAATTATTGAAGTAAAGGGCTTTGGGATGCCAAATTAGGATGGTAATTTACATGATCAAGAATCAAGTTGTTATTTTATGGAAAGTATTCATCAATATGATAGCCTTGTTCAAGTGATATGGGAACTGATTGGAGTTGCTTTCTGTATAGGAGGAGAATAAATTATTACTCTCAGGCTGTTTAGAATTTTCCAGATATTTAAGTGTTTATCTCATGTTTTTCTGGTGATCAGGACCTTGCTGGGGATGTTGTACAGAATCTTCATGAGTTTTTCAGAGCATTTTACAAGAAGGTTCCTATTTTAATGTCACATTTACAATATTTGTCTAGATACCATGTATTATACATGTAATCATATTTGTGTTGTTTCTAAGGAAATATATATGCCAATCGCAGGTTACCGAGGCTGATATTGAGGAGTTTGAAGCAAACTACAGAGGATCTGACTCCGAGAAGAACGATCTGATTGATCTGTACAAGAAGTACAAGGGTAATATGAACAGGTATGAACTGAAGTGTTGGCTATTTCTGTGAGGGTTTTCCGTTTCACATATAAGGTTCTTTGTTTGCAGGCTTTTCTGTTCAATGCTTTGTTCAGATCCTAAGCTTGATTCACACCGTTTCAAGGATATTATTGATGAGGCCATAGCTGCTGGTAAGAATATATATGAACTTCTGTTAACCTAAAATTTGTGAGACATAGGTTATCTAGTTAGGAAGGAAAAAAGTAATCTAACTCAGACCTGGATTGCGTAGAGAAAAGAATGGGCAATATAGTTATGAAAGTAGGCAGTCAGATATAAGCTTCCTCTGTCACTCTTTATCTCCACGAATTTTAAACAGTTAACTGAAAGCTTGTCCATTGGGTCATAGACCCTTCTGAGTTAGTTTATTGAGATTTGTTGCCTACTATCAAGGCTTAAGTAGTACAAGCATTCACGGAATAATTGACAACTTTGATGTGTTTCTGGCGTTGCAGCATTTTCTTGCTCCTAATTACTTTATCTTCTGCTTATTTTTCTGCAGGAGAACTAAAGGCAACTAAGGCCTACCGCAAATGGGCAAAGCAAGTCTCTGAAACCAAACCACCAACCAGTCCTTTGAGGAGGAGAGGGAAGTAAGTGTCGTGCAGGATATTGCATGTGTATGAAAACTGTTTAGAGGAAACTGAACCAAGCTTAATCCTTCTACAGGTCAAATAAGCAGGCAGGTACAGATCTATATGGAATTATATCTCAACGGCGTAGTGAGAGGAAAGACCGGTTTGATTCCATGTTCTCATCACTGGTGTCTAAATATGGTGGAGGTGATGTATCAGAACCCACTGAAGAGGAATTCGAAGCTGCACAGAAAAAAATGGAAAGCCGAAGGACCTCAAAAAAATCGAAGAGAAAGTAACTAGAACTCCCAGTAGGATGATCTTCATGAGACTAACTTTTGCTTTGCTGAACATCGTTTAGACGTCTTGTCTCATATTTATGAAATGTAACAGTGCCCCTGCATTTTGTTTAAGATTGGTTTAGATCAGAAAAAGGAAAAGTCAGGATTTTGACTGACTCACTCAAAAATCCTCAAAAGATAGTTATTAGAGGAGTGTGCTTATCTTATAAATCTACATTATTAAGTTGTTCATATAATTAATGATCCATAACAAAATCCCATTTCTATCGTTTTCATTCTGTGTCGGTTGGTGGCATTCACTCATATTAATAGTGGTAGCTCCACTTTACACCTTTACATTTGGCCAAACCCATAACATAGATTGTAAAAACTAAAAGGTGTGGGAGATATTTTGGACGTCTTTAGTCATTGTCAAGGAGATTTAGTGTTCAATTCATGGACTTGATACCTGCTCTGTCTTCTAGCAGATGATAGGCTTCTATGCTCCTTCATGAAGCATATTGTCGAAAGTGGAATTTGTTGAAGTTGTATCTTGGTAGGTACATGCATTCGTTTGGGGCATATTTTTTTTTCCTTCTTGTTCAGCCTTTAATATTCAAGTGTCGGCTGATTATTTACAAATTAAAAATTTCTTCAAATTTTCAACAATTTATTGGACCCCTAAATTAGAATTCTTTTTTTTTTTTTCCTTCTCTATTGGACCCCTCTTTTTTTGTTTAGAGAAGAGAAAGAATATATAATAGTTTAAACAACGGTTGTCTACTTTTATGGATGGACCCCTTTTACCAAAACTTTTCATAGTTTTTGAAGCTGGTATGCAAGTTGGTGAAAACATTCCAATTTGGTATCACTTGGAGCAACTAAAAAATTTGGGGTCCTCAAGATCCAATTAGGTTTTGTTTGTTGCAATGAAAATCGTTTATGTTGCTAAAATTTCAGAATTTGTCTCATAAGGTTTATAGTGAAAACTTAGGATAACATGACATATCTTATTCAAAACTACTACAGTGACCTGCACCTCGTGCTTAGGCAGATTAATTAAGCAAAAATGTTGATTTAAGCAGGGTTAAGTAAGTTTCGCATTTTAAAATTTTGCACTTGTCTAAAAAAATATGAGTAACCAAATAAGGGCTGATCACTCTTTTGGTTATTCTTGCTTTAGAACCAAAAGAACAAAATATGGGTGTTGACCACCAACATATAAGCCTCGTCAATTTTCTTTCTCCCCCAAATTTGCTTTTTAAAAACGTGATTACAAAAAATGCTAAATTGGCAACATAAAATACTTCAAATGATCTTACCCAAAAAAAATAATAATAATAATACTTCAAGTGGTCTATTAGAAAGTTTAAGGCTTTAAGCTATAATCAATTAATCATGTCTCCTCCTGATCCAATACAAGTGGTTGGCCAGCACACAATAAAAGCACAAACCCCTCTTAACTCTCTGGAGGATATTAGGAAGGGTTGGCTCATGCCCAAAATGTGATTTATTATTTTAAGGTACAAGGAGGGTGACATCACAACTGCAAGCTGGGAAACATTCCCTGCATTGATGAGTGATCTGCCATGAATCTGTAAATGCAAGCAAAGGTTTGCCTTTTACTTTGGTTTTGCATATCTGTCACTTTCATGCTCTCCCTTATTCTTTTTGGTAGATAATCATCATCTTATGAATTTATTAATATATAAATAGGTCTTGCTATTAATTATGTATGTACTATTGTAAATGTCGTTTAACTTGAGTCTTGAGTTCTCCTCTGCACCTCGTCCTCGTCCTCTCTTTCTTTAATTGGGTAAGTCATTAACCTTTTTCTAATTTTATTGTTAGCTATTGTATTATGTTAAGCTTCGGTGTGGGTCTTCTGTCTCTCTCACTCATTTTTATGGCTCTTAATTAACAGTGAAAGTACCCCTCTCCTAGTTTCTGGAACTTTCAGTATATAGTTTCAAAAATCAGAAATTTCCTTTTGGTAATCAGTGGTTCCTATCTGCTAGTATTTGCCTCTGTTCATAGTGAAATTGGGGAAAAAGTTGGGGAAGGGGGTTGGTGTAGAAGTTACGGGAACTTTTACTGTTCATTCAGTATTTTGACCATTTTCTTTCTGAATTTGGTTCAGATCCCGCTGAAATATCAATTAGGAGCTGCCCTCTACTCTGTTTAGCAGTTAATTGTTGAAGGTTGTCATGGAAACTGATAATGGTGATGTGAAGTCTAAAATGGAGGATTACGAAGTGATAGAGCAAATTGGGAGAGGAGCATTCGGCGCCGCTTTTCTTGTTCTCAATAAGTCTGAGAAAAAGAAGTAAGTGAATTTTGGACAAACTTTGTTACTTGTTTGCTGTTGACTCTGATTCTTCTTCTTCAACTGCCACACTACAGACATAATTAAAGCTGTAGACTTGAACAATCACTTGTTGATTTTCTTTTATCAAATGAATAACCCAAGAAAGGAAATTTGAGGTTTTTAAGATTTCTGTTATTGATTATACAAAACAAATGATACCCAAGAATAATTAGCTTGAACCAGTACTTTCAATTAAGAATTTTGATTGAATTTTGTGCTTTCTGTCTTTGTAGGTATGTGCTGAAGAAGATCCGATTGGCTAAGCAAACAGAGAAGTTCAAACGTACTGCCCACCAGGAGGTTACTATAGAAAACCCTTCCATCTGATCAAATATCCTGTGTCAATTGCAAAATCTTTTTCTTTACTATAGTATACATCTCTAAAGTCTTGCTACAAGCCCAACACTAAAAAGATCTTGCTACAAGCAAATTGAGTCATAATTGGTGTGTGGAGTGTACTCATGTGAATAAAAGCAAATCAGTTCAAAATTACTTTCTTAGTACTAATTGTCCATCAGAAAGGAAAATGTGTATTTATTTAAGCGTCTTTCCTCAACAATGACAAAATAATTGAAACACTTCAATGATTATATGCCATCTTGAGTTTAATGCAATTCAAAGCTAGATTGTCGATAAATAGAAGTGTCTTTGATAGTCAATATCAGTAAGTTAATCCCAGGTTCCAAGCTGGTTGTCTGAAACTGAAGTTTCTAGATGCATTTTGCATACCTACTTAAATACAGATAATTCCTATATTTTTCTGTTGCAGATGAACTTAATTGCTAAACTAAATAACCCATATATTGTGGAGTACAAAGATGCTTGGGTCGAGAAGGTACATGAATCGTGATAATCTTCTTTCATATCTTCACTTTGGTTTATATAAAAATTAAATATTGGGCCTAGTATGAATGTTATGTGCTAAGCTTCGTACACTCTCATGTTCTGTAGGGAGACTACATATGCATCATAACTGGCTTTTGTGAAGGAGGTGACATGTAAGTAAAGTGACATTCAGTATTATAGCTTACCGTTTCTTCCATAGTCATGCATATATGCAAGATTCTTTGCCCTTAAAATCAACTGAAATGTTATTCTACGGGAGGAAAAGATGCTTTTCTTTTATTTGTAGTTTTGCAGTTTGAGGCTGTGTATTTTTTGAGTTCATTTTCCATGGAAGACTCAATATTAATTCTTTATCTTCATTTATATTTTTAAGCTTCAGTTAGACATTAAAGGAGAAAAGAAAGATAGTATTATTTCTTACCACAGCTTCCATGCAAGGAATTTTATTTTTTTGGGTATCAAAACAAGCATCTTCATCTCTATGATTGATAAACATGCCATACTGAGTATAGAAAGTAAACTCTATTGTTAGCTGTGAGATAATACAGTAACTATTCGAAAAGTTTTCACATAGAATTTTAACAAGTTTAGGTAGGATTTATTCAAATTACAGAATCACATAATCTTTATCTCTGATGGGGATTGTATATTCCTATATATTTTGTGTCTTCTACTTCCAAAATTTCAAGGAGACCCAATAATATATATTCCAAAAGTATTTACACACTTATTTTTATACACAAGGATATGCATCCGTTTGTATGTAAACACTTGGGAGAATATTACTAGAAGTTTATACAACTTTTACAAGTTAAAAAACAGAACACTGTTATTTTCATTGAGCAGGGCTGAGAACATCAAGAAAGCCCGAGGAAACTTTTTCCCTGAGGAGGTAATAACATTCTTTAATTCCTTCATATGTAACATGCAAGTATTGTCTGCTTATTGTGCATCCATATCTTCCTTTCCAGAAGCTCTGCAAATGGCTGACTCAGTTGTTGCTAGCTGTGGACTACCTGCACTCCAATCGTGTACTTCACAGAGATCTTAAGGTACTAATATTCCCATATTTCCCAGAAAGCAATCCTATAAATGATGTTTGAATTAATATAGCTTCATTGGATTTCAGTGTTCAAACATATTCCTCACAAAGGACAATGACATCCGAGTTGGTATGGAGGCATTATATACTTGAGTTCTCAGCTTTTAATCCCATGTCTGATCTCTAAACAACTTTATGTATTTAATGAATTATACAGGTGATTTTGGTCTCGCAAAGCTACTCAACACAGAAGACCTTGCATCCTCGGTAAGTATATATCTTGCACACACTACTTGCTTATACCTTGCTGTTGGCTATTTGGTCAAAGTGTCAAACTGTTTCTCTTTTTCAGACTTTTATGCCCAAATAACTGATATTTCTGTGTTTACCATAAGACTATTGCATATTGTTGCTCAACTATATTTTGTTTTCAATTTTAATAGCTTATGTTAAAACGACCTAATCCACTTGTTAATGTTGTTTGGTTCTAATAATTACATTTTGCACAGGTTGTTGGAACGCCCAACTATATGTGTCCTGAGCTCCTTGCAGATATACCTTATGGTTATAAATCAGATATATGGTCCCTTGGTAAACATTCTGAATACATATTTTTAATGTAACTGCGCCATACTTTTATTTTTTCACTTTGTCTAAGAATAATGTTAATGTATAGGTTGCTGCATGTTTGAAATTGCTGCATATCAACCAGCATTTCGGGCTCCTGTAAGATCAAGCTTGAACCTTCTGCAATGCATTGAAATTATTATCTTTCAGTGAAGTGTCTATTCTTCTGTAGGAACTCATAAGTAAAATAAATTCATTGATGACTGAATGCAACAGGACATGGCTGGACTTGTCAATAAAATAAACAGATCCTCCATTTCTCCACTCCCAATAATTTATTCTCCCACACTGTAAGTAGTTCCTTAAAAGTGACTGTCCAGATTACGTTGGTTTCTCTGTAGATTTGATTTTTGGATGATGAAATATATATATATATTTTTTGTCATTATCAATCAAACAGTACTTTAAAAATAAAACTAAATTTTTGCAGTAACTTGTCCCCTTAGTGGCCTATATTCTGTTTCTTTCAGTTCTGATAATACATTCACATACTAAATCTAGAAGATGACTTACATATCACAGGAAACAAATTATCAAGAGTATGCTGAGGAAGAACCCTGAACATAGACCAACAGTAAGTACAAATGATTCTGAACTCATGTACGATATATTTGAATACAGTGTTCTTTCCAATAGCTGCATCTCTATTATTGATAGGCAGCAGAACTATTAAGGCACCCTCATTTACAACCATTTGTTCTTGGCTGCCGTAATGCGTCATCTGTGTTTCTTCCAGTAAAACCCATAAGTAGCCCAAAGGATAAAACAAAGAAACCATTATCTAACAAATATGGTGGTGGCAAAGACCAGAAGGCAAAAGACGCAAAATTAGTGAATCGTCTGGAACGTGTTCATCCATTTGAAGGAAATGCTGATGTACAGCCAAGCCATGTTCCAAATGACATGAAGCTAACATTGAGAACCAATGCAGAAGGCAATCTTGAGACAAAGATGGTTGATCCTACCAGCTACATGGAGGAGTTATCTCATGCTACCAGTAGCTCACAAGATGGGTCAACCAATTCTGACCCTACTGCTTGTAATGTAGACAAGCAAGCAGATTTTAACAGTATACCTGCTAAGGAAAGCACTGACAATGAGACTACGTTACAGAGAAGATCATATTCTGAGCATGAAGGAAAGGGACATGCTTCTGATCATCTTCAGAAATCAGAAGAGGTTGATATGAATGACCTGACTGCAAAACATGAAAAAATTTCTGACCAAGATTCTGAAAAGGCTGAAAAACAGAATGAGGGTCCTAAACTTGGAGAGGGAGTGAACCTGACAATGTCTAGTGCAGGCAGCATTAATAAGGATGGGTCACTCGATGAAGAAAGTTCATTACCAGCTATGCAGCATATTATAATTCAGCATGATACTGAATCTGGAAGCTGTTTAAAGAAAGCAGAAAGCCCTGATGCAAATACAGAAGGCTCGCACATGGATCACTTATTGCACAAGAATAGTGATACAATTCCATCTAAGGATGATGAAGTTAGAGCAGAGCTACAAAATGGTGGTTGCTCTATGCAAAAAGAAGAAGATGACATTCATGTGATTAATCAGGCACCAAGTGATATTTCCTTAAATATACTTCCTGCAATTAGTGCAGATGAAACCAAAAGTGAGTTGGATAAACCATGCCTGCAAAGAGCTGATGCTCTGGAGTCTCTGCTTGAGCTATGTGCTCAGCTACTTAAACAGGACAAAATTGAAGAGCTTGCTGGTGTGCTAAAACCCTTCGGGGGAGAAGCCGTCTCATCTAGAGAAACAGCTATATGGTTGACGAAGACCCTCATGTCTGCACAAAAATTTACTGGAGGAACCTAGATTGTCAGAGATGGTCAACATTAACTTATACCTTCCGGTAAGAAAATGTGTTTTTATCAATGTGTCACTTCAAATTTGTTTCTCTGAGATTGTTGTGAGTGAAGATTGGAGACTTGAAATAACTTCTGCAAATTATTGATAATCGGCCTAAAAAGTAAATAATCATGAAATAACTTGTGTTTTTCTTTATATTTTCTTTGAACTTCAACCATCCAATGCATGAAGCTGCTCAAAAAAAGTTAAGTGTGTGTTTGTGTGTGGGAGAAGGGAAGGGTGGTAACTGAATTCCATTGTGATTTATTTGATTGTTTGTAATTATGACATCTTTTTTCTGATGATACCAATCCCATTTTTATTAGTGTTTTACCCAGTATCCCATTTTATCAGTGTTTTGCCTGTGATTTATGGTAACTACTTATTAAGTATCAACTTGGACAAAATTTTACTAGTTGAAACTAAGTATCAACTTACAACTGCCTGTTGTTATAGTCTGGTGGGAAAGTCAGGTACTTAGAAACAGCAATGAAATGGGCTCTATAAACCATGCATGTGGGAAAAAATATATTTTTTTTTGACTAGAAATTGTTTGTGCAGGCGGACCTGCATGTTGTTTATCAGTAAGTAGCTCAAGCTCTCCTTTTTATGACTAAAATTGTTCATTGTTTAATTAATCACAACGAGATTAGAGTAGTAAGTAACTATAAATGCATCAAAATGATTATCTTTTTCCCCCAACTTCCAAAGGAGCATCATACTTTATCTACAAATAATTATCATTTGGTGTAATGATACATACTGAATGACTGCATGCACTTCTAATTATGTTTGTCACAACTAAAAAGTAAACCTTTATGTATGTCTCCATGTTCAGAAAGAAAGTGGTCCTACTCTTGTGCATAGAGTACACTGTTACAGGCAAAGAATTAGTTGTTAGATTAAATATAGTAATGGGCACCGTACCTGGATTTCTACCATTTAGAATAGGTGAGTACAACGTATTGTTGTTCTAGACCGCTTGCAGAATCAATTTGCCTAAGCTTAGTTTAGGAATTAGGAATTAGGAATTAGGATTATGGAAATGGAATGAGTTATCCCTTATTATATGTAGCCCAAGACCAATTGAAATTGAATATTCGATGCATGTTTGACAAAAAATGAAGTTCTGATTTTAACTTTGGGATCAAATGAGATTGATAATGAAACAAAGATATTAAAAGAACGTTTTTTTGACAAAAAATGAAGTTCTAATTTTAACTTCAACGTTTGAGCTATATTTTAACAATACATATCAATCCCACATTGTTCATTCAAATCCTTTCCCCCACTTAAAGCCTTTCTTTCTTCGGGTGATAAATTTGTGGGGCAGCATTCTTAGCATTGTTGGAGTCTTTGATTCTTAAAGTTAAAGAATTGGTGTCAAGAAAAATGTATTATATATAGTGTTAAGCTCCTTAATCTTATCGATATGGGATTACGACTGGGATTACATATTGACATCCATTCAGTACATTGTCATTGGCGTCACCTAGGAAAGCCTCCTGTTGAAAGGGTACCAAGGTGTTAAGAGTATAGAGGGGTCTAGAGATAAGTTCTGATACTATGTTAGAATTTCATCTTTAAAACTAATTAATTTGTGTTAGGAGAAATTTTTTAAAGTTATACTTAGTGTGAAGCCTAAGAGGTGGTCAATCACAACAACTATAATCACATTAACTGTCGATTTGTTAATACAAGTTGTAACAAATCATGATTGTAAATCATGATTTCAGATGTCGTTACAAACATTAAATTATTTTTTGATATGGTTTGGATGATTTTAGAAATTATGGTTTGCAATTATGATTTGACAAATATTTCTTTTTATTTGCTATGTAAATGATAAAAAAAAAACATGCATTCAATTTATTTATTTATAAAAAAATTAAATTTTAGGAATATATTTGTAATAAAAAAATAATAAAATTGAAGGGCAGCAGCAAACTGTCTGGGTTACTTCTCAAACGACCTGCCTTTTATATATATATTTTTAAGCATCACAAACCAAATGCCTCTTACGCATTAGAGTGTATGAAACAATATTTTAAACTAAGTTTTTTTTTTATTTTTTATTTTTATGGTTTTTCTTTAATTGAGTAGGTGACAAGAAATGTTAAATCAAACTCTTGTTAACACCATTAGCCAATTATCATTGAATGGTATCAGACATTACAAAGTAATGCAGACGGAAGTTAGAAGGAGTGGCTCGAAACCAAATGTTAATACCAAAAAACATGAGGCAGATTGAATATAGATGATAATTTGATCTACTTGTTAGGACAAAAAACATGTAAGAAATTAAAAAAAAAAAATAACACAACAATTTTAATTCAGATAAAGTGGAGTTTAATTTAAATCAAATACAATTTTGACTACATCAAATTGAATCAAAATTTTAGGATCGATTTCGAACTAGGTACATTATTTATCATTAGTTGGTGTTTGAAAAAAATAATCTGCATGTAAACCAGCCAACTGCCAACCGACATTGTATAACAATGAACAAGCCAACTAAGACGTGCAACGTGTTCCCCAGTTCCAGTTAGCTACAGCGCGCCGTTCTCACAAATGATTAATCTGGATTCTGTAGCTGTTTTTGTTGGCAAATAGCTTCATATTAGCTGTTTCAGCCCAATGTGGCTCCACTCACCTCCCACAAACTCTTATTTATGCCAAGTAGCTTTGTAATTACTACTACTACACCTCAATCTCTCCTTCTCACATTCTTACTCTTATTAAGTGTCTTGTTTCTTCGTACCATTCCATTTCATTTCCAGCCATGGCACAAGTTAGCAACTCCATTGTCTTCACAATGCTCGTCTTGTTACCTGTCCTTTTCTTCTCTGCCTTTCCTACTCTTACTTCAGCCTGGCATAGCGAGATGTCGCCATCACCTTCACCATCAATGGACACTGGAGCTGGGTTTTCTTTGTCGGTTTCTTGTGTCACTATCGGTGTCTCTCTTGTTTTGTCCATTGTCTCTCTGCTAAAGCATTGAGTGATGAATGAAGCTTGAAGAGGAGGAACAACAGAATATTATATGCTTGTAATGGAGATATTTTATTTCTCTGTTCTTGTTTTACCCTTCTGGGGTGATGGACTGGATATCTTGTATCATTTCATTTTCATTGATGGACAATGATTAATTTGATTAAATCCAATATAACTCTTTTGTACATCTTCATTGATTTAAATTCTATGCTAGAATGCTGATAATACATAAAAGAGCAACTGGATATTCTGTAGATTTCTTTTCTTCAACTACTGTACTACATAGGAGTATTATTCTATACACAATCACTTTCTCAATTTCTTCGTATCTCAAATTTATCATGCTCAAAGTACAAACTAATGTACCAGCTGATATTGTGACAATTAACTAACTAGTCGTCCTTCTACCAACTATACACTTAATAACTGTAGAGTGAAGGAACTTATAGGTGATTGCAATGTTCCATGTTGTCAAGAAGCAATCCCCTTGGTCTCTTGAATATCCAGTTCGTGCTCTGCTACCATAATACAGGAATCTGTTTCCAGAGGCGAGGTTGACCTTGTATCTTTCATTAATGATTCCTTGGGTGAATTGAGCATTTCGGTTGTGCACTGCACATCTGGTGTTATGCCGACCTGATCTATATCATGAAGTGCAGGTGATAGATACTTTGCAACAGTGACAAACAGAGCAGATCCATCATGAAGCTCTGTGACACTCTGGTGGGAAATAGAATGAATCAGAAATCCCCACCATTAATTTTAATTGACAAAAGTCACAGAAGGGTTGGTAATGAAATGCATTCAGTTTTCATTTTCTTGATGACATTTAACAGACAAATAGAAATATAAGCTATAATTAAAATGAGTCATTCTACTTTCTAAGACCCAACTATGACAACTTCATGTACATCAGAACATCGTGGTCCTGTGGAAATTCATCATACACCTGTAGTGCCACTCTCTCTAGAAATAGAAAACTCATTGATGATCAACTTTATAAGTTCATAACAAAAGCTCTCTCAGCCAAAATTTTCATTTTTAAATTGATAATAAAATTAAAACCCTTTAATATCTCACTCTTGCTGCACCCACATCATTACCATATTATTTAAAAGAAAAAATAATGATACCTGAATTTTTCCTTTCCCAAAGGTTTTGTGTCCCACGAGAATGGCTCGGCCGTTATCATGTAGTGCCCCAGCTAAAATCTCACTTGCGCTTGCACTTCCTTCATTGACCTGTTTAATATTTTCAGTCATTTTATTAATGGACATGGTAATAACAGGCTTTACGAACTTTATAACTAAGCTTGAGGAAAATCATGATGTAGCTCAGAAACAAACCAAAAACTCATTGATAGACTAAATAAGTAGATCAGCAAACAAGAGGAGCATAGGGTAATATAATAAGGAACCACCCTTGAAGGATGACATCAAAAGGTGTTAAGTGGCTTCATCCTATGTCAACTCTATCTTTGGGAGAGGACAGACTTGAACGCTACAAAAGAAAATAAAATTAATTGTAACAAATGATCCAAGCTAGGGCTACTAGATTAGTTCAAACTGAGCATGTATTGAATCCATCTTTCCCACAATTAAGGCCAACTAGATCCACTTTTAAAAGAAATTCTCTATCTAATGACAAAATGAGGCAAAATAGAAAAACTAAAAGATTACATTTGTCCCTTTTACTTGCAAGGGCACATACTGGAGGAGTTTCCAGAATCTTCTAATTAATGATTCCACTTTTAACATTAGCATTATTTGAAATATGCATTTTCTATGATGCAACATATTTGTATACAATTCTTCTGTTCTAATGGTTACTTCAATATCATAAGATCAGCGGACATAATAACAGTTGAATATGGAAGGTAGGGTTCATTGTTTAGCCAAAAGAAGAAAAGGGGAGAGAAGATAGCTTAGGATTGACACTTACCAGAACTGCAAGTGGATCACGTGTTATAGCATGGCCATTGACCATGTTGATTGGTAACATATTCCCTTCCCGATCAATTGTATTCACTAGAGTCTCATCTCCATCTAGCCATATTTGGGCAACATCAAGTCCAGCTTTCACCAGGCCACCCTGCAACAAGTAAAGAAGAAAGGAAAATACTTTTACACACTTCAACAGGGAAGGCAATATTATGTTCAATACTTTTCCTTTCGCAGAAACAAAAAAAGATGCATTACTGGATTGTTTCGAAGATCAAGTATGTAAGACTGTACACCCTGGCTTTCCAATTCATCAATTGCATTCTTCATGTCAGCAGCAGCAGTCTGTTAATATGAAGCAGGAAGAATTTATATTCTATTGACATGGTAAGTATAATAAACAAGATTAACCTTGTGAACGAGAATCCTATTAGATTCTTTTTTATTACTTTATACTTAATATTCGATTTTTTTTATAATATATAGTTTTGCTTATAAAAAAATTGTCAATTTTCTCTAAAGCTCATTATTTTCACACCTGAGAGAAAGCTGATAGTTTTACATAGCCCGTCTTTGTTAACCGGCCATCTGGGGATTTATGAGGAATGATGGAACTGGATATAGGGGAAAGCTTAATATACTCACGAGGTAGTTTGACCTTCAAGCAGATAGGACAAGTTCAGGAATTGTATCATCAAGAAGAATATAGTAAAGTTGAAAAATAAGAGAAAAGCTTGTTAAATAAGTACTATCAAATGAAATAACTGTGAAGTGTTTCTATCAAATTTGGAGAAACAAGTTAATCTCATTAATCAAAAACAGTAAATTGTGCATGTGTACCTCTCGGATACCAGAGAACCCTCCTGAGCCTTTGCCCTGCCGAAAAAAATATTTAAATAATTATCACGCAATGAAGGGGGAAGTTCCTGCTCAAATCCAGCAGAAAAGAAAGCAAAATCACTTTCTAACCCACTCCATAAAGAGGCTTATGTATTAAAAATTGTCAATGTCACAAGATTTCTCTATACCACCAAACTTAAATGATTTCCCTGTTCTTTGTTTCTATATGCATTTAAATGTCCATTAGCATTCATTCTCACAGAGCACAATTTATTACCATTGTTCAGATTGCAGAAGTTCAAAATAAGAGCATAAATCAGCTGGAATTGCACTGCTAACATAGACATGCAAAAGTTTTTCTCATTAATGTTTTCATTTTTATTTTTTTAACAAACTCCGAGGAAACTAATTTGCGAGAAATTTTAAAAGACATCTGTAAAAAAAATGAAGGCATGTGCAAAGAATGGTCAGTATTACATGACATGGGGGGGTCTGGCAACCATGAAGTGCATAAAAGATTATTCAGGATAGTCTAAACCAATATACTTCGGATGTTTTTCCATGAATACACATTGTAGAACATAAAAAATTTCAACCCAAGATAATGCGAAAACAAAAGAACCATAAAGATGCATAGAGGTTAAATCCGAATAATGAACATATCTCCCAAAAGTGAGTCCACAGGTTTCCATCTTAGCATATCTCAGCCGCTAAAATGTCATGCCAATTTATGTTGCAAAAACTGAGAGTATGATAATTACACTATGAACTTTAACGGTAACAGTCGTCCCAGCATGTCCTCTTAGCCTCTGTGCTGCAGCTTCACTATCAATGCCGTCAAGCCTCTCCCCTGATAAGACACAAATGATGTTCCAAACAAAAGTTGAGCAAGCATGAACAACAATGCCAGTGGAAAAGGAAAAACTTCAAAAAAAAGCCTCACTCTAGAATCCAATCGGTAAAGTTTTTGACCATCCAAAGAAAACACTATTGAAACCAGAAATCAGGACTGATATTTGTGATACACATCTAAAGGCAAAACTGCCAAGCTATGAAGAACAGAAACTCCTGGCTAGTGGCATAACATGTCCAACTTGTGTCAGGTCCTTGTCATCAATGATTTGAGTCTGGGTGAAAAGAAACAGAATATTTCTGTGCATGTTATGTCCAGGGATCAAATAGGTGATTATTTACTAAAGCCGTCAGCAGGGAGCAATTCTGAAGTTGGAGAATTAGCTCTACATAACTGATGTCTGAGTTTAAAGAAAGACTTTCAAAGTGATGATAATGTATAATATGAGTTGGGCTAATTGGCCACCCTCTCTTTTTCTCTCATAATGACCTTTTTAGTTTTTTTCTCTATCACATATTAGACAATCTAACAGGAGACAGACACTTGGGTCTTCAGAAAGGAATTACAGATTCCTTGGTCCTTGGGCAATTAAAACTGCAGTTAGCATGTGGATAAGTTTTCTGTAAGTCAGGGTTTATTTACAGAAAAGAAATATATGAAAAGGAAAACTGTGGAAGGAAATGAAGGAGTCACATAGCCACTCAATGAAAACATTGACATGGTGACAAAAAGATATGAAGGCACCTAATGCACGAAGAAAGATTCCAGCCTTCAGATTAAGCCATGGGAGACATTAGCATTTTCTGTATGATGTTCTCAAGACAAGGGATGAAATTTAATCATCTCACACTAACATGGACAGGTATAGGTCACTTTCAACATTTCAGGATAAATAATACTAGTAATTATGCAAACTCAGGCTGTTTACACATATAATGATATTTGTATTCCATGATGCAGAAGTGGTTCCTCTTATACTTAGACAATAAGGTTGAAGTAATTGCTACAACATAGCACTGTGAACAGGCATATTCTCCTCATTTAGACTTCGTTTGAAGCTATTTTGAGCTAAAATGATCAGATACTTGATCAGTAGTTTACCATTAATCTCCACCAACTCATCTCCTTCATGTATACCAGCACGAGCAGCTGGGCTACCTTCTACGGAAGATAAAACAACCTGCAAGGTCAATCCAAAACAATTTTAAAGATTAAAAAAATTATTCTAGAAAATGAGCATATGATGTTTTAAGCTAACAACTATTGAGTAGATAAAAGAAACACAGTGCAAAATTATGTTACATAACTATGGACCTTACAAGGAGTATGCAGAAAACCTGAGAACCTGACTAACTCAAACCAATCCGACCTGACCCGACCAAAACATGACAATTTGACTTGACCTAGCTAAAACCTGACAATCTGATTAAAACCAATTTTTAAGTTGGATGACTTTTATCCTTTATGTTGGACAGGATTGATTATTCAGGTTGAAAAATTTTCAACCCAAGAAGACCCGAACCACTTGAAATTATTTACTGATATTTTAAAACTATTTTTTATATGTAAAAAAAAAAAAAAAAAAAAAAAATTGATCAAATCTAATCTAGAGCCTTTTAAAATATGAACATGTGTATGGCTCCATTCAATATACATTCATGTTAATTTTTTAACTTTATTATATTTATGTACATGTAAAATATTTATTGTAAATTATATTTGTTTGATTTTAACCGTCTTTATTAAATTTGTAATGCTAAACTCCAATTTATGTGTTTTTTAGTTCAAAAATTATATGGCTTATATTTTTATTTTTGACATTATTTTTGATAAAAATATGTAATAGATCATTCTACAATCAGGTTCAACCAATGAAAAATCCAGCCTAGCCAAGACCTAAGTTTTTAACAGAGTGCAATTTTCTATCAGCCGACCACCCAACTTCAAAACTTGGGTGGAATTTTTATCAACCTGACTTAGTCAGGTCGGGTGAGATTTATCTCAAATCCAACCCACCTACCAGGTTGCACACCATTAGACCTTACTATGTTGTGAATGGGAAATTGAAACTGAAGCTCCTTAATA
Organism: Quillaja saponaria; assembly: GCA_029379385.1. NCBI lineage: Eukaryota > Viridiplantae > Streptophyta > Magnoliopsida > Fabales > Quillajaceae > Quillaja > Quillaja saponaria. Next base: position 28,866,657 of record CM055607.1, on the reverse strand, counting down.
AATCAAAATATCTGTTCTCGGCAGTGTAATATTGAAACCAAAAAGAAAATAACAATGCATGAATTTCAAAGGCTCCTTCACCAGTAGCATAATCTGTTAACTTTGACAAGATGAGATATCAACATAAGTCATATAAGTGAGGCAAAACCTAGTACTTCTCTACTCCAACAAGGCTGTATAAAGCAGTTCCTCTCTTCTCACCTTAAGCAACGTAACCCTTAATTAAGAAAATTTACGTAAAAAGCATGCCAAACAGGGGCTTTTGAATCCTATATCTATGCTTGCTTTGTAAATTGTAACAGTGCAAGAATCCAAATGTGGGCTGCAAAAGTTTGATTAGTCCATAATGAACAGTTTATTTATTAGAAAGATAGCATAACTGCAAACAACCAACAGCAACTCATCAGAATGTGACCATGCTAGCGAAAATATTTAACAAATTTCTCAAATGATGGAAACGATAAAAAAGTGCCAGGTGAACATGTCATGTATCCTAAGAACAGCCGGTATAAAATTAAAAGGTGGTGAATTGCCATATTTTTTTGAAAACTTTGTTCCACTCACTCACCAAATGGCCTGTTCTTGGTTCAAGATTTATAAAGAGGCCCACTCCTTGTAAATTTCCATCACTTCCAATTCTAAAACTTTGATATTCCTGTAAATAGGAACCCACTGTTAGACCAAAAAGAAAAGGTTGACTTTTGATACTGACATTTGAAACTAAGTAATGGTGTTATATGAATATCTTTGCAACAAATTAGAAAAGTTAACACAAACTGCTAGCTTATTGAACTTACAGTCATATCAGATGTCTACCATTCACCCAAATAGCATGCAATTTTAAGATTAACTCAGAACAACACAGCAAGAGCGGAATAAATTAGTTGAATGACCTTTGGGCTGATAATTCGAGTGAAAGGATCTCCAAGAGTAGAAAGCATTCCACTGACTTTATTATATGCAGCATCAGCTGAGTTCAGGGGAAACATTTCCACCATGGTTTGCTGCAACTTTAAATCCCAGTCTACCAATGAAGATATTATAAACTTTTAGTATGCTGATTAACAAGTCAATTCAACAATCAACATTAATTGGGAGTAAAAAATGAAGTACTTGGTTGGTGAGCAATCCAAGACATCTACATACTTACGTCTTTGATGATTTTGCATGATCAATATCTAAGCGTTTCATTTTCTTAGCAAAAAAAAAAAATTAAAAAAAAATCAAATAACTGGACCCATTCTGTATAATGTGTTAGCCAGTCAAATATAAGGTAGAAATAAACTCGAGTGCAAGTACCTTGATGATTAAATGTTGGATCAATAAATGTTTCTCGAATCAAACCCCAAGCCTCCACAAGAGTTCTTTGGACTGTATTCACCTAGCAAAGAAACTTTTTTTACTCAGAAATGTGGAGCTCCAATAATATAACCATCCTTCAAAGTTCAAACTACTCAGTGACTCAAACAAAACCAATTCCATGTCACAAGCGCAAACTACCAGACAACCAATAATTTAATAACGCCAAACCCAGTACAATTACCACCCAATGAAAGAAGAATCATGAATTAAAAGCACCAAACAGAAAACCAAATACTCTGAAAAAAAAATTTAGCCACCTCGCGAGCTCGTGAAACCGGGAAAGCGACGGTCAGAGACTCCGCCAGTGCTGGTGAATCGCAAAGCACAGAAGCTAATGCAGCCGCTGAAACGGCAAAACCCAGAACCCCTCTTCCAATAGATTTAATCAAGTCTTGGCCACTGAACTGTACCTCAGACTTTGTACCCACTGTGTGATTCCAAATGCAAGACACTGAAACGTTCAGTTTCTTCCTTATCCGACTATTGAAGCACGAGAATCTGTAAGGATGGGGTAGCACTGAGGTGGGTTTTGCAAAATTGGTTGTAATCGGTGAGCAAGATGTTGCTTTGAGATCGATATTGGGACAAAGGGGCTCCATTTTCAGGGATCCAAAACTTCTGAGGCTTCCTTTTGGACACGGAAAAGAAACAAGGAGCTCTTCTTTTTTGTATTGGTGACTGTTGTTTTACAATTTACGTAGTACTTGGAGGATTCTGATGGAGCCCACTTGAAATGAATCTTCTGGCTTGTGGCTCTCCACTCCACTGGGTTTGCGTGTAAGCATCTGAGTGGAAAAATCAATGCTGCCTCAAGTATTGTTACAAGTGTGCAGGATATGAGGTTTGGATGAATTCAAACGTAGTGGTTGAGAATCAATTTTGGTATGTGAACTTCGATTTGTTTGCGAAGTCTGTTGGGTTTTTTTAGTTATTAAGTGTGCATGCGAGCCAATATAGTAAATTGGAGTTAAAATGAGTGAAACGAAGAAATCATTAGAGACAATAAAACTTGAGAAATTTGAAATGAGAATGACAAATATCAGGTTCCAAAAATAACATTTTCAGGGCCAAGAACCAAACCAAACCTAATCTTTTCTTTATTTCTAGCCTTGGATCGAATGACAAACCACTTCCAGTTTAAAACAATGACAGATTTACAAAGTACTTGCAATCAGCCATCCAAAGAAAAGGAAATGGAGCAGTCATAAATCTGTATGATTGATTTGCATACGCAAGATTCCATCCTTCATAGAGCTGTTAAATTGCTGTTTGTCAACTCTTCCTGTTCACGGTGGGCATAGATTTTGTTAGAGCATATGGAAAAGTTGGGACTTCGGTTCAATGTCACAGCTGAAATCTTGTCACTCAAAACAATCATCAGTCAGATTTATTTATTATCATGTTCTTACAAAATCAAATTATAAATAGATTGGCCTAATTCTTTGATGAATATACTGAAGATAAAAAAGAACAAAAGGGATCAACGTCAAAGTTCTGCAATTAAGATAACGAGCTATGGGCTATGACTTACAAACACAATAACAAAATCACCAAGCAAATAATAATGTTATTCTTCAAACATGCTAGATTGACATTTAAAGTCCCTGGTATTATAATGAGCAAATGATTTTTCTATTGTGAGAGAATTATAGTAGCAAGTCTAGATGTATTTAATTAGAGCAAATGGTCCCTTCAGTGAAACTTGTTCAGCTAACCCAGGAAGGAGACACGAAAGAAGTATGGGACCTCGGATTCTGCAATGAACATTGCTCCTATTGCTGGTCCCACCCGATCCACTGCTTCATTCCCAATTAGTGCAACCCTATCTTTTGTGGAAGCAAGAACATTCTTTATCTCTACCGACTTGAAGATGGCAAAAGGACCATTCTTGCCTTCTGCAAGTCGGGCAAAGATAAAGAATGTTCAAGCTTGTTGGTGCTGAAGCAGTATAGCTATCTGATGATGGTGGGCAACTATATGGCCTGCTGTTAAGAGGTGCAACAGTGAGAACGTGGGCTTAAGGCTCTGCCTCAAAATTATTAGCTGCCTCTCAGACCTGCAAGTACAATTCATATCAATCATGGCAGCAGATATGGAATAATGTAATTTGCATGAAAATTTATGAATGTTTAAGCATGAAATTTAGTTCCCATTGATAGCACCGATAATTAACAACTCTAAGTGACCATTCTAATACAAACATGTACAGAACTGTTGACCTGTCTACACACTATTCTTTGCTATGGATACATATAATTGAAAAGTAGATAACTGATTAGAATGTAGACCATACAAAATAATCTTTATTTTGTGGAGTACCAAAAACCATGTTCAAGATCTCCTTCAAAAACTAATAATAAACAAAAATTTGAATCTTTTAGATATACATTCGGTATGGGCTCGTGTAAAGGTTGTTTCTCCAGTAAACAGAATGTTTTTTTTTTTTTTTGGTTTATAGCAATCCATATTATATCAGCAAAGACTCCCTGTTTCTCCTTCAAAAAGAGAGGGAAAAAAAAAAAAAAAAGACGTGTATTTTATTTATGCTGTTAAACAAACTCCTCCCCCCACATAGAGGGACTCATTCCACCGTAAGAAAAATCACTTTCTCGGTAAACAAATTCAGCTTGAGGATGACAGTAACCCATATATCTCATGTAACTGCCGAAGAATTTGTACGGCAGTCATTACTACAAAGAAAAGACAGATCTTGCAAGAACACAACCAAAATAAAAGTAGAAAAACGGGGGGAGAGAATGAGAAATTGAATGTGCAGCAGTCAAACCTCAATAGCCATAACACTCATTATCAGATCTACCATCTTCAGCTCACCATGTGCTCTCGGCCAAAATTTACTGCTCGCTATGTCATTGAAAGAAAATTCTGGAATCACCTACTTATATAGAAATTCTTGCCTCTCTCATAATTAATTGGATTTCATTTCTTTATCAAAAGGAAAAAGAATAAAGAATAAAAATCCATTTAAGAAATATTGCTCAGATTTCTAATTAATTAGACAGATATGCTTCCAATTTAGTACGTTATTCAATCAAGGAAGCCAGAAATGTATGCGCATAAAAAACGTGTAGTCCATGGCTCCATCCCTAGGAAGCCAAAATTGCATGTCTTCGTTTGTTATCCATTTGAAGACCAATTAAAAACATTTGTTTGTCACGGAAGCCAAAACATTTATTTGTCACGGAAGCCAAAACATTTGTTTGTCATGGAAGCCAGAAGTGTGCTCAGACCAAGCACGTGGGCTCCATGCCTAGGAAGCCAAAGTTGTGTGAATCTTTCAGTGTCATGCATGTAATCTTTGCCTAGGAAGACAAAGTTGTGTGCTCAAAGCGACACCACGAGCAAAAGCAAGTGGGAGAATCATGATATAAGGTGATAGAGAGAATGAAAAAAATCTTTATGTATATAGGAAAAATTTTGCACGCATATAATTATTTGAATTTTCAAACTTTTTTCTTTGTTTTAGGTTGAACTCCACTCTACTCTGATCAACTTAATTAAAACTTAAATTTTAAATTAGTTAGGATCGCCATATAAATCATTTTCCTGCAGCAATTCAAGGTGTCACCAACAGTCAAATCCTTCTCAATGTCTTCTCCCCTTTAATTTCGAGTCTCCTTGTTTTAGGATATGAATAGTAAATCCTAGACTACTATCACCTTTCTAGGTGCATGTATTGATATATTTTATCCCATCACAATTCATTCCTCCATGTCTCCCTCCCTCCATCTCCCCCTTCTCACTCTCTGTTTCTCCCTGCCCCAAACAAATAGTGCCGCGTTGAAATGATTATGAGCAACTTCCTTGCATTTATATTTGTGATGATGTAAAATGCATTAGTTTAAAATCCATATTCTTAGAATTGATAATTATGTGCCATAAATTCATAAGTGTCATATGTTTGATAATTTGAAGCTCTAGAGGGAGGGAGGTGGAGAAGAGAAGAATTAGTGATCGATTTTATTTACATTCCATAATATGCACCTTTAGCCCTTAAATATGATCATCAGTCTTGTACCTACCATTGCCAACAGTCCCTCAGACTTAACCCAGACTACCCTGTATACAGATATCTTTACTCCTAACAAGCTTTCAAGTCATAACAATCAGTTCCATTCCGAGTTCCAACCTCTAGATAACTTAAAATATGAAATAGCATGTTCAGGTGAGCAACGCCTAGAAGATTAACTTAGTAACTTCGTCTAACAGGACTTTTGAATTACAAAAAACCTGATTATGCAGCGCTTCTTAAAAGTGCACCTTAGCCTAAAAATCTTAGTTCTACCGACTTTCCAAACAAAAAATCTAGTTGGTACTTGCATAGATAAATACATTAAAAAGAACCTATATCATGTGCATTTATATATAGATATATACTAATGGCTGCCATTGTCATTGACTCATTATATATAAGCGCACTATTACAAGCAAAACTGAGTTTGAGGCAAGAGTTTCAGCATTCAATACCATGATTGAACAGACATTTGAATGCTATAAACTCCAGGAAACCTATAAGCGCCATTCTGTAATACGTTGCTAAGAGAAAACTTGTTAAAGATCTTGAGTTATAAGATTATAATATTATAAAGTATTCATGATATTTGAACAAAGTTTTACACTTTTTTCCCAGTCATTTGAGTCATTTCTTTGCATGAACTTACCTAGTTCACAAATTTTTTATGTATCTGGCATTATTTATGGATTCTATATTTGTAATAGCTTTGCCAATTAGCACCCAAAGCACACTATGGCGAGATAATCGGTCCAAATGCTCTATTGAATCTTGAAAATTTAAAGTACATTCCTTGTGGCGAATTTGATCTCAAACTAGCAAATTATTTTCCCTTAAATCTGTCTGGTGAACCACTAAAACTAAAACAGACAATAAAAGAAGTTCTAACTGAAAAATGAAGATGCCCATTCCCAAATCCCACTGAAAGTGACACACTCAGGAGAAAAATTGATCCATATAATTTAATTTCATAAAAAAATTGATTCAGAAATCAAGCTGTAATTATACAGATAGATACCTTGTTGTAGGCAGCCATTGCCAGTCAATTCTGTTGCAGACAGCGTAGCTGCTTGAGGAAGAAGGAAGGTATCTGACCTCATAGTCATGCACACTTGAGTTTTTGTTTGCTCTTTTCTGTTTTATAAAATATTATTCATTAACTCATAGATGGGCTTTGTGTTACCCACATTCATATCTACACTTGTTTATTGCTTGCCCATATTCAATCTTTTAAGAAAGCCCAAACCCTGTTAAACTTGTTTTGGGCCTTGCAAGAAGTGGGCCAACAAGAATAAGCAGTTACCATATTCTACAACTTCGTAAAAAGAAGCCAATATATTTATAGGCTAGGAAATTAAAGGTAAGAGTGCCCAAACAAATTGAGTTCGGCCCCATTTAGATTTTGAGCATTGCCTTGTTATAGTGGTAAATCTGTTATAATAGTGCATCAAACAATGGATGCATTGGCTCACTTCAAAATACATATGATGGAATGCGAAGGGGTTGATTTGGTGGTCAAGTGGTGGTCAAGTAGGTGTGCACTTTTTTAATGGATTACTTGAGTTTGAATCTCTTTAGAGATGTCGTAAAAAGTAAAATTATCATAAATTTTTTAGTCTCGGCGTGGATTTGCTCATTTTCAAATAAATTATAGGGCATACTACTACTACTATACCATACCAATGGCATAACACAAACTACGGCTGCCTGACTTGTGTGTTTTAGCACATCCCATGTGCAAGATGCAATTTATGAGTGAGCCATTGTGATTTGTGACCACCACAAAGAACCAAAGCTGCAATGAAGGACATACTTCAGTCCCCCAAGTGACTACCCCATACGAGGCAAAGAAATAGCCCATTTCCTAATTTACATTTATGAGGTAGTGTCATAGAAAAACACACATAACCTACTGAGAATCAGCTATGTCAGATCATATCAAATACTGACTATATATAGTGATTGAAATAATGGGTTATGGGCTGCAGAGAATGCCAATTGAATGGGTTGGAACTAATTACAATGCCTAACAAGTATCCCAAATTTGTGGAATTCATTCATTTGGAGATAAATAAAAGCTGTCTGTTCAATCAACTTTTCTTGATTTGGAAAGAGAAAAAACAAAGGGTGGGGTTTTGATTGGATTTCACAAAGATTTTATTTAGAGAGATTAAGGGTATGGGATAGAGGAAGATAAAGACACACATTCACTTGTACAGCAAGAGAATTAAAGCAAAAGCTAGATAAAAATTAAAGTAGTTTTTTTTATCCACTAAAAGAAAGAGTCTCTTTGTTGTTTTCTTTGTGAGCAGCTAGCTAGCATTATAATAATTTGTTGTCAAAAGGATGATTTTCAATTAGACAGAATAATCCACCTTCATTCTCAATCATTTAATCATTCTCAAAATATTATTTTTTGGTTTATTAAAAAAGTTCCTTCAGTCTTGAACTATAAATGAGAATAATAATCCATTTCTATTCTATCTATTTTCTAACTATAGTGGATTTCAAAAATTTAGACTTATAATTTAAAAGTTATAAATTCTAAACGATGTCTGAATAAACATGACTTGAAAGAGAATTAACCATATTTAGAAGGCTAAGTAATCTAGTACTCTTACATATTTATTTATGCCTTGTTGGGAAAAGAAAGAGCTTAATCAAAGTTAGGTTGATAGGAATGTTTTTATTGAGACTGACACAGTGAGGTATAACATGAATTACATTGAGGACCATGATGATGATAAGTATGGGCTGCCATGGATTTTGACAATTTTGAGAGGACTTTGGTTTTGGTTTAACAAGAAGAGCATAACAGTGAGTGAATCACCTTTTTCACTTGTCTACCTAAAACTGCATGCTTATTCATTTATGATCATGCTAGCTACACATATATTTATATATATATATAGGCCTAGGATCTCAAAGTGTTCCATTTTGAATCTTCTTAGGAAGCGTGGCTGGGGACTAAAATCTTTCAAAAAAATAATAATTTAATTTCGATGTGTGTAAATTAATCTAAACATGCCTAGCTGTTAAAATAAAAAAATAGTACTAAAAATTAGCTATTTATAGGACATATGTATAGAGGCCAGTATAGTATATATTATGTAATTGTCTAGTTGCCGTGCTCTCATTCATACTGCCAAATGACAGAAACATTAAAAACTTTTTTTCTTGGGTTAAGAATCAAAAGTAATTCTTTACGGTTCTAATTCATTTTTGATACTGTTAAATTTAATTTCGTATTTTACTTTTAAGGAAGATATTATGTTTTCATAAAAATAATCCAACATATATATATATATTATTTAAATGATCAATGTAGAAGTGATATGTGTGATTAATTTTATGTATATCACACAAAATTTCTATTTTGGCCCTTAAAGAATTTTTTTTTTAATCCGGTCTTTAAGAAAATTAATATTTTTTAATCAAATTTTTAATAAGTCAAAATTATTAAAGTGAGATAGAATCTAACAAAATCAATTAACATGTTTTTTAGGAGATGATAAAAAAAAAATGCGTGAAAAGAAGCATAAATATTGATTCTATTATTATAGAAAATTATTTTCCCAATTTAAAATTTAAAACTCAATAAAATGTTTTCTTAAATTATAAAATTATTTTCATGTAATTTTAATCATTCAACTATTTATGCGGTGTTACATCTAAAATTTAATACTTTTGACTCGATTAAGCATGAGATTTTTAAAAATCAAATCTTAGAGAACAAAAATAGAAAAAAAATTGAATCCTGTAGGATTTGATAAAAAAAATAATTCTTTAAGAACTAAAATAGAAATTGGTGTAATTCTCAAGGACCAAAATAATAAATAAGTTTTTTTTATATTAAATGGGTTTATTGACTTTAGTATTTTATTTTTTAAGTAAGACTTTTTTTAAATATTGAAAGTGCTCAATAAATAATAGTAATTTAAAAAATTAAGAAAAATAACTATCTGCTATGATACAAGCTAAAAAAGATAATTGTTGTTTAAAATATAAAATTAAAGGTATAAGAAGCGTTTTATGTGCTAAACAAAACCTTTAGAGGTTCCATGACCAAAAAAAAAAAAAAAAGGACACACACACATATATATATATCTTTGTATTATCATAATTGAATTTTTTTTTATTTAAATTCTGGTTTGATCTAGTAAAAAAAGAACTCAAGAACAGCTTCCCAAAAGTTCAAGAGTTTGAGTCTTGGTGAAAATTTTGCTAGATAAAGGATATTAGTGATATGGGCATAATATTTATTGTCAGAATCTCAAATGATTGTAACTGTTCTCAAATGAACATACATATCTAACTTTTTAATTTTTTTAAAAAAAATAAGACTTAATTATATGAGGAAGACCTGTATGCAAAAGTTACAAAAAAAAAAAAAAAAAAAAACAGGACTTTCTCCCTCCAATAGCCAAATATCTTTTTTAAATTAATACACAAAATTTATAGATAGAATATATTATAATATCTTTCTCTCTTTAAACAACAACTATTTTTTTAGGTACAAGAGAATATTTAAATCCCATATTATCTTTTATGGTGTGTCTCTTTTGTGAAAGCATGGCCTCTTAATTCATTTTGAAGTTTTTCTCTATATGACCCCACCCCACCCCCCCCCCCCCCCCCCCCCCCAAAAAAAGAGCCAAAACCCACAACTTGGAGAATCTCCAAAAGATGGATTTTTGTTTGTTTATGTTTCATTATTCATTTTTAATTTTCTCTTTCAACGTCATTAATGTTATTATGAGTCAAGATTAGTTTTGCCTTTTCCTTTTGTTTGTTGAGGCCTCGTTAACAAAGCTGTCTCATCTACTTTGAGAGTATCAAAAGTACTTCAAATTAACCTTCATTTAGTTTTCCATTAATTTATCTTAAGTCTAATTAATCATTTTTTAAAAAAACAAGTAAAGTTTAATTTATCATAGTAGGATATTTATAATTTCTTTTTATGCATTTGACATGCATGCCTCACCTTTCAATCCGATTTTTTTTTTTTGGTTTCTCATGAATATCTCCACATCTTTTGGGTGTGATTCTAATCTCATCAAATCTAAGAGTGATACTATTTTGATTGGCTGCATGCAAAAAATGACAGGTAGGGGAGTAATCTAAATTAATGAGAAGCATCAAATTGCTCATTTGTTAGATTGCATACATAAATCATATTGTAAAAATATGATACATATGTGTTTTGTATATATATTCATGATAAGGCAAACATTGTTTTGTTATTTGTTATACAAATAGTATAAATCAATTTGCATATCAAATTACCATAAACGATATGCATAAGTTACTATAGGGATGTTTAATTTGCATATTGGACAAATCAGTATATAAAAAATTATATAATTATTAAATAATTATACAATAATTATTAATTATTCTTTGGACAAATTTAGACATTAATAATAATAACCTTTTCTTTATAAGAAAATAATTTTAGTTCTTTCCTTTATAAAATATGATAGTATAATAAAATTAAAATTTTAAAAATAAAATTTAAAATTTTGGTTCAATAGCACTAAACTCCCAGAACTATCACTTATGTTGCAATTGCCTTCATAAACTATCGAAATAGGTACATAACCCACTTATCCGAGTCATAATTAGTAAATAGCTCACAATAATTCAAATTAATAATTAAAGCTAACAAATTAACTCAAAATAAATAAAATATCCTTCTTGCATATGTTTTTATGTCTTTTGTCTACATCTTTTTTTCTTCTTTTCCTTTGAAATTAAACTCTTTATATTGATTCAATTTTAGTATATATAGACAATAGTTGAAACTTTTGTAATCTTTATTATCTTATCGTAATATTAAAATTATCAATATACTTGCTAATATTATTTTCCATATTTATAGGAATCATAGAACATTATTGTTTCAATTTGCGTTTATGATAATATTTTCATCAATTTTTTTCTTATTATTTTATTGTAATTATGAAAAAGTATGTTAAATTTGGATAAATATGGAGAGTTCGTAAGAAACAAGAGAAATAGAGAGTGAAAAACATTAAAAATAAAAAACTTAATTATAACTAAGATAGTTTCGTTTTTTTGAGCTAATTTGTAACAATTAATAACTAATTTAAATGATTGGAGTTATTTTTAATTAAATTTTTAATAGTCCAAAATTATTAAAGTGAGATAGAATCTAACAAAATCAACTAACATGTTTTTTAGGAGATGATAAAAAAAAAATGCATGAAAAGAAGCATAAATACTGATTCAATTATTAGAGAAAATTATTTTCCCAATTTAAAATCTAAAACTCAAATTATTTTTGTCCAAAAACAAAATGTTTTCTTAAATTATCAATTTATTTTCATGTAATTTTAATCATGTCAACTATTTATGCGGTGTTACATCTAAAATTTAATACTTTTGACTCGATTAAGAATGATATTTTAAAAAATTAAATCTTGGAGAACAAAAATAGAAAAAATTGAATCATGAAGGATTTGATTAAAAAAAAAAATTCGTTAAGAACTAAAATAGAAATTGGTGTAATTCTTAGGGACCAAAATAATAAATAAGTTTTTTTTTTTATATTTAATGGGTTTATAGACTTGAGTGTCTTATTTTTTAAGTAAAACTTTTTTTAAATATTGAAAGTGCTCAATAAATAATAATAATTTAAAAAATTAAGAAAAATAACTGTCAGCTACTATACAAGCTAAAAAAGATAATCGTTGTTTAAATAAAATTAAAGGAATAAGAAGTGTTTTATGTGCTAAACAAAACCTTTAGAGGTTCCCATAACAAAAAAAAAAGAAAAAAAAAAGGACACTTATATATATATATATATCTTTGTATTATCATAATTGAATTTTTTTTCATTTAAATTCGGTTTTGATCTAGTGAAAAAGAACTCGAAGAGCTCTCCAAAAGTTCAAGAGTTTGAGTGTAGGTGAGAACTTTTTTAGATAAAGGATAGTGGTGATATGGGCACAATAGTTATTGCTAGAATCACAAATGATCGTAACCATTCTCAAATGAACATACATATCTAACTTTTCAAATTTTTTTTTTAAAAATAAGCCTTAATTATACGAGAAATACTTGTATGACAAAAATTTTAAAAAAAGAAAGAAACAGGATTTTCTCCCTCCAATAGCCAAATATCATTTTTAAATTAGATACACACAATTTATAGAAAAAATATATTATAATGTCTCTCTCTTTAAACAACAACTATTTTTTTAGGTACAAGAGAATATTTAAATCCCATATTATATTTTATGGTGTGTCTCTTTTGTGAAAGCACGGCCTCTTACTTCATTTTGAAGTTTTTCTCTATATAATCCCAAAAAAAAAAAAAAAAAAGCCAAAACCCACAACTTGGAGAATCTCCAAAAGATGGATTTTTGTTTGTTTATGTTTTATTATTCATTTTTAATTTTCTCATTCAACGTCATTAATGTTATTATGAGTCAAGATCAGTTTTGCCTTTTCCTTTTGTTTGTTGAGGCCTCATTAACAAAGTTATCTCGTCTACTTTGAGAGTATCAAAAGTACTTCAAATTAACCTTCATTTAGTTTTCCATTAATTTATCTTAAGGCTAATTAATCATTTTTTTAAAAAACAAGTAAAGTTTAATTTATCATAGTAGGATATTTATAATTTCTTTTTATGAATTTGACATGCATGCCTCAACTTTCAATCAGATTCTTTTTTTTTTTCTTGGTTTCTCATGAGTATCTCCACACCTTTTGGGTGTAAGCCTAATCTCGTCAAGTCTAAGAGCAATACAATTTTGATTAGTTGCATGCAAAAAATGAAAGCTAGGGGAGTAATCTAAATTAATGAAAAGCATCAAATTACTCATTTGTTAGATTGCATACATAAATCATATTGTAAAAATATGATATATATGTTTTTTTGTATATATATTCATGATAAGGCAAACATTGTTTGTTATTTGTTATACAAATAGTATAAATCAATTTGCATATCAAATTACCATAAACGATATGCATAAGTTATTATAGGGATGTTTAATTTGCATATTGGACAAATCAGTATATCAAAATTAAATAATTATACAATAATTATTAATTATTCTTTGGACAAATTTAGACATTAATAATAATAACCTTTTCTGTATAAGAAAATCATTTTAGTTCTTTCCTTTATAAATATGATAATATAATAAAATTAAAATTTAAAAAATAAAATTTAAAATTTTGGGTCAATTGCACTTTACTCCCAGTAACTATCACTTATGTTGCAATTGCCTTCATAAAGTATCGAATTAGGTACATAACCTACTTATCTGAGTCATAATTAGCAAATAGCTCACAATAATTCAAATTAATAATTCAAATTAATAATTAAAGCTAACAAATTAACTCAAAATAAATAAATTATCCTTCTTATATATGTTTTTATGTCTTCTGTCTACATCTTTTTTTCTTCATTTCCTTTGAAATTAAACTCTTTATATTGATTCAATTTTAGTATATATAGACAATAGTTGAATCTTTTGTAATCTTTATTATCTTATCGTAATATTAAAATTATCAATATACTTGCTAATATTATTTTCCACATTTATATAAATCATAGAACGTTATTGTTTCAATTTGTGTTTAATGATAATATTTTCATCAATTTGTTTCTTATTATTTTATTGTAATTATGAAAAAGTATGTTAAATTTGGATAAGTATGGAGAGTTCATAAGAAACAAGAGAAATAGAGAGTGTAAAGCATTAAAAATAAAAAACTTAATTATAACTAAGATAGTTTAGTCTTTTTTGAGTTAATTTGTAACAATTAATAACTAATTTAAATTATTGGGGTTATTTGCTAATTATGACTCAAATAAGGGTATTATTTGCCTAATTCAATAATTTATAGGAGCTATTACAAAATAGGTTATAGTTCATAAGAGTAAAGTATATTTTATTCTTAATTTTTTTTAATGATAATTTAACACTCAAATTAATTTATATCTTTTAATAGTATTCAACAAAGGACAACTAGTGAATGAGGGAAGACAATTTATTTGTGTTCTCTTTGTTGACTTTCTTGATTTAAATTTTTTTGCGAGAGATCGTGAATAGTAAAATCTTATTAATTTTTTAGTTCCAATGTGAATCAGTGGATGACTTGGTTTTGATCAGATTAAAAAAATAATAAATTAAGGTGTTCGTAAACTATTATGGATACATTGCTTTATAAACAATCCTATTAATTTGTTTCTTGTAATTTATGCATATTGCCAATATTTTGTAGATTATATCATATTGTAAATTAGGACAATTTAGATATTGAGACACCTAAATGCACATAATCTGTAGGGGTGGGGAAAAAACTCACCTGTAGTATGATCCCATTCCTTTTCTCTTTGTTTCATACTCTCGTAGTCTTTGGTATCCACTCACACAAATCATGATACAAAGTATGGGCTAACTTGTGTTTTCATTTGCAGAGATATATTGGTGGCTTTAGATATTGAAATTATTGAAGAAAATTAGAAAAGGTAGTGATTCCAGCCTAGGGAGACAAAGCTGTCCCTACTGTCACTGTGTATTGGAATATGAATACTGCAGAGAAGATTTCACATAAAACAGATTCTTGTGTGCATTATTATGCTATTTGGTCTCCTTAATTATTCACATATTTTTATATAGAAAGAGAAAGGTCTCGGGATTTTAACCCTGTTTTTGTGGTTAAGATTGAAGTTCTAAGAGAGCTGCTCGCTTATTAATTATTAATTTCCTCCCAGGCTTGGTGGGGAGTTGAGAATTATAAAAAAGAAAAAACAGAGTAATTATAAGTGCTTGCATGTCCATGCATGGATATAATCATGTCTATATGTACGTATTTATTATAATTTATTAAAAGCTAGTCTTATATATTTTTATTTAGATATAAAATATAAACTATGATTACGTTTTGTAATTGTACTATTGTAGGGTACATTGTAAGGTTCATTGTAGGGTTCACTGGTGTTGGATATATATGGGTGGTGCATTTCAAGAAAGAGACTTCCCCATAAAAGCATAAATCACGCAATACCTACAAAAATTAAAAGACTGATCATGTTGTGTTTGTGTTTTTGCGTGTGAGAGAGAGACTGAGAGGGACTTTGATGGAGGACAAGAGAGGAGTTGGCCAATGGGTGAATATAATGGCAGTGGTAGGGCTAGGCCTCTCCCCAGCAAAAGGCAAAGGGGTAGGATATTGATTGTGATAATAAATGCTTTAGTTCTAGTTTACTGTTTAGCTGATCATCTGGCTGGTAGGACATCATAGTACGTCTTTTCCTTTCCTTCTGTAAAACTGGACAAAGAGGAATTACTGAATTAGTATTTGGTAAACCCACATGGGCCACATGCATGGCCATTAACAGCTGACAATAGTAGTACTGTCTATTTTAACTTTATATGAAGCTCATGGGTTTACACAAAAGATTATTGTTGTCATCACAACGTAGACAACTTGTTTTAGTTTTGATCACTTACTAAGAGCTGCAATTGTTTCTGAACATTTAGAATTTGTCATGTATTGCTGCTTACCCACAAGCTAGAATTGAAGGCTGTATGCATTTGACCTCACAACTCTGAGGGATCTGATCGGTATGAATAAGAGAGTGATAGACTATAGAGAGAGAGAGAGATGGTCAAAGATTACTGAGTTGTCGTTTCAATCTACAGTATATCCATCAGATTCCGGATGGGTGTATGTGATATGTATATGAACTGCAGCAGGCATCAGTATCTGTTGCCAAAGAGAGCCCAACCTTCTGACAAAAAAAAAAAAAAAAGAGAGAGCCCAACCTGTACAACTTGGGCTCCAGACTGTGGCAGTTTTTCAGGCTAGCTAGCTTAGCTAACTCACCTTTTTCCCATCCTTATTCCCCTTTCTCTCCTCCTATATTTCTCTCTCCAAAGTTGCCAGGAAGATCCATTTCAATACATCTGATAAAACCTCATAGACTTGTTAGTTGTTATAAAAATCAGGTATATAAAATATCATTGATCTATTTTTTCTCTCTCAAATAGCTAATCATTTGCCTTTGAATTTTCCAATCAATGTGGAAGTGAATCTCAAATGGTACATGTTCCATCTCTCAACTAACGCATCCTTCCTCTCCTCCACTATCCAAAGCAAAAAGGCATCAAATGCGCAAAAGCTGACATACATTTTAATCAGAACATGTAAGGTCTATCAAACAAACCTACCATAGTAACAAAATATATACCCGCTTTTGTGTCGAATAACACTCAAACCTCTTGTCATTTTACCCGGTGAAACCTCCTTAAGTACATTCTTCCCTACCCATTTGAGAGAATTGCGTGTTGGTGAATACTCACAAAAGGATCTTCAAAAAGGAGAATTATATATAAATGCTACAAATTGAAGGCCTGAACAAGAAAATTCCCCCCTCCCCTCATCATTATCCCCCAAAGACATATAGAGGAGGCCATAATTAGTCTCTGAAATTAGAAGGTTCTTTTTCTTGTTGACCATTTCCAAATCCATATTTAAACCTATCTCTATTTAGTAAGCTGGATCAATCCATTAGGCCTATTAATTACTATTTAGTATCTAATTACACAATTACGTTCCTAACAATAGTAGCATAATATGAACACATAGCCCTTCTCCTGTGCCTTAAAAACAGATAGTATAATTAGAAGGGATATGGAAATTCAGCCACTAGATTAATAAAGGGTATCACAGAATCTAACCCTACCAAAAATGCTCTTCTAGACATCCCACAATTATAATATCCATGAGAAAGTAAAGAATCTGAGTTAAAAAAAGAAAGAAAGCAACAAGAAAAAGGAGAGTTTTCATTCCAACTAAAGTTTGAAGTTTACATATATAGTTCTTACTTAGAAAGCCATTGTTGTTTCCATGGCTCTATATTGTCAATCAATAAAAAAAAAAAAAAACTCCGATATATATATATACAATTGATATCACTGTGTGGACTCATTATCTTGCTCAGCTTCAGATGCTGGCTCATCTTCTTCTTCAAAGCCATCTATGCCATATGCTGCATGGCCACTTCCAAAAGCTTTTATATGATCTTTGAGAGACCTTTTGTGCTTGAAATCAGACCCACAGATACAATACCAAAGCTTCCCACAGTTCTTCTCATGAGTTCTCCAATCCCCTCTTACAGCAAAGGCTTTACCACATTTCCTACACATGAAAGGCTTAATCCCATGCTTCCTCTTGTAATGTGTTTGAAGGGTTCTAAAATCTTTGAGGGGTTTTGCTGTTGGATGGTCAATATTATTCCTGCAACCTGGTGCACAACAATAGCATGGAAGCCTAAGCATGCCCGTTGGTTGTGTTCCCCTCAAAGATTCAGACCCTTTTCTATACTGTGATCCATGCCCCCACATATGCATCTGAAAAATTTAGCAAACCCCAGAGTAAAACAAAGAAATCAGTAAGTCAGTCCAGCTGCAGGCCAACAAAATTTAGTTTATGTTGAAGCTGAAACTGACACTAATTACAATGTGCTCTATATATTAATATAAAAATGATGGTATTATGTTTGTCACATTACAAATGGTGCAGAAATCTATTGACCCCATGTGTGCTGAGATTTGGTGTAACTCCGCCGTGGTATAACTAATACCCTTCGATCCCAATCCTATGTAAAGGAGAGCGTAAAACTCGTTAAACCCTTATGAGATGACCAATTAATTTGAAATTAATATTTACTTGAGTTGAGTTACTAAGATTTGGCGTTTGAAATTTCTATTTGTTGCTGAGTACTTGAAGAGTGCAGTTGATATATAGACATTATCATGGCAGATAAGGGACAACTTTTCTGTATTTTTTTGTGAGCTTAATTATACTGCACTAACGTTTTTTGAGTTAAATATGGTTTGAACAAGAGGGTTTTCTAGGTGACAATATTGTGGAACCTAGCTGAGGTTTCATGGTTTCTTTAGAAGCAGTAATGACAACTTCCCTGAAAAGGCCAAGTTGAACTGGGAAAATTTTCTTTATTAATTAATTAAGAAAACAATGTAGAGAAAAGGGGGGAGAGAGGTTATATCCTATGCATGGTGTTTTCGTGTCTAAAATTGAATTCAGACTAGAAGTCCATGAAGAAATTAATTAGGTGAGAATGAATTAAGATCATTATTTTCTGAGTATTTTGGTGGAAAAGGTTTCAGTTCTACACATGTGCCCTGTATAATGAAAGCATGCACAGACTTCATTACTGTACTAAAGGCATAAAGAACATTGCCTGAGTTGTTTAATCACATAACAGGACGGTCTGATCCATGTCTGAGTTTGGATCAGACAAGGAAAAGATCTCATTCAAACCCCAACACCCATTAACCATGCAAAACAGCAGAAGCTCAAAAATAAAATAAAACCATCAAAAACATGATAAATCCATAGGAGAAACACAAAAACCAAAACAAATTAAGAAGGAATTAGCCATAGGAATTAGGAATAGAAGAGGAAGAGAGAAAAAATCAACCTTTTTCCCCTTTCAGTTCAAGCATGAGAAAAGTTAACCATTAATAAATGAACCAATTAGGGAACTTTAGTGTACTAAAGGCATAAAGGAGGATTTTTTTTCAATTGGGTCATTGTGGTAACTCAAAGTTTCATCATTTTTTGTTTGTGAATTACTAAGAACTTTTATTCTTTACCTGCATGTTGTTGTATCTATTGAAGGTCTTGCAGCAAACAGGGCATGAAAACTGTGTAGGACCAATGAGAATCTGAGAAGGGGTAGGAATCCAATACTGTCCTTTGTTAAGTCTATTGATTAGTGTGAACCCAGAAGAATTTTCACTATCACCATGATCTCCATGCCCATCATCATGTTCTTTATGATGAATAGTACTAATTTCAGATGAATTAGAAGACAACACAGAAGCTATCTCAGCAGCACTAGGGCTAGGCAACCCTATATGGAGTGCAACAGTCACTGTCTCATCCTCATCATCCTCTTCCTCTTCTTGATCTTTGGCTTCATTGATGTTGGTATTGAAGCTCCTATCCAAATCCATAGTACTACTACTGCAAGAAAACTGTTCTTCTTCTTGTTGTTTGTGGTTTTCTTCATTTTCTTGCTTTGTAGGGATTAGGCTTAAAAGAGGGAGGGCTTCTCTAATAGGAGGGGAATAAGGAGGTGATGTTGAAGAGGATGTGCTATTTTGGTGATGGTGGCGGAAAAAGGTGTTATTGTAGTTGTAATTGGTGTGGTTGTGGAGATAGGGATTGTGGGGAGGTGGATTTGGAGGTGGGTAATGATGGAGAGGGTTGAATTTGAAGAAATCCGAATAGAAATTTGAGCAAGGGTCAGACATGGTTGAAACTTAATGAAAAGGGAGTTTGAGTGAGTGATAGAGAAGGCTAGCTTGGGGAACAGTTTATTGCTTGATGTTGGTGGGTTTGCTTTGCTTTTATAGAGAGAGAGAGAGAGTACAAGATGGCTGAAGGGAGTGGACGGTGGAGAGATTGAGATTGCGGTAGCAGGGTTGAAGAAGTAAAGGAAAACAGGAAAAGAGAGGGAAGGGAAAAATAAAAAAGAATATTAATGTAATTTTTTTTTTAATTAGGATTTAAAAAGGAGTTTAACTTCTTCTTTTTTCTTTGTGTTTGAGTATGAAAACTATTGTGTATAAGGTTTATAATTCAACTGGTTAAAAGGCAGTATGATATAACAAATCTCATTATTTTTATTTTTTTAAAATGAACATCTAAAACCTCTGATTTTTTATTAAATTTTTAAATGTTGTATGATGTAATAAATCTTATTATTTTTGTATTTTCTTAGAGGTAAATATGAAAATCGTGATTCCTTATCAATTTTTTATTCACTCACATGTATTTTGTTGTGTCTGATTCAACTGTTAAAGCTTGTTATTTTTTAAAGAAAAAATTGAAATTAACTCTTGTCTTTAACCCCAACATTCATAAAATAATTAAAAGAATTAGCTTATAAGTCCATTGAGTCTTATGCAGACTAAAAGATGAACAATTTCTTTTTATTAATCAACTAGAGGTGTTTACATTTAATTTAAGATCAAATTGTTGTGTACGCAATTTTTTTTTTCTAATAAAGATCATCTAGCTTTTATGCTGCAAAGATCTGGACCATCGCTAGATCTACATCCAATTAAGAATGTGTTGTTTAGTTTTTTTAGAGGTCACCTGATGTTCAAAAAAATTTATACTCACTTCAATTAATCTATTTCTTTAGTTTGATCAAGTATATGTCATTTATGCCGAAACTAAAATATTTATAAAATTTTTGCCTATATGGCATACTCCAGGAGTTTTTAAACTCATAAAATCAAGATAAAAAAACACGTATTCTCAACTGCAAGTAAATTCACTTTCTCGAAATTAATTAGGTTTTAAAATCCAATTATTCTATGCTACATTAATCCACTTGCTTCCTTCACCATAATTCGTAACAAAAATCCTTAGTAATTTTAGGAAGCTTGATAAATTCAGAAATTAAAAAAAAATATGAGCATTTGATTACTTTAACCGACACTGAATCAATATATTATAACCTCTTTTTTTGGTACGACATTATAAGAAAGTCTTCTCACAAAATGAATGATTCCACGTGAAATCTATCCGTTTGAGATGAGTTTTGTTGCAAAAATTAATTTTTGCTACGTCCACGTAACATTCTCTGTTTTATTACATGCCATGTATAAGTTTTAATGAAACTAATTCAAATATATATATATATATATTCAACCCTAGAATCTGTGGTTTTTTTTCTTTTTATATGAAAATAAGACATATCTGATCTCCAAATTAGTTAACTTCAAATCCTCTTACAGGTGTTTTACCATAAGGAAATTGGATTGATCATTACATAGAGTGTTATACTTACACAGACAGAATGTGTGTTTTTATTTTTCACACACAGGGACACCTCTCTCTCTCTCTCTCTAATTCATTTTTTAAAATCTATATTCTCTTAGTTTTTAATTTTTTTTTTCTCAATTAAATATTTTAAACCTAACAACGACTTTTATATATATATATATAAATACAACGGTTAAAGTGATTTTTTGAAAGATCACTAAGAAATTTAACTTTATTATACATGTGCAAAATATATATATTTTATTGTAAATGGTATATTAAAAACTAGTATGAACCTGGTATCTATGCAATGCACATATTAATTTTTCTTATTTTATTTAAATTAACTGTACTTTAAAAATTATATAAAATAATTATGAGAATATAATATATGAATCTAACATATATTATATTTTTATTAGATTATATTAAATAATGGCACTTGGAATTATTTTTTATTTTGAGTTTAAAATATGAAATTATAAATAAAATATTATCAAAGTTATTTGTTAAGAGTTTAATATATTAATAAAAAAATTATTTAATTTATTTATTGTTATATAAGATTTTGAAATTGAATAATTTTTATTTTTTATCAATAGTAAGTAAAAGTTCAAATTTTCTTTTTCCTACACAAAATCATTCTTACATTTTAATTTTTTACATGTCATTGAAATTCAAAATTCCTAATTCAATTTAGTATACATCTTAGAGACAGATTTCATCCACCCACTATTTTCTTGTAGTGGTTGATGAGAAATTAATTAGAGTATAATTATGAATGCAACTTGTTGGTCCATGGAAAATAGAAAATATGATGATTGAGACATACTGTTCATATAAAGGTATGACATCATCACTATCTGCAGACTGCAATTCTCAATCTCATGTCATAGAAATTTTTGGTCTGCACTCTCTGCTTCGTACCCATCTCATATACTTTTGGACTTATTAAAAGGTACAATAAAATACACTATGTTAATGTTATTATAGGCTAGGCTAATTATGCTATTGGCTATAATATTTATATATAGAAACAATTTTAATTTGCAGTATGGATAATTAACAATGTGCATCATGAGAAAGCATGTGATGAAGGGCCTGTGTGTTGGTTAATCAATTAATATAGAAAGTGACAGATTCATGTTTTTGAAAGGCACTGCAGGCATTGCAAAACCAAATACTAGAACTAGACAAAATATATTTTACTCATTTTGAGGAAAAAACCAAAAATAGTGTCGTTTTCAATTTAAGGAATTTGCAAACCTATTTTTCTCGTAACTTTTAGTTCATAGTTTTGTTGATTAATTAATAATATACATATTTCATTATCAAATTCTCATTTTACTATAAACCCAAAGACAAAATTAAATTATTTATTGTAAAGTGTTAAAAGACTCAAAAGGTACAGTGATAAGTCAGTTATGTTTTTAATATGAGAATATATGTTCAAATTTTAGAATAGGTAATTACTAGACAGGTTTTTTAATCGTGACAAAATTCAAGTGATTAATTTTACTACATTTGTAAAAATCTAAAAAAATAAAACTCGAGTGATTAGTCTTAAAGAAAACTAGAAAATCAAAAGTGTCAAGCAACTTTGACAGTTGAATAAAATGAAATAGTTTTCTTATTATGTGAGTTTAGTAAAGAAACGAACTTACTGTCCAAAACGGGGTGTTGAAATGAGGCAGAATGAGGCCTTCAGTCTACAATAGTGGGCCTCGGTGGATCAAACCACGAAGGAAAGGGATGCTGAATGTTGAAAACGGGGAGTTTTGGATATCTTGTGTTGTGTTGTTTTTTTTGCTTTATATTTCACTCTTTTTTTTTAATTGTATAACTTCACTTAGTTTGAAAGGTTTCTTTTTAAAAACAAACAAAAAGTACTAAGATTGAGAACTCAATTACTATCACTAATTTTTGTCTCTCAAGTACATGTGAGTAGAAAAAAAAAAATCAATTACTATCCGAACTTATGCATGAGAAACTTATCCCCCAGCGAAAAAAAAAACTATTACCGTTAAGATTGACAAGGAAATAATTTTAACATTTCAAACTATAAGGATTAAAATGAATTTAAATTTAAATTATAGGGTTTAAAAGTATAATTTAGCCTATTATTAATTAAACAAAAAGAAAAAAAATCAATAAAAACAATTGATAATTTATATTTACTATAGTAATATAGAAACTTGTTAAACAAAAGAAAGAAAGTATCAACTAAAAAAGGTAAGATATAATTAAAAAGTTATAAAGTATTGAAGAAACTAAAAATAATAATAATAATAATAATCCATCCTTATTTGTATGGATATTATAGATAGGATATATTGTTATCTTAAAAGCATTTCCTAATCTAAAATATTGTGAAGATTATTTTGAATTTCAATTTAGTCCCTGTTAAAAGATGAGATATTTGAATCATGTACAACTCATATTGGAGAGTGGTTTTATAATACCGGGTGGTTGCTCGAGTGGCCCCAAAGAACCTTAAACAATAGTAGTACTTATGTAGTTCTACATGCAATACTACAAATCAACTCATGTACAGAAACAATAAATTTAGACAATATTGTTAGGATATTATTATGTAGATTACAAATTTTGTGAAGTACACTACAAATGCACTAGAAGACAAAAACAAAATTACTATCTCTTTTTATTTGTAATCTACTTAACAACATTAAATAGTACACATAACACCACCCTATTTTTAATATCACCCTCAAATTCAATGTCTTCAATATAGTGGATGGCCATATAGCACAACAAATATGAAACAACACGTGAGTGTGACAAGAGCTTGGACCAAAAAGAGGCCCTAATAATAGTACAAACGTTTAACGTTTAGTTAGAATAGTAAAACATAAATTGAGAAAATAGGCTCGACTAGATACTCTAAAAATTTGATCTTCACCTGACAAGCTGCATGCTAAGTTTCTTTGGTTTATCCAATCATATCTCCAGGATCACTTAGTTGATCATGTTCATATACAGAAATCAAAACAAGAGACTTGCATGTCAATAATCTGTTTGTACTATTATATCTTGGAAGAAAGTTAATTGAAATCCTGAACAAAGGATTACACTAAGGTCAAAATTTTGCAGGGAAACGAAGTAGGTGGAGCACATACATCTGGAATGGAGGCCTGGATCACACAAGAGGATAAATATTTCCATCTTCTCTTTCACTGCATCAGATTTCGACCTTCTGCATCAAATCAAAGCATCCAGTACCCATCTTCACTGGCAACCCAAGACAGATTCTGGCAGATGGAGTCTCTAAGTTGTCTACCTCTGCATGAAAAGCTGCTTCAACTATGAACTTGGCCGCTGTCTCAAAAGACATTTTACAGAAAGGAGATATTGACTCTGCTATGCCCCCCATTCTGTTCATAGGACGATACCCACCCGAATGAGTCATAAAATCAGCAATAAGGGTTAGGTGCCGGATATTTACAGATATCCCATAAGACTTGAAAACATTCATTATTTCCCTGATGATGGTCTCTCTGGCAGCTTCCACTCCATAAGTATTTAGTACAGCATGTATGTTGTTTGAATATATGTACCTCACATCGAGAACATTTTGCAACTGCCAAAAAGTAACAAAATCCACTCCAGTTGTCTGAAGTGCAGGTACTTTCTCTTTTACAGAGGATGGAATATCATCCCTGCTCCTGGGATCCTTACCATAGTAAATTATCTGATTTTCTTTGCATGTAACAGCTCGACACTCGTCAACCTTCCCAAAGCTCTGAATGCAAACCGTCTTTGCTGTTCTTTGAGCGAGCTACACATAATTAATTCCAGTAAGATATGGGCTTTATCTTCCATAATACAGTTTATAAATTGAAGACAAGCTACAAAATGTCATACAAGCAACAGCAATCACATTTGCTTCCACAATGCAAGTTACAACCAGATTGATTAACTCATAACTCTTAATGAATGCTAGTATAAGATGAATATTCCATTAGAATGGGGCCAATATATAGGCAATTCCAAACTGATTCTAGTAGAAATCAGGGAAAAAATCCCTAAGATTATAAGAAACCTTAACCCTATGACAATATAAATACTAATCAGTAATCACTATAAACCACAATTATCCAAATTAATAAAACCCTAAAAATAAGCAGAAAACATATGGTTTTCGCCTCTTCCCCCTTGCTGAAGAGTACAAAGACTCTAACCCTAGTAATATAAGTCCCAAATATTAAAAATTTCAGTAGTCTTTAATAATCAAACCAAAAAATGACCTGAAAACATAAACTTTCAGTCTCTTCCCCCTTGCTGTATCAGAACTGATATAAATGATTAAATAAATTTTCACTTCTTGTAAGAAACAGAATATGTCTTAATATATTTAAAAGACATGGAGGGTATCATCCTATAAAATTTGTCAAAGACTGCAAAATTCTCAAGAAAATAATTGATATGCTTCAAGACTGCTATTGCTTCTGATGGCTTAAACTCTTTTCTTTCTTTTTTTTCTTTTTTTTTTTCATGAGCATCTACAGCATCTGATTTCCTTTTTATATGACAGCAACCATTGTACGGGATATTTTAGGTCTAAAAGATAATCATTGCCATCCAAAATTTTATGACTCCTAACCATAGTTCCTGGGGTCTCTTGATCCCCTTGCATTCCGCATTCCAGGAACTCGTTCCGGGATAGTGGAACTTTTTCGTATTGGGGTCACTGGTTCACGATCCAAATCACCAAAAGTGGTGACCCAAAATCATGCGATTTTCTAGCTAAAAAATGAGAAAGAATGTTAGTATTCCGCATATATCAGTTATTACTCATTGCCTTTCTATACTTGTTTATGTATCTATGTAAGTAGTTGGTCATTATCTTTCTTATAAGATGAACTCAATATTATGTGTTCTCGTAAATTAGTAGAATTTAATAGGAGCAGTACCACCAAAAGTCAGTAGAGCAACCCAAATAAATACTTCAAATATACCACGTCCTAAAATAACGAACCAACCAAGCCTACCCCATCGTACCATATTTTTTAGCTAGGTAGCGTACCCCATCCCGGAGCATTCCGTGTTCCTGGTAACTATGCTCCTAAGTAGTCGTACATATTATCAAATAGATCTGATAAGTTGTTTTCAAATGGAAGAAAGAGAGCGACAAAGGCAATGTTTGTAGTATATAATGCACAACAATTGGCCTGTTACTAATTCATTACTATGAAGTTTCCCACATGATATAAAGGGGAAGAAGCAAAAAAGCAACTCAGATTTTTCCATAATGAAAGGTAGCCATTAGCCAATCAGTTGTCCTAAAAAGGCAGTCTAGACCCAACTTTTTATAATACAAACAAGGGATTAGTTTTTTTCTTTCATGAAGGGAAACTTCAAGAAAGAAAGATGTCAGTTAAATAAAAATGCAGAAATTCACAGAGGAAGTGGTGTGAAGGTACCTGAGCCAGTAAAAAATGAGGTTCATTGGTGAATTGGAAATGTATCACAAAATCCATTCCCTGGGATTTCACTAAGATTCTCCTATCGTTTTCCTTTTTTTCTAGCTCAGCTTCAGGTTTCTTCTCTTCAATTGATTTTCGCTTGTTCTCTCCATCTATAGACTCAGAGGCTTTCGTAAATGCTGATGGGCTTTCAACATCATCAGGATCAAGTACCTCATTCACATCATCCTCACTACTGTTAGTTTCACTCTCAGCCCGATCAACTTCTCTTTCAAATGCATCCGGTAACTCCCCGTCATTTAGTTCTGAAGTAGTTAGTTCTACTTCAGAATCTTCATCATAATCAACCTCATCACTATCTTGTTGTTTTCTCTTCTGTGCATCCAGACCAAGATCCTCACCCTCCTCAGTATCTTCATTACCTTCATCATCATTGGCATCCCTTACCTCTGGTTCAGATCTGTCGGTGGAAACATCATCTTCTACACTTGAAAACTTTGATTGTTTATTTGGTATGAAATTTTTTATGCCGCATATATTGGACAGCAATTCTACATGTTTTTGTATGGCATCCTCCAATTTCCTCACAAACTTGAACTCCAGGGTTCTCTTCCAGTCTGCATCTGATATGTTGGTGTATTTTGGGTAGTGTTTAGGTTTGTAAAGCTTCATCTCGAGCTTATATATGCGGACAATTTTATGATTGTCAACAGCTACAGGCACAACAGACACTTTCATGCTCTCTATTATGTCTGCTACGGTGATCTTCTTCAACTTATCAGCAAGACGGGTTGCATCATCCCTACAAATGACAAATTGGCCATATTTTGAAGTTGCACTTCCAGCAAATGATAAATATTAAGGAGAAAAAAAAAATCTGACACGATGTAAGCAACTCACATAGATCTTCCCTCTTGCAAGGGGCATGTCATCACTGGAGTCTTAATATCATTTGAGGCTGTCATCAAGATCTCTTGTAGACGTGGAATCCCAAGTGTCACATTCATTTCACCTCGCCCGGCAAGATGGAAGGTATTCAACCTGGAATATGGCCATAATGTGTGGAGTGATTTTGAAGAAACCATATATCCATGTGCAAACATAATGGCACTTATTTGAAAATAAATGCTCAGATTAAATATTTTTCTAATAGAACATTCAAGTTTCTAGTGAGAAGAAAAAAACGTTGTTAGTTTAATGGGTTCTTCGTTTCCAAGCAACAAAAGAGCAAAAAAAATGAACAGTAAAGTTAACAAAAAAGCACTAACAATTTTCAGACAGCTGCTAGCACCTACATGAAATCATCACGCTTTGTATATATGTTGTCTCTTGTTCATTGAATATTAGAGATTTAATAGTTGTGAGATCAAGATTCTTGAATATGGCATTGTAGTAGGCACCAAAATATGACCCCTTTAATGACAAGACAATGTGAGTTAACTTTCTAAATAAAAGAGTCAAGGTCCTACTATTATACTTATATATATTTTAAGTAAAAAAAAGTATAGATTTTTTAAATAGATTAGACCAGATGTTCATACAAACAGAAAAGAAAACTTGGGTTTTAAGCAAACTTTAACTTCATTTCTGCAAAGAAAATAATTTATATTGTAGTTGATGGAGAAAGAGAAATAAAAGATCTTACTGATTATGTTATATTTACAAATGTCACCAAAATGAAAAATAATTACAATGGAACCAACAGTAGCAACTTTGGTGGATTCCATTTGTCAACAATTGCCTACGTTTCCCTCAGAAAAGTTTAGTAATTTAAATCTTGGTATAAGGGGCACATTATTTTACAAGACTTCTAAGGCTTTAACAGCTGTATCTTTCAGTGATACTTATTAGACATAGTAACTGTTTGCAAAAAAACAGTTTCACCAAGATACTATTTAACCATTAATACTTTCATGTCTCGAGCACACATACAAAGCACAGAAGAGAAACCATGGGTTTTATATGTGACTAGACATCCTGAGCTTTTCTGTTTGAACCAAATAAACCACATTAAGCAGGGAGAATCCTCCAAACAATTCTACTTTATCCGTTGCTTATTTACCATGCAAAAATTCCATAAGCTGAAACACATTACCTCCAGCAAATATATGATTTCCAGTTATCATCGTGAATTGGCATCAGCTATGTCTTATATTATGCATATGCATCACTTATATAAGACATAATCATTGCTAATGCAGTTGAGAAATTTTAACATGCATTTCATTCTCAACCAAACATAAAAGGTTGAAGAAAAAATAAAACTAGAGCCAGATAATAAAAAACAACAAAAACCTTACGTCATCTGAGTGGAAGGTTCTCCTACGGACTGGGCAGCCAGAACACCAACAGGCTCTCCTGGCTGTGCAAGACTAGAGAGATATTTGTGCTCTATCAACTTCAAGAAATCCCTTTTTTTAATTAAAGGAATTCTCTGCTTTGACGAGAAATCATGCATAAACTTTTCTGCCTTTTCTTCAAGAGCAAAAGGAAGCTTCTGAACATAAGGACTGGATTTGTCCAGCTGACGGCGACATCCGTTATAAATCATTTCTTGATTCTGAAATTTATTAACAAAAACAGATATAAATTACGAGGTAACAATTCTACTAATATTTTATGGTTTTTTGGAATATAAGAGCATGTCCTCACTGTTGCGAGTGCTTCAAACTTAGTAATAAAGCTTGTTTGATGGACATCCACACCATCTTCTCCATATTGAAATTGAATAATTGAACCATCAGCATCACGAACAGTATGATCATAACAAATTTTCAGGCACTCAAGGTTTTTTATCAGACATCTTTGCAGGTATCCACTGCGAGAGGTTTTGACTGCTGTATCAACTAATCTGTAGAGAAAAAATCATTAGATTAGGAAGAAGAGAACAGACTGACTAGTAATAAATTATTATCTTCCATGAAGGCGAGAGAAATTTCCAACAAACTAAACTATTCCCTCCACATACCTTAGTTTTTGAGACAATCATGCATGAAATTTATGTCACCTTAAGAATTTTACATATGGATATAAAACTATATTCTTAATAGAAATTAATACATTATCCATTCAAATAGTAATATATTCCTGACTTTTATATTGATGGATCTCTTTAAAATAATTAAGCATCAAAGTAATTTTAGTATACACAAATGAGTGTTATTTAAAAACAAAAATTTAAATTTAAATTTAAATGACAGTAAAACCTATGCAATTAAAAATAAAATAAGTTGGATGTAAGTTATTTTTATGATATATTGTATGTAGTAACATAAATAAATATAATATACATGTTAAAAACTTTTACAAATTAAAGGTCTTAATCACAAAAACATATAGCTGAGATTTGAATAAAAATTAAAGGAACATATGAGACTTTAAAAAGAATTAGTGATATAGGTAGCTCATAATAATTTAAATAATTTAAGTTAAAAAAGTAAACTAACTAGCTGAAAATCAGTGGGGTACATATTTGTAAATATTTTAGAAACTAAATAAACAAACAAATTAAGCAGGAGGCGGTGGAGGTTAGCTTTACAATGGAACAAATGGGGAGGAACGTAATGCTCTCTTATTGCAATATGTGAATGGCTATTTAAATATAAGAAGATTATATTATAGAATTTTATATTAAAAAAAGTAATTAGAGGGGACACATAAAGGGTATCTGGCTTTTATAATAGTATAGATATAGAAATGTGTATGTTTATATTATATATATATATATATAATTAGGTAATTTTCAACTCTTATAGTTCTTGATATGAATAGATTCACAGCACATTGGAATAACAATCCATAAATATCAACAAATATCATAAGAAGGAAATGGCACAACATTGATGTAGAAGTTTGTTTACCCTTCGCGACCAGCCATGCAGTGGAAGTAATATTCTTGTGGGTGAAGGCCTGTAAGAAACCGATCAATAATAAAGCCTCCAGCTCTAGGGGAAGAATCCCAAGGAGGAAAGCATGGCAAGGTCTTTCCAGAAACCATTCTGGGGACTCTCTTGCCTTCTAACTCTTGTTGACCTAAATAAGAAGATATCTGTTGGAAGTTGACCTGTTCAAAGCACAATGAGATTGTTGACTATTTCTGAAACAGTATAAAAGTAAAAAATTTAATAGTGTAGATTAATTAAATCAAGATGACTCAAAAGGTTTCAGATACAGAGGACACCATGAGTCAAGAAAAAACAGCTTTACTTAATATTTCTTTCACTTGGCAATAACAGCATATATATTTAATATATAGGAAACATAAAAAAAAAAGTTAGAAAGGAAAGGTTTTTTGAAAAATAATAGCTTTCTCGATTCTGGAGAGAGGTCACAGTGGAACTTATAAAAGTAAATATACATCAACATGAAATGGAAGAAAAATCTGAAAATAACCCAAAAAAACTGATACTGATACATGAGATCATTGAGATGTGAACAATTCCAACAAATGCCACAATAAGTTCATAATACAATCTAGCAGTGACCAAAATAAACACCACTATAAGATGAACACATACTGATACTGTTTTATATCTAGTATGAAGTAGTAGAGTAATATCATGAGAATGGAAGAAAACTTACCGAACTACCTTTAGCCCCAGAAGTAGTCATAAGAGAAATACAATTCTTTCCAGTGGGTTTCAGTATCCCCTCAACTAACAATTCCTTGAAAAATCCTGAGCTTGTTCTGGAATTAAGTCCACTTATCATCTTCCTATCCAAGTATGTCAAGGCAGCTTCTCCACTATTGCGGATTCTTTTCTCTATGTTCATTTGCAGTGTTATTGGATCTGAAAACCAAATAGGTCAAGACATCAATGATACACCAACTACAAAATGATAAAGAAACATAAGTGAAGATGACAATTCTTGAGGAAGATAACTAAGTGCTTGCAGAATTGCATAAAAAGTGATTAAAATTTTTTGGCCGGGGCAATAAAAAAACTCACTGTCACTTATTTCATTTACCTATAAAAAAACTGACACAGTGAATATTTTTATTGCCCCCACCAAAATATAGTTCTATACACCCTGCCCATAATACATATACTCTGCGCTTGAGTGTGAGCATGTATGTGAGTCGATTCAACATTTTTCAGTCTATTTCCTATTAGCTTTAGCTTCCAGAACAAATTGTAGTTGAAACTGCTATGATGAGCCTATCCATGAGAGCTAGATTAACCATTTAAGAGGCAACCCCTTATCTGCTAGTTTCTAGTTCTACTCCCGTGTCTGCATGTTTTAAGGCCACATTTAACTCTTGATTCTATGCTTAAACACAAGAAAATTTATAGGTGTATATACTCTGGACATTCATTGTTGGCTAATATATTGCTCTCTGAATTGCTAATCCAACACTAATCTAAAAGAAGACACTGTTCAAACAGTGAAAACTCTAATACTCCTAAAAATCAGTACGAAATAAATCAGTGCCTGAAAACCCTTCTGGCTGCAGTTGCAAACATGAAGCAGCACTGAGGATACAAATTTTCCAAAGAAGATACATCTTGCTTAGCAAGTAGAGTTGACATCCAATTCAGGATAGTGCATGCCCTTGCAAAGGAGATTTACTCATTGGTTCATGCAGGATCATTGACATAGGATATGTGAATCCATTATCAGAACTAGAAAAAGTTGTCCACGTAAATTTTATTTCCAACTTCTTTTCTATCTAACATATTTTTCCTTAACAATGATGCCCCAGTCATTTATTATTCTTTTTTTTTTTTTTTTTTTTTTTTCATAAGTAATGATTTTATTGACAAGAAAAGAGTCAGATCTTTGTACACAAAGCGGGTACAGACACAACCCACCGGAAACAAAAGCAAAGCTACTAATTACAATTCATTCCATCTAAGAACTCTACAAAAAGGCCAATGGAATGGAAAGAAGGCTGAAGAGACATCCATTGGTTCCACCAAAATAGAAAGGTTCTCTTCAGTTTTCCACAATGTCTCCTCACTATTGAAGATGCATTTGTTCCTCTCAAGCCAAATCACCCACATCAAACAAAGAGGGGCTGCCCACCAAGCTAACTTACTGCATCTTCGCTCTTGTGCCAGCAAAACAAGAGATCCATAACAGTACAGAATATTACCCAAACAATCCCAAAGAGCCCAAACACCAACTCCCATAGGGTTCTAGCAATTAAACAATGAATAAACAAGTGGTCCACAGATTCACCACTATTATTGCACAAACAGCACCAACTCAATGAATAAACAAGTGATCCACAGATTCACCACTACTATTGCACAAACAACACCAACTCACAATGCAAATACCTCTCGTCATAATATTGTCCGTTGTCAATATTCGATTAAGGGAAGTTATCCATTTTGTATGGTACTTTAGAAGACACATTAGCATGCCAAACAGATTTCCGAGGAAAAGAAACTATGTCGCCTGAATTCAGCTGGATGTAAAAACTTTTTAACAGAGAAGAATTCAGAACTACTTAATGTCCAACGCAAGACGTCTTCCCTTCCCCCATTTGTGTTAACCTTATAGACCATATTGAGAAAAGCATCCATTGAGTCAACTTCCCAATCTTGCAATGTACGATTGAACTGTACATCCCAACACAAAGAGCCGCTACTACTGTCCATGCAAGAAGAGATTGTGGTAAGTTTGTCTCTAGCTATACAATATAGATCTGGAAATACATTCATTAATGGAATCTCCAAACAGAAAACATCCTTCCAAAACAAGGCATGCTCCCCATTACCCACCTTAAAGCGAATGAACTTTTTAAACATGTCCCAACCCTTTCTAATTGCTACCCAAGCTGAGACACCATGAGAACCTCTCACTGGTGCAGAAGAACACCCACCAAGAGACAAGCCATACTTCTCCACAATCACAACCTATTGGGTTCATGGGAGAACCACCATAACCATTTTCCCATTAACGCTTTGCTAAATGTCCTCAAATTTCTAATACTCAAATCCCAAAATTCATAAGACTTGCCCAGTCATTCATGGCAACCTCACTTACATGTTATATTCATGTGGTTTGAATCTTCCCTACCTTAGCATCAGGGCATTAATACATGTGATGGCGGACATAGACTAACAGTCGTCCGATATCTATCCAGTTATTCTCAATTGAATACACCTCTACCTTCTTTAATGAATACCCATATTTTTTGCCCTATATTTCATGGCATTACCAATCGACAAGTTCAACATTTTACTGTCTGGAAAATCCTTCTACTTTTATACTGAAGAAATGGTGAGGAAGAACAGAAGGACTAAAACTGACAATTAAAAAATAGTAACAAGAGTAGAAGTATGCTATGCCAGTAATCACTTGTGGCATCCATCCATCCACCACCACCAAATTAAAGTAACTGTTATCATATTAAAACATAACACATTATATTTCATATAGAACAAATAAGATACCTATTTCTTCATGCTCCATGACTTCGACAAATTCGCGATGAACATTTTCACCAATTTCCTCACACTTTTCAAGTTGCTTCTTTCTTTCACTGTCTTTTCTTTCCATTAGCAGAAGATCATCTATTCCACATGTGAACCCATGCATCTAAACAATAAACATATAATGCAAACTTGTTAAATCTTCAATTAGTTCTAGGATATTTAGACTTCAGTTTGAAAATTTAATTGAAACCTGCAAACCTGCAAAAAGGCAGTGAATAAACGACTCAGCGCCGAAAGCAGATTACCAGCAATATCTGAGCCATATAATTCTTGCACTGTATGGACCATCCCGTAGTCACCAAACTGAGCCTTGTCAACCACTCCGCGAACCAAATCATTTTTATATATCAGCACATTATCTTCATCAGCTTCTTCACTCTTTGTCAATATACCTTGGGAAGAATGATTCTGTTCACCATCTTTATTCTTGAAAAAATCACGCGGGATTTTTGCACTTTTTTCAACAGAGAACGGTGGGCAACCTCTAGTGATATAATACAGCAAAGCACTAATGACCTATAAAGATAAATGTAAAGGAAAATAACTTTAAAACATTATATTGTCTATAACATACTAGCAGATTGGACTCAACAACCAAGCAAACAAACAGATACATTGTGTTCACGTTTACCGATTACATAAAATGAGATATATGTACACTTTGGGCACAGTGATCCAAAAAGGAAAGGAAGAGCATCTGTTAATTCAGAACCTGCTTAATACGAGGAGTTCAATACAACTTAAAATTTCAGAGTTTAACTGGTAGTAACCTGTTTTCCCGTCCATAGGGGCTCGGGCTTCCATATTGCTGGTGGAAGAGAGAAAATTTCATCTTCGGAGTTTGAAATGAAAACTTGCTGCCCAGGTTTACCGCAGAAAGAACCTAACCCAGTGCTGGACACACCAGAACTATACAGGAGCTGATTGAATTCATCATGGCTTAAAAAGGTGTCCTTCTTCGTAAGAAGTGCAGCACTCACAATATGATCCTGAAAAAATTAATACAAGAGACAGCTTAAACCCAAAAGACTTGGTTATTTTGGTAAATATAAAATATACACTTTATAATATTGAATAATACCTGAATCAAAGCTCTAATAGGTTCACCACTGGTAGGCTTGACATATTGATTATTAGCATTCACAATGTGGTAGGCTTCAGCCCGAGAAATTTCATCTTGGGGGAAATGAACATTCATTTCATCACCATCAAAATCAGCATTGTAAGTACTGGAATCCAAAAGGAGAAAAATGATTGGCATCATTAATATATTAAGCTTGGAGCTGCTATATCAATCACAGTAACATACAGTCTACATAATGGCTGCTACGTGTGCTTGGTTAGATGCCTGATCCATTCTCATTACCAAGCCCACATCACCTGGTTTAGAGTCTTTAGTCCCAAGTTCAAAGAAATTGCTATTTGTATAGTACCTGCAGTTTGCATAGTGCATTCGTACTGTTTTCTCCCCTTTTAGTACACGGACTATATGTGCCATTATGCTGGGTTTGTGAAGTGTAGGCTGCCACACAACCAAAAAGACAAAAATAAATACAGAATAAATGGACACATCTTGTAACAATTTACTACTTGAGTTATTCAATATACTTAACTCAACTAAGCCCTAAATCCCAAAAGAGTTGGGATCAACTAATACCTTATCCCACATGTCATATATATGTGCGTGTGTGTGATGTCATGTCAGCATAGCAAGCGAATTTCACAACTCAACACATCCAAGTACTCAAAGAAAAGAGAATGAAAAAACTATGTATGTCAAATGAAATCAAGCAGTACCTGTCGGTTGACAAGCACAACATCACCATCTTTCAAGTGGCGATATACAATTTTGCCTTCTGTCTCATAATCACATATTTTCCCATGTCGCATGACAACTCCTTTTGAGGATGATAATGTTTTTGATATCGCGTTGCGTTTTTTCTGGTTTGGAGGCAGTCTGACAATGGACACTTTATCAGCATAGTGTGTGGCACCCGGATGCAAATCAGGACCATTTCTCACAGCATCCCTCAACTGGACTACATTCGAAGGAGTCACTCTCTGCAAAACATCATCATCAAGCATGAAAAAAAAAATTAAAGAAATAAGAGATGTATCATCAAAAGGACTTGTTTTCCTATCAATGGTAACATCCAAACTCTACCTAGAGGCTCCTATTTGATGCAGAGCTTAAGGTAGAGGAATTCCTAGAGCATCAAAACAGAAGCAAGAAGAAAAAAAAGAGCAAGTCGTAGGCTTAGGCTTTAGTATTTTCTATATCACTTTAGTATTAGGAGTTAGTATTTTATTAGAAGTTACCTTTTTTTTTAATGCTTTCTATTAATTAGGAGTTAGTCTTTTATTAGAAATCTTTGCTTACTAAGCAAATCTCTTAGGATTTCTCCTAGCCTTTTATAAAAGGCTGGCTTTGCTAGTTTGTAAAAGGCAATTTTTTTATCAAAAAAGTTTATACCTAAGGGTGTTTTGATATTCTACTTGTGGATTCTAGTTTATTCCTTAAAGATTTAGTCTTGTGCTAATTTTTCTAAGCTTAATTTTATGCTAGCTTAGGTTCTTTCATAATTCCGCTGTGTTATTGGTATCAGAGTAGCTTTCCTGATTGAATGGCCAACGAAAACAAGGATCGTGGGTTGGACGATATTTGGCAAGTAATCATTGAAACCCGAGATGCACAAAAAAAAGCAACTAAGACTATTCAAAGGCAATAAACCAGATTTTGGGGCCTCTATAACAGTTGAAGATTGATTTTAATGGAGGAGGAGCAGCAATTAATAGGGAGCAAGGAAGGGGAATGGCCCCGCCAATGGAGCAACTTATTAATAGGCGTGTGCCTCAAAGACCTATGCAAAATAGGCAAAACCAAGCACCTGTCCAACAAATTCCAGCACTTGTCCAACCAAATTTCCAAGGAGGAGATTGAGATGAAAAGGTTGGAGGGTATGGATATTATGGGCAGCAACAAGGAAGAAGGAATAGAGAGTTTAAAGACTATAGAGTGAAAGCTGAGATTCCAAGCTTCAATGGAAATTTAAACATTGAAGGCTTTCTTGATTGGTTGTGCGAGGTTGATATATTTGGTGAGATGATGGAAGTATTAGAAGAGAAACTAGTCAAAACAGTGGCCTTCAAGCTTAAAAGTGGGGCAGCTGTATGGTGGAACAATTTGCAAAAAGATAAACAGAGAAGAGGGAAGAGTCCAGTTAAGCAATAGAGGAAGATGAAGCAACTTTTAATGGAGAAGTTTCTGCCACCAGATTATGAGCAGCACCTCTTCCAAATGTATCAAAATTGTACCCAAGGCAACAAAACAGTGACAGATTATATGAGTGAACTTAATAGGTTGTCAACTAGTACAAACTACTGGGAACCTAAAAATCAGAAGGTAGCAAAGTTTATCGGTGGACTGAAGCCCTCAATCAAGGAGAAGATAAGCCTGCAAGCTTATTAGAGAGTTGATGAAGCTTACAATACTGCTTTGAAGGCTGAATCATTGTAGAGTTCTTCAAGGAAGACTGAAAGAGCTAGAACTTATCAAGAGCATGTACAACCAGCAACTAATAATGGAAGAAATATACAATTAGATCAACCAAAGCAAGTCTGAGAAGCTCCTAATACAGGGGAAAAAAAGGCAATAGCAACTACCAGTGGAAAAGAAGCTCCTAAAAATTTTAATCTCTATGCTCTACCAAATATGAAGGTTTGTTTAAGGTGTAGACAACCTAGACATCTATCCAACAACTATCCTGAGAGAAGGAGGGTAAATCTAGTTAAGAATGAAGGGAATTTAGAGGAGGATATTGATGAGATTAAATAATATGATGGGGCTGAAATTGCTGCTGAAACAATAAAGGAGTATGTTTATGTTGTTAAGAGGTTGTTGTATACTCCCAGGGAAGAAGAACCACCCCAAAGAAGAAATATCTTTAAATCTTTCTGCATTATTGAAGGAAAAGTGTGCAAAGTGATAGTTGATAATGGTAATTGAGAGAATATAGTTGCCAAACAGTTGGTGGACCATATGAAGCTACCTACAGAAACTCATCCGCAACCATATTCCATTTGTTGGATCAAGAAAAGACCCTCAGTAAGGGTGACCAGAACTTGTTTGGTACCAATTTCCACTGGGAGGTACTATAAAGACAAAATTTTGTTTGATGTTGTTAACATAGATGCTAGCCATGTATTATTGGGTAGACCTTGGCAATATGATGTGGATGCTATGCATAAAGGGAAAAATAATATATACTTATTCACATGGAATGGCCACAAGATTGCTATGAGGCCGACAATAGAGACTCAAGAACTACCTAAAACTTCTACAGTGAGGGTAAAACTTTAGTATCTATTACCAAAACC
The DNA here is from genome assembly GCA_029379385.1 of Quillaja saponaria. NCBI lineage: Eukaryota > Viridiplantae > Streptophyta > Magnoliopsida > Fabales > Quillajaceae > Quillaja > Quillaja saponaria. Next base: position 28,828,147 of record CM055607.1, on the reverse strand, counting down.
AATGAAGAATTTGAAAGGACAACAAAAGAAGCAAAGGAAGTCCTTGCTATTGTAGTTAAGGAAGTGTTGTTAGGCAAAGAAGAAGTAAAAGCTTGAGAAGACTAATGCCAGATATAAAAAGAGCTTGCTGATAAGCATAGGAGAACACAATCGTTTTTAAAGAAGGTGATATGGTGATGGTTTTCTTGAAGAAAGAAAGATTTCCTATTGGAACTTATAATAAACTAAAGCCTAAGAAGTATGGTCCTTATCAAGTTTTGAGGAAGATTAATGACAATGCTTATGTTGTTGATTTGCCTGAAGAAATGGGGATTTCAAGGACATTCAATGTGGCTGATTTATACGAGTTTCATGCTGAAGAGGACCCTCTTTATCCTGACATTAACTCGAAGACGAGTTCTTTCCAAGTGGAAAAGACTGATGCAAAGCTTAAGACAAAGGAATTCCTAGAGCATCAAAACAAGAGCAAGAAGAATAAAAGAGCAAGTCATAGGCTTAGGATTTAGTATTTTCTATTTAATAGGAGTTATCACTTTAGTACTAGGAGTTAGTATATTAAAAATTCCCCTTTTTTTAATATTTCCTATTAATTAGGAATTAGTCTTTAGGAATCTTTGCTTGTTGAGCAAGTATCTTAGTCTCTTAGGATTTCTCCTAGCCTTTTATAAAAGACAGGCTTTGCAAGTTTGTAAAAGGCAATCTTTTTTATCAAAAAAGTTTATACTTAAAGGTGTTTTCATATTCTGCTTGTGGATTCTATTTTATTCCTTAAAGATTTAATCTTGTGCTAATCTTTTCTAAGCTTAGTTTTATGCTAGATTAGGTTCTTTCATAATTCCGTTGTGTCATTATTATTATATAGTCCAAGAAGTTAAGTATATCCAGATATGAAAATAAGTTAAATTCTAAAATACATAAGAAAAATTTGAGTAGGAAAAGAATACAAAAAAATGCTTTATTAATACAATATGCACACTCGCACAGCATTAGACTTAGATATGAAAAAATCGTTCCATAGACTACAACTTTAAGATCTTAGTTGATTTGCGCAAATCAATAGGTTCTCCAATCTATATACCCCTAAAGTGAAAATGGTCTTCATTGCTTACAGATGAAAAATTGTTGTATTTTAACTTTTTCTCAAACATCAAATTTTATTAAAGTCACATGTTCATCAAACAGGAAACCAGAACTCACTTCGGCTGAGGGTCTACACATGGGAGGCTGTGGGTCAGGGAAGAAAAGATGCACTTATAATTTTTCAAGTCTGAAAATATGGAGCCTTGTGGTTCAGCCTTTGCAGAAGATTGGATGCACAAGTCTCATGGATTATAAGAAGTTAGTAGTAGCCAGAGGTTGAAATAGTTTCTTACTTGTGACTTTGGTTTTAAAGCTATTGTCGTTTTTGTGAGCACTCGCAAATTAATTTCTGCAGTTCAAAGACAGAAACTGCTATTCGTAAATTTTACAGAAATTTCATTGTTGGTATGCTGAGAACATAGATGATCTTTCCTTTCTCATTTTTTGGAGAAGGAAGAAATTTATTGAAAATGAAGAGATCACTACTACAAATAGGATAAGGTTTCAACCGCAAGGAAAGTCAACATGTGGAAACTAAAAAAGATTATTGTACTTAATAGGATTAACACCTATTGCATAAACTATTTGATCGGCTAAATTATGCAACAATTACAGGTCACTTTTCTTCCCCGCTTTCAATCTAAATTATGCAACAAGAGCTAGCTTCACAGATGCTTACCTCTTACTTTCAAAAATATCACATTATAAGATATGTGTAAGAAACTATTATACAATGTGTAAAATAATAACTTATGCAGATTACCAGAATCGACAGATATTATGACAACAAAAACAGACAAGATAAATAAGCACCTTTTTTAGTCCTTATCTTAGCCTCACCTCTGGATACGTTAATCTTAATGCAAAATATGGTGGAATTCCAATTTCATTCACTGCCAAATAGGGATCAGGCGATATGACAGAGCGGCAAGCAAAGTTAACCCTCTTTCCCATCATTTTCTGCCGGAACATGCCTTCCTTCTTCTCCAGCAACTGAATAGTTCCTGGAGCCACAACTCTTTGACCTAGACCAACCAAGAGGCTTAGAAAATAAATTGTCAAAACAACTAGCTGCTACAACAGAAACTCATAAATGTCATGACTTCTTTTTGGGTAACCTATGTTAGAATAATTAGGGATATGGACCTACCAGTCCAAGCAACACATGCATACTCATCAAGTAAACCCAAAAAGTTTGTTACCATTAAAAGGATATCCAGATAAAATGCAGAAGTATAACTCAAACAATAACCACTACTAGCCAGAAGTGCCAAGGCATTCCTTCAATCCATAACCAGATATTAATCCTTTTCAGTTGGTAATCACACACGCATGCAAAATGTGAGTTTTGAATCATGTCCTCACCCTTGTTTTAAAGGGTGGAGAAAGTAACATCAGAAAAACACTTTCTTTTTATAAGGGTCCATGTGGATCCAAAAATTGGAATTATAGTTTAGAATTGTAACTTCAATTCTAATTATGACAAAATTGAACTTGGGTTAAATTGATATTTTCCGTTTGGATGTACAAAGAAATCACACGTGGGAATTGCATCATTTTAGAAGAAAACAGCTACTGGTGAACAAGACCTAGCAGAAAGCAAGCAACTGATTGAGGGGGGAAGGATAGTTGAGTGTTAGATCTGAATTTGGCACTCGTTGGGATGATGGGTTAGGGTAATGGGGTTTAAAGAATGTGTGATATTGGTGGATTTGAGAACAATTTGTGGACAGCCATAGTTAGGAAGGTTATGGAGAACAAGAAGAAGAAGGAGAATTGAAGGTTTTGCTTATGTTGCATGCTGCTTTCCTATTTTGATAGCCTTTTTTTCTCTAAATCCAGTAATCGATCTCCTAACTCTAATGTTGAGCATCGTATCGTAGCTAGTTTCTACCTACAACACGACGAGATTCTGATAGTTGGCTATGGAGGATGTCTTCGGAGTCGAAGGAGAAGAGAAGGCTCCATGGAGTTGAGGCAGAGAAGTGATGGCTAGGACTTTTAATTCTTTGGGGTTCACCTAAAAATTTGGAGGACCATTTTTTAGTTATGTTACAATTCTTGAGAATTGGGTCCAAGAACTGCAAGTCCAAGTTCAAAATACAACCAAACTGAAAAATTGGAATTTGGGCTACGAATTCCAATTCCTATAGCCCAATTCTTGGGATCCAAAACGGACCTTAAGTGGCATTAGACAAATATTTGCCTCGTCTAAGAATTAAGACAAGAAAGAATATTCGCAGATTCTGTCCATTCACCATTATGCTAGGTTTCTACTTCACTTATGTCTTTATCTCTTAGATTGTGAGTTTTCACATAGTTCAAGCTTTAGGAGCTAGTCTCCATAAAGTTTCTCCCTTTCTTTACTTTAAAGCTTCTTTTATTACCTTTTCTCAACAAGCTTGCACAATTCATGTACCACAAACTTCTTAACCAATCTAGAAATCATCCCAAAATGAATAAAGAATGAGAGTCTGTGTTCCCCTCTTGTTTAGGAGCTACAGAGACCAGTAGTCATGTTGTTTTTGTATTTTTGGAAATGTATAAACAAAGTTAATTCACCAAGCATCATCAGTGAAACTCAAACGAAGGAAACCAACCCACCAGAGGCAGTTTTGTTGTCAAATAACATATTTATAGATTGCTGAAGATCCCTCCACCGACCAACTATCTTCGTGCGATCCAAGTTGTTAACATGAGCATTTCCTAAGGAAATGTTGGACTGCAGGACTTTAGTCAAGGAAACAGTTTGAGGATGCTCCATCACCTACAATAAACATTAAACTAGTAACAAACCCATTCTTAGATGCAAACTAACGGTAAAGGATACATAACTTAATAATGATCGGAGAAACCATTAGTTTTACTCTGAGTTTCCGCAATAGAAGAATAATGCCATTACAATGCAAGTCTGATATTGTTTACCTTACTTGCTCTAGATTTGGAGTAGGCACTTGTAGTACAACATGTATTAACAAAATCTAAAACACTTGAGGCCAAAATCACCATGTCGATTCATATACTTCCCCCTTCAGTTACTCAGATATTACTGACATAACATTTGAATGTGTAACATAAATTTCTAAAATGTTAACCTCACCATTATTTACACTATTTTTTCACCAACCACTATGTATGTTTCTTCAACTAAAATTTAGGTGTTGGTGAAAGAGATAGACAAAATTATACACACATATATTGAATAAGAACTAATTACTTTTTTGTTTTCTGAAAAAAAAATTACAGAGAAGAGGAAAAAAGAGAAGAAGTTAAGAGGATAAACGATCCTTCTAATTAAAAGTAATATTTAAAACAATAACAAGAAAAGTAAAAGCAACTAGTACAAAAATGCTCTCCCGTCCACTGAATGTCCAATAAAGCAACTCCCTTGAACTGTCTTATAATCACCATAAACATGCCCAGAAATTTTATCCCAAAGCAACTTGGAAGATAAGTTCAACTAAAAATTTTACAATTTCACTCCAACCAAATACACCACCGGACCACCAAAAACATAGCACAATCCCAACTGTCCTACATTCTTTTATCTAAAGCCCCAAAAAAATAAAAAATCAAAAAGTACCAAAAACTCTTGAGGAAAAGTGAACTTATAACAGAATTTGCAGAAAGCAACTCGTATTCTACGCAATAGAAAAATAAAACTAAACAAGGCTGGAAATTAATATTACAAATATCTTGACAAATACACATGTAGCAACAAAAGTCTACCTCCTTCAATCCCCCAAGATACACATTTTAATAGTTTATTAGTTAGCAATTAATTATCACGGAGTAACAGATAAAAGACACAAAAAGCATACGAGTCTCAAGATCACATTTGTACCCGGGTATCTACAACCATCTCATAACACTGCCAGTTCGAAAGGAGCACATAATTTTAATTTAGTTTTTTCTTTTTAAGGAAAAATACTTACAGAATCACCTCCCTTGGTGGGGGGGCGAAATTTGATAGGTGGAACAAGAATAGTCTCTAGAAAGAACATAGTGTGCCCTGCTCTATCTCCAAGTCCCTGACCTTGGATATCACTAATAAGTGAACAGAGTCGAACCTCATTTTCCCATAAAAGCTTTATAATATCTTTAACCTGTAAACAAAACAGAGTGCAGATTCTAAGAGCACGTTTCGTGATGGAAGTTTGAATAAGATCGCCTCAATTCGACAAATGAGACAGACAGATGAGAGAAAAGAAAGGTTAAAAACAATAATCGTATTGGCACAAAGCTGACCTCTGATGGTAACAAAGTGCCGGAAAAGCTCTTCTGCTTCAAGAACTGAAGAGACAGCTCCTCTCCTATATTAGGTCCTTTTATATCACTAACTTCAGTTACACCGGAGGCAGGACTCGTTGTATCTCTTTCAGCTCCATCAGACTCATTTAAACTGTTGGCATCATCAAGGGTTGACCCTCTGATAACATTTTCTCTAGCTTGCTGATCTCGCATTTGATTCTAAATTCATTGAGCCAGAAAGAAGAAAAGCAATTAGTTTTTGTTGCCAGAAAAATTTTCAAAAGGTAAAAATTATAACAGAAGGCATTTTGTCTAGGTAGATGAGAGCATGACTTGCTTTACATGACAAAAGCCATTAACAAAAGCGCTTTACATGACAAAAGCCCCAGACCTTATAGAAATTTACCAACCCAGCACCAACATCTATTAACAAATTCAAGTACCTATCGATTTTACAACTACCTTTTAACTCCAAAAGTATAAGCCAAAAAGAGGGGAACAAAAATTAAAGGTACGTGGATGCTAAATGTCTCACTTTACAGTGGCTTGCTCCTAAAACATTCACACAGTCCACACACAGCATAGACAGGAACATTAGAATTCCACCACATAGTGTAGTGTGTCTGTATAGCCACAACAACTAATAATTATTCAGAAATCGTATAGATATCATTAGAATCAGTAAATATATGTTTATGCACATTAAGCTAGGATAATCCTAGGTTCCCACGGGAAAAATCCTATACTAAATACCCACCCCCTTTCTTAAAGTTAAACAAAAAACCAGAAATAATGATTAACAACAAAACCAAAAACTAAAACAGTAATACTCACCCATATCCTCTTTTTCCTCCATTTCACTAACTAAAGAGTGTAGGACCCTCTAGACCCTTCTATGGTCTTTTTTTGGAGGGTGGGGAGAGTTTGCCTCACATGGAACCTATAAATTGGCCAAACTAACACTTAAAATGTACACTCTCACAGTTTGTTGCACCTTTTCGTTTACAAGTTAAAGCATACTAAAAGAAAGAGTCAAATAGTAATCCTAAGATTTAACTTCTTGGACATTTTTCAAGTATCAAAGATGCCAAGAACTATACCATATAAAACCACCCAAAGGTTGGTTTACTGATTTGAGGATTTTTCCTCTTACAGTTCCCACACTTCTTCATTTTGGCCCTCAGAAATTTATTTATTACATCCATTGCCTCAGTGAACTGAAGAGATGTCCATTTTTGCTGCAGCTCCTCAGCACTATGATACTGAAAATCATCAGCGTTCTTTTCACATGTGGATTCATTCGGGTTGTCAGGATCTAACATTTTGGCCCCAACAATATCACCTTTCATGATGAGTTCCAATTGTGATGTACATGTCTCCACCTTGGATCAATTCATGACATAATATTATTAAAATCAAATTATCAAAATCAAATTATCAAAATCAAATTATCAAAATCAAATGAATCCATAATAGAGATCCTATAAGAAGTAGAAGCATAAGGAAGACGCAGAACAAAGTACTAGCCATAAGATCAATGATACTTTGATATCCCCTTGATGTTTATTTACCTCAATTCTATTCGCCCGAAACTTATAGCAAAAGAAGCAAGTCTTTTGTAGGATTTTATGAAGAATATTGAACAGCAGGGGGTTATAAGTAGGATAAACAAGGTCAATATGACCACAATGACCTGGACATATTTTTGAAGGCTGACCACATGATTTACAACTGCACAACCCAAATAAATTGTGTCAACTACAGGGATGAAATCAGAAATCAGAAATCAGAAATGCAACAGTACTTAATCATCTCCAATTATCAGAAACCCAATATCCTAGCAAGCAATTAAAACCATGAAGGAATACATACGGAGCTTTTTCATCCAGTGGACCCAAAGCTGGATCATACAATCCACCGGGTACAGGCCTCCCAATACTGTCTAACAAAATGGGGTTTGTAATTTTCACAAAACTATGCTTAAGAACCTCTTCACTAGTTAAGAAACTGAACCCAACTGCCTCGACAGACTCAGAAGCAACCTGCAATAAATAAAAAAGCTCAAATTTTTAAGAACTAATCGTAGGAAGGGAAAAAAAAAACATAATCTTGGCAGAGACCGCTACCTCCATAGTTGTTGTTGGTGGTGCAAATTTTTTGTTTGAGGAAGAGAGAGAAGATGCGAGGGCAAAGGGTTTTAGAAGGGTTTTAAGATTTGAGCTCAGCAAGCGCAAGACCAACTATAATATGCTTGTCGCAGCTTAAGAGCTCTGCTCTGTACTAGTTTTCCTACTTCCTTCTCCTAACTTTTTTCTTTTTGGTGCCAATACCTTACAATCCCTACTTCTAGGATGGGCTGGATATGGGCTGTAACTGAAAAGAAAAGGCCCATGCCAGATCAAAATATCGGTTTTCTATTCATATAGAATGACATTTTAGTTGGGATAAATTGAAAAAAAGTTTTTTTTTTTTTTTTAAGTGAGAAGGAGGAAGTAATTGATTATAATGTCCTAAATAAATAGTTTACTTGTATTTCCATTGTCACTTATACAATACTACATTGAGATAGTATTTGTAATTTACATGTGACTAAGCTCTTAAAATGGGATGAAATTAATTGTATCTTAATATAAATGATAGTAAGAAAATAATATATTATTTTTGTCATCTTTCATTTTTTTGTTTATTAAACAAAAATTTAAAGTAAAGAAAAATAAAATACTACTTTCAGTATACTAGTCTCATTGTACATGTGTGTTCAAATACTTTCTTTCTCTAATTTCTGACTATAGTATATGAAGTTTTTATATTATACTAGCCTCATCACACTCTCTCACTCTCAATCTATCAAATAGGACATTATCAATATCGTAGTTTCATTTTTTGAATAAAACATCTGAGCATGCGCATATTACTAGCATCATCGCTCCCACATGCTCATATATATATATATATATATTTTTTTTTGGAAAGTGTGTCAAGTTTTTTTTTAGTGTAATCCTCTATATTTAGGGTAAGTTCTATATATATATTTTTAATTATATTAGCATTTTCCATGTGTTAGAGTGCGCACTCAAATGATTTTTTTATTTGATGAAAAATTTATAAAAGTCTTATCAAGTTGTATTATTTGTTAGCGTGCTAAGTTATTCTCTTTGTATGCTCTTTTATCAATGCGTAAGATCCAAATGCAACATTTTTTATTAGTGCAAGGATGCTAGTCATTAACAAATTTCAACTACCATTCTTTTCTTCTTACATAAACACGTCCACACAAACATACCCATGAGCAGAGTTATTGTACTGAAAAATATCATGAGTCTGTTTAATTAAGCTGTGTATAAAAATATTTTTTAAATAAAATTATTTAAAAAATGTTATATAAAAATTTAAAAAGTATTGAAAAGAGTTATCTTAAAAATACCTTCAGATAGATATAAAAAAAATTATTTGATGTTATTTAAAAAAAAAAAGGTTTTAAATATTAAAATTGTTAAAAAGAACATTTTGACAATATTATGATTATATTTGCTTAAATAAAATAATTAATAAAATTCAATTAAATTTAACTTTTTTCTATTTTCAGCTTTTAAAACTTTAAAATTCAAATATATTTTTTCTTAAAATTAAAAAAATAAAATCTGTATTACCAAATAATTTTGTAAAAAGACTTAAACCTAGAAACTATTTTAAAAATCAAAGAAACAGTGACAATGAAGAGGTATAAAAAACGAGAGGAAAGGCCACTGAGGTACTAAAATTCTAATGTAATATAAGAAAAAGACTAGCTGTCGCCAAAATAGCGAAATACTGGACTTAGTTTTAACGCTTTTACAGCCATTTTAAAATAGTCTGTACAAACTTATCCTAATCATTTTGCAACTAGTGAATTGATAAGCATACAGACTGCTGTAATAGAAGAATTGAATATAGTAGTTACATTGAATTGGGGTGAATAAGATGAGATCCACACATACAAGCAAATTAAGTTCACAAAAATGTGATCATAATTGAAGTTGGCTATGAATAAATGATTTGGGGAACAACTTTGTGATCTTAGTGTTGTTTGTCTCCTACAGTGTCTACTTGTTCTCCCCAGTTCCTGGGCTTCGCCGGGGCAACCTTGGCAGGGGTTGAACGCTCTGACTGAGAGAATAGAATCAAGATGTGCATCAAAATAGTCACAACGGTCAAACCAGATGCGGAAATTGCAAGACCCTTCCACGAGGATAGAAGTGAAGACCAATGGAGGAACTTAAGAAACCCCAAAATAAGTAAACACGCCCAAGAGATGACAACCTGTTCCCAACATGAAAACCTCATCATAAATATGATTTACAGAGTCTTGTAGAGCACAAAAAAATCAAAAAACACCCAGTAATAAGAATTAAGATAAGGGTTGAATGGCATATAAGAGCTAATATCTAACCAAAAGAGACTTCACAGGTCGACCAGTTTCCTGCAGCTCTCGATCACTGAAGGTGTCCTCAGCTGAATGTTTGTCCAACAACGCATCCTGGTGTTTAAAGTGCAATCAGTTAAACAATAAAAAGAAAAAAGCATCACAGACTAACATCAAAACAACAATAAGAAACAAGCTTTACATATAGTCATCATGCGCAGAAGAGTATGTAAAGTGAGTTATTTGATTATATTTTCATTTTATCATCAAACAGAAAAGGTTTGACTTATTCAAGACCAAATCTCACACATGCTATTAGGCAAAGAAAAAAGATATTGTACTTAGGCTTGAAAGCACAAATTCAAATAGTACACACCTTTGCCACAAATATATCTCGACACCATTGGGCAACAGCTTCATCTGTTTCAGGCAATTCTTTCATGAAATGACGCTTGATGTGCACATGTACCTGCAACAATGACGATAGGTCATATATTCATGAAGAAATTAGACCCAGATATCTCATAATTTGATTGTTGAGTATTCAAGCATCTAGTAATTAGCCTGGCAAAAATACATTTTATATACATATATCTAGTTGTTAGTTGAGTTGAACAATAATATACATCAGCAGCTGTGTTTCATGACATTCAAAATACTTTCATCTGATGATCACCCCCCAACACACAAAATCCAACCCGAAAGAAGGGAAAAGCCTAACTTGACTTTTGCTGCATTAATTCATAATTCCCTAGAAGTCTCTCCATGGTTCCATTGCCCTATGAAGTTACAGCAAATGAGCACTCGGTATCCACTTCAACATTGCACAAGGATAAATGTATTCTTAACAGTGTAATATGAACAAGTCAGGGAACAATATATTCGGTAGAGACCCTCTCCTAGATACTGTTTCAATTCTATTCCATTGCAAGTATATTATGTTGTAAAATGGTCATACTAATCATATTCAATAATCCATAAACGAGAAGATGTATATGTAACTTCAGCATTCCAAGACCCATCTTTTTTTTTCTTAATAAGAATTCAACATCTCTTTTATTGTTAATATAAATGAAAATAATGGACAATGGCTTATTTCTCTAGTGCCACCAACTCCCACTAATAATTGGGAGAACCTGAAAAGGTGTTTATAGTCCAACTGTTAGGGTAATTTCTGTTCAAAAGAAAATGGGAGGACCTGAGCTCAAATCTGTCCTCCAAAAGCAACAATGATATCAAATAATCATAGTGATGATAACCACATGAGCAGTACTTATTATAACGACAAATACAATGATGATAGTGATGGTGATCATTTTCACAATAATAATAAGTACTCATGAAATTTTAAATCAGCCTTGACTGGTTACCACTGAAGGTTGCCCCTTGAAGAGTCTTAGCATCGTAGGAGGTGGTGAACTTTTAGGAATGGCTACTGTGACATCATATATGGCAGGAACAAATGAGCGCATATGACTTACTGATGAAACAAAACCCTGAAAGAAGCACAATCAAATACACATTACGGACCAAGCGAAGAAAAAGAATTGTAGAGTTTCCATGCAGTTGGGCAAACCTAAGCTTACAATGGTCAAGTAACTCACATTGTCACATGTATTACTTGTCTTAAAATTAGACCAAAACACCCGTTACCGAAATAAAGGAAGTGAGTATAGAGACAGGATAATCAATCCTACAAACTCAGAAGACAAAATAAGGGAGCAAAAGCATATGATTCTACAAATTTTAAAGGGAAAACCATATTAGGACCAAAGAATATGCATACAAGCTTATGATATTAATGGAATGTTGCTTTGCAGCACTTCAAATACCTTGCTTTTACATAATTATTCAAGCATTTTCTATAATCTTTTCGCTCGCCTTTCTTGTCAGATTTGCAATTATTAATATTATCTCACAGAATTAAAAGACATGGAAAACACCTTATAGTAAAAAAAAAAAAAAAAAAAAAATTATGGTATCAAATGATTATATTTCTCCAGTATTCATCAAGGTATATAGCCAACCCAATTCATTTGATATTACCGTATATAAGCTTAAATAACAGCTTAGCATAATAAATGCATGTAGAAATATGCTTGTGGAACCATGAAAACTTATTATGCTGCAAAACAAGGATGGCTTAGGAGTTAGGAGACTTGCTTGGTTTGCCAAAATGCATGAACATATTATTCCCAAACTTATGTTCAGTAAAGCTCATGCGTGATACATGGTGCACATGCAATACATGTTAATTTTATCTCAGAAACAGCATGGATTGAACATGGACAAAAAAAAAAACAGCTATAACATTTAGGCTAAGCTAAAATTGAAAGAATCCTAGAGATGGACAAGCTAATACAAAATAGCAAATGATCAATAAAGCATGATGATAAGACAACAATCTTTTGGTAGAGCTACACAGTTAACAAAATAGCCAAGCAAATGAAAGGAAAGAAGTGGAAAAAGATAAGTCTTAAAAGGAAAAATATGTAAAGTGAACTGACTTTCGTTCGAGGAATCAAAACATTTCTAGGAACATGCAATCCAGTTGTGATTGCATACTCCTGAGCAGCTAACAGTTTTGCTTGTGTGAAGCGGGTTCCTTCCACAAAAAGAGCCAACCAAAAGGGAAGAGGGAAATCCTTTAGCCGTTGGAGACCTGACTGCAAATACAGTAACACAAGATTTAGACGAGAATTGCAAGGCAGTCTAAAAGCAAACAGAAACAATAGAGAGAGATTTGTTGTGGTTATCTTGTGTGTGTCTAGGAATAAGTTTATTCATAAATATAACTTAAGCGTAGACTGTGAAATGCGTGAGATTTTCCTTCTTTTTCTATTTTCGTTTATGTAGATTATATTGTTATTGAAATTTTTTCTATTAAGAATAATTTCTAATTAACAAGCTATATAATGCTAATCTTAAACCACATGTTTGTATGAACAAAAACTAAATGTTTGTTCACTTCCATGCAACAATTAAAGCTCTGACATGCACTACACCAACTTGCGACTGGCCACTAGTGGGAAATGATAGTTATAGACTTAGAAGCACATAGATGTTCCATAATTAGATAAGACAATACCCAATTAGTAAGAATTATGCTTCAAATCTATCTAATGACATCTTCTAGTTATATCAAGAATTGAGCTACCACTTTATAAAATATTACATACAAGCACGAGTATATGTACATACGTATATATGTTTTCAAGTATGTACATATGTTTGTGATATGCACAAAGATAACAGTGTGTGCACGCATATAAAAAAATATAATCTACTAACTCGTACCTTTAACGTGCTTTCATCCTTAGCCCAATTTCTCTCCAGAAAAAGATACTCAGAAAACCACATTGACCAACCAATGACCTGCATATGCAGTACACTATCATATAGATCAACATGACAGAAAGTGCTGCAAACATAAAAAAGGCAAATGGGAAAAACTTTCAATTATCTTCTTTGTTTCCTGGGAGAGGATCATATATATCTGACAGGACAGTGGTATATGACCATGTGTCAAACATGGGCATTTTCTGAACTCTATCAGACTTCTCAACCATGTCCAAGCATTCTGGTCTGACACCAATAAAGTGAAGGGCTGAAGCAACTAAAATTATCATAATTACATGATTCTTAGTATCAGTGGTATTACCCCCATTGTTCTTAAGGTTGACTAGGAAACAAAGAACCAAATTGTGAACCCAAAGAAAGTCTGCACTTAGAGAAAAGACAGTAATTTGATGGAACATATAATCACATTCGTGTAACAGCCATCTGATGTAAAATGCAGAAGAAGCTGACTAATAACAAAAAGTAAAGCGATCTTTCAATTTTGATTGAGTAATGGTATTGTTCATGAAATTCTCTCAAATGAATGTGGCAGGTCAATGTGTCTGTCTTATTGATGTGTTTGCATATTAAATAAATACTTGATGGATGAATTTGATATGCATGCACCAAAATTGACTGCCACATAATTTTATATAACTTTTGTACAGATAGCATTCCAGAACAGAAAGACTGTTATGTACTTAAGATGCACCTCGGAAGAAGCCTTGAAGGGGCTTCAAAGGCTTCAATTTAGAGCACTTTAAAAAGAAAAGCACTCTGCACCTTAGAGAACAAGCATCTGAAAAGGAATCATGCACACTAATGAGCCTTGCAGAAAGTTGGACTCAAAGGGAACCAAGATATACTAGCGATGAAGTCAATGACAACAAAGTATCCTAATGAAGTAATGAACTCTTCTTAAGGGATCAACATACAATCTCCAAATGAGTTAAGATCTTATATGTATCTCCTGGTATCAACATTAAACCTGGACACAGAATGTAGTTGGTCAAAGATTTGGGTCACTGGAGACCAAATCATTGATCCAACCAGTAGCCACATGCTATAGTTAACAGTGGTTTAACTAACTGGTAACAGATTCACCTGAAATATATAAAACTGTAAATTCATATGAAATAAATAGATCATATGATATCTAGGCATGCACAAATCGTTATTCATGCAATAAGACGTAGTCAACCATTAAAACTGACAAATCAAAGGATAACCTACAGAAAACCTTCCCAAAGTTGAGTCCCTATCATTTTATGAAGCAATGTGCATAATTGAATTAAATAATCAAAGAAGATGGTTTTCTATTATTTTGACCGTTAGAACAGCAAACACTGACATTCCTGCATTCTCGGCTTGGTGGTCAAGTTGCTCAGTATTCAAGTTTGTGTTGTGCATTTGAACTCTTCTTAAGTATTTGACATAAAAGATATATGAAATTACAACGTACCGGAAGGAATTTTGATGATTTCTTCATCACAGCTAAGGAGCTGCCAAGACAACCTGCCCGCTGTCAATGAGTTGGTTCAATAATCTCAGCTCAAGAACATAACAGAAACCGAAGATGTAAAATAAATAAATCTTTGATTCACCCAAAAAAACACTAAATCATAAATGAGGAGCCAGTATCATGTATTCAATAATACATTGACAATTCTAAAATAAAAAAGAAACTATGTTTCTTGTGATCCCATTTAATCTTGGATGAGCCACATACTCATGTATTTAACTTTGTACGTAATATTCTGTCCTAGTTTGCCGGTTTAAGCACATCCAACAACGGCCTTAAAATAATCATGTACCTGAGCTGAAACCCATCCAACAAGCCAATCTATGTCACTTTTGTGGTTGCATATGACAAGTGCATGCTCTGTACCTGGAAAGTTAATAACAACATAACCTGATAATTTAGCTGCTATGCATACTTTTGGCAAGAAAAATATATTTCATCTACAACACAAAGAAAGACCAAACACCACCTAAATTGGTCAAGAGGAGACTTACCCATTGAACGGAAGGTTTCATGATCAGTGAACACTTTAATCTGCAGCCAGAATGTTTTGGAAAGAAAGACTTGATTATTCCAGATACAGTAAACTGAATCATTAAACCAAATTTCTGTAAAAGAAGACCAATCATGGTAACCATTCATTTTCTAGTCTTAACTTAAACAAAAACTAGTCAAGAAATGAGAAGAAAAAAGTGAATGTAAAGATGAAGTAGACAAGGAACTAATACTTAGTTAGATTGACAAAGATTAAAACAATTTCTTGATATTCCACATTTCATATTGGTAAATAAAGTCTCAAACTAATCACCCGAACCATTCCAAAGGAGTTCTAAGAAGGTAGTCCAATATCCTAACCTCCGCATCACATTTGGGAGATGCTGACAGACAAATACATATGTATTTTCAATCATCATCAAAATGCTCACACCATTTGCAAACTAAATTGATCAGTAGTTCATGCCTTGTTTTACTGTCTCCAGGTAAATCTTGTCTCTCCAACTCAATTCCAATTTCTAATTTCAAGACATTGACAATGATGGAGTCAATGGGCCCAGGGTCAATATCTTCTGGAAGGTTCCTCACCTTTGGCTTCACATCGATAAAATAGAGTACATATGACATCATCATCTCATGAATAGAAATATAGCAACTCTGGTTATTTTCTCCTTCCTTATCCTTTTTCTTTGTGTCTGTGTGTGTGGGGAGAGGGGTAAATATAGGAGCTTCATGTTACTATGTTAGTCAAACCAAACACAAACCTTACATCCATAGTTGTCAAATCATGTATCGAAATCTTATTTTATGAATCGTGAATTATATCGAATTGTATGATTAAGTTATTATTTTTTGAAATAAAAAAAATATTAAAAACAATAAATTATAAAGAATTATTTTTTTAATAGTAAGCTAAAAAAATGTGTAGTCTATACATATCCAATGTCTACTAAAGCCTTTAAACCTTTGTTGCCTTTTATCCATAACCAAACAAAATAAGCAGTTTATTACCCTTTAAAAAACAAAAACAACCAAAAATAGAGTAGAGGATGAGATCAAAGGGTTGTTGGATTGCTTTCGAGTAATGGTTGTGATTCGCGAAGGCTGGGCTACTGAAGGAAGGTTGCAATGCTATGTTTCAGTTGAAGAGAACTTGCATTGCAACTTACTAAGTATGATGTGCAGTGTTTTAGGACCTGGGTAGGTTCTAATTTGGAGAATTTCAGGTTTGCAAAGAATCTGCAGGTTTGTGCTTTGATTATTCATCACAAAAAAATAAAAATAAATAAATAAATAGTAAGCATTCACAGTTTGTCTTCTGGGTAAGTCAAACATGAAATGCACAAACCTAAAAACTCAACTTAGTGAATCGCAGGTGAAACGGCAATTCAGTGCGATTCACTAATTTACAAGATAGAATTGTGATTCACCTACCGATTCAGACATTCCACATATTCTATAAGTGATATGAATTGCCACTTTTGATACATCGTACAATTATGACAACAGAGCTTACATCTGATTCATGTAAGAGGTACAGAAATACTAGGGTCAGGCTCATTTCCAACGTGCAAACCTCTATAAATCTGTGTTGATTAAGAAACAAGCTGAACTTCTCATAGTTGCATTATGGACTAGGGTGCACAATAGAAGGCACGAAATTCCATACCGAATATTATTCAGTAAGCTAAAAAGCCAGAAGGTATTACACCTGTTTTCTAGGATTAGTAAACACATGTAAGAAGGTGGTGCGCACTTTCAACTGTAATTTCACCTCCCACCCCTGGTTTCTTAGGAGATGCGGTGGCATTTAACCCAAAGTCAGTCACTTAACTACACAATCAATGAAAACTAAATGCTTCTGAAAAAGAAAACATTTTGAATTTTTACAGTTTAATGTACAAAGGTTAATCAGTATAACAAAACAATATGGAGAACTAGGAACCGGTTAAACACCTTAACTCCTGCCCACCAGTCAATGAGCCACACGAGTTCCAGCCATAACAATTCTGCTACTACCCTGTTAATTCTTCTATAGATATTCTTTGACAGTGGCCGTACAAGGACAAAGAATATTGCCTGAAATAAAAGAATAGAATAAGTTATTATACTATCACTTTAATTGTTTCAGAAATACTTCAATCTTATTTGTTTCCCTTTTTTGAACAATTCTAATTGCAGGGGAGTGCACGTGGTAGCAGCTATATCTTTGTTTGGGTATTGTTAAAATGCAAACCAGGGAATTATAAGGTTAATGTACTTTGACTGAGATGATTATTTGACAAGATTTGTGTATTTGGATAATGAAAGCATATGGAGCAGCAAAGCTCGATTTCGATGGGTAATGTTATAGATTTTTGCAATATATTTGGTTAAGGTTAATTGGTATTTAATTTTTGAATCCATATAGTTTAATAACTAGTAGTGCCTGAAGCATCTTGCAATCTTAATTCACTGTTGCGGAAGGTTTTGAAGCACACAGATTGTGAAAAGATGGAACAGAAAGGTAAAAGGTTATGATTGCAATTGCTACAGTGGCCATGACTTGCAGCAAGCATAACAATTGTAAATTCTGGTATGTATGAGAATTTTTTGTCAAAACAAACAACTAGGTGTGACAGTTCAATGGGAGGGGGGGGGTGGGGGTGGTGGTGGTGGTGGTGGTGGGGGAAAGAAGAGAATAAAAGAAAAGCATTTAAGGTTCACAATTCTAAGTTGTGAAAATAGTATTCCATTTTCCATAACCAAATGTTGGGATCAAGACGTTCAAATGTATCACTACCTGGTTGAATCTATAGTCTTTATTTTGACACAAGTATCTTCTATGGGCAACAGTATAAAGCGTCTTTTAGGTGTTTTTCAGTACCATAAAAATCAATAACTTGTTTCCAAGGAATGGCTTTTGAACATAAAATCACATGCCAAACACGGAGATGTAAATGGAAAAGTAGTTTCCACAACTAAACAAGGTCATTCCTCTGTCATTATCAGCGGCCAAACAAAATTTCAATACAGGATAAAAAAATAAAAATCATATCATGGGGAGGAGGGGTAGAGAGAGACCTGCAACAAGCTCAAATGCAAATCAGTGAGACAAATACAAAGATTTACAAACATACTCAATGATGAAACCTTCCAAAAGAACCCCATTAACTAGATCACCATAAACAACAAATCTATAAAGCTAACAACATACTCCAGTGAGCTAATCATATATATTACATAAACAAAAACACCATAATCACCAAAGGTCCTAACAAAAACAAACTAAAATTTGACAAATCAGCAAAACAGAAAAGAAACAAGCAAGCAACAGTGAATGCACTACAAACCAACGAGAACATACAAAACGAAAATAGTTTGAGAAATTGAAAACTCCGCAAGGTACCTGAATAAGATTAACAACGAGGCCTGACGCGAAGAAAAGCAAGCCTAATGGGACGACGACAGCTGCTGCTGCAATAGCCATGGACACGAACTCCCCACTTTCTGAGAGAGAAACAAAAAAGAGAATCAGAAAAGTAATGAAAAGAAACAGAGCTATTTTATTGTGTATAAACTCTAATTAGTGATTATTTAATTGTTATATTTAATGGTTAAAATAGTGAAATCGCGTGTAGAGTATGACATTGGTGATGGATGAAGATTAGATGCTTGTAATTGTCTGGACTACAGTGCCTGACTCTGTCTGCCTGCCTGCATTTAAACATTGTCTCCAATTTCAAGGAAATAAAAACAGTGTGAGTCATAAAGTTGTTTCCAGCTTTGCCAGAATTATTAAGTCTAAAATTACATTTTAGGTCTCTGTACTGTCATTATATTTCTAAATTGGATCATTGTATTTTAATTTCATTTACAATTAGTGTCATAGTCACACGTCCAATTTTATCAACAAAAAAAAATTAATAAAAAAAATCTCCTTTTAACCACCGACAGCCTATCTTTAATTGTTGATATCTGCCCATATTTTGGGTAGTTGGTATTTTTACAATCTAATTTTATAAAAACAAAAAAAATTTAGTTTTATCTACCAAGAACTTACATCTAATTATTGATATTTGTTCTATCTCAAGTAATCATTTTGCATAAAACTCTAAAGATTTGAAATATAATTTAACTATTTATTACATTACTACTTAATTTGTAATTGGTCCGTTTATCATTATCCAATGAGAAATTGATGTTAGGTACTCCATATATTCCCCTATGAGAAATGTGTTCTTTAAAATTTTGAACTTTTTTTATACATATAGATCGAATCTAAAATTTATACCCCAATGTCAACATAACCTTACATCTTAATTGTAATTTTTGTAACTCTATTTTTTTTCTAAATAAGTAATTCATTGCTTGGGAACCAAAGGTGGAGCTGATATTAGGCGTAAAGTTGGTAACAAAACAAGAAATAAGATTACAAGATGCCTAATATGTTCAGTTGTTTGTAGCATTAATGTTGCAGCCAACTTTCCTACCAACCCAAACGTGAGTCATCACTTCATTCTTTTTATTAAATTAAAATATTTATTAATCAAAATACACGTTAATTTGACTCAATCCAAATTACTAAATAAAAAGTAATACAATTATATCTGGTGTTTAATTTAAATACCTTACACTTTGAACTGTAATCCATTTGATAAATTAGGAGTTGGTTTGAAATTAAATAATTAACTATGTATCAATTGATTCAATTAACGTGTTCAGTTGAAGTCGGGTTGATTTTACATAAAATTTTAACCAACCACAGTCATTGGTTTGAATTTTAGAATAACCAACATTGGGGTTCACTGAGTAATTGGTTAACCAACCCAATCTAATTAATTGGGTTAGTTTGGATTGGTTTTTTAATTCAGTTTTAGACCATTTAATTTTTATGCAAAAATGAAATTTTTTTAATTGGCCATCACAATTAGTATTAAAGCTCTTTGATTTGGTTTGGGCCTTGGGATGGTCGAAGCATGGGCTTGTTAGGAATTTTCAGTTTTTAATTTGACTTAATCAAAATTCATCATTTTTGTTCATAATAAAGTTATTGTTTTCATAAATAACTTCTATATAAATTATTATTAAAGTATTAAAAAGAGAGAAAGTTTGATTATTGTGACTTAATCAAAAAATCATTATTGTTTGCTTAAGTGAAAAGACACTTGGTTTCATAAAAATAACTTATATATGAACAAAAATATATTTTTATTAAAAATCCTAGAAAAATTTTTATGGCTATGTGACTTAATTACAAAAATTATTACTTTTTGATTAAATGAAAAGACATTTTTCATGGAAAGCCTATAAAATTAACATGCTTAACTACATTTTTTATATATATCTTATTATTCACTTTCTTTCTCTTATAATTTCTGTTTAAAATAGTCTGTTTTATCTTGAGATGCTTATTTGTCGTACCCGTTACAAGTAGGATACAAATATAATTTTTTAAAAAAAATTCTAACCTGATTCAAGCATTAAAGGTGTTTATTGTTTCTGTAATTTTTTATACTACAGGGTTAAGGTTTTAGTAATTTTAGAGGGAGAAAATTTAGTTTTTTAAAAGTAGGAATACATATAAAAGTAAATATTAAATATTATTTAAATTAAAATATATATAAAATTTGGTTAGGTTTCGATTAATGAAGGAAAATTATATAACTAAATCATAATCAAATTTTATTTTATTTTTAAATAAATAACCAACTAAAAATTAATTATAAAAATTATCAAACCAATCTAAATTCATTTTTGAATTGTTTTTAGTTAGCATTTCACACCATAAAATTTTTAGCATTGTTCTAATATCTAATTATTAAGTTTTGCCGATTTAGGAGAAAAAGTAAATTATTTTTTGTTGTATAGTTTTAGGCCCTACGAGTAAAATCACAATAAAACAAAATAATCTCAATTTTCTTTTTCTTGCTTGCTGTTCTTTGAATTGTTTTCAGTTTTGAGGGAAAAACCCACAAAATAGTCTATTTTTAAAGTAGACCACTTTTAAAGTTAATATTGAAAATGGACCAAATTTGACAACTCACCTGTCATACCAACTGCCACATCCTCAAAAAAAAAAAAAAAAAAACAAAACAAAACAAAACAAAGAGCGAAAAGTAACTTTGTGAGCCTAACACATGAAGTTACTGTTTATTTTTTGTCTTTTTCTGTTCATGAACAGTAACTTCATGAGTCTGACCCATGAAGTTATCATTCATTTTTTTTTTGTCTTTTTCTGCTCATGTTTTGTTTATTTGTTAGTTGTAATTTTTTTTTATTTGTCCAGTGAGAAGAAAAAATTTAGCACTTTCCAAAAAAAAAAAAACTATATGAACAGTAACTTCATGAGCCCAACCCCTTAAGTTACTATTCATTTTTTTTCCCATAGATGAATGTTTTATTCATTTATTCTTTGTAATAAATTTTTTTATTTTTTTTTTCTTATTGAGAAAAATTTTACCCCAAAATTACACCAAAATTTTTTTTTTAAAAATAAACAGTAACATTGTGATCCCAACCCACAAAATTAAGTTCATTTTCGTTTGTTTTTGTAATTTTTTTATTTTTGTCCAGTCAAAAGAAAAAATTTATCTTTTTCTAAAAATTAATATATATATATATATATATATTTATATACAGTAACTTCGTGAGAAATGGTTTAAGAGGTGAGAAAGGGTTTATGTATAAGTTGGAGATGAGAATGATTTATGGAGAGTGAAGAATGATGTTTCACACGTGTAGAGAGCAAGAAATGATGGCATGCGGAGGCAGAAAAAAAAAAAAAAAAAAAAAAGAATGGCATGCAAAATTTTGCAAATAAAGGAAAGAAAAAAAACAAAGCATGCAAATGAGGCAAAATGAAGCAGGAAAAAAATAAAGCATGTGACTCCTTCTCTAAGCAAGTGGAAGAAAAAAACAAAGCAGGGAAACAATACAAAAGTGTGCTGAATAAAGACTACCTTTGATTTGGAAAGCAAGTATGATAAAGGAAAGCATGCATTTACAAGAAAAAAATAAAATAAAAACTGCATAAAGAGTACTTTTGATTTGGAAAGTATGCACGATACAAGGAAAATATGTATTTACAAGGGAAAAAAACAA
Source organism: Quillaja saponaria (assembly GCA_029379385.1). NCBI lineage: Eukaryota > Viridiplantae > Streptophyta > Magnoliopsida > Fabales > Quillajaceae > Quillaja > Quillaja saponaria. Next base: position 28,805,975 of record CM055607.1, on the reverse strand, counting down.
AAAATAAAAACATGTATTTACAAGGGGGAAAAAAAGAAAGAGAAATACAAGGGAGAAATTAAAATAAATAAAAGAATGCATTTACGAAAATTTAAAAAAAAATTGAACATTACTACTATATTAAATCAAGTTGCTTTTAAATACATATATATTAAAACAAAAAAAAAAATTACAAGGAAGAAATTTCAAAAATAAAAATAAAAGCATGAATTTTCAAAAAAAATAAAATATTAACTTCATGAACCCAACCCACAAAAGTATTGTACATTTTTTTTTATATAATTTTAGGGTAAAATTTTTCTCCACTGGATGAGAAAAAAAATAAAAAAATTACAAGGAATAAATGAATAAATCTTGTAGGGAAAAAAAATGAATAGTAACTTCATGGGTTGGGCTCACGAAGTTACTGTTCATATGTTTTTTCTCTTAATTTTTTGAGAAAAAGGTAAATTTTTTGTTCTTACTAGACAAAAAAAAAAAAAAAATTACAAAACAAACAAAAATGACCAGTAACTTCATGGGTTTAGATCACGATATTACTATTCATTTTTTTGGTAATTTTGGGATAAAATTTTTCTAGATAAGAAAAGAATACAAAAAAATTATTACAAGAAATAAATGAATAAAGCATTCATTTATGGAAAAAACAAAAAAAGAATGAATAGTAATTTCATGAGTTTGGGCTCATAAAGTTACTATTCATATAGTTTTTTTCTTTAATTTTTAGAAAGTGATAAATTTTTTCTTCTCACAAGACAAAAAAAATAAAAAAATACGACGAATGAATGAATAAAATATGGATGTAAAAAGACAAAAAAAAAATATAAATAGTTACTTCGTGGGTTGGGCTCACGAAGTTGTTGTTCATGAAACAGAAAATGACAAAAAATAACATTAACTTTGTGTTTTGGGCTCAAGAAGTTACTATTTATGTTTTTTTTTTTTTTGCTTGAGGATGTGGCAACTAGTGTGGCAGATAAGTTAGCAAATTTGGTTTATTTTCAATATTAGTTTCAAAAGTGATCAATTTTTAATTTATGTTTAAAAAATGGGCTATTTGATGGGTTTTTTTGAGTTTTGACACATAAAACTCTAGATAACCTGAACGATGTTGATGGTGACACTAGAAGATGGTCACCATGACCATAGCAGTGCACTTGTCAATAACAACTACCACAACTCCCAACCCCTAAACTATAATGCAATTGTTGATACAACTCCACAACTCCCAACCCCATAAACTATAAAAAATGAAAATGAAAAGGAATCATTCATAGAATGAATTAATATTTTTAAAATTGACATGTGCTATTATTAATTTTTTTCAATCAGGGAGTGGAAGAGAGAAATAAACTTCAGTGTAGGTTTCCAAAAGAGTTGATATTGAATCTCCTAAATAGTAAGAAAAGATAAATATCACTATGCCAAAAGGCTAATGTTGACATGTGTAAAGTTAAAATAACATAAACGAGCCAAATAAAAATTAAAAAAAAAAAGTTAATTGATTTATGCGATTTGACTCTTTAGTTAAAAATTATTTTCATTTTAGTCACTTATATTATTTGTAAAATTATTTTATTTAATTAATAAATTGAATATTATATTATAAAATATACCTTTTTTTTTCCTTAAATTTAAATCTAAGTTTAAAAGCAAGCCTAATAAATCTAAACTCAACTTTTATTATTATAATTACTTTAATTCTAATCCTAATCTTAATTTTTATTTAAATTTTAATCTTAATTCTATTAAAACATATTTTGAAGAAGAGTACATTCCCTGGTGGCATGCTGGATTTTACACGTTGGAATCCTCCTCATTATGCTCCTGCAATAGTGGATAAAAAGAACCCAAAATGATACTATGATGGTCATCATTGTTTTATGATAGTGGGTGTATTTGACACGATGGTGAGGCAGAGACAATAGTCTGAAGTCATAGTTAGAAAACTCTATGGTCATTGTGTCTAAAAAGTGTTGTTTGTTTAGATAGTCTAAAAACCATTATCTGTGACCTAGTCAGAGAAGCTATTTGTGTAAAAATTATCAAAAGGGCATTTCAAATGTTTTATTTATTTTTCGTTTAAACTGTTTTATTTTTAATTCAATTTTTATATTTAATTAAAAATAAATTTATTTTTTGTTCAATTTTTTATTTTTAAGTGAGATTAAATGCAAATTAAATTATAGCTCTAATTAAATTGACAATTAAAATTACAATTTACAAAATAAGACTTAAAATTAAAAGGATACCTATCGCTTAAGATCACAAAGAAGACTAAAAATTCAACAGCATCCAGTTAAAATAAGCTGATATTTGATTATATCACGGACCTCTCCCATTGAGCCTAGATGTGCATCATTCGGTAGATTTTCATGTAATCATTGTCTATGAAGTTCTATTTCTCTAACGTACTATTCTCGTATTGTAAATGGTCGGGGAAAAAATCGGGATCATTTTCATAAGGTTGAAACTTTAAAGCACCTAAAGCTTCCCTTTTAATGAAATTATGCACAGCCGGGTAGTAACTATGATATTAACTTGTTGTTTGAAGGAATATGTGGGCATATCTCGCAAGATGGAAAAATGTTTCTTCCAAATTCCAAACACCTTTTCCGCTGCGCACCTTAAACTTGAATGGTGGTAGTTAAAAATTTCCTTGTCATTTTTCAGAATATTTGCAGTGTCGTGGAAGTATGGAAGATGACACCTTTCACATTTTTAAGGTGGTAGAAATCCATTTGTCAGTCCATATCCTGAATCAACTAAATAATATCTTCCCGGAGGTAGTATTGGAAAATTTGATGAATGATTTGTCAAAGCTTCTCCAAGTACCCAGCTATCGTGGGCAGTTCCAACCTATCCAGCCAAAACATAAGCAAAGCACAAGTTAAAGTCACATGTTGCCATCACATTTTGTATTGCATATCCTTTCCTTCCAACAAATTTTGTTTGTTAGTGTGAAGGAACATGACACGCAATATGAGTACCGTTGATGGCACCAATACAATGCTGGAAGAATGGTACGTATCATCGATTCTCTCATATTTCGGTTGGAATAAAGTTGAATTCAGGATCAATTGGCCTGATGATGTCGATGGCTAACAACAGGATACTATGTAATACATATTTAAATAACCAAAGTATTGTTTCTCCAAAGCGTTGCATCCTTTCTCGCAATGTATGATTCGACACTCCTTTTCCTACCAGATACAAAAACATAGCAACCATTTCTCAAATATGAGTATTTTTTTTGTTGGTTGCAATTAATACTTTTGTTCGAGAATTTGACAGGAACTCAAGAAGCATAGCGTTTTCATTCTAAAATTCTCATGACAATAAATTGGATTGCCATTTAATATTTCATCTACCCACATGAGTCTTGTTTGTGAAGAGTTTCTACAAGGTAATTTTGCTATTTATTTTTTAATATGCTCAGAAGCATGTGTAGCTAAAATGACTATTGTGGTTGCTAGAAAGTAGTTGTGAGCATCTTCCTCACTGTCATATTCATCATCATGATATGGGGATGTCATATGTGCAATTAAAGTACATGAAAGTTAATTCACAAAATACAATTTGATAATAGCACAATTAGAAAAATTAAATAAATTTCAAATTACAATTTCATAATAACACAATTAAAAAAAAATTAATATAGTGAAAAGTAATCTCCAAAATAAAATTAAAACACAAAATACAATTTGGTAATATATTTGATAATAAATTAAATATGGGAAAAGTTTAGTTCCAAATCAGTACTAAAAAATTAAATAAATTTTAATATATCAAAAATTAATTTCCTAAATATATTTACAAAACAAAATAAAAAAATATTTTAAAGAGCACCATAAATTTAGCAATAAATTATAATACCTAAAAATGAGGAGTTTGAGAAAAAAATTCAACTTAAAGGGAGGATTCACAAAAAAAATAAAGAATATATAGTAGTTTCAAGATTGTGAATTTAAAAAGAGTTTTATTATAAATATTGAGGGCATTTTGGTAAAATTAGGCTAGAGATAAGATGGTAATTATAAAAGCAAGACAATGGCAAAATGGGAAGGAAAAAAGTGGTAACGGTGCGGCAGGGGCCATTGGCGTAGTAGTACACAGCAGCCCAAATAGGCTACGGCTGGTCCTTAGCGGCACAGGGCCCCTTGGTTGCACCGCGTCGCATCGCGGTCTTAGCCTACATGCCAAACAGTACCATTGAGCTTTAACCATCCATCCGGAGGAGCTTCCTAGGATACAGTTGATGATAGTTTCCTTGTTGATTACACGTGAGAATAACTCTTAAAAAAATTATTAAAATTTATTTATATATTAATTATATATAAGAATAATTTATAAAAAAATTAAGATTTATTAACATGTTAATTACATGTAGATATAATTTGTGAAAAAATTGACATAATCTTGATAATAATTACATATTAGTATAGTCTGTGAAGAGATTGATTAAGTTTCTAATAATTTACATATGAGAATTATTTGTGAATAAATCGATTTACATATTATGACGAAATTACATGACTTTATTTGTATATTAATTATATATGAGAATGATTTTTCGACTAAAATCTATTTTACATGTTTATTATTTACATATTAAAATAATTTGTGACAAAATCATAGATGATTTATATTTTAATTATATATGAGAGTAATTTGTGATGAAATTGACTATTTATGACGATTTATTTGTTAAGTTCATTTATCTATATAGAATACAAATGTGACAAAAAAATTATTTCATTAAATACTCTTATGACTTTTTAGTTTTACTTATTGACCACTGAATTAGTTGTTAATTAATAATATTAAAGATTGTGTTCCTAATAGACTTCCATTGATTTATTCTCTTTTTAACTTTTCTTAATTTTATTTTTTCCCATCTTCAAAGTAATAAGATTGTAACTAATTTTAGAGTAAATTACACTCCCATCCTTGAGATTAAGTTCACAAATTTAAAGAAAAGGACACTCCTTCCCCCCGAATTACATAAAAAACTAATGGTGTGAATAAATCTTTTAAGAAATTTTTTTAAAACATCCAATTTTATCTCTAAAGTATCAAAAAATCATGTCATATTTTTCAGATGACAAACAAGTCATACTTTTTTCTTTTTTCTTTCAAATGAGTCATGAGAACTTCATTTCTTTTATATTTTCCTATACTTTTTATTTTCTTAATAGCAATCTACTATAGTAACTTCACTTTTTAATGTTAATATATTCTTTTTAATAAAATTTTGAAAAAATCTATGATTCTTTTAGTGCAAAATATGAAAGAAGATGAAGTAAACATCTTAATAATTTTTAAAGGCATTATCCAGATGTTAATGATTATATTTTACATTTATTTGTTTTGCTAAATTCATATTATCTACCTTTTTAAAGTTTGTATTCTTAATTAATATTCTAAACTCGGAAATAAAAAATTGTGAAAATAGTATAAAATCAAATGTGTCAATTTAAAATTTAAAACTTATTTAGAAAGAAACACTTGAAAGTTAAGATTTATTAGTTTTGTGCATATAACCTTACTAATATCTTAGACACGATGTAGAGTTAGCTAGGACTACTTATTTATGGAATATTTCTCCACTCTCTCTTGATATATTGTTTTATTAGCGGATACGATTGGTGTAAGTTTTATTATGTAATTTTCTTATTTAGATTTTGTTGAACTAAAAATAAAAATATTTTTATATCATTATCATGTCATAATTATTCTGTAAGTGCTTAAAAAAAAATTATGAAAAAAGTTACAGATTTATACTTTTTTTTATTTGACTTATTTATTTTCTAATGACTCTAACATAGAATAATATATCTTGTTAAATACAATTATTTCAATATAAAAATACTTGTTAAACGCACACACGAGTCCTACAACACATAATGCCACAAAAACTATAGTAATCAAACATAATCCTTCTACTTACTGATTGATTTTATGTTCCATACATCATTTCTTTTGTACGTAAAAAATGTATAAATATAAAATGAAAATTGATGGAAAGCTTTCTCCATTTGTTCAGATTGTGTAATTAAGAAATGAAAGTAATCAGTTTAATTGTTATTTATTATGCATGTCATCTTTTTGTTTTTGATCTTTGATAATTGTTACGAGAAAATTGTGAGCTGTTAAAAGCCATTAAAAACATTCTCTCTCATTTTGATTACTTTTGAAAAACCTATAAGGAGTATAAGCCTCTTGCTTATTTCTATATCTTTGGTATAAAAAAAAAAAAAAACTACAAAATTTATTTAATTTTATTCATTTTTAGCTGGCAAATGATTTCATAAAGTGTTGGTGGAGGTGGACTCTCAAATTATTCTCCAGCTCATTGATAAGGTGATTAATGATGTTAATGTTTTTAGGCTTTTAATCTTTGACATAGGAGTCTCATATAGAGAAATTGGGAGGTCAGTTTAAATCATATTCATCAGGAAGAAATAGAGTTGTAGATTTTTTAGCGAATTTGGTTTTGGATGGCGAGGATTGTAAGTTTGATAGGTAGCAAGTTCCTCCTTCGATATTTCTTATTGTGGAAACGGATGGTGCAGGAGTTGCTTGGCAACTTAGAATTGCCATAGAGGCTTAGTTGTTTTTCCCTACTTGTTTGTTTTCTTTCTTTCCTGTTTAACCAAAAATAAATAAATAATAATAATAAGAGAGTTTAAAGGTAATTGGTAAGTCAAAATAAATGTAAGATTTGAAAATAAAAATTTATTAACTATATCTTCATAGCCCATATTATTGTCAATCATTGTAATAAATATGTTTTTTAGAAAGTTATAACTATATCTATATTTTGTTTAATAGTTTATTATTTTATTTTAAGGAGGTGAAGAAACTCCTAATCTCTTCAAAACTCTTTTATTTTATTTTATTTTATTTTTATTATGTTTAATTCTTTAATATTGGGAGGATTTGGAGGCCCGGAAGATAAAATGATACATTATATCTTTTTTGTTTATGATGACAAATATATATGGATTATTTCTATTTAACATCTAGTAATACTCAAATAAAATATTTAAGAGATAATGATAAAAATATGTATCATTTCACTTGTTCTCCTTATTTCCTAAATAAAAAATATAATATATTATTTACTTTCCTATCTCTTCATATTTTTAAACTTTCAAATAATACAAACAAAAGTGTTATTTTTTCAATAGTATTATCTCTCTCCATATCATCTCCTCTATTTTTATTTTTTCTTCTAAACTCTCTAAAAGACCTTTCATGAATTTCTACTTTTGAAATATTTCAAATATCCAATGTCAAATGTTATATATATATATATATATTGAATGTTAAGTTAATAATAAATGGGGTACCGGTTAAAAAACTTATTTAAATATTTGTATATTTAATAGAATGATTTTGACATTAATAACATGCAACGAATGACTTGATATATTTATAAAAATATTCTTTAAAAAAATTTATATCACTGTAAGAAATTTCCTAACATACTCATTAAATACTGGCTACCCCGCCGTTCAAGTTGTTTCTGGTTTGTGTTTGTTCTTTACAAAAGGAATGCCCCACGGGGCACGTCCCCACTATCCTTGGGTATATATATATCTTAGCAGTCTCCAAATATTCAGTTTGTTCAAACTTCCAGAAAGAGAGCCTTGGCGGCTTTTGCAGTAAACGGTGAACACAATTCCCTCTTTTCAGCCATTTCTTTCATAAAATATATTTTCTTGTACCTGGGTTTAGCTGGAAGTTCAGAATGAGTTCTTATTCAATTGATAAATTAATTCCATCTTGTCTGTTCCAAATGTAAATTCTTTGTTGAATTGTTCTTTTGCTTCATGTTCTGCAAATTTAATCCTCTTTGTCATGATTTTTGGCTATGTCTAAACATTTCCCCTGCACTTTGGACTGGGTAATTGTTAATATTTTGAAAATTGTGGTCTGTCAAACTTTGTTTTAAGCTAGTATCTATCACTTCCTGTATATAATTATGGTTAATACATAGCAGTGTTTCACTAATTTTATTTTGAAATTTTAATTCAAGGCTTCATTGGGAGACGTGAAATTCAGAGGAAAGAAAATACGAGGTGAAAGTTGTTTCACCTATTTGGAAACCAAGAGAGAAATTTGGTGGAATGATTTTAGAGAGGAAATTTTCATGCTGGGATCACAAAAATCAATCCTTCCATAGGTGGAAAGAAAATTGGGTTGTTAGTTGTTCACACACCATGGATAACAATATTAGTCTTACCATTACTTAATTTGAAAGAGGTGTAAGGGGAAGGATAAATGTAGTATTAGTTAATTTTGTTTATTTCATTTTTGTTTCCTTCCATTTTCACTTCCTCCAGTTTCTTCTCTTCCCGGACAAGATGTTGTCATTCATTTTATTTCCTTCGTATTTGTTTCCAAATAAAGGCTAAAATAACTGGTTCAATATTCTTAATGCCTTTTAACTTTTTATGTATGTATTTGTAACTGTGGGGAAGCTGACTTCTGAATGATATTTCAGGTTATAACGTTGAGCTTGAGGGATGAAGAAGAAGAGTAGGTTAAGCAATTTTGTAGATTCAAACTTTTTAGATATGTTCACAGTTAGCAAATGGATGTGCTCATGGTCTCTTGTGTCAGCGTTTGCATCTATTCTGGCATTGGTTTCTGTAGTGCATCTATTCTTGTTCCCCTTGACACCTTCTTTCAATTACTTTAGTCAGGCTCAGAACTCTTGTGTCCCAAACAATGTATCAGCTGAAGCATCAACCAACCGTGTCAGGGGAAGTTTACAACCAGGTATTGATTTAGATCATCAGTTTTCAGATGACTTGCACAAGACAGTTGTTTATCGTGGTGCACCATGGAAGGCTGACATTGGGGGCTGGCTTGCTGGTTGTAATTCAGTTACCGAGGAAGTGAACATCATTGAGGTGAATCTTTTTCTTTTCTCTGTGTATTCTGCTCTCTTTCCAGGGCTGATATTCCTTACTATATCTAGTTCTTCATTTTTGGGAAGTGTCAAGCTCAGAAGTTTCTCTTATGCTAGTTTACAATACATTTCAGAAGTTACAAGGTTGTGGTTGACGTCAACTTGACATTCATAGTAAGAGTATTTAGCCGGTTTTGATCAATTTTCCTTTTAGCAGATAATACATGGCAAAGGATGCAAAAATGATTGCAGTGGTCAAGGTGTCTGTAACCAAGAATTCGGGCAATGTCGATGCTTTCTTGGGTTCACTGGTTAGTTATAATTTTGCAGCATTATTTCATTTTATTGATATTTGGAATGAGAATTATCAAATGACAGAGGGTGATATGAATACATAATATTGATTCTAAAGACATTACAATTTAGTTTTCCATAGAAACATCTTTAACTTCCATAATTCTCGTGGCCTTGCTGAGCACAGAAAAAGCTATTATTTATTTTAAATCAAAGACACTGGCAAATGGTATCTAAATATTTAAATTACCATGAACGGAATTATTCTTATCTTTCCCATTATAACTGATAGGTCACACCCGTACATGTGCATGAATGTGATAGTTTTTGAAGCTGATATCACCTTCAACTGTTGTTCTAAAAGAGCGGAAGCTGTTAGATTCAGATCAATGTTACGGGAAAGCCTAGTTTTATAATACAATAATGATTCAAGGTGCATTTGTAGCCAAGAAATCCAGTTCAAGGATCTATCTCTTTAAAGTAGATTTTGTTGTTTTCAGAGAATAGGGAACATATTTTTATATGATGACTTGCTTTGTGAATTCTCAACGTTGCTAGCTTCACCATATTACTTACCGGAACCCTGCTACATAGAAACTTGTGATTCTCTCTCTAGTTAATTCAGGACGTTTATAACTGGACAAGTTCTAAACTTTGATAACCAAAAAATAATAATAATAATAATCATTCTGTAAATGAAGAAAAGGAAAACAAATTTTAATTTGGAAACAATATGCGTTCAAAATTTATTAGACATACCAGAATATTTTGTATTTTTTGTGTAAATTAATCACATGTGTACATCATTCTTTCATGATGATCATTCTGAGAAGTACTCATGCAAATGTAATCTAGAGCGATCAAGTGTCAATTGCCAAGATACTGATTTTTCTTTGGCATGGAAAGTAGGGTTAGGGTTTCCTATACTTCGTTTTTAAGTTTATTTCCTCAGTTTGTAATTTCCCAGTGGACTCAGATTGTGGATCCTGGTCAGTTATCATATAGTTATCTGTCATTATCTCTCTACTACAAGTTGTTGGTAAATCATCACCAGAAGAAAAAGGGAGGAACTTGCTTAAATTGTTTTATTATCATTTTCCTCTCTTAATCATTTATGGTCTCTCTCTCTCTATTTATAACTAAGTTGTGTTATATCTTTTAATCTTCAATATTTTCAAAGATTACATACACTGTCAACTTCTGCCAGTCCTACCAAAAGTATAAGAAAGGAAGAAAAGTGCAAATTTCTGAGGCCAACTTTTCTCCGCTCAGAGTACTCTGTGTTCGGTTGCTGTGATTTTAATTCTAATCATTTTGTCCGATCATACATGTTTTTTTTGGCTGCATAATAACTGCTAATGTGACAGGGGATGAGTGTTCTGAGAGACTGCAGTTGAACTGCAACTACCCAGGATCACCAGAAGAACCATTTGGTCAATGGGTTGTCTCCATTTGCTCTTCTTACTGTGACACAAGAACAGCAATGTGCTTTTGCGGAGAAGGCACTCAATATCCAAATCGTCCAGTGGCAGAGGAATGTGGGTTTCAATTGAAGTAAGTTTAGTTAAACTGATAAATTGGCTTTCATTAATAAATATTCTTACAAAATACTAAATGAGTCACACCATCCACTAACACCTGTTTCAGTCCACCTTCTGAACCTGATGGTCCCAAAATGGCTGATTGGACAAAAGCTGACTTGGATATATTCACGAAAAATGGTAGCAAACCAGGTTGGTGCAATGTTGACCCAGATGACGCATATGCTCTTAAGGTTCAATTCAAAGAGGAATGTTACTGCAGATATGATGGTCTCTGGGGACGATTTTGTGAAGTGCCTGTGCTGTCTACTTGTATTAACCAATGCTCTGGACATGGCCATTGTCGTGGTGGATCTTGTCAGGTGATTGTTTTCTTAATCAATAGCCCAAGATATGATGGTCTTTCTACAATTTATTGCAGGCATAGAGATTGACCAGAGGCAAATGTTTAATTGTTAACATATCAGCAAAGATTTATTACAAACTTCGGGTTGTTCGAGAAGTACTAAAGAGTAATAACAGTTAGGGAAACTAATGACGACCAAAAAAATAGTGGGCATGCATTTCATGATGATGTAGAAATACTAAAACATTGATAGCTTGATGATGGATCTAGTTATCAAGAATGTGCCACAATGCTGTAAATGAAAGCTTGATGATAGATCTAGTTATCAAGAAGAATCAAGATAAGCTTATAACGCCACAAATCTGGCTTTTAAAAGATAAATGTTCACTGTAGCATTGAACTAGTTCTGTAAAGTTTTTGACTGGTGTGAATCCGTGGTTATAGTTGTCAGTGTGAACTAGCCTTTAGTGTGAAGAAGAAACGTTGTAGAGTTACGATTAAAACTGAATCCACTCATCTCCTGACAATAGTTAACTTCAGTCACAACCAGTAAAGAAGATTGTTTGTTGGAGAAATGATTAGATAAGATGAATTTAGACTCACCATCGTCAATATATGTCTTCTTTTATTCTCTAGCTTCAGTTGTTAAAATGAGCCTGGCATGTCATTTCAGTGTGCTAATGGCTGGTATGGAGCAGATTGCAGTATCCCATCCATCGTATCATCTATGAGAGAGTGGCCTAGCTGGCTTCGGCCTGCACGGGTTCATATACCTGCCAACGGTCATTTATTTGGGAAGGTTGTCAAACTTAATGCCATAGTGACAAAGAAAAGACCTCTTATATATGTTTATGATCTACCCCCAGGGTTCAACAGTCTGCTCCTAGAGGTCAGGATTATCTGAATATGTGATTCTTTCCTACAATCCAAGAGCAGACCTTATATATATATTTTGTTCTATTTTTGCTCTCTAGGGGCGTCATCATAAGCGTGAGTGTGTGAACAGAATCTATGATGACAAGAATGCGACCATATGGACGGATCAATTATATGGTGGTCAGGTATTCATAGTTCAGAATTGAGATTGAGAACCTTTGGGTTTATCGAAGTTAAAAATTTGGGAAATATTTTTATTGGTGAGGCTATTTCTTTGCAGATAGCACTTTATGAGAGTATCTTAGCTAGTCCATATCGAACACTAAATGGCGAAGAAGCGGATTATTTCTTTGTTCCCATTCTTGATTCATGCATCATAACTCGTGCTGGTGAGGCTCCGTTTTTGAGTATGCAGGTATATTTTCATCAGTTGTTATAAAATGTATGTTCGGCCGGATGATATCTGTGTCAGTGTGACATGTGTGTGCAAATGTGGCAGAGTGCTTGAGTGTGTGCATGCTATCTATATATAGTGGTTTGTGAAGACTATTTTTCGACACCTGTGAGCTACTGGATGATTAATTTCTTATCCCTAACTTCTTTATTGTAATGCAAATAAATTTTGATTTTCACTGATGTATGTCAGTAGTAATACCAGAATGCATAGGGTTTTGAATTCAATCTTCTTTTTCCCATTATTAGGACCATCAGCTAGTACTTAAAATATAGAAAAAGGAAAGAAGTACCTTCCATTAGCAGTTACCTCTTATCATCAGAAATGAAATAATGTTCTATGCAGTCTCTTGCTCTAGTGAGATGCCTTGATTATGTATAATTGAGCAAACCCTTGAGTTCATAGACCTTTATTATGGACACTTGTTCGCATATTTGGATTTCGTTTTTATATTTTTTAATCCTCACTGTTCTGTACATTTGTTTGAACATTCAGGATCACCAGGGGTTGAGGAGCTCTCTCACTCTGGAATTTTATAAACTAGCATATGATCACATTGTTAAGCAATATCCTTATTGGAATCGTTCATCAGGAAGGGACCATATTTGGGTATGGTGTAAAGGGAACATTTTATTGCCAATGTTGAGATATGTCAACAAAGTACTTATATTATCTGGTGAAGAGCTTTATAGAACATGTATGCTAATTATGATGTCACCTTTATATCTGAGAGCAGTTTTTTTCCTGGGATGAAGGTGCATGCTATGCTCCTAAGGAAATATGGAACAGCGTCATGTTGGTTCATTGGGGAAACACAAACTCTAAGCATAAAAATTCAACAACAGCTTATTGGGCCGACAACTGGGATGAAATTCCTTCTGATATAAGAGGCAATCATCCGTGCTTTGACCCTGATAAAGATCTTGTGCTTCCTGCTTGGAAAATGCCTGATGCTGATGCCTTGTCTTCAAAATTTTGGGCTTGGTATAAACTTCGGTGGTAGCATTTACTTAATATCTTCATTTCATATTGTTGACTGTGTCAATCATGTAGTCCAGTCAGATTTTAGTTAATGAGAGTAGAACAATATTGAATGATCTTATGTTTTATTTTCAGGACCCGGGAGAAGCGGAAGACATTGTTCTACTTCAATGGAAATTTAGGATCAGCCTATCCTAATGGAAGACCAGAGCCCTTGTAAGTTTACAGGAAGCAGTTTTAAATATTACAAGTTATACAGGTAGAGCAGGCTGGTTTTAAATTTGTGTACTATACTACAATGTTTCCCAGCTGCCTTAATATGCAATTGGCAATGGCAACCTGTTCAGATTATTTCTGAATCAACTTTTCATATCTCTTCTTATTTTATTGTGATGCTCTATTAGAAGTTTTCTACAAATTCTCATCTGTCATTAAGAATAAGAAACATGATATATGAATTCTCTACATGATGATTGTTTGGTTGGTTGGATTTCAAGTGACAAGCTGCATGTGGTTTAGACTTGCAATAATGCTGGAGACCCAATTGCTAGTTTGGGGGATCTGATGCAGGTATAGCATGGGTATCAGACAGAAACTGGCAGAAGAGTTTGGATCGTGCCCTAACAAGGAAGGCAAGCTTGGCAAACAGCATGCAGAAGATGTGATTGTGACCCCACTGCGAACTGAAAATTATCACATGGATTTAGCAAGTTCTGTTTTCTGTGGGGTATTGCCTGGAGATGGTTGGAGTGGTCGTATGGAAGATAGCATTTTGCAAGGCTGCATTCCTGTGATCATTCAGGTAAAAATTATGCTTTTTAAAAAATAAAAATAAATTTCAAGTAACCTAAAGAACATTATTATTATTTTTTTAACAATGTTTTGGTTATAGCTTATCCTTAATTACAACTAAAAATAACTACGTTAGCTTCCTTGTCCATCATCATAAGCTTGTCATACCTTTCAAAATGGATCATTAGGACGTTTACATGAAAATGGTGATAACCTGTATGGATGTTTCGTTTATAATGCTTCTTCCTTTGTAGGATGGAATTTTTCTACCATATGAGAATGTGCTCGACTATGACAATTTTGCTGTTCGGATATAGGAAGATGAAATCCCAAACCTGATAAAGATTCTTCGGGTATTTTTCTTTTTCTTTCTCTATTTGATTCATTTTGGGGTAAACATTAATGGAAATGTGATCAAGAGACATTTAGATGAAATTCATTGTTCAAAACTGAATGGTCGATTGGTTGTTGGCCTTGTCCTTATGCTTCCTTTAGGGATTCAACAAGACAGAAATCGAATTCAAGCTGGCAAATATAAAGAAAATTTGGCAGAGATTCGTGTATCGTGATTCTATTATGCTAGAAGCTGAGAGGCAAAGAGTTGCTTATGGACATATTGATGATTGGGCAGCTGAATTCTTGAAATTGATTGAAGATGATGTCTTTACCACATTAGTGCAGGTATACATCCTTACCATGCAAACATAAAGAAATTGATTGAAGATGATGTCTTCACATTAGTGCAGCTGAACTAGAAGCCATGGATAAACTTTAAGTGGTCAAAATTATGATGGGATATTTATATATTGAGATTTGTGGATTCTAAGTACAAGCTGAAATTGTTTGTCTCCATTTATTTAAATTTTCTGACCCATATTTATTTTCTTGCAAGGTTTTGAATTACAAGTTGCATAATGACCCTTGGAGGAGACAAATTCACCTTAAAAAGGAGTTTGGATTACCTGAAGAATGCTTGAAGATACACAGTTAAGAAGCCTTGCTATATATACAGGAAGCCAATTTCTGAAGAATGCAATAGCTGAAGGCTTCGTCATGAAAATGAACATACAGCATGAGGTAAAATTCAAGTAATGGATTAGATATTCCAACACCTAGTCAAAACAACATTCCAATCAAAGTTGGCAAGTTTTTACATGTAATCAAATGTGCATGTATGTCTTTTGCTCCTGAGTTATTGTCCTGTTGAGATAGACAAAAAATTAAATAGCCTCTTCTCTCAGCTTATATGGAAATATATATATAGAAAAAGGGTAACTCCAGCTTCCTTCTTTCTTTATACTAACAATTTTGCATATCCTCTTCAATTTAAATCCAAGTTATGAAGTGGTAACCACTATGCTGTGTTCTTTTCCAAAATGCTAATCAAAGATCACTACCTCCTCAAGGATGTGTTCTTCTCCAACATGCTCCAGTGATCACTAACCAAATCACATCCTTCCACATCAAATCTCATTTGAATATTTATACTCAAACAACTACGAGGAGCATCGTTCTTAGATTGGTGACCTTTCAGCCATGCCTTTTTTCAATGATCACAAAATAAATATTTAATACTAATAAGTAATTAAGAGAATATAATGTTATGTGTAAGGGGGAAAGATACTCCTTGCATGAGCATCACCTTAATAGAGATGACCCTCATTATTAATTTGGGGCCGCTTGTGTTTTTTTTTTTCCTTCATATATTAGTATGTGTTGTGTATCTAATCATCACTAATTTGTACACAAAAATACCAGCTAAATAAAAAATGGTTAAAACAAACTTCTTAGGTCGGTAGACATTACAATCATGTTTTTACCATATTTAGTGGTAACATATCAACAAAAATACACTCTTAAAAAATTATAACAGATACCAAATTAATAAGGTGTTTATTTTAACTGAATTTAATAATATATATATATATATATATATATATATATATATATATATATATTTATACAGTAGAAAAATTTAGATGATTGACGTATGTAAAGGAGGACAAAATTAATAAAAGATTTCACAAATAATCTATGCTTCAAATGGAAAGAAAGAGTAAGAAAATAACAAATTTCCATTAAAAATAAAAAAAAAAAAGCAAAAAACGAAATACACAAAACTCATAGCGACGGCATTTTGGTTGACGTTGCTACCCTTTCTCTCGACTCTGTTGAACAGGAGGAGGAGCAGCAGCAGCCGCAGAGGCAATGGATGGAGGGAAGACCAAGAAGGCACCATCAGCTCTCTCTCTGGAACAATTTGTCTCACTCACGAACCCTCTCATTGATTTGGAAAAGGTTAATTTGAGTGTGTGCGTGTGTAGAAGTTATGTTCTACCTTTTCTTGAACTAAAATTGTGTGATGATTGAGTTACTTCCAGCAATTTTCCGTACCAATGCCGGAGTGGCTTGTCTAGTCAATAAGTTTCCTAGTTTATCTTGAAGGTGTATGATGGGAACTGTTTAAACTTGTCAAAGTTTGATTTTTTAAGCTACCCAGTATCTGGGTTGTTTGCTGTGCTTGGAGACTCTGGTATTAGGATTTCGAATCTGCAATTGTAGACCTTAGTTTACAGTTTCTCTATCAATAAGGTGTTACACACACTAATCGAAACAGTATCGTTTTGTGATCAAATAAATGAAGAGGAAGCAACGTTTCAGTGAAGGAGATGAGCTTATGGGTTTTTTGTACAGCTGGTAGCAGCTCATTGGACTTGTTAGCAAGTTTGTTACTGTACAGGAAGTTAAAATACCGGATTTGAGCTCCGTATGCAGGCCTCCAGAATTTGAATTGATATTCATAGGTTCTAGCTGAGTATTCTCTCCTAGCTTAGGGTAGTTTCTATTAGGCAGTGTTTTTTTTTTTTTTTCCATAGAAAATCTTCATTTCCAGAAAAGGATCCTATCATAGGGGCACTACAATCATCAGAGGGGAACAATGGGTGGTTCTAAATTTGTAAGTTTAAATTTGCAAAAATACTAATCATTAATATGACTTAGAATGTAGTAAATCGATAGTATCTTCAGACATATTTATGATGCCACTATTTCGAAACTGATGAATGCTATAATTTTTTTTTATCTTTTTTTTTTTCTTTTGTTGTCTTAGGAAGCTGAGATATCAGCCTCAATCAGTTCAGGCACATCGAGAAATTTAGATACTGCTCAAAAGAGGGGATCAACAATCCTCAATTTGAAGTGTGTAGATGCTCAGGTTGTTTATTTTGTAATTTTTTATTAACCAGTCTTGCATTCTTGTTTTTGTCTTATAAGTTTCTTACTAATTTCTTGATGTGAAAATGGAGGCAAAGAAAAGGAAGCAAGCAAAATTTTTGATACATTCTCTTTTTTACTTTTCTTGTTTCATTGTTTACCCAGAAGCAAAAAAGGATTACTTCAGCTAATATAATGAGTTGAATTCAAATTTTGAACTTTTTCCCTTTCTCTGATTCTGGCATTAGACAGGGCTTATGGGGAAAAGTCTTATTGAGTTTCAGTCCACTAAAGGAGACGTTCTTCCTGCTCACAAGGTAAAAAAAATCCATAGTTTCTATAATTACCTTTTAATTTAAACTTTCAAGGTCATATTTGTTCTTTGACACTGTTTATGACAGCTTAACTCATTTTTTTTTTTTGTACTCGTATAAATTTAAAAGGTGATGTCTTTAGTATTCTATGTGATGATATCCTGCTATTGTTATGCAGAGTTTTTCCCTTTTAGTTAGTCTGATGTCCCTTTTAATCTCAGTTCTTCTGCACACCTAAGCTCTATGCTAATTCTCTTATATGTAATTGAAGTGGCATTTTCATTTGTTCCAGTTTTTGGATTCGCTCCTCTCTATTTCTTCTTCATCTTTTTTTTCTCTTTGCAGTTTAGCACTCATGATGTTGTTGTTTTAAAACTCAACAAGGCTGATTTGGGGTCTGCTGCCCTTGGACAAGGTGTTGTTTACAGGTTAAAGGTAATTCTGACTTACTCAGATTGTGGGATGTGGTTTGTTGGTCATGGTGTTAGTGATATGCTGATCCTACTCTCTTACCTTTTATTTCTATATTTATGTGCACAATGAACAGGACTCGTCAATTACTGTTGCTTTTGATGATATTCCAGAAGAAGGTTTAAATAGTTCCCTACGGCTGGAGAAAGTGGCTAATGAGGTCGAATGTTTATTGATTTTCACATTATCTTGAAATTTTACATACTTCAACTGCAGTTCTGTTATTAATTAAATAATTGATTGAGTTTCTGTGTTCCTTGATGAAATCTGTACTCTTTTCTCCCCCCTTCTTTTCCTATAGGATCTTTATGAAGTTCACAATGTTATTTATTGAAATTGTTCTAGTTGCCGAAGGTTCTTATAAGTATTGTATAGAAGGTATTCTATAATAGTTTTTTTTTTTTTGGAGATATTTCTTGCTCCATGCAATTTATTAATATATTGAATCATTGATCTAGCTTCTGCTCCTAAATTGGTACTTGCCTTGGAAAATAAAAGATGCAAATGTTTATTGACTATGCAGGTTACATATCGTAAAATGAAGGATGCCTTAATACAACTTAGTAAAGGTGTGCACAGGGGTCCTGCTTCTGATATGATTCCTATATTGTTTGGAGAGAGGCCTCCAACAGTGTCCAAGAAAGATATCTCCTTCATTCCCTTTAACCGTAAACTTGATCACTCTCAGGTGTGTAAGCCTAAGTCCTTGCATTTCAAATTTTATCTATTAAAAGAGTTCATTACTGTTACAAATTATTTTTGAATCATACTTTTAAGGTGTTTATGCCTTTATCACTAGCATAGCAATAAACCCTAGAGATTTCAATTGCCATTTGTCAGTAGGTCTCTTCGCAATATTGATT
The DNA here is from genome assembly GCA_029379385.1 of Quillaja saponaria. Lineage (NCBI taxonomy): Eukaryota > Viridiplantae > Streptophyta > Magnoliopsida > Fabales > Quillajaceae > Quillaja > Quillaja saponaria. The sequence goes on along the minus strand of CM055607.1, from coordinate 28,786,907 downwards.
CTATGTCCTTACATCAAATTCTCAATTTGGTTTTCATTGGATGATTCGTGATTACTCACTAAGTTAAAGCTTTGTTTTATGAATCCTATCTGGTTTCCACTTACCAAGAAATCTCTGAATGAAAATTTAGGATGGTTATTTTGCTCGTATTAGTAGAATACATTATGTTCACTGTTAGCCTGGAATATTTTCTCTCTTATGTTGTTGTAAATGTCTGATAGTTACATGGTGAGAGTGGGGCCGAGTGACATGTAACATATTCCATATCTGATGTTTGCTAAGTAATTAGGAGTATTTAAAGGAGAGACTCAAGATATATCATATGCTATGAGATGTAAAGTCTACCTCTTCAGATATAGATGATGTCATTTTATATTTATTTCATTTTTATTATTTTTTGGATAAGAGATTTGTGAGATTTATAATTAAGTTATTGCAACTTGCTCGCAGTTTTCCTTTGATGCTTGCACATATGTGAATAAAAATGTTTATTAAATGCATCACACTTCCCAAAAGGTGCTTTGGAATATAAGTTATTTATAGTAAGTGGAAGTGAAAATTTTATTTCAGAACATTCTGAATGCTAGCCAAAAAAATTTGTGAAACAGTCTAAAATTGATGCACTGGAATTGTTCTTCTGGGTGATTGAAATCAGTTACTTATAAGTCGCTGCATTATTATTGAACTTACTTATTATAGTTTCTATTATGACCCAGTGCTTAAAATTCTTGAATTGAATTTAAGTGTAGCTTTACTAGGTCGAAGACCATTCCTGTAGGTTGGTTTTATGGTGTTAATTGACATATAAAGAGTATTATGGTGTGTTTCTGAGTGAACAAATGCATTTTTAGTTTCATGGGTACTTCATTTCCACAAAGTTAATTATCTCTGTTTTTTATCTGCCAAAGAAAGATGCCATTTCAAAGGCTCTATCTTCAAAGAATGTATTTTTGCTGCATGGACCACCTGGAACGGGTAAAACCACTACAGTTGTGGAGATCATATTACAAGAAGTGAAACGTGGATCAAAGATTCTTGTTTGTGCTGCCTCAAATATTGCTGTTGACAACATTGTTGAGCGACTTGCTCCACACAGGTATGTTGATGCCCTAATTTCCTGTAAATCCTATTTTGGAGTAAGTGTAAACATTGCCTTGCTGATTCTGAGGATTCTTTTTCTTGACTGTTCTTCTTCTTAACTGTTCTCCACAGTTTTTCATCCTGTTCTTGACTCATAGAAAGTCAAACTAGATTACTCATTTTTGATTTCCTATTCTTTCATTAGAGTCAAGTTGGTGAGACTGGGGCATCCCGCACGTTTACTACCTCAAGTATTAGACAGTGCATTAGACGCACAGGTGTGCCAATACTACATCAACTTTTAGTGACTGATGAAGGATCTTCTTCTTTTTTGAAAAATGATGGATCAGATAATTTCTTCTTTCTCTAGTATTTATATTTCAAAGTAGATAAACTACTATACCATTTATTATGCTCTTTTCTACATAAGGGCTTGCTATGCTTGATTAACTTGCCATCCTTATATATTTGATTTCTTTTTCTGTTAGGTTTTGCGAGGTGATAATAGTGCTCTTGCAAATGACATTCGAAAAGAAATGAAGGTAGGGAATTAGAATAAAATTTAAGTCTAACTGGGTAAACTTGTCTTTTTACAGTTCCATATATAACTACTAGTAAATAACTTATTGCTAAAACTTTGTGAGAATTTTTTAAGGATATTGAATATATATATTTTATGTGTGTGAATACCTGGAGCCTAATGGATGTTTGCATGGTTTATAATATGGTTGTTTCTCCAAAGTGATGTAAAGCGGAGTGGACTGATTTATGCTGCCAAAAGTTTACTTCGCAAGCATTGTTGTTACAGACACGTTATCTTCACCATCTACATTATACAGATACTAGGAACTGGGGAAGTTTCACCAGCTCCAGGCTGGTGAAGTTTCCCATCTAGTTCATAAATGGAAGTCTTTGAGACACCAGTACTTCATGTTTGAGTATTAGATAAGTGTCCCTTTGTAGAAGTAATATTCTTTATCACAATATATAACTATTTTTTTCAGGCATTAAATGGGAAGTTGCTGAAAACTAAAGATAAAAGCACACGAAGGAACATACAGAAGGAGCTTAGGACTCTGTCAAAGGAAGAGCGAAAAAGGCAGCAGCTTGCTGTGACAGACGTAATTAAAAACACAGACGTGGTTTTAACAACTTTGATTGGGGCATCTTCTCAGAAGCTGAACAACACTTCATTTGATTTAGTTATTATTGATGAAGCTGCTCAGGCGCTTGAGATAGCATGCTGGATACCCCTGCTGAAGGTAATGGTTTAATGTCTGCAAGCAGACATCTACATTGACATTTACGTTTTAAAGTTGGTTATATAATCTCATGTTCTCACTTTTTTATATCTCTTCCAGATTAATAATAATTATTATGACATATTTTGCATGTTTGGAAACTTCATATGACCTGTTTAATGAAGGGGAAAAGGGAAAAGGGGAAAGGAAAAAAAAGAAAGATAAACAGTAGCGATCTTCAAAGAAATACTGATATAAAGTAAAACTCTGATTAATGTTGGTTTCTCAAGGACAATAAATTCAAAAGACGTGCATAATTTGAAAATCAAAATCATGTTTTCAGCTTTTATGGTAAAAGAGTTATGTTTAAGATGCTCCTTTACAAAGAAACTATGGAGTTTATCAGCACAGCACGATTTTCCAACTTTGTCCATCAATGATGTCAATGTTAGTCGTGGCAAGTGAACCTTAGCTCAGTTGGCACCCAGTGGTAGTATGCGAGGTCCAAGGTTCAAGGCTCTAACCTTGGCCAGTGATTTGTTGGTTTATCTCCTTCAACCTCTTCCCCAGGCCCAAGGGGCCGTTCCCCTTTATCTTAGGCAAAAAAAGAAAGAAAGTCAATGTTAGTCTTGGAGTCAATGCGAGCTAGATGTTAAAGATTACAATTAAGTTCAGTTGATATTGTAATGCGTGCAATTGAATGCTTTATTGCTATGATATTTACAAAATAACGCTGGTGTATACGAATCATGGTTTTCATCTCAATTTGGGATTCAGGAGCATTAAGATCTAGTTATTTATGGGTTCCTTTTGAAAGTTTATTCAATTATGTTTACTTTTTATATGAGAGCAAAGAAATCTAATGTTCCACTAATTATAAGCAAATCAACAGCAGTTGCAGAGCATGTAATTATGAACACTAATTAAAAATCTGAGTTCATTGTTTTAGGGTTCAAGATGTATACTTGCAGGGGACCATCTTCAGCTTCCTCCAACAATTCAAAGTGTTGAGGCTGAGAAGAAAGGCTTAGGAAGAACCCTTTTCGAACGTCTTGCAGAAATGTATCGAGATGAAGTCACGTCTATGCTAACTGTCCAGTATCGCATGCATGAACTTATTATGGAGTGGTCATCTAAAGAGCTTTACAGCAGTAAGGTGCTCAGACTGCTCAAATCTTGTCTATATTTTGGACCACTATGTAACATAATTATTTGGTATGTAAACAAAGATCATTATATATTTCTCCTGCATGGTTATGACTTGTGTGTTATCACAGGTTAAAGCCCATTCAAGTGTTGCTGCTCATATGCTTTCTGATCTTGACAATGTTAAGAGGACCTCTACAACCGAACCAACTCTTCTTCTCATAGACATAACTGGGTATGCGGTCTACTGTTATATGTTGATGTGTCATTCAGGATTATTTGATATTGCACCAAGAGGGAGTTTGGAAATGTAAAATAATTCCAATAATTCTCTTGATAAACATAGCAGCCTTTTTTATCTAGTGATAACTGATAAGTTTAATAAACCCCCAACCATCTGGAAATAAATGTCACTGGATGAGTATTAAAACAAGATTTATTAGAAATGCTGCTAAAGCAAGTTTATTTGAATGTCATGAGAAAGAGGAATAGGTTCATCTGTTCTCCACATGGTTTCCTGTTGCACTTATATTCTGATAGAGGAAATTCATATGTACAGCTAGTAGGTTATAGCCTTACACTTATGTGCTTCAGGTGTGACATGGAAGAAAAGAAAGATGAAGAAGATAGCACTTTGAATGAAGGTGAAGCTGAGGTTGCTATGGCCCATGCGAAGAGACTTGTGCAAAGTGGTGTTCATGCTTCTGATATTGGAATCATCACCCCTTATGCTGCACAGGTATAAAGGACTAATGAACTTTTGCCAAATGTCTTGGACTCTTATTCCCATGAGCTTCACAATTTAGTAAGTACCATAAAGGATGATAATATGATAGATATTTTTTTGCTTACCCATTCTGTGACAATTATTACAGGTTGTCTTGCTGAAGATGTTGAAAAGCAATGAAGATCGGCTGAAGGAACTGGAAATCTCAACGGTTGATGGCTTCCAGGGGCGAGAGAAGGAAGCCATTATTATATCAATGGTTCGATCTAACTCGAAGAAAGAGGTATTTCTATCATATTTGGTATTCATTTTATTTAGGTGTTACATGGCAAAGTTTTAGTTAGTGTTGTTATATAACAGTATTGACTATTGACTTTGAAATTCTTTGTACATTTCAGGTGGGTTTTCTGAGTGATCGCCGGCGAATGAACGTGGCTGTGACACGGGCAAGAAGGCAATGTTGTCTTGTCTGCGACACAGAGACAGTAAGTAGTGATGGATTCTTGAAGCGATTAATTGAGTACTTTGAAGAGCATGGTGAGTATCTAAGTGCCTCTGAATACCAGAATGAATAGACAAAACGCAAGGTTCAGATATTTTACCGATTTGTTGAATCATCATCAATCTGTTTGTTGTATTTGGTGATTTAAAAAATGTAGGTTATGATGGTTCCTTAAGAGCTCCATTTGCTCATATTTGGAAGGAAAGAAAATTGTACTTTACGAAAATAAGAAAAATGCCTGTTTTCCGGATGAAAGAAGTTTGATTTTCTTATTATTATTATTTACTACTTGTAGAGTCATATCTCCATTATTTATCAATATGATTATTATAATGTAAAACATAAAGTAATATATCATCTTTGTTAAAGATTAGACTTACTGTTCTGAAAAAGATAATGTACTACTAAATCATGCTAGATGCTGGACGTTTGCTGGTTGACTCCATTGTAATGTCATACTGAACTTCCTTATTGAATGAAGGTGCTTACCAGAACATTTTAAGCAACAGTCATCATCACTGGATTGTATTTAGCTCCACTGGATTTTATTCTTCTAAGACATTTCCCTGTCTGCAGTTTGATCCAACAGTTTTGCTCTTGGATCAAATTTCAGAAGCTCGAACAGTTAAATTACAATCATCAGAAGGCCAAAGAAAGGATAAGGGAGCACAAATTTAACAGTTTGTCGTTTTCATAATCAGCTCATGCAATTATTCTGTTTCCTTTTTCATGTCTTTTTAGCTTCCCAACAGGATTCTTTTGATAACACATAAGCTTGCTTCATTCTCATGAAATGCAATGGTGGATATGCATGCGAATCACAAAAGTGGAAGAAAAATGATGGATCTGGTAGGCCGAAGTTAAGGATATTAGTGTTTTAAATGGTTTTTCTCACATGCTTCTTCTCAATGTTTCCTCCATGAGACTGGAATTAAGCAAAAGCAGAAGGAAACAGAGTCCTGTTATTCTATTTAGTAACCCAAAATTTTCATGAGTATACATCACCCATTTGCCAAAATAGGTTGGATTCTGTGAATAAGCTCCTCTTCCACAACTGAATAAGCTCCTCTCTGTCTTAGGAAAAGTGAACTAAGGACTGCCAACAGATTTGGACTGGTACACCATGGACTAACGGGAAGGAATAGTGGTAGTAGATCCAGAAACGACTAATTTATAGCCTAGAGTGACTAACTGCTAACTCCTAACACCAGACCTAGACAAAGTAGCCTGTTTTCTGAAAAACTAGTACATCCTCTTAGAAGTTCCAAAGGGAAGTAGGAAAGGCTAGCTCCTCGTTTATGTCATATAGTTGAAAGTGACTGGCTTCTGATCCCTGATTGTCTGCAATTCCATGCATCTCAATCAGTGCATCCCAGTTGAAACTCTTGTCAGCAAAGTCTCCAAATTCATTGTTATAATCTCTTGATGATGAAGCTTCCTGCAATGCTAGACTTCCATTGCTGTCAGCACCTTCCGTGTGGCTTTCTTCCTTCAGTATTCCCAGCTGCTGAAGAAACTCGTTCAGATCAATCTGCGGTTTCTCTTGAACATCTCCCAGCATTTTTTCTGATGATGTTTCAGCATCTTTTTCCTCCATTGATTCTGCATGGGTTTTGCTGCCTATGGTATGAGCTTCACCCTTTGAATTACTAGATGAACTAAGAACCCTATTCTGCTTAATTTCTTGTAGCCTCTGATGAATGACATGGACGCTAGGCTGGGCATTTATATTGAGCAGACCACTAGAAGGAAACATTGAAATGAAATTCTTGGAAGGCATCCATTTGAACTTTTGAGATATGATGGGGGAATTGAAGTTGGCTTGAAGGTGGGGAAGGTTGAGGTAAGCATCTGGTCCATAGAGTCTTCTTGCAGCTTCATCATAAGCCATGGCAGCTTCTTCAGCTGTGGCAAAAGAACCAAGCCAAAGCCTGGTTCTCTTCTTTGGCTCTCTTATTTCAGCAACCCATTTTCCCCATGTTCTTTGTCGAACCCCTCGGTATTCACAGGAAGCGTTCTGAGGGCCGCCTTTACCTCTCGTTGGTCCTTTCTTCCATGGCTTTTAATGGAGATTTTCTACATTTGTCCATTGCCTCTTTGGGGGTATGAAAAAGAAGCTCAAGTGTTCTGAGTGCCAGTCTTACTGGGACTTGCTAAAGAAGGCATGAAAGGCGCGGGATATGTAGGAGCAAGAGTGTGAGTTTGGTTTAAATGTTATCACGTTCTTGCGTAAAGTTACCAAGCCCAGGTGGCCGTTAGTGAAGAGTGCGTAGAGAAACTATTTCAAATTCTTGGATTTTGTTTCTCATATAGTCATATTTATTAATATTTGCTATGAGATATAATTTTTCATCCTTGGGAATTACCAGCTGCCTAAAGCCTGAATGCAAATGGGTTTAGATTCATGCATGATGTTGTCCATGCTTGATCTTTACCAGTGGTCTTACACATTAGGGATTGTAAAATATAAATAAATATATTTTTCATTTTTTCTTATCAACACGAACTCTTCCATTTTTAGGGAAAAAAAAATTAATGAAAAAAAATTATGCTTGAAAGAAAAATCCTTATCCATTAACTGAAATTCTATCGGTAAAAAAGTTCCACGACAATAAATATTGAAGAGTGTATCAAATCAGATAAATATATTATTTTTTCAATAGATAGAAATGAATTCTTTAAATTAGAATATGAGATAAGGAGAAGAGGATGAATATGTCATTTCCTTGACTTAGCAATTTACTTTTGTAATGATAGAAGTATATACATATATATATTAATTATCAGATGTTGATACGACATTAAGTGTGTTGTCTTTTTAGTAGATCTTTGTGTGTATTATTTACTAGTTTTTGTGATACACACATTATGAGTGAATCATATTTATGATAGTTACATATATTTTATCAGTAATTAATATATATTAAAAATTATAATTAATAAAAAATGTACTCCATATTAATTACATTAAACAAATATATAAAACTAATAAAAAACTTAAAAAAATAATTGTTGTTTAAATTCTAAAGATAAAAGAAAAATTAACACAATAATATTAAAATTAGAAAAATTATACTCTCAATATTTTTAAATTTTCTAAGAAATTTTATTTATAAAATTGGATGAATTAAAAAAAATATTATAATTATGTATAACTTATTAAATAAAAAATTGAGAAATTCAATCTTAATTACTATTGATATATAATTATTGACAAATTATAGATTTATTAATATTAAAAAGAATTAGAATAAAAAAAAAATGTCATAAAGCAATTACAATCATATTAATATTAAAAGGGGAAAGAATTAAAAAAATAAGTAAACAAATAAAATGAAATAAATAGTTCATCTGAAGCAAAGTAAGAACTAAAAAAAATACTCATGTAATAGTAAACTCATAAGAGTATTTAAAAAAATAATTTTTTTTTCAATAAATACTTTTATATTCATAAAAAATAGATAAATCTAACAAAAAAAATTAATTCATAAATTGATTAAAAAAAAAATCAATTCTTAAGATGGAAGAAGAGTTAAAATTAATACAAAAATATTATAATTCTGAAAAACTATATTCTTAATAGTTATTAAAAACTTATAATTTTTTAAATTAAAACATAAAACAACAATATTATAATTATGAAAATTATACTCTTAATTTTTTTTAATTCATAAATTTGATAATAACTAAAAATTATGATTTTTAAGAACTTATTAAACAAAACAATTAAGAAATTTAATCTTAATTACTATTGACATATAATTATTAACAAATTACAATTTTATGAATATTGAGAAGAAAAAAATAGAAATCAATAGTTCTAAAATAAATACAAATTTGAAAAAACAATTAGAACAAATTAATAATTTATTTAAAGTAAAATAGCAACTAAAAATAACTATAATAATAATTACTTAATGAAAGTATTTAAGAAAATAATTTTTTTTTATCATTAAGCCACTTTTGTAGATAGTACAGATTTAGAAGCGACTAACCATCCCTCCCCAACAAGGCATTGAATGTCGAGGTGGTGATTGGAATATTATGCAAGACCTGTTTTTTTGGAGTCATCAAGTGAATGCTTTGAATGAAGTCTGAAACTCTTCACCTAGGATTCTACCATATAAGACAGGTATAGTCATAGAAACAGGAACTAATAACACCCACCTCACAACAATTTCCAATTTCACGAGCTCTATTTCACATGTTTTCCTGCCATTCACAGCCTGATTCCCGGGACTCTATTCATCTTTATCCTATGCTTGAAGCTCTACATGACAGACAATTGGTATTGGTAGGTGAAGTACATTCTTACCATTTATGTTTACAAATACTATCATCAAAGTCATTATGAAATGGTTAAGCTCATTGGCATAAATTGGACATCATGATCACAATCATAGAAATGGTTATGGAGCTATTTTTTTTGCTCGAGATAGAGGACCCTGTAGGTTTTTTAGAAAAGGAGTTGGAGGGAATTAAACCATCTTGCAAATCAGTCTAAGGTCCCAACATTGAGCTGATTATACTGGTATCATATAATTGATGGAAAACATGTAATTTAACAAGGAAATTTTTTTCCTGATGATCAATAACAAGGAAATTTAACGAACTTATATAGATATTCATAGACAAAGAAAAAGAAAAAGAAATATACATGAGGGTTTCCAGGAGACAAAACAATCATTCTAAGTACAAAGAATCTATTGAACTTGGATTATAACAATATTTCAGAATCTCATTGAAGGCAACCTTTGACTGTTAGAGGACAGACGATAAGAGATATTAGGAACAGACCAACTTAAACAAACGACATTAAACAGGATGAAGCAATTTTCATTTCCAGTTAGCGTTTGGTTTTGCACATGTTCCTCCACTTATCCTTTAGGTCTATTGGTGTACGACCGTTTAGAAACACATCACCACCAAATTCCAGAATCTGCCTCCATGGAATACCAGTGGCAGAGGTACTTGCTAATTTCTCTACTCCCTCCTACAAAAGTAAGGAGAGACAGATTGGAATAACTTTAAACACATGAAAATAGACTCCCTAAAAATCCCGAAAACATGATAGAGAAAAATGAATAGCTGGAATTATGATATTTGTTTCTTATCAAATTAGACCATGGGTGTGAAGATGGAAGAAACACATTCGAGTACCCAAATTCTTTAACTTCCTAATGCAATGCTGAAACAATAACTGATGGAAGCAAAAGGTCCACCTCTGAAACTTCGTATAACAGAACACAAGATTTACTGGGTTAAGTATAACTACCAACAGAATTACTAGTAAGATTATGAGATACTAATATCTAATAAAGTAACTAATGGGAAAAATGGAACAAGTACCTTCAGCATATTTTCCTCCTCAGCTGTCCAAGGGACTTTCTTTCGTCTTAAATTAGAACTTGCCTGGTATGCACTGAAAAATAAAAATAACCAATCAGATAAATAGAATGCATTTGTCATTGCCAGTTCCAACTCCAAATGGAAAATTCCACATTGATACTGCTAAACAAGTAATCATTTTTCATTTCTTTTAGGATCATATTCCTTAGATGATGATCAATCCAATCAAATGTTAACTTGCTATTGTAACGAGTAAGTCTACAATCGGGTAGAAGAATATAGAGCATTCCCTAAGACAAAATCTTATTAACATGAAAATAAAAAATTAAGTGGGAAGGCAGAAGTACTTCACAACCAAAATTGATTAAGGACGGATGAGAATCACGTAAATTTTTTATAAAAAAATGAACTTACTAATGAATCTGACGCCTCCGCAATCTCATGTAGGGTTTATAATCTTTGTCTGGTTTAATGCCAAACGCACAAAAGGGCTCTTCTAGTTTATCATCATTTTGTTGCTCTAACATTTCATCCCGAATTTCTTCTTTTTCATTGCTTTGATTGGCAGAGACAACATTGGCCTTGTCAGAAGAAAACTTATCACCAACACAGAAATAGTTAGATGGTACTTGGTTCTGTTCTTCAAGCCCTCTAACAGCTGCTGAACTCTCTTGAATCACCTTTTCTTCCCCTTCTTTTTCTTCTTTTATAACATTTACAACCCGATTAGTTACAGTTTCCTCTTCTCTACACAATGAATTGACAATATAACATGCCATGGAGGGCTCTTCGTGTGGCCGATTGTCTGTAAAATTCTCAGCCGGAAGAATATTTACTTCATTCAGATGTTCACTAACATGATCTACTTCATCATCTTCTTTCCCTAATAATTGATTATTTTCATTGCTATTGCCATGAAGATTATCATCCTCACTTCTTGATGTACTATGCCTTTTTTCATGAAGTATATTAATGTGTTCCTTTACTTGATGCCCCATACCTTTACAAATGAAGATATCCAGTTCTTTCCTGGCTAAGGAGGCTTTTCCCTTAGCTTCAAGATAGTCTGAAATTGCGAGAGAATAAGCACAGAAGGGGCAGTAAAATTTTCCGGTTGCATCAAATGTACACAAGGTACCCAGACAATTTTCATGAACCACCAACGGACAAGTAGTTTTGCTACAGCCCAGTAACTGGCCACCTTTATTACATCTCATACAAAGATTCTGATCTGTCCTTTCAGTATTTGATAAAAGATCTTGGTCAAATATGCACTGAGAGCTCAAGAATTCATGCTTGTTTATGGCGACATCAATCTTTTCATCACGATACCCATCACTATCACCCAATGCCTCTGCATCACAATAACAGTTAACATCATGTTCAGCTTCGTCAGCAGCAATCTTTCTGCTGAGAATCATCGGCAGATGCAGTTTGTGGTGCTTTTTGTAGAAAATCATTGTCATATTTAGATTGGGATTCATTATCACAAATCTTGTTCCAGGTATTATCAGGGAGAGGAAACCTTATTGGAATTGGTTCAGGACAACACTCATTATCATCTTTGGCTTCAGGAAGAGAAATATCTGGACATGGTTCGTCACCAGATGCATGTTGAGGCATTATAGCGGCACTATAGGGAATGTTTGATTGATTACGATGGACTTCATCACGACTGCTGTACCTGCTTTTTGAGCCAAAACACTCATAGCGACCATCTTCTAAGACACAGCCTTCCTCCAAAGTTTCCGTCAGATACCCTTCTCTCTCAGTCAGTAGAAAAACTCTTTCAGATGAGTTTTCTGAAAGTTCCATTCCATGTTGAGAAACTGAGTTCCCTTTCTCGAACTCAAAATTGAGTGGAAGTTTAAGCTTCTTTGCACTCATATGGAAATCACAGTCATCAGTACCATCTTGGTTTCTGCTCAAGTTTCGACAAACATTCTCATTAGCTACATCCATCCTATACCTCTTTAAGGATAATAGAGTTTTGCAAGGTAGATATTCAAATAACCTATTCATAGTCTCCGATTTCCGTTTTGCTCTATAAGAACAGCTCCCTTTGACCTTCCTTATAGGAGTATTATGATTTCCATCATCCACTTGATCTGCATATGCCAATCCACTACTTTCCTTCAAGTAATCAGTATAGGGATGGGTACCTTCAAGAATTGATTCTTTCAGCTATTCACCACATGGAAAGAGGAGAAAAAGGAAGGACACACCAAATACAAATAGTGAATGAAAATTGATAGGTTGTGAAAAGAGATGTTAACTGATAAAAAGAGAGAGGAATAGAAAATCCCTTCACCTGCTGTAAGGAGTATCTAGTCATGCTAGCTCTTTTGTGCAGAGTAAAAGGCTGGACATCCCAGTTCAACAGTTCTGGACCATCCATTGTCAAATTTGATAACTGTATCTCAAAATAAGAGATGTATCTCATTTAACATAAACAAAATTCCTAGCTCAAAAAAAAATCTATAGCAAATAATAAGGGGTATAAAATGAGAAAAATGATTTGTTCATAAATAATACCTTCTAGCATAAACAATGAAAGTACTAGCAGATCAAAGTCTATTTGAATAACATTACCTCATGTAATATATGTTGGAGGACATCCTCACAACTTTGAGAAAAGTCAGGGACAAATTTTGAACCCAGCCTAGAATGAGCATTACTGGTAACACCAGTAGCAGAACCAAACAACCCCTCCAAACATCTCATAGAAACCATTTCCCTTGTGTTTTTGTCAAAATCACAAGGTATTACAGGGGCTTTTTCAATCACATCTGAAAGAAAGAAATTGTCAATAACCCATGCATCTGCCTTCTTTTCTTTTTTCCCAAGCAAAAGTAATAGTAAGAAAGGAGATGTACATTTCCCAAGTCATGCTTACCATGCAAAGTAGATATATCTACATCCTTGAAGCTTGCCACTGCCTCAATGACCCAAAGCCAAGGAATGACTGAAGGAGAATCAGATGCATCATCCATGGTGACCCAATGTTTAATAAGTTGGAGTAAGCACAAACATGTCAATGCTGTCTGTTTCTAGAAAACAGGTTCAATTAGTGGGTATTGGTTTAGAGAAACTAAATTGTAATATAAAGATCAATAATCTAGTAGGTTAAAAGATGTGGATAATAACAGAATATTAGTTTATGCAATAGTACTGTTTCATACACAAGAAAAATATTATAGAAATTGCACTGAACAACATTGTTTTGCTAAGGCACATAAAGAGAAAGATTAAATTAAATTCAAAATAGAAAAAAAAAAAAAAGAAAAAAAAACTTTGGCTACAGAACTTTCGCAAAACCCCTTTTCTATGGAGAACAACTAAAAAGGTTTTATCAGGGTTACCAGAATTCATGAACTCCCTGCCCCAACCCAGGTAGACCATGTTTGGGAACAGAAAAAATCCAAGTTTTCAAGGCTGAATCAAAGGGTACATACCTAATTTGGTCGTTCATGGCCAGAGACAGAATTCATACGTATTTAGAATCACCTTAAAAAAAACTGAGATACTGAAAGAAAGAGAAAAAGGCAACCTATTCCAACTTTTTCAATTAGGGACTGTAACGGGCAGGTCTGACCTGACCCGACATGTAACCGAGCCCAATTTCAGGCCCAAATCCATACCCGTTTAATACCAGTTTTTGTATGGGCTACCCAAACCCGACCCATTTGCCCATTATATAAATACATATGCAGCCAATGAAAATGATAATAAAGGAGTAGTTCTGAGGAAGAGGAAAAAAAAGAAAAAAATTGAGAAAGATAAATCTATTCATCCCATCCATTTCTCTAACAAAATAAGATCATTTACCAAGGCCAAGAAATTGGACAGCTGGGGAGACTAACAACCATTCAATATCAGTAGAAAGGGAACTCCTTGTTACAATGTTTTCCCAAAGAAACAGTAGACACAATCAAGTAAATTATAATAGCAGTAATAAAATTAAGACAACAAATAATGCATGAAGATTTACAATGATATTGCACCAACTTCTCCCTGCACCAGTTTCACACAGCAATACAATCAAGTAAAACAATGTCAAGCACATTTATATCATCTACTCCACCATTATGTCCTCTGAAACTTCAGCAACAGGCTTAGGAGTTTTTCTTCTGTTCTTACCTGTCAATAGGACATCATAAACAATATCAGTTACACACTAGAAAAGAGATGCACAAGCACTCGATATGCACACAGTACTTTAGAATGTATTTAGGCTTCTCATTGCCGCTTCAACTATAGGGGGAAACCATCCAAATCAGAATAATAGATAGAAGATTTATTGAAGCAAAATACCAAAATATATCAACAAAAACAAATTGCCAAAGACAGTTCCATTGTCGTTTCAGCCTCTTGTTACAATGCCACTCTCTAGAGTCTAGACAACATGTTTCTACATGCTCTCCAAATGAATATACAAATATTATGAGGAATTTTTACTCCCAAAAACAAGTAAACTACCCAAAAAAAAAAAATAACACTTGAAGAATAAGAAACCACATATTCTCACATTAAAATAAAAAAACAACCACATAACTTCTTTTCTTCTCTACCATGGTATAACAAATGAATTCATCAAACAAAAGGAAGAAATAGATGTAAAAATAACTGATGGGATATTTAGCCACCCACAAACCTGGGGAGAGAGATTGTTCAAAGAATCATTAAGATTCAAGATTCCAAATAAAATTTATAAGTTAGGCACTTCTTTGTCCCAGAGCATATAAAGAGGACCAGAAATCCATCAACATAGTGACTAATATTATCAACCTGCATCTCACAATTATTAAAGTTTGAATGCAAACATCAAATGGTAAGCTAAATATAGATGCTAAACTGAATGGAGCCTAAGGTTTGGAATTGTGTGCTTAATTAAATATTTGAAAATTCTATTATTGATTATGAGGAAAAAGAAAATAATACTTGTGCCCCTGCTGGATGGTGTGCCTGAGTGCCTCCATGTCTATGGACTAACCAAAGTTATCACTGACTATGCAGGGAGTTTCTTGTTGTAAAAGATTAAAGAGTAGTCTCAAAAGTGAAAAATATATTCTCAAAATTGTCACCAAAAAAGCAGCCATACAATAAGATTTTAACTTGAAACTACTGTAAAATCAATATGCAGGCAAAGCTTGAAGAAACAGAGGTTAAAGAGGTAGAAAAAAACACTCATTGTAGTAGCAATTCATGGTGGATAAAGTGAAGTTATCAATGTAAATAGAACCCGTATTCTTTTAAATGCAGAAATTTCACAAACTGGATAACATCACATAATAAATACAAAAATAAAAAAGCAGGAAATTAGAAAATTTTCTACATGCGGAAAAATGACGAATGCAAACTGGAAAATGCTACTACCACTAGTAAGAAACAGAAAACAGAGCCAGAACTTATACAGAACTGAGAGGTGGTCGTGGGGTATAAAGAAGAAAAAAAGGAAAACCCCAAAAGTTCATTAAGAAGTAGAAGAAGGATACCTAAATGTTGGTGCTTTTTCAATAAGCTCTGCGTTGAACTAACAAATTCCAAGTGATGCTACTTAACTGTTCAAAAGCAAAGCGGAGGCTTTTCGTTTCCCTGACTCGCCAAACACAGTCTGAACTGGAAAGACCCACAATGACTGGAAGAGAGCAGCTGAAGAGAAAGACCCAAGAAAATAAATGGGAAAAAGGAAAATCGTTCACCCCGAAGCTAAAGTCTGAGACTTTATCAAATCATTCTTTGTACTTATATTTCTCTTGCCCAGAAATTTCACAGAAGAATGCTGGTTCCATCCGTGTGTCTTTGATGAAGTAATAGTGCGTCTCTTCAGGACGCCGGCAGGTCCAATTGCTCTACCACGGCGACACCTCCAAACACCCAAAATTAGTTCAGAGTTCAAACAGTGACCTTACCGAGCAAGTTTCAGAGTTGATCCCTTTGTTATGACACTGAGTGAGTAAATTGGGCCATCGGCGCTCTCGGTCTTACCCGGACATGGCCATTATTTTATTTGCCCAGACCCGGTATGACTACCCACTTTTTAATCCGAACGGATAACTTTTGCACCAATTAAAATCGGGTCATGTCCGATACGAGACTGTACCCAACAAAATATTACCATCACTATTTCAATCTCGTCTTTATATGGAAAAAAAAAAATGCTTAAAGTAAAATATATTTTTATTTTATTCCAAATTCAAAACAAATTTTTTTGTTGTTGAGTGAGACGGTGATGAGTTTTATCTGTACTTTTTGTTTGATTTTGCTATTGGATCTACATCCCACCTGTCTATATTTCAAAATATCAGTTTTATTTGTTTTGGAAAGTAATAAGCGGGAATTGTTATAATATTTTAATGATAATTATAATTAAAGGTAGAATTTATGATATATATTATCGAAATTATTAATATGAGAGTTTCAAAATTTAAAAGATTTTGCATAGTGAAATTACAAGAAAAATTTAGCAATTAAAATTTTTAATCACAATTCTTAATTAACTTTGAAAATTACATTTATGTTAAATGTTATGTTCTAAATAATAGTTACAAACTCTAATGCTATATAAATCATTCACTTTCACACTGCCAATATAACACATTCTGTATATATACAATTCTTATATAATTTTATTTATTATATTTTAGATAAGAAAATATATGAACGAACTCATCTCTTTTCTTGTGTAAAAGAATTAAAAGACATATTACTTGTATTAGTTTAATTGCTATATCCTCACAATAAAGAGTCAAAATTTATTTTAAAAAAAAACCTATATTTCGATTGAGTATTCTTCAAAATAACATAAATTACTCTAAAGAAAATAATATATCAGTATCTTATCTTAATTTTTTATACTTTCATAACTCTGTTAATTTTTCATATTTTCTTTAACTCAGGTATTTAAATATAATCATTTACTTAGAGCATTTTATTTATTTTTATTTTTATTTTATTATTAATTATTATAATTTGAGACAATACTCCTCAACACTTTTTTATAATTTAAAAAAAAGCTAGTCTAAATTTAGTAATTCATATGAAAATAGAAGAGCAAAGAAAGGAAAATAGGTGCTTCATTGAAAATCTAAGAAGTTGAAGAAAGGTAAAAACAAAAAAAAAAGAGAACAAATGGGCATTATCCATCTGGGTCCACTTCATCCCGGCCAATGGCCATAGTTGTAAAACGAGAAAGTAATTTCAAATCTAGGCCCAGATACTAAAGACACCCACATTTTCTATTGTCCTTTGACCTTTATTTAAAAAAAAAATGTTTTTTTAACTGGTGTAGTGGTTTCCTTATTCAAAGTTTAATGTTTAATGTCTAATATCCAATGATGATGACCATTTCCAGATTTTCATGTCTAACGTTAAGAAACAACAGAAGATTTATAGTAAAAAGTAAAAAAAAAGCAGAGCTTGAAGGATATGAAAAACTCACATATTTGTTGCTACCTTCAATTATATTATAGATTGATATGCATCAGATCAGAATCCAAATAAAATCTTGTTGCCGATTAAATCTCTGAGTTTATGATTCAATCCCACAAATACTAAACGAGAACAACAAAACAGAGCGAGTATACGAAGAGAGAGAGAAATTGAAGTTCCAGATCCCAAGTTTACTGTAAATGATGGTCTACCGGGTTAAGTGCACCAGGGAATTGAAGATGCGACTCAAGGCTAGGCGTATGTGAGGGTAAGCTCTGAGGGTGTAGACGGTGGTCTGTCGGACAAGGTTCTGTATTGTTTCCACAAAGAAGTTCAAGCTCCGGATCGGCGGCACGTACAACGTCAACGGCGCACTCGAAAAAGCCACCGCAAATAGTAGTTGCAGCATTTGCACCTCTTCTATTAATAATCAATCTAATCCTAAACACTCAAAACTGGGCTTTAGAGAGAGAAAGCAGGCAGAGGAATTTAGAGCCACAAATATGTGAGGAAAAGGGAAAGAGAAGTGACTTAATTTTGAAAAGTGGGTGTGTGTAGGGGCAGGAATTGTACTTGCCCATTGGATTGATTTTTTTTTTTTTTTTTTGGCACAAGGTTTTGTTGCCTAAAAGTCTGCTGTGAGAAACTTTTTAAGTTTTTTTTTTTTTTAAGTGAGAAACATCATATTTTATTGGTATTTTGTGACCGGAACAAAAAAAAAATACATTATAGAAATCAACATTAGCGAGATATATTATATTAATCAAGATGAGCATAAACTAATCAAAACTCAAAAAAAAACAAATTATCATAGTTTTACTTCTGTAAAACCAGTTATTAGTTATTAACGGGACTAGTAAAAACTAAAAACGTTGTCAGTTTGTTTTCTTTCCTAAATAGCCAAATGAATGTCCCCACTTTACAATAGGGGAAAAAAGTATCATTTTATTACCAAAAGAGGTCAGGCTGTTTAACAAATGTTTTAAAGATAGTACTCTGATTATAATCCTTCGATCATGAGAATAATAGTTGAAATTCAAAAAGGGAAAAGAAAGAAGCCTCAATGGTGGCTTAGATATTAGAAGGAAGAGAAGTAAATGCAGCAGTTCATTAGTCATCATTCCTGGTAAGTGGTGAACAAAGTTTGGCAATAGTGAATTTAATGATGGTGGTAGACTGGTAGTAGTTGCCAGGAGTCAGCAGATTAAGGTCTACGATAGAATAACAGCTAACAACCAACCACCCACCCTTGAGATTAGATATTCAGTTACCATCAAGGTCTGCAAACTCCCAGCTTACAGTCTTCTATGTTCCCTGATGAAGACTAGTAGGCTTCTACCAAATGTAATAGCATCGACAACTTGATGCAAGTAAAATAAAGGATTTGAGATCCCTCCTCTTATAGCTAGTTTTTTCTAAGTGAGAATCCTTAATAGTAGTATCAGATTGGACTGATATAGCAGTATCAAATCAGACCGATCAAGTGACTCAGTACAATACTTGCACAGAAAAAAAGGGGGGAAATAACAGAAAAGGATAAAAAAAATCATGTTTAGAAAAATACCAAATCGAAAAAAACATTTCCACCATGTTTCTATTGCAACAAAATTTCAAGAGCAATTTCTAATTACAAATTCATCACATAAAAAGTATAGCATCTATAAAAGGATTGACAGGAGCCAGTAGTTGTTAGTGTCATCTTGTATAAGAGCAAATGTTTGCAGCACCTCAGGTATAAGTTACACATGCTAGCAACTTTTTGCATATTTGCCGTAGCTCAAATGAAGGATCTGCCAAAGATATAGTTCAAAGTACAGACCTTACTTCCAGCAGTTCCTCTGATATGTGTTCCAAAATCGCATCTTCAATTGCCATAAGAGATGCCATTAGCTTTGCACCTGCCATCCTTTCCTAGTGCACAAAACAATGGCAGCAACGTGAGTTGGTTGTTAGCAATAAATAAATAAAATAGTCAGTTGTTAGAGTTTTCCTTAAACATGATAACAACAAAAACATGAAAGGAAACCAAATCTTTACTAATTCTGATACTGAGTTACAAATATTTATGCTGAATGAAGTTCAGATATGCTTTCAAGAAAACCACAGCCTTGGTCTCGCTGAACCAAGATTTACCACTACTATACACCATTGTTACAACAATGACCATAACTAGAGTAATACTCTTGCTAATCTAATCGCAGCCTACCAACATATCATTGTTGGTAGGCCACTGACATTTATTTCTCTGGTAATAGTAAGGACAACAAACAGACCCTTACAAATTGCACTTCTCATTAATGAGTTTGAGTCCTTGTTCAATCACCATTTTGCAGATTCATTGACAGTTTGATTACATGAATATACGAGGCTTACTGTACATATATAGAGCATAAAAGATTTTCTCACTCATAAGAGCAAGTCTACATCAAAATAGAGGTAAAATATGTGAGACACTGGGCTATCTCTAGTTCCCCTTCTAGCGTGCAGTATATGGGAGTGGAGGGGAGTTGAGGACTCAGAGAGCTTAAAAGGAAAAAGAAAAGAAAGAAAACATTAACATAACAAACGAACATCCAAGAACAGAATTAATACCTTTTCTGATTCTTGTCTTAGAGCTTTCAGTGATATATTGAGAAGATCGGATGCATAAGGAAGTACTGCAGACCTCAGATGGTACACAGCGGAATATAGTACCTGGATGCATGCAATTCTGTTCTCTAAGTTCATTGTTACCTGCTTACATGAACAAAGCAGGCTGGATGGTAAATTAAGTATCACAAACCATATAGACTGCAAAAGAAACAATCTTATCATGAACATATAATAATACCTCGACATAACGATTGAGATAAGGAAGAGCTTTTCGAGCAAAGGATTTCCAGCAAGAGTCTGAGACCTTCTGGCAAGCACTGATAAGAACATTTGCCATGCATATACAGAAAGAGGGGGGAATTGGTGCAGCAGAGCTTCCACTATCCAACTTCGAATTCAAGACAATATCATTTTTGTCATGTATAATTTGCTCAATAACGTAACCGAGAACAGAATTTCCTGAGGCAGCATATCCTGCGTTTTCAGTGAGGAGGTCACATGTATCTTGGTAGGAAGAGTGATGGTTATATTGAGGATAATCTACAAACCTGTACCACAATTCTTCCCAATAATGCTAATCTTCCCCAAGGTGGAGTCCTTGAATGACTCTCCAGCTTGCAGTTCAGCACATATCATCAGTGCTAGACAATCAATGCACCCATGTTGTGATTTGGATACTGAGGGAGAGTCATTTTACATCCATTAGAATTATATATATATATTATAAAGCTAATTTAAATTTGGAAATTATGTGGTTTCAGACCTGGATCCCCATCCAGTGAAGGCCATAACAGAACGGTTTCAATCATTTTTCTAACTTCAAGCATGGCAGGGTGAGAAAATGACTTCTTGCCTCTGACCTGTAATAAACCCAAAGGAACCTTCAGATTAGCTACAGATTAATGGAACAGACAATGCTAGGAATCGGAACATATGACAACAATAAAGCTTCCAAAATCAAACATGACTATATAAGTTTTGACCAAAGAAAGTAATTACCACAAGAGAAGTACAAATTGAAAATAAACAAGCTTACAAGCATTTAATGTCATTATGTCCTCGGAACCAGTAGCATGCTGCAGTTGGGAGCAAAGATATGGAAGCAACACCTACAGAATCAGAAGATGAACAGATTATTTGGTATAAAATAGAAGGTTTACATAAAAATTGTGAACAGAAAATGGACGAATGCACAATCAATCAGTTGCTTGCTTCCTATCAGTCTTGATTCCTGCTCCAATGAAGATGAATATTTCACATGGAGGAGTGTGCATCTGTATGTCGTTGTTCTTCTGTCGTGTATTAAGTAAAATTAAAGGAGGTTTAACTTTGCCAGCATAACATGATTCATCTAGTCTTCTTCTCCATAAGGAAGTTGAAGCACAATTTAGTTTGGTAGACTAAAAAATGTTTCATGCCAAGCACCCATACTCTTCAATACCCAAAAAATTTAAGAGTACAAGCATCTCTTTTCACCCCCTCCCCTCCCCACACCCATCCCCCACACATAATAAAAAAAGTGCCAAGTTTTAAGGTAGTGTATACAAGAAAAGTTTCAAATAAATCCCAAGAGGATTTTATCTACTATTAGTGGAGAAGAACATAGTTTCAAATGTAAAATAGCAAAGGAGAAGAAAAGGATTTTAAAGGGAAAACTTAGCATCAGAGAAGTTGATCAATGTGAACAGTAGGTAAAGGACATGGAGAAGACTTGCTTTTGAACCACTCAACCTCTATTGAGTAACACTTAAATAAATAAAATCCTTTATACGTTGCTCAAGCTGAGGAATCATCTGACAGTTTCAGTCATGCTTTTAATAGAATGCTCCAGAATCTTTCAATAGACTATATGACAATGCATTGTCTCCAGCATGTAAAACCAAGGTATGCATCATTTAATTAATAAAATAAGCATAAAGACTTAATTGGTCTTCCCGCAATATGCAGGCAAAGTAAATAAAGCCAGGAAAAGTCAATCGTATTTACTTGGGGATGAATGCGCCTACAGAACTCAGCAGAAAGCTTCCGCACATCTTCACATTCAAACTTACAAAATGCCCCGCAATAAATAAAATATCAGGGCATATATAACTATTTCACATTCAGTTTACTGAAGTACATAACATTTATACTCATGGTCCAACCTGTTTAGAAGGAGAGCAGCAATGCATTCATCACTGTTGTCAGTGTCACCATACCCTGAAATTGCCTCACATAAGAAGCAAAAGGTATAAATGACCTTCAATATTACAAAGACAGATTATTGTCTGGAAAGAGACAAACTTGTGTGATCCTTTTTGCACCCATGTCAACAATTTGGAATGGATAAATAACTTCAATGCAATAAGTGTAAAAGAATGTAACTGTTTATAATTTATCTATCTTCTTCATTTTACCCTTCTTTTCATTCCCTTGAACTGTCAACTGCTAAATTAATGTTCAGAAATGTTTAAAGAGGGCTCCTCCTCGAGAGTATTGAGTATAAGAGACCAAAAAAAATTGCAAAGTAAATTAGCAGTATGCTCCAACATGTGACTAAACAACCATTTCATATTTAGAAGCACATAACATTATTAATTTATTATCACATTACCCAGACATCAATAATTCAATATCACATAAAATTTAGCAGGATGAAAATTAATATAAGGAAAGGCCTATTAAGAAACAGGCTGTAATTGGGAAAGAAAAAACCACTACATCTTGTACTTCCAAAATACCGTTCATATTTATGGCAAGTATAATTTCAAATGACTTGGATTTGGATCATAAACAAACACAAACAAATGGGGCATTGGATAGTACAAACACATACCAAGCATTATATCTTGACTCTGATGACCATACAATGTTGACAAATTGAGGTCATTAAAAACTTTCAGCGGAAGTATCTTAATAATGAGTAATGGGCAAAGGTGCTCAAATAGAGATTGATGCATTTCTGCTGTGTCATTATTTGTACTGGCCCACCTCTCCCATCTGGATGAGGAACTTCCATCAATCCCATGAACAGAAAGTAGAATATATCACAGACAAGAAAATAATACCTTGAACAGTAAAATAAGATTTTCAATTCAATTCTCACACATATCCAAAAAAAAGACTAGTGGAGAATAGTTTATTTTCTTCATGACACAAACATGAAAGATTTGTTGCAATTCACCTTTATTCAAAAACATACAGTTGGTTTTCACATTGATTTTAGTTGTTTGAAAAGCAACAAAGGACCAATACGAGTCTTACCGATCACATTAATGAGCAATGATTACTAAAGTCAGTTATCAACAGAAAAAAAGTTAAAAACCAAACAGCAGAATTATGTGGATTAGTACTGTAGGGAAACTCATAAAGCTTTAGCATTTCTATGGAAGAGTTTAGGCATCTGACAAGAAATTGAAGTGAACATCTACTAAGGATAGCATGTTCATAAAAGCAACCTATTCATTTGATTTTAAACCAGAAACAATGAGCCCTGGGTCATCTATAACCTCCAGTTTCTGAACTCATTGGCAAGGTTTGCCTATTGGGAATCCACCAGGTGATTTTGTCAGAATGTGTAGCTTCAGAAATAAACTATCAAGACCATATTGATCAGATCGGAAGCAACTATATAACTTAACAACACGAAGAAAGATGCCTAAATCTCAATAATTTGGGGTCAGCTACACGAATCCTAGCAAAACTAATTCAAATTATCCTAAAGAATACTCACATAGACAAAATAAATTGAATTAAATAACTGCACTTAAGGGTATCTTACATCCAAAGAAGAGAGAAGAAGAACCTTGAGGTGGTAGACCCTGAACTTGCCCGATAATGAAACTTAAAGTCAGAAAGAAATGAGATAGTTGCTGTTATTATTATTTGCTCATTTACCACCACCATGACTATGCTATCTTGCAAAGACTTCCACTTTGGAAGCTCAACAGACATTCCAGGTGTTAGCCCTAATTGGCCTTTCTGAAAATGACCCTTAACATGATCGCAACATCATGTTAGCCCACCACCATCCTTATAATGATTACTTGCAGCTTAATGGACATTCCAGGTGTTAAACCCGTAACATTTAATGTCAATGAAAATAACCCACTTTATCTCCCAGACTCCTACTGTCCAAATTGAAAATGATTTCAGCATCATGAGACCATTTATGAAAGGTAGAGTTAAAATACTAAAATGAGAAATACTATTCATCTTTCCATTGGCTAAGAGACTAATAACAAGTTTCAAATACTAAATTGAGAAATATAAATGAAGAGATGGTATGTGTAAGCATGTAAGATATGTTATCAGTATGTCCCCATATTATCTTGTAATACAATTCTCTGTTTCTTCAACAAAGCAGACAGCTAACTGAACTGGAACATATCCGCCCCAATCAGTTGTTGGCTCAACAAATTACGAGACAAGTATCTCATAAAATTATGTGTCCAAACTGTGCATTTCAAAGGTATGCTCGGTTATAGAATAGGCAGTGTCCAACAGACACAAATTTTAAATGGCACAGTTCATACCACGAAGCTCATGGCATGGCTATGGATAACTGATCACGTAACAGGTCATTGCATTGTTGAAGATTTAAAGAACCTTGGTGATCTTTAAAGAAAAAGGAGAAGCATTATTGTCAATCAAATTAGTACATTTACTCACTCTTTCTGTCGTTTCACATTGAACAGAACATGATGGATAACTTTCTCAGCAGCATTTGCCAAGTGTTCAATAATATAAATCAGGAATCTAACAAATCTTTAGTGTTCACGTGGCAGAAAAATTCTATAATGCAAATGTGTGACTCATATTTAACGGTACGTTAATTTTATGACACAAAGATACGCAAAACAGTTGCAAAAGCTAAAACTTATTGCACACACAAAAATACTACAAAATAAGATCAATATTTCCTTCCTCGCATTACAGAAAACCACTAGAAGCATGGGAAATGTAAACCTGCGTAATCAGTTCCAGGAAAACCTAAGCTAGGGGACAACATATCCCGAAATCCAATTTGGTAACAAATGAAAGAGTTGAACTAAAATAAGCATGAAACTTGACTCTTTTTTTTTTTTTTTTTTTTTTGGGGGGGGGGGGGGGAGGGGGGTGTTGGTGGCAGGTAATAAACTCCCATGTAGGCTCCACGGGAGTGGAACCTTAGACCCTGTGGATAGGGACTTGAAGGTGCATCTGGGCCAATTGGCCACTGACACTTCATAAGATTCATTTATTTCTTCATATAAAAAAAATTTAACTACTACATTAAACAATGAAAAGAAAAAATAAAACAGAAAATTGTAGCCATAATGCTTCAGTTTAAAAAATTAATTATATTTATAGTTGCATAACCAATCTTACACTTTTAGACCACTCTGGGGTCAGTCTGAGTACTTGATCACTTCCAACTCTGATCCTGCTACCGACAAACAAGTAGGATGAGAACAAATTGGATCCATTGTTCATATCCAAGAAAAGGAAAATACAGAAAAAAGAATGGCCGCAGTACACAAACTATATATATTCCATGATAAATTACAAAAAGTATAACACTTCATATACATATAAATGTTAAATACATACACTCACATATATAGAGAGGTTATGTAATAAAACCGATTTCATTTTGATTTATAGAAAAGAAAATCAAACATACAATCAATGGAAACTACAAAACTAGGGAGCCAATGGAACTACACTCTTGCATAATCTGCAGAATTGCCCCAACAGAGTTAAGAAACACACCTCCTTTATCTCTTGTAGTTTTTTGGCTATCTAGGCTTTGGCTGAGGTTGCTGCAAGGATTGGGTGGTAAAACAAGAAAAATAGATGAAACTTAAGTATAACATATGATTGGCAAAAACACAGCTTTTTAACTCACTATAATTCTTGAAACAAAATACTTTTTTGTTTTATTAAGTTTGGAAACTGAGAAGATGAGGAAGCGAGAGAAAAGAGCAAGATACCTAAGGTTATCAAGCAGCATGCATATTACGTCAGCTTTCAGGTTATGATATTTGAGCACCTGAATCATGGCATCACCAGCAGATGATTGAACACTTCCATCTGTAGAGTAAATAAGGCCAACTGGTCCAGGCAAAACAAGAGAAGGGTCTGCAAGAATAATCAAGTAACTTAGACATGTGACATGTCACAATCCAAAAGCAATAACAAAGGAAACAAATAGATTATAGTTTTCCATTGTTATATGGTCATATTCATTTCCTATGTATTGGGTATAATTTATTTTGACATCACAATCGATGGATTTGGAAAAGTTGCAAGAGTTTGAACCAAAAATATGAACCCATATACATATGTGTTTTTATCTGTATAGCAAATTAAAATGTATACTATTACAAAAAGGGGAGGGGAGTGGTGCATCAAGAAGAAAGAGAGAACAGAGACTGAAAGAAAACATAATACATAGATATTTAAGAAAGAATCACACAATTACTCTCTAGAGGAGATATTTATCCACTTGAAAATTGCATTATGAGACCACATAACTCTACATGACCACTGCACGTAGTCTTTCAAGGCAGTAAACAAGCTTCCGAAATCTGAAAAAAGTCAGAAAACACTGCTATCAGTGAAATAGACTTGGTCAAAAAGCTACTCAGCACGAAGAATTTATTCAGTTGGAACATGGTGGGATCATTTTTTCAAAGAGAAAGCAGTATCCACCGCAATGATAAAGTATAGTAGCTTCCCTCAGCCATAGTGCTTCAACGCCAATAAATCAAGCATTTCTCTGAAAAATTCCAACATAGAGGTTTCATTGGATATATATATATATATATTTGTGTGTGTTTTTGAGCTCGTATACTTTTTTGCACTTGGTATGTGTATGGCCCATTCAGTCACACCAGCAGCCCATCATGCATGAGAGTTATTTGCTATATTTGCATATGAAACTTCAGGCCCATTAGTAGTGGGTCTAATGCATAAAGAGAAGATTCGTCCAACCTGTCAAACTAAAATTTCAAGTAGCAAAACTAATGCATGAATTAAAATAATCTCTACTAAATTCCATTAAGTAAATGGAATGCTTACGAATAAAATGTAACAGCTTCACACTACAATAGGCAGGGTTTAAGATGTTTGTGTATTTGAGAGACATGGGTAGAGAAGTGGTGAAGTCTCCAAAATCTTGAGTTAACAACAAATTAAAATAAACATCAAAGAAGTTACTCCTCTCTTTATATAGATATTAACATTAACATATATTCAGAAAACTATATAACTATCACGTTATAATTTCCATGCAACAACTATTTTTTAGTATATATTTTTATAACAGATTATCTCAACCTAGGCTTACAAATTTTTCTGAGGAAAAGAAAAAAAGGAATATAAATTGCATATTTTCAGCGTTCTTTATCAACCAATTTCTTAGCATCATGATCAACCAAAGATTATGAACAAATTTTTGAAATACTGTAAAACTGATTATTATTTTTTGATAACCACTGTAAAACATATTTACAAACAAGTAATATAAACAATTTCTAATTCACAAGACAAACCTATCATTAAAAGTAGATTGGATGCCTGTTCTTGAATTACAACTTCTTCATCTTCAAGGCACTCTAACAAGTGGTTGGCTATATCTTGCCTGCATAATAGGAAGAAAATATATTAATAAATAAATGAAATGAGTATCCAAACAACTAAACTAACTGTAGCTGCAGCTGCAGTCATTCCATGGCAGATGAGGAGATACATCTGCTGAATCAGATGATATGTGAATCAGTTCTGATATAACATCAATAGCGTTCCTCCTCTGTATAACATTTCCAGAAGAAAGGCGCTTTAAGACGTCTTTAAGGCACTGATCATCTTTCCTCCTGTTGTGTAATTTAAGCATATCAGTTTTAAATATCAATAGAAAGAATGGAAATAAAAGTGGTGCCACTTAGCATTGGATAGAAAAAAAAAAGAACATAATACATTGAGCAGTATTCAGCTATCAGCAACACAACAGCTCTTGCTGTGCCATCCCTCTCATCCAGAAGGTGAAGCAGAAAGGATATCACAGCGTCCACCTGTGCAGTGTCAGCGAGTCCACTTCCTGCAGAACAATTTGGGTTCATAATGATAGTCTTAATCATGGAAACATCCCCAACTATCAAGCCTTCATCAGCACAATGAAGCTTCAAAAAGAGAAAGAGGAAAATAAAGATACAGGAAAAAAAATCCAAATAAAGCTCTAAAGTAAAGCTCAGTATACAAATGCTTCCAACATGGCTTAATGAATTAAATATTTCCCACAATATCAATCTTACAAATATAGAAAGAAATCAGTCAACCTGCCTCAATATGTAGTATAATTAAAACCTAGTCAATCGCGGCAGGTGGCAATACCTGTTAATTATCGCATCTGTAGCTAGTTCCAAATACTTAGTGGACCTTGGCCAACTACCAATGTCATACATTACTTGGGTTATAAGTTGATAGCTGACAGCATTATCTATCAACTAGCTTGGACCACATATTTTATGTAACAGTATGATCACTACATGTTCAAAAATTCTTGGCTGCAATGTCGCCAAACCACAATGTTTCAGTCTGATACCAGGACTTATCACCCATTTTTGAAACTGGGCTTCTGCCATCAATTTATGGCCTCAAGCTTTCACAGAGGATGCTAAACCATATGCTAATACATTAATCAATTTATTTTAGAAGATTCAATGGATCTCACATCAGTGTCCTGTGCATGTCAGGAACAAGTATACCACACATCCAGAAAGTAAACATTGATCTCTTGATTTTAACATGCCTGGTGCATTATTGTTGCATCAGGACCATGAGCACATCCAGCACATGTCAGAACAACCCAGAGCTCTCCAACTTCCTGGGTTCAAATTGATAGCATTAACAAGCAAGCTTTGAGTGGGTTGTAAATTCGGCACAGTAAGGAGCAAAACTTCGCAAATAATATATTGCCAGTCACCACAATTTACATGATTATCTAAAGGTATAATGCTCTTGTTTAGGAAAATATCTAGTATCTACAGTATGTTTACTCATGAATCATGACCTTTAACATATGTACCTGGGGTAAAAGAATACGTGATAGCTGCATCCCATATTCTGACACTGTGCTTTCATACTTCTTACTGTTTAAACTCCCCAATAAAAGGCATAAACAATTCACAAAAAACTTTCTGGTCTCTACTCCATTATCCTTGTTGTCAGCATGCCCACCAGCTAGGTTGTCTGCAAAATACTGCATTCTTTTTGGTTTATCAGCAAGTAAACAACACCATAAAATGAAATACAATGAGAAAAAGACTTGAAAGGAGAACAAAAAGTATTATAACCACTAACCAGTAATAAGAAAAAGTAAATTAAAAGCATGTCATCATTTCCTGATATTCTTATAAGAATTGATTTTTCTATAGTAATAATAATCAGTGTATCAGCCTTTGCATGCTGAGCTAAATCCCAGTGATCATGGGACCAGTCCAACAGAGCTCTTTGGATATACAGAACTCCTCCTAGTTGCCACTATAAATTTAGAGATTTCCTAATTTAGTTAATGTCACTACTAGGTAGTCAAACATTAATTAATTAGCCAATCTAAGTTTGAATAAAAGTCAGTCTATATAACTGTCAGCTTTATAAGTTTAGCAATGTTTTACCCTTTTACCTAATTAAACAAAGATATCCTTTTACTCAGCGATGGCTAAGAAATTTTGTGTCTTTCCAGATCATACAATTCCAAACACAAATCAAAAGAGAGGTTCCAAACTTTGTGTAGCTGTTCATTCTGAGTAAACAGTAGCAAATCCATAAACATTAGGCAGTCACCAAAGTGTCAAAAATCTTCAGATGCAATTATGCATTCATTACTTTCAATCAGAATAGTATATCATAAAGTTGTAGCTATATCAGTTAAAACTAGGTAGGCTTGAAATCCAGTTAGTGCATCTCATAAGATAAGTACATTTAGCAGATGCTAACTGAGCAGAGCATTTATTACAATATTCCATTTTACACAAGAAGATGACTTCAACCTAATTTTCCTATTTAAACACATTAAAGCTTGAACACGAACTCCTCTCAACCGGACTATCAAGAGTTACATCCTCTTTCAGGTAGATATACCACATTACTCTATTCATTAATCCTTTTCTTACCAACAAAATGATAATGATAGATATTGATTTGACAGGCGGTAAAAAAACTGCGCTGTCTTGCCATTTGAAGTAAACAGGGAAAAAAGTGTGTTAACATCTAGTTTATGAAACTAATAAGCTTCTGCACAGAACCTGAATGCCAGATAAGTAGTGGTCCAACAGTTCTTTGTATTGCTGAGAAAATTTATGATCTTCCAAGTGCAATAGAGTGCTGTAATGCTTCCAGCAAGAAGAGAGTAGCAACATCCCAGACTTGACAATCTTTGAGTCTGTCTTCCATGACATAAACAAAACATATCATGATAAATAGAGCACTAGACAAATTAGATATTAGGTAAACACAGACGTATGCACCAGGTATAGGATCTGCCTCATCTTTAGCATGCCCATAATGCTCATTTATCTCTTGCAACCATTTAAGTACTTGCTCCAATCCTTTAGCATGTAAAAGTCGACTTTTTCTGCTCCACCGCAGTGCATAATTGAAGCCTCTAAAAGGTTAGAGATGATTCAAGGAGAAAAGCAGACTAGTACCTCAATTGCATCATCTACATGCTGTTATTATATATATAATATAAATAATATATGTACACACGATCTTCTATTTTAGACTAAAAGATGATTTGACAAAAGTCATTTCAAGTAATTCATGATAATAGCACTTACACAATTTAAAGACGTCTATGTTAATTATTGTGAAAACAGTATCTATCATGTCCATCACAAACTTGAGACAGTCAGATATCAGAAGCTTCACCACCCATTCAATGACTGCTAAAAGTTAAACAAGAACTTCAGATAGATCTAAAAGTTCATTCTTCATTTCAACTAGAAGATCTAAATATCTTGATAACACCAAACATGCACTTCTAGCACCTTTGACAATTACAAGCTTAAAATCTCAATTCACCAGTATTAGCCAAATCCTGAATCCAAAAAGTCTAAATTCTTACACCTTCCTTCATAAAGGTTTTTTATTTTTTATTTTTATAAGTAAATAAAGAAGGTAAGATCGATTCCATTGGAGAACGAACCCAGAATCTCTGGTTCCATAGACCAGTGCCTTATCCATTGGGCCATGGCATGTATCACTGGATTTGAACCTGATACTTGATCTAAATTTAATTTGAAAATAAGAACCACACTTTAATTTCAGTAGCTGAAAAATTAATTGTCTCCAGCGACCAAAACAAAAACATTCTGTAGAAGTTAGGATTTCTTAGAGAGAAATCCAAATAGTGCTTTCACTGTTTTCCTTTTCTCTTTTCTTTTCTTCTTTATGTTAAATCCGTGCACTGTTATGCTCTACAACCTCTTCTTTCATCCTGTAACGAAAATTTCCAAAGATATAAGTTACCATTTTATATAATGACAACAATATTTAATAATTTTATATGTCACTAGTGTAACACCATACTTTCCTAATCCTATACTTCAATTAATTAATATCTTAATACTTAAATTAATTTGTAATTACCCCTTAATTATCCAAGAGACTAAAATCTTCCTTTTATACTTCAAATTCTTAAACCACCCTAGAACATTGCTTCACCTAAATTTTTCTTTTTTCTTTTTAATCTTTCATGGCCGAATTCATTGAATCCAATTTACCAAATTTCTTTCCATTTTCTTCCTTGACCAAATTTAAACTAATCTTATTAAGTGATATTTAATTTTTCATATTACATCAATTACCTTATTCAAGACTTAGATTAATTCTTATTCCCTTAGATTAATTCTTATTCCTAATTTCTTAGTAACTCCTAGCATTTCATCCTTATTTCTTCTATCTCCTTTCTCGGCTACACCTAAGACTTAGATTTCCTTTACATCCTAATTTAATTATAACCTTGTTGATACTTTCTTATTAAGACTACATACCAAATTACCTATTAAGGTTACTATTCATTTTATTTATCTGATTTTAGACTCTTATGGCCGGTTAGTACTAGACATTTTAGCCAATTCTTCCTATTTTGGATTCTACCATTGGTTTCATTTATCCTATAGTTAATTGACCCTTTCTTTCTCTTAAAAAATTGCCTAGCCGAATTGAACATAAAGGTTACAAAGTCATAGTACATCCACTTACTTACCTATATATATACATGTATGATTTTGATCATAGAGGACATACTAATAAGCTTCCTCCTAAGGCACTAAATCTAAGTCAAAACTCTAGTTATCAAATTATACAATAAGGGTCTTTACATGACCATTCCTCTCTCAATAAACCACTTGCCATCTTTTCTCATTACATAGACCATGCCTTTCTCCAAAGAAAACAATACACATCCATAGTACTTAATTAATCTGGACATCAAGATGAAGAAAAATGAGTCGAGCCTCAACAAACATTCATACATAACAACGAAGGATTCTTGATGGCAGTTTTAGAAATATAGGAATATGCAATGCAAAATTAGCCCTTTTTTTTCCCTTATTTCCTTTAAGTTTCCTAAACAGGATTCATTTTTCCTCATTTTCTATTGTAGACTTTTCTTGCCAATATGCAAACCGAGGCATCGTCTCTAGACTTAAGACACATTATTGTACCATCTCATGAGACATCGCCTTTCAAGACTTACGGCACATTTCAGTGCCATCTCATGAGACATCGTCCTGCTAGATTTTCGACACATCATTGTACCACCTCTTTTAGATATGGATCCATCTCAAAAGACATTGTCTCTAGACTTACAGTACCTTATGGTACCATCTCATGAGACATCACCTTTCAAGACTTACGGCACATCTCAGTGCCATCTCTTGAGATATCGCCCTGCAAGATTTTAGGCACATCATTGTACCATCTTTAGATATAATCCATTTTATAATTTGAGCAACATAATGTCAAGTTAGACTACAAGTGCCAAAACCATGCAAATACCACACCTTTCATTTTCTTTGGTTACACATAGTTTATTTTCTCATAAAATATACCATCTCATATACATGAAAGATGTAAGAGTAGCTTGAAGAATATAAGAGTAACAAGGAAGTAACTTTTAAAGCAAGGATAAAATAAAACAAAGAAATACATGAATACTTGCCTAATACCCTTAGCCTTTTTTCTTCTCCTACGCCTCCTTCTTCCTATTCTCTCTCGGTTCTCTCCTTCTCCTTCCTAACTCACGGTTTACCTTTTTCTTTTATTTCTTACTATTTCTCTCACTTTCTTTGTTTTCTTACTTTTTTTCTCACTTTTCTCTACCTTTTCCTATGCCTTTTTCGGTCACTACCTCCTCCCTCCTATTTATAGTGCATGGCCAAATATTAGGATTTAGGAAAAAGTTTCATTTCCTATTTTACCCCTTTAATTATCTAAAAATACGACCACTTACTTGTCATTCTCTAAATTAACATGTGTTCTTTTTTCCTAACATTTGTCTTCCTCTTATCTAGCCAATTTTCTATGTTAATTATTACTTGCCACTTTATGTCCTAACTTTCTTCCACATGCCCCCTAATTATTATAACTTTTCCTCCTTATTACAACTAAACCCCTTCATTAATTACAAATTACCACACTTAATCTCCTTCTTACACCTAATTCATCACATTTCCTTTCCTAGCAAGTAACCTATATTTTATTATTTTATCTTCTTCTTTCAACATGGTTCTTACACCTAATACATCACAATTCATTTTCTAGCAAAAAACCTATATTTATTATTTTCTCTTTTTCTTTCAACACCACCATATAGCTTTTTTTCATCTTTGTTCCAATGCCTACATGTGTCCATATTTTTATACATGTATGTATACATATATACGTTCATGTATGTATACATATACACTACTCGTATTCTATATATATTTTTATACGTATATACTATTCTTATACTAATACGTATCTTATAAATATTTTTATACATATTTTACACGTACATGTACTATTCCTATACATGAAATAATATATAATTAAATTTTAATCATATAACTCATAAGATAATAACTTATTTTATAATTAATCTAGGTATTAATTTTGGGGGAGTTACAACCAGTCCTTATTTTCTTAAAAAAATTACTACCTCGGTCCTAAGGTCAAACAAAATCCCTCCCCATCACCTTCAAATCTTACATCTGAGCATTTTCATTTTTATGAACCAACTCTTTGAACTTTAATGGTATGATTTCAATCCATTTTAATTTATAACCATCTTACCTAATAAAATCTCACACTAGATTCCACCAACAATTAGCAACACTTCTGCTATAACCACTTTTTTTTCATGAGAATCGCCTGTCACCAATTGATGAATCTTGAAAGACATCATAAACTTTATGATACATGATAAGTGAGTCAACATCAATTATCCTTCCTTCTGTTCATAATGCATTCTAGAGATAAGTACCAAATTATGTTCTTATCCTCATAGAGCAGTAGGCAAGTAATTTTAGCAGGGAATTAGCATTAGAAAGCATGGCAAAAGAAGGGGGGAGAAGAAAATAGATAGTACACTTATCACGAGACATACCTTTTCAACTTAAGGAAAGTCTCGGTTACAATCAAACATTTGGGGTATGCCCAAGGCATCTTAGTAAAATCCATTTATATTGATGTATTTCATACATACATTTTTATTTTCATCTTAATATCATAATTTCACATCACGAAATCTTGGAAAAGAACATTTAATCAATAACGCAAGGTCACGTGTTTAGCCTCAACATCTGAACTATTGATAGAAACTATAGCAAATAGAAAAAGAAAATCAAGAAGGGAGTTAAAAATCACATAACAGAAATACTGCACATACAGCAAGGAGCTTTTGCACTAAACAAATGAGTTTCGCCAAATGCTGCCCGAGATAATAATCCCTTTTTAATACGTGAGATTTCCGAAGATTTAGAAGCTGGTATCACTTTCTTGTCACCAACAGCACCCGGAGCTAAAGTAATTGACTGATTTGGTGCTTTAGAATTTGATTTCAACCTGTTCTGTAGAACTTCAGCCTTTGTTAGTGCCTCGGTGGGAGCTAAAAAACAATCAGCTGCAGATACTGAAAGACAAGATGGCAATTCAAATCCAGCCTGCAAAGTGCTATAGAAAAAGGTGGTCAAAAGCGAAACAAGCTAAATGATCCCACATTCAAAATGACCTTATGTATATTGTCATAGCATCCCTTTCTGATTAATTGAAAACAAACCTGATTCAAGACTCAAGACACACAAAGACAACAAATGCTAGTCCTTCCAAAAATGGTAAGTTCTACATTCTTAGGCCAATATGTTGGCTAGAAAAACATATTTTGGAAACTAGATTCCAAAAAGTGTGTGGGCGTTTTAAGATAGTCACCTCATGGGCAAGGAATTAAAATTCATTTCGAGGTACCATTTCGATAAGCCCAAAAATAGAAACGATTCGAGAAACAGTATGGAAACAGCATGAAAACGCTA
Source organism: Quillaja saponaria (assembly GCA_029379385.1). Classification (NCBI taxonomy): domain Eukaryota; kingdom Viridiplantae; phylum Streptophyta; class Magnoliopsida; order Fabales; family Quillajaceae; genus Quillaja; species Quillaja saponaria. The sequence continues at coordinate 28,751,300 of CM055607.1, read as the reverse complement.
ATTTTTGTGAAAACGCATGAAAATATATAATAAAACATTATAATAATTGTAGGTATCTAACATTATTAATTTAATACATAAAATACTATTAAATATATAACAAAATAAAATTCTAAACATAGACAGACAAATTAGAGAAAAATATTAAATTACAATTACATCTAACTAATAGTGGAGTGGCTTGCAAGTGCTCAACCCATATTTAATGAATTTTTTAATTTGAACCAACATATATATGTTCTGAAAATTTAATATTATACATCACTAAATTAAACTAAATTTATAAAAAATATTTGTATAAAAAAATAATAATAAATAAATAAAAAACCAAGAAACCTAACATAGGTGAAATCCTAAAAAGAATTATCCTTGCTAAATTATAACATTTGAATATACATCAAATAAGATTAAAAAAAAAATTGAAATCCTAAAATATGAAGAGTACTAGAGCCAAAACTTAGATTTTTAAATTCTGAAAATTTCTTGTTTATGTTGACCTATTTCGTGTGAAAACGATAGAAATGACCCCATTTTGTGTGAAAATGTCCCATTTTGTGTGGAAACACTCCGGTTTTGCGTGACAACGATGTTGCGTTTTTATAAGTGAGTTTTGTTTCGGGTAGTGTGAAAACCGAAACGTTTCACACATTTTGACCGTTTCGACAAGAATTTTTAAACCTTGCTCATGGAAAGTCTTCTTGTTGTAAATCCCACCCACACTCATCCTGAATTCTTGTAAAGAGTCTTAATCAGCTTTAGAGATCCACACCCAAACTTCTGGGACTAAGGCTTGTTTTTGTTATTGTTACCGTAAGAAACTAAATCATCAGCAAGAATATGTAACACAAATAATTAGGTCAGAATGAGAACCAATTTGTAGAGAAGAGAAGCAAAGCAAACTAATGTGAATAATTAAACAACTGACAAAGAACACTAAGTTCAACTACACTAATTCCTTTCACCATTCAGGTTTACCAATGGGCTTGTGCATTCAAGTTTGGATAACTCGTCAACTCTCTTAACCTGACCCATGTTCTCTTTTGCCTTCCTATGGTACTAGTGGGCAACCAGGTTGAATTGTAGGCCATTCTCATTAGATACCACTTTGGGTTTACTCTTGTAGGATTGTTGCTCAAGAGGCACGTAACAGTCCTTTACCAATTTTATTTTCCATCTTCCCGGTTCTAGCATAGTTATCTTCTTTGGGAGGGAACAGTTTCCATCTCAATTTTCCATCCTCCTTTCTTGGAGTTTTAATGGATCGATTAGCCAATAAAACCCACTTATCATGAAAGTTGTTTGTCTGTTATATATATATAAAAACAAAAACTCCTAAAGCTGTCATTTTTAATGATTTAAAATAAGATTTGTGGTGAAAGAGTTCTCATTTAGGATACCAATGGCAAAGAGTTCTCAAGTGCTTTTATTTAAACCCAAATAATCGTTTCCCAAGCTCCATTGAGGGGAAAGTGTCCAAAGAGGCATTAACCATAACAAACAAATAAATAAAACTTGAAAAACAATTAAAAAAGAATGCAAAAAAGTTCAGGTCAGAACTGAAGGGGAAAAAAAAAGTAAAACCATAACCTTAGTATGAACTGAAATTTTAGACTTATCCATTAAGATAAACTAAACAAATTAAATAGCAGAGCTGGAAAGCAACAAAAAACCACATGCTCTTAATGATTGCCTTGAACTGGATACAGAATATGTTTTTCAGGCTGTAACATTCGGGTAAAAGCAACAGGCACTAAAGACTTCTCCTTAATTTGCACTAATTTGTGAATTCCAATTGATATAGAAAGGAACCACTAGAGACGATTATAGTGTTTTACCTTCCTTTACAAACAATACGTGCCAGAAGTGGAAAACAAGTAGAGAGTATCCTCAATAAATCATCATATCTCTCCTTTATTCCTGCCATTGAGAAAACAAAGATTTCACCTCAATTAGAAACATGATATTTTTGAAGTAAATCATTTGTAACACAAATCTCATGTTAGCACAACAAAAGAGAAACCAATGATAAAGTGTTTTTCTTTCACCGAGAATCATATTGATGGATGCTATACTAAAACAAATAAGGTTTTCTCTCATTATCTTCTAATGTTGATCCATATCATGACTAAAACACTGTATACTTACCATGAAATGTAAACTGAACCGTAAAACTCTCATACTTAACAAGTCTTCACGCAAGGATACACCAACCAAGGGATATATAACGATCCTCCTTTCTCATAATAATGTCAGCAAGTTTTTTTGCCATTGCTTCAAAAAGAAGCGGATCTTGGTACCATAGGCGAGTGGCGTGGCTCCTTCTTCTGAGCAGCGTCCTTCACATACTTGTGCAAAAACCAGAGAGATTCCTCCAAAGAACCTGAGGAGTCAAAATTAGTGAAAGAACCAATAGTAAAGAAACTCTTAAATTGAATCAGAGCCTCTGAAATACCAAGTGAAGGTCTTGTTGCCTGGGGGGGGGGGGGGGGGGAAGGATAGGCGAGAAATGGCATCCTGGAGCTGTTTGGGTCGAGCATTGAGCAGAGTACTCATAGCCCGAGCGAGAGTGACAGAGACAATGGACTCTGATTTCCATAGCAATCCTTCTTCACCTGCTTCTGCTTCCATTGATGATAGCGCTCTGCTGCTTCTTCCTCAAGGAGCAAAACGAAGGGCTTCAATATAATAATATAAATGCCAAAGCAAAAGGTTGTTTCTTGCTAAACCGACGTCGTAATAAAGTTTTGGCAGCACTGCACTGATATAAGCGGATTGTGTCAAAGTTCGAATCTTTTGGAGCGGAATGCTCGAGTATCAAGTACCCAGAAGGCCAATCCCACTGGAAGTGATATCCCACCTGATTCAACCAACCCCACCTTCTCCTTCTTTCTCAAAACCCCCACAAAACCCTCTGAACCAACACAGCTTTGAGATAAACTACAAGAATACCTGCAACCTCCTTCTCTCTCTAACCCGCTCAAGGTCTCTTCCTAAAGGTCTGCAACTCCATGCCCAAATTATCAAATCAGGTATACAAATCATTCCTCTTATTTACCACCACCTTATCAACTTTTATTCAAAATGTCAATTGCCCCTCTTTTCTGGCCAAGTTTTTGAAGAAGCCCCACATAAGTCGGCTACTACTTGGAGCTCGGTTATTTCTTCATTTGCCCAGAATGAGCGGCCTGCATTTGCCCTTGAGTTTTTTCGTCGAATGATTCATCATGGGGTTCGACCAGATGATCATATATTCCCAAGTGCTACTAAATCGTGTGCCATTTTGTCTAGGTGTGATATTGGGCAGTCTATACACTGTTTTGTTGTGAAGATTGGGTATGAATGCGATGTGTTTGTTGGGAGTTCAATGGTTGATATGTATGCAAAGTGTGGAGAGATAAGATATGCTCGGAGGGTGTTTGATGAAATGCCGGACAGGAATGTGGTTTCTTGGAGTGGGATGATATATGGATATGCTCAAATGAATGAAGATGAGGAAGCACTGAGGTTATTTAAGAAAGCCTTGGATGCAAATTTGGATGTTAATGATTTTACATTTTCGAGTGTTATACGGGTTTGTGGAAATTCTACACTACTTGAACTGGGGAAGCAGATACATGGTTTGTGCTTGAAGACGAGCTTTGATTCTTCAAGCTTTGTGGGTAGTTCTTTGCTATCATTGTACTCCAAGTGTGGAGTTATTGAAGGAGCTTATCGGGTTTTTGATGAGATACCTATTAGGAATCTTGGTATGTGGAATGCCATGCTGATAGCTTCTGCTCAGCATGCACACACAAACAACGCTTTTAAACTGTTCAAAGAGATGGAGATTGTGGGTATGAAGCCAAATTTCATTACCTTTTTAAGTGTACTCTATGCTTGTAGCCATGCCGGGTTAGTAGAAACAGGACAGTATTACTTTAACCTTATGAAAGACTATGGGATTGAACCAGGGGCTCAACATTATGCCTCTATGGTGGACTTGTTAGGTCGCGCTGGAAAATTGCAGGATGCAGTTCTGATGATTGGAGAGATGCCCATAGAACCAACAGAATTTGTATGGGGAGCTTTATTGACAGGGTGTAGATTACATGGCAATACTGAATTGGCAGCCTTTGTTGCTGATAAAGTTTCTGAGTTGGGTCCTGTAAGCTCAGGTCTTCATGTCCTCCTGTCTAATGCTTATGCTGCTGCTGGAAGATGGGAGGAAGCAGCCAAAGCAAGGAAGATGATGAGAGATCTAGGGATAAAGAAAGAAACTGGTTTGAGCTGGGTTGAGGAAGGAAATAGAGTTCATACATTTGCCGCCATGGATAGGTCTCATGCCAAAACCGTAGATATTTATAAGAAGTTGGAAGAATTGGGGGAAGAAATGGAGAAAGCTGGTTATGTTGCAGACACAAGTTTTGTGCTGAAAGAAGTTGGTGGGGAAGAGAAGAATCAGACAATTAGGTATCACAGTGAAAGACTAGCCATTGCATTTGGACTCATTACCTTCCCTCCTGAACGCCCCATCAGAGTAATGAAGAATTTGCGTGTTTGTGGTGATTGCCATACTGCAATCAAGTTTATGTCCAAGTGTTCGGGAAGGGTTATCATTGTTAGGGACAACAACCGCTTCCACCGGTTTGAGGAAGGAAAATGCTCGTGCGGAGATTATTGGTGATTAATGATCATGGTATTAAGAGTTTATCTACTTTGTTTATCCATTCCAACTGTCTTATATTGATGGTAAATTCTTGAAGAGCACACAGATATTTGATCATTGGGAAGGGTCCAAATTGTATAATTTTTGTACAAAATGGTAAATTTTTTACTTTAATAGTCAGAATAAGGTAAACTCTGAAACCGTGTTTTCAAAAACCGGTATCTGGGTCTGATTCACCATGCCATGTCATCAACGGACCTCACAGCACACACCTCACGAGCCGAGCTGATGGGGACTGAAACCGTATTTTGTAAACACGGTTTCAAGTCAGTTTTTGTCCCCACGCAAGCCGCTGGATTGGCCCATGGGGACAAACAATTTTCTGAAACCGGCCAGACTGTAAGGAGGTCTGCAGGCTACCCTGCAGCGGTAGCCTGCAGCTTTGCATTTGCATTTGGCGAAGGAAAATGAAACAAAAGGCCAAAAAGGCATCTGCATTTGGTGTCTGATATTGGCTCCGAACGTCAAAACGTGGTCCCAACTTCCAAATTATCCTCCTTAGATCACTCTCACTAATATGCCCACGTGTTTTAATAATAGCATCATAACTAAGAAATTCTTAGTTCTTACACAGTTTATCAAAAGTCAAACGTTGGGCAGTAACAATTTAAACTAGGGAGAGAGGGAGATCCTGTGAGGTTAAGATCATTCAAACAATATCACAACACCAATCAACAAATCACACTAACTACACTTTTTTAAAAGTAGAATCATTCTTGTATAAAATGATCCGTGACTAAGATATATACATATATATATTTCAGGCTAATAAATTCTTATTTGCAATTATTTGTGGCCAGACTAATTAAAAATAGTTAATTTAATTTAATTACAATAAATTAATATTATTTGTTAATCACACTTTAATATGTTACAAGTTTTTAGTTTAGTATATGTGTCGGATATTTGAATTATAATACATTTGATAACTATCCTACAATATGAAAAGAAAAATAATAATTTGAGTATACTAGTGAATTGTCGTTGTTTCCTCTATTACACTCTTACATATTATGATGCAAGTATATCATCACTCAAATATCCATTTTATTACTATGATAAATTCTAATTTAGTGTATGTATTAACCGTCATATTAATTTTACAAGAATAATTAATAACAAAAAATTTTCATGATGATCTCAAAAATAACAAGACGAATGTTTCAAATTAACCATTTTATTTAGTATTAACATTAAAAATATAATAATAAATAGTTTTATAAAACAATCCAATTTCTACTTGATGAATGAACCTAACTCTTGCTTTTGTAATCTTTACTTAAGAATTTTGTTATCACCCAATCACTAACATAAAAGTGTACAGAGAAATTTGAAGTGGGTTCCATAAGATAAAGCTACCTTAGTTATGATGTTATTATTAAAACACGTGGGCATATTAGTGAGAGAGATCTATGGAGGATAATTAGGAAGTTGGGACCACGTTTTGATGTTCAGAGCCAATATCAGACACCAAATACAGATGCCCTTTTGGCCTTTTGTTTCATTTTCCTTCGCCAAATGCAAATGCAAAGCTGCAGGGTAGCCTGCAGACCTCCCTACAGTCTGAAACAGACTTTACAAAAGCCGGTTTCAAACAATTATTTGTCCTTTACAGGCTCGTCCAGCAGGCCTGCGTGGGGACAAAAACTGATTTGAAACCGTGTTTACAAAATAGGGTTTCAGTCCCCATCAGCTCGGCTCATGAAGTGTGTGTTGTGGGGTCTGTTGATGACATGGCGAGTCGGACCCAGAAACTGATTTTTGAAAATACTGTTTCAGAGATTACTCTATTCTGGCTATTAAAGTAAAAAATTTACTATTTTGTACAAAAATTATATAATTTGGGCCCTTCTGTCTAAAACCCTTTGATGATCACACTCAATTGCATTCCCCATAAAGAGGCTATACTCTGTTCTTCCTCAGAAGTTGTCGTGTTAGAACTTTCCCAGAGGCACAATTCTCGTTAGTTGCAAGGATAATGACTAAACATAGTTAACTTTTGATGATTTTATTTTATTTGTACAATGACAAAATTCATATTTTACAACAGTTCAACCAACTAATAATAAATTTAATTTAAAATAACCACACCCATCTAATGAAAAAATTATCAATTAGTTGTTAGTGTAAGTTACAAAAACACCATACTTAAATCATAAATTTTTTTAATCTCTTAAGGATAGCACTAGAGCAATTACATGAGAATTTATCTTTTTCACCCATTTTCAGACCTCAGTGAAGGCTATCCTCGTACAGAAAATTAATGGAGAACTAAAATAGGCGATGAGTAAGAAATGCAAATTTGAAGTGTAATTAAATATCTCAATAATCTTCAAATAATTGTTGAAAAATTATTCTTATTAGTCCAAGAGATTAACACTATGGTAAATGTGTGGTAAAGATGATACTCAAAGCAAACACAAATGTGTAAAACTTGTCTTCAGTGAATAGGATTTGGTTACCAATACAAAAAATTCTCAAGGGGTCTATGACTATAATGTTTTGTTTGGCCACAGCAGCTCATCATTACCCACTTCTAGAGATACTAATGAGTTGACCAAACTCGTGAATAATTAGTGAACTATTCATTAAAAGTTTGGATTGAACAGAAAATAAGTCAATCTTAAACTTTATTTTGAGTACGTTTAATAAAAGCTGATCTTAACCTTTCTAAAATTTAGCTTATAAACTCGTGAATCACCTTGTTTAATATTTTTTTAATAATATTTTATTATTTATATATAAAATTTTAATAAATATATTTTTAGACAAAAACTAACAAAAGTTATAATTTAATTTGGTAACAAGTTGCTCAAATATTTCTTTAATTAGTCTTAGCTTCAACTCCATCATAAAACTTTCTCCCAAATTTTCAATATGATGCCTTGAGCATTTCCACAAAAACTACCAAACCTGTAAGCACCAAAAATTGAGAATTTGGTTTTGGTAATGGTACCCACTAATCAATTGTCCAATTGGGCATAGCTAACCCATATCAGCAATTACAATTTGATAATGGGGTAATTCTGGGGAAGAAGAACACTAAGTAGTATCATATATCAATCATACATGAGTTCACCGTTCAAAAGAACCCATATGGTCATGAAAGTGTTAATTGTTGTACAGCCATTGGCAACCTTGTTCGGACAATGAGTAGAAGAAAGAATATGACGAGAGAGAGAGAGAGAGAGAGCAATGACATAATATTAGCTAAACTATTCATTATTTATGATAAACAAGGTTAAAGCATGGGAAAAGGGATGACCGTATAATGACCTGGGCCTCCACATGATCTCTTAACTAAGTGTCTAAACAATCTAAATGTTTATGATACTAACGTGAGAATCGAATGGGAATCCACCAAATCATGAATTCCACATCACCATTTAGATATGGCAACTCTCAGCATTTTAGTGCAATAAAGAATAGTATCTATTCTGTACAGAGTAGAACAATCCATACAAGTAGCATTTTGGGATATGGAATCCAACCCACCAAAGTGCAGGTTCCCATGCAGCCCTGTTCCCACTTAATCAAAACCAATACCAATGTCATAGAGATCAACTTGAATATAGAAATAAGATAAATTAGAATAATAATAGAAATTAACATTAATTTTGAATGCTAAAAAACCAAAAGAAGATCATTCTTCCCATGTTCCTATTATCCACCATCTGGTCCTCACAATTATTGATTCACAATTACATTAGAAATATCATAAGCAACATCCTGTGTTCCTAGTTTCTAACCCCAAAACTGGATCATTGTGGATTCTTCAGAAAAAAGAACTCCAATAACCCTTCTCTTTCTTTTTCCAATAATGATAAGGAAAAAGATGGATCAAACTTAGGAAATGGGCTTCACATTTCATGGAAGGAAAAAAATGGCAGTAATATGAACCTAAAATCTCAAAAGATTGGCAGCTGAAAACCTCTTTAGTCTGGGATTAGTTGCTGAATACAACCCAGTGGCTTTCTCCCCCTAACTTCTGTCTATAACAATAATTTCCAAAATGAATGTTCTCCAGGAAGCGACTCCTTTTCTTCATTCTTTCTTTCTTAGTTACCGTTACCTTCTTTCAACACCAACCATTAACAAAATCCAAAAAAGCATAGTATTATATACCAAAACCTTTCTGTTAACTACCTCAAGGCTCAGTAAAACTGATTTCAGTTTTGTTGAGCCACAAGATGATCAAGCTGCATTTGTTCAAGCCATGCTCCCAATACAACATGATCAGCAGATTCCATTTGTGTGCTCATATTCGAGTTCTCACTGGATGATCCAGCTGCTGCAACTTCTGGGCCAGGTGTTGCCATCTTCTCTTTGATCTCAGTGGGAGGCTCTTTAACGAGTGATTGAACCCATGAAAAGTCAGGTTCCTCACCATTGTTTCCAAGCTCAAATGATGATGATCTGCGGAGCTTACCCAATTCATCTGCACTAACAGCCCAATCCAGCTTACCATCAGATGATCCCCATTCTGACCAAGAATTGATTGAGGACCCAAGAGCAGCAGAAGAGTTGGAGCCAAGTTCCCGAGAGCTGAGGCTACGAAATTGTTGTTTCTCACGTTGGGCAAGCATAGAAATCCGAGAGCCCATTGGTGAAACAGGTTCCACGTTCCGTGGAGACATCCTTCCTGACGTTTGAACCCCATAAGAGGCCTGCAATAGAGGATGGTCAACATTTTTAGATGAAAAGCTTGTGTTAACTGGGGATAGCATGCTTGGCTGCTGCTGAAATTGATTGAGAACAGCAGATTTGTGCGTTGGTGAATAAACAGCTGAAGCCAATGATGGATCTGCAAACCGAGGGGATGAGCTCTCAGCAGAAAACAGATCATCCAGATTTGAAGGGGTCAGTTTCAACCGACCAGAGCGGTTCATATTAGAGTTCAGAGATTGTTGAGTGAGGCAGGATAGCTCATTAAAAAGCTGCTGTTTCTGAATATCAAAATCTGGCAACAAATCAAAGTCCTCAACAGGTATATCTCTTGCATTGAGGGAAGATCTCAAGCGGCTGGAATGAAAATTGCTTCCAGGGAGATGCAAGGCTGGAACATTTGGGTGGGGCCAAGCAACAGAATTATGTGACATGCCATTAGCAGATGGAGACATAGGTGGAGTGAATGGAGATGGAGAGAGCACAGACATCGAGGACGGAGAGCCAGGTAACAGGCTCATGGCTGCAGCAAAATCCATGGCAGAAGAAGTGCTTGAGCGAGGAGAGGGAACAGCAGAACCAGTTGAAACATATAGGGGTCTAAGTTCCTCAGCAGTGTGGGCAAAGAAACAAACTCTTCTGGAGCAACTTGTACCATCCTTGCAAAGACGGGTTCGATATTGAGCTGGGTGCAGCCAGCACTCAAAAACCCCATGAGCATATTCACACATATCTCCACGTCGACAAGCCCCCTTTCTAAATTCAGGACAAGGGACACAGCTGTAATGGTACTTCCTTGGATCCCTTCTTCGAGCGTTCTCCCCTGGATGTACGAAAGGGCATTCCGTCCAATCATGGGAATAGGCACGTGAACAAGGCCGCACCTTGAAAGAATACATTCGGAATTCATCAGTTGCATATATGCTGTTCTTGATGTCTGGGAGAGATGGGTCGACAGGGTATTCTTTCTTCTCTGATGCAGAAGTAACAGGTACATCACTTGACTTTGACTTTAACAGGAAATCTGGTGCAGATGGAGACCCATTTTCCGGCGAAGCTGATAGAGGAGGAGAATTTGTATTTGATGTAACAATCGACACCCTAAGATTACACTCACCCATGGAACCATCAGTGGCAAGATGTTCTTCAAGACTAATTTTAACGTCTTCAAGCTTTGGAGGAACAACAATAACATCAACAGGTCGATGACCATTGGCATCTACAGAATTTGGATCAGCACCTGCTGCTAGAAGCAACTTCACTGCATCAACCGCATTCACAGCCCCACCGGAAGCTGCACAGTGAAGGGCAGTGGTCTTATCAATGCCACAGCTCCGATTAATGTCAGCATCAAATAATGAAAGAATTACTTTCATTACATCAATGCTACCATAAGTAGCAGCAACCATCAAAGGTGTTCTCTGCTCATTAACCATCTGATTCGAGCCCTTCCGGCGACCATACCATAGTCCAACCTCATCAATGCTGGATGGATCACGCTCAATCAATCGTTTGAAACCCCCAACATCATTGTTGGCAGCCAGCTCAAGCAAGCTTGCAAAAGAATCTTCAGTCTCAATGGTCAAGTGGTTCATCTTGTTGTTGGTGGGTTTACTTACGTTTAATGGCATACACGACAGAAGTGGAGACAGTGTTGGCTTTAACCGCTCCAATTTACAGAACATGCTTTCATTTTCTGAACAAAACAGAACAAAAAATTATCGGGATTGACCTCTGTAGACATATTAGTTCTTATAATGAATCAACAGAAGAATAAGAAACACAGGAAGTTAAAATTAGATAAAGAAAACAGGTGAAATTATGAAAAGTTTAAAGGCTATAAATGAAATGAAAATTTTTTTAAAAAAAGGATGAAAGATTTGTGGACTAGGGTTACAAAGCTGGGCGAAAGATAAAATTGATTAATTTAGACACAAAAAACGAAAGAAAGAAAAGATTAATTTTTCTATAAGACCAGCGTTAGATTTTGGTGTTTCATAATTGTAAATCATAATATATCCAACAAATATCAAAAGCTATAAGCAAGAAAGTAAGACAGAGTCAAAGATTTCAGATTAAACAAATAGGCTGTACGATGATCATCAAGTACTGACTAATAAATAAAAAACACAATTTCAGGATCAAACAACTAACGAACGGAACTTCTAACGTTTTTAACATACCATGTTCACATGAAACACTGAAAAAATAAAAAACTAAACATATTCTTAAGAAAAAACTAACCAAAAACACACCCAGATTGCATTGACTAATTTTCATCACAACAACAGTATCCAGTAAAGTACGAAAGAAAGAAAGAAAGAAAATTTGTAGTCATTGAGTTTTCCATGGTCTAAATCGAAAAGAAATTACAGATTTTCAGCTAAGAATAAACAGAAACAAAAAAATTTTCATCCATGTGATCAAAAACTTGAAGTGATCTGAACTGGAATAAGCTTTCATCAAAGTGAATCTATATAGCTTACCGTCTTTCAGCAGCTACCGAAGCGAGAGAAAAACCATGAGTCAACAGAGTTTACAGATCTAGAAGTAGGAAGAAGCGGCTAGGCAAAAGCTTCAGACTAAAGTTATTGGATTCCGAGAAAATCTGAGAGAGAACATTAGGGGAGAGAAAAGAGGAGCTACCAAGAGCGCTTCCTCTTGTTCTTTCTCCATTTCCTATGTTCTTTTTTCTTTTTTTTTTTTTTTTTTGCTCACTAATAATTAAAAAAAGAAATAAAATCTTTAATTTATTATATGCATTTATTTGGATTTGATAAAATTGATAATCCAATAAAAGCAAGAGGCTTATAAGAATACGAAAAAAGAAAAGGCAAGCGCACTCAGATGTTACGTTTTAATTATTCTCCAGCAGTACCTCAGCCTTTTGCATCCACCAATCACATCACGCCTCGTCATATCATACAGGACTCAAACATCATTAAAGGAAAAAGTAAGGATAAGAATGTAATTTCAAACCCAAATTCTTTTGTGGATTGCATTTACATACAAAACGCTATTGTTATATTTTAACCATGTTGTTTGGTCAAATTCTATGTAAATTCAACCCAAATTCACCTTACATGAAAGTTAAATTTTTCACAAAGCAAAAAATCTACAAGCTGCTAAATTCTTGCATAAGGGGGGAAGGGTAATAATGTCAAAAAATTTAAACAATTATTTTATTTTTATGAAAATATAATTTTACCCCTTAAACTTTTTTTTTTAACATAATTACAACCATACATTTAAAAAAAAAAAAAAAATCGCCCAACTTAAAATAGTCAATTGATTATTTAATTTTGCAGTTATCTAGTTATTATCTTGTTATGTTAAAAAAATACAAGTGTGTTTTTTTTATCAATTTTTGTAAAATCTTCAAAACCCACCTTTTTCAATTAATTTTAAAACTCTAATATATCGAAAAGTTCTTTAACTCAAATAAGTTCGTTACAATCAAAAATAATTTATTATAGTTATAAATGAATTATAAGTCTAGGTAACAATTAAAAAATTAACTTTCATAGTTTGGAGTAGCAATAATAATTTGGCAAAAGACATGAAGAATCTATAACATTGCATATAATTGTTGAAAAATAATTCATCTTTTATATATATATTTTTCCATGATTGTTAATATTATTTCGATTTATTTGTATAAATTCTGTTTTATTAAAAATAAAACTTATTTGAATTTCTTAAAATAAAAGAAATTTATATATTTTTTGATAATATAAATAAAATTCAATTTTACAAAAATGGATTTTGAGAGGTGGAAAGGTTCTTGAGATTAGCAGGTAATTAAGTAAAGAGATTGAGGTGATCGGACAAACTATTGAAGCCGCGAGTGGTGGATGTCAGTAGAAACTGAATTGGGATGAGCCCTGGAGTCCGCCAATGACATAGGCTCGGACCTCTGCTTTTGATTTGTACGGGTTCGGACTTCAGGCACCAGTCAATTTTGGTTTATTTTTGGAGTCAAATCACAAGCAGAAAATACGTGCAGCACCAACAACACTATCAAATAAATAAAATGCTTATTTATTTAACTCGAAAAGGTTGTAAATAAAAAACAATAAAAAAGTGTCTGTAGCCGGCCCTAGTTGACAAATAATAATTTATATGATATCATTTGAATTTTTTTAACTACTCCAATAGAGATATGATAGTTGTATAAATGAAAATTTTGTACCATGCTAATTGAGAATCATTCAGTATTTTTTTAGTTTTGATTTAGTAATATTGTAATTTTTATATTATAAAAAATAACACTAATTTTATTTAGTAAAATTTTTATAAAAGTTATTATGGATAATAAAAATAATAAATAATATATAGTAAAAAAATTATTATAAAATATAAAATAACAAAAATAGATATCATTAATTAAAATTATATTTAAAAGAGAAATTTAATGTTTATAAATAAATTGAAGATTTATTTAATAATTTTTTTAAATTAATAAAGTAATTTTTATATTTTTAATTTTAAAAAGTTACAGTTATTTTTATTTATTTATAACAATAGAAGAAACATCCTAAACATATTAACTCTAAATAATATTTAGGTACGATTGCCTTTTAAAAATTAAAATACCATCTTAAAAATTATTACTAAAATCAATCTTAATGTATAAATTACAATTTAATATTTATCTTTATGATACTCATTAAAAAAATTATTATTTAATTTAGAACGGTGCTAGTAGTTATCTCAAGTAATTCACCTTTTTAATATAATTAAAGACAAATTATACATGAATTAGAGAATATACTTTTTAATGACATTTTCAAAGACATTGATTGAAGAAACTCTTTCAGCATGTCAATCTCTTAATCATCCTTTTGAAAAAGAAAAAGTTTTTGGGCCAGTGTTTTTAGAATATTAGTTAATTTTTTATAATAAAAATATATAATATTAATTACTATAATTAACGATAATTTTCATTTTAATGTATATGAATTGATACTTTTAAAATTATATATATATATATATATATATATATATATATATATATATTTATTGCATTGTAACAATTTCTATTAGAACACTTACTTAAAAAATTAAAAATATCAAAAGATTTTGCTTAGAATCTAACAAGTTACAATCTTATCACCATTTGTTAAAGTTGTGCGTGATACTCACACTGTAAGAATTGGTATAGTTTACGATGAAGGTTGATGATAATGAAATATAAGAAGGCTCTCAGTAATCAGTATAAGGTGAGGATAAGATTAGATTTTTGTCCGTTGGATTATATTATGTGGGCCCGTGATGGATTGTGTTTATGCATCTGGATCTGATTGAGTGATTCTATTTTTTTTTTCTACTTTCTGAGTAAAAGTTAAGAACGCGTGGGCATTCACGTGAGTTTTGGGGGTGAAAATGTAAACGTTTGGGATTTGCCCTTCCTTTGTTAAGTTCAGTAAGGCTTGATTTGGTAAAATTATTTGAGAATAAGCTTATGCTTGTGTAAGTCAACTTGTAAAAGTATTTCAAAAAAATAATTTTAAAAACTGATTTTTACTCATACAAATTTTAAAATTAATATAGATTTTTTTTTTTTCACAACATTCTCAAACTAAGTCTAATTTTATGACTTTTATTTATTAAGAAAAAATTTTATATTATTTTACCAAATATTATCGGTGTGTCATTTTTTGTTACGTTACGTGTTCTTGTTTATCTTTCTAATATTATGGATATCAATATTCTAAAGCTTATAACAAGATTGCTAAAATTACATATACTATATATTTTATCTTTTAAAAATATAATATTATTATCACATATGTGTTAAATTGATGAATCACTCCTCCTCTTCATCTATTTTTAAAATTATGAAATTGAGATATGTGATGATTTCACATTTTAAAACAAAATTGAGCTTTCTTGTTAAACTCAAGACTTATTAGAGAATCATTTGAATAATTAACACTAAATCAAATTATAATTTATTATAGATTTATGTAGAAGTAATATAAAAATTTATCAAATAATATTAAACGAGTCAACTCACATTCACACAAATTAAATTTAAAAAAAATTAAAAAAATTTATTTTACTAAACAGTTCAAAACAAAACTCAAGATCGGCTAATCCAAACTTTCAAAAAATAATTCATCAATTATTTACGAATTAACTCAGCCAACTGCCACCTGGCAATGGTTGTCTGAGGTATAGAAACTGCAGACATGGACAAACGGAAGAAAAAGGAGATCAAGAATTGGTTTTTCAAAACAATACAAGGATTGTTTCTTTTGTCGTTCCAAAGTGCCTCATTTCTATGACGACACGACCGCCATGCATGCTATCATAAAAAATAAAAACAACTGACAACTGATCAGGTCCTAAAGTTTACAAATTGTGCCAAAAAACACTTGTCTGAAAGTTCATTAAATCCGATGCATCTCTAGCAAAGGAACAATGCCATAAAATATGACATAAGATTCAGCGACCCCTCCAAAGACTCGGCAATTGACAGAAGCACCACAATGCATGTATTGACCCACAAATTACTCTTACCTAACATCTCTATTCATTCCTTTATTCATCAAATTATTGACTCACAAATTTCTTACAAATTTTGGCATTAATTGGTTATTTACTTTAATTTCGCATATAAGGTAATTTGTATACTTTTTTTAGATAAAGTATATATATAAATACTATACAAATACATGAATAAAATCAATTCAATTTCCTCTCATTTTATTTTACAGTGTCTACAGTAGCAGAGTTCATCACAGGTTGGTAAACTATCTATACAGACTATTCATTAAAATAATAAAAATAAAAACACCTTACTTGGAAGTTGAAGTCCCCCAAATGCTTTTCGAGCACCATTGCCGAACTCATACTAAATCAACATCTTTCATTGTATGATGTAGCAAATAATCATGTTAGGATAATCAATTTGATAAATCTTACATTGCTAACATAATAGAGTTGTTTCACAATATATATATATATATATAAATAAATCTATGGGCAAGTAATCACGTGAAGATTGTTAATTTAATAACTCCAACATTATTAACATAGTGTAGCTTCATTCTTAAAAACCAATTCAATAAGCTCTAACAACTTGAATTAATATTTCCCTTCCAGCATAAGATAGTGCCTTCAATAATATTTCCCTTCCAGCATAAGATATTTTCCTCATTTCATCCTTTCATTTTATTCCATATTTGATCTGTAAGATGCCATTTTTTAAAGCATTAAATATTAGTTTTGTAAAATAACCACAAGTTGACATGTGAAAAAAAATTACAAATAATCCTTTTTTCTTGTTGAACTTACTTATTTTATGAGAGAACCACATATAGCTCAAACATTTATGGTGTGTTTGGATTGGAGGCGATGTGAGAACTATGATCTCCACCTCACCACATATTTAGTGTGTGTTTGGGTTATCTAAAAGGTGTGGTTTGTGAGTATAGTCTGAAAAACATATTTGTATGTAAATTATCAAAAAGAGCATTCATTTATTATGTTATAAAATTAAACAATTTTATTATGTTATAAAACTTTTTTATTTATTTTTTATTCTAATTAAACAATTTTATTTCTAATAATAATATACTCAAAAAAATTATTTTGAAATAATTTAGCAAAACAAAATAAAATTTAATTAAAACAAAAAATATAAGACTTCAAATTAAATTTAATCGTCATTTTTCTATCTAAAGTTTGTATTAAATTGAATTGATTTGAGCAACTAGATCATTTAGTGCAGTAAAAAATTTTTTGTTTATTGGCACTTGTAATGTTTTTGCAACTTAGGCATATCTCTGGTCGTGGACATTGAAACGATAACCTCGTAATTGGCACCACATCTCGTATGGTGGGGATTTTGCCTTCTGTAGAGTTAATAGTTTATAAGTTTCTTAGGAATATAATTTTTTTCTAAATTCTATAACAACTCTCGTGAATTTGTAAATAATATACTATTGTGTTAATATGATTTATCAAAAGTTTTAACATTTTAATAGTACAATTTTAAATAAAATATCTAAAAATTTAAAGTTTTAATATAAATTATTGAATTTTAATCGAATGAAGTAGATGATTTTATTTTTAAATGGAGATTATATAATATATTTTTTTTCAATTTTACTAGTTCTATATGATATTCTAATTAAATTGTTGGTTTTGGGATACTCAACTTGGCTCATGTGGTCGAAATTGGTATGATTTAAATAAAGTGTCTTATCTTCAAATCTTTGATTTATCAAAATAAATTATTGGACTAGTATCAAATATAAGTTACATTAACTTTTTTAACAAAAGAAATAATAATTCCAAATGATTATAATAACATTAGATATATGATGAAACTTTGCTCTAAATTAATATGAGAACGAGATCGTGTCATTCTGTGCCAAGTCAATTCCTATCATGCGGCAATTTAAATTGTCTTTCATTGTTGCGACTCTCATTTTGTATTTCTTTATCCTCCCCTCGTGGTGCACTAGTGTCAGCTGCAAGCGATGCAGGTGATGGATGCGTGTTCAGTGTGGGAAAATGTGAACTACTCAACTATTATGCATACATATTGTACTTTCTTAATTTAGGTGTTTTTGAACCTTCATTTGGCACAGTAGAGCCGCACACAGAATCTCTGTGCTAAGTAGGTGTGTAGGCAACTTTATAATATTAATCATCATCGCCATTTGACAATTCTCTAGAAGATAAAAGTATATGTTTTAGCTCTTGAACCATATGTGTCACTAAAAAAAAAATTCAACTCAATAAACTAATTTGAAACTCTTGTTCATGAATTTGGTAACGTTTATTTCATATACCTGCATTCACAATAAAGTTAAATATCACCAATTTTTAAATAAAAATCTAATATTATGAAATTTACCTTTACTTGTTGATCCCTCCACTTGATTGTACCAGTCCACATCTTTTTCTTATGATCCCATCCTACTCTGATTTGCTTGCCCAATTTTTGGTACAAATTTCAATCTTTACTCAATCTATCCCACTTTTGAATTGATTGTACTCTAAAGGTATAACCAGTGATATCAATGTGTTGGGCATTGATACTTTGTTAACTGGAAGCTTTGAATACCAAAGGTTTTCCTTGTTTTTTCTTTCCTCCATACAACAGTTGATGAAAGTCTAAACATCTTGTGGTCTTAATATCATTTTGCCATTGTTTTGTATTTTTATTGACAAAAAATTTAGAGAGGGAAGAGAATTTGAAGAAGATGAGTAAGTTGAGAATGATGTGAAAATATGATGGTATTTATAGAGTTTGAAATAAGGAAAAAAAAAAATCAATATTTAACTGTTGGTAGAGGAAAAAAAAGGAATAAATTCAAAAGATAAAAGGCATAAAAAGAAGAAAAAAATTGTGTGACCACAACCTGGGACGCTCACCACTGTGTGCAGTGTACCAAACATGGAGCTTTCGCAGCACAGGAGGTGGGACGCGTTCCCCCGCCTCCAATACAAACGGAGCTTTAGTTTTACTAATTGATGATTGCAAAAAGCTCTAATATAATAGTCAAGAATTAATTAATCAACTTGAAAACACGCTTTGTTTCGTAAATTCTCCTCAAAAGTTTATTCTATAACTCTGTGGGGCTAGTTTGGTAAGTACAAATGGTCATTCCATTCTATACATGATTTCATAGAATGAGCATTTTTCATTTGATATGTTTTTAGACTCAGAATATTCATTCCAGTTGAGTCATTTTATTCCATAAAAGTAGAAATCCTCAAACCTACCTAGGAAATCAAATTGCTAATTTCTATTTCTATGAAATCAATTTAGTTCAATTAAATGACAAATAAAAAATTAAAAAAAATCATTCAATCACATAAAATAAAAAGTTGAACATTAATAAAATATTATTATACATAAATAAATAAAATATATTTATTATTTCATTTTTCTATATATTTATTATTTAAATTAGGTAAATGATAAAAATATCCTTCATATCACATTAAATAATATAAAATCATAAAAAATAAAATAAAAAACTTGTATATATAAAAAATAATAAATCAATTCATTTTAGTCAAATGACAAAAATACTCCTCATATCAAAATAAAAAATATAATTATAAATAAATATTTAATGTTAAATAAATAAATTAGTTAAGTAATTTTAAACTAAAATATTAATATTAATAAATAATAAAAATAATATAATTAATAATATTATTATTAATTAACAATAAATAAATAATATAATTTTTTTAAACATAATTAATTAAAAAATTAAGAAATATATATTTCATAAATTATGTTACATTTTTATTACTTTCATCTACTAAGGGATATTATTATTATTTTAGTATAATTTTTATATTATTTCATGTCTACAAACTGTATAGAAAATAAATAAATAGAATGAAATGATTATTTTTCACCGACACTACTAAATAATAGAATAGAATGATTATTCCATTCTACCTGCATTCTTTTCCCATTTCATTTCATATTCTAATTTTGCAAAAGTCATTCTTATGTACCAAACTAACTCCTAATAGATAAAATATGCCTATTTTGAATTTCCTTCTTGAATTAAGGAAAAGCTTCTTTTAATTTGGACACATTCAATTCTCGTTGCTTTAATACATTGATTAAGAAATTTACTTTGATTTGAGAATTAAGGTTTTTCTTTATAAAATGAGTGACTAGAAGCACCGTCTAAAATGTTCAATGATGTATAAACGAAAGGAAGCATAATCTCTTGCTAGGATAAAAGTTTGTGTGCAAACAAACTGCCTTTCATATTATTTTTTCTGATTTATTTTTATAAATACTCATATTAAGAGAATCATGTCATAAAAAATAAACAAAAAAAATTCAAAATTTGTTTATTTTAATTTATATCCACATACATAAGCTTCTTTTTAAATTTTATTAGAAGGACCACCGCACGAAAAGTTTAAGAAAGGAGTTATTGTTATCAAATATATATATATGAGATGGTAATATAACATTTAGGATTAATTTAAAAAGATATAGTTAGAATTATGACTTTTTAGTTAGTAAAAAACTTATACAACTTATTAATACTTTTTTTTCTTTTTTTGGTGAAAATAAGTAAGACAAATATTTTTTTTTTGTAAACCTTCATGTAGGATCTTAAATTTCGGTTTTACATAAATAAATTAGCATAATAGCATATCATAAATAAATTTATACTATATATTGTTGGCTTAATTCCTCTTATACTATATATACAATAAGGGGAGAAATAATAAAAAGACAATATAATAATACTAGAATTATATTGTCTCAAATAGTTACATCTTATACGATATGTCAAATAAGCTCATATAATTTATGTGAGTTAAAACTCATTGACTCGTATACTACATCTTAATTTCCTTTTAACAATTAAATATATAATAAATTTTTTAGTAGCCATTATAATATTATAAGATAAACCTACAAGGCATGATTCAAGTGGTCAGCAAGCTTGAAATAAGTGGTTGATGTGCCTCTACAATATCAAGAATTTGAACCTGCAGGAAAACACTTGTGAGAATAGACAGTCGCTAATCCCGAACAAGATTATACTCACACCGAAAAGATGTGAAGATACTCTTAAGAAAAATAAGAATAATACTATGAGATAAGTGAGACAAATATGATATTCCATCAATATAAATTTGCATTTTCTAATAGTATTCTTTGAGAACATTTCTATTAGTATTCTATATGACTTCATTACAAAATGATTTTTTTTTCTTATACAGGGCACATTATACTCTCTCATTTTCAAGGGTTACAGACGTTGACATGAAAGGAGAACTGTTCTCCTTTCAATTTTCATATGTGTCACATTGAATATGAGGAGAATAAGGCCTAAGATTATTACACCCTTTATAAATTTCAACTCTTAAAATGAACCAAAGGATGAGAAAATTGGGAACCAAATCCAAATAATAAAATAAAAATAATGACAAACACCTCCCCCACAAAGAAAAAGACTTATCACACTTTGATTTGGTTTCGGTGGTAGGCCAAAGGTGCTGAAATAGACTCTTATCTTATGCCCCATTCTTTGTTGGAATATGACATGGAAATTTGGCCGGCTACATTGGCTAGCTCCCTAAAATGGGGACCAAAATGGGCCCTTCCATTTTTTTTTTTTAGTGCCACTTGTCCTGCTCTCAATGCATCGACGGCTTCAATCACAAAATTCTATTTATTTTTAATTTCCACTTTTAACTATTATTTTTATTTTGATTCCTTAAAATTGTCTTAACTTTCAATTCGAAGTTTTTTTTAAAAAAAAAATCAACCAATTTTTTTTTAATTTTTTAATCAAATTTTAATAAATTTAATTCTTAAAAAAATAAATAAAATGAAAAATGTGTCATTCTTGAGAGATTAGACAATAATTAAGCTTTTTATGTTTTTAACAATTGCCATTATTTTATAATAAATAAAGTTGTTTAGAGAAAAAGATGATAGTCGGAAAAGAAAAGTGAAAAGATTGTGATTTCAGCAAAATGCTCACAAATAATATTTTTTAGTGCCAATTGTACTCTTTTTTTTTTCATGAACTATTCGAATTAGCTACACAACCCCCTTATTTAAGTAATAATTAATTAGTAACAAAAAATCATAAAAATTAGTTGTTTTTTTTTTTTAAACATCCAAAAAACTTATAACTATTCTAGTTATAAATTTTTTTATGCCTTTCATTGTTTATATCTTTTTTTTTTTCCTTTCTTTTTTTAGTAATTTAACTCTTTATATTTATTCAATTTTAACATATTTTATAATAACTATAATACAGTAATAAGAAGAAATAAAAACATTTGATGAAAATATTATCATTAAAACGCATATTGAAACAATAACTTATATGATTTTTATAAATGAGAAAAATTAAATTAGCAAATATATTGGTAATTTAAATATTAGTACAAGAAAAATAAGGATTATAAAGGATACAAATATTGCCCTGTTTAGTTTAGCTGTTAAAACAATTTTTACAAAATTTTTCTACAAAGCTATTTAGTAATAGAGATTCTATTTTTTTAAGTTTTACCAAAAAGTTTTTTTGGGCTTTTAGAGTCCTAAAAGCTGAAGTGAGAAAAAAAAAGTTTTCCAAATAAAAAGTAAGGAAAGCTCAAATAAATTTTAATAATTATTTTATTTAGACAATTATAAGCATAATATTGTCAAAATGATCTTTTTAGTAATTTTAATACTTTAAAAAATAAAGCAAATAATTTTTTTTTATATCTCACAGTATTTTTACGTTAATTGATCCAAATATTTTTTAACTTTTTATACAACACTTTTTAAATAGTCTTACTTGAAAAGTATTTTTACACACAACTTAACCAGATTCAATATCTATGTATGCTAAAATTGAAACAAGAAAAATAAAGATTATAAAAGATTCATATATTTTCTATGTATGCTAAAATTGAATTAATAAAAATTTTAATTTCATAAGAAAAAAAGATATAAAAAGGAGAAGACATCAAAAAAAATAAATTATAATAATAAATTTAATGTTTTTGAGTTAATTTGCTATATTTAATCTTTAATTTGAATGATTTAGAATTATGACTAAAATAATGAGGTTATATGTCTAATTTAATAATTTATAAGGACTATTATAAAACGGATGAAGATTATGGAATAAAATGCAATTCACATTTTCTTTTTTCTTTTTTTAAATTAATGGGTCCTAAAAGCTTGAACCAAACAAATGGAGTAATCTCTATGCCGTTGTGTCATTGTCATCTTGGCGATAGGTATATTATTCTCCCACTAATTCATAGCAATTCCTTAAAGTCACCACGTTATATATTTAGGATAATGTTACGTAGACTATAAATATTGTTAGGTGCACTACAAATGTACTAAAAGACAAAACAAAAACAATTACATCTTTCTATTTTTTGTTCATCCATCAATATTTAGTAGTGCACATAACACTATTCTATATTTAAAGGAAACTTAGAATGAAACACATCATTATGATTTAAATATTATATTAATTTTTAAAGAAATTGTTGGTTTTTTTTTTTTGTTAAAGATAGAGGGAGAAGATTTCATGATTACTTATTATTTTATTAGTCACTTGCTTAAGTAAAAAATTGTACTAGTCAATAATAACATGTACTAAATTGTAATAACATATTTTAAAGAGAGTAATAACATATATTTGTTTGCAAACCCATGACCAAAATAAACACAACGTAACAACTACTTAAACTTTAACTCTATATGAGGGTGGGTTAACACGGGACTAGAGTATCATTGAGCTTAATTGGATTGTTTATAGGTGTTTTAATGAAGAGATTGATATAGTTTGGGATAAATATCACGTAATTCGATCAATCTGGGTTGATAAAAATCCCGCCAAAATTATAAAATCGAGTTATAAAAAATTACACTCATTATAAATTTGTGTGGGTTGTTCAAGTAAGCAGAGTTAGACTTTTTATAGGTTGAAACTTATTATAAAATGATTCAATTCCTATTTTTGACAAATAATTGTAAGGTTCAAAATAAAAAAAAATAAAATGTAAGATGGATAATTCTCAACTTAGAGTTAAACATAAACAGGAATCTTTTAACATTACAAATTTAATTAAAAGGTATCATGTCCCTTACGGAGGCATGACTGGCCGGAGGATTGGATAACCAAACCTCCGTAACCCTAACTTCACAACAAAGTAACAATCATGACACTTGTTGAAAATTTATATAACACACCACGAAATACAGTCTATGTGTTCCTAATTCTAAACGACGACACGGGAACAAATATATAGACTATCACAGTATACAAAATTAGACCTTCCACCATTTTAGTGTGACTGCAAACCTTCATCCTTGACTTCAAGTCTGAGATCCTAGACAAAAATACCTTGCCGTACTCTGTCGGCAGGTTAACCAGCTCAATGACATCATATATTAGATTCCTGAAAAAAAAGAATTCCATGAGAGAGATGAGTCCTATGGACTCCGTGAGTGAAAAATCGTACCCAAAGAGTACTAGCATCACCTCACACAATCATATAATATATTAAATTCATGTAACATTATTCATATATTAAATTACCTTACATGATCCACACTATTACAAATCAATTAGAAAAATAATATCAAACAAAGCAACCAAAGGACCAACGAGTAACCCAGCCCCGCACACCAATATTACCCCCTACGGGGCATGTACGCGTCCGCACACCAAATTAATTTCCCGTATACAATCCATCCCACCGGGGCTAAGCACTCAATTCTTAAAAAATATATCAGAATCAGGATTTCTCATGATTTCAAATCATAGTATCCAAGATGCACCTGAACTTTTAATTTCAGAAATGAAAATCATTTTTTTTCAGAAAATGTTCACGAGTTGGCCCTTATCAAACACAATCAATGTCAATCACAGTAACCAATATCAAGCAAACATTATTCAAGCAATTTACTGAAATACTCCACTAGCTTACTTTCCATATATCACACTTATTCAAATAAACATATAATCACACATATTAATCTAGCCCCTAAAGGCAACAATTAACCACTCACCGTATTATGAATTACATTCATCGCTCAATTCCCGAATTCACGCGTCTTATCCGGTCCACTTTAGAATCCGGAACTGAAATTCATAATTTCAAATAATATTTAGTTCATAAACGTTATTGTTATACTCTTTTACTTACTAACTTATATCTCAACTTATATAGATTTATTTATGTAAGTTTTCCTTTAAACTATTACATATCAATTAATATGGATTAGACTTTAGGTGATAATGTTAATAATGAAAAGGCATTTTAAATATCTTGACAAAGCATATGGTAGGAGGAACCATTAGAAAAGAATAGAAAGCATTAAGTTAAAAATGTTAAAGCTGTCCAAACTTGAGATTTGGACCAGTGTCCACTTTAACGGTCATATTTTTCTCTAAGAAACTCCGAATCCAGTTCTGTAAAATTTATAAAATACTAGAAACATGTAGCTTTATATTGGTATATCATTTGTAATTTTTACATATGTATATCAATACAGTTTATTGTTTGAAGTTGCATCAAATTGTGCAACACGCAAGATTTTTGACAGCTTTGACCTTACCTTAGTTAATTGAACATAACTTTCTCTAGGAAAAATGAAATCCAATTCCGTTTGTTGGGTTTATTAATAGACAAGTATATATATCTTTATTATTTAGAAACTTTTCCTAGAATCTGTCATTAACCCACTCAATTTCTTACATGAACCAAAAACCGAGCAGTACGAATCCTGCCTGACCTAGCCAGAGTTTAACAGCTATAACTAACAACATACTTGGAATAAGGCTACGAAATTTTGCAGACAATATGTTGAGATTATAAGCTACATTTCATCTTTTGAACTCTTAATTTAATTCAGTCCCGAAGACACTCGAAATACAATATTTCTCTCATCCACGAATATGCCCTTGCACCACCTCCAAAATCACTTAACTCTCATTTTCCACCACTTTCAAACTTCAATTCACACTCCTCGCTCCACCTAATTCACTAACATTACTCTTAGTCCAATAAAATTCAAGATTGTATTAGTGGTTTACAATTAATCAAGAACTTAATTTGTCACTTTCCAATATCAATCCAATTAATTCTTATTCATTAAAATACAATTATTTTCTTATAGTCATTTCATCAACCACCTTATATGCATGTTTTTATTTATCTTATGAGCAAGTATCTATATATATATTCACCATGGGACTTACACAAGTCCATCAAATTACATTTTATTCATATTCCACTTACTTCCTTAATCCTCTACTTCTTGTGTTCTTTGATTATCATCCTTAATTCAGCCCACATCTACACCATAAATTGCTGCCAATTCTATCCTCCCCTGGGGCTACCAAAGGCTGAAAACAGGGCACCAATTAACCCAACCTCAGCTAACTCTTTGATTGGTTATCCACCCTTATTTAGGCAGCCTCTAAACACTCCCAACCACCCACTTACACGGCAGCAAGCTGAGTTAAGATTGCACAACCAATTTCCCCCCTTGCCAACACCTATACCCACACTATTTCAGTAACCCCAAATAATCTACGTAGCTGAAATTTAAGGAATAGGAGCATGATTCAACATTAAGGAAACAAAACAAAGCAATTAAATCAAACCCTCTCTTAACCAAATTCTCAACAGCAGGAAGTTAAGGAAATCAAGGAAAAGAAAACCAAAGCAATACTTTTAACTAGAGTAAGACAATCTCTCATACTCCTTCAAATCCAAATAGCCATGAATACCAGAATAAAGGAGGAAGGAGGCTCACCACCCAGCTGAGTTTGAATGCCCAAGAAAGGATCCACTTCACGGCCAGCAAGAAGAAGCAACAGAGCAAGTCTCCAAAGCTTATCAGCTGCTGTCTCAAGCAACTCCCATGGCAGCCCACGCTAAGCAAGGAAGAAAAATAAGGAAGTTTGATACCAAGGGCTCAAAGGTCGGCTGCAAGGAAGGAAATCATGACAGGAGAAGAAAAAAAATGGACGCAAGGTTTTTCTCTAGAAAGCTCGGTTGGCAGGGATAGAAAAAGAAAAATAGAGGCGTGAGGGAGGGATGGAATAATGGAAAAAGAAAACAATATAAAATAAAATAATACTATTAGGTTCAAAGTCAAAAAGTTATATTTGTGAGGTGTATATTTAGGATTTGAATTTAAATAATATTACTTGGATATATACCCTTATATACATATACATATATATTTTTTTTGGTTCATATTTAAATAATTATAACAAAAATTTATTCTTGCACTATTTTCATATTTATACAAGTTTTCAATTATGTGCATTTGTCTTAGTATGAAATTTAATTATTGAGTCATGAAAATTTTCGTACAAAATTCTTAGAACGCAAGTTATAGTCTCGGGTTATCACAAAAGGTTTAATAACAAAAATTTAGTTTATAATTGTGTATATTTAACATGAACATAAATCTAACTATATAAATAAATATAATAAAGTTTAAAATAAACATGAACATGAATTGAGTTGGATCTTTCACTCGAGTAATTGATCTAACTTGACAAAAAAAAAAAAAAAAAAAAAAAGCCACCAAATTTAAAGTCAATATTAATTGAATTTTCGGTCAGGTGCATCCGAGTTGGTTCAAGTTTCTTAAGCTCTTGTACTTTTGGAGTTTTCAACACACCCCTAGAGATAATATAATTAAGGGTGAGATAGCTAGCTAGTTGTTAACTTAATATTTATAATATGATTTTATATGAATATTAATAAAAAAAATATAAATTATTAGATTGGATAGTATTAAGTCGGATTACAAACTTATAAAATTCTGAACTAATCTAATTTAATAATAGTAGTAGAAGTTCAAATTAATCCAATCCAAACAACAATATATATCTCCAATCTAATCCGGCTGGATTGAATTGATTCGATTAATTTCATCAAAGTGGTCTAACCATGAATAACTCTGCTCACAACTCAAAGTAAAGAATGAGATTTACATTCATCATTCACCAATAGTCAAATTCTATGCACAAACTCTGAATTCATTCCTTGTTAAAGAAGGGTGTGGGGATGGGGTTAAACTATTGTTTCAACCATTGAATTTTTAGTCAAATTTCAAGATAAAGACTGTGAATGATTTTTATTTCAAATCAAGCTTTCTACTAAAAAATACTTTTTGACTAGGTCTCTCATTTTGACAATGTCCTAGATCGATTATTCAAAGGATACTGAATTCTTAATTGGGGAGTACCAAAACATAAAAAATAACGTTAATTATGGAAATGAAACCTTCTAAATAAAAACAAAGAAAGTTAAAATTAGTCTCTTTTTTTGTAACTCTAATGAGTTCCAATGAGTTAATCTAGTGATAAAAATATTTTTTTATTTTATTAATTTTATAAATTCAAATTTATTTAGAAAAAACCATATAGATAGTGGAATTATTATAACTTTTTTAGTTTTGATATGAATTGCTTGTCTTCAGTCAGTCGAAAAAGTGACTTAATTGCACAAGTTAACTCGAACACCAATTACTAGTAATATACATATATTCAATATATAAGAAGGTGGTTTAATAACATAATTTTTTGATTTTCTAAAATATCTCTTATTAAAATTAAAAGTTACATTTTTATCAGTTTTTAATTCAACTTATAACTCTTTAATTTTTTGAATAATAATTAATTAATAACCAAAAATCATAAAAATTAGTTTTATTTTATTTTATTAAACATCCAAAAAACTTATAACTATTATAGTTAAAAATTTATAACTATTCTAGTTATAATTTTTTTTTTATGTCTCTCATTTTTTATATCTTCTTTATTTTTTCTTTCTTTTTTTAGCAATTTAACTCTTTATATTTATTCAATTTTAACATATTTTACAATAAATATAATACAGTAATAAGAAGAAATAAAAACATTTGATGAAAATATTATCATTAAAATGAAAATTGAAACAATAACTTATATGATTTTTATAAATGAGAAAAATTAAAATAGCAAATATGTTGGTAATTTAAATATTAGTACAAGAAATATAAGGATTATAAAGAATACAAATATTGCCTCTGTTTGGTTTAGCTTTTAAAACAGTTTTTGCATTTAAATTTTTCTACAAAGCTGTTAGTAATAAAAATTCTATTTTTTAAGCTTTACCAAAAAGCTTTTTTGGGCTTTTAGAGTCCTAAAAGCTAAAAGCCCAAGTTATGCAAAAGAGTTTTCCAAATAAAAAATAAAAAAAATTCAAATAAATTTTAATAATTATTTTATTTAGACAAATATAAGCATAATATTGTCAAAATGATCTTTTTAGTAAAAGTAATACTCAATATTTTAAAAAATAAAAAATAAAGCAAACAATGTTTTTATATCTCACAGTATATTTACGTTAACTGATCTAAATACTTTTTCAACCTTTTATACAATACTTTTTAAGTAGCTCTACTTGAAAATTATTTTTACACACAACTTAACTAGGTTCAATATCTACGTATGCTAAAATTGAAAAAAGAAAAATAAAGATTATAAAAGATTCAAATATTTTCTATGTATGCTAAAATTGAATCAATAAAAAGTTTAATTTCATAAGGAAAAAAGATATAAAAAGGAGAAGACATCAACAAATAATAATTTATAATAACAAATTTAGTGTTTTTGAGTTAATTTGTTATATTTAGTCTTTAATTTGGATGATTTAGAATTATTTATTATGACTAAAATAATGAGGTTATCTATCTAATTTAATAATTTATAAAAATTATTGTAAAACGGATGATAATCATGGAATAAAATGCAATTCACCTTTTATTTTTATTTTTTTTGAATTAATGGGTCCAAAAGCTGAACAACAAATGGACTAATCTCTATGGCGTTGTGTCATTTTCATGTTGGTGATAAGTATATTATTACCCCACTAATTCATAACAATTCCTTAAAGTCACCACGTTATATATTTAAAGGAAAATTAGAATGAAACACATCATTATGATTTAAATATCATATTAATTTTTAAACAAATTGTAGTTTTTTATTTATTTTTAAGATGGAGGGAGAAGATTTCATGATAACTTATTATTTTACTAGTCACTTGCTTAAGTAAAAAATTGTACTAGTCAATAATAAAATGTACTAAATTGTAATAACATATATTTGTTTGCAAATCCATGACCAAAATAAACACAAAACGTAACAACTACTTAAACTCTATCTCTAACTCTCTATACGAGGGTGGGTTAACACGGGACTAGAATATACATTGAGCTTAATTGAATTGTTTAGGGGTGTTTTAATGAGGAGATTGATACAGTTTAGGATAAATATCACGTGATCCGATCAATCTGGGTTGGTTAAAATCCCGTCCAAATTATAAAGTCAACTGATAAAAAATTACGCCCATTATAAATTTGTGTGGGTTGTTTAAGTCAGTGGAGTTAGACTTTTTATAGATTGAAACTTATTATAAAATGATTCAATTCTTATTTTTAACAAATAATTATAAGGTTCAAAATAAAATAAAATGTAAGATGCATAATTCTCATCTAGAATTAAACATAAACAAGAATCTTTTAACATTACAAATTTAATTAAAAGGTTTAAGAATAGAAATTTAGTTTATACTTGTGAATATTTAACATGAACATAAATATAATAAGGTTAAAAATAAACATGAACATGAATTGAGTTGGATCTTATACTTGAGTAACCGATCTAACTTGAGAAAAAGAATAAAAAGCCACCCAATTTATAGGTACATCCGAGTTGGTCCAACTTTCTTAAGCTCTTGTACTTTTAGAGTTTTCTACACACCCCTAGAGATAATATAATTAAGGGTGAGATAGCTAGCTAGTTGTTAACTTAATATTTATAAATTTTATGATTTTATATGAGTATTAATAAAAAAATATATAAATTATTAGATTGAATTATCTTAAGTCGCGACTTTTAAAATTTTGAACCAATCCAATTTAATAATAGTAGTAGTAGTTTAAATTAATCCAATCCGAACAACAATATATATCTCCAATCTAATCCGGCTGGATTGAATTGATTCGATTAATTTCATCAAAATGGTCTAACCATGAATAACTCTGCTCACAACTCAAAGTAAAGGATGAGATTTACATTCATCATTCACCAATAGTCAAATTCTATGCACAAACTCTGAATTCATTCCTTGTTAAAGAGGGGTGTGGGGATGGAGTTAAACTATTGTTTCAACCATTGAATTTTTAGTCAAATTTCAAGATAAAGACTGTGAATGATTTTTATTTCAAACCAAGCTTTCTACTAAAAATACTTTTTGACCAGGTCTCTCATTTTGACAATGTCCTAGATCGATTATTCAAAGGATACTGAATTCTTAATTGGAGAGTACCAAAACAAAAAAAATAAAAAAATCACGTTAATTATGGAAATGAAACCTTCTAAATAAACACAAAGAAAGTTAAAATTAGTCTCTTTTATTTGCACAACAGAAAAAATATAGTGACATTGACATATCTCTTTTAGAACCACTTCTCCTAAGCTCACATGAATTTTTAACCTTTGATGTTATGGAAGAATTTTCAACCAAAATTTGGGATACTTTTAATCTAACAATATAACGAGAAAATTAGTCACAAATAAGTCGATAGTGAAATTTAAATTGATTTTTTTATTGTAATCAATTAAAAAAAATTTATCCATTTTTTTTGGGTTATAAGAAACCCACAAGGTTGGTAGTTGGTTCTAATTGTCAGGCCTGGTGGGATGTTAACCACTTTAGCTAGCTCATTGTCTTGGCAAAAAAAAAAAAGGCACATTGCTGAATGAGTTGGGCTATTGTTCTGATGGAAAACTATAGGTATGTTGTTCTTTGGGCTCAGTATGTTCTATGGTTTCTTCAGTCTCTTTTCTTGGTAACCAAGGAGAATATTTGTAACTCTAATGAGTTCCAATGAGTTGATCTAGTGATATTTTTTTATTTTATTAATTTTTAAAATTGAAATTTATTTGGAAAATACCATATAAATAGTAAAATTATTATAACTTTTTTAATTTTGATATGAATTGCTTGTCATAGTTGAAAAAGTGACTTAGTTATACAAGTTAACTTGAACACTAATCACTAGTAATATATATATATATTCAATATATAAAAAGATAGTTTAATAATATAATTTTTTGATTTTCTAAAATATCTCTTATTAAAATTTTCATTTTCATTTTTATCAGCTTTTAATTCAACTTATAACTCTTTAATTTATATAATAATGATAGGTTCTCTAATTCTTCTCTACCTTAATAATAACATGATTGTAATTATTATTTTTATTATATTAATAAGTTTTTAATAATAATAAACTCTTACAATAA
Source organism: Quillaja saponaria (assembly GCA_029379385.1). Lineage (NCBI taxonomy): Eukaryota > Viridiplantae > Streptophyta > Magnoliopsida > Fabales > Quillajaceae > Quillaja > Quillaja saponaria. Next base: position 28,719,077 of record CM055607.1, on the reverse strand, counting down.
TTAATTTTTTTATTTTAAACAAGTTATTTATAATTTAATATAATATTATAATGTCATTTTCATTTTATTTTCTCTCATATAAATCAATAAGCATTGTTGTTAATTCTTATAGAGTATGATTATGCTTGTTTAACATCGTGATTTTTTTTTAATAATTTACTAAAACAATAAATTATTAATTAATTTTCAACTCTATTATTAAATTAAATTTTTTTCTATTGTTTTCATTGTAAAGTCTTTTTAGATTAAAATACACTCACCTCCACTCCCACGTACAAAGCTGACTCACAGAATCAGTAACACTTCTAGACGGAATATGCTCTCTTTAATTTTTATGAAAAGGAAAATAAGAAAAAAGTGACACCCATGTACACGTGTTGTGGAAATGAACGGCCACCATTATTTTGATAGTGACTTTCCCTACCAAAAGAATTAAAAGACCACTTTGTCCTTCCCGTGGTTTACTACACTGTAACATGAGATTCCATTTGAATACAGTCCAGGATACAATTATGCTATATTTTCAATATAAAGATGAATCAAAGTTGTGTATTTTTATTTTATTTTTTAAATATCTAATTTTTATATTTTATTTTAAAATAAATATTATTTAATTATAATTTTTTTCTCTAAATTTTCTCAATCTTAGTAGTTATGAGATTCAATAATGTTCTTTTCATATCAGCTTCATACAAGACTACAAATTTCAGATCCGATCGAGTCCTGTAAAGTGCACTTTTCAGTTTAGAGAGCAAAGTACAATAATCTTTGCTAACCATATAAATTAATGGCTCATATTCTTACACATTATTTCTAGACATTCTCTTTCCAAAATAATAATAGACAATTAAAAGATATATTGCATATTTTTCTCTAGAAATTAATGTTTTTAATTTATTTTTTTTCTGATTGAAACAAAAATGTCCTGAAACTTTGGCTTTCTCTAAAATTTCTTCATAACTGTAATTACTTAATATGTATTATAAAGATTGAATTTCTACTAAAATGTTTCAAATATTTGTTTATAGACTCTTCACATAACTTATTAATTAAAATTTTCTTTTGAAGAAATCTATGTGAATAACAAAAACATTTTTATTTTTATTTTGATCAATAGAGTTTTTTTTTGTGAGATTAATCAATGAAGTTGAACAATAGAATTAAAAAATAATATTAAGAAAATTTTTACTTTTGAAAAGTTTTAATTTTTAAAATATATTTATTATAATTTAATAAATATATTTAAGATCTTATTTAAATATTCTTTATTTTAATGGCCAAGATTTATACACTTTATCCTTTAAAACATATTTTTAGATTTGAGAGAATTCGGATCCAGTAGTCAGGTATCTTTTTAGGTGAATCTCATTCATTTAAATAAGTTTCATCCATTCAAAAGAAAAGCGAAAAAGAAAAAGATGCACGTGATCACCTAGAAAAAGTAAAAATAAACCTCGTAGAAAGGTTAGTGACATATGTAGTTGACTGGTCAACAAATTTTAAAAGTTTGTCAAAATGTAACAACTCCTTGGACTCACAAAATCTTGCAGTAAATTTTGAACGAGAATATTTATTGTATAAGGATATTTATGAAAAATTAGAAAGGATAATAATTTTATAAAAGTGTGACCTAATTGCCACAATCATAATACTTAAAATCACAGTTTTTATAATTGTAAATAGATTAAACTGTCTTCAACTTATGATGTTTTAAAAATCAATTGTATAACAAATTAAAGGTAATAAACTAAAAGTGAGAAACCCAAAAATAAATATGCTCCATTTCCAATCCATTCTTCTTCCTCCCACTTCACTCTATTTTCCTCCTTCTAGCTTCACACATTGTTTGGTTCTCTTTATGTCTATCTTTTTATAAATCGACAAATAAATTAATTTCCTATTTTCATATATTTTTATATTTTGTTCAAGCCTGCTAATTTTGAAAGTTTAGGGTTGCGTGCTCTTATAGGTGGTGAATGATATTACATGATTCAAGTATGGGTGAAATTTACATACCAAAAAAAAAATGACAAGGGCTGAGATTTTTGTTTTAATATTCTCATTGTTTTGCTTAAGGTGATAAAATGATATGCAGTTAACGACTGCTAGTCATAGGAAAAGAAAGAAATATACTAGTTATGACACATAAGAAGATAGATGAAGAGTTATAATGTGAGATATTTGGCTTGGTTTGGTAATGATAGTAACTTCTTAAAAGGATGATGTACTCTTATAGCTCTCTTAAAGCTGCTCTTAAAAGGTTACAATAATAAGTATTTGATAATATAATGTAAAAGCTTGCTCTCAATATGTAGAAGTCATAAATTAGTGTTTGGTAAATTTATTGTAAAGCTACTCCAAAGATTTAAATTGATTATAATAGATATTGATAATAAAAAAAAGATAATTAACCTATTGCATTGATTAATAAAATAGTTAAATATGAATTTTCATTAAAAGTTAAGGTTATATTAGTCTTTTAAATGTTTTAGAAGAGAAACCAGTTTTTAAAAGTACTATTAGCTTTTTAAAAATTCAGAGCAGAAACAACTCACTTTTTTTTTTTACTAAACATAAAAAAAAATTGACTCTCCAAAAAAGAATTATCAAACCAAATTAAAATCTGATTGATGAAAGATAAATAACAAAAAGAATTAAAAATTGATGAAAGATAAATAAGAAACAGTAAGAGAGTATTTTAGGAAAAATAAAATTCATTATTTAATAAATTGTGGCCCTAAAAATATTAATTGTGACAATAAAACTACCCTTTATAAAATTATGAATTAAAATATTCATATATTAAAGTAGGTGTTATTGAAAACATTCTTCCTATACATGCATTATTAGCATAAGGTGAAATAAAATTATCATTAAAATTAAATGAGAATCTAAATTAACATAATCTATATCCCTAATAATATTCTATAAAGACCATAGTAAATAATTTGGCTCAATATTCACAATAATATTCTAAGCATATAACATAAAGGAATATAATGCTGACACACATATATTTATTATTCTAAAATCTTGAATTCTAATAATGTGTTCATTTTTAGTAATATAATATTAGAGCTTCATGTAAAAATTAAAATGATGATCACAAAATTTAATATGAAATTCAAATACCATAGTAGTTGTGTGTATGAAAATAACTATATAAAAAACATAAAGAAATAGCACATATGGGAGAAGAACAACCACCATAACCTGCTAGCAAGAAAAGAAATATAAAGAAATATACGGAGAAAGAAATAGTATAGAGAAAGGAATTGACAAATTAGGCACAAATTGCAAATTGTTATTATATTATTACTCAATAAAAAAATTATTTATACTAATACTCTAATGATATAATCAATAATACAATTCATATGAATATAATTATCGAATATAGTTAATGATAAAAATGATATTGTATTTAGGTAGATTCTTACTAAAGGTATATTTATTGCAGAGAGATAAAAATAATATTGTATTTAAGTAGGATTTTATATAACATCGATAAATTTAAAACTTGAAAAACAATTTACAAAAAAATATTACAGAAAATTAAAAGATTTTATCACATTTAACAGTTTTATTTATAATATATAGGATTGACTTGGACATATATATAGATTTATAGATATATATGTAGGGCTTCCGACAAACAAAATGTTTGATACCATGGGCTTATGCCATTCAATATATGGCCCAACTTCTTGTTGCTTCTCCCATGAAAAAAGTAGTACTTCCATAACATTCAAACAAATATTCTATCATTAACTTCTTTTTAGAAAATAAAAATTAAAAAATTATTGTTTTCCTTAATTCAAAAGCATCAACGAGGAGTACAAGGAATAATAAGGCTAATATATTGCATTGCATGCATCACACGGTCGGGTCCTTTTTCCATGTAAGTTTTGTATCATTTGAGATAAAAAAAAAAGAAGTGATATAAAAAGAGAATCTCACATGGCCCTTCCTTTCTTTTCTTGGTGGCTTTTGAATATTATCTTCTTGTTTCTTTATACAACTCTTCCTTGTATTAATGATGATTAATTATGATGATGATTCAAAGCATGACTTACAATCTAATTCTATGTCACAACCAAGAATATTTACATAAAATAATTAAAGGAAACATATAATAATAATAAAAAATAATATGACTATTTTGACAGTTCTTAAATATTATAAAAATGTGTTATTCATAAGTTAATATAAAAAAATTATTATTGTAATTCAATGCATGTGAATGAGTCGCATGAACTTTTTCATATTTTATATGATAAAGAGAAACAAATCAATTCAATTCAAATTAACAATAATAAATTTGAACAAATCTTATTAAATTTCATCGAATTGGATTGGGTTACCAATTCCCTAGCTGGTGTACAAGGGAAATACAAGCATTAACGACTAGAGTGCAATCTAGGAAAGATTAATGGTCACATACTCAATGCCTAGTTATAAATGATTTTGTAAAGTTATGTAATGCTAGTGAGTCACATGATTTCATTTAGGGTAAAAAAATAATGACTCGTCATTTTTGATTACTTGATTTTTCTCTTTTTTTAAATTGTGAGAAGTCAAATTTTTATAAATTTTTTAGTCACTACTTATTTTTGACTAGTATAAGAAATGTGATTAATTGATATAATTAAAGGACTTAAACACACTTAACCGTTAACAAAAAAATTAGTAGCTTGGAATGTTTTTTATATTTTTGAATTCATATGTGATGTCTAATGACTCATTACTTTTGATAGTGACTTTTTAACTTTCTTAAACTATGAGAAGTAAAATTCCTATACATTTTAAAGTCCCTGCTTACCTTTGACAGTATAAGAAATATGATTAGTACAAATTCTTAACAGTCTAAATGTACTTAATCACTAACAAAATTTATTAGCTTGGAATGTTATTTATATTTTTGAATTCATACGTGAAGTCTTTATAACCTGTTGGGATTTTATATGACTTAGTTATTTTATTTATTCTTATTCCTTTTTTTTTTTTTTATGCTAGTAGTTATAAATTTGATATTTTGTTTATTTCAAACAAATTCAAGCATATATAATTATTGAAAACACTGTTTACCACCCACGAGGTATAATTTAAGTGATAAGGCACGTTTGAAGTCACTAAAGAAAAGAATTTTGTTGAAAAACAATTTGCATGATTTATTTTTTGTCAAGAACTTTCATTGGTCATTAAGAATGTAAAATAGATTATGCAAATAAAATGCATTTAGCTTTTTAAGAAAAAAGAGAGACAAATTATACTTCCTCCTATGAGGTTTGAAAAAATAAAGGTCAGATTAGAAAATTCAACACTCCATTCCTTTAGATAGAAAAAAAAAAAAATACCATTACAAAATAATTTGACAAAATTTTAAAAATTATATTCTTAATTTTCTTTTTACAAATGAATCGTATTACTGATTTTGTTATATATATAGATTTAAATTTTTTAGCTTCTCTAATAAATAGTAACCTTAATTATTTATTGTTAAGATATTTTTTTAATAAAATAAAAATACATAAATAAGTAATATTAAATTTAAAGATATATGTATATATACATATATTCAGGAAATTATTTTTCTTTATTTGCTGGCAGAAAAAAGCAACCATGATGACATCTTATATATGAATTTTATTCATTTATTAGTGAATATATCATACATTTAATTTAATTTTTTAAAAATGTATTGTCTTACTTTAATTGTTTTTACTTAAATATTTTAAACCCTAACAATTATTATTTTTTAAATAAACACAAGGATTGAAGTGACTTTTTAAAATATTATCAAGAAATTCAATTTACTTATATATGTATAAAGTAATTTTTTATTAGAAATAATATATTAAAAATATAAAGTTGAGATTAGCATAATATATGTTATTAAGAAAAAAAATTAATATAGAAAAAAGAACTTCTTGTTACTTTAAAATACAAGCATGGTTTTTAAGAAATTTTTCTCAACTTATTTTGTAAGTGTATTAATTATTTAGAGGGGAGTGTTACATTTTTAATTTTGTAATTGGAGTAAATCTACAGTATAATTTGACGGAACAAAAATGAAGACAATAATTGGGAAATTCCTTTGTGAACAGATTTTCGGCTCCTCCCTTTCACACACTGCCACCCATTCGTCTCGTCGGTCCTCACTGTGACTTTCTTCTCCGGTGAACTCCGGTCACCTTGGATGCTTTTGTTATATTGCTTTCTAACCCTTCAGTTCACTACCCCAAACCGCATTTTCCATCGTTTTGTTTTCTCTGATTTTGTTCTCACTATAACATTTTTATCCTCAAATCTGAGCCAACGGTACCCACAAGCTTCGCCCATTTTCTTTCTTTCTTATAACTTCTATCTATGTACTTCAGGTTCTTGCTTTCTACTTCTTTGTTTTAATAAGTCACTATGCATTGTTTGTTCCTCGGTGCTCAAGTTCCACTCTTTAGGCTCTGTTTGTTTTCCGAAACTAGGTGTTTGAAAAAATTCCCGACAGAAATGAAAATTTCCCTGATTTCCTGAAATTTAGTATATTGAAGTAGAAAACTTTCCTATTGTGGGTTCTGTATTCAACTGTGGTTGATAGTATTTCATATTCAGATCTCTCCATGTTTTCCTTTAAAAAAATGCTAGGTTAAAACCATTTTCAACTTTCAGTATTTGCTCAAGTAGAAATCGGCTTAGTTTCTGGTGCCCTTTTAGTTTTAGTCTTCTCCTTATGTAAATTAATCTGCTACATTAGAGGCTGGTTGATCTGCAATATCATTGTCAAGTCTCCTTGCCTCTTTAAATCCATTGCATGCCCGAAAATGTGTCTCTCCGTGGCCTAACTTGGGTCCCATGTCTGGCTAAGTTTCAATTTTTGAAACTCGAATGTCTCAGCCTCCCCTGTCTAAACTCTTGTCTTCTTTTTCTTCTACTTCATATAGCCTTTAAGTTCTACATTTACTGCACATTTTTGCTAGCTCTTTTATCAAAAAATTTGGTAGCCACATGTCAATGTTGTTATGGGCGTAAAGTGCGTTAAAAATTACTGTGATGCCGAGGCCAGCATTCTGTGGCGGCTTCTTGAATTCTTGTGATTCTGACTGTCTTTTCAGGTACCACACTTACTTGAATATTTCAGTCATCTTGAAATATTTTTGGACGCCCTTAACTTTGAATCGCTCTTTTGCTAATATGTACATTGAATTGACCAATGTCTTCAGTTCTTATCATAGCACCGCTGCCCGGGCTGGAGAAGAACCTGTTTGTTAGCTCATCTCTTCAGTTGATCTAACTTTTGATTAGTAAGATGGAATCCAATTTCTTTCTTATGCCAATCAGATTTAGAGGGTAGAAGTGGCCGCTATATTGGTTCATTTGCATCTCTTAGAATATATGAATATGCTTAAACAGGAGGAATATCTCCTTAGATCGTCATTCCAGCTATGTATCTTTATTGGGTTCTTGCTACAAGTCGGTTGTGATTGCTCATATTCCTTTGGGTTCAAAGCTTTCTGTAATTGACAATGACTGCTGGGTCTCCTCAAATGGTGATTTTGCATTTGGATTCTTTAATCCTATCTGATCAACCTAACCAGTATAGTATTGGCATCCGTTTCAATTCAAAGTCCATTCCATCTAGTGACCAAACTGTGGTCTGGGTTGCCGGAGCTGATGTCCCAGTCAGTGACAAGTCATATTTCCAGCTTACCCAGGAGGGAGAACTGGTTCTGTTTGATTCTTCCAAGGGAATCCCCGCATGGACCAGCAATACAGGACATTTGTCTGTTGTTTCAGCTGCTCTTCATAACAACGGCAATCTTGTTCTACTAGATGGAAAGCGAAATATTGTTTGGCAAAGTTTCAATACTCCTTCAGATACGCTTCTTCCTGGACAGAGCTTATCTGTTCGCCAAACACTTAGAGCTGCAAGCAAGAATTCTGTGTCCAGCTATTACAGTCTTTACATGAATGCTTCAGGTCAATTACAGCTGCGGTGGGAAAGTCATATGATCTACTGGACAACTGAAAGCCCTTATAGTTCAAATCTTAGTGCTTTCCTTGCCTTTAATGGAGCCTTGCAACTTCGAGATCAACTACTGAAACCTGTTTGGTCAGTGTTTGGGGAAGACCATAATGACTTTGTGAAGTATCGGTTTCTTAAGCTGGATATTGATGGTAATCTTCGCCTATACTCGTGGATAGAAACTTCACAATCATGGCGATCAGTCTGGCAGGCTGTAGAGAATCAGTGCAAGGTTTTTGCAACCTGCGGCCAACGAGGTATTTGTGTCTTGACTGCATCCGGATCTTCTGATTGCAGATGTCCATTTGAGATAAAACCTGAGAGTAACTCGAGGTGTTTGGTTCCATATCAACGGGAATGTGAATCTGGATCTGATATGCTTACATATGACCACACCTTTCTGTATGGAATTTACCCTCCAGATGATTCAGTTATCCTAACTAGTTTACAGCAATGTCAGCGCTTGTGCTTGAAAGACCCACTTTGTACTGTGGCAACCTTCACAAATGATGGAACCACACAATGCCGGATGAAGAAAGCTGAGTATGTCAACGGTTATTCTGACCCCTCTATAAGTGCAATATCTTTCGTCAAGAAATGTTCGGGTCCATTAGCTGTAAATCCCGATCCCATAAAGTCCTCTTCAAATCATTCTCTACCCAAACAGTCTGCAAAATTGTGCGTTTCTTGCCTGATAGGAGTAGCTTCAGGCACATTTTTCATTTTAATTATCCTTCAGTTGGGAATTGGTTGCTGCATCTACAGAAGGAAAACCACTAATAGGAAGAAAGCCACTTTAGCTAACACATGGCCCCATTCAAAGGGTTTAGTTGTGTTGTCCTTCAATGAGATCAAGAACCTCACTGAGAATTTTAAGCATCAAATTGGGCCGAAGATGTTCAAGGGTATGCTACCAAACAATCAAAGAGTTGCAGTTAAAGATCTGAATACATCCATTGAGGGAAGGAAGTTCCGCAGTACTGTCTCAAAGATGGGGAGCATTCATCACAAGAACCTAGTGAAGCTGGAGGGATATTGTTGTGAATTAAATCATAGATTTTTGGTGTATGAATATGCCATGAATGGTTCGGTGGAGAAATATGTTGATGATCCTAAACTGTGCAGGAGGCTAACTTGGAGAAAGAGAGTTGAAATATGCTCCAGTGTGGGAAAGGCCATCTATTATCTGCATACAGGATGTAGGGAGTTTGTAAGCCATGGAAATTTGAAATGTGAAAATGTGGTGTTGGACGAAAATTTAGAGGCCAAGGGCAACTGAATTTGGGTTTGCAAATATATACAGTGAGGCAGCATCCCGTGGTTCTTCAGCTGAGAAGGATGTGGAGGATTTTGGTAAGATAGTGTTGATGCTGTTGAGCGGGTGTCGAGCAAATGGAGAACTCTGTGAGTGGGCTTACAAAGAATTAATTGAGGGGCGGGCAGAAAATGTAGCTGATAAAAGAATTGATGGCGGGGTGGATTCAGAGGAGCTGGAGCGTGCTTTGCGAATTGCATTCTGGTGTCTACAAAGTGATGAACGTAAAAGACCTTCTATGGAGGAGGTAGTGAAAGTGCTAGAGGGTACATTGAGTGTTGATCAACCACCCGTTCCATTTGCTTGTCATGGCTCACCTGAGGAAGATGACCGACAAGAATGTGTCTTGGAAACATAGATGCCAACTGAACTGTTAGGAATTTTCTCTTGATTTTTGTTGTCTAATTTACATCTTGCTCCAGGTTCAACGTCAATGTGTAAAGTAGGACTAACAATGCAATGACAAATAGGCATGCCAAGCCAAATATTTTTCCTCCCAATCAAGGTGGGAACTGTGACTCTAACAGGTTTGTAGATGAGGCTGTTCTTGCAAGAAATGCCTCAAGTTAAAATGTCCATTTGAGCAATGAGTAATCTATTTTGTTTAGTCTACTTTTGCTGTGACTTACAGGTATGAAGTTTGTTTTTCACTCTTGCCGTTGCTGTTTTCATTTTCATTTTTACATATATAGTTGAATCATGTATAGGTGATTTTCTTTGTGGGTTTATCGATTGTTGTTGCTATACATGATTTAACAAAGTATAAAAGCTAAGATATAACATGTAAGTTTGAAACCCGTGTTAAATGAGGATTTCAGAAAAAGACGACCGATTCAACTTGTCAAGTTGCGTTTTGGTTAATTTGTCAAAGAGCTCTCCTAATGGATAACATTATTGAGTGATTGTACAGCGTGTATGCGCAAAGAAAGCAACAGAAGATGCAATAGGTCAATCCAGGCATCAATAGGGAGGTGTTATGATCACTGAAAGTTGACATTGTGCAGGACTGGATCTTTTTTCTGCTAAAAATGTCGTCATCCATTTTCTGTCCGTATCCAGTATGTAGCAGAAGAATGCCTGTTTTCACTCTCTCCGGCCCCTACTTCAACTTTTTTCTCTTTTTTATTTTGCATATAAGAAGCATATTACTTTAAATGCGCGTCATCTTTTTTAATTTGCAATATAGTTTATGTTATAGGATTGATGCTAACTAAGTTACATGCACAAGTCAATAAAATAGGTTTGACAGACATGTTCTTGAACATAAGTCTTAAATTAAGTACATATTTTGCATCCCAGTATCTGAGTGATACACAACTATATATGCTGGAATCCAAAGGGAAACTGTTGGCAGACTATCTGTAATTCTTTATTCAATTTGTTATATATTTGATTTATATTCAACTCGAAAATGTTTGCAAAATTTGAGAAGTTTTGAGTTCAATTGAAGTCTTTGTATATACAAATACATATTTATTTCAGTCATGTAAGCTATTTATGTATTATTGATACTAAGGTGCTAATGTGAAAAATAATCAACAAAAATCAAATGTTTGGATAAGGGAGGCATCCCATCCTCATAAAAAAACATTACCAACTCAATCTTAGTTGGAAATCTACGCTATATACATGTTAAATCTATAGTTTTTTTTACCATATGAAAAGGTGTAATAGAAAATAAAACAGTAATTAACATCTTTTTGATATACTAGCCTGATCCATCTAGTATCTCCTTTGACCTCTTTATCAATTTTATTTAAAAATAAAAAATCTTTTGACTTTGAAGTTCAAATTAAAGCCTCTAAGAATGAATATTAATAAAAGTAAAAATTGATCAGAGGTAACTTCTGTGTTTCTGTCACCTCCAAATGGTTAATTTCTATAGAAATGATCAGTTGGGTTTGTCATTTTCCTATCTATAAATCTGGAACTGAATGGTGCTTCCAGTCAGGCCAAAAAAAAAAAATGGTGCTTCCAGAGAATTACTGGTGGGGAAATTAAGTTTGGCTTACATTCCTAGAGCTAGAAGGGTTTTACTCAGACTTTCCTTTTTACTCTGAGAAAAAGGTTTTGACCATATCAAGATTTGGTGAAGTTTCTGAATAAAAGTATAATAAACCTCTCTCAGTGGTAGTAGTTGTTGCTGTAGTGTATCTTTTTAGAATTACATAATAATATCTAAAACAAGCTTTTTCGAGTCCTCAAATAATCTTTTCAGGTTATTTAGGAACACATTTGTTGCTTACTCTTGTCAGGTTGTCTAGGAATTCCCAAAATCAATGGGGTGTTTAGGAATGTATTTGCTGCTTACTTTTGTCAGATTGTTACTGACTAATTTGATGGTATTATCTTTGTACGTAACACTACTGAAAAAGCAAAGGTACTTTTTTTTTTTATGCCCAACTTTAGCAATACAAATTAATTAGCTTTCCCATTACTATTCCTTGGATAGCTAACTCATACAAGGCACCATATCTACTACAAGTAGTTTAACTACTGGTTTCAAGCTTGCAACTCTATTCAGTCAAGAAGAAAGCAACAATCATTAATGGGAATAATGAGTTGCTGATGCTTGTGCAACTGGTTCAAGCTTCAAAGAGCTCATCGGCAACAAGAATGATGGCGTGGAAGATCATAAGGTTGAAGAAGAAGAAGATTTTTGTTCAACACCAAAGGCCAAGAGATTCAGAATACCAGTAAGTCTTAACATGTCCACCAGCTCCAAAGAAAAGAAGGGTAACTCTAAGTACTCCAAGCTGTTCATCTAAGACAACTCCAATTGCTTTTTTTACTCCTCCAGATATAGAGTTATTCTTCTCTTTTGCATTCAGACCCAATAATGTATCAGCCTGAAACTTTCTAGTATTTTTTCAGTGTGTTTCAATATTTGATTGCTGACCCTTCCAATTAACTGAGTATATATGTACTACATTTTAGTGTTGCAGAGTTTGAATTATATTACGTGCTAGCAAGCTTGATTTACTATTATGTAATATTGTGCGCCCGCCCAAGTACCCTAATCTATTATTTTACACAGTTAAACTAATAACTTATTAATAATTTATTTTAAAATTGTTCATATAATTTATATATTTCAAAGAAGAAAAAAAAAATGAAACCTTCAAATAATTAAATATTTTACTTGATCATCTTGTCATTTTTAACCTAGATGTATTACCCACTTGGGTCATCATCTTCATAGAGAAATAATCAAGGACTAATAATAAAGCTACTTTTATCGGATATTCTTCTTCTTTTGCACTTTTATTCTTCTTTTATCATTGATACTTACCTGCAATCTGGACATTGATCATGGTATCTTTGCAGAAATATTACTCTTTATGAAACAAGTCTGCCTACCCATCATAACATTCCTTTGTATGATTAAAGTTGCAACTATTTATTGCAAATATCTAATCGCTACGTATATCGATTGAAGTTGTCATAGTCATTGGTTTAACCCTTGTATTTACACAAAAATCATTCACCTTTCATTATAATATTTTCGGTTGAGTGGAGAATCCAATGAATGGTATCTAAATATTAAAAAATATATATAATTAAGTCATATCCTTCTATTCTTCTAGTGATCCAGAAATTGATCAATTTTGGTGAATTAATGAGAGTAATTCAATATATAGTGTCTTATCATATGATATGAATAACTTATCTTTAAATAGTGATTTTTAAAAAAATTATGATATAATTTATAAAAAGAGTGATAAAATTTTGTCACAAAGTACTAAATAGTAACAATATTTTTCACATAATGGATGGATGGATGGATTCGTTTGACAATATAATATAAAGCAGTCAAATAAAAAATTATGACGGATAAAAAAAGACACATCGAAGGTAAAAATTATAGGATATCTATGACTTGCTTTCACTTTCAATCTATATTTTGAATGGCGTCTCAAATGAAAACTGTCATTTTCACTAATTAATTTACATAGGTTAGTATGATTTAAGTATTTTAAAATGTAAAAAAAAAATTTAAATAAGAATGTAAGGAACTATTTTTATTATTAGTTATTTTTTTGGTTTATAAGAAATCATTGAGATTATGAGTTATACAATGAGAGATAATTCTCTCATAGGGAGGCAACTCACATATATACAATATATACTATATACTCCCTCTTTTTTAGTCACTATTCTTTTTTAAGTTAGACAAATGATTTCTTATATATCCATGAAAATTCATGAATTTTTTTATAACAACTTTTTGGATTAAATAATAAATATATATAGAATTTTAAATGTATATGATCACTCCAATATTTTTAGAAAGAATCATTATATTTTTATTTATTTTTAAGTATAAGTACTAAAAATAATAAAATTTATCATATTTTGATTAGAGATACGTATGTACTTGGTAAAATAAGTGAGTCAACTAAAAATCTTTCAAGATAAAATAGATAATGAAAAAAAAATTATATTCATGATTTGTGTCACTCTTAAATTTTGTTATTGTGGCTCAAATAAAAAAAAAATTTATTTTTTTAATAAAAAATTCATGTCAATAAGTAAGTTAGTTAGATCTATTTTTAAGAAATAATAAATATTTAAATGAAGATAAGACAACTTATTGATTAAAGGTCATATAGTTCAAAAAACAATAAATTGGTAGAGTTTAAAAGAAAAAGAAAATAGTAGAATTTTGATAAAGTTTGACAATAAATTTAATTTCTCAATTTGACAATAAAATCATTTTTTTTTTCAGTTTTATACGAGTTGTTTGGACAAAATTGTTTCATGAAAAATTTGGTGGGGTCAAAACTAATTTTTCCAAATATTATTGGGAATGTTTGAATTATTTTTTCTAAGTTATCTATAACAATGGATTCGTCCCTATATGATCTCTCTTCCCATAAATTCTAATAATATGAGAAAGCAATAATCAATCTCAGTTTTTTGTATACAAATACCAAAATAGTTAACTTAAATTAATTGATATACTCAATGTAATAAATTAGTATTTATTTACATTGAGGATCATTATTATTCAAGACATATTAAATTTTTGTAAAGCTCAATAACAAATTATAGTTCTAATTAGATAATTATATAATTTTTTCTCACTTTTATCTAAATTTCCGAAGGACATAATTGTTTCATTAATATTTTAGTGATGTAAAATTATTTTATTAATTTTTTTTAGGGGAGGTATTTGAGTTATTTTTTTATTTATATATTTTATTAATATTAATAAATAACTTATATTTTATTGGGCCTATGTTGTAGGGGACCTCTCCCCCAATGGGCCAAACTTGTTTGAGAGAGTAATGGGCTTACTTTGAAGTTGTTGGATTGTCCACTATTTGGATCTAGTAGAAAAAAGTGGGTGGTCCTTGTCACAATGACGTCAGCTACATGCGTGAGCTGTACTCTCTATGACTATGATGTTCTTCTGAAACCTTCTAGTCAATTCCACGTGGAAGGACTACAATCGTTTTTTTGTCGCGGCTTGTAATTGAGTCTTTGTCGGGACTTAGGGGAGGACACGTGGGTGGAAGTGACCGTCGCCGTCACGAGATTCGTGCGTGTTGTGTTCCAGGAGCAGAGCACTATGGCTGCCAGCTAGATGGTGCTACCTAACGTCACGACAGACCATCTGCTTACGCCGTTATATCGCCGTCATCTTACCAACTGCTGCGTGGAGCTTTGGAACCACGTGGATGCTGCTGGTATAGTGCGGGGCCCATGAGTCCATTTTCTCTGATCGTTGACTGGTAGAGATGGACACGTTGTGGCGGCATTAACTCAAAGTCGTTCGTATACAAATGCAGAGCCTTTAAATTACGATTTAGTTGTTTTAGAGCTTTAAATGCTGCTACACTTAATTATGTTTTTTTTATTTGTTTTATTACTGGCTTTAAACTTATCCGTTGGACAAATCTACCCTCCTACGGTTTCAGAAGCCCTCTTACATTTTGTTTTGGTTTTTGATATTTTTTTTTTTTGGCATAATTATCACTTTACTGCATAGTATACTTTATCAATAAGAGATCGACATCATTCTTAGTTGGCCATTTCGATGTATTTTTAACAAAAAAGTTGTTTGATATTTATATGTGTATATTATCCAATATATATTGATTCTAACAAAAATACTCAAAATATGTAGTAAAGTAGAGCATTATGTAGTAATTTTTTTCCGTCTAAATTTACAGTCAGATTAAATAATAATTTTATTCTAAATTAATCATTTCTTATGTTTATTTTTAATAAATAGAGGGCATGCATGTCACATTATTTATCTCATTAAAAATGAATGAGAATGGACACATGTGAATTAATTGATAATAGTGATAATTATAAAGTGATGGTTCAAAAATTATGACATTCATATAAATTACAAATGGTAAAGTAATTTAATGGGTCAGGGAGTGAGAATAGTGAGGACACCCTCGGCTATTTTATGTGTAAAAAGTAAGAAAAGTATAATATTTAATGTTTAGCAAAATTCCATGTGATTTTACTTGCTAATATAATAAGAAAATTCAAGTTGCAGCTTTTTTAATGTCCCTTTTACCAATCAATATTGCTATATGTTCGAGCTTCATTTGATTTATAATTTTTTATTTTTGTCAGTGCAGGTAAACGAACATAAATTGGATGATGGGCAAAATAATTGTTTATCAATAAGAATTTATTAAAAAAAATTATTACATTTTAGATATAAATTATAATCACATTAAAATTTTGAAAGGAATATAATTCAATTTAGCGAATGATTCTGAAAAAAATAAAATAAAATAGTACAAGTATTAAAAGAAACAAGATAAATTATATCTTAATGATTGGAGGATACGTATTTACTTGATAAAATAAGTAAATTAAATGAAAAATATTTAGGATAAGAAAAAATAAACTTTGTTCATGAGTAGGTCAACTCTTAACTTTCAATATTATAGCTCAATTTAAAAAAAATTATGTATAAAATGTTAGTTAGATCAATTTTTTGAGAAATAATAATAATTTGAATAAACAACTAGCAACTGTTGATTAAATGATGTAATAATTCAAAAATAACACATCTATATTTGATCCTAATGATTGAATTTTAACAATAAATATTATATACAAAACTTTTCTTTT
Organism: Quillaja saponaria; assembly: GCA_029379385.1. Taxonomy (NCBI): domain Eukaryota; kingdom Viridiplantae; phylum Streptophyta; class Magnoliopsida; order Fabales; family Quillajaceae; genus Quillaja; species Quillaja saponaria. The sequence continues at coordinate 28,702,635 of CM055607.1, read as the reverse complement.
TCTCAGAAAAAAAAAAAATTTATATATCTCTTTATTATATATAAAATCATTAGTTTTAAAAACTTCTTACTTTCTCTTTACTTAATCACTCTCTTCAAAAAATTTCATGACATATTGGTGATTCAGCTTCTATTATTTTGTTGTTAACTATATTTAGAATGACATATTCTTATAGGTGAAATCTATTTTGTTCACGTGAGTTTGATTCACAACCGTCAAGTTTGTGAGTGAATGAGAGTTGTTCCACGACTTTGTATTAGAAGCAAAAAAAATATTATGTGCAGTAATACTGATCATAATTATTAGATTCCTAATAATGATTGTTTTACTTACTTAAAGTTACAGTTTATATTTTAAAGTTACATAAGTACTTAAAAATGACCTACGAGCCCAATTGTACGAATCTAAATAAGATTGTAGTTGGAATGAATAATATACGTGCACAAAACATCTTTTCTCCCTACAAATTAAATATGTTTTTATTCCTCCAATAGATATACCTAAATTTTGTTTGTTTTTCATGAGTATTTCTATATTATTTTTGAGTATGTCTAATATTATTTAAAATTTGTGAATGCTATTTTATTTATATTTTCAATTTTTATTGATATTAAATTTTAAATAAATCAATAAATAGTACAATTATCACAACTACAAATAAATTTTATTAGACTTCCTATATTAATGTTGTGATTTTTTGATAGGTATTGTATTCTCATGATTTTTTTAGAATTACTTTTAAAAAGTTATACTAGTAGTATTTGGTAAAATAATATAAAATTACTTGCAATAAGTAAAAATTACAAATTAATATTTCATAAATTCATTATAAAGCTATTCTAAAAATTTAAATTGAATATAATAAATATTAATAATAATAAAAATAATTAACCTATTATATTAATTAATAAAAAAATAAATATAAATTTGTATTAAAAGTTAATGTTATATTATTCTTTTAAATTTTTGAAAATAGAAGACAATTTTACAAATATCTTTTGAGGTATTTTAAAAATATTTTTGACTTTTAAAATTTTAAAATAAAAATATTTTATTTTTTGATTAAATATAAAAAATTAACTTATACTGTTCATAAATATATATATTTTTAAAAATAATATTATCAAATCAAATCTGACCTTAATGAGGGCATTTATGTCATTTAATTGTGATGCATAAACAAAAGTTCCCATTTTCTGTTTACTCACGGCATTGTCTCTCACCAACAGAATTCAGATAAAAACAAAACGTTTACAAGCGGAAGAAGGAAATAGGGAAAGAAAGAAAGCGACGGTTGACTAAGACCAATTGTTGTTACTTGTGAGTAATATACTTCCAACCCCTTTTGCTTATTCGGAGAAAAAAATATTAAAAACTTTCTCTTGTGCGATTCTTGGTCTGTTACTGGTATTATACACTGTTTATCACAATACAGCTTCTGCCTCTACTTCTACTTCTACTTCTACTTCTACTGCTACACAACACCGCGTTTCGATTGTTAAACTAGATTCTCTTTCTTCTATGCCAATACAGAAAAATCCAGGCTTTCAATCACTTTCTGACCCGTAACAGTATGTGATTTTTTCTCCATATTCTTTCAGATTCTTATTCACTTTCTTTAATTTTTTTTTTCTTTCCAATTTTTGGTATATGTAAATGTCAATTTTTTTTTTCTGCTTTTGTTTTGGTTAGTGATATCGCTGATTATGGAAGAGAATTATAAAGCATGCTTTCGTTTTTTTCCCTTTTAATTTATATTCTAAGTGAATTTTTTGCTTGTGGATAATCTGAGAAAAAGTTATGTTTGACTGATGATAATCTTTCTATGCTTTTTTTTTTCTTCCCTTGATTTTATATTTACTGAAAGCTTGAGAATTGGGCATTTTATTTGTGAAATTTATGATTATTATAATTTTATCTATGCTTGCATGCATGCATCTATGGCTAATCCTATTATACGGCATAAAGGTTTTCCATTTGTTGCATGAATTGGTTGGATCCTTTGTGGGTTACTTGTGTTGAGAATTTTTATGAGTTTGTTGCAGTTCTTTAATTCCCCAAGGAAGCACATGCAGGCCTTTGGCCTTCTTTTGGTGGAGAATTGTTGATTTGAATTCCATTTTTCACTCTTGATATAATGGACTAGGTTAAGTATTTAATAGAGACTTGGGATTTCCTTGAAGCCTAGGGCCATCTTATTGAAATGGTTCAAGGAACGGGAGTACGGGACGAATAAATATATCAGTTCACAAAGTTTTCACATTTTTTATTCATTTTCTGGAAATCAAATGAGCTTTCCTCTCCAATAATTATAATTTTTGTTGGAATCCAGGAAATAAGGATTTTAGTTTTTCACCTATTTTAATTGTTTTCCCTATCCGATTGGATTTGTGCAAGATCTCTTTTTTATTGAAATATTTTTGCTGTAGTTCAACTTACTGAATCTATGGACTCTACATTTTCTCTTTTTGTTTCACTTTGAAATTGAATTTCTGACATGAAATTTTAAGAGAAGGAAAATAATTCACTATTTTCGTAGGCAACAAAACTGCATAAGTTATTTTCTGGAACGAACTTGAGCACTGGTCACTTTCTGTCTTTGTGCCACCTTCCATCACTACTGCCTAATCCTTACCTACCTTCTACCCCCACCTCACCTGGTTGTAGCCATTTTCTGTGGAATTTGCCAATTTGGTCAATTTTGCTGGCCACCTGTCACCTTCTCACTTGTCAAGTTATCTTCCTATGAGCATTTGAATATCCCAGCCTTTGCAATCTAGTTAACCTCTTATTACCATACCAGATTCTTTTTACAAACTTCTATGAGTGTATGGATTTGCATATGATTAAATGAAATAGACAGACATTCATGATCTTAGTAGGCCACTTTTATATATGGGTACAGTTCCTCACGTCCTTGTGGCTAATATTGGAGTTGTTATGTCTGCATAGGGGAGCAGCAATTGAAGTATTGCAGATATTACTTGTTTGGAAGAATGCACCAGAAATTGGATGGCACACACCATCCAGTACCTGATGTTAGCAGGGATAGCCAATATGTGACGTGTTCTCAACCTTGGTGGCATGGTATAGGGCATGATGCCTTATCCAGATCTGTATCAAGGGAAACCTCAACAAATCCATCCATTCCAAAACTCTTAGATGGTAGTTTAGTGACCAAAACCAGCAAATCACATGCTAAAGGTAGGTTGGTTGAGGAAAAAGATGCCAGGAAAGAGAAAGGAACTTTAGGATCACAATCAGGTATTCTGTTTGTCCCAGATTTCGTATTCTTTTTATCAACAATATGCCACTTTATGACAACTTTCTAATTGAGATTTGCAGATATAAATGTCTGAAATTAATTGATGTGATGTGTTGTTCCACTGGTTGTATTAGCATTAGCTTATGTGTATTCTCTCTCTCTCTCTCTCTCAATAAATAAAGGAAAAGGAGGCATTACCTTATGGAAGTGAGAAAGAAGAGAGTAAGTGCATATTTCACATGATACCATAAAATATGAATATGTTCACAAAGCTTCAAAAGTGAAGCTATAGTGATTTTTGTCAGCCTTGCCAAATAATAGCCTGTATTAAGATGATTCTTTTTTCAACTTTCGAAATAGTCATGCATTAAGTAGAAACATTGTGGAAATATTCTGTATATGAAACAATGGATTTAATAATGTTTCTGATAGTTGGGGGAAACAGGGAACTACTTTTGTAGTAAAGACTTTGGTCTTGAAAGTAAACACAGCTACCATATCATATCTGATCTTGATTGAGTTTGCAAGTTCTGAACTCTTATGTTTGTTTTCCTAGAGGAGAAAATATATTTACTTTCTAGATAACTCGTAGTATGTTCCATACACAACTTTTTTGTTGAATTATGGCTTTGTTGGAAAGTTTATAAGAAACAAATAGTTCTTTGATTTATTGGTCTTTATAATTGTTTGAATGTTCAAGGTACTAAGCTCATGACCTCTCATCGGTATTAAACTGGGTAGTCCCCATCCTACAGTATTGTTTTGTTTCTTATTTTGGAAACCTCTCCTCCCCTTTCCTTTTGGGGATAGCCATCTCATTTGGATTGTGTTGAGAAAAGTCATTTCCTTTCCATCAATATATTTTACCTTAAGAAATTGTTACTAGTTGCACGTGTCCCAATTTCTTAATGGTACTCTACTAACTTGACTAAGATATTCGTGGATTAGCAGATGGAGAAACAGGTGAAGAACATCAAATAAATGACTATCTTGCACTGCCTGGTCAGTCGGAGCTTGCTGGCCATTCAATTGTGAATTCTCTTTCTCTGTCTCTCTCATATATGTGTATGTATGTAGAATGTGCACGCCCACACCCCTCATATATTAATCTGTTTTCTTGGGCGCTTGCTTATACTTTTAAGTTGTATAAATGTGTACTGTGATCCTTGTGCGAGGACAGCTGAACAACAAATTTGAATAACTAAAGAAGTCAGCACACAATGTACTATAATAAGGCATGTTTCAGCTGCATGACGTGTGTCCATGAATGCTTACAAGAGAAATAGGCTTAAAGGAAAACCATGTTATAATATGTGAGATGCATGAAGTTGCATTGGAAAGGCCTTCTTCTTTTGGATGTTATATTAAGAGTTTTACAGTGATTCTATGTGTATATCTTTAAATACTTTTTGAAATGGAATTGTTTTAGAATCTAAATGAAATTCTTTCGCAGGCTTGTGTATCTTACCCATATTCAGATCCATATTATGCAGGAGCAATCCATGCTTATGGGCCCCAGGCTTCAGTATGCAACTTGAGCCCCATTTTCTTAGTTGTTCTTTTTAACAGTGCTTACTTCATGTTGCATTTATGTTTATTTTCTAATTATATTAAAATTCTTATGCATGTGAATTAATAATAGGATAAACACTTGAGGTGATAAATATATCTAGTACTGTTGCTTCATATTTATGCATTAGCAGCAGTTATGACATTCATGAAGATAATCATTTGAAAACAAGTCAAAGCTGTTGTTTTTCTGAATAAAGTGTTGCTAGCAAGTTGACAAGTCTCACAAAATCTTCGAAATTTTTTGTCAATCACATTTGAAATGGCTTCAACCTTAGGCTTCAGTCGACAAGAACACGATACAAAAGATAATAGCCAAGATTCAGGAAAGGGTGCTTAATGAAATAAAGGGAAGTAAAAAATTGTATATTTGGGAGGGGGGGTGGGCAATACAAAAGAGAATAGCCAAGATTCAGGAAAGGGTGCTTAATGAAATAAAGGGAAATCAAAAATTGTATATTTGGGAGGGGGGGTGGGCAATACAAAAGAGAATAGCCAAGATTCCGGAAAGGGTGCTTAATGAAATAAAGGGAAATCAAAATTGTATATTGTTTGTTTGGGGGGGGAAGGGTTGTCACAGTGGGAGGAACCTATCACATCTCACTCTTCTTTATCCTTTATTAATTGTGGTTTATTCTTTTTCTTCTTGTCTGAATCTTCAGTTTACTTTAATATAAAGTCTGCTTCTTCCACTCAATTATCTTCTCCCTTTCAATCAATAGGAACCTCAGCAGCAGCAAAAAAAACTGGAAGGAATGATAATTTTAATGATTAAAATACAATAATGCTGTCATCTCATCCATCCCAAATAAAAGATTATTGGAGATAAAATGTATTCACAATTCTACTACTACAAAAATCAATTTTCTGCCCACTTGTGGGAAAAAATTATTTTTGTGGTCCCAACATCATAGTTTCTCTATAGAATCTTTCTCTCATTCCTCTTGGTTCCCAATTATGAGAAAATTACTTTCTCCGCCCATTTCCACCTCTCCAAAATAAAACCATAAAAGTCCTGAAAAAGTAGTATTCTGGATTTTTTTCATTGTGTTCTTTGTATATTGAGTTTAGGTGCCACATTTGTGCTGACTTTGTTAATTTATTATGTGATTATCTTCGGGATCATGTTAGGTGCCTTCTGATTGTCTTGGAGTCCATCCTGCCAGACTGGCCTTGCCACTTGAAGTGGCAGAAGAACCTGTATATGTCAATGCCAAGCAATACCATGGAATCCTGAGGCGGAGGCAATCACGTGCCAAGGCTGAGCTGGAAAGAAAGCTGATAAAAGAGAGAAAGGTAATTGGTCACTTGTTTCAACATATGTTGTGATTTCTTAACCATGATCACTGGACCATAGTTTTAAAGTACATGTCGCTGGTGACAATCTGTTGTGCTGATAGGCATTACGAGACTTTGTGGGTAACTTATGACACTTCCCTGTGATGTCTTATTGTAGCAGTAGCACTGATTTTTCTCAGACAAAACAATACACTATCACCCTTTTTTTCGTTCTGTCAATTTTCTTCCCAAACATCATGCAAAGTCTTCCCACTGTCAATTATGTTCCCAAACTATCAAAATTTTCTTCTTCCACTACACATAAATGAGTCAGTGAAACATTGCAGAAATTCCATTTCAAGTACTCCTCTGCTCAAAAGCCTTATATCAATCAGAAACCCTAATCCCCTTTCACAACCTTGTGGAATGAATTTAATATTCCATGTAAGGAATTCTGTCAATTGAGTGAACAGCGTGACAGAGTGGGAAAACATAAACACAATGTGAGAGTTTGGCGACAAAATGGGCCAAAATTGGAATATAACAGTATGATAATTTATTGTACGGGCAGGATATATTGGACTTTTTTGTTTGTTTTTGGTGCTAGAATAGATAACCAAAACTCCTGATTGTCGATAAGAGATTCAAGTGTTAACTACTTGTTTGGAACTAAAACCTGTTGACAATTGCTAAGTCACCATGTGAAGTACTTGCTAGGTAGTTTTTTCCTCCTTGAGAATTTAGATTAGCCTTAATGAGTGAAGAAAGGCTTTTGTCTTATCAATACTGCACTTTCTACAAGGAAAATAGAATAAGAATTATAAGCTTGTGTTAGAAGCTAGGGATAACGTGAGGAGAGATTAAAAAGAAAAAAAAGTTAACTGTTCTCGCATGTGCAGTCATTAATCTCTGGTTATATGAGGGGTAAAATGATTTAAAGTTGAGTCTGCTACAAGGAGCAGAGGAAGGCTTGGGAGAAAATAAATCAAACAGTGAGGAGAGACATGATGATCTTGATTTAACAAAATATTTGAGTGGGTGTGAAGGTGTATAGCCATATCTAGTTATGGATGCTTAAGGATTTGTTGAATTGGTGGTTAGGATATTAGCATGTAGCACTAAGGGTGTGTTTGGTAGGGGATTAGATGCTATTATGATATCCTTTCATAGAATATACATTAAGGATAGAAACGTTAAGGTTAATTGTGTTTGATTGTGAACATAAATATGTAATTTGTAACCACTTCGAAAACAAAAATATCTAATTTCTAACCTAGTACAAATTAAAATTAAAATTAAAATTTTATTGTTTATTTATTGTCGTAAATAAAAAGTAAAATATATTGTATTATTAAAATGCAAAACCGAGGTTTTTTCTTTTTTGAAAAAATTACCATCACTTTTTTAAATGCATTATTATCTTTATTTTTTTAATATTTGTAAACAATTATTCTAGTAAGTTATCAATAAAATCTGTACAAATTAAAATAAACTATATTTAAACCAAATAATTAAATCTTGAAAACCTGGCATTTCTATGCTAAATCTTTGGATTTGGGCCGCTGCCTGTAGCAGCTATGACTATGAGGCAAAAGGCAGCAAAAGGGAGGCCTTGATAGCCATATCTTAAACTAGTTATTAGATGGTTAATGTTTACTACTAACTTTAGGCACGCCTTAAACATTACTATTTAAGTTATTGGTATGCCAAATGCTGTTCAATGAGATCAAACATTGCACTCCTGATCTCTATACCCTCTTAACCCTCTTCCAAACACACCCCAAGTGTTAATTTGAATGGCCTTGACTTTTGACTTTAAGAGGCTGACCCTCATCTTGTTTAAAGTCATGAGTCATGACAGTCTTAGAAATTTAAAAAGAATATTTCAAATATATTTTTAATCAGATGTCTCTAGTTATATATACATGTATTTTAAACATATTGTATTTCTCATAATATAACTCGTAGGTCCATGAGTCAAGCCTTACTTAACTCAGGCTTGGCTTGGTTAAGTATACAATCCTAAAGCTTCGCTTCCATACTAGAAAAAGAGCTGGGTACCAATTGAACAGTGAGCAGTTTGCTTCCTCATTATGATGTCATTAGCCTTGTGATATTGTATATGTGCTATCTTTTGCCGGAGCCTTGTATATATTTTTCTGTTTTGGCCTTGAGTCACAAGTACTTATTTGTGCTCGGTTTACTTTTATGTATATCTATGCTCCGTTTGGATTTTATCTCTGCAGTTTTTACTAATCTACTTAGAGATTGAAATAGTCTTTGGCGCATGACTAAACTAAACTAAGGTGAGGTGTATTGGTTCAGGTTTGCATGTCTTCACTTGCTACTGTGTATGTGAAATTAAGAAAAACTGAGATCAAATTTTTCAGAGCCCATTTGCAAGCATGTGTCGTACTACCAATTTGTTCCATTTAATCAAACACTTAAGTTCTTATTTATTTACAAGAAAATGATTTGACATTATTACTGGAACTCCTAAATGCTTTCTTTAAGTTGAGCAAGACTTTGTTCATTTGTAAAATTTAAGCTCAGTGCTATCATTTGAGTTATGTGGCATTGGTAGTCGTGCAAAGTCATGTTAGTATTTGGATTCTTCTAATGTTAAGGAGGTGCTTAGTTATTTACCTCTTGTTCTGCAGCCCTATCTTCATGAGTCCCGACATTTGCATGCTATGAAAAGGGCAAGAGGATGTGGAGGCCGTTTTCTGAAGACAAAGGAGTCCAATAACACCCTTACTAACACTAAACCTGACAAGGCTATTGCTAGTTCTGGTGCAACTGTTTCAAATATCGGCTCCAAACCTGTGTCTCCCAACTTCTCTGGGAATGCTGATTCATCCTCAGGCCCTCGAGAAGTACTAGAGCCCCAAGTGAAGGAAATGCACAAACAAAAGATGTATTCTAGCTCCAATAGCAACAATTGCTACTCACTCCTTCAGGGATTTAGATTGTCTGGGTATCATTCTCTCTCGGGCAATATGAGAGATGAGGTAGACTACTCAGGCCAGCAGCGTGAAAGACTTCACTTAATGGGGCTAAGAGGGACCTGACCGTAAATGAATGATTCCTTAGTAGGGGGTTGTAGGTTCTGCTCCAACACTCCCACAGCTTGATGTGGCTGCTACAATTTGTCTCTGATCTTTCTCAAGCTAAGTGTGTTTGCTCAAGCAAATTTCCTCGTATGAGCTGATCTGCTTCATAACTTATTAGAGTATACGGTGGGAGAACCTCACTGGCAAATCATTCTTGGCTTGACATTTTTTCACCCTGTTTTTTTAACCTGTTTTTTCTATTCATCATTTCTGAATGATCCTTGTGGAATGGGGAATAACTGGGAATGTGTAAAAAAGGAACTTCTGAAGTTACCCTGTTGCGTGAGATGTTTGATATACAAAGCAGTCTGTAAATGATTTATTAGTGGGTTGAATAGAATCAATAATTACCTTCTCTTCAGTTGATTTAGTGGTTCGCATCATGCTTATTCAAGAAAGAAACATATGTCCTTACTGTACAAGCATATGTTAACAGTTAACGGGATAATTCGGACTCCTAAACCAGCTCAAGGCAACACAAACTCAACACTGGATGACCGTTTAGCATATTAATCACAACAGAAATTTTCAAAGGTTGGAATAATTGAGCAGGACTTGGCTCCAACCAGTACTCCCCTGGCTACGATGCAAGCCTAATTAGTAATATACCATCGATCGATAATAATAGTAAAAGGCCCTAGCAGTCTCAGTTCTTAAAGTAAATTACTCAGACATGTTATGTATGTTACTAGAATTATTTCCAGACCTATAGAAATCTCATGTATTTATAAAAAGAGTGATGCTATATGTACATTATCTCCTCACACAAAGATAAATTCTTATAAACTCAATGATAAAGTTCTTATTATACACATATCAAAAGAACTATATTTTTTATACGGAAAACTAATTTTTTTCAAGTGAATAACTGCATCAGATGATATAATTATTCCTCAATTGAATTATTAATAAGATGATGTGGTTATTCCCTAATAGAATTGTTATTTTGTGAATAGAAGAAGATTTGTCTAACTTTTAAAAATAGAGAGTAAGCCTGTGTGATTTTAAAAATTCAGGAAAAGTTTGAGTTATGTACTCTATTCTTTTTTTGGTAACATTTACTCTAATTCTGAGCTTTCATGGTATTCCAAATGTTTTTTCTTTCTTTTCTATTAGCACTACGACAGTAAACCAGACAAACACAGATGCCAACCGAACTCTATCATGTGAAGCCTGTGGGACCACGGAAAACATAGAAGGACAAATATATCTGCCACTTGCTTAACTGAGGGTGGAGGGAGACTGCAAGTTGGAGACTCACTGGCTTAACTGTTCATTTCAAGCTTCCTCGTGCAACGTGACAAGCATAGAATGTGGAAAAGCGCAGACCTTGCAAAATAAGAACCTATACCATGCTCTTTTCCCCCACAGAACTGAACCAAACCAACAAAACCCTGCCGACTTGTGAAACAGAAACACAAATTGGGCAATGACATGTCTGCATCTCAACCCATTCCAGACCCTACCTCCCTCAAGATGCAATGCCAAATGACAATGCCTTTTTTGGTGGGTACAACTGAAAACTGCAGTAACCGCTTTGATTATTGTCCTTCAGAATATCTTCTTAAAAGACAAATTCTTTTTATGTATAACAATATTAACAATTCCACTCAATCACCAACGTTTCTTGGTGTCTGCCTTGGGAATTGATATGAATGGAATTTGATACTAAAAAGAGTCCAACATTGTCCTGTACAACGTATGTCTACATCAGGTTTGTGCAACATAAAGTCTTGGATAGCAGCACAAATCATAAATCATCTTTCATTGTCCAAGTTGGGAATAATAAATTTTGGAGCACTAGTCCAAGTAAAATTCTGTCTGAAACAATTAAAGAACATGAGAAGTAAAAAAAATAACTTGAGCAACTACAAGTTCAAAACTTCAAATTATGTAAAGAACAGCAAAATCATGAAGAGAGAAACCAAGTTAGTCTGTCAAAATCAGGGACCCTTAGATCAACTGATCTATTGAATTCAAGCCATCTGAAAACGAGTCAATAGCTTGAAAATTTAACCCTCTTGTCCGTCCAGGTGCACCACCTTTGAGTGAAGAAACATCCAAGACAATCCTGCTCAAGCCAAATCTATGACTAAGAAGAGAATCTAATTGTTGGTTACTACACAAATAATGAGCTTGGAAAAAACTTACAAGTTGTTTGACGCCTTTTCTAGTCCTGCAGTATCACAGTTTATGATGATTTTGTCATCATTTTTTGACACTCTATGATCTATTGGTAGGTTGACCTCTCTGCATGCTGGATTGACATTTCAAAAATAGCAATTACATCTTCATGTAATGGCGTAAAAATTTTATTTATTTTTACATTGAGGGTAGTTTTCTAGGAAATGATGAACTTTTACGGGAAATAGTACCTGGTTTAGGGAGAGTTGAGATACTTCCATCAAGTCCCAACAGTTTCTACACAAGATAGGAATTTGTATCCAAAAATGTCAATATTTGAAAAATTAAAAAAAAATCCAGAACCAATATATATGCATAAAACAGGGACTATTTACCTTAAGACTCTTGTAACATTCCTCAAGTTTATCATTGCACAAGATGAAATCAAATATGCCTGATGACTTCCCTTGCTCAATCTCTGCCTTGGCATTTCGTAGCCGTTTCAGGACCTGTTCTTCTGTCTCTGTCCCCCTGCTTAGAGCATTGAAGTTGAGACATCATAGGATTTGAGAATGAAAAGGAACTAATAAGCAGTTATAATTCACCTTGCACGGAGGCGGTCCTCCAGCTCCTTCGTCGAGGGTGGACAGACAAAGATGAATATCGCTTCAAGAGAACTAGCCTTAACGGACCTTGCCCCTTGGACATCAATGTCAAGAATGCATCTCTACATTAAAACAAAACAAAAAATAACTACACTGTTTCAGATGAAAACCCCATCAATGAAGAAGGCAAACCTTCTGAGTTCTGATATTGCAATCAAATGACAGTCGTGATCATAGAGCAAAACAAATTGATTTCAATACCATCCCATCGTTAGCAGCAATTATGAACTTTGTACAATCTTTTTCCATTATAAGAAACAATTATTATAATTTTTTAAATTATTAGTTTTTGACAACCAGATGAGGCCCTGCAGCTATTAATGACCTCCAATATGTCAAGTGCTTTCATTTATCCGTTTGGCTTTTTTACCATTAAGGAAGATGGCATAGTAATTGGTATTATAGTTAGTATGCAACATTAGAAGCTTAATTGGGATAATGCACTCCATACTTCTAATTCATCCGTATAATTTTTTAAAATTTAGCATGTGCTCAGTCAAGCATATCAAACATGCTGTGGCTATAATAAGTGTAGATAACCAACAGCCTGAGAGATGACCAAAGGTAATACTAGTATTTCCAAGTTGCATAAAATGTCTCTGTAAATTAGGCTATGACCTAAACTAGCACCTGCAATGTCTCATCCAGACTCCTTCACAAGGAAATTAAATTAAATTGTTTGACAGAACATAGATAACCAACTTCATATCATATACTCAAATTTTCACAAAAACGAGTAAGTGAAGTACAACCACTTACCTTTCCTGCATCTGCTACCTGCTCCACAGCTTCAACGCTTGTCCCATAAAGATTTCCATGAACGGAGGCAAACTCAAGAAACTTTCCATCTTTAATCTCTGTCTCCATAACACTTTTCTCAGTGAAATGATAATGAACCCCGTCTTTCTCCATGTTCCTTGGAGCGCGGGTAGTGTGGCTCACAGAAAACCCAAACATAGAGGGAAATTCCTTCATGAGCATTGATATTAGTGTTCCTTTACCTACTCCTGAAGGACCGCTGATAACAATAGGCTTCTCAGCATTACCTATCACACACTTACTCCATGCAACAACCTCAGTCCCCAAAACTTTTTTCAGCTCCCTAACATATTGTGAATCCACCTGCCAATATTAAAGAAATAATTAAACACATATTAGACCACAACATGAAGTCAATTCTTGCAAGAGTAGGGATTATTCATATACCATAAACAAATATATAAGATTAAATACTGCCAATGAAACTTTGCACTCTATTTTCCTTCCCTAAGAATCTCTGAAAATTATAGCAATAAGAAATGGCTTCCATAATGAATCCAGATCAAATTAAATCCTTTTAGTGCAAAATAACAACCTCAAGAAACCATGTGTGATCATCTGGTGTTGAACCCCTCTTAATAATTAATATTCGATCATCATTCAAAGGCACTGCTGAATGGCCTTTACATAGCGTGGGTTTATTGCCAAGCACAGTGGGTTTTAACCTGCATATTAGCTAAGAAATCAATAACCATAGCATGAGCAAAAGCAACTCCATTGTGAGAAATAATGAACTGACCATTTTCCAAGAGACTGGTCAAAAATTTGAACTCCAATTGAAGATTCCACTTCGTCATCAGCTCCGCCAATGACATACTGTCAAACAAATGGGGAGACACTTCAAAATTCAGGCAGATGATTGACCGAGTGGATAACTAAACAATAAGTAGGAGCATTAAGATAGAAGATAGTATTAGCAAAATGGAATGTCATACTGTTTTATCACCAATGACAGTGACTGTTTTGCAACCTTTAGGTTTTAGGTCAAACCCATTAGGATATTCATTCTGCAGATCATCAACAACGATTGATGGGGCTTCTCCCTGATGATTACAAACAGTTACAGATCAAATCCAACATTTTGATCCATATTTGATATCATCATCTAACTGCTTTAGTTTGGAAAGCTTGGACATTTCGTAACCAATTTAATCAAATATGAGGATTTGGGGGCTTGAAAGAGAAAATCAGAAAAGCATTTTGTAGAAGACAAATTTACCATAGAGAAATCTATCCCTTCGATCCTGGACTACACCTGATTCAGAACACACATTAGGGAGGTAAGAATTAAACCAATAGTTAATGGATCGAGCAACAGATGCAGAATTCTCAAGGAAGGGGAACATAGCACTATTGACTAAGCAGAACTACAACATGGGCTTTAAAATAAAAACAAAAACACAATGACAACATCTTTGCAACCAAAAGCAGATGCCCATTTATCGTTTCAATGCAACAAAAATTGTACATTCCAAAAACAACGAAATTCAGAGAAATAGATGCCAACAAGATCTACCCATGTTGGTTTCTATCAGAAATCTCTTAAGATCCCAAATCAGGTAATTTCAGACATGAAGGAAAAACAAATGACAAGGCAAGACATTTGACAAGGGAAAACTTGCTGATAAAATCAACTGTAAAGAAAAGAAAAAAGGATGGTGGGGAGAGCCCACCTCTATTTAATCAAAAATCATGGATCAAATATATAACATGCATCACAAATTAATAATGCCTAAAAATTGAGAGCCATCTACCTCAGTAAGAGCAGCAGTTTCTCCGTAAAAATACAACCTGTTTTGGTTGAGGTGTTGATAAAAATAAATGGGTTTCAAATTCCAACCCCCTCTTATCCTTTTTCAACCTTAATTTTCTCTAGCTATCAAAGAAAAACAAACTTGGGATAAGAAAAATCACAAAGGTGAAAGAAGAAGTTGCAGGAAATTTTGAGAAGCATTTTCATATTTGTAGACGCAGAAAGATAGACAGAGAAAAGGGTTAGAGAGGGAAAGAACGGTGGCTTCTTCGGTCGCAAACATACGCAGACCGACTTTCGTTTTCTAGGGGGGGGGGGGGGGGGGGGGGTTCGTCTCGCATTTGGGTCCTTTCCAAATGAGTCCTAGTCCCACAGAGTAGAGACGGAGGCAAAATAATTTTCTTTCAAGAAAATTAAAGACAAAAGCCACTCTTTTGTGGTTGCCAAAATTAGGTTTCTCGTGGGCGATAATAAATTGAATTAACTTGTAAATTATTTTTTAATAATGCAGATTGAATTGAACTTATTTTTAAAATGAGTTAATCTTATATAATATTATTTTAAATTTACTTAATAAAATAATTTAGAATTTAATTTTTAAAAACTCAACAAATAACGATAATAATATTATTTATTACATTTTTCTTTTTAATATAAATATGTTTATATATAATTGTTATAGTTTAATTGATGGTAACTATGACTTATTTTTGTTAATTCTCAAAGGATTTTTTATAAATTTAATTTTTCTTATTATAGTTTTTAGAAACTCAACGAATCGAAATCGAATCAAACTCCAAATGTGGCAATTCGAACTAAATTTGGTCAAATTTATGCTCTAACCTTAGTTTGCTGCCATCCCTATACAATATAAAAGCTGAGCCTCTTACGGTGTGGACAAGTAATTTCAAATTAGAATATGAATATAGGAGTATGACAAGTGTGATTAAAGCAATCAGTATTTTGAAATGTGCACTAACAGTGTATCGATATGTGTACTAAAAGTATGATTGGTATTAAGGTAATGAACAAGGAAGCAGTACTTTGCACCTTTTGCCATCAATGTTTCAAAATAGGCCAAGGGCCAAAAAGAAAATATTCAAAGTAAAATCTTATCTTATTTAATTTTCTAATTTTTTTTTTTGCAAAAGTTATGAATTTTTTATATGCCTTAATATTGACATAATTCTCAACTTTTTTTTTATGTGTAAAAGTTATCTTGTGCTTTGTTTTCTAAATAAATAAATATTTTTTATGCCATTTTCTATAATGAAACTATATTATTTTGTATTTAATTAAATTAGAAAAAAATTGTTTTTCTATACTTCGGGAAAGAGAAATAATTAATTTATTAAAGATAGTGAATCTAATGCAAATCATGAAAATATGTTGTTAGTAAATTAGAGTATAAAATAGAAGAAATTATCCTATCTTTCAAGATTTTACAAAATCACACTAATATTCAAAAGTATAAGAAAAATGATAATCTCCTTTCTCAAATTAATGTATAGATGAATTATGCATATGACTGTCATTTTTTAAACGTTTAAGTGTGTATTTAATATAATTTTTTTCACTTTTTGTTAACAGCGAACTATTTTCAAATAATTTTTAATAAAATTATTCTTAAAATTAAGATTAAGATTAGAATTAGGATTAAAATTAAAATTAAAATTAAGAATTAAGATTAAGTTTAGGTTTAAACTCAAACTAAGACTTAGATTTATGTTTAGGTTTAGGTTTAGACTTAGACTTACCTTATGCTTAAATTTATGATTTAATTTAAGCGTAGATTTAGGATTTGAAATAGAAATAAAATATATTTATAATATAATATTTAATTTTTTAATTAAATAAATAAAATAATAAAATTTAAATTTAACGGTTGAGATTTACAAAATCTAGAGGAGCCAAAATTATATTTTAAGTTAGTCATTAATTTAATGTAACAATTACTTGTAAAAATCTTGTGATGGATGTTAGGGATTTGAGTCTGAGGGTGACATGACATCTTCTAAAAGAGTTTCCAATTTCCTTTCCCATGTAATAATTACTTTTAAAATTCAAAATTAATCATTCATGCATCTTTCCAAATTCCATCTATTCAAGTGTTTTAAAAATTGTTGATGAATTCTTAGTTGAACTAATGAAAATAAATATGACGTTCAAGTCACACTATAATTAATTTTTTATTATTTGTAAGTTATTTATCCTGCTAATTAAAAAAATTTCAAATTATCTCATTATTACCAACTAATTATTACTAGCTATGTATTTTCATTGCCACTTGCCTAAAGTGGGCATACACTAGCTATGCATTCCATTAATGCTTACATTATTACATTTTGTGCGGCAATTTGGAATATATATGTCCCCACATTATTTAATCGGATCAATGGTAGGTAAGTCGGCAGGAAAAAAAATTGTCAATATAATTTTTTAACTAATATTTTAATATGTTAAAATATAATAAATGTTATTACCAAAAAAATTGTAATAACTAATAAGTGTATTTGTAATTAAGATATTTTAAAAGCAGTAAGTTATTAATTTATTTTTTTAAAATTAAAATTATTATCAATCATTAAACAAAATATAAAAAACTTTTCATATATACCAATCTAGCAAAAATCATTATCAATACATTAATTAGACTATATTCTTAGCCAATGTATTGACTCCAGAAGAAAACAAACAAAATAAAAAAGAAATTGATAGGAACTAAAAGGAATACATCTATACCAGATAAATGTCCCAGTTGGTAAAGTTATTTGGTATGATACCAAGGAATTAAAATTTGTTTCGAAGAACCATTTCGACAAGCCCAGAAACGAAAACGATTCAAGAAATAGTATAGGAAACAACATGAAAACACTAATTTTTGTGAAAAAGTATGGAAATATATAATAAAACACATATTATAATAATTGTAGGTATCTAACATTATTAATTTAATACATAAAATACTATTAAATATATAACAAAGTAAAATTCTAAACATAGACATACAAATTAGAGAAAAATATTAAATTACAATTACATCCAATTAATAGTGGAGTGACTAGCAAGTGCTCAACTCATATTTAATGAATTTTTTAATTTGAACCAACATATATATGTTTTGAAAATTTAATATTATCCATCACTAAGTTAAATTAAATTAATGCAAAATATTTGTCTAAAAAAATAATAATAAATAAATAAAAGACCAAGAAACGTAACATAGGTAAAATCTTAAAAAGAATTATCTTTGTTAAATTATACCATCTGAATATACATCAGATAAGATTAAAAAATAATAATTGAAATCCTAAAATATGAAGATAACTAAAGCCAAAATTTTATATTTTTTAATTTTGAATATGCTCTATTTGTGTTGGCCTATTTTGTGTGAAAACGATAGAAATGACTATGTTTTGTGTGAAAACGATATTGCGTTTCATAAATGAGTTTTGTTTCGGGTAGTGTGAAAATAGAAACGTTTCGCACATTTCGACAGTTTCGACACGAATTCTTAAACCTTGTATGATACCAAATTTCTTATATCGAATTTTGCCTTCAATCATATTTATGGCACACGAGAATTATTTTTTATTGTATAGCTTATAAATCCAATGAGGTTTTTTTTTTTTTTTTTTTAACATATGTAAAGTTCCCAATCAAAGTTATAGGGTGAAATCTCAAAAATAAAAAAAATGATTGAAGATTCGCTTAGCTTAGCATATGTAAAACTTTGTACTCAAAAATAGTTAAATTTGCAAGTAAACAATTTCTTGTAAAAGAAGATTATATTTATATATATTTTAAAACTAATAAGGTTTGGTCAAATGGAATCCCAAGAAAAGCCAGTGGCACTTTACATTGATTATGAGAATTGGTCCAATAGGAGGGTTCAAAAATCAAAAGTCACATTGAAATTTAATTTATTTTAATTTGGCCAATAGTCATCTTAGGATATAGTTGTGATACAGACAACAATTATATTTTCCAAGATTATGAAATTTCTTGTAGTGCCTGAGATAAACATGCATTAATTGTTTACAAACTATTTTGGCTTGGCAAGTTGCACACCTTGCAAGTTGGAAATGAAGACCATATACTCATAGTCATGTTGACATAATTACCATATGCAAACATTTTCTAGAATATTTTGAAAAATGAGTATGATTTTCTACAATATAGCCAATAGGGTAGTTGATTGATAAGGAAAAGAGATAGCTTAATTTTTCCAGAAGTATTTTGTTAGGTATGTTAAATATTATAGTTATCATCATCTCCGACAGATATCAAAATTGATTATTAATATTTTTTTAATAAATTTCAACAATAATTATTTTTGAAAATGAGACATGTTTGATGAAGAATTTCAACAATTTTTTATAAACAATAATAATAGAAATTTGATTTCAACATTATCAACCATACTTTTTCCACAAAGCAAAATCCTAATAGATAGAAAGGGGTAAATGAATTGAATTATTATTGTTTTTGATAGATTTTAACAATAATTATTGTCGGACATACCTAATGACAAATTTCAAAAATCTTTTATAAACAATAATAATAAAAAGTTGATTTCAACATCATCAACCATACTTTTGGCACATAGCAAATCCTAATAGACAGAAAGGGATAAATGAATTGAATTAACAATTGAAAATATCATGAAGAAAAGGTCACAAAAGTTTAGCAGATCGGATACACCAGAATCATTGGGTAAGATTCTTCTGCTAGATTTGGTGTGAAACTTCTTTTTAAAGAAAACATGTATTCTTCAGCTTATGCTTCGCCTTTTATCTCTTTTTCTCCTTTTCGAATAAACTACTCTAATTTTACTTTTATTTAAGGGAGTCGAACAAAATATTTATGCGCTTCACTACATTATTGCCGTTTAGAGGGCGAGTCTTGGCGCAACGGTAAGTTGTTCCTTTGGTGACCTGTAGGTCACGGGTTCGAGGCGTGGAAACAGCCTCTTTGCATAAATGTAAGGGAAAGGCTGCGTACATGTGCGCCCACCCTCCCCCTACCCCCGCAATAGCCGGGGAGCACTTTGTGTACCGGGTGAGCCCACTACATTATTGCCGTTTCACATGGAGATAGGCAGAGGCTAGTGATGTGATAACGGGTCGGATTGGATATTTGACCTGGTGGGCCTAGCCGAGTTTTTTAATTTTTTTATGAATCACGGATTGCATATAAAATTTATAGATTTCAAAAAGTCTGATTATACCTGTCAATGTGAGATCTGTTATATTATTAGCTTAATAAATATTCAAAAAAAAAAAATACATGAATAGATGATTTACATTTTTTAAAATTAATTAATTGATTTTACATAGGTGACATTAACATAAGCTTTGATTTGATAATGATGTTATTTTTTGAGATATTATATTTTTTGGCTTTATTGGAGTTATTTTTAAAAAATTATTATAATAATATTTGGTAAAAATATATAAAAGCTGGAATAAGTAAAAATTACAATATTAGAAGCTGTTTTTTTTTACTAAATAGATAAAAATTAAGCACCTTTTCAAAAGCATTACCAAATCAAGTTATGATATCAGAGTCATTCAATTCAGTCTACTATTTACCCATCAACAAGTAAGTATTCAAAAAATATATAAGTAAATAAATCATACCTTTTAATTTCAATTGGTTGATTTATATTTTTTATTTACATGTATTATCTTTAATAAATATCAAATATTATAAAAAAAAAAAGCACAATAATAATAATATTTTATTTCACATATATTTTAAAATAATCTAAACTAGCGGCTATAAAAGGTTGAGTCTGAAGAAATGCTGGCATGCGGAGTCTTAATTTGCTATGAAGTTCTAAATGTGAAACTTGCAATTCTTTCGTCATATATGCCTTGTCACTTTTTTGGGCTGAGTACAATTTATTTACTTTTTTTGGGTTTTTGGCTGAGTACAGTTTTGTCTGGCCCAGACTAATCATATCCTGCCAATTTATATATATAGAGAGAGAAAAAAAAATTGCATACCTTAACTCAACACTAAGGAGAATGATGTACAAAATCATAATTCAAAATTATGATATTTTCATATTATAAAATATTTTAATTTGAGTAGCGAATGATTGGAGAGAAAATTAAGAAAGTTCACTAAAAGAAAAAAAAAAACATGAAATTTATTTTTATAATTTTAAATCATAATTTTTAAAGAATTCAAAATTTTAATAAATAATATAGGAGAAATTAAAGGAGTTAACTAAAAAGGAAAATGAAGAAATTTATTATATTATAATTTCTCATAATTTTAAAATTTTAATTTTTCAACGAATAATTTAAAATGTTTCAAAAATTTGTTTGATTGGCCTATTAACTCTTCATGACTTTCTATTTTTTTTTTTTTTTAATTTTTTTTTAAGTTTAGAGAGTCAACTGAATCATTTGAAATAATTTACTTTGAACTTACAGTTAGTTTCAATTTAAATTAGAAGCATCATTATTTTAAAAAAATAAAAGTCAGATTGGTCAAATTTTATCTATAAAATATTACATGTTATGACAAACGAATCAGATCGATCAGTTAGATCGTGTTGATGACATACTTCTATTACCTAATATTTTAATCATGGATATTTTTACCTAGAATTTATGAGTTCTTACAAATCAATCATCAAGAAAAGAATGTTAATTTAACATTTTTGCAAGCCATCATCATGTACCATCTTAGTTAAAACTCGTTGATGGTATATATATTTGAAGTGTCACCATTTGTTTTTTCATTTACAATGTTGGAAGTATCAACTCACTGCAACTGACTTTGGGGGTATAATTCCTTCAGTCATTCCCCCTATAATTCAGATGAAATCCCAAAACTAAAGCCTTAAGAGTATGGTTGGCCCAATTTAAACTTGAGGTTGTGCAAAGAGCCCAAATTATAATATCAGATCTATCCAAAGTTAAACAGCATGTAGAATATAGCCCATAACTTTAATGGCTGTAAGAACAGTATTACTCAAATTGGATTTGGGCCTTTACACTCAGCTCAGCTGCCCTGTTTTCACATCAAATGGACCATAAGGTTAATGCAATACAAATAGTTAGTGTAAATTTTTTTATTGGTCAAGTAATATTCAAATCTACTTACGTACTCTTAATATAATAATACATATATATAATCAAATAAAAATCTCACTATAATAATAAGTCTTGCTTAAAGGAAGTTAGAAGAAGAAACATTTAATTTTAAAAAATTCATGGTGTCAAATTCAAATCTAAGGATTTCCACAAAATAAATTTATTTTTAAATACCTTTGTATTATATATGATTATCAAATTAAGATTTAATTCATCACCAACTCCACATTAAATCCTATCAAAAGGTCTTATCAAACACCAAGTTTTCCTTGAAGTCATATACATACACGTACCTAAATTTGTTTGTCACATACGATGGTGGACACAATCACAATCTACTTTCACCTTTTCCACACTTCAATTACATCATTGGATTGCTACTAACCAACCAATTAAGTAAATAACTAAATAAACAAACATCCAAATGTTCATTTTTGATTGGATAACTAGAACCCTAAAACTTTCTAATTTTTTTTTTACTTTTGTGTAATATTATATAATATTTAGTAGAAGCATATACCAATCCTAAAACAAAAAGAGGTAAGCATTTCATGTCTTTTTCTCTAATTTATACAATCTATTATATTATACATTTACCAATGTGAGATATATAATATAATACTAATTTAAACGTGGGCATTTTTATATCCAAAAAGTACAAGCAAAATTCACCGCACACGTGGTGAGATATGAAAGGTGGTGTGTCCGTTGTTGCATGGCGGAAACAGAGGATGTTTCAGGTGATGGGCCCCACCATATAGATTTTAGCCACGTGTAACCATCTACAGTAATCTGATGGGTACGGCAGACACATTTGTAGTGTGTGACTGGTCCAGCCACAATACCTAATATTGGTGGGCTCCGATTGTTTCGGCCGACACAAAAAAATATAGAAAAAGAAGTTAAGATTGGAATTTTGCTTCGAAGGTCCTTCGTTTTCAAGTAATTAAACATTTTTCCTTAGACTGTCTAAATTTCATCTCAATCAATAATTTCTAATTCTCTTCTCAAAATGCATCGATAGTTTGTTACATTAATTAGGTTCTAATTTCCTTTCAAAACAAATACAAAATGGTTTGTTGGTTGAACGTAATTTTCTTAACTGCCCGATAATGTAAAATGTTGAGTTGATATATTTGATGGTATAATGGGACAATGAATTCTTAGGGAAATTAATAACCTATATAATATGATAAAAATATACATATCCTATTAGTGACTTGTGAGAAACTAAAATATATAACCTTGCAATTATCACTATATACTAAAAATTTGAGCTAATAGTGTAGGTTTGCTATCATGTAAAGTTCAACAAGTTAAGGCATGATGAGATCTTTTAAACTATACATGTGATCCATAACATGTTCACAAGGCGATCACTAACTCTTGATAAAACTCGACAATAGATATATAATGTCAAAAATGACATTAGTTGTGTTTGGTTAGAATTATAATTCATGAGTTTAGATCCTCTAAAAAATTACAATCGTAATTGTGTTTCAATCATTTAGTTGTTGTCTTTGGCAAATTCCGGCATGCACTTGGTTGTCGTCAAGTCCAACAAGTTATAGTGTGTTCGTCATCGTTTTTGGTGGGTCCCGCTAGAGGTTCTTCTCGTCTCTGACTAGTTAAGTTGGTGGTTAACATCATTTCTGATAGGTTTCGATAGTGATTTTCGTCTCACGCAGACACCAGTGGTGGTTGTGATCCTCTTTGGTGAGTCTTTGTGGTATGGTGGTTGTCATAGCTTATTGCTAGTCTGAAAATGGTGGTTGTCATTGTTCCTAGCAGGTTATAAAGGTGGCAGTCGTTGTCTCCAGTAGGTCTGATGGTATTTTTTTGTTCATTTTCAACAAGTTCAAATAGTGGTGATTATTGCATTCAACAAGTCTCAACAGTGGTCATTGTTGTATTCGACGAGTTAACATTGGCGACCGACGACAAGTGAACAAGATTTTCAGCAAGAAATAGCCAAAGATGGGTGGAAGAGGTTTCTAATGTGTGGTGGCTGACGACGAGTAGAGGCAGTGGTGAACGACGGGTGGAGGAAGTGGTGAATCCAAAATTTTCTTTTTTAATCACAATCCTTTTTTAAGCTAGAAAAAATACATGATTTCCTATCAATAAGAATTCATGAAAATATTGTCAAATGATACAATTTAATAAAGAATCTTAGATTTATTTTTAGTGAAAATACTAAAATAAATAAATTTATCATATCTTGATTAGAGGAACATTTTACTTAATAAAATAATTGTGTCAAACGAAAACACTATTCAAATAAAAGAAAACAATGAAATATTCAAAATATAGTCATGATTTGTGTTCATTCTTAACTTTTACTATTATAGCTCAAATTTTTCAATAAAAAATTTATGTCAAAAGCTTAGTTAGATCTATTCATTCAAGAAATAATAAATATTTGAATAAAATTGTGATAACTTATTGACTAAGTGTCGTTTAAGTTGAGCATAAAACTGTCAAATATAAAAACCAGGCAAAAAGACTACAAATGTGGTGGTTTGAAAATTTGGACAACTGAAAATTTTGGTTGTTTAGTCCGATGGAAATTTCAGGGAACCAACATAGTCAGCTCAGCCAATGAAAGGAACAAAACCAGCAACCTACTCAGACCTAATAATTCAAAAATAATAAATTTATAGACCTTAAAAGAAAAAAGAAAGTTGTATTCTAATAAATTTGACAACAAATTTAACTTCACAATTTAACTTCAAATAATTTTTTTCCTTAATTTTATAAGAAGTTAATTTTTTTTTGGAGGGGGAGGGGGTGGGGGAATATTTTGTTAAAATTTTAATAGGTCAAAACTGTTTCATATAATTTTTAGCAAGTTTATTTATGTTATTTTTCATATTTAATCATTAATTACCTTATATTAATGGGCAGTTTTGAAAATACAGTGGTACCCTACTAGACCCAACATAGATTCGGTCCTATGTGGAGAAGGTTGTCGATAAATGGTGGCCGATGATATAACAAGATGTGTCACATAAATATGTGGTTGCCAGTAATGTCATATATACAAATGATTTATGATGAAAATTATTTAAAATTATAACTCGTAGAAACTATCTATAAGAATTGCTGAGTGTATTTTATAGTTGTTTATGAGTTTCTTAGAATTGTGTTGAGAATTTCAATTTTAATTTTAATGTCTATGCCAAACTAGAAAATTGAAATTGGATAGTCTAATTACCAATTTCATTTCTAAATCCGTATATTTAGAAAGAAAAGTCCAAAAGAAATTGGCCCACATGAGGAATACTCGAAGACACAAGGGCTAATTAGAAAAAAGACAAATCCAAATGCTATCAATTTGTTTTTTATTCACTAGCTAGCAAAGTTGCTTTATTTACTTTTACGTTGTAGGATTTCACCAAGTCCTTGAAAGTTCAAAGCCTTCCTTCTTGAATTCTCTACCTCATATGAGTGGCTCGTATTTCTCTAAAATACTACATTCAATACAAATCATAGACTAGGCTCCAATAAATCCTTTATAAACTATTCCTCCGATCCACTTACCCTTTTTTCTTACTTCATTCCATCACTATAATTAACATCAAAACACACCCATATCTTCCAAAACCTAATTCACATGTCGAATAATGATCATCAAATTATAGCAGCTTCCACAAGCCAAGCCTCTGCACAAGATGATCAAGAAGATGAACAAATAATCAGAGACATCCATGCTCTTACCCCACCTCATCCTCCTCCAAATCGTGGCCGTCAAGCTTGGGAAACAAATAGCCATAGATCATCAAATTTGTCCATGGCTAGTGCTGAAGGTACTGCTTCTACTGACCAAAACTTCACCACCATGAGTAGAGAATTTAGTGCTTTAGTACTTGCAGGGTCAACTATTGGTCACAATAGTAGTAGTCATGGTAATTATAGTGATCATAGTATTAATAATTATGAAGGAGGGAATAGTAATAATAATCATAATTATAATAATAATAATAACCATTTGGGGAGAATTGGAGAAGATGACTTGATGATGGAGGAGAACCCTTTGGCGATTGTAACGGATAGTAACCCGATGGACCCGGTTCCATCTCCGAGGCGTGGAAGTGGCCGGGGAAATTATAATAATAATACAGGTGGTGGTGGATCATCGTCTTCCGGCATGGTTGGTGGTGGTCAGATCAATGATCAGGTGTCAGTGCAGAGGGTGAAGAAAGAAGAGGTGGAGTCTAAGATATCAGCATGGCAGAATGCAAAGATTGCTAAGATTAATAATAGGTTTAAGAGAGAGGATGCAATCATCAATGGATGGGAGAGTGAGCAGGTTCAGAAATCTACCTCTTGGATGAAGAAAGTTGAGGTAAGTACAAGCTGAATTACAACAAGGTACTTAATTATAATTAATATATATATATATATATATATATACACATATGCATGTTGTGATTGATTAGTGGGTTAGTGATGATTGGTTTAGTGGTTTAATTTCTCTCTTTTTCTTTTTTAGTATTGAGAAATTAGTGCCTTCTTTCAGTTCATGATGACTCCAAGGACTAATTGAAACGCATATATGCATGATTGATAAGTTAATGAAAGTGTGACCCTTTTTTTCTAAAAATGTGTTTCTCTGTTCATTTATCCCCCTTTTAAATACAAAAATCTTAGTTCCAAATTTGGGATTGACTATATGAATCCCCACAAAATTATTGGTATTTCAATGAAACGCGTCGCTAATCAGGGGACACTTACGCAAGCTTTGTCACAGGATAAATTCATGAATTTTGACAAAATTTTGTGTTACCTGTTGCCCATCACAACCCTACTTCCTTCTAAACAATCTCATCACTTTTTTCTTTCTTTGTTTAAAATTTTGTTATCACTTGTATTATAGCAAGGATTTCTCAGTGCCTGTAATGTTTACATTAATCTCCAACTGTTGAAGATACTTGTCTTGATCTTAATTTGATTGACTCAAAAAAAAAAAAAAAAAAATTTGATTAACTCTGTTCTATCATTATGAACACTCAAACAGAGTGTTGACTAACAATTTTGGGTTCTGAAAATTAATATTGGGATACAATTGGAGTATAATTTTACTATATATTTGCACATTATGCAGAGAAAGCTGGAGGAGAAAAGAGCAAAAGCACTGGAGAAAATGCAAAACGAAGTGGCAAAAGCACATAGAAAAGCAGAGGAGAGGAGGGCGTCAGCTGAGGCTAAAAGAGGAACTAAAGTGGCCAGGGTTCTTGAGATTTGTAACCTTATGAGAGCTGTTGGCAGAGCTCCTGCAAAACGCTCATTCTTCAAATAAGCCCTACAATACCACCAAACCCTGTATTTTCACACCCCCAGTTCAATTTAGTACCCCAAAAAAGGTAGAAGGAAAAATATATTATGGAATTGTGTACCCTATATGAAAAGGGCATGCAGTGAAGAGTGGTAGGAAAAAGAAAAAAAGAGAGACATAAGGTATATATGGAATTGTAAACAAATTTGAATGCTTTTGATGATTGTTTTGAGTGTTTGAATATTTGAAGTGTGCTATCTAGCTCACTAGTGGTGGTGTTGAAATTGGTTTTGTACATTAATATACTGCTTCTATTACTTAGTAGCCAAGGAGTTAGTTACTGCTTTATGTCTGTTCAGGTTAAAGCCTAAACTACTTTTCTTCTATTTAAGTGCAAGATTTCAAAACGTTCATAAAAAATTGAGCAATTCTTGACCGGAAGTTCCTGTCAACCCAAAATTGGTTCAGCAACCAAGCCTGTCTTCCTCCGTTTCTCTTGGTTGAACTACCAGAAGTGCTGTAGGCTTGAAATATCTTCAAAGAAAGTGAAATTAGGAAAGTATTCTATTTGAATTGATACCAAATATATAAAAAGGAGCCTGTACGTACAGGTTAGATAGGTATACCAAACATTGTCAACATAGACTAAGTATCAACTAAATGTAGTTATGCTTAATTATTTTCAACATGAGATAATAGATTGTTTTTTACTATGCCATGAAAACAGGAAATCATTAAGAAAAAAGCAAAAGCCTATAATAGACCATTTGTCAGAAGGATCGCGTGCCTAATCAACATTGGAGTAGGCACTAAACTAAAGAGAAGATATAAAAGGAAAATGTAGACCATGAAAAAGAGTTTGTTTCACATGTTGCAAAATTCGGATCACTGCAACATAGTGTAGAGAGGAAGGTAAAGACATCAACTGAGTGAAGCGATGACATAAGCAATATATAGTTAGGTAACAGTAAAATAGATTAAGCTACCAACCAGTTGACGATAAGTAGTAGGATTAGGAAGATATTCACCCGTCATCATATTATTTTCTCAATTCTCTTCCATAGGTGTGATACGATAATGTCACTGTCATATATGCCTGATCTAGAAATCAGGTCAGTAACATACTTGCCTTGAGTAAGATAATAACCAATATGATAAGACGTAACCTCAAGGCCAAAAAAATAATTAAGTGTGCCACGATCTTTCATTTCAACTTGTTGACAAATGGCTAATTTAATATCGAAAATGACCTAAGTGTCACTACCTATAATAATCATGCACCAACATACAGTAAAACTAAGTTAATCCAGAATTAGTCTGCCAACTAAATAAGGCTGAATCAAAGCTACCAGAGGAGAAAATGAACTGTGTTAGTACGGAAATGAATTTAGATAACCAAGCCTAAAGAGCCTGTTTAAAGCTATATAGTGTCTTACGAAGGCGACATACTTGATGTGGAGAATGAGAATTTCCAGGTGGAGCTTTCATGTACACCTCCTTAGTAAGCTCTCCATTAAGGAAGTCATTTTTGACATCCATCTGGAAAATGGACTACCAGGCAAAAGCAACGGCAATAAGAGCTCGGATAGAAGTGAGATAAGCAAAAAAAAAAGCAAAAGTCTCATCATAATCAATGCTATACTTTTATGTGTATTATTTTGCAACCAGTCGTGCCTTCTAACGTTCAATATTGCCATCTGCCAAGTTTTGATCTTGTACACTCACTTGCAACTTACAACATATTTCTTTGGAGGCAAATCAACTAGATCCCATGTGTTAATCTTAGTGACCGCATCTAACTCTTCATTCATAACTTTCTAGTATTGGAGCTGGAATTGGAGTATCAGGAAATAGATATACAGGATAATGAGTTCACAACTCTAGAGAAGCTTGTGGTTTATGATTGTCAAATGAGGAGATCTAAGTAAAGAAAATATATTCCCATAACCCAACATGGTGAGAGACCCTTAAACATTTTAAAATAAAGTCACAACATCAATACCCTTTTTGTCCTGTTCCATACCCAATACCCTAGAAAGCAACACATGCGAGTGCGAGGTTCTAGTTTGTGCCGTTTATGTGGTTGTAGTTGAACGAAACACACACAACCAAATACACGTAAGAGACTGTAATTGGGACTAACACCATGTAAAACCTCATAAGGAGACTTATTTTACAAAATAGTGGAAGGAGTATGATTCATAGCGTAGATTGCAGTAAGAGCAACTTCACTCCATAACGATTTGGAAAAAAAGCAGAGTGTAGTAAGGCATTAGTAGTTTTGACAATGTGTTTGTGCTTATATTCAACCCTTCCATTTTGTTCAAAAAAGTATATGATTAAACAATATAAACACCCAACCATATAAATGAGGGATTTAGTTCCGGGTCCTTGGGACGATGACAAGATTTTGAACCAATTGAAAACCTTCATCAAACCATATCTTTAAAGAAGGTTTTACCTAATTTTGGATTCAAATATTGTAGCAGATGAGTTAATACTAGTGTTAGAATTCGACACATAGCACCTGCAGAAGCGTAATAAATTACTCATAAATATCTTAGATTGCTTTTCAATCCAAACTTTAGAGTCAAATGCTCAAGCAATTACCTAACTCTTAATTATTGATGCAAGCAGGAAAAAGGTTTACATCTCCCCTACTTTCAGTAGCAAATCACCGAAAGTTCCTTAATTAGTGATGCTTGACTAATTTACATGTAGGTTTTATTAACACATTACAAAGTATGAAAGCATTTGGCTAATTAATTTTCCCATGACCATGTAAGAAAACAACTATAGCATTTAACAACAATAAAGACACTTTAGTCTTCTAGCGCATCAAAAAATATGAACCGTGACTCACCAGTGGCAAACAACTCCCACTATTAGTGCCAAAAGAAGGTCTGGACACATTGTCAACAAGATTTGTGCTACATAGCGTATCTGCTAATTTCATAAAAGGCCAAAAAGTTCTACTGCTGCTGTTCTTGTCAAAGCACATGGTTGGCACTTTTAATGCTCATTTTGTTAATTTGATGTGCATTGAAATAAAGAGATAAAAAACTCAACACCATCCGCTGCCTCACCCTTCTGTTTAAGGTGACATTTCAAGTACTTCTGGTACAAATAATCAATGCTTCTGCTAAGAAATTTATAGTTTCGCTGCCGCTATATAAGCAGCATTCATGTACTACGAATTAGCCTCATAAAGGTCTTAGAGATCATGTGTTACAGCTAATAATTGCATTATGAGAATCAGATGGTTCCACTTCTAGTGAGCAGTTGGATAATATTTGGTAGCAAATCAGGCAGGTTTGGCAGGATACCATATGTATAAATGACTGGAATAAAGGTATGCCACCCATTTCATGGACAAGTGCAATCCTCACTCCTACTTAAAAGGATATAAGTTTTTAACGCCAGTGTATGGAAACTTTCCTCTAAACCTTTATCATTGTACTTCCCCAGAGAAACAAGCTTTCTTTGATCGTGTATCCATTTGTCATTGAGAAAACCAAGAGAAAATGGTTAGGGCATACAGCAGGTTCTTTGACAGGTGCTATCCAGCAGATTAGTTTCTTAAAATTCTGAGACAATAGTCTCAATCTTCCCAAACAAACAATTACACACAAGCAATTCAATTACAAATGCTCACCAATATAATCTAAAAATCTTGTTTCATTGACCAGAGCAACTCTGATGGTATTGTGAAGGTAGACAACTCTTTTCTAGTTTTAACTTGGCTCTGATACCATGAGGCACACCCTGTACAATCAGTTGATTGGTTGCAAGAGACGTGACTCATCTACTTATATATTTTCTGAATACTAATTATGCTAGCAAGACAATAGTGAACCTCTACTACATTGGGCTTTTGCTAATGAAATCCAAGGCCTTTGTTGCCCTGTTCGGCCATAAAGATCAACCATGCAAGCGAAATGCTCAATGACTGGCCTGTCCTATATTTTGATTCCGTTTCAGTCAAATAAGCAAAACGTCATGGCTTTTGAGTTCCAACAGTCCCTGTGAGAACTTTCAACTTATAGCTCATAACAAGGATTTTAGTTAATACTTTCTTCCTTATCTTACACTCCACTCTCTGTAGGGGGAATGAAAGAAATAAGCTGATGAATTTCACTGATATTCATTCCTTCTTTTCTCGTGCAGGTATTTCGTGATAATCAATTTGTATAAGAAAGAATTATGGACTCAAATGATATAGAGCGTGAAAGGGGAATCACCATTTTAAGCTAAAAATACATCTATCATATGTATACTTGGCTAAGGAAAGAAATGGTTTTTACTTTTCCACTATGCAGTTCTTCAGTCGTTGCCACAACAAAAGTTTCTGGTGTAAGAGATTCCTGAAACAAAATGAGAATGACAATCCTAATTTATAAGTAACTGCCTATCCATGGATTTAATACTCTTGAAGCTTATTGTTTCTGAAGATATATGTTACTGGAGAACTCTATGACTAGCTATATCTTGACTATGTTTCCATGTCATCAATATTACTGAGAAAAAAAATTTTGGTCATCAAATTGGCGCTTTAGTTTTGTTTATTGAATATGGTCTCTGTAAGTGTATGGAATTATTCGCAAGTTACAGAAGAGGATAGCTGCATAGATTTTCCAAATTCTGTTTGGAACTTAGCCAGCCTGAGTTCTAAAAGAAAGCGTACTTCATAATTTCTATCATATTTTTTGAAGCTTTACAAAATTTTCATTACAATATAGAATTCTGGAGTGTCTAAACTCTAAAGTATAATTTTCTTGTGCAGTGTGACTTTCAGGCGATATATGCAAGTGGCATAAAAGGACAGGCAGGATTAGCTCCTGAAAATTTGGCTCCTCTTTTTGAATCAATAATCAGATGCATTCCAGGACCACACATTGATAAAGATGGGGGCTTGTTAGTGGCTTTTCCATTTATCTTACTCATGATCTTCAGTTTTCTACCCCTATTCTTGTCTCCTAAACACAGTATCATGTCTTTTTATCAGTAACGATAAGAAAGAGACATAAATGTTTTGCTTTGTTGCTTTGGCCCCATTCAGAGAAGAAAACTTTTAGATCAGATAAACCAATTGCTAGCTTCTCTGTTTCATCCTCATTCCCGAGTCAATTCTACTTCTAGTTTTAGTTTAGACAATTAAGATTGGGGAAAGGTGGATTTTCTCTTTAAAGGATCATGAAATTTTTGAAATAAGACTAAAGTTGTCCCTCTATCCGTTAACCTGTACTGAAGGATGGGACATAAAGTTACTTTTAAGCATGCCTTGCCAGTGTCATGTGCGTAACATGCGATTGCTTCAAATATGAATGGAGTACCGAAATGAGTTCGTTTAATATATATTTTTTTTCTTAACCAGGGAATACTTGAAATAAGAGTCAATACATTTTGGAGTCCTAACGCATCAAAAAAATAATTACACAGCTAAAAAAGAAGGAATAGTATCTAAAATAGCAAAGTTTTGTTTTCTGGTGTATGCTTTCTTAGATAGCATATGGATTGCTTGATTCTTTTTGTGGTAGATATGGATCACGTTCTAAGAGAAAATTCTTTGATAAAGGATATGCAATGATCAATAAGAACTTTTTGGTCAAGAATCTACAATTATCAATAAGATCCTAAAAAATATAATGAAGTATTAGTTAAACTAATAAGATTGGTTACAATCTTTGAGAGCTTAGCATAAATAGTTAATATCTGTTCCTCCCACCTTCTAGTGTAAAGTTCAAACACTTTTATTATACTAAAATAAAAAATTTAGTTACAAACTTAGCATCAATCTCAATTTTAGGTTGTTGATTTTCGTATCCAAAATCAAGTTTAATTCATCTCTTAGTATTCATAGTTCAGCTTCAACACTTGTATTAAAACCAAAATTCCTGATAAACCCAGAAATATACCCTCCAAGTTCATTTATAAAAATATTTTTAAGTACCTCTATTATTTATATATCTTACTTCCTTTCTTTTGTTACTCTCAATATGAAATATCATGAATGGAGAAAATATGAAAAAAGACGTTTATTTCATGCTGTAAGCAAGAGAATTGGTTTGGGATACTCAAAATATATACACATATGTCCGAAATAGAACATTTGTGACTGTTATTTTACCTGCAAACATGAAAGCAAAAACTAGAAAGGAAAGAGATAAATTCTTTCAATTTTTCGTACACATGACTAATTCAAAATTTATTCGTTTGATAAAAAATAAAATAAAATTGGAGTGAGTAGTTTGATCGTCTCAAAAGACTTTCTAAGCTTTTTTTTTTTTTTTTTTTCTTTATCAAAATAAAGCAATTTGAAATTAGTCATGTAAACAAGAAATTAGAGGAATTTATCTTTTATCTTTCAAATTTTTGCTTTCATGTCTGCGGGTGAATAAACATTTTTCTTCGTGATTCCTCCATTCATGAAGCACGCACCATATTAAGATTTTAGAGTAACAAAAGATAGACAAAGAAGTAACATATAAAAGTAATAGAAAGACTTTACAATATTTATAGAAGATCCGAATTGTATATATATTTTCCTATTTGACGACTTGAAGACCTGAAAAATAAAAAATATATATATTTAGATTAGAGCCTGATTTCAGCCGTGAGGCTACAATTGTTTACGTACAGGTCCCGTGAATGTGATGATACAGTACTCTGTCTGTTTTTTTTTTTTGCTAGGAAGTTCTTTGTCTGTTTGAGACATTTGAGGCTTGCACATTGGGCCCTTGATCTTTGCCCTATGTTGCTAAAGCTTTTGATTTTTGGCCAAATTACACTTTGGATTCCTATAATTTTATTAATTTTTTTTAAATAATTCACTGTATTTTAAAAAATTTCAATTAGACCACTATACTTTTATTTTAATTTCATTTGAGTCTCACACATACCTATTCATCAAAATTTTATATTATTTTATCAAAAGTTCTAGCATTTTGTGGGAATTTTTGTTCATAAATATTAAAATCACAATTATCTTGCTCTTATTATTTAGACATTTTTTATTTGTAAATAATTATAATTTTATATATGAAATCCCAATTGAAATTAAATGAAAGTATAATGACTCAATTGAAAATTTTTTAAAACAAAATGACTCATTTGAAAAAAAACAATAAAATTATAATGACCTAAAATGTAATTTGGTCTTGATTTTTCTTTGTAAAAGAGCCAAGTTGTAGGTCCTAATTTTTTAAAATATCAAACCTTATTTGGTTTGTTTTCAGAAAATAGTTCATTTTCAGACTGTTGTATTGTTTGAGTTCTGAAACTGATTGCTTTTCCAGGGAGCCTTATTCTAAATTTGCGCATCCTCGATATGCAATTCACTGGTCAAGGACTTGCGACCTCAAATTGTGCAAGAGTGTTGTTTCCTCAAATTGTGCTACTACAAAATTTTGTTTTTATTTTTTTGATAAATTAGGAATGCATTTAAATAAAATAAAATGCATAAAAACTAAACTTAGGAAGTGTTAATGTTGAATTAGTCCGCACTGGGCACTGGGCACTGGGCACTGGGCACTGGGGTAAGATGATTTCTTGAGTGGTCTCTATGATTAGCATATTCGAGAGATGAGACGACCTCCCTATCTTGAGTTCTGCAAAACAAAGGACGGGAGCCAGGTCCTGCGTGAGCTCCCTAATCTCTCAGACGATCAAGTTAGAAAAAGAGTTACGTAACCATAAATATGTCAAGGGGGAATTAATTGGATGTTCACCTGTCTTTTTTCTCCTCATTTTTCCAGATTGAGGGGTGTAAACATGTATATAGAGGAGGAGAGTACCATCACAGACTACCTGAACTACTTATATTGTCATGTGTTGGGGCGAGCGCCACGTGGCAGGCTCTCATTGGGTGTTATTATATTATATTAACACTAGTCCCCCTGAAAAAAATTCCTAAACAAAAATGGCAAAAGACTTACTAGGTTGCCCAAATGTCCCGACCTTTACGAGTCAATAAAATCACAAAGCTTACAACAGCAGTGGGAAACAAGGACGACTAGGTCATAAGTGCAGTAACACCATTGTAGTAAGTGCCATAGAGAATGTCATAAGTGACACCAAGTTGGAAACCTTGACTAGGTTGTATTTCGAGCCTGTTGGGGCCAAAGTGTACAAGGTCGGGCTTTACGAAGATTGCCTAAATCATTCTCTCCCTATCACCTTCTATTTTTACTAGGAATACCTGAAAGTTAGAGTTCGCAACCCTTTTCACCCTTTTATTGTCAAAGTTTTGAATGCCTTAGGGATATGTCCAACTCAGGTCGTCCCTAATGGTTGGCGATTCTTGATTACCTTTATCAGTGTGTGTCACACTTTGCAGATTTATCATGCTTAACAGTCTTTAGGCATCTACACCAGATTAAGAACACGTTGGGAATGTGGATCTACTTTTAGCCAAGGATAACCTGTACCACAGACAACATGACAATAATAAGGAATGGAAGCCTCGTTATTTCTTTCATCGAGGTTCATCAACCCACAAACTTATTACACAAATGAGGGGTTTTGAGGACCTGGAAGCCAAAGAAACCTCCAAGGATAAATTGAGTATAATACAAGAAGTACTCTAAAATCCTTGAGTACAAGAAATACCAACGAGGCGAGCTGTTCAACACCATGTTTTTTACCTGCGGGCCTATGTTGGTGAGGATTAGTTTATCCGAGCTGGCGAATTAGGTTCGCACCATATAATATTTTCCTTGCATTATTTAGTATTGTTTCATATTCACTGTTACTGAACTCTTGATCTTTTGCCTTTGCAAATATAGGGTCTTACGCCAGAACAAGAGGCCGCCAAAGTGAGAGTTGCATCCAGGCGAACATCTTGAGGCTCTTAGAGAAAAGGGAAAAAAAAAAAACAGCTACCTCGAAGGGCAAAAAGCCGGCAAAGAAGTGCGGTTAACCTCCCAGGAAGACAAGGCCTAGCTCTATCTCCTAACGATCCCTGTCTAAGGGGTCATCCATTCCCCAAGCTCCTAAAGGAGTCCCAATCGGTTGAGACTATAAGGGACGCCTTTCCTTTGCCCACAGTCACGGCAAATGACGGGAAAGAACGTCCGCCTCCTCTTAGGCCAGTTCAGTTTACAAAACAGGGCTAGAGTGGAACCCTTCTTTAAAGGAGCCTTTCGAACCAGACTGTTTTTCCATAGCCAAGGTGCCGACACACTTTTTCCTTAGCACACCAGAGAATGCCTATATTGGTGACATCCCTAGCGCTGCCTTTGTTATAGCTCGGGGGACAACAATGCTTGCAGATGCAACATTTATGGAAGATCTTCCACTGGAGAGCACTTTTATCACTAGGCTGTCAGCTGGTGTGCAAGTATGGTAGACACATTACATTTCATATTATTATTATTATCATGTTATGTAATATTACTAATACGAGCTTGTGGTCTGTAGTCCATACAATATCAGGCGTCCTTATACGCCAAACTGAAGAAAGCCCTAAAGGATGCCGAATACTCAACAAATAAAATGATCGGCATTGTTCAAGAGAAAGAAATTTTGAAAGCTAAGTTAATCCAACCAAAAAAGTTGAGGTTGAGGGACGAGCTGCTTCTAAGGCCAAGGTAGAGGGCTGGTTAACCCAATGTCATGAGTAAAGTGAAGAGGAAACTCATCTTAAAGAAGAGCTTGAGCGGTGCAGATCATACGAGTTCGAGGTGACCGACTCCAAGAAGAAAAGGCTTAGGCGACAAAAGACCAAGCCAAAAAAGATGAAGAGATTGCCAGGTTGATGGCTGAACTGGATCCATCTAAGGAGTATGGACAAATGATTTATGATCATGGCAGTCACTTGTATGCCAACAGATGAGTCTGTTGTCGGGTCTAGTTGAAAGAGTGCAACCCCGCCTTGGATATATTAGAAGCAAAATGGCCTGGCGAGGAAGAAAGTGGAATAGAAGGAGAGGCTGGCAAAGATGCTAGCATAGGCCGAATCCGCTGCTGGAGAGGGGTCCAAGGAAGAGGAAGATAAGGACATGAATGCTGGTGAAGAGGAGACCACCGTACTAGATTCTGATGCCAGCGTGGACTGAAAATGGAAGGAACGAGAACAACAATGCAGGCAATCAGTAGATCTATGAACACTTGAATTTTGTAATGGATGATTGTACACTGTAATTTTTCGTGCAACGGATGATTGAATAATCATAGGTCAAATATAAATTTATGATGATTAAGAGTTCTCATCATTTTTAATTTTTAACATAATATATATTTCATTACCTCCAATTAACTTGTCGATTTAGAAAGTCTTATCCCGCCTAGCAACGGATTTTGCCAGTTAACTTTTCAGCATAAAACTCAAGTTCGAATCGCCTGTTTTGACTTGCCCGCCCCATCTAGGGTGTCTGGTTCCATTAGGTCGCTTGATGTCCTATCTCACCCCATATAGAGTGTCGGGTTCCACTAGGTCGAACCTTTTTTAGAGTTCGTGCCTTTGTAAATTTATATATCCTAGCATGGTCTTACATAATTGGATCTCATAGCCAAATCCTACTAACTTCTCAGGGCTCCACCCCGCAATCGTGTGGTTTAACCTTTATCGTCCGTAGGTGGGGGTACGTCTTTGTACCTTACACTTCCTGTGGACAAACTCGGGGGTGGCTCGGATCGCAAGGTTATAGCCTGGCGGCCTCACCCTCTAGAACCGTGAGCACTACGGGAGGTCCGGTTCCCTATCAAGGTCTTTGGATTGACCAGGTGAACCTCGACCATTTTTTGGCCCCTTGGTTTTTTGACGAAGCCTTGTACTTAAGTACATAGGGCATTGTCAGTCTGCAAAGATAAATTCACATTATAATATAGGCATTTATAAAATAGAGCAACCTTCATTTACATTAATGATAATATTTTTTCAAATGTTGGGCATTAAAGCTACTCGGGAGTATTTTCGCCACTTCTGTTCTGATTTTGTAGGCCCCTGTACCCACAACCTGGTCTATTTGATACGGACCTTCCCATGATTCTCTGAGTTTTCTTACTAAGCCACCACTCTTGAACTGATTCATTCTTAAAACAAAACCGCCCACTTATAAGGGTCTCAACTTCACCTTGTCATTAAAATGTCGAGCTACGATATGTTGATGAACGATCTAATGGAACCGAGCTTTCTCCCTAACCTCGTCAAGAAGTTTGAGGTCCGTTCTTATTTCGATTCATTGATCTCCTCAGAGTAGGATTCGACCCTAGATGATGGTACACCTATCTCCACTGGTATAACCATCTCCATTCTATAAATCAGATTAAAAGGTGTCTCTCCCGTGGCGACCTTCAACATAGTGCGGTTGGACCATAATACCTGTTGTATATGGTACACTTATCTACCTTTTTTCTCAACCCTTCCAGAAGTATCTTTTTAACCGCTTCTGTCTGGCCATTATCTTAAAGATAGGCTATTGAAGAAAAATGCAAGTCAATTCCGAGCTCCGAGCATCAGGACTTGGTATGCTAGTAATCGAATTGCATCTCATGATTGGTGACTATGGCCCTTGGTATTCCAAAGCAACAGATGATGTATTTCCATAAGAACTTTTCCACAGTTTTGGCAATGATTGAAGTTGTCGGCTTTGCTTCAGGCCATTTGGTGAAATAGTCACAAGTCACCAATATGAACTTCTTCACTTTTCCCGTCTTGCCTATAAAAAAGGGTCCCATAATATCTAAACCCCATATGGAAAAAGGCTAAGGGCTCTTGATAGGTGTTAGCTTGTTCAGCAGTAGCCTTGGCACCCTAGCCGACATCTTGCAATTGTCATACTTTTTCACCCACAACTTGGAATCCTCCTAAAGGGTAGGCCAATAATACCCTGCTCTCAAAAATTTATGGGATAAAGCCCTATAGCATATATGTACTCCATAAACACCCCTATGTACTTTATCTAAGGAGTATTCTGATTCCTCCGGACACAGGCATTTCAGGTAAGGACATGTATAAGATTGCTTGTATAAACGGTCTTGTATTATACAATATTGTACAACTCTTCTTTTAACAATTTTTGCTTCGATTGTACCAGAAGGAAGTAAGCCCGATTGTATATAATCCACCATGGGAGTAATCCATGACGGACCTAGTATCTCCACGGCCAACGTCTCGGACTCCTCATAGCCCAGTCTCTTCAAAGTGTGAATTCGAGCACTTACCTCATCTTTTGATCCAGGAAGCCTGGAAAGCTTATCAGCCCGTGCATTCAAATTTCTTGGTATGTGCTATACTGATACTTTCGTAAAATAGCTAATGAGTTGTTTTACCTTTCCCAAATATTGAATCATGACGATCTCCTTAGCTCTGTATTCGCCTATTATTTGTTTGACCACTAACTGAGAGTCACAGAAAACCTTCAATTCCTTCGCTCCAGCTGCTCTAGCCCATTTCAGACCTAAGATTAGAAGCCTCGTACAAGGCTGCATTGTTAGAGGCGGGGAAGTCGAACTTAATAGTGTACTTTGTGACTTGTCCATCCGAGCACCTCAAAGTTGCCCCTGCTCCACTGCCATGCCTATCAGAAGACTCGTCCACGCACAACAACCATCCCTCTTCAGAAAAATCGGTGCTTGTATTAGTTTTTAGGTCACTCAATGATTCATTTGAAATCGTACATTCCACAATGAAGTCTGCCAGCACTTGAGCTTTAATGGCCGTTCTGGGGCTGTACCGTATGTCTAATTCACCCAGATTGACAAACCACTGAACCATTATTCCAGAGGTATTAGGCTTGTGTAGTGTCTTCTTCAAATGCTGGTTAGTTCTAACTTCCACACTGTGGGCCTGAAAGTACGGTCGAAACTTGCGAGCTGAACTTACCAAAGCTAGGCTACCTTCTCGATGTGCGGGTACCTGATCTTTGCCCATTGGAGCACTCAGCTAGTATTGTATACAGGCTATTATTGATGACCATTCTCCCTAAGCAACACCAAGCTAACCACCACCGCTGACGAGCCTAGATAAAGAATCAGTATCTCGCCCTCTATCAGTTTACCTAACACAAGGAATGAAAGCTAAGTATTCTATCAATTGTTGGAAAGCTCTCTCGCACTCCACGGTCCAGGAGAACACCTTCTTTAAAGTCTGAAAAAATGGGAAGTATCTATCCACCAATTTGGAAATGAACCGTGCCAGGGACTGTTATCTGATCTGTTAATCTCTTAACCTCCTTTGTCTATTTAGGGCTTTGCATGTCGATGACTGCCGTAATCTTGGAATGATCAGCTTCTATTCTCCTTGCAGTCACCATGAAGCCTAGAAACTTGCCCGCCGAGACCCTAAATATACACTTTGTGGGGTTGAGCTTTAACTGGTTATAATTTATTATCGAGAAGGTTTCTCGTATGTCTTTAACATGTTCTCCTGAACTAGGACTTTTGATCAGCATATCATCTACATACACCTCAACATTGCGACCTATCTGTGCTTTAAATATTTTATTCACCAAATGATGGTAGGTCACACCTGTGTTCTTCAAACTGAATGGCATGACCTTGAAGTAGTAAGTTCCTATTTCTGTGATGAAGGAGGTTTTCTCCTTGTCTTCTTCTGCCAACTCGATCTAATTATAGCCGGCATAGGCATCCATAAAACTCAAAAGGTCATTTTTAGATGAGGTTTCGACTAACTTATCAATTCCAGGCAAGAGAAAACTATCCTTCGGACAAGCTCCATTCAGGTCGGTGAATTCCACACACATCCTTCACTTCCCACTCTGCTTTCGTACCATGACTACGTAGCCAACTAGTCCGGGTAATGTACCTCTCTAATAAAACCTGCCTCTAATAACTTGGATACCTATTCTTGAATAGCTTCTTGCTTATCCAAAGCAAAGTTTCTCTTCTTCTGCCTGATTGACCTAAAGTCCGCCTTGACACTTAATCTGTGATGTATGACAGAAGGATTTATCCCTGGTATGTCTTTTTCCGACCAAGCAAAAGTTGATGCAGTCTCCTTAAGGACCGTTATCAAAGCCTCCCTTACTTCTTCATCCAATTTGGTGCCCACCAGCACTGTTTTCTCTGAATTACCCTCAAAAGGCTGACTGGTGCGAACTTGTCGACTGAATCCGTTCTTCTCTGTATATCCACCTTTTTTTTCCGGTCTGGTGTTCCTAATGTCATCCATATGTAAGACCTCGATAGTTTTTGTGCGCAAACTGGAAAAATAGCATTGTCGTGCTACTTTATGGTTTCCTGGCAAAGTGCCTACTCCTTGGGAGGTCAAGAATTTCAAACAAACGTGCCAAGAGGAGGATATGGCCTTGGCAGCATTCAAGAATGAGTGACCTAAAATTACATTGTAAGCCAAAGGTATCTTCACTACGCAGAACTAAACCACTACTATTTTCTTGAGACCTCCATCCTTTAAGGTGACCGGTAGCTTGACCGAACCTTCTATCTCCATTGTTTTTTAGTTGAATCCTACCAAAGAGCCCTTTAATGGCTTAAGTGTTTCCCTAGAGACCCCCATTTGCTCGAAGCATTTAGAGTACATGATGTCAGCTGAGCTTCCATTATCGATCCTGACCCTCTGCACTTAATAGCTGGCAATCTTAGTGGACATTATCAAAGCATCATCATGAGAAGTCTCTACGTCTATCAGATCCTTATTTGAAAAGGTTATAGCTCCTGAGAGACTTTATTTTCTTGATTTTTTTAGGTCGTACCTTGATTGATAATGGCCTCCTTGCATACCGCTTTCTTTGGAAAGACGTCCTACATGCCTGCAAAAATTCATCGACGATTGTGTGTATCACACCTACCACCATACCACCATCATCGGGAGATCTGGGAGGCCTTCTGGTATCATATACACTCTTTCTAGTGTATCGAGGTTGCTCAAGATGACAAGAAAGATGCTCGCCCCGAGGACTGAGATTTTTGTGTGCCCTCCTGGACCCTTCTCGTTAAACAAACTCCGTTAGAAAACCCCTCATAATCAACTTCTTTATCTCATCCTTTAGTGTCTAAAAATCCTTCGTATCATGCCCTGGGCTTCTATGGAACAAGTAGAACTTCGAGCGGTCAATATTTTTGCTCACTGACTTTGGGGTTTAAGGAAATTTTAGGATACCTTTTGATTAGACAGCCAAAAACACTGCTATTCGGGTATTATTCAATTGCCAATAATTCTTAAATCTTCAGTGAGGAGGTGTTTGCTCTCTCTTTTCTCTCACCACTTTCTCCTTCCTTTGACGATCGGCCGGACTATCGTGATGATCGGGCAAACACTGCCTATTGAGTAGCCGGTAGGAAGGAGCCACCAGATCTCTGTCAGCTTCCTCCTCATTTATATACTCCTTTGCCCGATGAGTTCTTCCAAAGTCTTGGGTGTTCTTCTGTTCAAACTATTCCTATATTCATATTTCTTCAGTCTTGATTTCAGAGCAATTATCACAACTTGAGGATTCACATCCTTCACTTCTAAAGCCGTGGACTTAAAACGTCCCATAAACTCTTAAGAGATTCCTTCTCATCCTGTATAAGAGACATGAGGTAGGTGGCATCCTTCTTCTGCCTTCTATTGGTCATGAAATGACGTTTGAATTAAGAAACCAACTGCCCAAAAGAATAAATGGAATCCTGCTTAAGCTGGGCAAACTATCATCTCGTACTTACCTCTCAAAGTATATCTGAATGCCCTACATATTACCTGGTCGGGGACGCCATGCAGTAACATCAAATATTCGAATCCAATCACAAAATCATCAGGATCAGAAGTCCCATAGGTATT
Organism: Quillaja saponaria; assembly: GCA_029379385.1. Lineage (NCBI taxonomy): Eukaryota > Viridiplantae > Streptophyta > Magnoliopsida > Fabales > Quillajaceae > Quillaja > Quillaja saponaria. Next base: position 28,659,920 of record CM055607.1, on the reverse strand, counting down.
GCTCCAAAGCAGAGATTTTAACCCCTTGAGGGATAGGGTAGTCCGTTGCTCTCTTAGTGAAAGGATGACAAGCTTCGGTATATTCAACGAGGGTCATTGGTCTTCGGGCCTGCCATCAGCTTGGCCATGTGCTCATTCCTTAAGCTTTCAACTAAATCCTCTAAACTGGATTTTTTGCTGGCCCCTAGGGGGCGACCTCTCGTTCCTCACATCCAAGATTTCTCCTAACGCGACCATAATCTCGGAGAACTACTTCTGTGTGGCCGGCATGTCGGAATCCGTGGAAATAGGAACCAACACGTCATTCACACTTTTTCCTGTTCTTGACCTATGTTGTTCCTAAGGCTCTTTTTCTCGGTTCACCATGTCGATCATAGGTAGGTAAGCTATAATCAAATAGCCTTCTCATGGACGGTGTCAATGTTAATGCCAAATTAATGTTAATTTCCAATCAGTCTGCATTGGGGAATGGGGTAAGACGATTTCCTGAGTGGTATATGTGGTTAGCGTATTCGGGTGATGAGACAACCTCCCTACCTTGAGTTCTGCAAAACCGAGGATGGAAGCTAGGTCATGAGTGAGCTCCCTAAACCCTCAGATGATCAAGTTAGAAAAAGAGTTATGTAACCACAAATATGTTAAAGGAAAATTAATTGGATATTCAACTGTCTTTTTTCTCTTCCTTTCTCCAGACTGAGGGGTGTGAACATGTATATAAAGGAGGAGAGTACTATCACAGGCTACCTGAACTGTTCATGTTGTTATATGTTAGGGCGATCGCCACATGGCAGGCTCTCATTGGGTGTTATTATATTATATTATCAGGAAGCTTATTTTCATAAATTGGAATTAAAAAATAGAGGTGAAACATCATTAAATCTATATATATACACACATATAACCAAATTATTATAAATTATATCTATATTTGTTAATTCATCGACACACAAGTATATGTTAGTACTTTCTCTCTTGAAAATTCGAGAATAAGATCAACCCAAAAAATCATATTCTGATCTAACTTACTTAATTGTTTAAATTTTAAATTTAGTTATTTGTATTTTGTAACAATTGAAAAACAAAAAAGGTCATTCAATACATGTTTGCATGGAGTGTCAAGAGCAAGTCTCATATGTTGTCAAACGTCCTTCCATGGCCATGCTTTGGCTATTTTTGGAGGATCACGTGAACTCATGAGTCATGAATACAAGAAAGTAATGAAACTGGATTTTCAAACTCCGCATTCTCCTCCCATTTAGCACCAATATTTCATATACCACATGAAACCGGATTTTCAAAATCCAGTTTCAGTGCAATTATTTTCAGCTTTCATTTTTGTCTTGGCGTGCCTTAGGCCACGTGAAGGCTGAAGGCTCTGCTTCCCCTTGCTTGTACCTCTTGCATGTATTAGGCTGAAGGCTTTCGGACTTAGGATTCCTCTTTTCATTTATCATCTTTAAGCCTTTTTCTTTGTTTTCTACTACATTCCATACTCGTGAATAATGATTGTAGGCTCACTATTTCCTTCATTTTTTTTCCATATATACCCAACACCCCTTTCTTTGTTTTCAACTTCTTTCACTCTTTCCTTCTTTTTCATAACTTCTTTCATCCTAGCAAACTCCTCTTCTGTCTTCCTCTTCTCCTTAACAAATTTACACCCAAACTGTATTACAGAATTGGGAAGGAGAAATCGAATTTTCAAAACCCAATTTCTAAGCTTCCCCTATATTGGCAAATTATTATTTATTTTTTTAACCCTTTTGTAGCTTTAAGTTTTAGAATATGGACCTATTTGGAAAAAACTCTTGAATTCAACTCGGTCCTTATTCCAACTACATGCTTCCCCAGTTCCCATCACTTTTTCAAAATCCGATTTCTAAACTTCCCTTAAATTGGCAAATTTCTATTATTATTATTTTTTAACCCTTTGTAGCTTTAAGTTTTAGAATCTGGACCCATTTGGCAAAAACTCTTGAATTCAACTACATGACTCTCCAGTTCCCATCACTTTCAACTCTTTCTCCTTAATTGCAAAACATGTTCAAATTTAATATGGGTATAATCACAGGAAACAACTACATTCAAGTGGGGGTGGCAATGAGCCGAGCTAGCTCGTGAGCTACTCGTTAAGAGGTCGGATTAAACTCAGCTCATTTAGAAAACGAGCCAATCTTGAGTTTTATTTTGAACTTGTTTAGTAAAATAAGTCAAGCTCAATCTTTCAAAAACTAGGTTCATAAGCTCTTAAGTCGGCTTATTCAATATCATTTAATAACTTTTTTATTATTTATATATAAATTCATAATAAATCTACTTATATATAAAATTTAACATAAGTTGTAACTTAGTTTGATAGTAAGATATACAAATAATTACCAAGATTTGGATTTAACTCTTATTGACTACAAAACTTTTTAGACTTTTCAAAAACTTTCAAGAGCCCTTAACAAGACAAGACAAAGCCTTTGCCACCCCTACATCCAAGATATCTCATCCTAGCAGCTATCTAATTGTAGTTATAAGCATCATCCATGTACTGTGAATTAGCCTCATAAAGGTCTTAGAGAAGTCTTATAGGCTAAAATTGTAATAAAATCTTATAGTTCCTAGCGATGGGTAGAAAAGTAGAAGACAAGTTCTAAACAACCATAAGACTAATTATTGTGTTCAAGTTGATTCTATCACCCTTGAAAATAACGATTGTCAATGCTGAAAATAAAATATCACTGGTGAAAATAAGAATTCTCACTAATGAAAATCTAATGCTGAAAATGATAATTGTCAACGCTAAACATAATTCCATAATATCACTAGTGAAAATAAGGACTCTTACTAGTGAAATCTAACGCTGAAAATAATGATTGTCCACGCTGAAAATAATTCCATAATATCACTAGTGAAAATATACTACAAGAATTCTCACTAGGTGCCGGTGAAAATATTGATTATCTCCTGCTCTTGCTCCCACGGCCAATACTCAGTCAGTATCATCGCAAGTGTCATCTAGTTTAATCCCTCCTCTGCCAGCTAGAACTTCACCAGGTGCTTCAACTGTGATTTCACCTTCAGATGTTGTTGCTACTCTGAGCTGGCCTTATCATGCCTTCCAAGCTTAGCTTAGAACATAAATATCAATCCTCTCATACCTAACAACATTAACCTTGTCAACATAGGTAAAACTACAATTGTTACAATCAACAAAATGAGTAAGATACATAGGTACTATCCTCTACAATGTTGCTAGCATCCCTCGTAGTAGCTAATGATTCACCAACAACTGAATGCTAGACTCTTCGTACAACATGTATATTATGGAGTTCATATATTCCTCGTTGGTGATCACCTTAGGACGTGAAACAACACGAGCAACACCATCATCTGAAACCTCAACAACAGAACTAACAGACATAGGGCCTGAATAATACAATACCTATGAAAATTTTGTGCTTTTCAGCAACCTCTGGAGAATGGAGGACATAAAACTCCCAACAATAATCAAATTCTCTGTAATTAAAAAGAAAAAAAGCTAAGAACAAAAATCACAGTAAGGAAAAAAAGGTAGAATAAGCAAACAAATCCAAATACCATTGACACTACTAAGTGTCTCGTATCTTCTATTTTGTATTCTTTAGCATTTGTTAATGGAGAAATTCCAAGTAAGTTGTAATTTGGGTGTTGGAATGTTATTTTTCGCATTAACAATATGCGAAACCAAAACAATATTAAATCAAAATAGAGAACCTCATTCCTTTGCCATCTCCTTCCTCGTTCATCATGTTAGAGTCACACCCTTAAAACAAATCAATCTGTATTAAGAGGCGTGACTTATCTACTTATATATTATCTATATACTTATTATGCTAGCAATGTGAGAAATACCACATTGACATAGCATACATATTTGAAACAAGTATTTACGCGGAAGCTTCACCAGGTGCCAAATCAAGCACTTTCTTTGTAGTTCACAGGCATTAACTAACGTCCTCTAAAGCATAGGGAAATCTGAAAATAGGTTTTTGCCAGTGAAATTCAAGGCCTTGGTTGCCCAGTTCTGCCATAATAAATATCAACCATGCAAGCGAAATGCTCAATTACTGGCATGTCCTATGTTTTGATTCCATTTCATCAAATAATCATAATCATGTATCCCATAAACTAGAGTAGCTGCATGCTTGAAGAACGGGCAAAATCGTAATCTCACAGGGGGAAATCCTCAAAGAGCAAAAGTTCTTTGCTACCTTCACCATGGAGAGAACATGTGGAAATTATGGCATTCTGGGTCACAGGGTCATGGCCTTTCATACCACATAATATTTGAAAAGAATCTTGAATGCGACCACATTTTGCATACATGGTAATCACTGCATTACCTACAATGAGTCAGCTTCAAGTCCTGTTTTAATAGTGTATGCATGTCTCTTCCCTGTATCTAAGCAAGATTAATCAGCAGATAAACTAAGAAGCCATGAAAATGAGATTAAATATGTTCTCTGTTATAAATTTCATATGTGGGCTTGCCATTAATTGTACGGTTTTAGTAAAACGAGTTTAAGGTTTGGTCCATTTAAGACATGCTAGTAAAAGCTCATATAGTTTATGTGATCATTTGAGATAGGACTTAAGCACACTTCTTATCTGATTAGATGAGGATTGGTAGTAAGTGTAGGCTGGGTGACTTTAAGAGTCTTTAATGAGAGAACTCTTAGAGTTTTATTTGACATGAAATAGCTAGGTCAATTCTCCTCTCTATATATAAGCATCTTGTCCCATTAAAGCTGCCACTAAAAAAAATACAAAGAGTACTGAGAGGAAGACCTGCTGTGTGAAGCAATTACTGAGACGTGTTTGGCTGAGATTCTATATATCCGCTGCTATGGCTCAATTAGGTACACAAACTTTATTATTAATGTGTTCTAAATTCATATATAAGATCCTGTATAATTATAACATGTGGTACAAGAGCCTAATATACATGAATTTAGAACCCTTATGTTTATTTATTTAACATAAAATTATAGGGTTCATATAAGTCATTTCCTTTAAACTCAAAATCGAACTCATATATGAATGAAATTGAGCCCAATTTGTTAAGGCTTTTAAAGGTCTCATTTATATCTTTAATTTGATATATTTTTTGTATGATTTCATCAACTATAAGTTAATAAATCTAAATTTTAAAATTCGGGTTGTTTTAAAATCGAAATTAAGTTTTTGATTTGAAAGCTAAGATTTCATGTTGTTTTGATCGATTTAAATCATAGATTTAGATTCTGTTATGTTTTATACATAGTCAAGAATCATTTAATAAGTTTAATTCGTATTATTTTGAGAAATTGGAATGAAACCCTTATAAAATAGAGTTAGGGTTCATGTCATTACAATTTCAATTAATTGAAATAATATCTTGATAAAACATGAAATTTTTACAGGGTTATGGTTAGAAAAGTAATTTAAAACAAAACCCATAAAAAAAATTGAGAAAAAGCATAAAAAGGCTTCTATAGAGGTAATTTTCAGAAACGAGTCATAACAGACCCGTTTCCTTCAGTTCAGATCAAGAAGACTCAGCTGGAGGAGAAGAAGAAGGTCACGTAGGCATATCCCATGCAAGGCAGGTGGCGTGTGTGCTACACGCACCACCTTCTACCATCCCATTGCCCTCCAAAATTTTACCAAATTAATTTTTTGAATTTTATAATTTTATGGTATGGTTAAATTTGGGATATTATGTGCATGATTTATTGGTTTGGTCAATGATATTTTGTTATGTTTCAAAATTATATGGTTGCACATAAATAATTGTTGGGAAATGTTTAATTTTCATATTTTATATGTTCTGGAACTGTTAGTAGTAGGTACTCTCCCTAGTTACAGCTAAATAATTTTTTACTCTCATGTTTTCATAACATGTGTTAATGAATGCTTCAATTTCGATTCAATTTTTCAAAGTTACAACATGTGTTTAATTATCCTATGAGATACCTTTAAAATGTATTTTGGTTTGAAAGGATAAATAATTAGTAATTATATTTTCCCGGCTTGAGAAAATCTTATAGGTTTATGTAGATAGTTGCCAGCCAAGGTGGTCTATCTATATAGATTTGTGAGATTTTTGAAAGCTATAGTACATGATGTTTCTTAAATTACTGTATATAGTTTCCTGCCAAAATGAGGTTATTATATACTTTAATTTTGGAAAATACATGAAACATATGGTTTAGGGTATACTAGCCTAGAAGGTTTATTTGCCCAAAGGGGATAGACTTTTCGAAAGCTAGGATACTCTAATTTAAGTTTTATAGGGTTGATCATGAGATCTTAATAGCATGTTACATTCTCTGCCTAAAGGGGAGTTTCTAATGATGCACTTTGGATTCATGGCGAATAAATTTTTATTCTTAATTTTAATTACTCAATTAGTTGAAACGTTGCATTATTTGTTATTGAATCAGTCTCCCTAGCTGTTAACAACAATAGTGCTACTATTGAATTATTAAACGGTTCCAATTTTAAGAAATGGAAGCAAGATGTTGAATTTGTCCTAGAAATTATGGATATCGATTTTGGTTCCAATTTTAAGAACGGCTCTAATCCCTGATAGTTTTGTGGTTCACCATTTTCTCAATACTACTTGATTTCTCCCAAATCAAAATTGCTTATAACACCCAAAATGAATTATGGACCATCAATGACCTTATCTCTAAGTGTGTGGCTGAGGAGGATAAGCTTAAGAAAGAAAAGAGTGAGAACGCACTTTTTGTTTCCCATTCTAAACTTAGTTCTACCAAGGGTGGTCAAGGTAACTCTAAATCTACTCATCATAAGAAAACTCAGGATGTAAAAAGGCATGGTACTAGTCAGAAACCTGTTGTAGGTGGTCCTAAAGTTGCCATTAAAAAGGACATCACATGTTTTTTTTGTAAAAAGAGAGGTCATATGAAAAGCAGATTACTTCAAATTAAAATCCCAATTACAAAGAAAAATAAACAAGAAGATAACTCACTTGCTTTCATTTGTTTTAAATCCAATTTAGATAATGTCCCATCAAATTCTTGGTGGCTTGACAGTGGTGCAACTGTTCATGTTGCTTGTACCATGCAGGGGTTCAAACACAAATGGAAGCCAAGTGATTTAGAGGCAAAGCTTTGAGTCGAGAATGATGTCGAAGTTAAAGTCGAGTTCGTAGGAATTGTCTCTTTAATTTTAGAAAGTGGTTTGGAACTTGTTTTGGAAGACTACTTTTTATGTATCGTCTTTTAGGCATCATTTGATTTCAATTTTCTTGTTGGACAAAATTGGTTATTCCTTTAATTTTGGTAATTCAAAAGTTCAGTTGCTTTTAAATTATGAAATTCTTGGATGGTGTGTTTTGTCCAATGGTTATACAAAATAAGTTTAGTACCTTTAAATATTAATTCCTCTTTAAATACTGAAAAAGTTATTTCCAAAAGATCTTTAATTAAAGAGAAATCCTCAATGCTTTGGCATAAGCGTCTGGGTCACATATCAAGGGAAATAGTTGAAAGACTCATTAAGGATGATATCCTACCATCACTTGATTTTGATGACTTAGAAACTTGTGTTGATTGTATTAGAGGTAAACTGACTAAGACAAAGAAAAAGGGGTCAACTCGTAGTTTAGAACTCTTAGAGATCATTCACACAAATATTAGTGGATCCTATTCTAACATTATATGTAAAAACTGTTATTTCATTACCTTCATTGATAACTTTTCTTGTTTTGGTTTCCTATACTTGATTAAAGAAAAATCTGATTTTCTTGATAAATTTATAATTTTCAAAACTAAAGTCGAAAAATAATTAGGGAAAGTCATTAAGATTGTGAGATTTGATCGTGGAGCTGAGTATTATGGCAAATATGGAGTTGATGGATAATATATAGGGCCATTTGCCAAGTACTTACAAGAGTGTGGGATTGTTGCCCAATATAGCATGCCTGGTAGCCCTAAACAAAATGGTATGGCTGAAAGGCGTAATTGCACCCTTAAGGACATGATGAGGAGTATGATGAGTAGGTCAAACTTGCTTGAATATTTTTGGGGGAAGCCATTAAAAATGCCTTGTACATCCTTAACAGGGTTCCCAATAAAGTGATGCCTAAAACACCTTTTGAGTTGTGGACTGGGAGGAAGCCTAGCTTGAACCATTTTCGTGTTTGGGGGTGTCCAGCTGAAGTGAGAATCTCTAACCCAAATGAGAAGAAAACCGACCCTAAATCTATCTGCTATTACTTTATTGGTTATCCAGATCACTCTAAAGGATACAAGTTCTATTGCCTCGCACAAGGAACAAAAGTAGTGGAATCACAAACTGTCAAGTTCTTGGAATTTAATGTTGCTGAGTTGGAAAAGTCTTCACCTTTATATTAGGGAGACCGAAATGAGGATATTAATATTCCATTATATGATATGTTAGAAGCAACTGTTTCCATGCCTGTTGTGAGAACAAGTGATATGGGGAAGTAAATGAACAAGCTGAAGTAGCACCACCTGTTCCCACTGATAGCTACTGCACATGCTCCTAATGAATCTCCTCAATAACAGAATCAAGTTGTACAAATACCTGTTAGAATATCTGAACGGCAGAGAAGGCATGCTATTTCTGATAACTTCATTGTGTATTTGGGTGAAATTGATTACGATGTTGGTCATATTGTTAATCCCACTACATATGGAGAAGTTGTCTCCAGTCCACAATCAAATAAATGGATTAAAGCCATGAGAGAAGAGATGCAATCTATGGTACATAATGGTGTATGGGAGTTGGTTGCACTTCTAGAAGGTTACAGACCCATTGGGTGTAAGTGGGTTTACAAGACCAAGAAAGATTCAAATGAAAAAATTGAGCATTTCAACGCAAAACTTGTAGCTAAAGGTTTCTCTCAAAGAGAAGGTGTGGACTTTAATGAGACTTTCTCTCCTGTTTCAACTAAAGACTTCTTTAGAGTCATAATGGCATTGGTGACTTATTTTAATCTTAAGTTATATCATATGGATGTCAAGACAGCCTTCTTAAATGGAGATCTTGCTGAAGAGATTTATATGGTTCAACCTAAAGGTTCCAAAGAAAATGGAGAGAGTGAATTTATTTGTAGACTCACGAAGTTTATCTATGGTCTAAAACAAGCATCTCGACAGTGGTCCTTGAAGTTTGATGATGTAATCACCTCTCTTGGTTTTGTTGAAAACAAGATTGATCAGTGCATATATCTCAAAGTTAGTGGGAGCAAATTTATCATACTGGTTTTATAAGTTGATGATATTTTGCTTGCCAGTAATTACGTTGGTTTATTACATGAGACAAAATTGATGTTATCTAAGACCTTGAACATAAAGGATCTTGGGGAAGCATCATTTGTCCTTAGTATTGAAATTCATCAAGATATATCTCGTCATTTGTTGGGTCTTTCTCAGCGAGCATACATTGATCGTGTGCTCGATAGATTTAATATGTAGAAATGTGAGCGTGGGGATGTACCAGTTGTCAAGGGTGATAAATTCAGCTTGGATCATTGTCCCGTTAATGATTTTTAGAGGGAGATCATGAAGAATGTGCCTTATGTTAGCACAGTTGGAAGCTTGTTGTATGCTCAAGTTTGCACTGGACCTGACATTGCTTTTGCAGTGGGAGTTCTTGATAGATATCAGTCAAACCCAGGTCCAGAACATTGGGTTTCTGCGAAGAAAGTTGTGAGGTATTTGCAGAGGACCAAGGACTTTATGCTGGTGTATAGAAAGGTTGATCACCTTAAGTTGATTGGTTACTCTGATTCTGACTTTGCTAGTTGCAAGGATAATCTGAAATCTACATCTGGATACATTTTCATGTTAGCTGGGGGAGCTGTATCTTGAAAAAGTTCTAAACAGACAATCACTACTCTTTCCACTATGCAGGCCGAGTTCGTTGCTTGTTATGGAGTATCGACACAAGATATATGGTTGAAGAACATGATAACTTGTCTTGGTGTGGTTGATTCGATCTCTAGACCTCTTAAAATTTACTGTGACAATAGTTCTGTTGTGTTTTTTTTCAAAGAATAACAAGAACTCTAGTGTATCGAAAGCTATAGATATTAAGTATCTGGTTACCAGGGATTTAGTGAAAAATGGAGACATTGTGTTTGAATACATTGAAACAAAAAAAATGTTTGTAGATCCTTAAACCAAAGCACTTAGGATTGGGATTTTCAAAAACCATGTTGATAACATGAGTATTGTAGAGTCTTTTGATGTTTTTGGTTAGTGGGATTTTGTGTTGTTTTATTCAAACTAGCTAGCATGTTATATATGCTATTTTATGTTTGTTTACATCATTGTTAGATGATATGTTTTATTAATGAAAATAATACTTATTTTTATTATGATATGATTAATATTGTATGTGCACATATGATTATTTATGACATGTCATTGCATTAAAATCTTAAGACTTTGTGTTTGTCTTAAGTATGATGATTTTGTCAATTTGGAGGTATGTCTCAAATGACACTAATTGGATATCTCGAGATGGTTGTTGAGACATACAAGCTTAAAATTAAGCTTAAGTGATTTTTAGTGCTTTGGAAAGCATACAGTTTTAATGAAATCACCTAGAGGACCGACAATTAAAATAGCATATGTTGATCACATTTAGATGCTATTTTTCTTGCTACACTACCACATCTAGATCCATTGCAAATTTGGTTGTTGGCACTTGTAACTATGGATTGGTCTTGTGTCGTTTAAGTGGCACAATGATTGCCATGATTCGGTATTAATAACTTAATTAGGCTGGATTGTTTAAAGTGCATCTCAGGACCAAAATTTTTCTTTTAAAATTGTGGTCACATAAAAGTTATACCTTGCCCAATAGTCGTTTTCTAAAATATGTTTTTCAAAATTGTAAAAATTACAATTAATGATTGCCCAAGTGGGAGAATATTAGAAATTTCATATGTGGGCTATTATTAATTGTATGGTTTTGTTTTAATAATAAAACTGGTTTAAGATTTGGTCCATTTGAGACATGCTGGTAAAAGTCCATATAGTTTATTTGATCATTTGAGATTGGGCTTAAGCACACTTATTATTTGATTATATATATTATCTGATTAGATGTGATTGGTAGTAAGTGTAGGCTGAGTGACTTTAAGAGTCTTTAATGGGAAGACTCTTAGAGTTTTATCTTACATGAAATAGCTAGGTCCCCTCTCCTCTATATATATATGTATCTTGTCCCATTAAGAGCTGCCACTAAAATAAATACAGAGAGTACGGAGAGGAAGACCTGACTATGTGAAGCAATTACTGAGACGTATTTGGCTGAGATTCCATATATCCGTTGCTATGTCTTAATTAGGTACGCAAACTTTATTATTATTAATGTGCTCAAAATTCATGTATGAGATCCTGTATAATTATAACATTCTCATCCCATCTAATCTTTGCTGATCAATCTGCATTATTTGACTTCAAGAATCCAACTAGAATCGCATTAAATGAAGCAATAGTTTTACTAGGGAACTTATCAAAAACCAATCTAGCTGACTGAAGGTTTCCACATTTATCATATAAATCTCTCAAAACAGTCCCAATAATGACATCAGAAATATAACCAAGCTTTATTGAAATTCCAGGGATTTGTTGCCCATATTGCAAATTGCTGCACTCTGAGGCCTGAGCATCCATCAAGTACAGTATTCGAACAACTAGGATTAAATTGCTCACCAGTCTTAAGTATATCTAAGAAAAGATCCAGGGCCTTTCACAGCTTGGCCGTTTTTAACAAATGTGGATGATAGTGCATTATATCCATTTTAGCAAACATTCTCTTAGCCTCTTTGACCATCCCATTGTTTTCCATAGATAGTAATCATGACATAATTCCAATAGAAGCTTGGCCCATAATATTGTACTTTATAGCAAGCCCATGTAGTTGCTTGCCTTCAATTACTCCTATATCTGCATTGCATGCACTAATCAATCATATAATTTATGCAATGGACATCTTTGTAAACGATGCCATTGAATACTTCTCTACGTGACCCAAGCAGGCACTGCTTGAGTACAAAGAAATCAATGAAGTGGCCACAAAAACGTTCTCGTGAAGCCCACTTTTATTTTATTTTATGATAATAATGGCATCGACATGTTCCCAACGATTGTGATCATCCAATGACTTACATGCCAGTAGAACTACTGAGCAAGTATGCTCACTGAACTTCACTTCAAGCCAGTACATATCACGTGCAATCCAAAAATAGATTCAGAATTTCCATCCTCCAAATACCCTTTCATCAAAGAAGTCCAATTGTATTTTTAACAAGCATTCCATCAAATACCAGTTGCGCATCATATAATTTACTAAACTTCAAGTACAACTTTACTATTGCCTAGAAAAAAATCATTTTGATAACCAGATTTCACAAAAGATGCATAAATTGTCTGACCCAGCATAAACTCTTTAGACCCCCATAGAGATTTCTATGAGTTTTTCCACAAAGACTGAAACAAAAGAAGAATAACAGTTTGGCCTCTCTTCCAATTGGGGTTTTGTAGACAACATTACAGCTTTTTTGTGTTTTCAATGGAGGTAAGAGCTGTAGAGGTGCAGTAGCAGAAGGAAGTGGGGAAAAGGGTATGCATGGAATGTCAAAATTGTTAAGAGAAAGTCTCTCAAAAATCAGACTTATGCCACAACCCAATTACAGAAACAACAATCTTTTTATACTTTTTTCCCCTAGGTCTCTATCTTTGGGTCCCACTATGATGACGTGGAATTTACTTGGCCGAATACCCATTTTAGCTTCTTCTTCTCTAATCTATAGTCTCTACCACTAAAATTGTAGTAAGGAGGGACTGGAGGAGTATTTGTTGCGAGTTCTAATAGCAGCCTCATTTGCCAAATCCATCTCTCCCTCTCTTTTTTCTCTGTGAGTGAGAGTTGAGAGAGCTATGGAAATGGCACTTTGTTCTCACAGTTCTTCGTTCTCCATGTTAAACCCTAGCCTTAGGAGGACCTCTTATCCACCTTTGTTATCTAACCAACTGGTTGGCCTTAGCTTATCTTCTTCAGCAAAGCCGCTCAAATTTGTTGCAAGGAACGTAAATTCTAGACCAATCAAATGCTCTGTTTCTGAAGTCACAGAAACCAAAACCGGTAATTCAATTGCTTTCACTTATCCGTTTGAACTTGCTGGTTTGTGTTTTGTTGCTGTATGTTTGGTATTAGGAGTATTCGCTCGACTAATTATTCTTTGTTTTTCGTTCTTTTTTGTCTGGGATTGGGTTTATCAAAGGCATGGATAGGAATGGGATAAGACGACTTACTTCCCTTTTCCAAGTTTCCTTTTTGAATTATTTCAAGACCCGCTTTACTAAGTACATTGATTATAGCCTCCTATGTTACTTGCTTATTTCATCTCTAACTGTGCATTGAAAAGGGTCTTCCAACAACTAAGGGCTTTTTTGGTGCATCCTATTGGATTGGATAGTTATATACATACAATTGTATTATCATTCCTTTCCCTATATTATTATATATTATATATTAAGAGTGGCTTAATAATATAAATTTGTACTTACCTAACACACTATTGTGTCATGCTTATACAATACACTAAACGAGTCCCAAATCTTTGATAATTATTGCCTTCTTTTCTAGAAACACATAATGGTTTAGTTGAAAAAAGAACCAGATGTTGTTTTGGATATTCCCCAGTAAAAAAGTAGTTCTTTCTTTCTCCTTTTTTATTTTCTCCCTTTCATTTACTTCTTCTTATTTAGAAAAATAAAAAACTTCGGAGTGGTGTTTGGTTTGAACATACGTATGTACTTATGCAGCATGCAAATTGCAAAACTTCATGGATTCACGTGCAACAGGAATGCTGCACTTATTCGGTATCACGTTTAGATGTGTGTGCATTAGGCAAACTTGTACATGTTAGCATGCATGTAGCAAAATGCTCAAACGTTTTAAGATTCTGATATCATTTTCTTCTTGTATTGACACAGAGCAGAAGAGCCAATTGATGAGGAGAAGAGACATTAGGAACATAGCTATTGTAGCTCATGTTGACCATGGAAAGACAACTTTAGTTGATGCAATGCTGAAACAATCAAAGGTAAAATTGGAGAAATTCATCTCTAATGGTTTCCTTTGGTCCCATAATGAGTTCTTTTCTCTTCCTTATTTGAAAAAGGAAAAAGAAATCAATCAATCATACTGAGAAAAAATTGTATATATTAAATTAGGAAACAACAATTCATCCATTGGTCACCATTCAATGTTTAGGTTCCAGTTTTCTATGTTTCTTCATCCTGTTTTATTTCTTTCTGTAATCATGAATGGATTTGCATACTATCAGTTCCCATGCACTACAACACTGAGTGTAATTCATCTAAGGTCTAAGCACCCGAACATTTCTCAATGTTTTATATTTAAAATTTTGGTGTTAGTGAATTTGACTTAGTATGATTTGCAATAGATTGAAAAAAAAGCCAGGGATAGGCGTTTGGTATCTAACATCATGGCTTTTGAGTTCCAACGGTCCCTGTGAAAACTTTTAAGTTATAGCTCGTAACTAGGAAATTAGTTGATATTTTCTTCCTTATCTTACATTCCCTCTCTGCAGGGGAAATGAAAAATAAGCTGATGAATTTCACTGATAACATTCTTTCTTTTCTCGTGCAGGTATTTCGTGATAATCAATTCGTACAAGAAAGAATTATGGACTCAAATGATATAGAGCGTGAAAGGGGAATCACTATTTTAAGTAAAAATACATCTATCACCTATAAAGACACAAAGATTAATATAATAGATACTCCAGGGACACTCTGACTTTGGAGGTGAAGTGGAGCGTATCCTAAATATGGTGGAAGGGATTCTCTTAGTGGTACTGCCCCTGTCTTTCCAATTTATTTGAAATAGTAACATCTAGCTTTTATTTTTTGTGCACATTGTTGTGGTAATTGATATTTCTGTTAAAAAAGAAAAATGATGATAATTATTGACATTTACTCATTTCGAAGAAGTTTGATATATATACTTGGCTAAGGAAAGAAATGGTTTTCACTTTCACTAATGCAGTTCTTCAGTCGTTGCCACAATAAAAGTTTCTGGTGTAAGAGATTCCTGAAACAAAATGAAAATTACAATCCTAATTTAAATGTAACTGCCTATCCATGGATGTATTACTCCTGATGTATTACCGAACTCTTTTTTTTTTTCTTCACTTTTCCAGACTTTTGGCCATACTTTCAGTATTGGTAAATCTTGGTGCTAGGAATTGGTGAATAGTACACATAAAAAAGAAAAAAAGGAAGTGGTGAATAGTTCAAATAGAATTTTTGATGAAATACTTTTGGATTCTACACCTGTACATTTTGTGAAATTTATTGTTTTAAGGATTCAAATTTCATTTCTATCTGGAACCATATACTTCCTTCTCTAATTTAATTTGTTGGTTCTTTCTCCCTGATGTTGCTTCTTGTATACGACTTGCATCATTATGTTACATTTATAATCACATTATCTGGATATATTCTTTACCAATGGGCCATGTTATTGTCAAATTAACAACTGTCTTCCTTTCTGTAGGTAGATTCAGTTGAAGGTCCAATGCCTCAGACAAGATTTGTTTTAAAGAAGGCTCTAGAATTTGGTCATGCGGTTGTTGTTGTTGTCAACAAGATTGACAGGCCTTCCGCTCGGCCAGATTTTGTCATCAATTCTACTTTTGAACTCTTTATTGAACTAAACGCAACAGATGAACAGGTATTTCTCCATATAATATAAAGATTGAGAATATGCTCTCCATATTTGAGATTGGATCGGAACTATATTACTGGCTATATCTTGACTATGTTTCCATGTCATCAATATTACTGAGAAATCAAATTCATCAAATTGGCGTTTTAGTTTTGTTTATTAAATATGGTCTTTCTATGGGTTTGGAATTATTGGGAAGTTACAGAAGAGGATAGCTATAGAAATTTTCCAGATTTTGTTTGGACCTTAGCCAGCCTGAGTTCTAAAAAAAGAAAGTGTACTTCATAATTTCTATCATTTTCTTTTGAAGCTTTACAAAATTTTCATTGCATTATAGAATTTTGTTTAAAGTATAATTTTCTTGTGCAGTGTGACTTTCAGGCGATATATGCAAGTGGTATAAAAGGACATGCAGGATTATCTCCTGAAAATTTGGCTGAAGACCTTGGACCTCTTTTTGAATCAATAATCAGATGCATTCCAGGACCACACATTGATAAAGATGGGGCTCTTCAAATGCTTGTCAGTGGTTTTTCCATGTATTTTATTCTTGATGTTCTTTATTCATACATATTCTTGTTGTTTCTAATTTTGTTGGGGGATATGGAGCCTGCAATTACTGCAAGATCTCTATGGGGCCAAATTACTGGATTTATGATCAATAAGTGTGGGCCTGTGAGGATATAAGTTTTCTACCCCTATTCTTGTCTCCTAAACAGGGTATATAAGAAAGATACAGAAATGTTATGCTTTGTTGCTTTGCCCACATTAAGAGGAGAAAACTTTTAGATCAGATAAATCATTATATTGTATTACTACAGATTGAATCGAGACCACTGACTGGATTTTTGTTACATTTAATTTGTCCCTCTAGAAGAAAGAATAGAAAAATTATGAAAACACCCTTTAGACATCCCATTGTTGTTTGATAATCGAATATTATGTATGTATTTTTTCTCAATTCAAGTTAATTAAGAAACTGAGTTCATTGGCTAAACATATTTTCACAGATCAAGTGTGAGAACCATTTATAAGTCAAGTTTTCAGAACTTACTTTGCATCCATACTGATTTTTTACTAATGGAAATAAATTTCAGGATACCTAATGAATTTCTCTGCCACACTTGAGAATAGCTAAATACCCTTCTCTGGAGATTCAACTGATTAAATGATATCAGATAGTTAGAGTCAGCCCCTTTTTCAGGGATATGAAACATTGATTGTGTTAGTATATGTACTTATTCTTAAGATTTGTATCCTGAGACTTAGATTATTTGTAATATCTGCAATCAATTAGGTTACAAATACTGAGTATGATGAACATAAAGGACGTATCGCAATTGGGCGCTTGCATGCCGGAGTTTTAGAAAGAGGAATGGATGTAAAGGTGAGTCTTTCTCTTAATCCAATCTAGTTTGTGCTGTACTTAACCTTTTATGGGTACTTGAACAAGTTATAACTATTCATACACTATAAGGCTACATTTGGATCCATTGAATTCGAATTGAAATTGGTTAGAATTACAATATACGAGTTTAGATCACATAAAAAGTTACAATTGGAATTATGTTTCAAGTGCGGCTTCCAACAGTAGTTTTCATTGTCTCCGGCAGCTTCCAATAGCGATTCTTATCGTCTCTAGAGGCTTTCGATGATGGTTGTTGTAATCTTCCGTGGCTTTTGACAATGGTTTTTGTCGTCTCCTATAGTGGTTGTCGTCGTCGTCGTCGTCGTCAATGGAGACTTTGGACTATGGTTATCATTGTCAATGGAGACTTTCGGCTATGGTTGTCATTGTCTCCAGAGGCTTTTAACAATGGCTGTCTTGATGGTGGTTTTCGTCAAATTCCGATGGTGGGTGGTATTGTATTCGATGGATCCTTGGTGACGGTGGTCAGCGGTGGCAGTAGTGGCGGCCCAGTCAAGTGGACAAAATTAGAAGTGGGTAATGGCCGACAATGGGTGGTGGAGATTGTTGGTGGTGATGGCCGATGTTGTAGCATGATGTGCAATCTTAAATAAGTGACTGTCAAGAATAGCACATTGATAAAAATTGTAAATTTTAGGGTTTAAACACAAATTGAAGATGATGTTTTGTAGTTGAGGAATTAAGTTGAAAATTCCAATTTCAATTCTAAAATGTGCGCCAAACAGGAATATTAGAATTGAATAGTCCAATTCTTATTTCCAATTCCAATTCCCTGCATCCAAACGGACCCAATTGAAATTCAGTCTATTTGTTTTCTTTATTTCTTTTATACCTCTCATGAGTTTATTGTTCCAGGTATGTACCTCAGAGGATTCATGTAGATATGGAAGAATTAGTGAGCTTTTTGTCTATGAGAAATTCATTAGGGTTCCTGCAGAAAGAGTGGAAGCTGGTGATATATGTGCTGTTTGTGGAATTAATGATGTTCAGGTACAAAATGATTGATTTTTGTATGAAGTTCCTGTTCTTTTTCGCTTGGATTAGAAGGCTTTTCTTTTTTTGCATGAGGCAGTTGAATTAGTGAGAACTTCCAGGATTTAAACTCCTGCCTTTATATCTTCCAACTTTTCTACAATTTTCTTTGGCACATCTAAATTCTTTTCACAGATTGGGGAGACAATTGCTGATAAATTATCTGGAAAGCCATTACCTGCTATTAAGGTGGAAGAACCAACTGTGAAAATGGCTTTCTCCATAAACACTTCACCATTTGTTGGCCGCGAGGTATGCCTATAGAACAATCATGTGTAGCTCTGAAATAAAAGAATAAATCTTTGTCAGCATTCTTTTTCTTAGCATTTCCCAAGCATCCTTAGTTGCATTGACAATCTAATATGATCATTAGACTTTTCAGTGCATAACTGATCAAAATGAACAATTTGATGCGCACAGTGGTTTATTTACATCTGTCTTGATTTAGTTAGCCTACTTGACATCATTGTAAGATGGGCATCATACTTGATTAACAAATTTTAATATTCTTGATGTGACTTTAATGAATGGAGGTTTCATTGTTCCTTTTCAGGGAAAGTATGTAACCAGTAGGAACTTACGAGATAGGCTCTACCGTGAACTTGAGCGAAATTTGGCTATGAAAGTTGAAGATGGTGAAACAGCAGATACATTCCTTGTTAGTGGGCGTGGTACTTTACATATAACTATCCTCATAGAAAATATGTAAGTAACCATATAATGTGGTTTTTCTCTGTAAGTCTCTTTCAAGTACTTCTGCCTAACAATCACTTTTGCAGGCGAAGAGAAGGATATGAATTCATGGTTGGACCTCCCAAAGTTATTAACAAGAAGGTGAATGATAAATTGCTGGAACCATACGAGGTAACTTTCTTTCTTTGATTTTGTATATTGCTGTTGAAACTAGAAGAACATACTGGGATTTTGTGAATCTTTTCTTAATGGAGAGTCAGACTGTCTAGATCTGAATTACTGAAAGTCTGTAACTAAAAATTTCTGTAATGATTGTCTTACTTTTCAGAAAATAAGAAGTTGGTTGGAATGCATTGGAAGGTTCACAGACTTGGCCATTTAATTTTATTATTTTTCCAATTATCTTTTCATTCAGTCTAGACTTATAATCTGGAGAATTGGCATTCCTGATCATAGAAAATGCTAAGACAACATGGGAGTCGTTTAACATGATTGGACACTGCCATTCTTCTTTTTTCAATAACAGAGTTGCATGGCTCGAGATGTATAAAAATAGATTTGAAAATTGGTAGCAAATATTGTTACTTATTGGTGTTAGTTTACCTCTGCAAGTCATGTGCACGGCAGAACTCCATTTTTGCATGATGCTTTGTTAGTTCATATGAAGTCGAGTCTTCTGTTGAGACTTGAGATTAAAATCTTAAAACTATAGTAAGCATTTTCTATCAAAAAAATTCTTAAAATTAAAGTAAGCATGTTCTGAAATACTTAATCTTGAGTGTGTATATAATGTATATCTATATCTATATATATCTTTTAACAAGTGAAAATTTTCAGATTGCTACTGTTGAAGTACCAGAACAACACATGGGATCTGTTGTTGAACTTCTAGGAAAAAGAAGAGGGCTGATGTTCGATATGCAAGGGGTTGGGTGTGTAAATTGTTTTCTCTACTTGTATCTTATTCATGATTCATAACTTCTAAAAAAAAAATTCAAGCTCAAGATGTATTGTTGGTTTGAAAAGAATTCTTTTCTTTATAACCTTACATTGCATAGTCAAGATGCCAGCATAAGAGAGTTTGTACATTGTTATGTTTTGACCAGGGAATATTGTATTAAAATTAATGTTTTTAATATGGACTACGATGGTTACATGTGGTTGAGATCAAGTACAGATGTGCATGTGTTCATTCATGAACCAGCCTCTAATATGGTTCTCTTGGGAAATTGTTTCCCCTGAACAGCTATATCTTGTATCTGTTGGAATATAATGTCCATGCTCTTGCAGAGTCGAATTGGTGTGTACATTCTTTTTCTTGCTAGGTAAACTGAGGGATGGGTGTCAAATAAGATCCTGCCCAGGCTATTGCCCATGTGGCAACCAATTTTGTAATTGCTTTCTATTAAATAACTTTCATGGCTTAAGCTTCATGCTTTTCCATATCTGCTCTGGGAAAAATGGACATTGTTTATGGTCCACCTATTGGTATTCTGGTTAACAGATAGAATCCCAATTGACTGTACATGTTTAGGGTGACCCTTTAGGCACTGAGCTGGTGCCTCACCTGTTCCAGGCACCTAGGTGAGCGAGCACCTGAGGAGCTTTTAAAAGTGCTTTCCTGTTTTATTTGTATGCTGTAGCTTTGACTCATATCTCCAGAATAGAGTACTGCTCAGTTTTCTATTGATTTGCTTCATGATTATAAAACATTTGTTTTAAGTTTTAACTTTGAGCTTTTTTGTCTTTCCTAGTTCGGAGGGAACTACACTGCTCAAGTATAAGATCCCGACCCGTGGCCTTCTTGGATTGCGAAATGCAATTTTGACTGCTTCTCGTGGAACAGCTATTCTCAATACTATATTCGATAGTTATGGACCTTGGGCTGGAGATATGTCTACCAGAGATCTGGGCTCATTGGTAATTTCTGATGTTTACTTAATTGCAAATTTTGAGTGTAATTGTCGTAATGGTGAGGGCCTGATGTCGGTGCTTGATCCTCTTATGTTTTAGATAAGTTGGTAGCTGACCTATCACTCACCCTACGACACTTTCAAAATGTCAGCATTTTTTTTTTCTTATGTATAGAAATTTAATTTACATGCATCTGATTTTCAGGTTGCTTTTGAGGATGGAACAAGTACTTCTTACGCCCTTTCTAGTTCACAGGATAGGGGACAGATGTTTATAAGTCCTGGTGTGGATGTTTACAAAGGTCAGATAGTTGGCATCCACCAGAGGCCTGGGGACTTAGCCCTAAATGTGTGTAAGAAGAAGGCTGCCACAAATGTACGTTCTAATAAAGAACAAACTGGTGAGAATACATTGTTCTGGTCATTTTTGTTTACCTTTTTCCAATGTCAGTTTATATTTTCCTATAAATGTACATTCATAGTTCATACATCTGCACCAGCAAGAATTGGAATATCTCATTTTAGTTACACTTGTCTCTTTCATGTAGTGGTTCTTGATACCCCATTGACTTATAGTCTGGACGATTGCATTGAATACATTCAAGAAGATGAACTAGTAGAGATCACTCCCTCGAGCATCCGTATGTGCAAGAATCCAAAATTTTCAAAGAAGTCGTCAAGGTAGATGATAGTTGTCGACGGTCACATTGTTGATCTTCCATCTGGTATTGACGTTATGCATAAAAGATCACTTAGTCCTTGATTCAAACTCCCCCTCTTCGCAAAATGGGGCATGGCAAGCAGAAAGCATCAGTTCTTATAGCACTTGCCAAATGTAGTTGACAGTATACAGGTATGTTAAATTTTGTTTACTTTGTATTATGACTGTATATACAAAAAGTGAACATAGAGAGCTGCACTGCCTGATGATAATGTAATCATCAGTGAACAGTACTGCCAGGAAATGCTTTTGAATAAATTTCAACAGTGACTTGAAATGCAAGCTGATTCTTACTGTCCTAAATGGGCCTATGTAAACTTTTGATCAATGAATGTATAAAATGTTATTTTCTCCAATCTCCAACCCCTTAAGTAACTGTGCTTGGCTGATGCATATTTTTGTTTAGGGGAGGGATGGGTGGTACTTTGTGCAGAACAGATTAGGTTTTGATATCAACCTCTTCATTGTAAAAACTAAAACTGTTTAGCACATTTCCATAAAACATGCCTTGTTCAATTATTTACTTAATCTGTTTTGGTTAATGAGTTTTGTTGTCTTTCATTAGATAGAGAGATAATAGTGCTTCATATGAAACTGCTGAGCAAATAAAATGCTTATATTATAAGAAATGACACCAAAATTGTGGAGTGTAATGGTCAGTATAATGGAAACGTGTTGTAATATTTAATCATATTAGATTTATTCCACCTTTGTGAGTTATTTTATTATATTTTAAATTTATATTATTTTTCTTAAGATTTATTATTAACTTTTATTTAATATTTTATTTTACAAATATTAGTTTCGAAGAGAAGATTAAGGTGATGTGACATTATAATATTAATTGGTGCCCGTCATCTTATCTTGTTATGTATTGTTGTGTTAGAATATTATTTTTCTAATAATTATATTATATTTTTTCTATTTAAGCAAAAACAAAATTGAATTTTAGCATTAATATTAACTGTTGACTTAATTTAAATATAGATTTAATTTATATTTTTGACAATTGATCATATCTAATAAGTAATAAAAAAAAATTAGATATTAAATTTTTGAGATTTTATTTCTTGAATATAAGTCATTTAATTTGTTTATAAATAGAGATTAATTAAATTATGTTTACTCACGTACATGTAAGGTGTTTTGTAAAGTATATATAGTGAGAGTAAATGAAGAATCTTTTGTTTAGGAAAAATATATTTTATTTTTGAATACACATATATTTTCTATTTAAGCAAAATTGGTGGAGAAATTAATCATTATAGTATTTTTGATATTTTCTTTCGTGAAGTTTAAGTCATTTTTTTATATAGGGAAACTAATTAAATTAGTTTTAGTTTTATTCATGACTATTATTTGATAAAGTATAGAGAGTTGTGAGAATAAATTATGAATTTTTTGTTTAGAAAAAAATTAAAAATATTTTGTTTAGGAATTAGATTGAAAAAGTATAAATTTATATTTTAGATAATTAACTTAGGAGAGTCGTTAGAGAGAATTAGTGAGCGATGTAACAACAATATTATAACTTAAAAGATACGATAAAGAATTAATGAATGATATAGCAAGAGGATGTGTCAAAATATTAGGTAAGTTTATTGATATGTGTTAACATCAAATTTTTTTAAAAAATTCAATTATTAGTTATATTATATCTTATAAGTTTATTAGGTCTTTTCAACAATGACAACCCTCCATAATTGCGTAGCTTTTTCAATTAAACTTGTCTAATACGAAGCCTTTTCAAAAATACATTTTTTTGGACCATTAAGCCAAATCCTTTTGGATAATGTTCTTGTTTCTAGAAGCACACAAAAGTTTACTCATATCTGCAAGTTATGTAAATGATTTTAGTTTTCTAATTCCCTTCGTTTGTTTGCTTTTTTTGTTTTAAAAGAAAAGTGAAAAAAGTCTTCAAGAATCCCAACTTGTACTAACAAATTTAAATGTGTATAGTTCTAATAATTTGATTAACCTAAAGTTATAACAAAACATTTTCATCTACTCATACTTAAATTCATTAACTAATAATTATGATTCAAGGTTCAATTTTAAGCTTGATTATAAGTAATTATTATTAAAAGTTTCATTATACTATTTTCTATTTTTTTTTTTAATGTGTCATGTCAATTAAGAAAATGTTCCTTCGTGTTCGTGTGGACTTGTCCTCTATAAATAATTATGTCACTCTCTTATTGAATTGATGACCTTCTAGTTCTAGTTTAAATGCAATTTTCTTTTGGCTAAGTTCAAACGGAATCAATAAATTTGACTTTAGCATATTTTAGGACAACTTCTAGAATAAGAGCTACACGACTAATTCGTATATCATACTTTGAATTATTACTAGTTTAATTAATACGATATTTAAAATAAAAAAAAAGATCTAAAATTCTAAGTAGCAACAAAACAATTTATAACTCACCTAATAATTTGCAGCAATTTCAATAAGTTGTTATTTGACTTTGTCTCTCCAAAAAATAATTCATTTTATTTAAAATAACTCTACAATACATTACATATAAAATAAACTATCTTATTTGAAACAAAAATTATAATTATAAAATTCAATATAATTCTCTTACTCGAAATAAATAAAAAATTCATTTTAATTTAACTATTCTTTCTAGAATAAAAATTATCATTTGACTAAAAGTATAAAAATAGGAGATTAATTATTGTCTAATAAGTTAAAAGACAAGTTGAAAAAAAAAATTGATTGAAGTTCATTAGGTGAGCATGTTGGATGAAATATTGGTGGCTTTTTATTATTTTAATTATGTTAAAAATGTGTGTGTAACATTAAGGTTAATTAAAAAGATCATTTGTGGTGGGACAAAATAAAAACTTAACTCAAATAAATTTTATAAAATGAAATCCAACCTATTTGGTGTAGATTTAAACTTGTAAAGAAATATGAATTTCAAATAAATTTTTTAAATTCTAACCTATTTCATTATTTTCATACATAAAAAGTGTAAAGTTTATTTCAAATTAAATTAATTACATACTTTTTTAAGATTCCGAACATATTGTTACTACATTACTTAGTGTTCATCTGGATGGAAGGAGAGGAAATAAGAGGATTCTTGGTTGGAGAGGAAATTGATGGTATGCCCATATTCAAAACTATATATATATATTTTTATTCCTACAAAATTGGAAGGATATGAAAATATATTATAATTTTTGCTTGTAGTGACTAAAATACTCTATCATTTCTTTCAAATACTTATAATATCGAAGAAATACGATGGCTTGGTATTTTTTATTTTTTTTACCAAGTCCTTTTTTTTTCTTTGTTTGTTTAATTTTTAGTTAAAATGTGAAATAGATAAAATCCTAAGAAAATATTTCAAAAGCGTAATCATAAATTATGTAATAGTATATTATCTCATCTCTTTCTCCTTTAACTATCAAACAATAAATGTATTTTATCCTCTTATTTTTTCTCCTTTATTTTTTAAACTCCAAAATGAGGGAAATAATAAATGTTTTTTTTGTCTCATCTTCTCTCATTGTGTACCATCTTACAAATTTCCAAGTAGACCCTTTAAGTCATTTGAATTGAGGAAAAGAAAGGGAGAGAAAAAGAAATAAAAGGGTAACGGTACCAAATCTGTAGTTTGAGTTTTTTTTTTTTTTTTTTCTAAATGATAGAGAGAAAATTGAAGAGTACATGTATTCTTCCAAATCCTTACAAAAACTACTTAGTTTATTTTTTTTCAAATTGAGAGGATTTAGAAGAAGAATAAAATTCGTTATGCTTTTTACCTATGGTGACTAATATATACTTGATTTTTTTATTAAATAGTCACTAATATTCAAATAAATATTTTAAAGCTGTAATCATAAATTTATATAAAAAAATATTTTACCTTCTGATTTTCTCAATTCTACCTTCATTTTTCTTAAATCCTTTCCTTCACCACAGAAGTTGCAGCAAATAACGCAATCACTTTTGCCAACTGGAACAACCAACATGTAGGTTAAGTCGTTGATTTTGATTACAGATTCCATGCTTAAAGTGTTGATTGACAATAATGCCTTCCTTTAAATTTCAATTATTAATCACTAAAATAAATAAAACTGAAAAACAAAAATTAACCATCGAAATCTCAACTTATACCATCTGATCCATTTCAGATGAACCTTGCAAAGGAATCCCATTAAGATTTCACTTTGCTTATTTGACAGGATATTATATTTTATATTTACAAAAAATAACTGAGTGATATTATATGATTGCCTTCATTGGAATGTCATCATAGAGATATAATAAGAACAAATTATGAAAGGATTTGCAACTTGGAAGAGGCTATTTTCATATTGGAAAAAAGATTAAGAAGTATTATGTTAGATAATATATTTTCAATTTTATGTAATTTTTAATAATAAATAATGTTGCTATATATATTGTGTTATGTATATCATAGTTTACCTACATATTTTACATTTAAATGTTTTTTTTAGTGATCAGATTAAAAATTTATGAAAATTTGACTACTTAGGAGCAAATCCTTTTGACCACAATACTAACACTTTAAAATGACTAAAATTAATCTTTTTCTTTAATATATTAAACAAAATTAACAAAACTCAAACTACATTTTACAATAATTTTCAATTTATGAAATGGTTCAACTTGTGTCTTCTTTTTCAAATTTAAAATTAAGATAAATATCTAAATACCTAATGTATTCTTATCGAAAGACAACTACAACTTTAAAATTGATAATGAAATGTTATTATTCTATTTAAATAAAATATAAACAATAATTAAATTCATAACAATAATTGTACAGCTAAAAGATAAAAAAAATTATTTTAAAATTTTACACCAACAAATTCATATTCTTCAAAAATTATAGCATTTTTAAAAATATATATCATTTTATCATAATTTAAAGATTAATTTCTATTTTGATTGTTATCTTATTTTAAATTTAATAATATCATAAAATATTAAATTAATTTAATAATACTAAAATCATATATACCTCCTAGGGCTCCTCACAATAAGAGCATAAGAATTTTTTATATATTTAGAATTTAGATTAAATTGTAACTTATTTATAAATTTTAAGAGAGATATGTTTATATTTAAAAAATAGAAGAGAAGTTTGCATAACATCAACATAATAATAGTACAAGACAGATGGAAGTAATTTACTTTTTAAATATTTACTTCTCAAATGGCAGTGATTACACAAGAAAGTCAAGGGTACTATAGACTTTATATATAATTAAATTATCCATTTACAATAATAAAAAATTATTTAGAATTTTGACATGAGGAAAACAACAAATTTGTAAATTTCTTGTAGACAAAATCTAGAGTGAGAAAAAAAGGAAGAAAATCCTGAGAGAAAGAGGAACAGGAGGGAGGGAAGAGCAAGATGTTTGACCCTCTCATCTCTAAATTCCTCTAGCCATGTCCTTTTCCATCCCAAAACCCTCCCTCTATTTCCTTAAATTATCACTCAACCTCCGCATCAAATCTCAGCAAAATTTCCTTCATTCAAGATATTTGATTGCTTTCTCTTTATTCCTGAAATTTTGATTTTTTTTTTTTTTTTTGTTTTCTTCTATAAGCGTTGTACCCTGTTGGAAAAACCAAGTTTTTCTTGGAAAATTCCTACCCAGCTATAAATTTTCTTTCATTAAGCTAAGGTCTTGTTATTTGAGTAATCACCCATCTGCGTAATTCTCTGATAGAGGTCAAAGTGAATTCGATTGGACCTCTATTTTGCGCCATCTTTTTCAAATTCTCAGACCCTGTATCTCCTGGAGATTGAAAAATTCTTGAAGATTTTTTATTTATGGGTAATTGTTGTGTAGCTCCATCGGTTAATGGTGAGAAGAAACATGGGAAGAATAAGCAAAACTCATTTTCAATCGATTATGCTAAGACTTTCCATGTCAATGGCGGAAAGAAGCTCACCGTGTTGAAGGAGTCGACTGGCCGCGAAATTGAGCTCAGATATGTACTGGGTCGCGAGCTTGGGAGAGGAGAATTTGGAATTACCTATCTTTGTACTGATAAAGGGACAGGTGAGACTTTTGCTTGCAAATCAATAACGAAGAAGAAGCTGAAAACCGCCGTGGATATTGATGACGTGAGAAGGGAGGTCGAGATCATGAAGCATTTACCGAAGCACCCAAATTTTGTGAGCTTGAGGGACACTTATGAGGATGACAATGCCGTCCACATTGTGATGGAATTGTGTGAGGGAGGAGAATTGTTTGATCGGATCGTTGCACGCGGGCATTACACGGAACGTGCCGCCGCTGCCGTGACAAAGACGATCGTGGAAGTTGTGCAGGTTAGAATGATTTAAGTTGTGGCTTATATCTATTCTTGAAAATGGAATTTTACATATTGAATTAAGTGGGATATCGTTAGATGTTGCTTATTATTTGAATCTTATTTATTCTAAAAAATCTAGAACAAACGCCCAGAAGTATACTCGATCAGCTAATTACTGCTTGGAAACACCAATTTAAAATTAACTCAGGAGATTTTTTTTGTTTTGTTTGAAGTTTCATCATTCATGCTATTTCTTTGTTTTATTCTCAAACGAAATAACTATAACCCCTTTTCCTGGCTGGTTCACTGTGATGACTTGGGTATATGGAATACATAATCAGCCATCATTTTGGTAAAGTTTCAGTGAAAACTTCTGCAAATTGTAGATTACTGCACCTATTGTGAGGACTGCTAAAAATTTAAAATATATGACTGCTTATTCGGTTTTGATGTGTTTTACTGTGTTGCAGATGTGCCACAAGCATGGTGTAATGCATCGAGATCTCAAGCCTGAGAACTTTTTGTTTGCAAACAGGAAGGAAACAGCACTTTTGAAGGCAATTGATTTTGGATTGTCAATATTCTTTAAACCTGGTAATGTCTTTGGCTAGAAATTGCATTTTCTTGTGTTGTTTCTTTAGTTTCATCAGGTCATGCATCTTTTTATAAAGATTGGTTGAAGTCCATTATTTTCTGCAGGTGATAAATTTACTGAGATAGTTGGAAGTCCATATTATATGGCTCCTGAAGTGCTAAAGAGAAATTATGGGCCCGAAGTAGATGTCTGGAGTGCTGGAGTAATTCTTTACATCTTACTCTGTGGTTTCCCACCTTTTTGGGCAGGTTAGTTTTGTGTTGTCACTAAAGATTTTTGCTTTTGAGAGAGTAAAATATCAAACAGTTATGTATTTTTCTTATGCAACTTTATACATTTGAAAATTGTTAGTGGAAATCTCTATCTTTGAATAACTTTCATTTGAGTGGCTTGGTCGTTATATCTTGACACTCATCCTTGAAAAAGGAATAGCTAGTACAAGAAAGTGGCATCCACCTGGTTGCTGACTAAAAAGATAAAGAGGTGGAAACCGTCGTAGTGACATTGTTGAGAACACTGCTGCTCAGGACTCTTGAATGCTAATTGTCTATCCATGATAAATCACACACCCAGCTAGATGTCTTTTTTTATCTGATATATGCTGTGATTACCAGCTGTATTGGCACAAAATAGATGATGTGGTTGTCCATGTGCCTAATAATCTCACTTACAGTTTATTATATTGCTGTTGTACATTATCTTGCTTGGGACAGATTTTCAACTTATGCAATATCTCTGTTGACTTTTCTTATGTGGATAAGCTGTTATTTATGTGCCGAAGTGTCTTATAGAATCTCCTTATACATTTGTAATTGCATGTATGTGTGTGTGTTAGACAATAGTACTGCTACCCTTACAGAAAGTTTGCGGCAATTTATTTGACATAATGTGGCATATAATGCCAAGTTAGTCGATATTGAATTTCAGTGCTTTACTGTGCAAAAAAGGGGGTGTATAAATTTACAAGTGATTGGTGACGGGCAAGTATACTGACACTACAAGAGTCACATTCATGATGTAAAGGAGTTTCATAGATAAAATTTCTTTATATTTAACATTTTCCTTGAAACAAAAGTAACATGCTAGAAGCGAAATTTGAAGTTTTCATATTTCATTGTTTGCTTCACTTAAATCCTATTCTCCATTTCTTTTCTTTTTCTTTTTCTGTCATAAAAAGTGTTGTCTTTAAATGCAGAAACTGAAGAAGGAGTTGCACAAGCAATTATACGATCAGTTGTTGAATTTAAAAGGGATCCTTGGTCTAAAGTTTCTGATAATGCAAAAGACCTAGTGAAAAAGATGCTTCATCCTGATCCAAAGCTGCGTCTTACTGCCCAGGAAGTCCTAGGTAACGTACAGTTCACATAGAGCTCCATTTCCTACAGCTGAAAGTTCTATCATGAAAGAAAAGAAGAAAGAATGAGTTAAATTGCACGGGAAACTGACAACATACATTTTTTTTTAATCTATCAAAATAAAAAAAATGGTAATTTACAATCTTACTTTTTCACTAATGCAGATCATCCATGGTTACAAAATGCAAACAAAGCTCCAAATATTTCATTAGGTGAAACTGTGAGGGCAAGACTCAAGCAGTTTTCAGTAATGAATAAGCTCAAGAAAAGAGCTCTGAGGGTAATGTCAAGATTTTTTAGCAGGTCTTCTTGATTGGACTGTGTATAAATATTTCGATTTTTCCAAGTCACTGATTCATTTTTGTGTGGACCTTAACAGGTAATTGCAGAGCATTTGCCAGTAGATGAGGTTGCCGGAATAAAGGAGGGATTCCAAGTGATGGATACTGCAAATAGAGGCAAGCTTAACATTGATGAGCTAAGAGTGGGGTTGCATAAACTTGGCCATCAAATTTTTGAATCCGATCTACAAATTCTAATGGATGCTGTAAGTATTGCCCTGTAGTTTAAATCTTTGTTCCAATTTGAGTTTGAATTGTTAAACTTGGTGGGTTTTGGAGTCAAATGTGTATGGTAATAGTGATTTTTCACATTCGAGGCCTTTCATATGTTCTTTGAAATATGAAAAACTAGACAGTTTGATGCAGGGAATAGAGGATAAAAATAGAAAAGAGTTACTTTAGCAGCAGAGACGCAGTTGACACAAAGTTGGGCAATCTAGCTTATGTGATCCTGTATTCATTTGATAAAAAGTGTTATAAGAATTATGTTAGAACAAATGAAGAGTTACAACTTACAAGCATGGTTTGTTTTGGTTAAAAGTTTTAGTGTATGAAGATAGTTACAAGTTTTCTGCAATTTGCTTCCTTTGCAATAATCTCCAGGTTGACTTTACAGGGTGACGTTGATAAGGATGGACACCTTGACTATGGAGAATTCGTGGCCGTTTCAGTGCACCTAAAAAAGATGGATAACGATGAGCACCTTCACAAAGCCTTTCAATTCTTTGATCAGAACAAGACAGGCTACATAGAAATTGAGGAGTTACGAGATGCCTTAGCCAATGAAGTTGATACAAACAGTGAAGAAGTCATTAATGCTATTATGAATGACGTAGACTCAGACAAGGCCAGTATTTCTATCCATCTATTATTTAGTTTCAAGTTAGGCATTTGGTTGATAATAGGAATTATACTTCAATGAAAGCTACATGTGTATTGTGACTAACAACCCAAAGAATATTGTGAAGCCTAGGATAGCTGTAGAACTTATTCAGGAGTTGTGTGAAATGTGGAAGTCTTTGGCTTTTGGACATGTTTTTATTCATTTCCCATGGAAGTTTATTGGCATACATATGCAATTAGGTACATATTGGTGTGCATAACCATGGCAATGTTAGAAATTCTAGTAGCTATCTAGGCCTTTTTGTAATCTATGGAGCCGTATTACTTTTTCTGGGATACTTGGCATAACATTAACCTTCATATGTGTATTTTGGTGAATAGATTTACAAAATTTATTTTGTTGGCATAAAGTCACTCTGATCCTGTCTCCTGAACTTGCAGGACGGACGAATAAGTTACAAAGAGTTTGCTGCAATGATGAAAGCTGGCACAGATTGGAGAAAAGCATCAAGGCAGTATTCAAGAGAGCGGTTTAATGATCTTAGTCTGAAATTGAAAAGGGATGGATCATTGGAATTAAAAACTTGAGGGTAGATGATTTACAAGGAACAAATGATTTCTGGAAAGATAAACATAAAGGGAAAAGTTTTTCTTTTGTTCTTTCACAATTCATTTTTCCTATACTTACTTTCTCAAGAAAACACTTTTTTGGGTGAAATAGGAAATGTTGCTCCAAGATATTGATGTCTTTTGTGTTGGAGTATGTCTCTTAGCTTATTTGTGGGTGGTATTGAGAAGGGAATGGGTGGTGAATGGTTGGAAGAGTTGTCATTAGTGGTTGTAAATAAGTCAGAGTTGGCATGCTTTTATCCAAAGCAGCTTGCATGTGATAGATTGAATGAAAATGCAAACTCTCTCCGTATACCGTGATTACAAGTTGTTTATATGGACTCTATTCCATTAGTTAACATAGAAGCGCTTTATAATTTCTTTTTTCTCTATAACAAGTGGGTTCCTTATGTA
The DNA here is from genome assembly GCA_029379385.1 of Quillaja saponaria. NCBI lineage: Eukaryota > Viridiplantae > Streptophyta > Magnoliopsida > Fabales > Quillajaceae > Quillaja > Quillaja saponaria. The sequence continues at coordinate 28,627,888 of CM055607.1, read as the reverse complement.
CAATTGTGCAAAATTGGAATTTATTAGAGAATTATTTTCATTCTTTGAGAAGCTATTGAACTCTAATTTAATTAATAAGAATAATCCGATTTCAATTCTCGTAAATTTCAACTATGAATCCAAGATTAGAATCTAAAACTTCTAAAATAAATTTTTTATATCAAATCTTTCAGAAATTGTATTATTTTAAGTATAAAAAACCAAAAAATTGTATGATAGTAACATTCTAATTATAATATGTAGGTTAATTATTAATGAATAATTGTTAATTTAACGGATAAAAATAGTCAATTTAAAATCATTCGAGTTTCAACGCAACCTCCTCTCTACAGTTTTAGGTTCTATTTGGGAGTTTGGAGAGAGAGGAGAGGAGAGTCAATAAAAGATTAGTAGATAAACAATAACATTTATCATTGCTCTTATTTAAGAGTTAAAAAAATGAAAAGAGATGAAAAAAATAAAAAAAATATTTTTTGTTTAGGGATCGAAGAAAAAATAAAGAAGATGATATACTATTACATAAATTTACAATTACTCGTTTAAATTGTTTTGTTTGAGTATTAGTGGGTATTTAATAGAAATGATAGTAGTATATTAGTACTACAAGAAAAAAATCATAATGGACATTATCATTACCTTCAAAATTTTCTTAATTTACTATTGGGGAGTTTGGAAGGAGAGGAAAGGGTACGGAAAGAGATGAGTGTAGAGAAAAAATGACAATTATCATTTCTCTCATTCAGGAGTTTAAAAAAAATGAAGGGAGATTAAGGCTTGATTTGGTAATTTGTAGCTTTTTGAGAGATGTTGTGTTATTATCTTAAAGTCGCTTTTAAAAAATCATAGCAGAATTCTTTGGTAAAATAATATAAAAATGATTCTCTATAAGTAGAAATCACAAATTATAGTTGGTTTAGTAATGTTATGGATTTTTATTTTTTATTTTTTTTATTAAAAGATAATGTTACATTATATTTTAAAATATTTGATAGCAGAAACAAGTTTTTAAAAACTCCATTTTAAGGGCTTTTAAAAGCTCAAAACAGAAGTAGCCCAATTTTTTTTTTTTACCAAACATAAAAAAATTAACTTACACTCTTCATAAGTATAAGCATCCTCCCAAAAAACCATTTCCAAACCAAGCCTAAATGAGATGATAAGATACATTTTTTTCTATAGGAGTTGAGAGGAAATGAGAAAAGAGAATATGTTATTACATAATTCTACGACTATGCTCTTAAAATATTTATTTCGATAGTATTAAGTATTTGATAGAAAGGATAAAGGTATGTTAGTCACACCAAACAAAAATTATAATGTAGTTTATCATCTCTCTCAAATTCCTCCCAATTCAAAGGAGTTTAAAGAAATTGACTTTGGAGGGTTTTGGAGAGATATATTTCATCTACCTTGTTTTTATATTTTAGTTTTTCTTTAAAAAAAATAAAATCCAAACCAAGAAAAAATATACACTCTCATTTTCTCTCCTCTTGTCTTATTTCCTCTTCCTCCGTTCTCTTCCAAGTGAGTTATAAGGTACCCAATTTTGTTCGTTGGGTATTTAATATCCAAGTGGTGTGTATCATTTATCCACCATTAATTTTATTTGACTGAATCACAACCATTTAAAAAATTAGAGTAATTATATTTGACCCAAAAATATATTTAATTTTTGTGAACCACAATCACAAGCCACAACCCCACTTCTTAGCCACCATCTCCAACCAATACAACCATAGGTCACAGGGTTGAAATCTAAATTCATTTGAGTTTCAACCCAACCTCCTTTCTAAAGTAATAGGTTCTATTTGAGAGTTTGGAGGGAGAGGAGAGAAGAGGAGAGGAGAGTACATGAAAGAATAATAGAGAAACAATAACATTTAGCATTAGTCTTATTTAAAAAATAAAAGGAGATGAAAAAAATGATAAAATATATTTCTTGTTTAGGGGTCAAAGAAAAAATAAAGGAGATGATATACTATTATATAAATTTATGATTACTCATTTAAATGTTTTGTTTGAGTATTAGTGAGTATTTAATAGAAATGATAGTAGCATATTAGTACTATAGGAAAAAATCATAATGGACATTATCATTACATTCTAAATTCTCTTAAATTACTATTTGGGAGTTTGGAAGGAGACGGGAGGGCATAGAAAGAGATGAGTGTAGAGAAAAAATGATATTTATTATTTCATAACAGTATTATCTGGTAAAATAATATAAAAATTGATCTTAATAAGTAGAAGCCACAAAATTATGATTGGTTTGGTAATGCTGTGATTTTTTTATTTTTATTTTTTGTATTAAAAGATAAGGTCACATTAGTTTTTAAAATTTTTGATAGCAGAAACAAGTTTTTAAAATCACTCGTGAAGGATTTTTAAAAGCTCAAAATAGAAGTATCCTAATTTTTTATTTTTTATTTTTTTACCAAACATAAAAAAAAAATTAACTTATACTCTTCATAAGCATAAGCACCCTCCCAAAAAATATTTGTAAACTAAGCCTAAATGAGATTATAAGATACATTTTTTATATGAGAGTTGAGGAGAAATAAGGAAAGTGAATATATTATTACATAATTTTACTACTTCGCTCTTAAAATATTTTACTTCAATATTAGCAAGTATTTGATAAAATAAATAAATAAAAGTTAATCAAACCAAACAAAAATTATAATATAATTTATCATCCCTCTCGAATTCCTCCAAATTCAAAGGAGTTTAAAAAATTTGACTTTAAAGGGTTTTGGAGAGATAAATTTCATCTACCTTATTTTTATTTTTATTTAAAAAAAATATACACTCTCATCTTCTCTCCGTTTGTCTTATTTCCTCTCTATTCTTTCTCCTCCGGGTAAGTTACATAGTACCCAATTTTGTTTGTTGGTTATTTAATACCCAAGTGGTGTGTATCATTTATCCACCATTAATTTTTTTGTTTTGACTGAATCACAACCATTTAAAAAATTAAAGTAATTATATTAGACCCGAAAATATATTTAATTTTTATGAACCACGTTCACAAGCCACAACCCCACTTCTTAGCCACCATCTCCAACCAATACAACCATAGGTCACTATCCCCACCTCTTAGCCACCATCTCCACCCAATACGAACATAGGTCACAATCCCCACCTCTCAACCACCATCTCCGACCAACACCCCAAAGTCTATACAACGAATTTAAGGTTCTCCAAGCCTTCAGACATTTATGGACTTTTAGAAATTTCTTTCTTTTCTTTTCTTCTTGGTTAAAGAAAGACATTGAAGTCAATATCTGATTTGGTACCTGCCGTGAGGAATTTTTAATTGTGTTGTTAATCAGTGAAACCAATACTTGTATTGACACAAAAAGTGATTTATTCAATTTTCACTTGCTCTTTGATTCATGGAAAATACTCGAAGCGTTGCGTCCAAGAACGAGTTTTGGCCGAGACGTTGAGCTGCCCAAGTAGAGCACCTCATGCATGAATTTGTTCACGGAATTTGGAATTGTGCATAATCCTTTCTGGTTTTGGGTCTTTTCATTCATATAGTTAGTCTGTAATTTGCTCATACATATGATTTGAATTTGATGTAAAATCTTTGTAGATGGTAAAATTTTGTTTTTATGGGATACAAATTTATTTTCATGCAGAATAAATTTTGACTCCAGCCTCATCTAGGTCCACCCACCCAAAGCTTCTTTCATATTTGATTTTATTTTATTTTTTAAAATTTCTAGACTACAATTTTTAGTTCAATGATTGAAAATAGCACAGAATTAGTTTTAGAATTATAATGGCATCCTTTAACCTCTTATTCCAATTTTGACCTAGTATAAGATAGTCCTTGTAGTTCAAAGTTCAAACTAGTTATGGTTTTTTTTTTTTTTTTATTCTTTCTGTTTCACTTTGTAAGTTTTGCTTTCGTTTTCGTAATTTTACAAAAATGTTGAAACAAAGCAATTCAGAGCTCAAGCAACTCGTTTCATTTGATCCAAGTGAAAGTTGATTCTGTTTATAGGAGTTGGAGTCTTTCATCAGGATTGCATAATTTGCTCATTGAGTTGCTTTTTGACTTGAGGATCCGGAGGAGGCATTTTCTCATAGAAAATAAAATAACTAAAGTGGTGAAACAGAACGAGAAAATTGTGAAATTGAAAATATCAATAAAACTGTGGATGAAAAGCATAAATTTACTGGGGATAAAACAAAATTAAGAATTCTAATTAGTAAATTTTTCTAACTGGTCAAAAAAAAAAAAGTAAGCAGGTAACAGTGTTGGGTTGTCATTACCTCTATCTAATATCTGTCCGTTTAAGTTGGGTATTTAATACTCAATGGAATTAGGTATTGTATGGTTCATTTTTCTCCATCTAAATGACCAAAAAATTTAAAAAGTAGGTTTGGGAGATTTGGAATTTGGAAGATGTACATGTATCTATCTATTTTCTCTTTCTTATTTTAAAAAAACTCTCAAACCAAAGATTAGATACCTACCTCTGCTCTCCCTCTATCCCTTTCTATCCAAATGAGCCCTTAAGGGTTATCCTCTATCTTAAAAAAAAAAATCGAAACCTTAAAATCTTATTTTACATTCAAGAAATTTTTCAAGAGATTTTTTAGATCCATTTAAAAATTAAAAGAAAATTCAAGTTGAACTATTTTATTTTCTAATTGTTAATTAAGATATATAATATTTGAACATAAAATAATGCGAGATATAATTTTTTGGGGGGTATAAACTAAGAGATAATAATATTTTAAACAAAATATTAATAGAGAATATAAAAAAAAATTCTTCATGACTAAGCAACTGAAGCAAAAGCTCAAATTCCACAAGAAGCGCAGCTCTGCCTTCCACAGTTTGAAAAAGCCCAACAATGTTTACCTCTATCCATCTCTTACTTAGGCCAATGGGCTTGAAGTCCAACTGTAGAACTCAGATCCAACAGCAGGATGAGTTACACATACAAAGTCGGTTTGAATGCTCAATTATTTTTATACTAAGAATTTTCCTCCCCACATGCAAAAGAAAAGAAATTCCCAAGACCAAAACTAATTCAATTTATAAAATTATTCAAGAAATATCATTAGGATATATACAAATTGTATTATGTAACAAACATAAAATATATATATATATATATATATAAATAAAGATACCAATTAGTTCAACTGGTAAATTTTTTTTATATTGTTTTTACCAAGGACTTGGAATCAGTTTTATTACATTTCATATTATATATATATAGATGAATCTTGTAACTAATAATAATGTCTAATGAGAAAAATGGTAAAAGCACAATGCACTTGAAATAACGATGATAATGACGATAATAACTATAAAAAAATTGAGAATGATGACAATGAGATGTATATAGGCGGTTAAACTGTACATAAAAGCGTTGTGTGTAAAAATATTTTTAAATAGAGCTGTTTAAAAAGTCTTGTATAAAAAGTTGAAAAAGTGTTTGTATCAGTTAATGTAAAAGTGCTGTGAGATAAAAAAAATATATTTTATTTTATTTTTTAAAAAAGAATATTGAGTATTAAAATTACTAAAAATACCAATTCGACAAATATTATAGTTATATTTGTCTAAATAAAATAATTATTAATATTTATTTTAGCTTCTCTTATTTTCTATTTGAAAAAGTTTGGATTCTAAAAATTCTAAAATGATTTTTCGTAAATCTTAAAAAATAAATATCTATTACCATACAGTTTTGTAAAAAAACTTAAACCCAAAACCTGTTTTACAAGCTAAACCCAACATAGCATAGTTTAATATTTACATGGAACTATTAGCTCTATTAGGGTTGTTCATGGGGTGGATTGGTTTGGTTTCAGGGTTAGTTTTGATCCAATCCAACTTAATAGGTTCTATGTTTTTTTTTGGATCAATCCAATTCATACTGGGCTTGAAACCAATCCAATCCAATCGATGAGCCACAAATTGGATTAGATTTAGTTTATTGGTTTAGGTTTTCATTTTAGCCTAGTTACTTATTTTAAGTAGTAATTTGTATTAAATAATAAAAAATTGTTGTAACATATATTAAAAATAATAACCTATTTTAAATTTTTAATAAGTAATAATATATTTCAAAAAAGTAAAATCATGGTGCCAATAACCTATTTTCATTTACAAGCTCATTATGGATATAAATACAAAAAGTAAACTCTAACTCTATAACAAAAGTGGGCTTAAAATGAAACTATAATGCACAATGAGCTTAATAGGGCTGATATAGAGATTGCTATATAATTAATTGATTATTGACTAAATAATTCTAAATTATATATTTTTTAAGGATACATTAATATAAAAAATAAATAAATATTATTAAATTGGATCGAATTAGGTCGAGGATTACTAACTTTTGAAATTCTAAATCAAACCAATCAAATAGGATTAGTTAAAAAATATGGACCAATACAATTCAAGCAACAATATCTCTAATTCAATCATATATATCAATTTGAATCAGATTGATGAGATTGGATCAGGCCATACATGAACACCCTAGCATTATCATAGTATAATTCACCGAAATATATTGCTACTCACAAATTATCAAATAAAATACATGTTACAATCATTGAATGTGTTGACAATAATGTGTATTAATTACTAAAATAACTTAACTAATACAATCATACAATGCCATATCAATATCTCCAATTCAATCGTATATATCGATTTGAATCAGTTTGGATTGAGAAATATATGAACACCACTAGCTCTATCATAGTATAATTCACCTAAATATATTGCTAGTCACAAATTATCAAATAAAATAAATGCTACAATCGTTGAGTGTGTTGAATACTAAAATAATTATTTAACTAATACAATCATGCAATGCTATATTAATATCAATATCTCCAATTCAATCATATATATCAACTTGAATCAGATTGATCAAATTAGATCGGGCCATATATGAACACCCTTAGCTTTATCATAGTAGAATTCACTAAATATATTGCTACTCACAAATTATCAAATAAAATAAATGTGACAATCATTGAGTATAGTGTTGACCGTAATGTGCACTAATTACTAAAATAACTTGACTAATACAATCATGCAATGTCATATCACTATCAAAATTCAATAATTGTGTCATGCATGTTATATCATATAGATTTGTTTAGCTTATAAATCCCTTGTTAGATGGATTCACTCAGACCCACATCCTACTAGTGTGGCATTCTTCAAGCCAAGTTCTCATACAAGGCCAAAACTATAAGCAATATGAGTAGATCTTCTCCCTTTGTCTGATTTATGTTCAAAACGTATTATGTGGCGCCAACAAATTCCATATACCCCGGATTTTATACCGTGTGATCTAGTGAGTTGCTTGGTGAACTAATCTGTACATAGGAGACAACCATACAGATGGAATGTGCTAAGAGGCTAGGGGACCCGTCTAGAATGTATGTGGGTCCACCTAATCTCTATTTATAATCAAATAATGAATGTGAGTTTATTGATAAAGTATTTTTAGTATTGTATATTAAATCAAATTTTGCATTTACTTGGGATAAAATGATATTCCCAATTAACCGTATTCACAACAAAAATAAATAAAAAAAGTTTTTTAATTGATGTTCCAAAAATATTTTATTTAGCTGTAATAAATGTAATATTTAAAAATTAAATTTTTTTAAATTAATAATTTATATTTTAAATAATATTGAAATAATGGTTAATAATTGTAATAAATAATATAAATATTTTATTCATAAATATTATTATTAAACACGTAGACACAAGTCCAGTCACCAGTGGGTCATAATACGTCAAAATGTGTATGCATGGTAGGTGACCATCCCTTGAAAAGTATGCAATTTTATGATCAGGAATTGATGTTTATGCTTAGACCTAAACATGCATGCATATAGAAAATAATAGAAGAGCAGCTGAAAAAACATTATAAACCACTACCTGCCTTAATTTGTACTAGTTATCACAGACGTGTCTATCAAAAAAGATAAAGCTAAATGTCTCAAACTATTTACTAATTTTTTTTTTTTTTTTTGCAGCATACAGTATTTCTTTGTTAAGTTAGATTTTCAGCGCATATATATATATTTTCATACTGTAAACACCACAAGTCTATTACTAATTATTATTGGCTAATTGATATTAAAATATAAATTTTATATTAATTAGTTAATAATTTTTTTAACAAATATTTTAAAAATACTTGATAAAGTATAATAAATATGAATTGTAAAATTTGTAATATTTTAAAAATAATAAATTATTTATAATACAATACTAAAATTATGATTAATTATTATAATAAATAATATATATTTTTTATATTATGAATTGTAAAATTTGTAATATTTTAAAAATAATAAATTATTTATAATACAATACTAAAATTATGATTAATTTTTATAATAAATAATATATATTTTTTATATTTATCATCTTATTATGTTAAAAATACTCGTTAGAAAAATTCTTAGTTATTTACAATTGGCCAAATAAATGATTACTTGAGTTTTAGAAAAATAATTATTATTATTTGGATAATTGAATGTAATTAATTTAAGATTAAAAAACAATTATTTGAATAAATGAATATTGATTGAAGACAGATTACAATTATCATAGTAATTGAATGATAATTAGATCAAATCAAATCTAATCACCATTTAATCATCAATGCCAAAACTCTTGCCCACCTCAGGTTGGTGTCATTAACCAACACCTCCAAGTCACCTTCAATCACCTCAATTGCCTCCAATCAATCAAAATTTATGTACCACCTACTGTCACATGCAAGGCCTCGTATTTTACTTTGGAAAATGGATATGTTGAGACTACCAATACATCAAATAAGTTCGGCTAGTTCCTTTATACTTCTCTCACACAACAACAGAGATGTAAGTAAATCAAAATTCTTAACGATCAAGCCATGTGCCCGAAGATATTTCACAACTTTTTTCATAGCGACTTTCTGCAATCAACGTCATGTCGAAAAAACATTACCGCTTCATTCGGATCAAGATTCATAGCACCCAGATTGAACAAAGTCACAAAGGGACATGCTGAAACCATCAAGAAAGCTATGTCTCATCTACTTGCTACTTCTCTCATACAATTGAGATTTCAGTAAGCCATGCATTGTCTTCTGCGATCAAACCATGTGCCCACTGAAATAACAAATTGATTCCTAAACGACTCGTTAGAGTGTCATTTAGAAACACATCAAAATTCGGTTGTGATCAAGCTATCAAACCCTGAGATTGAATTCTCAAGGAGCTATCAAATAAGAATAATATTTTATTTTCATAGAAAGGATATTATTTTTATAAATATAATATATTGTTTATACATGATTTCTTGTCAATTATTTTTAGGCACTAATTTGTTATTCACCCATACATAACTACCATTTAAACTACATTACTATAAATTTGCTTCATTTTTAGAGTAAATTACATTGTCTCTCTTGAGATTTAACGAAATGACACTAACTCTCCAAATTTAGGACAAAGAGCACTCCCCTACTTTCAATCCACTAAAAAAAGCAAAATTTCCTAGTTTGTGGATGGAATTGCTTTTCTCATCTCAAGTTAGTTTTTAAAATATATTTCAATTAAAAAGTAATTAAAATTTAAAACTAAATTATAACAACTAATTACATAATATGAAAATTTAGAAGTTATAGACACAGAGACTTTAAAAAATTATTCATTTATTATATCTACTACTTTTTCTCGTTCATTGAATCAATGAATTCGTTGAATTTTTCATCAACCTTAGTCGTATGTGAATACATAGCTGGGATAACAAAACAAAGGTTAAAGTTAAATAAAGTGAATATATTAATTGATATGAGAGTTTGTGATGTTTTTTGTTATACAAAAGGTGTCACAAAAATTTTAATTTCAATTTCAATAAAAATGAAAAAAATTACTACATTTTGAATATTAAAATATTCTAAAAATTCCAACGAATTAGAGAAAATATAAATAATGAGAAGAGCCTTTATTGCCAAAAAAAATAAAAAAAATCATCAACCTAATATTTTCTTAGATATATGTAAATTGCACCCTTTTTTTTTTTCCTTTCAAGTTTATGTTTTAAAATTAATAGAAGATGAAAGAAAAATATATTCCAACTATCAATTAAAAGATTGTGTTAGTTTAATGGATTAGAGAGAGGATTTTCATTTACCCTAAATTGTAGGTGTTGGTATTATTTTGTTATATTTCAAGGGGAATAAAATATAATTTAATCTAAATTTTATAATTTGGAGTATGTGAGAGAAATTTTGAAATCCTAATTTTCTTTTTCAAAAACTAAAAAATAGAAAAATCTTATTGAGGATATGCTCTAGACTTTGCTAAATTATTAAATTTCTTTAAATAATTTTAGTCTCATCAACTAATTTCGTTGAATCTTTCTTAATTTCATAGACATGATGTGACTAACTAAGAGGACCACGGCTAAATAGTCGATTAGATCGATCGGTTTTGAATCTTTTTCTGGTTGAGTAGCCTATGTTGGTTCCCAAAATTTTCAACCACCTAAACAATTGACTTATTTAATTTCTGGAATTTGCCAACCATCACCATATGCTAGAAAATCAATTGATTTCGGTTGGTTAATCAGTCATTATTTTCACAGCCCTCATATCCTATTTTTAAAACCAAAAACAAAAAAAACAAAAACAAAATTTATATGAAATTAAAAAATAAAATCTATATCAGTACAATTGTAAATTACATTCTTCAAAAATTAATAAATTGAAGAGAAAAAAAAATCAAATCTAAACATATTTTTCGTTAAGGAAGCATCACTATGAAAAATAAATTAAATATAAACAAATCAACACCATCGAAATATAAAAGTTAAACTAAAAAAAAATAAAAAACAAATCTAAACATAACTTCGTTAAATAGGAGAATGGAGCATCGATACATCCGCCATCAAATCGTCGAAATCACCTTAACGGTTGAGTGAAAACAGGGCATCAACCATCGGTTGAAGGAGGGAGGAAGAATTGAACTCGTTAAATATAAGAATGAAGCACGATGCAAGTGGGAGGCTGATTAACCAAAATATCTCTTATGAGTTTCAGGATGCTGCATGTGAAATGACATAATGATAGAAAATAAAAGCAAACCTAGGATTAATTGTTTCTCTTTCAGATTTCAAGTTAGGCTTGGAATTAATAAAACAAGCTGCGTTAAGAGCTGGAAAATAAAAGTGTGGAGTTTAGACTCTATTTTAAACAAATTTTAGATTACTTTGGTGGTTGTTAACCGATTCACAAAATTTTCATCACTCGTAAAATCAATAATGAGAAAAATTTTAATCCAATTCATCACCTTTCGGTTTTAATAAGTAGTCTTTGATTTCAAGGTAATTTTCAATTTTCGATTAGTATACTCAAGTAGTGAGAATCTAATTAGAAAAATTATTCAGTATCTAAATTACAATTTTTAAAAATAAAATTCAAAATTTAATGTAATTTTTAGGACCCAAAAATATTTATTACTAGTGCTAAAATAGTCTAATTAAAAAAAATCACAAAAAGCTTAATAAAATAATGGATGATTAACTTTTGTTGTTTGATGCAAGACAATAAATTAAATGGTCCAATGACAGGAGAGAGAGACTGACCCATAATCTAGGACAAAGGTGACGGAGATATCTGTCTTATATTCCTGTCTCTCTTTATATTTGACTAATAACAATTTGACACATCATTAAAATTAAAGCCCCACTTCCCATAATCAAACCATAAGTTCACTTCTCAGCACAGGGTTCAAACTTCAAAGCGGCCTTGGACCATTCCTTTTTTTATTTTCTCTCTTTTGGTAATAATTATCGATGAAGACACAAAGAAAACTGGTTTAATAGAATTAGGTGCGTACACATCATTGAAATGATATCACTGTCTCTATAAATTAAATTAGTGCTATTATTCTCCAAATCATTGTACTGCCACCGACTAATTACTATTGACGCCTTAGATGCTGCCCTCCTTTTGTTTTCAACCTAATTTTTATTTAGGTCAATTTCTAGCTACATTCATTTAAACAAAATCATGACCTCCTCTACCCCTGTCTATCATGTAATGCATGTAGAGACTAGAAAGCCAGTGATTGATTTTATTTATTTTTTAATCTTTCTAATTACGAAAGTGCTTTTTAGTGTTAAATATGGATTACTTTTGAATAAATCAAGGGTAACTTTAGTAGGGTTATAAAAAATAATACAACTCATGGACGGCAAATATTCTGATATTTTAATTAATAGATAATAAATTTTATGAAGTTTCTTTTGCTAGTTTATTTTATTTTATTTTATATTATTGGTTTAAGAATTAAACAAACTGACATGTTTGCAAGAAACCTCAATATACAACATGCAGCAGCAACTTGATGAGCAACATTCTAATTAAAATCATAACTACGACCACAAGTAAGTTGTTTAAAATTCCATGTTATAATGAGTCAGGGATCCACATGAGGGTTTAACTGGTCCAGTGGCATGAAGCAAAAATAAAAAATAAAAAATGGTCGAGGGGCAAGACCGGGGCCCACCAGTCTTTGTCCTTGTCCCGTGGCCGATGTGGCAAACACTACTACGGAACGACATCTGACGTGGATCTTATACGTGTTTATACATGAATAGGCCACCCTTCCTTAAACGCGGGTCCACTTTTTCATGTCCACGCAATTTCTCTCTGATCTTTTGTCCTCAACTCGGAAGTTGAAGTTGGAACTCGTAACTTGTATTGTAACTAGCTGGCTGCTGTTGCTACATGCTGAAATTGAAAAGTTATATGAACTTCTTATTGGACCCTCATTTTTTTTTTTTAATATGAAGCTGGAATGATATGCTTTATAATAGAGGCTACATCCATATATAATATATTAGTTTCAACTTGATGATTTTAGTCGTGTGCACTAAGCAAGTACCCTTAGATAAAGAGTTACACCGCTTGTGTGTGTGTGTTAATTAATATAGTTTTGATGTTTTCTTAAAGTTATTGACTTTTCAGAATAAGTAGAATTCGTTAGGAAAAAAACTTAATGATTTTAGTTTGAAATTTTCTCTTTCGAAAATGTAAGTGAATTTGCAACATTTTTTTTGGGTTCACACAGTTTGCAGGCATAGCTTCTATAAAAATATTTGGGCTTAATTCCACTTAAAAATTAGTATAAATTGTCAGATACGAATATATATTGTCTGTCAATTAGTAATTACTAAATGTACTATGAAACTGGATTTAGGTCAAACAAGTCAGCTCGGTCGAATTCGTGGAACACCATGACAATGAGTTTAACAGGGGGATCATAAAGTTTGACCATTAAGAGGTCATACAAAATGTTTATTTTGACAATTATGAGTTGATATATATAATTTTATCACTTGTTCTAAACTTAAATTTATAATTCATATATAATATATATTAACTTATTTATGTATTAATTTTCATATCTAGTTAGTTATAATTCATATTTTGTCTGGATAATGCTCAAGTCATGATTATCATATGAATAATTTACCTCCTAGAATAGAATTGAGCACGATCCACTTTTATATTGTTGAAGGTAAAATATGTGAAACATGCTAAAAGATTATTTTAAAATTCAAATCAAACGATTGTGAATAGTTAAGATTAGCTATCAGTTCAAATTTTTTAATACAAAGTACTAGAGGTTCGATATTATAATAGTAAAACATAATCATTATATATATATTTGTGTGTGTGGGGAATTATGAAAAATGTTATAGATGGAGACTGAAAAATAACAGTAATTTGCAAGGAAAGTAAAACTAATGAAAAAGATAAAAATAATTGCATTGTTGATCTGTTCAATGACCTTTGCAAATAAGTTCTCTGGAGGTTTAAACCAAGTGATATAACTTAATAATAACTTTATTTCATAACCAGCTGACATATGTGAATACTAGTGGCTTGCACTCATGTGTATATTATGTATATATTTTATACAAGAGAGAGCATAGGAGTGAGATGGTGGGAGAGATTAGAAGATTGGGAAGTGGAAGTAGGAAAGTGAGAAAGTTATTGTTTAGTAGTTATTTAAAATAATAAAATAATCATCCTTAAAAATTGTATTCTTATTTAAAAAAAAAAAAGAAGTTAGTGTGTAAGTAGGTAGTTATTTAAAAGTTAAATATTTTTAAATAATAAAATATATAATTTATTTATATTATAAGAGAGGAGACCATAACAGTCCTTCTCCCATTTATAATAGTATAGATATTGAAAATTTTGGCCAAATCAGCCTACATATGTGAATATATTGAAAAATTTGGCCAAATAAGAAGGCCATACTAATCAACTTGCAAATTGGCTAAAATGTATGAATTTTTTAATATTGATACATTGTGGCCAAGGGGATTTTGACAAAAAGGGCAAATTTTGGCCAGACGAATTTTACAAAAGGGCCAGATTTTGGCCAAACGATCAAATTTTGGCCTAATTAACGGCCAAGTATTAAAAATTAATAAACTATTATTCGAGATACAAGAAATTGTAAAAAACTTTCACAATACTTTATGGTTAAATTAAAATACAGTGGGATGCATGATTTATAAACTACATATATGAAATTTAAACATGACCCAAAGGTATTATTAACCATAATTTTAGATAAAATCAAACATTTCCACAATATCTCTTGGACCAATTATAGTTGTCATATTATGCTCATAAAGAAAATAATTTAATGTAAACTATACTTTGACTTCAAGTGAGGCAGTGAGAATCAACCGAATAACAAATCATTTGAAGAAAAAAATTTCATTGCTAGAATATAAGAATTTTGATATCTTTTACAATTCACTAAATAACTCAATTTTTTCGTTAGACGTGCCAAATTGTTAATGGCAAAAAATATAGATCGCGCTAAGAAATTATTCACAATTTGAAATCAAACAATTGTTAATAATCTTATATGGTTCCCAAGAGGATTCACTTGTAAAAGTCATTGACCGTACCAACAATGTAATTATCTTTATCTTTATCTTTAAAATGTAGTTTTATTTTCCTTGTAATTTACTTTCATTGATTGAGGAGTAAAATAATGGTAGATTTTCCAAAACCTCCTTTTCCTTTTTTCTTCTCCATCTACAATACCTTTCATAACTCCATATATAGTGATATCTTTATGTCTTATCAGTCATAATAACGAATTGCTAGTACTTTGTTTTCAAAATTTAGAACTTAGTAGTTAATTTAAGCTATTCACAAATCGTTGAATTTGAATTTTAGAATAATTAATAATAACTACTAGAAATTCGCAGTTTTGCGACGGGCTAGTTCTATTAGCAAATTCATTGCTATTTTTTTCGCAAAATGGTTTAGCAACAGATTTGCAACAGAACTAGTCCTTCGCAAATTCTTCATCGCTAGATAGCAATAGAATTTATTTGGTCGCTAATTCAGTCGCTATATGGCAGGGACAAACTATTTTAGTCACTAATCACTTGTTAATTTGTTTTATAGATTTTTGTCAGCAAGAAAATTTTCATCCCTAATCTGTTGTTAAAGTAATATAGTCTTCCATCGTAAAAAATAATATAGTCTTTTGTTGCAAACCAGTTGCTAAAATTAGGTAAGTTTGAAAAATTCCATCACAAATTTGTCACTAAATTGAAATAAGCTTGGTACTATTCTGTCATTAATCCATCGCTATTTCATCTCTAAATTATCCAATTGTTGCCTATTTATTGTATTTTATTAGATTTTTCCATATTTAAATTCAAAACCTGTTTCTAGTATTTAAAACATCCACTAACGCAATAATACTAATGAAATCCAAAAAATGCACATGTTTAGCATTCCAAACTCAAATAAAACTGCAAATATATGTTAAACATAACAAAAACAAGTTCTAAGCATAAAATAAAATAATAATTTCAACGTAAAACACCCTAATCATTGTCAAAGTGCTTGTCTTCTGATCCATCCTCATCATTATTCTCATTCTCATTATCTTCTTCCACAATATCTTCCTAAGTAAAATAAAATAAATTTACCTAAGTACTTATAGTTTATTTGTAAAGAAAATTAACTATAGAAAATCAACAAAGACAAATCTCCATAAGTTTACATAAGTACACACATTTTCTGTCATCAACAAATGAGCTGTTCCATAAATTTACACAGCTTTTTTTCGTAAAGAAAAACACTGGTTGATTAAGAAAGCAGGGGATTGATATTTTTTAATCATCTTAATTAAGAAAGTGCTTTTTAGTCTAGTTTTTTAATTTTTTTTAATACGGATAAGGGGACGACATTAAAACATTTGGATGATGATGGATTTAGAAGAATAATATCACTATTTTGAAATTCAAAATAATGAAAGAAAAAATTTGCAAAATGCTTTTGTCGGTTTTTTATTTTTTATAGATTTAAGAGTTAAGTGTTACAACTATGATTTGATAAATACTTTTTTTATTTTCTATACAAATTATTAAATAATATATATTTAATTTAGTTATTTGTAAAAAAAATGTTATATGTCTCCCGCTTCATTTTTATTTTTTTTATAACAACGCCTCAACCAATATTTTAAAAATCGAACCGACTTGACTAGTCAAATCAATTGGACCATCATCTTGGTGAAAAATTATATCGAATTGAATCAAAAAATCATTTTGATAGTTGGATCATCAAAATGGAAAAAATTGTTAGAATCGAAAGAATGAGTAAAACTAATGTTGGGTTGTTCGACCTAAACTGATTTTTTATTTATATATAACAATTATTATTTGTATTTTATATTAAATATTAGTTAGATAATTATATTTTATATTAATATTATCCTCATTATATTGATTCATAAGTTAAAACTTGATTGTTGTGATACAGAATAAATCAGTTAGTTGTTATATTAACTATTAATAATTATATTTGACTTTTGTGATTTAATTTTTTTATTATTTAATGAATATAATCTTTTTTTATTTTCTTGTGTATTTAGTATTTATAATTAATAAAAATATATATAATATTTAAAATATGTTAATAAATATATTTATGACATTTGATTTGACTATCTGTCCGATCCCTAATTGAATCAATGACAATGAGACTTGAATAAATTTTTGAGTCAATCACCGGTCTGATTGTTGAAACATTGATCCCAACCATTCCAAAGAGGCATTTTATTTTATCTAGGGGCATTTTTTTGTCAAAATGTTTATTTTTTTAGGGAATAGGTTTTTATAGCCAAACAAGAATATTAGAAACTATTTTTATATTATGGATAAAAAATGATATAACCGAACACAAACAATATTTTTATCCAAGAAATGTTTACTTGCAATTACGTTACCTAGAACAACATATATCACATGAGTTGACCCGAAACAAATACCCCATAAATTCAATTGTTATTCCACAGTATATTTTTTGTTGGTGTTATTTAGATGACTTTGAAAGATTTACAACTATGATTTAGTAAATATATATTTTATTTGTTATGTAAAATTATTAATATATTTTTAATTGTAAAAAAATGGTATATTTCTCAAATGCTGCCTGCCTTCATTTTTATTTTGTTTGAACGTGTCAACCGTTCCAAACGGGCCGTAAGTCGTTGAAAATTCCATGTTCCAATGTGTAAGAGGGAGCCACATGCGGTTCAACTATTTAATAATTATTATTAGTTATTTAGTATTTATAATTAATAAAAATATATAAAATATATAATTAAATTTATTTATGTGATTATTTAATTTAATTATTAATCTAACTTTAATTATATTTATATCGCGAGACTCAATAAATTTTATCAATCCATATCCTACCATTCCAAACCTAGTGACAAATTTCAATTTCAATGTGTCAGAGGGACACATGCGATTCAACCAGTAGAGTTGCCGACTGGGACCCATCAGTCTTTGTTCTTGTTCCCTTGGCCATTCTTTATACACAGCCGACGTGTCAAACACGACTACGGAACTATATCTGACGTGGAACTTTAACGTTTTAAACATGAACGGGCCACCCTTACTTTGACTCGGGTCCCACTTTTTCATGTGCACCCGATTTCGCTCTGTAATTGATCATTGAGGATCCGTCCCAACTTGGAAGTTGGAGCTTAAAACTAGTTGCTTATGAAATTAGAGAATGATCTATTTTTCCATTGAATGTGAAGGACACTGATAATGATTTTATGCATTTTTATTTTTAGTTTAATAATATTCCTATTCATAATTGACTTTAGAATTTTAATTCTAATATAATGACAATAGTGGAAGTTAATGTCAATAATGATAAGGTGGTGACAAAGCATATACATTTTCATTTTCTTAATACGGAATTTGGTGAGTTGGCCAAGCATCTAAATACGTGCACACCACTTTACGTTTATGTTAGGTTAATGCTTTTGCTATTTGTGTCTAAAATTAGAAATTTGCTTCTGGAATTTTCTTTTGGTTATGATTAAAGCTGCTGCCTTTTGTACTTATAATGGTATATGTACTCACTCAGTGGATAAAAAGTAATTAAGCCAAATCAATTGCTGCCCTTTGTTCTAATCATCGTGTCACTGAATATTAGACACTTCATCATTCATTGAATATGTTTTTTAAAATCAATAAATAATATACATATTCAATGATAACAATACTGTAAAATAGGATACATATAACATAATATCATTCATTCCTTCCATATTTGATAATTTCTTTTATCATGCTAAAAGTATCATATGGGAGTGCACCATTATAACATAGAAATTAATTAATACTTGACTTTAACTTGTAAAAACTTCAAAAAAGAAAAAAAAAATGAAGATGAAAACATCAATATTGAACTTTAGAGGCATTTTTATATATATAAAAAAAAATGGAAAATGGATGAAAGAAAAAACAAAGAAGTCTAGCTAGAAAGGTTGTAATAAATGCCGTCATCTATTAGTGTTCAGTACTGTGAGGAAGTTTTGTAACATGCTATCCTTAAAAAAAAAAAAAAAAATGTGTAATGTGTGTACACAATCGTCCACATACATGATTACAGTGTTGATCTGTATAATGTATATGCTATGTAACCCAACAATGTGAGCAACATATTTCCCAATTTTCTTTAAATGGAAAGTTCGAGGTAACTTGTTATATTATCTGTCGGAACAGTTCACGAGGTATATAACTTATTTTACTTCCTTACTAAAAAAAAAAAAAAGTTATAATAAAATGTCAAATATTTTAAACAAGCATAGAATGAAATTAACAAGATATTTCACTAAAAATAGATGTATATTTTAATACATTATGCACGCGCCGTCATAGCTCATTTAATTTTGATTATCCGTCGAGGACTGCGGCAAAGTTTTCTTCTCAGCGAAACCCACCGATGAACCTTACCGCCACGGATCACATTATTGATTCGTAAAAGAAACGATAACCAATCAAAATGTTTTCCTCCTTCCACGGCTTCAGAACCATCACATGCAGTACTATTATTTTTTGGTTAAATTTTTTTCCTCATTTTTTTTAAAGTAAAAATCTAAAAAGGCTGTATGATAAATTCCACGTGTCAACATCTAGGAACTTCTAAACCCTGGAACTTGCTCGATGTTTAACACTAGAAATGCTATATAAACCGTCCTGAGCTGTTTTCAGCAATTCACTCAAATTTGAGTCCGTGAGCAAGAAAGCCATTACTGCGAGTTGCTTCGTGCTTCCATTTCTTTTATAGAAGCGTTCTTTCGTGGAATGTGCTTCTGGTTCTCATTAATTTTTACAAAGGTCTCTCTGTAGAGTTCAGTGTGCGCTCTTTCTCTCTCGGAGTTTCTTATCAAGGTTTTATATCGCCGGCAAGGAATTTTCCGGTGAGTTATGGCGGTGAAATTTTTTGTATGTTTTTAGCTTAATCTTGGTGTTCTTGTTGCTCTGTGATAATTGAGCTTTGGCCTTGTACACCATAGAGATTGGTGATAGTTGATTTTGAAAATTTTGGCTGATTTTGAAGAAGCTATGGAAAATTTTCATCTCTTTGAGCTATCAAGTTTCTAGTTCGTTATCTTATTTTGAGATTTTTTGGATTCTGATTTGGTTGGCTTGGAAGAAGAAATCCGGTGAAATGATTGTTCGTTGAGATTTTTGATTTCTGTAATAATTGTTGAAAGGAATTTGAATCCGAAGCTACAGTAAGTGACAGAGAGAGCAATTTGTGTTACTTGTGAAGTTCGCTGCGTGCTTCATCTTTGAGTGGGTGCTAGATCTGCAAATTTTAGTGATTATTAGACTTACTAAATGTTTGTTAATAAGAAAATTGGCCTCGTATCTTTCGCAGATTTCGTCACTGATCACAACTATTATTGTTGCTCTCTAATTTGACTCAAAATTTCCCATCTGCTCCGTTGCAAGTTTTGATGTATGTTGCCTCTGTTTCTCTGTAAGCTCTCTCTTTTCCAGAGGGAAAACAAAAAGTACAAACGACGCTGTAAATTAGATTTCGAAGCTCATCGTCTTTTTTTCAGTCACAATCATGAAGATTGAGCTGGTTTTCTGCTAATCTTTTCGTGAAACTTTTTTTTTGCCATTTTCTTTTGTCCTTTTCTTAAATCTCAAAAGAAGTGGAATTATTTCAAAATTTTTATGATTAGTCTGGAAAGTTGAAAGGCCAAACAGAACAACTTTTATCAAAAAACATTGTTTTTTTCTTAGACAGATCATACTGTTACTTATCAAATCATTAGCGATTGAATGGAACCTTTTTTTTCTTTTTTTTGTTGTTGTTCTTTTAGCCTCTGTTTGGTTGTTTTCTGATAATTTCATCTAAAGGCTGAAACTTTCGATAATATTACCAAATAAGGTGGCTTGGCAAATAGTCCCTACAAAGAAAATAAACCGCTTTATCCAACAAATAAAAAAGAGGGGAAAAAAAAAAAGGGAGAAATTTGGATCATTGAGTGAACTTTTTCTTTTTCTTTTTTGGTGAGAGATTCGTAGAGTTTTTGTTTGGTTAGTTGGCTATATTCCTAACCAGTGCGAAAAAGAATATAAGAATGTTGATATTATATTAAGGGACGTTTTAGTTTTTATTTTTCGTTTTAGGTGAATATGTTAAGGAATGCACCAGGCAGCCATCAACGTGGTGGATTTTTCCTCCATGGGATTCCCATCGCCGTCCCACTAATTTTGGCAAGCATCATAAACCTATAGGTTTTTATATATCAAAACTCCATCTTAACAATTTTATCATTAAATAAATTTTACCACTAATGTCACGGGATGGTGGTGACATTGCTATTCAGGGGTGGCCAACGTTTTGTCTGTTTGGTTCCAGTCCAAGCTTTTTGGTTGTTAAGGGTCAAATATTGCTGTTGTGGTGGCTTGTATTACTTTACTTTCTTTCTTTGTCTCTTGTGCTGATTACTTTGTGTTGTGACACAGTACTCAAGTGTCCAACAATGACGGTCACACCTAAGCCTAAGATCTCTGTCAATGATGGGAACCTGGTCGTCCATGGAAAAACCATACTCAAGGGAGTGCCTGACAACATTGTGCTGACCCCAGGATCTGGTGCGGGGCCGCTAGTTGCCGGTGCATTCATTGGTGCCACTGCTTCACATAGCAAGAGCGTCCATGTTTTCCCTATGGGTGTACTAGAGTAAGTTCTAGTCAACTTTAAATCTTTACTACAATAGTCTCTTATTTTTTTGATAATACAATAGTCTTTTATTTTATCACAATTTAAGTTAAACATACGTGGTACTGTGGTAAATCAAAGTTGTTACTTAGCTGCCCTTCTTTGCAGCCCCAATTCTGCTAGTGGTTAAGTAAATCCATGTTCTGAAATTAGAGAAACTAAGAGATACTATGCTTAAGAATTTTATTTTTTTTCTTTTTGATGAGAATTCTGCTATATTTTAGTTTATATATATACAGTACTTCTATTCTGAAAGAACATTGGAAACCCTGATTTGAAGTCGAGGCAAATGTGTTAAGATCTCAAATGGTAACCTGGGCATACAATACATAATCTGTCAACTAAATTGGCATTATCATCATGTATCAGTTGTTTCAGATTCAGTTTCTGAATTTGTTGAAATCTGGATTTGGCTTTGAAATTAACTACTGGATTCCCCCATTTGGTATTTGTAATGCTTCATGCTGCATCAAATGTTCTACGGTTCTAGTATTCATGACAGTTGTAGCAAACTGAATTTGTATAAACTGAAATACCGAATTAGCTAGAAACTCATCAATTTTTAGATTACAAGACAAGAAGAATAAATGGTATTCTACGTTTGTCATCTCTTTGTTATTGAACTAATCATCTGCAGTCAGTTAGCTACAATTTCATTAGATATCTTTTTTAAACTTATAATAAGATTTTCATTGTTTTGTTTACTTAGATTCTTGATTCTCACTGACCTCTTTGTTCCATATGTTTAATATGGATGGATGATGATAAGACGTTTCAACGTTTGGTCCTTATTTTACCCTGATTTTGAAACAGGGGTCTCCGGTTCTTGTGTTGTTTCCGGTTCAAGCTATGGTGGATGACTCAAAGAATGGGGACTTGTGGAAGAGATATTCCTTTGGAGACCCAATTTATGCTGATAGAGAGCAAAGATGGCACTGAAGAAAGTGATCAAGACCATGCCCCCACCATCTACACTGTCCTTCTTCCTCTCCTAGAAGGCCAGTTCCGTGCTGTTCTACAGGGCAATGACAAAAACGAGATAGAGATTTGCGTTGAGAGTGGTGAGTTTCTAATGAACATGGCAAAAAAAATTCGGTATAGGCACATAAGTTGTCATTATCTATAATTGAGGCATTGCCTTGCGTTAATTCAGCCCCATACCGTCGGCATAAAATAGAGGAGTATGTAACCATAAAATATGGTGTGGAACTATTTTTAATACGATTTTAATCAGGATGCAGTAACCTCTCAATGATTCGAAGTTCAAACAATTGTAGTTTCTAGCATTTGGAGAAAAATTAGGGTGGAGTTAAAAGAACCAAAACAACTTTTTGATGGTATGTGATTTGGTTTTACAGGAGATAATGCTGTTGAGACCAATCAAGGCCTCCACCTTATCTACATGCATGCTGGGACTAACCCCTTTGAAGTGATCAACCAAGCTGTCAAGTGAGTTTTACTTTCTTCCTCCTCACCCCCAACCCCATGCACTAACTAAATGATCTTCTTTCCCTATTTGCATTAGCACGAAGTTATCTTTTTGCTGCAATCTAGTGGTAATTCTGTAATTTTTGGAGTTGTTGGATATTGTTTTCATTGATTTACCACCAAAATTAAAAATTAAAAAAACTATTGGAACCCACTGTTTCTCTTCTAACATTACTGATAATACTTTTTCTTGTGTTGCATTAAACAGGGCTGTTGAGAAACACATTCAAACTTTTCATCACCGTGAGAAGAAAAAAGTAAGACATCTATTGCTAGTATGTGCAAATATAAAAACAATGAGTGTCCAAATAATCAAATGGATCTTATGACATTTTACATTGGTTGTATGCAGTTGCCTTCCTTCCTTGACTGGTTTGGGTGGTGCACATGGGACGCTTTCTATACCGATGTCACAGCTGAGGGCGTTGAGGAAGGTCTTAAAAGGTAATTAGTAGATAATATAGATTGTGGTAATTTCTTTACTGTAACTGAAGGTGGAGATTATGAAAATAACTGATTTTTGAGACACTGAAACTGCATTTTGGAAACATTGCAGCCTGTCAGAGGGAGGAACACCTCCACGGTTCCTTATCATTGATGATGGTTGGCAACAGATTGAAAATAAACAAAAGGAAGCTAATAATAGTGTGGTACAAGAAGGAGCACAGTAAGACATCTTTAGTTCTCTCTCTCTCCCACTCACCCTTCACTGTAGGATACTTATTATCTGAGTACTCAATTAAACTAATTTGACTTATAGTTTGGTACAGGAAAATTGTACAAGATGCCTGGAATAGTTATTTTATTTTAAACCATAATCTGTGTTTTCCAATTGAAAAATAATTAAATTTAAATGTGTATTAGAGAACAGACATTTTACATGCAATGTAAAGTTAAGAGCTAAATGGGTTCCAAGCCAGTAATAAGCTAAGTCTTCCAGTGAAAAAGTAGTTCATTTTGATCCTCTCCATTTGTGCGTGTCCTGAAGGAAGTATTTTCAAAACCTATTTTAAGATTTGATCACATATATACATTTTTAAAAACGTCTAAGCATGTGCGTATTCCGTGTGATGTCTGACCAGAGGAAGCAGGTTAACCTTAAGTTTTTAGTTTTTTACCTCTCTGCATGGACCTTCATTTAGGAAGTTATTGATTTTTTTTGGGGACATATCATGCAGGTTTGCAAGCAGATTGACTGGTATAAAAGAGAATGCTAAATTTCTAAAGAATGGCCAGAGCAATGAACAGGTCGCAGGCCTAAAACATGTTGTAGATGAAGCCAAGCAACGTCACAATGTGAAGTATGGTTCAGATGATCCCTTATTTTTTCTTTTTATTTTCTTCTTCGAAAGACACATTGATTACTACATGCTAGAAGTTGTGTTAAGCATTTTGAGTAAAAAGCCTACTTTGACTAATTTTCTGCCTGCCTCCTGCTGGTACAGAAATGTTTATGTATGGCATGCTCTAGCTGGTTATTGGGGTGGAGTGAAGCCAGCAGCTACTGGCATGGAACACTATGAGACTGCATTGGCATACCCAGTACAGTCCCCAGGTGTACTAGGCAACCAACCAGACATTGTCATGGACAGCTTGTCAGTTTGTGGCCTGGGTCTGGTGCCCCCCAAAAAAGTTTTCAATTTCTACAATGAGCTCCACGCTTACCTGGCTTCATGTGGAGTAGATGGAGTAAAAGTTGATGTGCAGAACATTATCGAGACCCTTGGTGCTGGTCATGGGGGCAGAGTTTCTCTCACTCGCAGCTATCACCAGGCTCTTGAGGCTTCTATCGCTCGAAACTTTTCTGACAATGGATGCATCGCGTGTATGTGTCACAACACTGACGGGATCTACAGTGCCAAGCAGACTGCTGTTGTGAGAGCTTCTGATGACTATTATCCTCACGACCCTGCTTCTCATACTATCCATATTTCTTCTGTGGCCTACAACACCCTTTTCCTTGGAGAATTTATGCAACCTGACTGGGATATGTTCCATGTAAGTATATATTTATCACTTTACACTGGTGCAAGTACATTTGGTGGCTTATAGCTATATTTGATATTTGACGTCAACTGATGTTTGACTTGGCTAGGGTGACAATTTTACTTGGGGAATTTCTTCTATGTATAATTATAAATTATAAGCCCTACATGCTTGTTAAAGTTTTATATCTAAAGCCTAAATGACTGCTATAACTGCCGGTACCATATTTTATATACTTGGCATTTTTTGTATGCTAAGGAAATAATTTGGCCTGTTGTTTGGTTGGTTCAAATATTGCAACAAGCTGATGGGTTTCTATGTTGTTTAACCTACTTCCTTATATACTGTAGTAGGCCTTATGGTTCTTTTTCCCATATTAATGAAAAAATCTTGGCTATCCAGAGTTTACACCCAGCAGCAGACTACCATGCTGCAGCTCGTGCTATTGGTGGTTGTGCAATCTATGTCAGGTATTGTTTTGTACCTGAGCAGATATCAAATTTTTAGAAGCAAGTATACCTAATGTATTTTTGTTATACTGATAGTGATAAGCCAGGCAACCACAACTTTGAACTTCTGAAGAAGCTGGTTTTCCCTGATGGATCAGTTCTGCGTGCTCTACTACCTGGCAGGCCAACCCGTGATTGTCTCTTTGCAGATCCGGCAAGAGATGGAACCAGGTTTTTAATTTTTCTGTCACTGATTTTAAATGGATCATGTGCTTGACTTGAAACTTGGATGAATGAAATTGAACTTTGCAGCTTACTCAAAATATGGAACCTCAACAAGTGCTCAGGCGTTGTTGGTGTATTCAACTGCCAAGGTGCTGGGTGGTGCAAGGATACAAAAAGAACCCGAATCCATGATGAATCTCCTGGAACCCTCACAGGTTCTGTTCGTGCCACTGATGTTGATCTCATGTCTCAAGTCTTCGGTGCAGATTGGAAAGGGGATACTGTTGTTTATGCCTACAGATCAGGTCTTACAACGTTCTGATTCGTTATAAACCATATCAATATGATAATAGTTACTTTAAGTTAATGTGCTGTCAATATATACAGTTGTTAGAATTTGATTTATCTTTTTCACCAGTCTTATAAGATCATAAGTTTTATCAAATCGCATGTAAATCATCCTGAAAATTTTCTCATTGGCAGCATTATGCTAAATTTAATCTACAATTTGTTTTTCAGGGGAGGTGGTACGACTCCCTAAAGGTGCTTCATTGCCAGTAACACTTCAAGTTCTTGAGTATGAACTATTCCATTTCAGTCCAGTCACGGTAAGAGTCCACTGTAGGTCGTCTCATTTCTTTTGTCTCGCACTCTGTCCACTAAGATCCTCCGGCACATTAAATTTAATGATATAATTTGCTCAACGATCTGACTTTCTGTGGCTCAGGAAATCACATCCAACATTTCATTCGCACCTATAGGCCTGCTGGACATGTTCAATACAGGAGGAGCTGTGGAGCTAGTTGAAATCCGTAAAGATTCTGACAAGGATTCACAGCTTTTCGATGGTGAGGTATCGACTGAGCTAACCGCTTCTCTCAGTGAAAACAGATCAGCAACGGCAACAATTGCCCTTAAAGTGAGGGGATGTGGGCGATTCGGTGTTTACTCCTCCCAACGACCACTGAAGTGCACTGTAGGCAATGCTGAGACCGTTTACAGTTATGACTCTGAAACTGGATTAGTGACCCTTACAATTCCTGTTCCTGGAGAGGAGATGTATAGATGGCAAGTAGAGATCAAAGTTTAAAGCAGTTCTGATATTTATCTTAGATCGTCTATTTACATCTACAAATTATTAATTAGGTATGGGGAGGGATGTGGTTGGTGTAGTTTTAAGTTGAGGGATGAGTATGTTTGTACCGAAGGACGAAGTATGGATCTCTTTAGGAAGTAACCAATAAGTATGTTTGTTTTTTCTTCTCTCTTCTTTCTCTAATAAAAGTGAGCTTTCTCATTTATTGTGTTTACGGCCTTGAGTCTCTTCAACTTGCCATAGTAGGATATTGGTTTCTACTGTAATAGAAGTCCTCATTAAAGCTAATATTGTTAGTTTATTATATAATATTTTAATGATATGGTTAATTTTTATTAGAAAAACATGATGTGAGACTCTAATTAAAATGAGACAAGAGATTTCTATCATTGGAATTATTGCTGACTCTAATTTTTATTGCGACTTAACTAGTATATCAAAAAAGCTATCTAATCATAATAAATGACAACAATATAAACATATATATGAAAATTTGAAAAAAAATAAAATTGAGATTGACTTGTTTAAAAAATACAAAAATTGTGTCATTTACCCTCACATAATCTTGGAAACTAAATGGATATGCATACTCTTAAAACTTTTATTCATGTTCATTCAGAAGTATGGTACTAGAGATTTTGGTAAGGGTTGGTTATGCAAGAGTACAGCTAACAAATTTATTCAAATCAACGGTCTTAATCAAATCCTTAATTAAGAATGATCAACTAACAAATTTCTTATCTTAACCACAGTTAAGTTGCCAAATTATATGATATCATAAAGGTTGTTTTGTTATGTATATCTTAGTCATCGATCTTTCTGCTCCATACCATGATGTCTGTTCTCTATAAGAAAACATTTGACTTGAGCCATCTTCATACGACTCCTCAGTTCTATTCCACTTTCCATTGAATAACATCAACAACTGACATGTGGCACTAAATAAATTTCATTTCACATGGGATATGAATGCCCTATATTGTACAAACCACCAATCTCATGGTTCTTAAATTTGCACTAGATTGATTGCTTCTTCGTATAGTTAATTTCATGCATATATATATACTTCAAGTCACCTGTGTCATAATGAAAACGCTACTTTGAGGAGAGGGGAGGGGGGGTGGGGAAGTAATGCAATCTGGTCTTGCATTTCTTCGTGGGAGGGGGGTATTATAAGTGACAACTTTTGGAAACATTTAGGCCACAAAGACAAAGTTTCAAGAGGCAAAATTAAATGTCTTCTACGCAAAAAGCAATCTCCCTGCCCAATTCCACAAGCATTTTACGGCAATTAGCTATAGCTTAGTAATGATGCATGCATGAAGAAACCCTAATCCACACGCCTTTCGAGATGCAGCGAGCCATTGAAAAAACGACACATGTACATCAATATATATATTTAATTTAACTTATGAATCATAAGCGTGCATCTCCTATATATATTAATTTTGACATCCTGACTTCACACGTTAAGTAAGACCGTTTGATAACAACAAAAAGTTCCCCCTTTTGAATGTTGCACTTCCTAACTATCCTAATTCTTATCCCTGAACAGATTGTTAGTGGAATGATTTCTAACCCATACTATTGAAGTATGAACCATGCATATATATTCAATGATGTCATGAACAAAGTATACACCACTAGACAACTCTTTGTTGAATAAAATAATGGGTTAATTCCAATGTTACGTGACCCATTAACCATTCAAAATCTAGAATGAGTATGCTGGATAAAGTATTAATTTTTTTAATCATACTTTTCTATATTTAAAAAGAATAATCTTCAATTTGTATCTCATAACAAGTATTTTTAATTATACTCAACTCAGTTAAGTATTAAATTTTAATTTAATTAAGATCAGTTAAATATATTATTGTTCTCCATATGCATGAACTTGGTCCAATACATCATTTTTTTAATGCACATAGCAACTGTATTATATATCTCATTCTCACAAATTTCTCTCTATATAATTTTGTGTGTCTCTTCCTAACCTTTTTTTTGCTAGTTATATTAAGTCATATTTTGTAATTACGACATTTTCTTCTTTTAAGAGTCAAGTACCAAAACTCTTCTTGACACTCTATCATTTTTTTCCCTCTATGTCATTAATTAATATTCTCTCCTTTTATTCAATATACAAACTGAAAAGATCGAGCCAAAAAATTTAAGTTAAATTATATTTTCTATATACATGCATGATAACATTAATTAAGGTTTGCATGCATATGCATACAAGTATGTAAGGAGTAAAAGTCAGAAGGTTGCTCAAGAAATCATTGCGTTTCAGTTTCTCATATCCTTCCATACCTTAATGGCAATGTAGAATATGGTAACCCAAAGTCACTTTAATTAATTTCTCTTCCTCTCCTTTCTTTCATCTGATCTGATCACTTTGCCTATAAATACACAAACCTCCTCGAGTCATGACATTCTCCTCATAATCATGGCTATCTTCATTCTCAACTACGTTCCATACCTTTGATCAAGGAGTGTTTAATCTCTTTCACTAGACAGAAAAAAGAAGGAAACAATGGCCCTCCAAAAACATCTCCTCCCATTCTTCATTGTCATAATTATTAGCTATTTTGCTTCTTCATACAGCAGTTTGCAAGAGGACCCACTTGACAATCCTGGATATGATGATGGTGGAAGTTTCAAAAGCGTGATCAAGCAAAACAATGCTGTTTTGAGTTTGAATAGATTGGTGGCTAGCATTTCAGCTAAAACAGTTAATGTTGACAGTTTTGGAGCCAAGGGTGATGGCAGTACTGATGACACACAGGTAATCACTTTCATTAGAACCAATATGGTGATTCATTTTTCTTTTAAAAGGTATTTGTGTGAAAGAGTTTCCTTGTATTCATTTCTGTTTTGGGTTGTGGTAGCTTGGCCCGGCGTACTGCTAAGTAACCATGCTAATGGGCCTAGATATTCCTCCTTCTTAAAACCAATCAATTGGTATTAAGATGAGAGACTCATTTATGTATTGTGAAGTTTTTACTATATTGACAGTGTAGGAGTTTTTGACCAAGTGCTTACCTAATTTTCCTGGGATTGTAGTATAAATGCATTTATTTTTTATTTTTATAAAATGAATGCATTTCAATTATGATTTATTTTGTGGAATTAATTACTTCAGGCATTTAAGAAGGCTTGGGAGGCTGCATGTGCTTCTCAAGGAGCTGTTCTTGTGGTTCCGGCCAAGAAGAACTATCTGCTCAAGCCAATCAAATTTTCAGGCCCTTGCAAACCTGGTCTTACAGTTCAGGTGAGTTTGAGTATGACCTCTACTTCAAACATATCATATTGACGCTAGGAGTACATTTAAACAGTTCAGTAATTAAACAAATATTTGAACAATTATCAGATTCTTGGAACTCTGGAAGCATCGAGTGACCGGTCGGACTACAGCAAGGATAGTACAGAGTGGCTGATATTTGAAAATATTCAGACATTATCAGTTGAAGGTGGAGGAACAATCAATGGCAATGGGAAAATATGGTGGGAAAACTCATGCAAAATCAACAAAAAGCTTGTAAGCCATTAGCATCTTTAATTACAGTTTCTTCACATACACATCAGATTTCAAATATGTATTAATAGCTCTTTCTTCTCCTTAATTTGCAGCCTTGCAAGGATGCCCCAACGGCTCTAACTTTCTACAAGTCTCAGAATTTGTCAGTGAGGAACCTGAAGATCCAAAATGCACAACAAATTCATGTTTCTTTTCAAGATTGCACCGGTGTTCAAGTTTCAGGTCTCACTGTAACTGCACCAGGAGAGAGCCCTAACACCGATGGAATTCATGTTACAAATACTCAAAACATGCATATCTCAGGCTGTGTTATAGGAACTGGTATATATATTATTATTAATACCTTTCAATTAAAAAAATTAATCAAACAATTAATTTATTTAAATTTATTGATTTGTAGGGGATGATTGTATTTCAATTGTAAGTGGATCCAAAAATGTACAAGCCTCAGACATAACTTGTGGACCAGGTCATGGCATCAGGTAATTAAACTTGACCAAATCAAATCTCTAATTTAAATAGTGTAATGCTAAACAGTACCCTATTGGAGGATCTGAGTGAACGGCGCATTTCTAATTTCATTGTTGCTTAATTTACACCAATGATCACGAGCTTAGCATTGGAAGCCTTGGGGATGGAAAATCAACAGCATACGTGTCAGGAATAATAGTAAATGGTGCTAAGCTTTCTGGAACCAAAAATGGTGTTAGAATTAAGACATGGCAGGTAATTATTTGAACTTTTTCTTTGATAAGTTGATATGGAAGAATTGCTTTTAACAATCTGTAATGAAGTGTAATATTAATTCTGTGAATTATATTATAATACATATGCAGGGAGGGTCAGGAAGTGCTAGCAACATCAAGTTCATGAACATTGAAATGAACAATGTGACCAACCCCATTATAATAGACCAGAACTACTGTGACCAAGACAAGCCATGCAACCAACAGGTACAATCTATTTTTTCATTGGGAAATAGTTACCAGAAACTGGGTTAGGAGATAGCTTTTTCTTTTTTCTTTTTCCCGATAAATTTTTTCCTGTTTGATCTCAACTCATTATGATTCGAACATGAAAGCTTCAACTTAAAAAGTTTCTAAAAGTTCTAGAATCTACTATTTTTCCTACTTTTACTTATTCAAATTACTTCCAAAACTATAGCTGTCCGCTGTCCAAATAAAAGATGTATTGTACCTGAACATCAAAGGAACAAGTGCTTCTAATGTAGCCGTGAAATTCGATTGCAGCCAGAGCTTTCCATGTCAAGGGATTGTGTTGCAAAATGTAAACCTGCAAAAGGAAGGAAAGGGAGCTGCCAAAGCTGAGTGCAACAATGTTAAATTGACTGATTTAGGAGTTGTCTCCCCTCGATGCCCTTAGAAAACTTGGAGCTATTAATTTAATTAGCTTTAAGAATAAATAGAAGACATATTAATATTGTTAGTGCATGGCTTGCCAAATAAGAGAGATATATTTTGTTTTGAAGAATGATCAATGTAAATAATGCCATAATGTTGTAATCTCTCACTACAGTTACATGAATAAAACTTTTATTTACATTCATAGATTTGCTTGAATTAATGAACTTTGAGCAATTCTTATCCTAATTTATTTTTTTATAATAAATTACTATTATATTATTCACATCAATCATAATTATAAATACATATCAGCAAGTTAAACTAGTCCAATTCCGCAATATTAAATTGAATACTTTTTTTTTATTTTTTTATTTTTTTTTGGTAGATCAATTACCACTCTTTGTACTTTTTATCTACCTACACCGCCTACATGTCTGAGACTTCCATTCTAAGATATTAATATTAACCGTGACTTATAAGAGGATGAATATAATTCTGAAGATGATGATTAACAGTGAGAAAGTGGCCATTCATATTTTGGTCTATGAGTTATGGATTTTTTTTATTTTTTTATTTATTTTTTTGATAATGTGTCATTTAGAACTTTTGTCAACTTTTCTTTGTATTTTGTAGAAGTGCTATAATAAAAGGTCACAAACTGTTATCTTATCATATATATATATATATATATATGTAGAGCATAGTATTCATTTAGTTATAAGCTTATATTAGAGAATTGCCATATATTTTGTCTAAGACTAATAGTAATAGACTATTCTGTGGGAATGGGAAGAATCGATAAACACAACAATATAAGAATATTGGTCTAATATATTATCCAATCTTATGTTAAACAAATTTGCCAACAAATGTTATGGGTGTGGAACCCCACACCCTTCGAGGATTATAGAAAGATAATCTAGTTTTATATTAAAAAAATAAGATAAAGTTTATTGTTCCTAAGATGATTCTAGTATAAGTTTATACTTAGTGAGTTGTGATTGAAATAATCACTTATATAAAAGTACAATTATTA
Source organism: Quillaja saponaria (assembly GCA_029379385.1). Classification (NCBI taxonomy): domain Eukaryota; kingdom Viridiplantae; phylum Streptophyta; class Magnoliopsida; order Fabales; family Quillajaceae; genus Quillaja; species Quillaja saponaria. The sequence goes on along the minus strand of CM055607.1, from coordinate 28,595,038 downwards.
TAAATGTAAAAGTCGTTATCTTTAAAACAATCTTAAAATGAGATGACCAATTATATAAAAAGATAAATGTTATTAGTATGAAACTTGTTGTAATACAACATTATAAGAATATTGGTGTATATTACCAATCTTATATCATGTTATAAACAAATATGCAGAGTTCATATAATTGTTTCCAGAATTGTGACTGAAACAACTAGTTATACAAAAAGACAAATGTTACGAGTGTAAACTCCACATCTTGAAGGATTATATAGAAAGCCTTTGTATATATATTTGTGAGTTGTGATTGAGACAATCAATTATGTATAAAAAAATGAGGATAAAGCTCATTGTCTTTAAGACAATTCTAGAATAAGTTGATAAAGGGATTCTAATTTTTTCATCAGATCCAGGTTGAGATTAAAGATCTGAGTAACCAATTTAATAGAACAATTCAAAAGATAAAAAAGTGATCATTTATATAAAAAGATAATTATTATGAGTGTGAGACTCGTTATCTTTAAGTTGATTTTAAAATTAAAATAATTAATATATAAAAATTAAATGTCATTAATATCGAACTTGATATTCTTACAATATTTTATAATTAAACTCATTTGATCACTAATTATAAATAAAGACAAATATTATGAGTGTGAAACTCCTTAGGTTACTTTAGGACTATTCTAGAATAAGTTTATATGCTAGTTAAGTTATTTTTAAAAAAGAATGTATCAATTCATAGTTAACTTTGTCAGTGATTTCTTCATTTCTAAGGATTGTTCTCATTTCCTTTGAAGTTAGGCACCTCGAATAATCCATTTATCTACTGATATCGTTTTCGCTTTTTTATCGAAGGAGAATTGCAACCCTAACAAATAGGTCTTCCATGGCGATTTTCTGTTTTCGAGAGTGGCTAACAGTTATCCTTAAAGTACACGCGAGACAAACATCTTGAGCTTTCCTCGGTTTTACAAGACCCGTAAGAAAGCCCGCCTAATTTGTCAGGGTTGTGATTCTCCTTAGTTAAAGCGGAAATGTTAACAGCCGATAAAAGGATTTAATGTCTCTGAGTTCGAGAATAAGATGCAGAAATGAAGGTACGATCGGATTTTCTGATTCTGTCATTTGCCCAGAGAACATATGGGTATGAATTCCAAATTTGATGTTTCCTTTACTCTTTTCCCGTGTTGCAAACCCTAGACCTTGTTTTTGTTTTGTGTTTGCCCACTGAACTTCAGATTTGGAACGTTTCCTTCGAATATGTTTTGGGTATGCATGAGTTGTTCATTCGTTAGGTTTTTTGTCAGAATACTTCTTTGCAGTCCATGTTTCGGTACCCAGTACTCCTCTATGTGAATGTCTGGTTTATTTACATAGTATTTGTTGGATATGCTGATGTACTTGTTAGCTATCTTTGGTTAAGGAGAAACGGGGTGAAATGGAAAATCAGAAACAATATTTTTCGTAGCATTCTATTTTTTATGGAGCGTAGCTACTAGTTGAAATGCTCCATATATAGGGACATTAACCTTCCCATACCCTTGATTGTTGATGTTAAACCCTGTTTCCCCTCTATATCTTAAGCATATTGCTAAACGTTATTTCTAAATTGTTTGTTTGAGTTGGCACATTAAGGTTCAATTGGTCATAGCTGATGTTATTTGCTCTTTTGGGAAGTTTGCTGTTTTAGCTGCATCTCTACATTGTTCTTTTTCTCTGTCACATGTTTCCGTTTCAAAACTACTATCGTTCTTGGTTTAGAAATGTCCAGTCCTGCAAACTCGCCTATATGACCTGTTTATTTGAGTGATTTTATTTGGCACATTGTTGGAGTACTTATCTCATATTATTATCTTTCAAGGATTACTTATCAAAAAAAAAAAGTTCCTTTTCAAAACTGTTTTCTGTTGCTGAAGAGTACCTTTTGTGGTTAAAGGATTCACCTTTTTCTGTTTCTGTAAAAGATACAAAATAATGTAATATTTTGTTAAGAATGTGTGCTCATCTTAAAAAATTTATGTAATCCATAAATGACTTATGTTCTTTTGTACATATTGTCACTTTATGAACACTCTAATTGTTTTGCAGTCCATTGTTGGAATCTTGAGTCATTAGTGGACTTCTAATCAGGTCATGATTGGTTATGATATGTTGTGTGTTAAGTAATGCTTTATCATGAACTGCAGCTAATTGAAATTTTCATTGGTCTGATGGCTAACTGAATTTTTGATACATCATGTTAGTAAAGATGCATGGTGAAAGCGACAAAATGTTTATGTTTTCAATGCTTAACTGTTTTGACATGAGTAGATGTATAAAGATTGTGTTAGACCACACCCTGACTGCATGGATACGTTTGTGTTGGTTAATTCTTTTAACATGAAATCAAGTCTTCGCTAGTATATCCAACTAGTTTATGAAGAATGAATCTTTGCAGGATATGATCTTGTTGGTTCCACAAACCATGTGTCGTTTTGTGGCGTATCAATGAGGTTAAGTATAAAATTGGAAACAAATATAAGTTAGATTCTCTGACAACAAACATTAAGATCTTATTTAATTTTACTTTTTGTCTGCAGCGGAGCATCATGTAATCTATTTTCACGTTTTGATGCCTTCTTGATTGTTATACACGTGGCCGTGGCCGTGGTCGTTGTTGACTCTTCATACACATTGATGATGTAATAAATAGCATTAAGTTGGAGCTTCTATTGCGTATTAATACCATCATTGGCGTATGATCTAGCACATAATGTTCTTTTTTTCTTTTTACCTTGGAAACGAACTTCTAAGCATCCATTGACTCTAGTACAATATAAACATTAGTTTTTTTTTCCTCCTTTTTTCCTTTTTGGTTAATAACACTAGTTTTTAACTTGTTATATTGATTTCAATGTTATTTTTGAAAAAACTTGGGTTTTTTACTAGCACCACTACTATTAGTGTTCTATACTCATTTTTTAGTTGTCTGCTTTTCTTTTTCTTTCCCTTCAGTTACTTCACCTTCCTTCCTTTATGAAATTCTAAACTATTTGAAATGGTATTAGGTTTACTACTATGCATCTTAAATTATTTTTTAAAATAAAATGGCCTGCTATTGTCTGCACTTCATAATACAAATCCTCACATCAGTTATGATTTATGAATTCTCTGGTTCTAAATCGTGGTGAGAACCAACCTAGAAATAAGTGAAAATACGTTCTGTCCTCAACATCCTAGACTTTAGTTGATGATGTTAAAATTGATGCTCTGAATATTTCTAATTAAGAAAATTAAAAACATGTAACTCAGGTGCTTCTCATGTCAACAGTGAACTTATACAAACAACAAAAGGATCTGGAAGAGTTCATGAGTGGTGTATATGTAGTTACTTGATGAGGTGGAAGGCATTCATGCTGATGCAGTTCCTTGGATATGCCTCTGGATTGTTTTCTATCTTGAAAGAAACATGAAGAACTCATGTTTTCCAATATCTTAGGATCACCTTATTCTATATTTTCTATTCAAAATTGTTGGTCTCCTGAACTTCAGGAGTTGTGGCTTTTTAATCTGTATTTCTCATTAGATATCAATAAGAAATTCTTAGTTTCTTTTATTTTTTTTATTTTTTTTATTTCTATACTAATATTGTCAAAATCCTCATGAAGCATTAGCATCATCTGCTTTTAGAGTCCAAGAATTTTGGGGCCATTCTAGACTATGGTAAGGTTAGTCATTAGGTGGAAACAATTGGCATTAGACACTTGTAGGGATGGCCTTATACAGATCATTATGACCGTTCTCTAGGTATTAGCCTCAGCTGAGCAGAACATAGTGAAAGTAAGATTAGGTTCACATTCCAATAGGATCTATTTATGTCATAACGTGTGGACCAATTGATTTAGTGTGAATGGTAGACATAAATTTTGCTTGAGGTTGCATATGGTGGATGATTTTCTGTTTGAAGAAATTGGAAAGAACATATAGATGTCATAGGCAGCTCTGAAGAGCTATTTTCATTGCTTGACACTCTAAATGCATCTCAATTCTCATGTTACAAGGTATTTTGCACATAAGGTGACAGGAATGGGTTTTGGAGCAAGAAGAGAGTTGAAGTATTCTCATTCTTTGATTGGGTCCTGGGTATTGTCTAGTCATGGGTTTCTTGGGTAGATTGATTACTACAGCACTCATTTATAGGTATTCAAGATGTTTATAATCTTTTATTTTTCTTGGGGAGGAGGGGGTATATGGATTTGTGCCAAAACCTTCCATAGTCGGGTTATATGTTTGTCATTGCAGATCCACTTTGGATGAGACATCCTTGTATTTTGGTTTACTTCTGGAAGTTCAGGAAAACCTACTTGGGCAGCAGTGGAAGAGCAGCATGAAGGAAGATTGATGAGTTGGAGATCCACCCACGTCCCTGTGTCAAACTCTTCTCTTGCACATACACATACACACTTTTGAAGCAGGTTTGCTTTCATATTGTGTGATCATCTCTTCTGTCAATTTATTCTTATATTTTTTTATTTTTTTTTGTGGACCCACTTTAGATGAGACCTCTTTGTACTTTGTTTTCGTTCTGGAATCTCTGGGAACACCAACTTAGGAAGCAGTGGTACAGCAGCATGAAGGAAGGTTGAAGAGTGGGGGATGGATCCACATCCCTTTAGCACACTCTTCTCTTCCACATGCATACACACTTTTGAATTGGGTCTGCTAAATTGAGGATAACATTTGTATTGAGTGATCATCTCTTCTGTAAATCTGTTGTTACTGTTGGTGATTCTGTTGCTGTTAAAGAGATTTATATTTTCTAGGAAAATCTACGGAGGTAGGTAACATATTAGTTGGTAGTTTGGTTGGTTGGTTTCCTCTTGTAGTTGGCATCCTTGATACTAGTTGTATAATTCCAGTTAGGCATATTTGATGAGGCATCCGATAGAGCGACAGAGTTCTGTCTATTGTTAAACTTTGTTGACCTTGTGACAGTTGATTCAGGTCATATGAAACCGCAGTAAGAAGGTTTCTTCAAGGTTCAAGCTAAATACCTACCAATCCTGACTATAAAACCCAGAAAAGTGGATAAGTGGGAATTTGTGGAGCTTTAAGGTTGAAAATGACACTGAATTCTCTCTTTTTGAAAACAAAAGTTGGAATAGCTTCTAATCTTCTAACTGAACCATTAGCTATCGGCAGTGGCCTCTCGACAGCTAGTGAAATTGGTTTTTGCAGCCTCTTTTTTGAAACTAATGCATTGACTGCAACTCTGCTTATTCAATTGTAAGAGTATCAGCTATGCGTTCACAGTACTTTGACAATGTGTTGTTGATCTAAGCCTTCCTTCCTTATCATATTATATATTTTATGGAAGCTCTGTTCCTGATGTGCTGGCTAACTTTGGAGCTTCACAGCCTGTAAGTTAGTATTTTCCGCCAGCTGCCGAGCTGGATACTAAATTTGCTTATTGATGAAGTTACCTGTTTTGTATCACTTAACTATTTTGATAGTAGTCTATTTCAATATGAGCTGACGGGTGGTGTTCTGTATCGTAATTGTAGCTTTTCGAAACTCTAGTTGCTACATTTTATTATGTGGAATATTAGGAAATTTAGGAATAAGTTTATTTGTCAGAACCAACAAGTTTGTCAAAATCGGATATCTTCTGCTCTAAGAGGAGCCTAGACCCTTCTCCTGAGAAAATCAATGGTTTTATCTAATGGTTTCCTCCCACTCCCCGTTTCATGAAATTGAATACAGCCAAAAAACAAAGAATTTGAATATTGTTGGTGTGGCAGAGGGAAATCCTGGTGCTGCAGGGACCAGAGGTGTCTACAGAGATGATCACTGAAGATTTATGACGGCTTCTGAATTTATTTTATTTTATTTACAGTTCATATTATGTGGCTGAATTTTGGACTCTTAGAAAATGACTGTAGGTGGTTTTTGAATTTCATCTCACCCATCTCTTTATTTTGATTCCCCAACTTTGGTGAGTGCTTAAATTAACAGGACAACCAGGAAGGTCAAGGCTCTGCTCAGGAACAGCTAACCTATGAATGAGCCATTTGCAGAAATTCATTTGCAGTTTTTCTATCGGGAAGGTAATTGTGTTGCAGATAGTTGTGCAGAATATGCTGCAGTGTGTTGGATTGTGATTATGTTTTCCAGGGTGCTCTTCTTTCCTTTTTAGTAAGTTTGAGAAGGGTGCATTAGTTGCTGCTGGAGCTTTGGAGTTTGGAATGTGAACACATATATGTATATTTAACTTCGTACTTTATGTCAATTATTTTCCTTAATGAAGCTTCCCACTTCCAGTTCAAAAATATTATTGATGTGCTAGTGACCAAGAAAAGAGTTTGTATTAGTGTCTCAACGAATAATAACACATGAAATAATTATAAGTTACTCCAATTAGAAAATATTAACAGATGGAAAACGAAGCTTGCAAAAGATTTTAGCTTCGGAACTAAGTCATTGTCAATTGGTCTTAGCCCGAAAGAGAAAAAGGAAAAGCAAGCACCGGTTTGACGATGAAAGACTTTAGCTTCTCAGTTTATGCTCCTTTGTGCCACTATGTTTGCAATGTCTTGGGCTAGATAGTGCAGACCCAATGTGCCCAAAGATATTCTATGGGTGTCCAACGTGATGACCAGTTATGATTATGGATCCCACAATAACAAGTGGCTCCACTCATATAAGAAGCAACTGGAAAGTTTGAACAAAACTTTTACTAGTATCTATACGCTATCAGTCGATAGCCTAAAAAGGGTTTTTGGATTATAATCAATGAAAAATAGACAAATAAAGAGGAACAAAAGCAAAATAGGAAAACCCAATTTATTTGATTAGGAAGTAGGTGTATATGGAAAGGCTTAGCATTCTGCTAGTTAAGGAAATTGAGGAGACATGGAAAGATGAAAATACTAGTCTAGAGTGCAAATATAAATCTGTTAAACTTCTACAATCTGACATCAACCATTTCAAAACAAAAAAAACCACTTACAATCTTAAGTACATTAGAAATTGATGTCTGTCCCTCCATTTTCATTTCTTTTCTTCATCTGCTGCCGGTGCTGGTACAGGAGCTGGTGTTGGTGCTGGTGCAGGAGCTGGTGTTGGTGCTGGTGTTGGTGCTGGAGCTGGTGCTGGTGCTGGTGCTGGTGCTGGTGCTGGTGCTGGCTTTGGTTCTTCTGGTGTGGATGCAGGTGGGAGACCAGCATCAATACAACTCCTACACTTCTTTTCTACCCAACCTTCTATATCATTCTCCCCATTACCACCAAAGTGCCTTCCCCCGCAAAGCCGTGCTATCATTCCTGCTATGACACCCACGATTGTGATCACTGCTAAAACGACTATCAGTGTCTCAATCGATCTGTGTGAATTACGGCTTGGCTCCGCCACTCTTGTTGGTGGTGGCCCTAGGAAGGGATCAACTTCATTCTCCAACCTTGCCACCATTATGTTCTTCGTGAACACAAACATGAACTTTCTGAGTTTCCTGGTGAAGATGTCTCTAGTTTTGTACTCCAGTGACAGCAAAATACATGAAAGATGGATGTACGAAGAGAAAAATGCCGTAGACCAGAATGAAGAAATGCGACTTCAACAAAAGCTGAGGTTACCTATCAAATGATACTATAAACTATAAAGTGATTGAGAAAGTGAGTTAGTGAGAGAGAGAGAGAAGAAATGGATTAAATATTATTCTATTCTATTTGATGTCATTCTTACTTTTGCCGCTTAGGATCTCCTAATGCCACTTTAATTTGTTTGCTTACTTTGTCTATACTTTTTTTTTTAAACAATCATGAGGAAGTGTGGTTTTTGAGGTGCAAAACATTTACACATGAATGCCAAATGATTCTGACTACTATGTTATATTTATCAATTTATAAGATAAACATATATAACATCAATAAATAGGATTTTGTGGGTTTTGGAGAGGGTACTAGTAACATGTCAGTGGGGTGGTCTTGGATTGCTTCGTGAGTTGTGAGTTGTGACTATGCTCTTCAGAGAATCAGAGTAAAACTATTTTGATTTCTACTCCCGATTTGTCCTTTGTGATATCACATGTTAATGTTCAATGAGTGACCCTAAGAACCAAGCAATGCTTGTTTGTTTTATGTTGTGAAACTTTCCCATTTTGTCCTAGTTATATTATGTTATATGTCCTTGTCTTGGATATATGATAACTTTACACACACTCTCTCTCGTGTCACACACACACACACACACACACACACGATGACAACTTGGTTAATTTGTCTACTGTAGAAACATTGTTAGGGGTGAATCACCTGATGAATGATGAGTGAATAAACTGGGAACAGAACACCATTCATTATGACCTCTCACAGTCAGATTAGATCCTGCACAACCTGCCTACACAGTATGTCTGCAGTGCAATTGACGTAGGGAAATTAAAGTATACGATGGTTTCTGTAGGAAAAAAAAAATTGTGCTGACGCTCCATAGGAGATTTTGTAAAACCTCTGTGAAATTAGCTCTAGGAGATACAGTTTGATGGTTTTGATTAGACATCATCAATTCCTTAAATTTGATTGAGAGTTGTGAGGAAATGGGATTCTGGGAAGAGATGAGATGAGAGAGAAAGAAAGAAAAGTATCATTTCTTTCATTTGAATATTTTAATAATATCAAAATGAATTAATATTTAAAATATTTTTATATCATCGATAAATTAAAAAATAATATATATTAATAATATCAAAATTCACCATTAATTTTAATATAATAATATTTACAGACAATATATAAATTTTATACACATATAATAAATCAAATAATAACTCGATTTAAAAAACATATCCAAAAAAAGTTTATCAATATGTGCGATTTTTGCTGCCCTTCTTTCTTTCAAGTGGTGTTCAAATAAGAACCTTTTGATCATGTTTCAAAGGGCCAACAAAGTTATTGTAAGCCTTTAATCACAAAATACACACAATGGAAGGGAAGCAGATGTATAATTAATACTATAATACTAAAGAAAATAAATTTAATAATAGGCATATGCTTGAACTTGGGCCCCATGTATCAAAATTGCCTATGACCAATGTTGCATTGAATTTGACAAGGTTATCTATTTTTAATTTTATTTGAAGTCTAAGTTTTGCCAAAAACCAATGAGAATAACCTTTTCCTTAATATTTTTATTTTATTTGCTAAGCACAGATAACTTTTCATTAGCTGATTTTGAATATTCCACGAACTAGTTTTTATAGTTTTGTTAAATTATAATAAGTGGAATTTTATTTTGGGTGTAGTAACTAGTTTTATAAAAATAATATAAACTGATTGAAATAAGGTAGTGTTATATCCATTATCAAATATTGATAAGTGAATAAAAAATAAAAAGATATGATTGCTTTTGTTTTATCTTTTAGTGTGTTTGTAATGCACCTAATAATATTTATAGTTTACATAACACTATCCTTGAAATATTATATTTTTACTAAATTTTTTTTTTCTCTCAATTCTTAGTTTAATTAGACAAGATATTATGTTAAATTCATAAAAGATTTTTTCTTTTTGTTAAAGTTTAACAAGCTTTTATGCCGATTAGAAAACACTTATTAAAGTAAATGAAAATTTATTCGTCACGGTCTCTCTTAAAATTCTATTTATTTATGAAATTAGTATATGACCATTTGTGGGATAAAATACTCATTTAAGAATAATATAGTAAGATGAAATTTATGAGTGTTTTTTTAAGTTTTCAAACCAAAACAACGTAAAGCAATTTTTTTAAAATTGAATTGGGCCCATTGACTCATTTGGATGTCGTCTGGTGTACAAATTATATCAGTTTGAACAGGTCAAGATCAGTAAGAATCACAAAACGAGTAGAATCGTTGGTTGATTAATTGAGCCTAACCAATTTATAAAAAAAATTATTATTTATATTAAGTATTAGTGAAATATTTATATTTTATATTAATAATTAATAAAATAATTATATTTTATATTAAACTTATTTTTATTATTTTAAATACAAAAATTAAAATTTGAATATTATCATTATAAATTATTAATTTTTGTATTAATTATTAAAAATTATATTTGAGATGTTATTATTTTTATTTAATAAATATTAATTAAAAAATTATATAATATAATATATAATTAATTATATTTATGATTTAATCTCAATTGAACTGATAATTCCAACGTCTGTAACTTTTAAAAGTTGATCCCTATCTAATTTAAAATATTGTTACAAAGTATTAGTTAGTTTTTTTAATCTCAAGCTATTACCAAGGCATAAGAAGAAAATAGAAAAAAAGACGGAGCACTTCGGCTTCCTCCGATTTCCCATCGACTTTTCCACTGAAATTCAGATTCCTCCGCGGTGGCGCGGTCTTCTCTTGTCTTACCTATATACGCGGAAAAAAAAAAAAAAAAAAAAACATTTCCGAAATTGAATTCCCAAATCACGCAACAGAACCAGGCTCACTGTTCGTATAAATCCTTCTTGGAATATCTTGCAGAATTCTCTGCGAAATCTTTATTTTTTTAATATAGGAATTCATTTATAATGGGAACCCCACAATTCCCAGATCTCGGAAAGCATTGTACTGTCGAAGATTGCAAGAAGATTGATTTCTTGCCCTTTACATGCGATCGATGCAATCAGGTCAAATTTGTTTTTTCCTTTTTGGATTTTTTTTTTTAAACATTGGGTTGATATTACACTATGTTTGGATGCTAACAAAAGGATTATTATTTTATTTTTTTTTGCATCTGCCAGTAATGAAAAACTTAGAAAAGTTGTAATTTTAAGGTGGAAAATACTTATCTTTTTGTAAGATTCTTGGTTATGGGTTGAACTTATTCAGCTTGTATACGATTATTATCAATGTTTTGGTAACAAAACTAACTGAAATGGGACTTTTTTATTTTTCAGAAGTATTGCTTCAGCTCAATAATTTTTCTGGGGTTATGGTTTAATTTTAGCAGTGTGATACGTTCAACATGCTTTATATTAGGTGGACTATCTTCTATAATTCAATAAAGGCAATTTAGCATAACCTAAACTACACCTATTCTATATTCAATTTTAAGAAGAGCAAGTAAAAGGGATAATTGAAAGAAACATGGGTCCGGTACTGTGGTAAAGAAAATATTGAAAATTTTCTGGGGTTAAAAATGAATGCTAATTTCTGCACATAGGTGTCTCAGTGAGTAAGTGACTTGTTATGGTCATTGGAATTGTTTTCCTTAAGGAACCAACTGTTTGGCATTGGATGTTAATCCTTTAAAGCATTGTTGAATCTATCAATAAATGCTTGGATAGTCAAATTTTTTGCCGGTTGGTAATTCTGCCATGTTGTTGTACACTACTTGCTTTTCTTTTTCTATTCAGAACAAGTGAGCTTTGAAATGCCTTGGTTTGCATGTCATGTCATTGCAAATGGATAATGTGCTCTGATATCCTACCACACTAGTATTTTGTGGCACTGGATGTCACTCCTTTAATGTATTTGGTATGCAGATGAAAGTTTGAGATATGCATAACTGTGGAGTTATCTCTATCTCTCTCTTGCTTAAAGTTGTTTCCTTTTACTCTCTTCTAGTAACGTTATACATTGGCTTGGCGGGACATGTCTGTAATTTACATTTTGCATGGCTGTTTGTATATTTGGTGTCTTGGTGCCCAATCTAATGCTAAGAACATTTGTTCGTTGCAAGGATGTTTACGAATCTCTCACAGGTGTTTTGTTATGGTGTTTGCAAATCTCTCACAGGTGTTTTGTTTGGAGCATCGGAGCTACATAAAACACCAATGTCCAATAGCTAATAGAAGAGATGTAACAGTTGTCATTTGTCCACTATGTGCCAAAGGAATTCGCCTAAATCCCGATGAAGATCCCAACATAACTTGGGAGAATCATGTTAATACTGACTGTGACCCATCAAATTATGAGAAAGTCACAAAGAAGAAAAAATGCCCTGTTCCTGGATGCCGGGATATCTTAACATTCTCGAACACAATCAAGTGCAGGGACTGCATGGTAGACCATTGCTTGAAGCACCGGTTCGGACCTGATCACAAATGTTCTGGACCCAAAGCAAGTTTTCAGTTTAAGAGTCTATTAAGTAGGAGTAGGAAAGAGGAGCCAACAAAAAATGGAGCTTCAACCTCATCTTCACCTAAATGGGCTAAAAGCTTTCTGAATGCAGCTTCAAATGTTCGAGCCTCAGCTGAAGCAGGCATGTCAAAATTGAGTAGTGAAATTAGCCAAGCATGGCAAGGGATTGGGCAGAGCAGCAGCAGTGGTAATGTGAATGGTCAACTGGAAGAATGCCCTCAGTGTGGTGCAAAGTTTCAGTCAGTCATTTCTCTGGTGGATCATGTGCAAAAATTTCATGAAAAGAGTGGTAATAGTTCTAGGAGAATTAGATGACAATTGATGCCTGTCCTAAGTATAGCAGATCATTTCGAGATCCAGTGTCCCTTGCGGAACATTTTAAGAGCATCGGTAAAGAGTCAAAACAGGGTTATGTTTCCTGAAATTTTATTGTACTAACCTGATTTGTACGTTGTCTTCATGATTTAAGGCTGTGCCAATTAGATCATTTTTTAACATCAATTATAATCTAGTGGCATTTTTTTTAGCCTTTTCGAATTTAAGTATATAAATTCTTCTGCCCAATTTGATATTTGTAAACAATAGTAAGTTTATAAAGAAATTCCTGATTTGAATATCATTGATGGTTCCCTCTAATTTTTCTTCTGATATGCTGCTATTTTCTTTCTTAGCTTCTTACTGATACTGCAGGTAACATTGTCTAAATTGAATGTGGTTTTGTAATGATAACCTGACCTGCTAAAATTTATAATCTTTTCAAAACTCTTGGCTTTTATGCTTGAGTTATCATTCACATGTTTCATCCGGATTATGACCTGTTCTCTGATGAATGTCATCACTCCCTGACTTAATTATGAGATATTAGAAACACTTGAGTGCTTCATTTGAAAGGACAGCAAGTCAGCAATGACTATCTGTTTCTGTAGTCATTACCATGAAGCGTATTTCTCACTTAATAAGGTTTCCTAAGGACTGGATATTAATCTTCCTTTTCCTTTCCCTCCACGCCTAATCATCTCCATTTATTTGTTATAACTTTTTCTCCCAGCTATAATACTATTACTTGGTTATTGGCAGAATTATGTTAGAAATTTGAAGTTCATGATTTTTGTGGTCAGGTTGATCCATATAAAACAGGTATAAAGGTAAGTAACGTACCAATATCATATAAATATAAATGATTTTAAATAATGAATTTTATATTTATTTATATGAAATTATTTATCTTTTTGAAAAGGTGTTCTTGCACTGAGTAACACGTAAAATCTCTTCACTTAGTTTACTGAACATAAATAATACATAACATTAGATAATTTTTTTAATTTTTATAACAAATTTAGTTTATGATGAATACAAGATTCAATTATAAAATCTTAAAATAATATCAAATAAATTCACATCATCTAAAATCTTATCACTTTATTTGAAAGGATTTTTGGTTATTGTTCTTTCTCTTTATTATTTCCTAAGTCATGAATATTTTTCAAAATGCATATCCTTTGTATTAGTCCTACAAAAGAATTGTTTTTTTTCCGTAAAACTTCTATTAATCTTCTTACCAAAAAAAAGGAACGCCGGTAATTTTCTCCACCACTAGGTGATCATGGCTGCACAAATCAACGGCTCACGTAAGCCCTCTTTTAATCAAATCAAATTAACGGATCCTGATTACACATCCTAATTAATTCAAAGACGTAGTGGGGCCTACCGCAATAAACCGTTGCATGTCCGGAAACCATTAGGCGTCGGAGTTTTCCATGAAGTTATTCATAGGACAGGTAGAGAGAAATTGAGTTTTGGTGGAAAGAGAAAATAAAATTTTAGAGAGATGCCATAAAAGTAAAACCTGCCGTAGAATATGCTCAATTTCCGGTGCATTTTTTGCATGGCTTAGACAGGTTTCCAGCCTCTGGTCGGCAGTTTCTGACATTGATCGGAGGTACTCTTTTTTGATTCATAATTGAATAGAAAAGTAATCAATTTTACACAAATTCGTCGAATTTCGATTCAATTTTGCGAATTTCAGAACCCCTTTTGTTGCATTTCGAAGATACATTCGTTTTTCTCTATCTCGGGCTTTGATTTTGGAGGTCCAGTAACCTCAAAATTATATTTTTCAGGCTGGTGATTGATTTTGAAAGGCACCCATTTGTGTTTTGGCTTTTCTTTCCCTTCTCGACATTGAAAATCCGAGTTTCTGAGTTACTTAGAAGGGAAAGAAAGCTCAATTTTAAGGCAAAATTGGTCTTTTTCTGATTGGGTAAATACGGAATTTGGAAATGAGCGTTGTATCGGGGGTCATTTCCCGTCAAGTTTTGCCGGTATGTGGCAATCTCTGTTTTTTCTGCCCTGCATTGCGGGCCAGGTCTAGGCAGCCCGTGAAGAGGTACAAGAAACTGATTGCGGATATTTTTCCTCGTAACCTGGTTAGTTTTTGCATGTTCTTTTTTTATCTTAGTTGTATCTAAATCATATTACATTGTTGTTATTACTATTACTTTGAAAACAGAGCAATAATATTTGCTTGCTTGTTATGTATCTTTGAATGAAGAACTATGGTGATGATTATCTATGTCATTTTCAAGGTCATGTTTCTTAAAGCATGTCTCCAAAAATTTCAAGGCAAATGTAGGAATTTCAAGGAGATTAGGAAGCTTGGATGTCAAAGTTGAATGTGAAGTTCTTTTTTTTGTTTTGCCATGTGTTGGTATACAAATGCTTATTTTACTTCACTATCTAAAGCTTTAGCCAAGTAAAAGTGATGGACCTAGTTCCACTACTCTTTCGTTTCTTGGATTTGTCTGATTTAGTAGACTTGAGTACTAACAACCAGACTTGAGTACTTTACCTCAAGCTTTGATCATCCTCGGTTGATGATATAAGTGAAACTTTTACCTGTTTAAATAAAAGGATTTCATACCTGTTCCTGTCTTCCTGATTTAACCTTTACTATGATAGTCGTTCACATATTAGTCCGGAAATGTTATCACTCTTATAAAATAAGGTTCGTAAATATGTAAATATGGTCTGGTTATCTCAGATTCTCATCCTCTAGTATTCTACCCTGGAAAAGGTCACCCTTATGTATATGTAGTCTTTCTTTCTTTCTTTTCTAGATGATTTCATGTTTCTTTTGTAGTGTATAACTTATCATAAATGGAGTATCCTGTATTCCTGTTATGGATTTTATGTTGACAATACAAGGATGAGTCTTCTGGTCAATAAGTCTTAAATAAGTTTCTTTCTCCTTGTTTTTTCTTATTTTCTACTTGTGAAGCAATATGTTGATTATGATGCAAAGACAAGAAAAAGCTTTTCTGTCAGAGAAATGTTGTTGGTTCTGAAAATTTTGTGGGAAGTTTAGGGAAGATTAAATGGTGTTGGCTATGAAGCACGGGTACTTCAAAAATCTCAAAGAACTAGTCCCTAGGACGTACCTGGTGCTGGGACGCGTGGGGGACGGCCTGGTACGTCCCCATGAATTACCGAAATTTTTTTTTTTTTTTTTTTTTTTTGGGTGCGGCTTCGGTACGGCTAAAGATTTATGGTGCGACTTTGGGACGGCTTGAAGGCTTAAATCTGAGCTGGTGCGTTAATAGAAAATAAAATAAAATGCAAAGCAACGTCTTGGCATGATTATTCAAATCCCTAACCTGAAGATGCTAGATCGGACCGAACCCACACCTCAGATTTCTCGTGAAGCAGGCTTGCTTTGTTGCTAGCTGCTGTTGTTGAAGATCTAGGCTGTTAAAGATCGGCAGATGGCGGCTTTCAATTTTCATCTTCAGTTCTTCAGTCTTCACGCATGTCGCAGGCACCAAGCAAGACTCCGAACCAAACAACCAGTGAACCTTCTTGCCTTTTCTTCTCCTTCTATTTTTGTTGTTGTTATATATAAAGGCAGGCCGTTGAAGGCTGAAAGCTGTGAAAGGGTGAAAGTCATGAAACGGTGAAAGACTTTTTTTTTTCTTTCATTTTTTATTTTTATTTTTATGTATATAAAGTATAAAGCCATTGCTTCCTTGCGTCATTCTACTTTCAATTTTTTTTTTTTTTTTGAAACTATTGTTTTTATCCTCTTTCTATTTTTTTAATTGTTTGTCTATATAAATTTATAGATGTAACATAATTATATAATTATATTTGTAATTATTTAATTGACGTATCCTTTGCCGTACCGGTATCGTGATTTTTTGAAAAATAACGAATCACCGTACCCGTATTGTACCGTACCGTACCGAAGTCCCGTACCCGTGCTTCATTGGGTGTTGGTTTACTTATTTGGATTATTTTCAGTTTTGCAGCCAATCTGTTATAGATAGATATAATTCCATGTATTGAAGACATTTCGAAGGCCCTTAGATAGAAGCTCCTAAAACTTACTCTAGATAGGAATGTTCATTGGTTTGTTGTTTTTTAGTTTTGTATGCCTTAAAAGGTTATTTCGTTTTAATAAATGGACCTTGTTTCTCCTTCTTGTGCTATCATTGAGCTTTATATAATACACACACGTATTTTTCTAATTGGACTTCATTTGTGCTGATAAACCTGACTAAAACTTTCAATCTTGTGCCTGGGAGCTTGAGGTTTTGTTCGGATTTTCTTATACTATTTATAGTCAATAAGTTCATATGATATGATTAATTTCCCTTGAAGAGTAGTCATCATATAATAAGTTCATATGATATGATTAATTATGGTTCAATTGTAACTTGGATGAAATTTTCAACAAAGCAAATTTTGTTGTCCTTGATTAACTTCTGTTTATGGGTATTATTTTGGCTCCACTGAACTCTGACATTTTTACTTTATGAGTTGACAGGAAGAAGGGGCAAATGATATGAAAATAGGAAAACTGTGTGAATATGTTGCAAAAAATCCTTTACGCATCCCAAAGGTGTTGTTTTAAAGTTGTTCTCAGAGATTGGTTTGTCAAGAGCTCAATATTGCATATCAGAAATCATCATATATTCATAGTGCATAGTAGACCTTTAGTTGCCTCTTACCTTCAATAATGTCTTTTGGGCTTCCAAAACCCTAGTTGCATTTCTCAATTTCATTTAACCACCCCTAAATTTATTAACTATTCCATTCTCAACATGTAAGCCATTTTCAATAACTAGTAATGGAACAAAAATATTCACTCATCTATTTCGCACTATCATTATTATAGTACCTTTTATCCACCTAAGCTGGCTGAACTAACATAACAATTTTGTGGCCTTTATTTGTACTTGTTCTAAAGCTTTGAGTTATTTTTTATGTCTTGACAATTCCAACTTAGTATAAAAGCCGTTTTTTGCTCTAGTCCATTAGTATGATCTCACTTGTTCCATCTTCAATCTTCATAAGATTTGTTGAACTATTTAGCTAATCAACCTACTGCAACTCTCTTTCATTGGCATCTAGTTACAAATTGATTTTCTTGTGGGAAGATACAAAGCATAATAGCAGGAATTCTTTGCAATTAAGGTTTTTGAGTTGCTAATCCTCTTATTTTCTGATTTTCTCTTTGTAAGATGGTAATTGGATTTGAGCAAATTTATGAGGCCAATAGATGATAGTTATCATGTTGTTATATCTTGAAATAAATCTGCATTTACTATGGAAGATTTTCTTGTTTATTATCCCTTTGAATGGAAAAGCTTACTGGAAATTTTTGAATCATTTGCGATAAGGATTATAGAAGTTTCATAATTACCATATCAAGAGAAGCTAAGTGTTTCTTTAAATTGTCTTTGTTGACAAAATTTATATGGTTGGTAATCAGATATCAGATACACTTAAGCAGAGGTGTTACAAGGAATTGAGAAGTGAGAATTTTCAATCTGCAAAAATTGTCATGTGCATCTACAGAAAATTGTTGTTATCTTGTAAGGAGCAAATGTAAGTCCATGTACCACATTTTTATGCTTTTATTAAGTGGATGTTGTGTGGTACTTAAGTGTCTAATTGTCAAAATATTTGAATTTATAATGTTTGTGTTATAAAGTTAATAGATAGAGAAAATGGTTATGGCTTGAATAAATCCATAAGTTTTATTTATAGTAAACAATGATACATAAACTTCCACATCTAAACAATATGAGACTACCTAGATCTTTTGTTTGAAATTTATGATGCAAATATCCCTTCTTATCTCCTGTTATAACAATATCATCAACATACACGAGTAATATGAGTAGACCAACATTAGAATTTTGATAAAAAAGAATGATCATTATTTGCCCTATTTAACCCAAAACCAATCATAACCTTGGAGAAACATCCAAGCTCGGGGATTCTTTTAAACCATATAATGACTTGTTCAACTTGCACAACTTACCAGACCCCTTAGCAACAAACCCATGAGGATGCTCTATATAGAGCTCCTCATGTAAATCGCCATGGAAAAATGCATTCTTCAAATCCAACTAGTGAAGAGGCCAATGATGAATTACTACTAAGGAGACAATAATGCGAATAAAAGTCATTTTAGCCATTAGAGAAAAAGTATCTAAATAATCAACACCATATGTTTGAGAGTAACCATTAGCTATTATTCTATCCTTGAATCGAGCAATAGAACCATCAGAATGCACTTTAACTGCATATACCCAACGACAACCAACAGCTTTCTTACTAGTAGGTAAAGGACAAGATCCCAAGTTTTATTGTATTCCAAAGCTCTCATCTTTTCTTCCATGGCCAATTTCCACTATGGCTGTAGCAAAGCTTTAGACTCAGTCTTACGAATAGAATACGAAGAAACAATAGGAATAAAATAACAAAAAGAAGAGACAAGTGATCACATGAAACATAATGAGAAAAAGGATGTCTGGTACAAGCTCGTGTACCTGCATGAAGAGCAAGTGGCAAATCTTTTGCAGAAGTAGGAGCATGAAGAATCAGACGAAGCAACCAATGGAGTAGAGGTAGTTGTCAGCTATTTAACATGATAAGTGTAACCTGTAAAGGTTTTGAAACCTGCAACGGTGGTGAAGGATCCGATGTAAAAGTGGGGAATGATGATAACATCTGAAAGGTCCTATTTGGGGTCGTAGATGAGGCAAGTTCTGGAAAAAAAGATGTAGACTCAAAGAAAATGACATCATCAGAGACAAACAATCAACCTAGCTCAGGACTAGAGCATTTCTACCCTTTTTGCGTGTGAGAATAACCAAAAAAAGACATAACACAACACACGAGGATCTAAGTTAATCCAGGACAATGGTCACAAACAAAGAAAACGCACTTGAACACTCTAAGAGACAAAGAAAAACGGCCCTTACTAAAACATTATAAGGGATCTCTTGAACAGAGGAAGGCATTCTATTAATCAAATAACAAGCTATCCATACACTATCTTCCCAATAATGTTTAGGGACATTCATACCAAACATTAAGGCCTTAGTAGTCTCTATTAAATATTGATTTTTCTTTCAACTACCCCATTCTATTGAAGAGTACTATTACATGAAGTTTGTTGCAACATGCCATTAGCATGCGTATAGGAAATGAAGGAAGCCGATTTGTACTGTTTTGCATTATCACTTTGAATAACCTTAACTTCAATGCCAAACTGAGTTTTGATTAGTACAAAAATTGTGAAAGGTAGACAAAAGCTCATAATGTACTTTCATTAAAATAACCAAGTTACATGAGAATAATCATCTACAAAAGTGACACGATTGACAATTCAAGGCATATATGAGACATGATTGTGTTTAGCCAACTGACACGATTGACAATTCAAGGTAGAAACAGAATTAAGACTAGGAACTAATTTCTTAAGACTTACCAAGGAAGGATGACCAAGGCGACAATGAAGTTGTAACGGCTAAAGCATACTAGGAAATACTAGGAAAAGCATAATGCACAGCTGGAAGGATGACTGAATAAGAAACAAGTACATAGAGACCACCAACTTCATGGCCAAAAGCAATCCTCTTTTCCCAACCTAAGATCCTGAAAGATACAATGGGAAGGATATAAAATAAGGCACAACAATTAAGAGTTTTAGTAATTTGACTAACAATAAGTAAGCTCAAAGGAAATTTAGGCAGATATAAGACAGATGACAATGATAATGTAGGTGAAAGGGACACTGTCCCTATACCCTCAACTAGTGCAGCCATCAGCCAATCTAACATCAGGAAATGTATAACATTTTTTAAACTGATCAAAATTACCTGAGTCTCCCGTCATGTGATCGGTGCATCTAGAATGAAAAATCCATTTAGGAGTAGCAGTGGAAAGACATATGGCATGGTTATGTTTCTGGGCAAGAGAAGAAGAATTAGATGACTTAGTCTAATAAGAAGAACCGATCTGATACTGAAGGACCTGATTATGATTATACATTGGAATTTGAACCATTTCATCCATGGACACTAAAGGAGGAATATATAACTGAGATTCCTATCCATTCTTTGAAGCAGCTACTGAATTTGAATTTGGGACAATGGTACTTGGTATGTCTTGGTTCATTACAGTTGTAACATATGATAGGACCTCGACCACTAGAATGCCCACGGGCTGAACTAGTTCGCCCACCACCTAAAGAACGACCACGTATTTGTCCTCTACCAAAATCACTCTAGGAATGTCTGTAACTAAATTGAGTAGCAAGAGCAGAATTTTCACTAATTTCCACATGAGGAGAGTCACTAGAAGAACCTTAAGATATTTGCAATATCTTTGAAAAAGCAACATACAAAGTTGGAATCTTGTATCCTCCTAAGAGATGTGCCCGAATCTGATCTGAACCAAAAGGATAACCAGCCAAGTATGCAAGGAAAGCCAATTGCTCTCTTTGTTCCTGCATAGCTTTGTTATCTGCAAAAATAGGAAGCGCCATATTCCATTCCTTGTATGCCTTTCTGAAATTTCCAAAATAAGTTGAATGAGACTTTGTACCCTTTTGTGCTTGAAATATACCTTGAGAAAGGTCATATAGCCGATTAGGATCATTAAAACTAGAATATAACTCTTCTAGTAACTTCCAAACCTGACTTCTCAACTAACCAAAACCAGTTCAGACCATTTTAGATGATCTAAACGAAGTTGTATGAAGAAAAAAGCACAACGATTCTAAACAGGGAGAAAATTTGGCCAAATTCGAATGCTCCAATGAGTTTTCTGGTGGTCGGAGAATGGTAGTGAGCTTACTAGCCAGCTGGTCTTGAGGTGGGCAATGCGATTGTGATTGCGGTTTTGAGTAGGTAGGTCTGGTTTAATGTAGATATGAGATTTTGGATTTTTGGTATGGAAGAGGTGATGGCTCTAACTTAAAATAAATCTAGATCAAAACCTAAGCTCTGATACCATGTAAATTAAATAGAGGGAGAAAAGGGTCATGGCTTGAATAAATCCAAAGACTACACCCATAAGCTTTATTTATAGTAAACAATGATACATAGACTTTCACATCTAAACAATGTGTGACTACATAGTAATATTATATTCTAACATGTATCATTGTGGAGTTTATATAGAAGACAATCACATAAGGATCTATTCTTTTACTTCTTATTCTTCTTTTTATTTCTTTTTGCGCATGGAAAAAATTATCTTCTTTCTTTTGTAAATAAGGCTTTGTCAAGAAAAAGATAAAATGAGTAAATTTTCCTCATGACCTAAAGAAAAGAAAAATTTTAGGAGTTAGCTAGATTCAACAAAAACCTTTGTTTACATGCATGAAAACATTCTACTTACTGTAACGTCTGAAAGAAAATTCCAAGAGGTACCTTTCATGACTTCAATTTGTTATGTAACTCTAGAGTCCTTCCTACATACCTTGGTTTCTTCAATACCCTTTTTTCATGGACCAAGGTCTTTAGGCATACATGTTGAAGTAAGAAAAACCTTACGAGATTTACATAGTTTCTTTATTAACCTGAGGGGATTTTTATTGTTGAAGTGTAGTGTGTGATTTTAATCAGTCCTACTGCTAGGCTTGACATTTAACTGTAGCAATGGTGTTGAATATTAAGTCTTGTATGCTTGCTCACATAATAAATCAATTATGATCGGATCTAAAGATGAGATGCAGTAAGGCTCCAGAGTTTTGTGATATGGGGTTTATTTGTATGGGACATATGTAGGTAGGATATTCATGGTGGAGGTCTTTTTGATTTTTAGAATAAACCTCAACTAAACCAATGTACTTGAACTCAGAAATTTAATAGAGAAAGTTAGCCAAAAAGCCTAAAAACCATCCTCACCAGTAGTTAGTTTGGTCCAGATAAAGTTGACAATTTGGGAAGCAGCAACAATGATGACAAAATCACTATATGTTAGCCCTAAATTGATGATAGTAAAAAAATAAAGACAGATCAACAATTTTTGAACATGGTAAAAAAGTGTTATGCTGTAGTTCTTTTTAGATCTCATATTTTTTCCTTCTTTTGAAATTAAAAACAAAAACAAAAAACACATACACTCAACTAAAACAAATGACAAGAAGGAAAATAGAGATGAAGAAAGATTAGCAGTGGCTTAGCTTACCCCTCAATGAGATTTCTCCTATTTGTCAAATATGAAACAGAAAAGAAAGAAGAAGGAGGAGAAAAAGCAAGAGATGAAAGAAATTTAAAACCATTACAATTTGTAAAAATAAGGTTTTGTTTAGGATTTGCTTGGTTTTATTCCTTAGATCATCTGGTTGTCCAACATATAAGTAGGTTAGACCAAGTATTTATGGGTTATGTATGCATCTATCATGTGTGAACCAAGGATCAAAAATTGGTGTTGATTTGGCCGTTTCGAGCAAATGGATTTGGTTTCTACATATATGGTAATGAATCTCTTATACAGAAACGAACTCATCTTGATTCAGTGGAAACGGTATGGTTTTTACTGTTTCAAAATGAAACACTCAACACAAACATTGAATTGATAGAAGAAGGTTGATTATGGCTGAAATTATAATCAAATCTTCCTAGTTGATGTAGATCAGCTCTGCACTGCGAATCATCGTGCCCTAAGTTTAGGTGAAGAAGATGAATGCAACATTGCGTGGGCTTTTTTTTTTCCTTTCATTTTTTGTTTTGTTTTCTCTTACAATGGTTTGGCCTGAACTTTAGCTGGCCCAATTCCGCCTGTTAAAACCTAAATTTTTTCTTTGTACAAATTTAAAATGATAGTAGAAATAAATATTTTTTATTTTATGTCAAAATTATATAGAGAACAAATAAATTGTTAGGTTTTCTCAAATCTGACATTCTTAATATTAATAAAATAAAATGTAAGAAATTGAGAATTACATTGTTTTTACTTAATGAATATTATTTGTATTTATTATCTAAAATTGTATTATGTATTTTCTTCAATAATTAATTTTTTGAGGTATTTTTTTAGCTATCTTAATTTAACTTTTTTAAAGTGATGAAAGAATTTAGAATTTATTTAGAACTTCATTAATTTAATTTATTTCTATCCTCTTGTCCTTTTGTTTTGTGCTAATTTTTATCTTAATTTAATTTATTTAGATTTTGTTTGAATCTATTTAATATTGGATATGCACAAACCTCCTTGGTTGAATGTGATTGTAATTTTATATTTTCCTTTTATTTGCAAGTATATGTTAAAGTTTTTTATTCATTGATTTATTTTTAATATGTATTTATGAGAGTTCTATATACTAAATTAGTCATTTCGAATACTTATAATTATTATAATATGTGTTTGATTATATGTTTCCATGGGTTTTCAAAAAAAATAGTATTTTCATGCCTTTTTCATACTGTTTCTCAAATCATTTTCGTTTTCAGACTTATTGAAACGGTATCTCGAAATTAATTTTCGTTATTTGGTGTGAATAGGTCAATGTGCATTGGATTTAATAACTTTAGCTATCAAGAAAAGTATGTGTGGATTCTCTAAACAAAGAGTTGATAATGACTTATTGGTTAAAATTAGATAAGCAGGTCATACAATTTTCACCTGAAACAAATTTTAAGGTAGGGTGGACTAACAACTTCTAAGTTCTAACCAATAGCCCTACAAACATGAATCTGCAAAATTACTACACTACCAGAGTACCAGTAAATATAGGGTTATTTAAATTTAAAAGGACTAAAAATATATTTAATTAGCCTGCATGTATTTTTAGTTCTAAATATGGAGCTATGGTTGCAGTGTCTTGGGATTTCCTTAACTTCTTGCATCAAGATGTGTTTTGTAAAAATGCTAACCTGTACATCCTTCAAGTTACAATGGAATCTTGCTAAGCTGATGTCGGTGACTCATTTGTTTTCACACTGCACGCTTTACTTCTTGTCCTTCAGGTTTTGAGCTTGGATACTTTCCTAGATTTATAGAAAGTATAATATAATATTGTTTTATGTATCTGGATGAGTTTTAGTGATGCACAGTTTAAACTGTAATTGAATATGTGGTCTATTTATGGCTGTTTTGTATAATGGTGCTGGATTACTGCATCTGTAATTCTGATACTTGTTTATCTAATTCCCTTCTGCAGTCAACATTCCTAATCGTCATGCCCAACTTGTCGCAACTTTGAGAATACTAATGTTGGATTTATCCTATTTATGTTTAATGATAGGCCACTGTTTGCGAGTAGCTTGCTAAGCATTATGCACACTCTGCTGGATCAAACACGTCATGACGAAATAAGAATTATAGGATGTCAGACTCTTTTTGACTTTGTAAATAATCAGGTAAGTGCTCTTGGTGCTTTTGGTTCTTTAGTTTTGTGCTTTTCCATGATAAATAGGTTACCTAACATCAGATGTGAGTTGTCTCCAACCTCATTAAGTGTCTTCGTACAAAGCTCTAAAATTATTTCATTATATTGCATTTTACAGAGGGATGGGACCTACATGTTCAACTTAGAAGGGTTTATCCCAAAACTTTGTCAATTAGCTCAAGAAGTAGGAAGAGATGAACAGGCACAAAATCTTCGTTCAGCCAGTCTGCAAGCCCTTTCGTCAATGGTATTCATTTCAATTTGTTGCAGATGTATCTTTAAACGTTAAGATTGCACCCCTTGCATTTTGCTAAAAGCAGATGAAAGATATAACAGTATTTTCGATTAATTGTCAGCTATAACTTGATTTTTCAGGAACTTAACATTATACATGACCCAGGGAGTATATTTTTAGTCAGGAAATACAGACATATATCCCTAGTTCAGCTCGGTTAACCCAAGGAAAGGAATGCTAGAGATTAGTTTAGTTAGTTACAGTTATGATCTCCAATTAATCTATTATCTTAGTTTAACAGATGGCAAGCTTTGTGTTATGTTGACTTGGTGGGACCAGATTTGTATTATCACATAAATCGATTAGTTGAGATGATTATTGTTAGTATTTTCTTGTAGGGTAGGATTAGCAGGAAGGTGAACATAATTATTGACATTGACATGGAGCTTTGCCATTGTTCTCAGTCTTGCAGTTATTGGCAACTAGATACAATTTTTGTACAATGGAACATGAGGATCTAGAGGCGATAATTGACCTTTTGCGCAAGTGGCTGTGGAATGAACTATTTTGCGGAACAACTGGTTTTGGTTTTTGTGATATTTTATTTATCTATTATTATGTACGTGACAAAGAAATCCTTCCATTTAAAGCAATATTAATCTTTCTTATCTTGAGATAAGCATCTTCTCCCCTATAATTTTTTTTTTTTCTTTTTTGTCTTTTCTCTCTTATGCAAGCCAAATTCCCAAATATCTCATCTTTGTGCTTTGTAAGAGCACATATGTCCATGATTATGAAACATCTTCCAGTGCAACAAAGTCAACAACAAAAGCCTTAATCACAACTTGTTGTCAGCTACATGAATCCTTAACCAAAACTACTATAATCTTTTACATGGATTCTCTCTTTTTAGTTCTATCTGTAATACATTCAAGGTCTAAGGTAAAAGTAGAATAGCTACGCTCTTCCCTCACCCTCCCACAACATGTCTTTCCTTATCACTTCAAAGTACATCATTCTCTTTCTCCCTCTTATTTACTTCAATCTTATTTGATTTTTCTCATTGTTTTGCACCAGGCCATTTGCATCTCCAGCTATACAAGTCCAAACTATCTTGGATGATCCTCCCTAATCTCATCCCCAATAGTCCAGATAATACTCTTAATTCATAACCTCTCCTAGTTCTTTGGTTCAGAGGTCTGACATAAAGGGAACTTCAGAACACATTTAACAATGACCATGTTGCATAACCATGCTGTTGACCTGTGTATATCTGATGACAGCTCTTGATGCCTCCTGCCTGCTTTTTGTACCTTTTGTTTGGCATCTACTTGACTTCTTTTACTATTACTTATGAAGAGAAAATAGAATCTGGCAAAGCACTTTGCAATTTGTCAATTTGTGCATGGTGTGTTTATAAATTGTGATGATCACATTCGCTTCTATGTACTCCGTTTTTTCCTTGCATTGAGATTGGATCCTATGAATTAGTGTTGGAAATTTATGATTTCTTCCCAGCACAAACTAGATTTTTTCTAGTGCAGGTTGTATATTATATTGCTCAAAATTGAATGATATACTTTCCTTATGTAGGTTTGGTTCATGGGTGAATATTCTCACATATCAGTCGAGTTTGATAATGTAAGAATATTTGTAATACTGTAAATACTATTGAAAGTTTATCTACTTATTATGTATCATTTTCTTTCTACCATTGCTGATTGTAATTTTTGTACTTTTCTGTTTAGTGGGAATATAGTTTTTGATCTAGTCAGAACCAAGGGGTGGAGCAGTGGGTGCAATGAAATAAATGAATAAGTATCTTCAAAAAGCATGTTATTTTTCACTTAAAATTGTAATAAACTATAAGAGAATTTAATAAAAAAATTAGAGATAAAGAAATCGCATATTTTGACCATTTGTTAATACAATCCCATAAATCTCTCTCAATATAATCAATTTTTTGAGTATGAAGGATTTGAAAAAAGGAGATGAAAAGAAAAAGTATAAGTCTCCTTCTTATCTATTTCCTTCAATTGTTAGGGCTTTTGTGTATTTGAAAATCCCTTTACCTGCAACAAAAAAAAAAAAAATGTACCCTTGGTGTCCACAAAAGAGTGGAAATGGGAAAATATAATTAGAAGGGCCATCGGAGATCTTTTAGTCAACACAAATAGGTCCATTATCAAGATGGAATTGGACATAATATCCATAGGCGTTGCGGATTAGATGTCTCATGATCAAATAAGACAAGAGATTGATGAGAAAAGCTTAATTGTGGGGACAATTTTCTTTTTTCTTTCTTGAGACCATTTTTTGTCAGTTTTGTCTTTTGACTAATTTTTCTTATTAAGGTTGACCCCACATAGAATTTTGAGAGTTTGGTCATACTATGTTACAAAATTTCGACAGTTACCCTATCCAGTTAAAAATTGCTCCGTGATTCTGAATAGCTTGTTGAATAAAAAAGATCCTAGCTGTGCTTAATTCCTTTGGATGATACTTTGTGGTAGAGGATTTATTTATTGGCAAATTCTTTCTTCTGTTTTATTAAAATTTTAGTTGTGTACTTCTTATAGTTTTCCCACAACGTTGGAAAACTGATACATAATGTCACATACTCAATTTTTTTACACTTCATTGTTATTGTTGTCATATTCTTTGATCCTTCTGTTAGTAACATTGATTGGCTTGAGAAGGATAAGTAAATGGAGAATGTGACTGTAATACGTCACAAGATTTATATATAAACATGTAAGCTGTGGCGAGTTAGATCTCTGCCTAAGAGATTTGATATGCTAATGTTACTCACTCACTTTATCTGGAATAGGTGCTGAGCTATTCAACTCTACGGAATTTATGAATTTAAACTACCATGTTTAAACTATTCTTCCATAATTAATCAATACTTTTCAAGTTTCCAAAGAATGTCAAGAACTTCATGATATGATATCATTACCCAACATTATTGGCTGGAAGGACTTTAATTACTGAGTTTGGAGGATCTGGATCCACTCACTTTGATATTTGTATCTGCAAAGCCAATTTTTATAAATGTTATTAGTTATATGGATGGAATGATTATTAATATCTTCTTGAGCTTATTAGCAGATTTTTGCTCTAATTCATGGGACAGATTGTTTCGGTAGTATTGGAAAATTATGAAGTACCTAAGAAGAATGTGGACAGTAATCATGCCCAACATGGTACTCAGAATAGGTGGGTCCAAGAAGTGCTAAAAAATGAGTGTCATGCCTCTATGTTGCCAGATGTCAAATTGGCAGTTCCTTCTTGGAGATCAATTGTGAATGACAAAGGCGAACTAAATGTAACAATGTAAACTCTCTCAGCACAAAGTTCTTCGAAATAGATTTTTACTTTCATCTGTTTGATTAATTTTGTTTCATTGATTTATTTATCTTGAATTCCCTCAGGGAAGATGTCAAGAATCCCTTCTTTTGGTCCAGGGTTTGCCTGCATAATATGGCTAGCTTAGCGGAGGAGGGTACTACAATGCGTCGTGTTTTGGAATCTCTATTCCGATATTTTGATAATGGGAACTTGTGGTCTGTAGAATGTGGTCTTGCGATTGTCATACTAAAGGATATGCAATTTCTAATGGATAATTCTGGTATATACTTGTATTCTACATTCCTCTGAGGTCGACGCTATCATTTTGTTCATTAATCTTGCACCATTATGCTCAGGACAAAACACACATGTTTTGCTATCAATATTGATCAAACATCTTGATCATAAAAATGTCCTTAAACAACCCAACATGCAGCTGGACATTGTTGAAGTTACCACCTCACTTGCGCAACATGCTAAGGTTAAACCTACTGTAGCAATAATTGGTGCAGTAAGTGATGTCTTGAGACATTTGCGGAAGAGTATACACTGTTCACTTGATGATGCAAACCTGGGTACTGATGTAATTAATTGGAACATAAAATTCAGAGAAGCAGTGGACAACTGCCTTGTTCAGTTAGCAAATAAGGTGACTCAGCTCCCCCAGTTTGTTGAATTTCTTTTATGCACCGATATTCTGGTTACCAAAACCAGCTGAACTTTTGTCGCAATGCTTTTTGCATTTAGTTTATGCTGTCTTTTCAGTTTTAAGAATATCATGGATCTGCGTAAGTTTCTTCAAACTCCACTGATGTTCATTATTAGATTTATCACAGAGAAACTGAACAGATCTACAAATTTTGTACAGGTTGGCGAAGCAGGCCCAATTATTGATGTTATGGCAGTGATGATGGACAGTATCTCGACTATTATAGTTATAGCCAGAGCCACTGTCTCCGCTGTTTATCGTACTGCTCAAATTATAGCATCCTTACCAAACTTGTCATATCAAAACAAGGCAAGATGTAAATACTTGTAATTGCTTTCTTGGTTTGTTTGTTTACATGGAGTACTATAGATAATTTTTGCGTTGAAACTTTACTCCTGTAGGCATTCCCTGAAGCTTTGTTTCATCAATTACTCCAAGCTATTGTCCATCCAGATCATGAAACACGAGTTGGAGCTCATCGCATCTTTTCTGTTGTTCTTGTACCATCTTCAGTTTTCCCACGTCCATTTTCATCTCTTCCTAACTCCAAGAAGGATGTTCCACGGACACTCTCAAGAACAGTTTCTGTCTTCTCTTCTTCAGCTGAACTTTTTGGGAAACTAAGGAACGAGAAATTCTCCTCAAGGGAAAATGTTCAGCAAGACAACAAACAAAATGTTGCTTGTGAGAGCGAACAAGCAAGCACCGATAGTGGGATACTAAACAGGCTGAAGTCAACTTACAGTCGGGTTTATAGTGTGAAAACTTCCAGCGAACCCACTGAAACAGATGGAATTTCTACGAACAATTCAAACAAGGAACTGGTGAGTTTTATCAATGTCTTCACGTCTTAGACATCCTTTGATCTGCTACTTTATGAGATCCTGGTTGTTCTATACTTCAATAAATAATAAAAAAAATATTTTACAGATATTTTGCTTCAAAGGTCAATAAGTATTCTTTCCATGTAAACCATCAGTTTAGCTTCTTGTTGGATTACCAGTTATCCCACAATCATGAAGTGATCGGAAACAATTAAGTTTTGGAGAACAAATCTCATATTGTATTGATTCAAATAATTGCAACCTATATATATACTCCTAAAGGGAAAGACACAAATACCCTATACAAAAGTATATACACCAACACTCCCTCTCAAGATGGAGCAAATATATCTCTCATGCCCATCTTCCAAACATTAGGATGAAAATCACAACTACCAAGACCTTTAGTAAAGATATCAGCAAGCTGATTCTCAGATCTTACAAAAGGTATACAAATTAATCTTATATCTAGCTTTTCCTTAATAAAGTGTATCAATCTCAATGTGTATTGTCCTGTCATGTTGTACTGGATTGTGAGCTATGTTAATAGCGGCAGTGTTGTCACAGTACAACATAAGAGGTCTCTCCCAAGCTAGCCTAAGATCTTGCATTAGCTTTTTTAGCCATAACAACTCACAAGTTCCATGTGCTATTGCTCTATACTCTGCTTCTGCACTTGATCTAGCAACTACAGTTTGCTTCTTACTTCTCCATGAAACTAGATTTTCACCAACAAATGTGCAATATCTCGAGGTAGATCTCCTATCATCGAGTGACCCAGCCCAGTCTGCATCGGTATATGCTTCAATCTTTAAGCTTCCGTGATTCTCAAACAAAAGTCCCTTTCCAGGGACAGATTTCAAGTATCTCAGAATACGATGAACTGTATCTAAGTGAGTGGAATGTGGATCGTGCATAAATTGACTCACCATACTGACAGCATAAGCTATGTCTGGCCAGGTGTGAGGTAGATAAATCAACTTCCTAACCAATCTCTGGTAACTCTCCTTATCAACACATTCTCCATCACCATTATGCAACTTGAGATTAGATTCTATAGGTGTGTCAGCAGGCCTGCATCTAAGCATACCAATCTCCTCCAAAAGGTCAAGAACATATTTTCTTTGGGATAAGAAAATACCCTTTTTAGACTGAGCTACTTCAATTCCCAGAAAGTATCGGAGTGTTCCCAAGTCTTTTATCTCAAACTCTCTGGCAAGGTGATTTTTTAATCTAGACACTTCTACAGGGTTATCTCCTGTCACTAACTATATCATCAACCTAAACAATGAGAATAGTAACCTTCCTATTGCAATGTTTAATAAACATAGTGTGATCAGCATTACTCTGTTGATACCCAAAAGATAACATTGCCCTTCTAAATCTATCGAACCATGCTCTAGGAGACTGTTTAAGACCATACAGGGACTTCCTCAATTTGCAAACCTTCCCTTCAGTCTTTTGGCAAGAGAACACTGGAGGAATCTCCATATAAACTTCCTCTATAAGATCTCTATGCAAGAAAGCATTCTTCACATCCAGTTGTTGCAAATCCCAACCAAGATTCACTGTACAAGAGATAAAAACTCTTATAGAATTCATCTTGGCAACTGGAGCAAAAGTTTCTTGATAATCTACCCCATAAGTTTGAGTGAATCCTTTTGCAACAAGCCTCACTTTGTATCTCTCAATTGTCCCATCAGCTTTCCTCTTAATGGTAAAGACCCATTTACAGCCAACTGTCTGTTTTCCTCAAGGAAGACTAGTAAGTTCCCAAGTATCATTTTTGGACAATGCTTTCATTTCCTCAACCATGGCATCATTCCATTTAGGTTCAGCAAGTACTTCCTTCCAACCCTGTGAAATAGATACAGAGGATAAAGAAGACAAGAAAGCTCTATAGGATGGAGACAATGAATTATATGAGACATAATTAGAGATGGGATGATGAGTACATGTCCTGACTCTTTTTCTAGTTGCAACAGGGAGATTAATATCATCAATAATAGGAGTATCACAAGGTAAATTTGAAGAAGGAGTAGGATCTGAAGACTTACAATTCAAAGGAGCTTGTGTTGGCTGTGAAACTGAGTTCAGGATTGACTCTTGGCTAGGTAAAGCATTTTCGATGGTTGTAACTTTATAGTTTTCTGCGACTGTATGTAAGCAAATCATCATTTGCCAATCTCATAAGACCTTTATTGCCATTAAGAGTTTCACCCTTTTCACCATCATTCCCTTTCTCAACCTCCAGTACACTTTTCTTATTTACAATCTCTTCATTTTCCTTCTCCATGTTACCTTCTTCCACAAATGATATTCCCTCCTCCTGTCTTCCATAAGTCAACTCCAAAGATGATATCCACTCTCCTTGACCTCGATGAGTCAACTCTTCTTCATAATTGCTCTCCCTCTGAAGAGATGGCGAAGAGAAATAGGCATAAGATTCCCCAAAAGTGACATCCATACTAACATAAGTCTTCCTAGAAGGTGGGTGGTAGTATTTATATCCTTTTTGAGTTGTAGAGTACCCAATAAAGATACATTTTAAAGCTCGCGGATCAAGTTTACTAATGTCCTTTCTATGCTCATGCACAAAGCTAACACACCCAAACACTTTAGGAGGAACAATGAATGAACAATTACCAAGAAGAAGATCCACAGGAGTCTTAAAATCGAGAGCTTGTAATGGCATCCAATTGATAAGATAAGCTGCTGAGAGAACTGCATCCCCCCAATAAATTTTAGGAACATTCATAGTGAACATCAACGACCTTGCTACCTCTAATAGATGTCCATTTTTTCGTTCTGCAACACCATTTTGAGCAGGAGTATTAACACAACTAGTTTGATGAATTATATCATAATCACAAAAATAGTTTTGGAAGGACCCCTCAATATACTCAGTACCATTATCACTTCTCAAAACTTTTACTTTAGCATCAAACTGAGTGCAAATCATCTTGTGAAACATCTGAAAACATTGAAACACTTCATTCTTTGCACACATAAGATACACCCAGGTAGCTCGACTATAACATTCAATGAAAGTAACAAACCACTTATAACCAGATAATGGGGAAACCCGACTAGGGCCCATACATCAGAATGTATAAGCACAAAGGGAGAAGGACTCTTAATGTTCATTGGAGAATAAGAGGAGCGTGTATGTTTCGCAAAATCACAAATATCACAAGTTAAATTACTCAGAGTACACTGCTTGAGTAACTTAGGAAACATAGTTCCCAAAACCAAAAAGGATAGATGTCCTGAGCGACGATGCCACTGAACCAACTCCTGCTGTGAAGAAGTTATAGAACTCCTTTAAAGAGCTTGATCACAAATATCAGCTTTAGACAAGATCCCTGGACCATATTCTAACAAATACAACCCATCCTGCTCTTTACCATAGCCAATTACTTTTCTTGTTCCCAGTTCCTGAAAGATACAAGAAGACGAATCAAAGGATACAGTACTATTTAAGTCTTTAGTAACAGTACTAATAGATAAAAGATTCATGGAAAATTTTGGAACATGAAGAACGGATGACAAAGTTCAAGGAAGGAGTACAACGAATGGAACCTTTTCCTGAAATGGATGAAAAAAGAACCATCGGCTACTCGAACCTTTTCTTTACCTGAGCATGGGAAATATGAAGAAAAACTGTTGGAGTTACCCATCATATGGTCTGAAGCACCTGAGTCTATAATCCATGGTCTTGAGCATTAGCAAAACCGGAAGAAGATGCCATATGAGAATTGCAATCTAGTCTACTTAATAAGTGCTTGAGATATTGTAATTCTTCTTTACTAAGAGGAGTAAAAATCCTATCACTACTACCTCCCAATATACTATCCAGTGGTTGAACTTTGTTAAACTCCTTGTTATCTCTACTTCCAGTATTTATAGTACCTCGAGAATTACAAGTTACATTCGACATTCTCAAGTTCCGAATGAACTTAAAATAAGCCCTCAATAATAACTGTTTAACAGTAAAAAGAAGTCAAAAAATATCACAAGAAGCAGCCTAAAGCCAAATAGATTGAACAAAGAACCAATAAAACACTTTAGATCACCAACACTTAGCCAAAAAACCACAACAATCCAAATCAGAACTGACCCACAACTAGAAAACCTCTAAAGTGTCATTTTCCAGCCAAACACCTCCAAAAAACGCAGCCCAAACAGCCTTCAAATTGTAGCCAAACAGCCTCCAAAACACTTCACTCTCCCAAATCAGTCTTAGGGTTACAATCAAACCTCCAAATCGCTGCCTAGGGAGGAACAAGATTGACAGAAACCCGCTGAAAACAACCGGGATCAAGGAATTTCGGAAAAAATGGAAGACTTAGGGAACGAACAGAAAATAGCGAAATTGACCTCCAAAATGGAAATCGATCAAAACAAAAGTTTGGGGTTTTGGTCAGCAAAGGACTGCGAAATTGTCTGTCCAAAAAGTTTCGGGTTTCTTAGCCGGTCAATGGTGGTCAACTCTGGTCAACGGTGGTCAGTGGCAGTGAAGGAGTCTGCTCTGATACCAAGTTGAGTTTTGGAAAAAAAATCTCATATTATATTAATTCAAATAATTACAACTTATATATATACTCTAAAGGGGAAAGGCACAAATACCCTATACAAAAGTATATACACCAACAGAAACAGACCCAACTGAGTATATCAAGATTACGACCCAAACATCCCTCCCAACATGCACTTGCTTATGTACCATAATGCTGAAAAACATAACACAAATTAATACAAGACAAATCACGTAAATAATTACTGAAAGGCGGTTATGGAGACTTGAATCATTAACATTTCAATCAACTATGCTCCAGTACCATGTCAGGGTTCTAGAATTGTATTAACAAGAAAGAAATAGTGGAGTCAAGGGATTAAGGAAGCACAAAATAGTTCTACTTCTCTCCTTCCATTAAATTAACTACAGACAATTCTTCAATTATTACAAACTGACCCTGAAATTTAACTAAAATAACATACTTTCTAGCACTTCCAAGTCAATGAAATATATTTGCTTATAAAAAATATAATTATATTGCACTTTGGGCTAATATGTGCCTGAAGTACATTATGGTTGGACTTGGGCTGTAGCGAATCCAGACAATTTTAAGACTCCCAGGTTATGCACAAATCCTTCACATATTGAAAAGTCCAAAATGTAGTAACTATGAAGATATTGGTGAGACATATTATTGATAAGCTACTACATGTCCTGACCTCTCTGTGCCTTTTCACTTTAATTTTAGTTTGGTTTACGATCATTTATCATTTGTTTGCATCAAACCTCAGGAGGCTAATACTCTCAAGTTGAGTAGTCATCAGATTGCTCTCTTGCTTACTTCGATCTGGGCACAATCTATCTCACCTGGAAATGTACCTGCAAACTATGAAGCAATTGCTCATACATACAGCCTGGTTTTGCTGTTTTCTCGTGCCAAGGTAGTTATTTTATTCTTGCTACACGTGTATAATTCCCTTCTCTACAAGCTTGTGGTCCTTATGCTGGGATTCCTGAGGATGTTTCTTCTTTCATGGTATTATTTGATTGTTTCCACCTTCTACAATGGTATCAGAGCTTAATATTTATTTATCCAAATTTCTCTTTTCTTTGTCCACATGTCCATATTTTCTTAAAAGATAGAAAGACATATGCTTTCTGTTACAGTTAGATTTTACTACTGGGATAAACGAAGATGCTAATTACTTGTTTGATTGATGAATTTTCCTACTATGAGGTATTTTAACATTTTATTAGCAGCTCTATCATTACAATATGTTCTATGGTCAATTCCTATGGACTGATTCATGTTTAGGGAACTCATTTTTAATGAGTTCTATCTGTTTTTCAAGTGCCTGCCTATGAACCTTTGTCTTTCACATACTATCTTCAGTTCTTGTTAGTAGGAATATTATTCTTTTTTCCTGGAATTTCTTTTGTTTAAACCCTTGGAGGCTTGGACCCTGTCATCATGCATCATCTACAGCTAGTAAACTTACCTAGCTGCTGCTAACTAAATCATGCATCTATTCTGGAAATGTCATCAGAATGCACTGGCTATGAATTGTAGTTCTTTTCTGGGACTTAGTTACATAAGTTAAGCTTTTTCTAGATTTTGTACTGCTATTCTGATAATATATGTCACTTAAGATTGGAAAAAAAGAAGTTAAAGTCGTTTACACTCTTATGTCAGTGTTGGCATTAATTTCTTTCCCCATCTTTTATGATTTTCCTTTTTCCCAGTTATCTTGTTGAATTTTTGTATTATTTGTTAAATTGTTCTACCATTTATCTTGTCTTACAGAATTCCAGTCATGAAGTTCTTGTTCGAAGTTTTCAGCTAGCATTTTCTTTGCGGGATATGTCTCTTAAAGAAGGAGGTGAGCTTCATAATGTAGTAGATTTCGTCTGGTTTTCTTTGCATGCTAGTTTTCTTTTTCCAACCCCAAGTAGTGAATGGCATGTTTGTTCTTTGGTCTTTTAATGATGGAAAAAGATTACTCCTTCCAAGGATTAAATTGTTGTTCCAAGGTACTAAATCAGTTAATATGGAAATGAAAGCGTATCGGATACGTAGCGGAAACATTATGGATACAAGATTAAAATGTCATTCTCTTTTCCCTTTATCTCCCCTCTTTTTGCTTCTCTTATCATCTCTCAGATTTGGCCACAAGAAGCAAATTTTTTCCATTTTTTGTGATTGTATGGTCATCAAGCTGGTTTTATGTGAAGTTCAAGTTGATCCTTTTCTTGGTAGAGACTTGTTTGAGATCCTTCCATCTCTTGGTTGTTTTTCTGAATCTGAGCTCCTAAAACTTGAAGGAAATGAAACGGGGAAGAGTGGGGTGCGATTGGACCGCGGTTAGCCAACTAATCGGACTGTTTAACAATAATGTGTTTGGTTAATGAAGCTCTTCAAATATAACTTGATAGATAATTTTGTGCGTGGAGCTCTAGCCTTCTAGGTAAGGGTCACTGATATTTTAAGCCCTATAGATTAAAATAAGTACAAAAATCATGCGGTCTGACAACCTGAACCTTAGTGCAAATATTAACTATTAAGATTTGAGATTGTTGAGAATTATGGAGGAAGAGAAGTGCACAAGAGGAGAAAGTATGCTCTCTTTTTTTCCAATAGCAAAGAGAATGTGATGCAGGACCAAATGGTATTTTATTGAAAGGGACAATTCGAACGCAACAATATTTTATATAAGCTTCATAACAATGTAGCACCAGGGGTCATTACATAATTCAAATATAATTAAATCATAAATCTTGTTACTACAGTTCTCCATCAGAAAGCTTGTTGAAAGAGAAGGAAAAGAACTAATTAGTTTTGTTAATTGGGACTCTGATAAATCTCAGATTGAGAGAGAGAGAGTAATGTGTCTTTTGAGAAGGGCAGGGGATGACTGTGGCTTTCCTTAGGGCACAATGAAACCAAAAGAATACTTAAATTGCAATCTTGGGTATCAAATGGATTTTTCTTTCTCCTAATTCTTATTACTAAATTATCTTGATCAAGTATATGCACCTACATAGTATTTACAATACAATCATACATGCACCCACATGTGCATGAATATAAGTAACCATTGATCTTCTGCAGTTCTTCATCTTGTGATCTGGATGAGAAATAGTGAGTAGAGTTTTCTTTGTCTCACGAACTAGTAAGTAAATGACTAACTTGAATATAATTCCTAGAAAAGGATGATTAACATAAAGTATACTGAGATGGTTATTTAAGCAGATGTGATATTTTTTGAGAACAACTGTATTAGTAATTTAAGCAATGCACTTTTGTAGCCCGAAGAAAAAAAAATCGAATGGACGTAGCTATGAAACTCATTTTCTTGTCTGGTTACTCAGTGATGACTCTTAAGAAGGAACAAGCTTGATATATTTATTGAAAATTCAATCTTTTCAGCTCAAGCAGTATTTCTAATGCTATTGCAGGACCACTGCCACCATCACGTTGCAGATCTCTTTTTATCTTGGCAACTTCAATGATTCTATTTTCTTCAAAAGCTTACAACATCCTTCCACTTGTTCATAGTTCCAAGGAATTACTTACAGATAAAAGGGTGAGTCATATCTGATGAAGCTGGGTTCACATCTCTTTCGCTTCTGCTTGGCTCTCTTACAACATTTTTTCTATTGAAATATATTATGCAGAGACACACTATTAAAACCATAAATGCTCTCATTCATATAATGCAACTGATGTCTTGAGCAATCAAACATGATGCACATTACGGGAAATATTAGTGTGAGGAAGAGAAGAGAGCCATGCTTCTTTTTTTTCCCCTTTTGTTTTAATAGGTTAAAACATACTTTATGTTTGTCATAATATTTTCATTTTCTTGACTCAGTTTGACCCATTCCTATGCATGGTCGAAGATTGCAAATTACATGCACTTTTGCAAATCCCAGTATCAATTATGGATCCAAGGAAGACGATTATATGGCTTCAAAGTCTCTTTCAGAAATAGTGATGACTGAGAACCAAACAAGGAAATTCTTTGCTTCCAAGATTGTTAAGAGCTTGGGAAGTTTGTCAGAAGTAAAGATCTTATTTGTATTGATTTACTTTAGACTTTATTTAGTGTCTAAAGATATAACATAATTATTTGGATTGCAGCTTTTTTCTTTTTTCTTTTTTGGCATAATAAACTCAGTGGTGATCTCTTTTTGCAGTCTGAATTGTCCATGATAAGGGAGCAGCTGCTAATTGAATTTTCACCAGATGATGCATTTCAAATAGGATCCCAACTGCTCTTGGATATTCCACAAAATATATATCAGGTTGATTTGAAAAATAATGAATGTCAAAAGGAGGTAATTACTTTTGATAGCTTCTTGTTTCTGTCGTATACAGTTGTGACAGATTTAGTTATTATTTTGTTCTGCAGGATGAGTCTATGCCGGGTTCATTTGAGAGTCAAACAAAGCAAAATCCAGAGTGTGGCATGGAGTTTCCCAGTCTTTTGAGTGTTAATCAACTTCTAGACTCAGTGAGTTAGCCATTTCATGCCTTC
The DNA here is from genome assembly GCA_029379385.1 of Quillaja saponaria. Classification (NCBI taxonomy): domain Eukaryota; kingdom Viridiplantae; phylum Streptophyta; class Magnoliopsida; order Fabales; family Quillajaceae; genus Quillaja; species Quillaja saponaria. Next base: position 28,556,086 of record CM055607.1, on the reverse strand, counting down.
TTATTTTGGTCTTTGAATGAGTAACAAGCATTTTTCAGATCAGAAATAATATAAATAATAAATTCATATAGTTTTACATGACATAATTACTCATAATATGCTTTTATGTGTACAGGTCTTGGAGACAGCACATCAAGTTGGGAGGATATCTGTGTCAACTGCACCTGATGTTCCATACAAGGATATGGCTTATCACTGTGAGACACTTCTGATGGGAAAGCAGCAGAAGATGTCTAGTTTGATGAGTTCCCAGAAGAAACATGAATCTTTGATGAACTTCCCTATACAAAATCATGACAACGATGTGAAAAAGATGGCCTCCTGTCCCAGTATTGATGCTGGTTCCCATGGGGTATTCCCTTGCTCCAGGAAACTAATATAACTTGATAATATACTGTTTAATCATATAATCACATGTACAATACCTATATAGTTCTAGATAGCATAAAGATACATGTTGATCCTAGTATGTGTAAAGAAGTTAAAAGGTACAAAATTTATGTCTTGATGCTTTCATATATAATACCTTTCCTCGCTGGACTATCTCTGTGCATTACGTATTCATTTAAGCATCTAAATTTGTGAACCTGTCTAAAATTGCAGGTGGGTGATCCTTTTCATGAGCGGAATATCATCATGAATGCAAATAAACAATCTCCTTGCCCTGTTCCCAATGCAGTGTGCAACTGAGTATCAGCATCGTCCTCAATCCTTCAAACTCCCATCTTCAAGTCCATATGATAACTTCCTAAAAGCTGCTGGTTGTTGATTCCAAGGTAGTTACCAAACTAAATATTTTAGTTGGTTCGACAATCCAAGAGATCTGTTGATCCTTAGCCAGGAGACTTCTTAATGCAAGCATCTTGCTTTTTGAAGTATACTCAGTACGCTTGCTTCCAATTATCCAGCCATGTCCAGTAGCATAAAATTTCAGAACATGACGGGGAAAGTTTCTTGACATTGACATGCAATTCTTTCATTCCTTTCTTGTATCCCCTATTATTTTGTATGCATGATTCTTTTTTAGTGGTGATGGTGGTTTTTTTTTTTTTTTTTTTTCTTTCTTTCTTTTGGGGAGTCTTGGTGCTGTCAACAATGTTTGTAATCTGTAAATTATTATGATAATGAACATTAAATTCTTGAATACAGCATAGGCAGATTTACTTGAAGTTGAATTTTGATTTCACCACACAAGTAGTGGATTCAAGCTATCTGTGTGGAGGTAAAACTGCAATAATGATTCTTTTTATCTTTTTTAAGTTTCATCTCATTTTCACCCTATTGTTGCATGAGTATATGGAATATCTTTTGTTTTAAACAATATTACAGCCTTGAAGCCAGACCCTTGTAGTTCAATCAGTTATGCTATTGTGTATTCTATTTCAAAACTATGTCATAGGCTTCTCTTATAAATTCTTTGCATCATGTATAAATAAAATAAATGTCACTACAGCAATACTGAATTAAATTACTACTTAATTTTATATTCAAGTTTTACATTCTTTCTTGATAGTGAAGAAGCATCAAAACCGATTAGATATCTTGCAGATGGTTCAGACTTCAGAGGCAGGCTGCATCAAATGCTTGGCTTCATAGTAGATCATGTAATTTTATCTTTTTTTCTAGATTTGTACCATGGTGTATTGGCTCTTTTATTATTATTATTATTTTTTTTTTCTGAAAGATTTTCTTTTTCTTGGTTTGAAATTTTGGAGGAAGCTATAGGAGAAGAATTTTATTTTCTAGTCTTTGGCGTAAATAATATAATTTTAGAATTTTATTTTCTAGTCTTTGGTGTAAATAATATAATTTTATTTAAATTTGATATGTAAATTAATTAAGATATTCATAAACAGTTAAAAATTATTACGATATTTATACAGTTAAGACAAATGTCATAATCAATAAATTTTGATTTGACATAACATACATATATATGTAAATCCTAGAAACATAACAATTATAATACATATTTATATTAGTTTTTAATTTGTTTATTCAAAAAAACATTCAATCAATTTATCAACTATTACGATATTTATTCAATTAAATCAAATAAGACAAATGCCATAACCAATAAGCTTTGATTGGACATTACACACACAAATATATATATAATATAAATCCTATAAACATGCAATTATAATACATATTTATAGGAGTTTTTAATTTGGTTATTTGAATTTTTTTTAGTTAATTTATCTTTCAAGAATCAAGATTTTTTAATCAAATTTTAATTTTTTAATTACAATGTTATGAATTAACAAAATAACATAAAGATAATATCAATAATGCCAATATCGCATCTAAGTTATTAAGTTGTTATTATTTACAAATTATCCTTTTTGTGGTCCTTTTATTATTATTAAATTATGTAAAATAATTTTATTTATATATTAGGAGAGATTAAAACAGTAGTAAGCCTTTCATCTACTATATAATATTGAGTATTGACCTTGAAGTTAGCCATGGACTTGAGCATCTAGTATAAGGTTGCACCATCTCTTTACTAGCCTGAAACATTTAAAACATATAGGTTCTCACTTTTCAAGCAATAAAGCTCCTTCAATGGCTGAATCATTTATCTTCAACATTGCTCAAAAGTTGCTGGAGAAGGTTGGATCCCTTGTTTACAGAGAAATTTGCTTGCTGTGGGGTGTGAGCGAGGATCTTCGAAGGCTTGAACGTACTCTGGCTTATGTCAAAGCTGTGCTCTTGGATGCTGAGGAGAAGCAGGAACACAACCATGCTTTGCATTTGTGGTTGGGACAGCTTAAAGACGTTTTCTCTGTTGCAGAAGATGTGTTGGATGAATTTGAATGCGAAGCTTTGCGAAAGCGGGTGGTTGATACTAGTGGAAGCACAGAGATGAAGGTACGTCACTATATTTCAAGCTCTAATCCATTGTCATTAAGTTATAGGATGGGTCATAAAATTAGAGAAATAAGAGAGAGATTAGATGACATTGCAGCTGATAAGGCGAAATTTCATTTTCTTGTGGAGAATGTTGTTGATAGGCATATGGTGCATAGGGAAATGACCCATTCCTTTGTGGATGCTTCAGATGTAATTGGAAGGGACAATGACAAAGATAGAGTTGTAGAACTTCTGATGGAACAAGGTGATGATAATAATAATAATAATAATAAAAGAACTGTCTCTGTGATTCCTTTGGTAGGAATTGGAGGTATGGGGAAGACCACACTGGCAAAATTAGTGTTCAATGATGAAAGAATTGTTGAAAACTTTGAGTTGAAAATGTGGGTGTGTGTATCTGAGGATTTTGACCTTAAGCAATTACTAGTAAAAATGATCAAGTCTGTTTGCTATAAGAATTTCAGTGACTTAGATGTCGATCAACTGCAAATTCGCTTAAGAGCTGCTTTGAATGGTAGGAAGTTCCTCCTTGTCCTAGACGATGTGTGGAATGAGGAACTTAGTAAATGGATTGAGTTGAGAGACTTGTTAAGAGGAGCTGGTGCTAAAGGAAGTAAAATCTTGGTGACCACCCGTAGTAACTCAATTGCTTCAATAATGAGTACTGATGGTACCACTTACATTTTAGAAGGTCTTTCAGAAGATGATTGTTTGTCTTTGTTGGTGAAATGGGCATTTAAAGAAGGAGAAGAGAAGAAACATCCAAAGTTGGTAAAGATTGGGAGTGAGATTGTGAAAAAATGTGGAGGGTTTCCTTTGGCAGTGAGAACATTAGGGAATGTACTTTTTTCAAAAACAAATGTAGACGATTGGATACTGGTGAGAGACAATGAAATATGGAAGTTAGGACAAGAGGAATCCGATATTGTACCTGCTCTTAAATTAAGCTATGATCAAATGCCATCCTTCCTTAAACAATGTTTTGCTTGTTGTTCACTATTTCCAAAGGGTTATGAATTCACTACTACAGGGCTGGTTGACTTTTGGAAGGCTCATGGTCTGGTTCAATCGCCTAATGAAAACCACGATCACTGCAAAGATATGGGGATAGAATATATAAATGAGTTGTGGTCAAGATCATTTTTTGTAGATTTTTCAGGTGAAGATGACCATTACAAATTTAAGTTGCATGATCTGGTGCATGATTTAGCAGTATATGTTTCAAAAGGTGAGTGCTTAATGGTTGAGTCGACTCATGTTAGAAATATTTCAAGAAAAGTTCGACATTTGTCATTTCTCATAAACGAAAGCAATTTTGATGACTTGACATTATTGCTCCCCAAGTTTGAGAGCTTGAGGACCATTATATTTCCAATTGATGGAGTGGGGACTTGCAGTGCATCATTTCTGCATTCATGTGTAGTAAATTCCAAAAGTTTGCACGTGTTGGATATAAGTGATTCAACTTTTGAAGAGTTGCCACAGTTCATAAGTAAAATGAAACATTTAAGATATCTTGATCTTTCACGCAATAAGAGAATTAAAAAGCTTCCTGATTTTATCTGCAAATTACAAAGTTTGCAAGTTTTAAGATTGGTTGGATGTGTTGAGCTTGAAGAATTTCCCAGAAACATGGGGAACCTTCTTAGCCTCAGAGTATTGGAAATAACCACAAAAAAGGCCTTTCTTCCAGAGAAAATATTCAGTTCCTTATGTTCCCTTGAAAGTGTATGTTTCTCTGCGTGTGATAATTTGGAATATCTTTTCGATATGCAACGACTCACCAACCTCAGTATGCTGACAATCACTAAATGTGGAAGTCTGAAGTGCTTGCCCCATGGTGTCAAGCATCTAACTGCATTACAGAAGCTGAGGATATTCCATTGTGAAAAGCTTGATCTGCATGGAGAAGCTGAGGGAGACAATCATCAATGTTTGGGAGTGAGGCTTCGAGAGTTGGCTCTTGTTGGCTTGCCAAAGTTGGTGGAGTTGCCTCCATGGCTTCAACAGTCTACTAACACTTTAGAGAGCATAAACCTTGTCTCGTGTCGCAATTTCACTACACTGCCAGAGTGGCTTTCAGACTTCACATCTCTCAGGAAGCTTCAGATTTTCTGTAGCCCACAAATGTTGTCTCTGCCGGATGGAATGCATCGTGTGACTTCCCTAAAGAAGCTGATAGTAGCAGCTGGTCCTGAGTTTTGCAGCAGATACCAGGAGAAGACTGGTCCTGGTTGGCTAGAGATAGCTCACGTTCCAAGCATAACAATTGGAAATTTCAATAATGGTAAGTTTTGTTTCCAATTTGGTAGAAAAAAGAGAAAGTTATTAACATGTTATTACATTCATACAATGAGTTTCCTTTTTATGCGTTGATTATTTTTGCAGTCGAAGCATACTCTGATACAGAATTGGAACAATTTTTGGAAGAAGGACTAGGAGCATATATCGATCTTAAACAATCATTTTCTCAACCCCGTCTTGGACAAAAAGCTGAAGCATTTATCGAAGAATTTGTCAAAGAGTGGTTCAATGCCGATCTTGTAGCATCTCTGGGACAAGCATTTAACAACGAAGTTGTCAAACCATTTTTCGAAGAGATAGGCAAAGGAATAATAATAATTATAGTTTTCCTTTATGTTATTGGTATTATTTTAGTTGCTTTAGTTGTTGCTTTCCTTTACTTTTGTTGGAAGAAGTACTTCACTTAGTTGAACTGGTAGTAGCTTAGCTTAAAGTAGTAAAATTGAGATTGCATGGGTAAAGCAAGTGGGATAAAACAATTTGTGTTTGTGAGGTTGCTCTCTTGAAGAAATTTATGTTATCTGTACCAAGAAAAAAGTTCAATTTGTCACATTTGACTTCTTTAAGATAACCGGCTTCTTTTCATTAACTTTCTATCTTTTTATTCTCTTATTTTCACCTTGCACGGTTTTATCTGTATGATGATGATTACTATAAAAATAGAGTTCAAAACTCATGATATCGTGATAACTTATAATATTATCTAAAAATTGAAGCTTATAATAAGTTTATACTCTAACACTGATATATGTGCATCCAACCATTTGTTAATATGTATAACAGGTGAAGTTGGCATGTGCAACAGATAACAACACAGTTAGATGTCATGATAAATTCAAATCTCTACACCTGTTGCTAACAGGTCTCTTCCCTGGATATGGGTCAGCCAACATCCAAACAAACACAAATAATGAGTAATAATTAACACACCAATGGTGCTCAAGCCTTGTTTGATTATCTCAACAGAGGGTTGCATCGATCCCATTTACATTGTATACAAACAAATGAACAACAATATTTTGAAGATGAAAGGACGCATGACTGCATGAGCACATGTTTTTGTACATTACTCCCTGAAGTATTTGAATTTGAAGTTTGCAATGGTATTGATCTTTGCAATTTTTTTGTCTATTCTGCATAAAATATGTAAGTGTAGTGTATAGCCCAGATGCATATCAGACATACAATCCTAGGAAAATGCTCTATCACATGCTTTCATATAATATAAAAATATTTAGTTTCTAGTTTGCCCTAAAAAATTTGACTTGCAAGCTGCACCGCACCATCTCTATGTTAAAATAGTAATTTAACTTCCAATTTACAAGAATTACTATTCGAATTCGAACTCAAATTTCAGTTTATGTTTGAATTACTATTCGAATTTGACAAGAATTCGAATTCAAATAGTGTATTATTCGAAGCTATCAATTTGAATTTCAACCCTATCAGTGGTGTTATGTGTTAGTGGATGGGAATTATGAGACAATGCACAATAATTATGTGAAATACTATGAGTACAATGAGTGACAATTGAATGTGGTATGGTTCACATGTGAGTGAAAATTGTTGAGATTTATATGCTCATTATAAGGCGGGAAATGGCTATTGTTGTGTGAATTTTATTTATTTATTGATGCAGGTCTAATTAACTCAAATGAAATAAAATTGTGTCTATGTAAGAAGGGGAGTCATGACAATATTGTTAAAAGCTTGTGAAAATAGAAAAATCTTAACATAGAAGAAAAATAATTAATGAGATTTAATTTTGACGTTATTGTAAGTTAATTGATGATAAAGATCTCTAAGGTTGCGTTTGAATTCATTGTATTGAAATTGAAATTAAAATTGTAAACCAATTTCAATTCTACTAAATTGAAATTCAAACTACAATATACTAGTTGGAAATTACATGAAAAATTACAATCAAAATTATGCTTCAAGTTCTTGGCAATGGTTGTCATCGTTTTTGGCAGCTTCCAACAGTGGTTATAGTCGTCTCCAATGACCTTCGGCAATGGTTGTTATAGTTTTCGATGTTTTTAACTGTGTTTCTGACAATGATTGTCGTCAGTCTTTAATTGGTTCAAATAATAATTATTGTCTTTTCGACAAATTCCAATAGTAGTTGTTGTTGTATTTTGTTGTCCTGATGGTGATTGATGGTCGTCGTTGTCATCTCAATGGGTTCGTATTTGATTGGTCAACGGTGATGCAGGTTAGTGGAGGCAGTCGACGACGGGTGGACAAAATAGTCGATGGATAAGGGCTGGCAGTGAGTGATGAAAGTTGTCGATGGCGGTGACCAATGTTATAGCATTATATGTGCAATTATAATTAAATAGCTGTAAAGAATAACACATGCATAAAAATTATAAATTTAGGGTCTACTCATAAGAATTAAAAATGATATTTTGTAGTTGCTTCTCATTTCTTAAAAATTGAGTTGAAAATTTTAAATTTTAAATTTTAAATGTGCTCTAAATAAAAAAAATGAAATTAAATAATTTTATGTATATGAAAATATTCAATTTTGGAGCATGTAAGTTATGAGTTAGCAGCGAATTGTGTGGTACTATAAATAAAATTATTTATAAATTGTGAGTGTTGAATAATGAGTAAAAATGTCACGTTGAAGCGGAATAGTATACATGCTTTTGTAAAAATTCCCCTTTTTATGTGAGTCCATCACCAGCCAACACTCTAGACCTTCACCAGCCTACATTCAAAAATCAAAACAACAAAGGCTCTCTCAAGTATGTCCAACTTTCAAAAGGAAAATCTATCCCCATTTCCCTGAAGTAAGATTCTCAGTTAATTTCTCACCTGTTTCTCTTTTCCAACAAACATGGCGGAATCATTCATCTTCAGCTTCGCTCATTCATTGCTGGAGAAGCTTGGTTCCCTTGCTTACCAAGAAGTTTGCTTGGTCTGGGGTTTGCACGACGATCTTCTAAGGCTTGAACACACTTTGGCTAACATCAGAGCAGTTCTCTTGGATGCTGAAGAGAAGCAAGAACATAACCACGCCTTGCGCGTGTGGTTGTGTCAGCTTAAGGATGTCTTTTCTGCTGCAGAAGATGTGTTGGATGAATTTGAATTCCAAGCTTTGCGGAAGAAAGTGGTCAAAATTCATGGAAGCACCAAAAGGAAGGTACGCCATTTCTTTTCAAGCTCTAATCCGGTGGTATTTCGCCTTAAAATGGGTCACAAAATTAAAGAAATCACAAAAAAGATTAGATGATATTGCAGCTGATAAGGCAAAATTTCATCTTGTGGAGAATGTTTTTGATAGACGTGTTGTCCAAAGGAAGGAGTTAAGTCATTCCTTTGTAGACGCTTCAGATGTCATAGGAAGGGATAATGATAAAAAAAAGATTGTTGAACATATTCTGGTGAACCCAAATGATGGTGCTCATAATAGTGTTGTCTCTGTGATTCCCATAGTGGGAATTGGAGGTATAGGAAAGACAACGCTTGCTAAATTGGTGTTCAATGATGAAAGAATTGTTGGAAGCTTTGGTTGAAAATGTGGGTTTGTGTATCTGAGGATTTTGACCTTAAGCAACTAATGATTAAAATTATCAGATCTGCTTGCCATGAAAATTTTAGTGACTTTGAACCCGACCAATTGCAGACTCGTTTAAGATCTACTCTTTGTGATAAAAGGTTCCTGCTTGTGTTAGATGATGTTTGGAATGAGGATCGTAGAAAATGGATGGAGTTGGGAGATTTGTTTAAAGAATGTGCTAAAAGAAGTGTTAAAATCTTATTGACCACACGTAGTAGCTTCATTGCTTCAATGATGGGTTCTGTTCCTGCATACAAGTTAGAAGGTCTTACCCAAATGGAATGCTTGTCTTTGTTACTGAAATGGGCATTTAGAGAAGGAGAGGAGAAACAATATCCTGGACTTGTTGAGATTGGAAATGAAATTGTTAAAAGATGTGGATGGGTTCCTTTGGCAGTGAGAACATTCGCAAGTCAACTTTATTCAAAAACGGACAAACGTGATTGGTTATATGTAAGGGACAATGAGATATGGAAATTAGAACACCAGCAAAATGACATTTTGCCTGCTCTGAAATTGAGGTACGATGAAATGCCATCCTCCTTGAAACAATGTTACGCATGTTGTTCAATGTTTCCCAAAAAATTTGATTTCAGTAGTGTTGAGTTGATTTATTTTTGGATCGCTCATGGTCTCATTCCGTTGTCCAATGAAAACCAAAACTTGGAAGAAATTGGGATAAAATATATGCACGAGCTATGTTCAAGATCTTTCTTTCAAGATTTTGAGAATTGTGGACACTATTACAAGTTGAGAATGCATGATTTGGCCCATGATTTAGCATTATTTGTAGAAAAAGGTGAGTGCTTAACAGTTCAGTCACTCAGTCAAAATAAGTTTAGAACAGGAAAAGTTAGACATTTATCATTTCTTGTAAGTGAAATTGATTTACTAGCTGACCAAGCAATCTACCTCAAGTTTGAGAGTTTGCGCACCATTTATTTTCCAATTGAAGGAGTGGGACTTTCCAGTGACTCATTTTTGCATTCATTTGTTTTTAGTTCCAAATGTTTGCGGTTGTTGGATCTGAGTGATTCTGCTTTTGAGGTGTTGGGTGTTGCCGAAATCAGTTGGCAAATTAAAACTTTTGAGATATCTAGATATTTCACATAACAAGAGAATCAAAAGACTTCCAGATTCTGTTTGCAAGTTACAAAATTTGCAAGTTTTGAAATTGATTGGATGTATGGAGCTTGAAGAATTGCCCAGAGACATGAGGAACCTGATTAACCTCAGATATTTGGAAGTAACCACAAAACAGTCCTTTCTTGCAGAGCAAGAAATCGGATCCTTACACTCTCTTCAATACTTAGCCCTCAGTAGTTGTGAAAATTGAACAAACCTTTTTGAAGTGCAACAACTAACCGAACTTCAAACAGTGGTGATTGATTCTTGTAGAAATCTAAATTCCTTACCCAACAGTATGAAGCATCTAGCAGGTGCTTTACCGCATCTGTGTATTGTAAATTGTGAAAAGCTTGATCTGTCAGGAGAAAAAGGAAAAGATAATAGTCAGCTGCAAACGTTGTATGTTGAGAAATTGCCTCAGTTGGTGACATTGCCTAAATGGCTTCAAGGATCTGCCAACACTTTAAAAACCATGGAGATTGTTGACTGCCCCAATTTTGTTGCAGTACCACTGGCTTCCAGATTTCACATTGATCCAAAAGCTTTGCATTTCCACATGCATGAAGTTGTTGTCTCTGCCAGACAGAGTGGATCATCTCAATTCCTTGGAAGTCCTGAATATTGGAGACTGTCCTGCACTGCACGGTAGATACAATAGGGAAACAGGTCCAGATTGGTCCAAGATAGCTCATGTCCAGCAAGTTGTAATTCAATAGAGAAATATAGATTAGGTACGGCTGAATTTCTTTCTAATATTCCTGTAATAAAAAATGTTTTTATATTTATCATTTTTGTTTTCATTGGTAAGATTTGATCATTAATTTGGAAAATTGATCAAAATGGTGGAAAAATACAATTTTTATCATCACAAAGTTATAATCGAGGGAAAAATTGATATTCAACTTGTCTTTGATGAGCAAACTATACTGCCTCTTCAAAGTTAAACATCATTAACTTCTTTTTCTTTCTACTTTGTTTTGTGGTTTTGTTTGAAAGAACTTTTTGTTTATACTCTCACCTGTTTGGAATGGTAGGTCGCGAGAGAGAGCAATAGAGACAAGGAACGAAGGCAATAACAGATTATTGGCCTTGCCTCCCTGGTTCAATCTCCTACCACTATACAAACCATACAGATTGAGTGTTGTCCCATTTTTGCTGAGCTGCTAGAGTGGCTTATAAATCTTGGATCACTCCGAAAGCTTTCTATTACCAGATGCCTGAAATTGTTGTCTCTGCTTGATGGATTGGATCATCTAACTTACCTAGAAGATATGAGGATTGCTGGTTGTCCTAGATTGTAAAGCAGATATAACTGAGAAATAGGTGCTTATTGGTCAGAGATAGCCCATATCTCAACAGTTCTAATTGAAGAGACACAATGATTTAGGTGAGCATAAGTGTTCTTTTTTGAGGTTCCGGAATAAGATTGTTATAATTACAAGATTTCATATTTATTTGTTTATTATTTTAGCAGAAGAGAAGCCTGTTTTGGAGGATGGGTGTTGAGGAGAAAAAGGACGAGGGGAACAATCATTATGATATATTCAAGTACATGTGTATTGCGTCAAGATGATTCTGTGGTTGAATGTGTGCATATATTATCTCTATCCTTTTCTTTTGTGCGAAGTCTTTTGTGCTCTGAGTTTTTTTCCCTTGAATATTAAGGTTTCAAAGGGATCTTCCACGGAGAAGGTGTAACAATTCAGCTTGCCTATTTTTGTTTATGAAGTTCCAATGGCAACTCCGAATCAGAAATGATGATATGCAAGTAATATGCTTTTGATTAGTACATTGTGTTCTTTCAATGATTGTAAAAAATGTATCTAACAACTTGTGATATTGATGGAATTGGATTCCTTTTGTCCAGGTATAATTCTAGATGAACTTGATAAATACTTCTACCAGAAAACCTTTATGTTATCTGTAAAAGATGAAGTAAAAAGCTCCAAGAGATCATATGCTGATTCTGTTGTTGACATTTCTTTCTCAACAACGTAATTTCTTCCAAAAGTAATTCACAACCAAAATTCAAGCCTAATGATAGAAAGAAAGAGATAACAGGAGTGATTTTTCTGAGGAAGGAGAGGTGCTCAATCTGTAATTAATGGCAGTTGGATCAGCCGAATAGAACTTGCAGGCTGCTGGAGGTTCGCACTTGACTAATGCAGATGCTGGCTTCTTGTAGTCATGTTACTTAGCAGTATATCTTCGCTCTGTTGTCTGTTGTTATATTTGATTAGAACAACTTTGGTTTGTCAACCTAGTGTTTGTACGTAGTTCTACTCTTTCTATTGCTTTATAAATGATTCCTTTCTCTCTCTCTATAAATTTGGAAACTTTAGCTTGGATTTCATTCAGAGTACATAAAATATCATGAACTTGTAGGGTTGAGAATTGGGAACTAGTAAACATTCTGCAATTGAAAACTAGAAAGTATTTAGGTACACTAGCTAGAGCCTAGAAGATAGACAAATTACTTGTTGCATGCATCTCAATAATGATGAGTTTTGCCTTGAAAATCAATATGGGAAAAGCAAATTTCCAAACTGGAAATTGCTGGTTCAAGCGTATAAAGTCTTTTTTCGGGTGTATTTTTTTATTAGCATATAAATTTTTGTTTTTATGTGTGTTTTTTTAGAAGTGTGTAAATTTTTATTATTATTAGTGTGTAAAATTTTAAAGACCACAAATTCTTAATTTTTTAAATAAAAATATTTATTACATGAAAAGTTTGTTACCTTTAAAATTATCTTACGGGCTAATAATAAAATACATTCAAAAATAATTTTAAGAGCAAGCGATGAAAAAGACTTTACACGCACCCCAAATATAAAAAGCAATCTGAAGCTCGATCGATGATGATAGGATTTTCAAACCCCCGAAGAAAATTTTACCCCATGTTGACACGTCCCCCTCCACAAGCACTTCCACAGCCATGCAGACACGTCCTCAGTCCTCGGCCAGCTTTGTCTGATTTCGTGAGTAGACTTGAAAACCCCTTCTTTCACGCAATATATTTTCAAACCCGAAGAAAATTTGACACCATTTTAAATTTTTAACAATTTTTTCTAAGAAGGTATGGTCATAAGGGACGATCCTTCCTAAAGTCATTTATCTTCATTTTCTAAGAATCTTGATTTCTTCAACATCACTCTACGTTAATCTCTTTTCTACTCTCTTTATCAAGTCCCAAATATCAAAAATGGCCGAATCGTTTCTGTTAAACATAGCACATTCATTGCTAGAGAAGCTTGGTTCCCTTGCTCATGAAGAAGTATACTTGGTTTGGGGTGTTCACGACGATCTTAAAAGGCTTGAGCGAACTCTGGATAGCGTAAGAGCAGTGCTTTTGGACGCGGAAGAGAAGCATGAACATAACCACGCTTTGCGTGTGTGGCTGGGACAGCTTAAAGATGTCAAGATGTCTCGATGAATTCGAATACGAAGCTCTTTGGAAGAGAGTGGTCCAAATCCGTGGTAGCACCAGAACGAAGAGACGCCATTTCTTTTCAAGCTCTAATCCTTTGGCATTTCGTATGAGGATGAATCATAAAATTAAAGAAATTAGAGTAAAATTGGATGAGATTGCAGCTGATAAGGTCAAATTTCACTATCTTGTGGAGAATGTTATTGATAGAAGAATTGTGCGTAGGAGGGAGATGACCCATTCTTTTGTGAATGCGTCAGATATCATAGGAATGGAGAAAGGAATAATGATAAAGAAAAGATTGGTGAACATCTTATGGGGCAACCAGAAGATGCTGATGACAGTAGAACTGTCTCTGTCATTCCTATAATGGGAATTGAAGGTCTAGGAGAGACAACACTTGCAAAATTGGTGTTCAACGATAAAAGGGTAAATGAGCATTTTGAACTAAAAGGGTGGGTGTGTGTATCCGATGATTTCGATGTTCAGCAATTAATGTTCAAAATTATCAAGTCAGCTTCCCATGAGAATATTAGTGACTTGGGTCCTGATCACTTGCAAACTCGCTTACGGACTACTCTCAACGGCCTTAGGTTCCTCCTAGTCTTAGATGACATTTGAGAGGAGGAACGTAGCAAATGGATTGAGCTGAGTGACTTGTTAAAAGGAGGTGCTAGAGGAAGTAAAATCTTAGTCACCACGGTAGTAGCTCAGTTGCTTCTATGATGGGCACTGTTCCTACCTACATGTTAGTATGTCTTCCTCAAAAAGATTGTTTGTCTTTGTTTGTCAAATGGGCATTTAAAGAAGGACAAGAGAAGCAATATCCAGATCTTGTAAAGATTGGGAATGAGATAGTGAAAAAATGTGGAGGGGTTCCTTTGGCAGTGAGAACATTAGGGAGTCTACTCTTCTCGAAAATAGAGCAATGCGATTGGATATTTGTCAGGGACAGTGAGAAATGGAAACTAGAACAAGGGGAAGATGGCATTTTGTCTGCTCTTAATGAGTTACAATCAAATGCCATCCTACTTGAAGCAATGTTTTGTTGCTTGTTCAATTTTCCCATGTGATTATGAATTCGATAACATTGAGTTGATTACTATCAGTATCCCAGGGCTGACTTTATTTTTAAATTTTCATGAGACAAATGTTACCTTTGTTCGAGTTTTTTTTTTTTTTTGTATTACTATCAGTATTCCTGAAAGTTAAAAGTTTGTACCTCTTTCCAAGTAACAAATAAGGAATTCAAATCTTTGATCCGTCCCTAGGATGAAACACTTTTTACCACGCCATCTAACCAATTTTGAGTTTTGTTCGAGTTTTTCTAACCACTGTATTTAACTTGGTTCTTGTAGAAAATTTTTGACATTTAATTCAATGATTTATGAAAACGAAACAAGTCAACAACACTGTAAAATGTTATCTTTGTTCGAGTTTTTCTAACCATTGTAATTAACTTGCTTGATTGGTTATTGATTCTTTATGAGGTAATTTGAATTTAATAGCAATTCTTAAATAATCATAACAAACTATTCAATAATTGATCTTTAATCTAATAATCAATTTCTCTATCATCTTTAACCACAATTAGTCATTCGGTTTCCTATTCTACCATGACCAAATTCTCTTTCAATTAGTGTAACTGGACTCAAATTCAACGTGTAACAATTTAATTTTTTAAAAATATCAAAATGCTCCTCCATATAACCCTTTGTCGAAGGGTAATATGGACTTAATAAAACAAGCGTTTGGTATAGAAGCTATAGGAATTCAAAATTTCTTCGTACCAGCACTTTATTAGTCTTGTGTCCATGTGTTTCTCGAAAACTGAAATGTTTATGATGGTTGGCCATCTCCTTCTTCTCTCAAACTAACCCTTTTAAAAACGAGACAACATAATTTGAAAATTTTTATTTCACAATTTCTTTAGTAAGATTCACTATTTTTAGACAGTTCTAGCAATCCAAACACTATACTCTCCCTCCCTTTTATCAATTTTATTTTCCAAGCATTCGATTTGAGAAAACTATACTGAAATTCTTTTTCAAGAGATTCTAAAAACTACTTGGACCATGTTATTCGTATAAATGCTATTCTCGAACTTCCTAACTTCAGGTCAATTCTTCTATTCTAATTGAACATCATGATTTTTCATCCCTAATCTTGCACTGTTCAAACTTTTCCACCACTTGATGTGAGCAAATTTACCCTCTAGTACCGGGAGAAACTTTCATTCTCCCAGAGCAACAAGATTTACGGGCCCACTGAGAAATCAATTTCTACACTTGGACAGAATGTATACGTTCGGTAAACAAAAGATTTTATATTTGATTAGGCTCTCTTTTCAACCAATAGAGATAAACATTAGACGGCTACAACCTACCCATGAAGATATTTTGTATTTTTATGAAAAAAAAAAATTAAGGAGAAAAAGAATTGTGGTATTCTTTAAAATTTGGTTTCTAAGTTCACATAGATAAAAGAATTCATATTTCCTTAATTTGATACTCAAGTTTTCTTAATCAAGAACATTAAAAAAAAGAAAAGAAATTATCTAGCAAAACAATATACTGATAAATAATTAAAAAAAACAAAAAACAAAATTTCACTGTTGAATTTCTTAAGGGTGCCAGAGTTGACCAAAAGTATTGAATTATGAGAAGCAACGTCCCTAATGTAATGGCTCAAACCCACCACTCGTTTTCTCAATAGTTCAACAACGATTACCATGGCCGAAACATTTCTGTTCAACATAGCTCAAATAGTGTTGGGGAAGATCGGAACCCTCGCTTACGGAGAAGCTAGCTTGGTGTGGGTTGTGCACCACGATCTTCAAAGACTGGAACGCACTCTGTCTAATGTCAGTGCCGTGCTCTTGGATGCTGAGGAGAAGCAGGAACACAACCACGCTTTGCGTGTGTGGCTGGGGCAGCTTAAGGACGTATTCTCTAACGCAGAGGATGTGTTCGATGAATTTGAATGCCAAGCTTTGCGGAAGCAAGTTGTTAAAACTTGTGGAAGCACCAGAAGTAAGGTACGCCACTTCTTTTCAAGCTCCAATTCATTGGCATTCCGTATTAGGATGGCTCATAAAATTAAAGAAATTAGAGAGAAATTGGATGAGATTGCAGCTGATAAGATCAAATTTCATTATCTTGTGGAAAATGTTGTTGATAGACGAATTGTGCATGGGAGGGAGATGACTCATTCCTTTGTGAATGCTTCAGATGTCTTAGGAAGGGATGATGATAAAGAAAAGATTGTGGAACACCTTCTGATGCACGGTGATCATAGTAGAAGTGTCTCTGTGGTTCCTATAGTGGGAATTGGAGGTCTAGGAAAGACAACACTAGCAAAATTGGTGTTCAATGATGAAAGGGTAGCTCAACATTTTCAAATGAGATTGTGGGTGTGTGTATCCGATGATTTTGACCTTAAGGTATTAATGACAAAAATCATCAAGTCTGCTTTCCATGAGAATGTTAATGACTTAGATCCTGACCAATTGCAAACTAGATTAAGGGCTACTCTGAATGATCAAAAGTTCTTACTCGTCTTAGATGACGTGTGGAATGAGGATCGTAGTAAATGGATTGAGTTGACAGATTTGTTAAGAGGAGGTGCTCATGGAAGTAAAATCATGGTGACCACCCGTAGTAACTCAATCGCTGCCATGGTTGAAACTGTTCCTACGTACAAGTTAGAAGTTCTTCCACAACAGGATTGCTTGGCTTTGTTTGTAAAATGGGCTTTTAAAGAAAGACTGGAGAGAAAATATCCAAATCTGATGGAGATTGCAACAGAGATTGTGAAAAAATGTGGAGGGGTTCCTTTGGCAGTGAGGACATTAGGCAGTCTACTCTTTTCAAAAACAGATGAACGTGATTGGATATTTGTGAGGGATAATGAGATATGGAAATTAAAACAAAAGGAAGACGATATTTTACCTGCTCTTAAATTAAGCTATGATCAAATGCCATCCTACTTGAAGCAATGTTTTGCATGTTGTGCAATTTTTCCCAAGGATTACGAATTTGAAAGTATCGAGTTGATTCATATTTGGATGGCACACGATCTGCTTCGATCACCTGACGAGAATCAGGAATTGGAAGACATTGGAATGCAATATATAAACGAGCTATGTTCAAGATCTTTCTTTCAAGATTTTGAGGATTATGGAAAAATTTATGTGTTTAAATTACATGATCTAGCATTATTTGTTGCAAAAGGTGAGTGCTTAACAATTCAGCCTGGTGCCCAAAATATTGCAGGGGCTCGAAGAGCTCGCCATTTGTCATTTCTTACAAGTGAAAGTGATTTTCCTGACCAAGCATTGTTCCCCAACTTTGAGAATTTGAGGACCATTTATTTTCCAATTGAAGGATTGGGACCTTACAGTGAATCATTTCTGCGCAGATGTGTATTGAATTTTAAATGCTTGCGGGTGTTGGATCTAAGCGATTCCACATTTGATGTGTTGCCACAATCCGTCGGTAAAATGAAACATTTGAGGGTACTTGATATTTCTCGTAATCTGACAATCAAAAGGCTTCCAGATTCTATTTGCAAATTACAAAATTTGCAAGTTCTGTCAGTGAATAATTGTGTGGAGCTTGAAGAACTGCCCAGAGATATGGGAAACTTGATTAGCCTCAGACTTTTGCATTTAACCACAAAACAAAGCTTTCTTAGGGAGACGGGAATTGGGTCCTTATGTTCTCTTAGAGGTTTGGTTGTGACACGATGTAATAATTTAGCATCTCTGTTTGAATTGCAACTGTTGACCAACCTTCGGACATTGAAAATTGAATCCTGTGAAAATCTGAAGTCCTTGCCCCATGGTATCACGAATCTAACAGCTTTACAGCATCTAATAATTTCGAATTGTAAAAAGTTTGATATGTCTGTAGAAGGGGAAGAAAATCAGTACTTGGGATTAAATCTTCAAATATTGCATCTTGAGAAATTGCCAAGGTTGGTTGCTTTACCTCCCTGGCTTCAGTCTGCTACCACTTTACAAACCATACAGATTGAGGGTTGTCCCAATTTTGCTGCACTGCCAGAGTGGTTTATAAATCTCAGATCACTCCAGAAGCTTTCAATTTCCAGATGTCCAAAATTGTTGTCTCTGCCTGATGGGATGGACCATCTCACTTCCTTGGAAGAGCTGCGGATTGTCAGTTGTCCTGGTTTGTATCCAGAAACAGGTGCTGATTTGTCCAAGATAGCTCATATTCCATGTGTTAAAGTTCTATATGCAGATTATTAGGTAAGGTTTTGATGTTCCTGAAATTGGGTTTCTTTAGTGGTTTTTTTTTTTCTGCTGGAGGGGTGATCGCTTAATCTGCGTAGATTAACTGAAAGAAAATGAATAAAATCTCACTAGTTGAGTTTCTAAGCCATCTGGATGCATGATTATAGAAGGATGATTGTAAAAGGGGGTGATAACAGGTGTTTAGATTTTTGCCTTCATGAAACGCAGCTGAATCTGTCACTGCAGATAGATCAATTCATCTGAGCCTAATAAAACACTCAAAGCCTGCTGAAGGTCTGCACTTGTTTAACTTAGTTGCTGGCCTCGTGTAGCCACTGTTGCTTAGCTATGTACCCATTTTCTTTATTATATTTTTCTGTTGATTTTTTCAATTCCAAAATGAAGAAACTTTGGCTTTGCCCAGTCAGAAATGTACTAGTCCATGCCTCTTAGTACCTGTTGCTATTGCATCTTTTTTCTGTTTTGATCTGGTTAGTTGTTTCCTCTTCCAATTGTTTGATTCTTGAGTTAGTAACTGATGCCAAATAATCTAAACAAATACATATTGGCTTTTACTTAATTTAGATTATAAATATTTGAATGTGATCTTTACTTGATCAACTGAGTATGTGAAAAGATCAGATAATATATCCTCCTGTTAGTAAGAGATTGAATCGGCCAATCTCATACTAACACGTGGACTTTCATGAAATCGTCTGACTTTCATTTGTTGGGGTTTTGTTGGATTGCTGACAGAGCACAGTAATCCAACCTTCCATTTTTTGTGTTTGGTGAAACATTAATTAATTTGTTACTGTGAGTATGAATTTTATGATAGCATCTATGCACAAGATAGATGAAATTTCATTCACCGAACTCGAGGTATATACATTAGTCAATTTTTTTTTTTCAACAAAATTTAAAATTTTTACAACGATGTCAAAGTTCAGATACCAGCTGTTAATAAGCTTTGTCAAGTCCATAAATGGACTTCTTCCGCATTGTTACAATCCTACTTTAAATCCCTACGTTGTACCTGATAGACCTGTTCACAAATATTTTCATTTAAGAAGACAATTGGCTCATTCATCTGATGTATCTGTAGGTTGTAATGTGCTACTAGTGTCATGATCACTCTAAAACCATCCTAAAATGAAGCTAAAAGAAAAGTTTCACTATAATTGATACCTCTCTGAATGAACCCATTAACAGCTAATTTGTATTTGAATCTCTCAATCTTCAATTTGTAATCCCTTCGTCTTATAAACCCATTTGCCACCAATAAGTTTGCAAAAGTCTAGTTAGCTCTCAAAACCATATGTGCCACAGAATGTATCTTATCTCATATTGCGTACCACCACAAACTTAACAGATGACTAGAAACATCTGAATAAGTATTGAATCTACCACAGCCATTGTCATAGTCACTCTCATCCACATTGACCACATGATCTGGAAGAATAGTCGGTCCAACAGCTCTTATTTGTTCTTATAGATGTCCCCTTATCCCAATTTACAAAGTTTATAGCCTAATAAGCATAAACATGTATAAATTCATCCCGATTGATCCAAACAAGAAATCATTTATTCTCCCAGAGCAACAAGATTCATGGGCCCACTGAGAAATCAATTTCTACACTTGGATCAGAATGTATACGTTCGGTAAACAAAAGATTTTATATTTGATTAGGCTCTCTTTTCAACCAATAGAGATAAACATTAGACGGCAACAACCTACCATGAAGATATTTTGTATTTTTATGAAAAAAAAAAATTAAGGAGAAAATGAATTGTGGTATTCTTTAAAATTTTGTTTCTAAGTTACACATATAATGATGGGTGCCACATAGGTAAAAGAATTCATATTTCCTTAATTTGATACTCCAGTTTTCTTAATCAAGAACATTAAAAAAAAAAAAAAGGAAATTATCTAGTTAAACAATATACCGATAAAATAATTAAAAAAAACAAAAAACAAAATTTCACTATTGAATTTCTTAAGGTTGCCAGAGTTGACCAAAAGTATTGAATTATGAGAAGCAACGTCCCTAATGTAATGGCTCAAACCCTCACTCGTTTTCTCAATAGTTCAACAACGATTACCATGGCCGAAAGCATTTCTGTTCAACATCGCTCAAATAGTGTTGGGGAAGATCGGAACCTTGCTTACGGAGAAGCTAGCTTGGTGTGGGGTGTGCACCACGATCTTTAAAGACTGGAACGCACTCTGTCTAATGTCAGTGCTGTGCTCTTGGATGCTGAGGAGAAGTAGGAACACAACCACGCTTTACGTGTGTGGTTGGGTGTCACGGGCCGACTTTGCTAGCACGCAAAGACGCCTATGTAGCACTTGCTAACCCCTCGTGGGTAGCAAGTCAGCTTCTCCAATGCCCCTTAGGTGTCAACCCGCAAGGCTAGTGCGCAACAATGTTAGCAAGAAAGCAAATATAACACAGTTTGCCAGAAAGGACTTCAACTTCTCATTAATTGAAAACTGATCAAATTACAATGCTATCAAAATGCTCTCGACATGGCTACAACATAAGCAAATGGCTTGCTGTAGGGGGAGTTACAAGCCACACTAAGACCTTTGACACTCATCCGACAAGCTCGTGTACAACTTTGAATTTTCTCACATATACACCCCCCTAAAGAGCTTTCTGCGCCATAGTCCATCTGGCAGGAGGGAACATCATATTTCCCAGTTGCCCGACTATCCGTGGCTACCTATTTACAAAAATGCCACAATGTGTCATGACATATGCCTAGCTACCCACAATGTGCCCATCACAAGGCAAGCGGCCATGTGCGACATGCACTGGACAAGCTTAGGTTGTGACACTGGGGCAGCTTAAGGACGTATTCTCTAACGCAGAAGATGTGCTCGATGAATTTGAATGCGAAGCTTTGCGGAAGCAAGTTGTTAAAACTTGTGGAAGCACCAGAAGTAAAGTACGCCACTTCTTTTCAAGCTCCAATTCATTGGCATTCCGTATTAGGATGGCTCATAAAATTAAAGAAATTAGAGAGAAATTGGATGAGATTGCAGGTGATAAGATCAAATTTCACTATCTTGTGGAAAATGTTGTTGATAGATGAATTGTGCATAAGAGGGAGATGACCCACGCCTTTGTCAATACTTCAGATGTCATAGGAAGAGATGTTGATAAAGAAAAGATTATAGAACATCTTCTGATGCACCCTGGTGATGGTGAGCATTATACAAGTATTGTTTCTGTGATTCCTATAGTAGGAATTGGAGGTGTTGGGAAGACCACAGTAGCAAAATTGGTGTTCAATGACAAAAGGGTCGATAAGCATTTTCAACTGAGAATTTGGGTGTGTGTATCTGAGGATTTTGATGTTAAGCAATTAATGATAAAAATTATCAAGTCTGCTTGCCTCGAGAATGTAAGTGACTTAGATCCCGACCAATTGCAAGCTCGTTTAAGAGCTACTTGTAAATGATCTTAGGTTCCTCATTGTCTTAGATGATGAATGGAATGAAGATCTTGCTAAGTGGATTGAGTTGAGAGATTTGCTAAGAAGTGGAGCTGAGGGAAGTAAAATCTTAGTGACAACACGTAGTAACTCAATTGCTTCAATGATGGGTACTGCTCCGAGCTACACATTAGGAGGACTTCTCCAAAATGAATGCTTGTCTTTGTTTCTGAAATGGGCATTTAAAGAAGGACAAGAGAGGCAATATCCTAATCTTGTTGAGATTGCGAATGATATCGTGAAAAGATGCGGAGGGGTTCCATTGGCAGTGAGAACATTTGGGAGTCTACTTTTTTCAAAAACAAATGAAAGTGACTAGATATTTGTAAGGGACAATGAGATATGGAAATTAGAACAAAAGAATGATGATATTTTGCCTGTTCTTAAATTAAGCTATGATCAAATGCCTTCTTACTTAAAACAATGTTTTGCTTGTTGTTCACTTTTTCCAAAGGATTATCAATTCATTAATATTGAGTTGATTAATTTTTGGATGGCTCATGGTCTCCTTCAATCACCCAATGAAAATCAAGAATTGGAAGATATCGGAATGAGATATATAAATGAGTTATGTTCAAGATCTTTCTTTCAAGATTTTGAGGATTATGGAAACTTTTATATGTTTAAGTTACATGATGTGGCGCATGATCTAGCACTGTTTGTTGCCAAAGGTGAGTGCTTAACATTTCAATCGTTTGATGTTCAAACTACATCAATGTTAATACAAATATTAACTTAAGCCTAATAAGCACTCAAACAGTTAATTGACATCTTAGGCATAGTAGACCAGTAATTCACCTCGTCGGATCAAAATGATAATTGCAATGCAACTATATCTTTGACATATTATTGTATATTTATTCAGAAAGCATGTTATTACATGTTCATCATCATATGTGGCTAATGAATTTTCTGTTGAGATAAGTCGTTTGGCCATAGTTGCAAGAAATTTCTGCAGGTGAAGTTGAAAGGGAAATGCATAACCTCCCAAAACCAATCAAAAAGAAGATCTCCAAAACTCGGGTCGGAAACGGTTGAGGTTCACCTGGTCGATCCAACGGCCCTGACAGAGAACTTAACCTCCCCGGTGCTCGCGGTCCAGGCAAGCAAGGCCCATGCGGTCCGAGCCTCGGCCGAGTTCACACAAGAATCTCCAAACCCAGGGTCGGAAACGGTTGAGATTCACCTGGTCGATCCAACGGCCCTGACAGGGAACTCAACCTCCCCGGTGCTCGCGGTCCAGGCAAGGGAGGCCTCCAAGTTTCCATCTTGCAGGTCCGAGCCTCCGCCGAGTTCACAGAAGATCTCCAAAACCTGGGAGCAGAAGCGGTTGAGGTTCACATGGTAGATTCAACGACCCTGACAGGGAACTCGACCTCCCAGGTGCTTGCGGTCAAGGCAAGCGAGGCCACCAGGTTTTCATCTTGCGGTCCAAGCCTCTGCTGAGTTCGCCCACAAAAAGTCCGCACTCAGATATTTAACTCTCCAAAGGTGAACTCTAGTACTGTATGTCTTTTTTAATCGTAAAGCATATTGTTTTACCTTTATATGTGCCTAACAAATTTTCTTTTAAGATCGACTGTTTAACCATAGTTGCAAGGAAATTTCACAGCCCAAGACAAAGGAAGTTAGAGCTACGAGCTCACCCCAACGTTACAAGGCTTAGAGCCAAAAGCTCGTCCGCTAAGAAAAAAGCTCAATTACCACTAGTTTTGCCTTTAGTTGACTTCAAGTTCGAGTCACTTCATTCCTCGAACTTGTTTTTGGAGGGGACTTGTATTAATACAAATATTAACTTAAGCCTAATAAGCCCAGGCCCACCAAAGACCCTACAAATACAAGCTCTCACATTCTCAAAAAATTTTCATCTCTCTACACTTTATAGCTCTCTCCTTATCTCTCTAGATATTGACAAGTGGGAGGCATTGAGGAGACCACCTCACCTGGTCTCTAGCTCGGACAAGTAGGAGGCATTGAGGAGACCACCTTGCCAGGTCTCCAGCTCGGACACATTGAGAAGACCACCAATTCTCGAGCTCGGACAAAATCTGACATTAACAATCAAGAATAGGAAAAGTTCGTCATTTGTCATTTCTTCAAAGTAGTTTACCTGACCGAGCATTCTTCCATCAGTCAGATATTTTGCGGACTATTATTTTTCCAATTGGAGGTGTGGGTCCATGCAATGAGTCTTTTCTGGATATATTTGTACGCAGTTCCAAATACTTGTGGTTGTTGAATCTAAGTGATTCTGAGTTTGAAGTGTTGCCAGAATTTGTTGGTAAATTGAAACATTTGAGATTTCTGGATGTTTCACGTAATCGGAGAATCAAACGGCTCCCTGATTCTGTTTGTCAGTTACAAAACTTGAAGGTTTTATTATTTGCTGGCTGTGTGGAGCTTGAAAAATTGCCCAGAGACATGGGGATCCTGAGTAGCCTCAGATTTTTGCAAATAACCACAAAACAGTTCTTTATCCCACAGAAGGTAATTGGGTCATTATCTTCTCTACGATATTTGGGTTTCATTGAATGCGACAAATTAGAATATCTTTATGCAATGCAACAACTTACCAACCTGCGGCCTTTGCAGCTTGATTCTTGTGCAAGTCTGAAGTCCTTGCCGTTCAGTGCCATGCATGTAAGAACGTTACGATTTCTAAGGATTGAAAACTGTGAAAATATTAATCTGTCTGTGGAAGAGTGGTCAAAGTCCTTCCCACTAAGACTTGAACTGTTGGCACTTATAAAATTGCCGCAGTTGGTACACTTGCCTCTGTGGCTTCAAGGATCAGCTAACACTATACGGACTATAGTGATTGAAGGTTGTCCCAATTTGACTGTACTACCAAAATGGCTTCCAGACCTCACATCTCTCCAAAAGCTTTTCATTATCATGTGCCCAAAATTGTTGTTTCTTCCAAAGGGAATGCTACATCTCACTTCCCTAGAAGTGCTGGAGATTGTAGGTTGTTCTGCACTGTACAGCAGATATAACCGAGAAACTGGTGCTGATTGGTCGGAGATAATTCATGTTCCACGAGTTCTAATTGAAGAGACATATGATTCATGTGACCGTAAAAGTTTGTTTTTGAGGTTTCAGAAAAAAGATTACTGTTATTTTCATAAGACTTCTAATTTGTTTGTCAATTATCTTTATAGCAGAACAGATGCCTGTCTTGGGGGATGATTTGGAGGAAGAGATCAAGTCATAAACAGTGACCCTGAGGGTGAGTGTGTACGTCTTTTCCTCTTTTCATTCTATTTTTGTGAGAACTTTTTTTGCGATCTGAAACAATTTTTATATATAATATCAGTTATGTTTTGGAGCTTTTTCTCTTGAATTTTAGTATAAGTTGGTTCAAAGGGCTCTTCCACAGGGAAGGGTATATAAATTCAGCTTATTATTTTTGTTTCTTGGGATGATAGAAGTAAATTAGGAAGTTCCAGTAACATATGTCCAAATCACAAATGACAATTTACAAGTTCATGTCCTTGATTAGTACATTGTACTCTTGACTCGTAATGATAATAAAATTTGGCTTATACTTAACATCTATTTAAATAACTCAACTGTCGCAAACTTGAAGTGCTGTCAGATTTATTAGTAGACACATGTGACAAGTGCATCTCACTCATGGTTAAAAATGTGGTCGCCATTTTATTCAACCTCGCACTTAGGCTGAACAACTATATAATGATGAAATTAATGGTAACCTTTTCACTAATTATAGTTTTATGCTCAATATGTAATATTGATGACATTTGATTTTTTCTTTTGTTTGTTTTTTTGTTTTTGTTCAGGTATAATTAAGGTAGATGAACTTGATAAATACTACTTCCAGAAAAGTTGAAGCAATTTAGAGATACGTTATCTGTAAAAGATTAGGTAAAAAGCTGCAAGAGATCATGTGCTGATTCTGTTGTTGGCAGTTCATTCTCAACAGCCTAATCCCTTTCAACAGTAATTCTCAAGCCTAATGATGGAAAGAGATAACATGAGAGATTTTTCTGTGGAAAGAGAGTCGCTCACTAGAGATTGGTGCTTGTCTAACAGAGGTGCTGGCTTGTTGTACTCGTATTATCCTAGCAAATAAGCAATATCCTCAATCTTCTGCTTATTGTATATTTGATTCACTGTTCCAAAAGAACAAATTTGGTTTATCCTAGTGCTTGAAGTTGTATCCTGTTTCTATTGTTTTCTACTTGGTTCCTTTCCCTTTTTTTTTAAAACAAAATTTTTGGCAGCTTAGCTTGGTAGTTGGTTCATTTGGAGTACTGAAAATAGTACATGGGAATCATATACAAGCAGCAAGATTATTTTTCCGCCTAGCAAAGGAATCTGTGCGAAGCCTTCCATCCAGTATCTACTCTGGGGTTTCCCTTCTTATGCACTGCGAATCCACTTCCCTAAATCCACCCTATCACCAAATTCCTCATCAACCAGTAGTTGAGTAGTCAGTATCAGGTTGAACAACACCATAACTGTAAACATTTCCGGGTGCCGTCACTTGCATTCGGTAGGCATACTCTGAGTTACTTTCCTGGAAGAGATGAGGTCTGGAATGTAAATGGAAATAGGTGTTGATTTGTTCAAGATAGCTTATGTTCCATTTCCTGGTGTTGTTACTTGCATTCTGTGGGCATACTCTGATGCGTTGATGTTCCTGAAAATGATTTTTTTGTTCTTCTATTATTTTCTGTTTGGTTAATTGGCATTGATTAACTTTTACAGATGAACAAATGCTTCGTAGTTGAGTTCTCTAAGCTAGTAAGCCAGTAATTTTTAGTTGAATAAATTACCAAAGGGTCATTTCTAATTTTCTGTCTAACGTTGTTGCCAATCTATAGTATATATAATCTAGAATTTATAAGATATAATAAAACTGATCCTAGAGCATTAGGAGAACATGTTGTCACATTAATTTATTATTGTTGAGAATGTTGATTTTGGTATGTTAAAAAAAAAAAACATGTCTTTTCTTCTTTCACACTTCTCTTCTTTTACTCAGACTCTTTCTATTTTTACTATCATGAATTCAATGAAAATTGAAAGGCCTTAAATATTATAATTAGAGAAAAAAGAAGTTAAAAATATTTGGCTATTCTCTCCCTTGACCATCCTCTACCTTAATATGTTTTAGATTTTCTCAAGTTTTGACAATTGCCTTCAGAATATTACTAATTTAATTAACGACAATGATTCTAATTAATCTGATATTGAAAAAAAAAACTTCACCACCTTGAAGCGTGATGGGATCATTACTATTTGGGAGAAAGATTTTTGTCAATCGTCAACATGCTTCTTAATTTTCTGATTGATGATTTCAAATATTTTTATGTTGACATCGACTCCATAAAAAGAGCCATGAAAATTTTGTATCGGTACTGTCCGAAATTATTGACCCCAACACCTTAACCACTTCCCACACATACATTAATATCCAATCTCGTTGATGTGGTGATTTAGAGCCAAGACCATTGGCCGTGTACGAGAAATTGAAAAGGGAGAAAAGACTATGAGAGGCATTTTGGAGGAGACTGATAGAATGTGAGTGAGTTCTTTTTGCAATAATTATTTTGTAAATTAATTGTAGTAATTAATGAAAATTAATTATGAAAAGAGAAAAAATTAAGAGATATGTTAGTAAAGGTTAAATATTACCAAGGGTGAGAGGGTCTTCCCGTCGTGATAGAGTCTGAGGGATTAAGTCTTATAGTAATGATTGTAGAGAAACTCGGGAAACCAAACAAAATAAAAAATTTATTCCTTTTTATTTTTCTCTATTTTTTTTGGTACATTAGGAGTGCTCGAATTCGACACTAGGGGTGAGAGGATAGATACCAACCTCTTGCTTGAACTAAGCTTTCGCTATTATTTTTCTACATTTTTATGGATTAGTGTTCTAATTTATTAGCATAGTAATTGTCAGTAATATTACACTCTTTGAGGTTTTAACTAAATTGAACTCTATCACTTATCTATCAAATTATAAGAAACATCAAAAAAAGAAAAAGAAAATAAAAACACTTGTAAATTTTACATTATAATTTCATCTTTTAACTCCAATATTGAAACTCAAAATAAATAAATAATTTGAAGTGCTATTTTTTACAATAATCTAATCAAAATAGAATACATATTGGATTCATTAAAAAAATATAAATAAAATAATAAAACAATAATGTTGGTCATAATATTATATCCTCAAAAATTATAAAAAATTGAAATTTTAAAATATAAATTAATTTAAAATAAGATAATAAAATAATCTGTGCATTGCACAGATTTCAGGTTGATCTATAAATAATTAATAAGATATAATATAATTCATACTTGAGAAATAAAAAAATATAGTATTCATACATCATCAATATACATATAATATTTTGACACAACAATTATATACTTTTTAAAAAAATTATTTGAGAGGAGTAACAAAGGGATAAATTTGATTTTTCTTTCATTATCAATTACTACATTGTGTTTCTATTTCTGAATAAGAGGAAAGAAATTGTTTTTTAATCTTTCTTCCTATTTTCTATATTCACTTTTATTCCCAAAGTGAATTATATAGTACCCGTGTAAAAATTGGGATACTAAATGCCCAACTCAACGACCACTCAAATTATTACACATGGCCAAGTTTACTGCTAAAGAATCACAACTGGCAGTTTGACAAATTATCACGTAGGAGACGTTATTGAAATTGTATTAGATCTCCCAGTAACCTTGCAACAGGTATCATCTACAGTGAGACAAATAATAAGGGGTTTTTTTTTTTTTTTTTTTTTTTTAGTTTATCGGTTTTCGAATTTTAAAGTAATTAGTTGGATATAATTTTTAGGTGTCTAAAATATTTGACTCAAATTTGACTATGTCTAAAATATGTATATTTAATAAGTGTTACTTTTAAGATATAAGTCTAAAATATTTGTAATTGGACTGCGACAATCTAACAGAAATTGGCAGTGGACTTCACTAGTTGATAGATAAAAATCATATTTCCTTAATTTGATACTCAAGTTTTCTTAATCAAGAACATTAAAAAAAAGAAAAAAATTATCTAGTAAAACAATGTACCGATAAAATAATTAAAAAACAAAAAACAAAATTTCACTGTTAAATTTCTGAAGGGTGCCAGAGTTGACCAAAAGTATTGAATTATGATAAGCAATGTCCCTATTGTAATGGCTCAAACCCACCACTCGTTTTCTCCGTTGTTCAACAACGATTACCATGGCCGAAACATTCCTTTTCAACATCGCTCAAATAGTGTTGGGGAAGATCGGAACCCTTGCTTACGGAGAAGCTAGCTTGGTGTGGGGTGTGCACCACGATCTTCAAAGACTGGAACGCACTCTGTCTAATGTCAGGGCCGTGCTCTTGGATGCTGAGGAGAAGCAGGTACACAACCACGCTTTGCGTGTGTGGCTGGGGCAGCTTAAGGACGTATTCTCTAAAGCAGAAGATGTGCTCGATGAATTTGAATGCGAAGCTTTGCGGAAGCAAGTGGTCAAAACTTGTGGAAGCACCAGCAGGAAGGTACGCCGCTTCTTTTCAAGCTCCAATTCATTGGCATTCCGTATTAGGATGGCTCATAAAATTAAAGAAATTAGAGAGAAATTGGATGAGATTGCAGCTGATAAGATCAAATTTCACTGTCTTGTGGAAAATGTTGTTGATAGACGAATTGTGCATAAGAGGGAGATGACCCACTCCTTTGTCAATACTTCAGATGTCATAGGAAGAGATGTTGATAAAGAAAAGATTATAGAACATCTTCTGATGCACCCTGGTGATGGTGAGCATTGTAGAAGTGTCTCTGTGGTTCCTATAGTGGGAATTGGAGGTCTAGGAAAGACAACACTAGCAAAATTGGTGTTCAATGATGAAAGGGTAGCTCAACATTTTCAAATGAGATTATGGGTGTGTGTATCCAATGATTTTGACCTTAAGATATTAATGACAAAAATCATCAAGTCTGCTTTCCATGAGAATGTTAATGACTTAGATCCTGACCAATTGCAAACTAGATTAAGGGCTACTCTGAATGATCAAAAGTTCTTACTCGTCTTAGATGACGTGTGGAATGAGGATCGTAGTAAATGGATTGAGTTGACAGATTTGTTAAGAGGAGGTGCTCATGGAAGTAAAATCATGGTGACCACCCGTAGTAACTCAATCGCTGCCATGGTTGAAACTGTTCCTACGTACAAGTTAGAAGGTCTTCCACAACAGGATTGCTTGGCTTTGTTTGTAAAATGGGCTTTTAAAGAAAGACTGGAGAGAAAATATCCAAATCTGATGGAGATTGCAACAGAGATTGTGAGAAAATGTGGAGGGGTTCCTTTGGCAGTGAGGACATTAGGCAGTCTACTCTTTTCAAAAACAGATGAACGTGATTGGATATTTGTGAGGGACAATGAGATATGGAAATTAAAACAAAAGGAAGACGATATTTTACCTGCTCTTAAATTAAGCTATGATCAAATGCCATCCTACTTGAAGCAATGTTTTGCATGTTGTGCAATTTTTCCCAAGGATTACGAATTTGAAAGTATCGAGTTGATTCATATTTGGATGGCACACGATCTGCTTCGATCACCTGACGAGAATCAGGAATTGGAAGACATTGGAATGCAATATATAAACGAGCTATGTTCAAGATCTTTCTTTCAAGATTTTGAGGATTATGGACAAATTTATGTGTTTAAATTACATGATCTAGCCCATGATCTAGCATTATTTGTTGCAAAAGGTGAGTGCTTAACAATTCAGCCTGGTGCCCAAAATATTGCAGGGGCTCAAAGAGCTCGCCATTTGTCATTTCTTACAAGTGAAAGTGATTTTCCTGACCAAGCATTGTTCCCCAACTTTGAGAATTTGAGGACCATTTATTTTCCAATTGAAGGATTGGGACCTTACAATGAATCATTGCTGCGCAGATGTGTGCTGAATTTTAAATGCTTGCGGGTGTTGGATCTAAGCGATTCCACATTTGATGTGTTGCCACAAACCATTGGTAAAATGAAACATTTGAGGATACTTGATATTTCGCGTAATCTGAAAATCAAAAGGCTCCCAGATTCTATTTGCAAATTACAAAATTTGCAAGTTCTGTCTGTGAATAACTGTGTGGAGCTTGAAGAACTGCCCAGAGATATGGGAAACCTGATTAGCCTCCGACTTTTGCATTTAACCACAAAACAAAGCTTTCTTAGGGAGACGGGAATTGGGTCCTTACGTTCTCTTAGAGTTTTGGTTGTGACACAATGTAATAATTTAGCATCTCTGTTTGAATTGCAACTATTGACCAACCTTCGGTCATTGAAAATTGAATCCTGTGAAAATCTGAAGTCCTTGCCCCATGGTATCATGAATCTAACAGCTTTACAGCATCTAATAATTTCGAATTGTAAAAAGTTTGATATGTCTGTAGAAGGGGAAGAAAATCAGTACTTGGGATTGAATCTTCAAATATTGCGTCTTGAGAAATTGCCAAAGTTGGCGGCTTTACCTCCCTGGCTTCAGTCTGCTACCACTTTACAAACCATACAGATTGAGGGTTGTACCAATTTTGCTGCACTGCCAGAGTGGTTTATAAATCTCAGATCACTCCAGAAGCTTTCAATTTCCAGATGTCCAAAATTGTTGTCTCTGCCTGACGGGATGGACCATCTCACTTCCTTGGAAGAGCTGCGGATTGTCAGTTGTCCTGGTTTGTATCCAGAAACAGGTGCTGATTTGTCCAAGATAGCTCATATTCCATGTGTTAAAGTTCTATATGCAGATTATTAGGTATGGGGAAGTTTGTTTTTGATGTTCCTGAAATTGGGTTTCTTTAGTGGTTTTTTTTTTTTTTTTCCTGCTGGAGGGGTGGTCGGTTAATCTGCATAGATTAACTGAAAGAAAATGAATAAAATCTCACTAGTTGAGTTTCTAAGCCATCTGGATGTATGATTATAGAAGGATGATTGTAAAAGGGGGGGATAACAGGTGTTTAGATTTTTGCCTTCATGAAACGCAGCTGAATCTGTCACTGCAGATAGATCAATTCATATGAGCCTAACAAAACACTCAGAGCCTGCTGAAGGCTGCACTTGTTTAACTTAGCTGCTGGCCTCGTGTAGCCACTGTTGCTTAGCTGTGTACCCATTGTCTTTATTATTTTTTTCTGTTGATTTTTTAAATTCCAAAATGAAGAAACTTTGGCTTTGCCCACTCGGAAATGTACTACTTGGGTTCTTCTTACTGTCCATGCCTCTTAGTACCTGTTGCTATTGCATCTTTTTTCTGTTTTGATCTGGTTAGTTGTTTCCCCTTCCAATTGTTTGATTCTTGAGTTAGTAACTGATGCCAAATAATCTAAACAAATACATATTTGCTTTTACTTAATTTAGATTATAAATATTTGAATGTGATCTTTACTTGATCAACTGAGTATGTGAAAAGATCAGAAAATATACCCTCCTGTTAGTATGAGATTGAATCAGCCAATCTAATACTAACACGTGGTACTTTCATTTTTTTGGTGTTTTGTTGGATTGCTGACAGAGCACAGTAATCCAACCTTCCATTTCTTGTGTTTGGTGAAAAATTAATTAATTTGTTACTGTGAGTATGAATTTTATGATAGCATCTATGCACAAGATAGATGAAATTTCTTTCACCGAACTCGAGGTATATACATTAGTCAAATTTTTTTTTTTTCAACAAAATTCAAATTTTTTACAACATTGTCAAAGTTCAGATACCACTGTTATAAACTTCTTTTAAGTCCATAAATGGACTTCTTCCGCATTGTTACAATCCTATTTTAAATCCATACGCTGTACCAGATAGACCTCTTCACAAATATTTTCATTTAAGAAGACAATTTGCGCATTCATCTGATGTATCTGTAGGTTGTAATGTGCTACTAGTGTCATGATCACTCCAAAACCATCCTTAAATGAAGCTAAAAGAAAAGTTTCACTATAATTGATACCTCTCTGAATGAACCCATTAACAACTAATTTGTATTGGAATCTCAATCTTCAATTTGTAATCTCTGATAAACCCATTTGCCACCAATAAGTTTACAAATATATAAGGAAGTCTAGTTAGCTCTCAAAACCATATGAGCCACAGAATATCTCATATTGCGTCCCACCACAAATTTAACAGATGACTAGAAACATCTTCTGTGTAAGTATTGAATCGACCACATGGCCATTGTCATAGTCACTCTCACCCGCATTGACCACATGATCGGGAAGAATAGTCGATCCAACATCTCTTATTCGATCTTATAGATGTCCCGGTATTCCCGGCTCCTCAAACAAATAACAGTTTTTTATCATTTTATCCCCCAAATCCCAATTTACAAAGTTTATAGCCTAAAAAGCATAAACATACATAAATTTATCCCGATTGATCCAAACAAGAAATAATTTGTCCTTAGATCTTATTCGTTCTCAGGCATCTCGATATCTCCAGCTTGTCAAATTTATAATTGCTATGCCATTTTGGTCCCCTAATCCCAATTTGTAAAGTTTCTATCTTACAAAACATAAACATGCTTAAATTCATCATTGTTGATCTAACGACAAATTGTCTATTCTTACTTGTCTTATTTGTTCCTATGGACATCTTGGTATCCACAGTTCGTCAAATGTATGACTGATTTATCGTTTTGTTTTTCAAACCACGATGTTCAATGTTTCTAGCCTAAAAAGCATAAACTAGCATAATTCTAACTATCATTCAAAAATATAAATTCCTAGACGACCTAGTAGCATATAAATTTTAAAAAATTACTGACCCATAATGCTACAAATCCCTAAAATGAAAAAATAATTCAAAGTTTTACTCCAAATCATACTTAAATCCCTAAATCAAAAATCCCCAAAATCTCTAAATCCCTAAAATTTCCAAAATCCCTAAATCTTTAAATCCCTAAAACCCTCACTCCCTAAATATTTAAATTCCCAAGTCCCTAAATCCCTGAAATTCAAAACCTAATATACATAAAATTTCCTAAAACCCAAAATGCCCTAAACTCCATAAAAACTCAAAACCCTAAAACTCCCAAAATCCCTAACACCCTAAAATTCCCTATATACATAAAAACAAAAATCAAACACTCAATAACAAATAAACAACAAATAATCATCAACATTTCAACCCAAATCAAAACAAAAATGAAATCAAACATATAATTGCTATTCAAAAAAAAAAAAAGAATTAACAAAAAAAAAAAAACTTATAATAAATATAGTTTAGTCTTTACTATGTTATTTATTAGATTTTATAACTAAATTGAATAATTATGAATTATTTACTAATTATAACTCAAATAATAAATTATATTACTTATTTAATAATTTATGAAGATTACAGCAAAATCGATGATAATTAATGATTGGGAAATACAATTGGCCCAAATAATTATTTTGTAACACTTTGATTTTTTTTAAAAATCTTTTTTTAGTGCAATGTCACCGAAGCCCACAGAACAACACTAGTAACCTAACGGCTTGTAGGACATCATCACCTGAGCAAAGACTCAAGCCCACCAGGTGGCAGAGGTATCAAATGCGCGCATGCACCACGATTTAGGGAGAAACTCAGCCAATCAACATTGCTCTTACCTTCTCTATAGATATGATCGATAGAAACCTTCCAATTGTGATTCAATAACTCTACTTAACTAGATAGATAAAAAAATCACATAATTTTTTCAGTTTCTCAATAATATTTCTATATCATTTTGGAACTAAATCTCGTTCATTTTAAATGTAAAACTAAATTTTGTTTATAATTTATAACTATCTTTTTCATATATTTGAATTCTTGATATTACACAAACCTTTTAATATCTTAACTTGTTTTACTATTTAAACAAGTCTTGTAGGTTAAATTACTTTTTCTTAATTTGATATTAAGTTCTCTTAAATAAATGAATAAATAAATAACTTAATCAAGCCTAATCATATTTTGACTACGCTGGTCTAACATATTTGTAATTGGGAGGATTCAGCTTGGACAGCGACAGTCTTAACAGAAATTTCCTTGAAAAACAATATACCAATCACAAAAGTCAAAAACAAAATTTTACTTTCATGTGTGCCAGAGTTGACCATAAAGGCAGCTGAATTATCGAAAGCAATTTCCCTAATGTAATGGCTCGAGCTCGGCAAACTCACCACTTGTTGTATCCATAGTCCAACAACGATTACCATGGCCGAAACATTTCTGTTCAACATCGCTCAAATAGTGTTGGGGAAGATCGGAACCCTTGCTTACGGAGAAGCTAGCTTGGTGTCGGGTGTGCACCACGATCTTCAAAGACTGGAACGCACTCTGTCTAATGTCAGGGCCGTGCTCTTGGATGCTGAGGAGAAGCAGGAACATAACCATGCTTTGCGTGTGTGGCTGGGGCAGCTTAAGGACGTGTTCGCTAAAGCAGAAGATGTGCTCGATGAATTTGAATGCGAAGCTTTGCGGCAGCAAGTTGTTAAAACTTGTGGAAGCACCAGAAGGAAGGTAAGCCACTTCTTTTCAAGCTCCAACTCTTTGGCATTCCGTATTAGGATGGCTCATAATATTAAAGAAATTAGGGAGAAATTGGATGAGATTGCTGCTGATAAGGTCAATTTTCATTATCTTGTGGAAAGTAGTGTTGACAGACGTATTGTGCATAGAAGGGAGATGACCCATTCCTTTGTGAATGCTTCAGATGTCATAGGAAGGGATGATGATAAAGAAAATATTATACAACATTTTCTGATGCACCCGGGTGATAGTAGAACTGTCTCTGTTATTCCTATAATGGGAATTGGAGGTCTGGGTAAGACCACTCTTGCAAAACTAGTGTTCAATGATGAAAGGGTAAATGAGCATTTTGAAGTAAAAGGGTGGGTGTGTGTATCCGATGACTTCGATGTTAAGCAATTAATGTTCAAAATTGTCAAGTCTGCTTCCCATGAGAATATTAGGAGTCCGGATCCTATGAAGAGTGACTTAGATCCTGATCATTTGCAAACTCGCTTGCGGACTTCTTTCAATGGCCGTAGGTTCCTCCTAGTCTTAGATGACGTTTGGGAGGAGGAACGTAGCAAATGGATTGAGCTGAGTGACTTATTAAAAGGAGGTGCTAGTGGAAGCAAAATCTTAGTCACCACGCGAAGTAGCTCAGTTGCTTCTATGATGGGCACTGCTCCTACCTACATGTTAGCGGGTCTTCCTCATAAAGATTGCTTGTCTTTGTTTGTCAAATGGGCATTTAAAGAAGGACAAGAGAAACAATATCCAGATCTTGTAAAGATTGGGAATGAGATAGTGAAAAAATGTGGAGGGGTTCCTTTGGCAGTGAGAACATTAGGGAGTCTACTTTTCTCGAAAACAGAGCAATGCGATTGGATATTTGTCAGGGACAGTGAGACATGGAAACTAGAACAAGGGGAAGATGGCATTTTGTCTGCTCTTATGTTGAGTTACAATCAAATGCCATCCTACTTGAAGCAATGTTTTGTTGCTTGTTCAATTTTCCCCAAGGATTATGAATTCGATAACATTGAGTTGATTAATTTTTGGATGGCCCATAATCTCCTGCAATCGCCAAATGAAAATCAAGACCTGGAAGATATTGGAATGCAATACATAATTGAGCTGTGTTCGAGGTCCTTTTTTCAAGATTTTGAGGATTATGGACATTTTTATATATTTAAATTGCATGATCTAGCACATGATCTAGCCGTATATGTATCAAATGGTGAATGCTCAACAGTTCAGTCTCATAGTTCAAAAGATGTCAAGTTCGAGTTCAGGAAAAGTTCGTCATTTATCATTTCTTGTAAGTGATTTAGCTGAACCATTCTCCAAGTTTGAGGGCTTACGGACCATTTATTTTCCAATCAGAGGAGTGGGGCCTCGCAGTGAATCATTTCTACACAAATTTGTGTCACGTTTTAAATGCTTGCGAGTGTTGGATCTAAGTGATTCCACTTTTAAAATGCTGCCACGATCTATTGGAAAAATGAAGCATCTGAGATATCTTGATATTTCACGTAATGGAAGGATAAGAAGACTACCGGATACGATTTGCAGGTTACAGAATCTGCAGTTTCTATCACTCAGAGAATGCGTGGAGATTGAAGAATTGCCCTCAGACATGGGGAACCTAATCAGCCTCAGGTATCTGGATATAACCACAAAACAGCACTTTCTTCCGGAGGAGGAAATTGAGTCTTTATGTTCTCTTCGACATTTGTATTTCAGTGAATGTGATAATTTGTCATATCTTGGTCGAGTGCAACAATTTACCAGCCTTCGAACGATCGGAATTGACTCTTGTAGAAATCTGAAGTCCTTGCCAATTGGTGTTCAGCACCTAACATCATTACGGTCTCTATTGATTTCAAACTGTGAGAACCTTCATCTGTCTAGAGGCGAAGGAGAAGATATTCAGAACACCTGGCCCAGTCTTCAGACATTGGCACTTACTGGATTGCCCAAGTTAGTAGAATTGCCTACATGGCTTAAGGGATCTGCTAAAACTTTGAAAACCATAAAGATTGATGATTGTCCCAATTTTGATGCACTGCCAGCTTGGCTTGTAGCTCTCAGATCACTCCAGAAACTTTACATCAACATGTGCCCAAAATTGTTAACTCTACCACGCAGAATGTGTTCTCTGACTTTCCTACAAGTGCTGGAGGTCGTAGATTGTCCTGAATTGTACCGCAAATACAACCCAGAAACAGGATTTTATTGGCCTGAGATAGCTCATGTTCCACGGGTCAAAATTTTAGAGGCATGTGATTAGGTGAGGGTAACCTTTTTTTTATATATTTTCATGAAAAATAAAATAAAATTTAGAGGCATGTGATTAGGTGAGGCATTTAATGCAGTGGTTTTACATCAATGCAAAATTATTGAGTTACTGTCTTAACTCTTAATAAAAGTTTACATATTAACTAGTACTTCTTCTGTATTTTTAATCAAGTGCAAAATTATTTGGATATTGTTTTTAGCCTAAACAAAACATATTCTCAGGCAACTAGGTTTATATGGACTCTTCTTAAATTCTTTTGAAAGAAAGATTGCTAGGTAAAACTTTGTTGTAAAACCAACTTCCACACAATTCCCATGCAAAACCAAAAGTCATGGGAAGAAGAAAGAAGAAATTTTTTATATGTGATTCATCCTAGTTTGCTGTTAATCATCATTTCTTTGTGTGTCTGGAATGGCAGGTTGTCCAACTGATTATTGAAAAAACATGGAGAAATTTTCCCATTGAAGAAAGGCAATTGAATCTTTCATGGCATTTTGATCAACACCTAAGAAAGCACTTAAAGTCTGCACAGACTGCGCTAATCTGGCCTCCTTAGATACCAAAAAGAAGAAGGATAGACTGTGGACTGACTGAATTTGGGGTTCTAGCGGCTGCTGTTACTTCTTATTTGTGTTCTTTTTGCTCTTCTACCTTTTGTTTTGCTATTCTTTTTGCTCTGGTTGAGTAATTATATCTGATTCCTATATCTGTTATTTGGTTCCTTTTTCTGCTGTTTTGTTCATGGATGATGGCCAAATAATGTAATTAAATTTGGCCTTTCTAAATCTTTGAATGTGATTGTATTGTCTAGTAGTCGTTTGTAAATAGAAGTTATGTATATAGGCATGCTTGTCGCATATGTGCCTTTACTTGAGTGATGAATGTGTAGAAAAATCCTGAGATATATTACTAACTTATCATTACACCTCTTGTTACTTGTGTCTTGGTAGCGAGTGTTTGGAAACTGCTGGCTTAAATAGTGTGTTCCACAGGAACTGAGATGTCCATCCTCATAAATAGTTTCAGCTGCCCAAAATTGTTGTCTCTTCCAGATGGTGTGCACTGTTTTACTTCCCAACAAGAGCCGAAGATCGTGGGTTGTCCCTGGATCTAAAGCAGATGCAACCTGGGAACAGGTGCTGATAGATCCAGGATAGCTCATATACCACTGGTTAAAACTGCGTATGCATACTTTCTGATTAGGTAAGTGAATATGTTGATATGACTATATAATGTAACATGTACGAGTTGAAGTCTTAGCTTTTAACCGTCATTTTCCTTTTATTTATCTCTTTTAATTTATAAGCTGAAGTGTTTTATTATTTATTTTAGATATATTTTTTTGTGATACAGATTATTTAGAAAGAGTGAGATAACGAACCAACAGATTTATCCTGTTGAACAAAAGAAGCTGAATCTGTCTTGACAGTTTTCTTTATTTCCCACGAGAAATTTCCGCATGAAGTAGATACTGTTGCTTGGTAATGTTTATGCATCCTCATTTGATTCCTTCAAGTCTAAGCAGAAAAAACATTGACTTTTCTCTGTTTCTTTTCTTACTGCTTAGTGTTCCCAACTTCCTATTGATGTTCTATGTTTCTATATCTGTTCTCCTTCTTTATGTTATTTGAATCTTGTTTTTCTTTCTTATGTTTAGTTCTTGAATTACTGCCTAAACGGCTTCACCAAATAGTAAATTTGGATTTGCCTTAAATCGTACTAAATGGCTGAATGCATGTATATGGACTTACATTAATACCTTTAAAGAGTTAAATCGAGCAAGTTGGTCAAGTTGTTGCTCATGTTTTACTCAGAGTAATGAATGCTTGGAAATTATAAGGTGCATGAGTCTCCCAGGGAATAATCAGTTTAGCGTGATGATAAAAGTGAAACAAGGAAATTCTGATACTCAAACTAGCAACGGGAACTGAATTGTCCTCCTTCATTCAGCGCTGAGAACACCCTTGCATAATTGCACCCAGAACCTAATTGTGTTTCCAACTCATAGATAACAAGCTTTGTCGTTTCGAAACTAAACCTTTTGACAAAAGAAGCAGGTGATGGATGATCCTAGAACAGCTACCATCATCAATTTATGTGGAGAAACCAGCTTCATCAAGGAAAATGATTTCCAAAACTAGATGAATGTTTTAAACTGTAATCCACATTCTTTTCATCCACATGGGTTTCACTTTTACTTGAACCTTTGATGACAACATTGATAACTTGGAATACCATCCTCCATCAGTTTTGCTTTACTTCTTGAAGCATTTCCACTACTTTCTTCATCTTTGGTCGTTTTGCTGGAGTGGTATCAGTGCAGATTAATGCAACATTGAGAGCAGCAAGCATTTCTTTCCTCCAAGCAAAGGAAACCGTGCCATTTTTGTTGAGCTGCTAGAGTGGCTTATAAATCTTGGATCACTCCAAAAGCTTTCGATTTCCAGATCGCTCCAGAAGCTTTACATCAACATATGCCCAAAATTGTTGACTCTACCACGCGGAATGTGTTCTTTAGCTTCCCTACAAGTGCTGGAGGTCGTAGATTGTCCTGAACTGTATCTCAAATACAACCCAGAAACAGGTTCTAAGTGGTCCTAGATAGGTCATCTCCCACG
Source organism: Quillaja saponaria (assembly GCA_029379385.1). Classification (NCBI taxonomy): domain Eukaryota; kingdom Viridiplantae; phylum Streptophyta; class Magnoliopsida; order Fabales; family Quillajaceae; genus Quillaja; species Quillaja saponaria. The sequence goes on along the minus strand of CM055607.1, from coordinate 28,515,586 downwards.
GCTTAAAATTGTAGGCAGGTGATTAGGTAGGCCAACTTATTTTTAAATTTTCATTAGAAAAATGTTACCTTTGTACTAGTTTTTCTAACCACTGTAATTAACTTGGTTCTTGTAGAAACTTTTTGGCATTTAATTCAATGATTTACCATGGAAACAAATCAACAACGCTGCAAAATTATTGAGGTACTGTATTTATAACATTTTTCATATAAACTACTACTTGTGTACGTCTATTCAAGTGCAAAATATTTTTAAATTATTTTGTCCTAAAGAAAACATGTTCTCAGGAGGCTAGGTTAAATGCTGCATCTTAAGTTTTTTTTTTTTTTTTTAATAAAAGCAACTTCTACGCAATTCCCATGCAAAACCATCGGTCATGGGCATAAGAACCAAAAAAAAAACCTAAATCAATAAATTTCTCTCTGATTAATCCATGTTAGCTGTCAAACATAATCTCTTTCTGTGTTTGGAGTAGCAGGTTGTCAAACAGATTATTGCAAAAAGATGAGAAAAGTAACTAAATCTTTCTATTAGATAGTTTGTAATAAATGTAGAGACTTACATTAGAAAGATAAAGAATTGTTTAAAGCTTTATAAAGGGAAACCCACCTTCTTAAGTCAAATAATATATAATAGAAATATATTAATATAAGATATATTAATATATATTTAAATAACTTGGACTTGGACTTCCTTAATTTAAAAGTTCTAGGCTTGTCTCTTTCTCCTGTTTCAATATTTAAATAAATCTTCATCTATACTTGATAATTTGTTGTATGCAATATCTCTATACACGCCTCAAAGCCTTCTCTATTCATATTATTTTTTTCTAACACTTTCTTCTTCTTCTTTTTTTTCTTTTTTTTCTCGAGTTAAGTAGTTGTATCCGATTCCTATATCTGTTGTTTGGTTCCTTTTTCTGCTGTTTAATTCTTGAATTCGTGACTGAGGGCCAAATATCATAATTAAATTTGGCCTTGCTTTACACTGTAAATCTATGAATGTGATGGTGTTGTCTAATAAATGTTTGTAAATAAATCGAGTGAAGTTATGTATATAGGTATTCTTGTTGCATAAATGCCTTTGTTTTTCGGTACAAATTGCATATATGCCTTTACCTTTACTTGAGTAATGTATGTTTAGAAAATCCCAAGATATATTACTTACGGGAATCTCAAACTTTGGATAATCATCAACACGCTTGCCATGGATATGCTTGAGGCAAACATATTGCATCCTAGTATTACAAGGAAACACACAAGTGGAGTTTATTGAATTGTTTGTGGCAATTTGGGTGAATGGGTTTAAGGAAATTATTCCAAGTTCAAAAACAAATGATTATGAATAAGTTTTGGGTTATCAGTTCAAAATCTAGTATAAAATACTAACAGTTGCAATAAATGATTGGACACCATTGTGGGTAGCTAGGCATATGTCATGACAAGGTGGCATTTTTGTAAATAAGGCAGTCGAGCAACTGGAAAAAAATGATGTCTCCTCTTGCCAGAGGGACTATGGCACAAAAAGCTCTTTAGGAGGGGTGTAATATGAGAAAATTCAAAGTTGTACATGAGTTTGTTGGATGATTGTCAAAGGCCTTGGTGTTGCTTGTAACTCCCTCTACACCAAGCCATTTACCCATGTCGAGGACATGTCGTTTGCATTGTAATTTGATCGTTTTTCAATTAATGAGAAGTTGAAGCCTTTTCTTGTAAACAGTGTTATATTTGCTTTCCTACTACATTTTGCTTACATCGTTGCGCACTAGCCTTGCTAGTTGACACACGAGGGGTATTGGAGAAGTTGACTTGCTACCCACGAAGGGCTAGCAACTGCTACACCAACGTCTTTGCGTGCTCGCAAAGTTGGCCCTTAATAGTTGGTATCAGAGCTATATTCCGAACCGCTGAGGAAGTAGCAGTTGGTTGTTGTCATGATAAGGAGCATGACGAATCAACAGAAGTTCGATTGGATTGACTCACAGCTGGGTGAGCTTACTGGAGTGTCTGACTCCATGATAGAGATACGGGCATCGTTGAAAGAGTTTGACATAGCCGGATTGATTGAAAGGGTGACTACCCTTGAAGGACTTGTTAGTAGCGTGCGGGCACTCGGGAGGAGTAAGAATATCCAAGGCACAGGTGACAATAGCTGCTGGGCTCGAGAAGCGAGTTAGTAGTATCGACCAAGCCCAAGCACCACTGGAGGGTGCGGTCCACTATTATGAGTGGTGAATTTTTGGATGATATAGCCATCATGAAAGATGAACTTGATGAGTTGAACACCTAAGGTCAACATCACCATGAGAGTGGTGGGTAATGACAACCACAACCCATATGCTGAGGGTGTGGGGCAATGTCGAATGAAAGTTCCTAAGCCTCTGGCTTTTGGAGGGGCACGAGATGCAAAGGAGTTGAAAAACTTTCTATTTGACTTGGAACAATACTTTTGAGCATTGAGAATGGATTCAGAAGAAGCAAAGGTGACAACAACTAGTATGTACCTCTTTAGAGACGCAAAACTCTGGTGAAGGACAAAGTATGTTGACATAAAGGATGGTAGGTGTGTAATTGACACCTGGGCAGATTTGAGAAGAGAACTAAAGGCTTCAATTCTTTCCCGAGAACGTCGAGTACATTGCTCGGCGCAACTTAAGGGGGTTGAGACAGACAGGGACTATTCGTGAGTATGTGAAGAAATTTGTGGGGCTGATGTTAGACATTCGTGACATGTTAGTGAAGGATAAGATGTTCTATTTCCTTGAAAGGTTAAAGTCATGGGTGAGAGCCGAACTTTAATGACAGCGGGTCTAGGATTTGGCCACAACTCAAGCGGTAGCAGAGCGCTTGACAGACTACGCTCCTGAAAGCTCTGCTAGTAAGAAACCATAACAATCTTCTAGTGGAGGCATGGCGGACAGTTTGGTAAGGTAGGAAAGAGAAAAAGTGGGGGAGGGATTAGAGGAAACCTTCCTACCCCACCAACAGTCCAGAGTCGTCATGAGGATATATCTCAATCTCTAAACCAAAGACGATCTCTTGCTACTTGTGTAATGGACCGCATAGAGTTGCAGGAGTATCTATAGAAAACTGCATTCAATGCTTTGCAAGCTTCAGTTCGTAAAGCACCTCAAAGTCATGCTGATGAGGATGAGGACGAGTCTGATGAAGATCAGCCCATGATGGGGGCATTGCAGTTTATTGGGGCACTCAAGAAGCATGCTGAGAGTTTCTAAGAAGAGTGGGAATGAGGGTCTCATGTTTGTGAAGGGCCATCTTAAGTGGGAAGCCAGCTACGAGTGTCATGCCAGACACTGGGGCTACCTATATACTTTGTTTCTGAAGCGGAGGCTAAGAAACTGGGCCTAAAGTTGGAGAAGGACTTAGGTTGGATGAAAGATGTGAATTATAAATCCTTGCCTACTGTGGGGCAAGCCAAGCAAGTGTTTGTGAAGCTTAGGACATGGGAAGGCCATGTCAATTTTGTGGTGGCCAAGATTGATGACTTTAATGTTGTCCTTGGGATGGAGTTCATGCTTACTCACAAAGCAATTCTAATCCCTGCTACTAGTTCTCTTATGATAATGGGAAAGCAGCCAACCATGGTGCCTAGCAGTGACCAAATAACTTGGTAAGACCAAGCATTTGTCAAGCTCTTCAGTTCAAGAAGGGCGTGAAAGCGACATGAACCTACTTTTGTGGTGATACCCTTGGTTACTGAGGATCAAGGGGATGGAAAGTCAGTGCCGCTAGCCATACAGGGAGTTTTGAAGGAATATGAAGGAGTCATGCCCGACAAACTTCCACAAACCTTGCCGCAGCGTAGGGGTATTGATCATGAGATTGAACTAGTGCCAGGCATTAAGCCATCCACAAGGGCTCCTTACAGGGATGGCACCACCTGAGTTGGCTGAGCTCAAAAAATAGCTAAATGAACTACTAGAGTAGGGGTTCATAAGACCTTTGAAGAACGTTTAAAGCACCTAGTGTTGTTTCAGAAGAAGCAGGATGGGAGCTTGCGAATGTGTGTTGATTATCAAGCACTTAACAATGTCACAGTGCGGAACAGTTATCCTATACCTGCTCATTGCTGATCTTTTTGACCAACTGAGTGGTGCCAAGCACTTCACAAAGCTGGACTTGAGGTCCGGGTATTACCAAGTTAGAATTGTAAAGGGGGACAAGCCGAAGACGACTTGTGTCACTCGATATAGTGCATTTGAGTTCTTGGTAATGCCATTTGGGTTGACGAATACACCAGCCACATTTTGTACTCTCATGAATCAGGTTTTCCATGGGTACTTAGACAAGTTCGTCGTGGTTTACTTGGATGACATTGTGATCTATAGCTCCACTCTAGAAGATCACAAAAAGCACTTGCAGCTGGTTTTTGATAAGCTGAGAGAGAATTAGTTGTTCGTAAAAAGAGAGAAGTGTTCTTTCACGCATAAGCAAATCAAGTTTCTTGGCCACATTATTGAGCAAGATTGTGTCTGAATGGATTTAGACAAGGTGAGAGCCATCCAAGAGTGGAAGACTCCTACTAGTGTGACTGAACTGCTCTCTTTCCTTAGTTTAGCAAACTACTATAGGTAGTTTATTGAAGGCTATTCAAAAAGAACTACACCCCTTACAGAGTTATTGAAGAAGGCAAAGTTTGGCATTGGGGTGAGCCATGTCAAACTACATTTGAGGACATGAAGTTGGCTATGAATTAATGATCATGTTTTAGCCTTGCCAGTTATCTTGAAGCCTTTTGAAGTTCAGACTGATGCATCTGATTATGCCCTTGGGGAAGTCTTACTTCAAGAGAATCATCATGTTGCTTATGAGAGTCATAAGTTATCCCAAGCCGAAATGAGGTATACTGGCTCAAGAGAAGGAGATGCTTGCTATTATTCATTTCTTGTGGGTGTGGAGACATTACTTGTTGGGGTCAAAGTTCATTGTGAAGACTGATAACGAAATTTGATTTTGAGTTTGAGCACAAGGCGGGGAAAAGTAATCAGGCAAGCTGATGCCCTTAGTTGCAAGGCTGAGCTTACGGCAATGACCTACAGTAGCACACATATCAGCTAGTCATGTTGCTACTTCAATGCGAGAGTGCATTCAAGAGAACTTGGATAAGGATCTAGTTGCTCAAGCGATCATAAACCTAGCCAAAGAAGGGAAGACTCAGTCAGTTCGGAGTGGAAGATGGACTACTGATGGAGAAGGGAAGCCGATTGTTTATTCCCAAAGTAGGAGACCTGCGAAGGACGTTTATGAAGGAGTGTCATGACAATTTGTGGGCCGGTCACCCAGGTTAGGCAGAGAACTTATGCCCTTATGAAACAGGGGTATTACTGGCCTCAGATGAGAGAGGATGCAGTTAACTACTCTAAAACGTGTCTTAGTCTGCCATCAAGACAAAGTTGAGCGGAAGAAGATTGCAAGGCTACTTGAGCCGGTGCCGGTGCCGACTCATCCATGAGAAAGTGTGTCTCTGGACTTCATCACCAAGTCTCGCAAGAGTGGGGGATTTTTCTACTATCTTGGTGGTAGTGGATCAGGTTTTCGAAGTATTACCACATTCATCTCAGCACCAAAATATTACTTGGCAAAAGACACAGCACTATTGTTCTTTAAATATGTTGTCAAATGTTGGGGTGTACCCAAGAACATTGTCAGTGATAGAGATAGCAAGGTTCATAGGGACTTTCTAGTTAGAATTATTCAACCTACTCGGTTCACAACTTAATAGCTATCATCCACAAACTGATGGCCAGACTAAGAGACTTAATGGCATGCTTGAGGAATACTTGTCCCCATTTTGCCTAGTGCTAACCAGAGGAATTGGCCAAAGCTACTATATACTGCTCAGAAGAGTTCTGCGAACAAACAGGAGTCCTTTTGAGATTGTTACAGGACAGCAACCGCTCTTTCCACATACACTTGATAGGCCTCATACAGGAAAAAGTGTTAAAGCATATCACTTTACTAAAGACTGGAAGCAGAACATTGAAATTGTCCAGAGCATACTTAGAAAAAGCTTCTAAGAGAATAAAGAAATGGGCAGACAAGGGACGTTGACAACTTAGAGCTCCAAGTTAGAGATCTTGTAATGGTCAAGCTCATGAAGGAACAACTAAAGGGACTGAGGGGCAGGATCACAAGCTTATTCGTAAGTATGAAGGTCCACTTCCAATTGTTTCCAAGGTTGGGAAAGTTGCCTACAAGATTGACCTTCCACCCTGGATGAAGATACACCTAGTGATTCATGTTTGTAACCTGAAGCCGTATCATCCTGATCTAGAAGATCCAACACGTAACCAGTTAACTAGGCCAGTAGTCAATCTCAAGAAGCCACCAAGCAAAGTAGCATAGGAGATTCTAGCCCGAAAGGAGAGTGATTATCTGAAGACACCCACGCCTTGAGTTCTTAGTCAAGTGAAAAGATCTTAGGAGACAAAGAAATCAGTTGGGAGAAAGCTGAAGATTTGTTAGAGTTCCAGCAGAAGATTGAAGACTTTCAAGCAGCTGAGTCAACAGAGGACTGTTGACTAATTAAGTAGGGGGAGAATGTTACAATCCAAGCTTGTCTAGTGCATGTCGCACATGGCTGCTTGCCTTGTGATGGGCACCATTATGGGTAACTAGGCACATGTCATGACATGGTGGCATTTTTGTAAATAAGGCAGTCGGGCAACTGGGAAAAATGATGTCTCCTCCTGCTAGAAACATGTGATGTTGTGGCATATTATTAATAAATATAAGTGTCAAACATTATCATGTATAAGAGTTATTAATTAACCATCATGAGCCCAAAGTATTAAAGTAATGGAAATAAGCATCATGATGAGATCATGCTAATGAGATGTATTTCTTTTAAGCTTAATTCTTAAATGTTCCTAATCATAGGATCACTAAGTAGGGCATTAGTGAATCCGGATTAGATTAGTACATATCTAATTGGCTCAAAGAGTTGAGAGTGGCTGATCTCATAGTCACTTGTGTATGAGACACTAAGACAGATATGTAGGTGCTTATTAGATAATGAGTTCACTGAACTAACTCAACTGAGAACACCTTATATGGAGTTTCTCTCCATGTCAATAGGTGGTTATTATGTTACAGTTGTGCAAATAGTCCTTTGACTTGAGACATCATAGTTATATTGTATGTACGTCATTATACTTTGATACTGTTTCTGATTCTATTAATGAGTCACCTAAGAAGTAGCAATTGGGTATAATCACTTGCATATGAAGGTATGTGAATGTGTAATAAAAGATTCTATCACTCTTAGTAGAAAAGAGAGAATGTCATATGTGATCTATAAAAGATTTAACTTAAAGTCTATGGCCATAGTAGGAGTGGATATTAGAATATGATTTTCTAATTTTTCCAATGAAGTTATAATCTTAAGATTAGACACATATGATTAAATTTAGGGATTTGAAATTATTTCCATACCCAAATAGATTTAATCAGGATATTGCGTGATAGAAGGATTGAATTGCATGGTAACTGTTAACAGAATGGTTCAAAAGGTTCACAGCCATATTCATACTATTTTGGGTAGTCATCATGCGCTGCTAGGCACCAATCTTGACTTGTAGGAAATCCTGATAATTAATTAATATTTATAGATGATTAATTAATTAATCTTAATTAAAGGGTGAATTAAAAAGAGTTTTAATTTAAATAATTAGAATGAGTTCTAATTTAATTGGACAATGTCTAGTAATAAATATGTAATAGTTACATGCCTACTTCCATCAATAGTTTGAACCTAAGGGGTCACACACAAAATGACGATATTCAACTAAGGAGAGTTTTGGGGCAATCATATAATTATTATAGTTTGTTAGGCATTAGATTTAATTATGATTAAATCCTAATGTTAGCATAATCTCTAATGTGTTAGGATTGTCCAATACATAATGAGGTGGCTAGTCTTTATAAAATATAAGACTTAACAAACTAAAAAGAGACAAGAAGAAAAAAGTAATTATACGTACTGTAAAAGAGAGCCTAAAATCCATCAGATATATTTTAGGCTAATGAGAGTTTCTAAATCACAAGAGAGATTCAGTAACTTGTGCTAGCACACAAGGAATCCCTTGATAACCCATTTCATCTTCAAGCATGAAGATCCTTAGTTGGATTAGTTTGTGTGGATACACTTAGAGACGAGACACATGTGTCGTTGTTGTGCTCTTGATGAATCAACGAAGGATGTGAACGCCGACCAAGAATACGACGAAAGAATTAAAAGCCTCAGAGGTACACAGTTCTCTACTTGTTTAATTGTTAAACTATAATTAGGATCTTTCATATAATCATAAAGGTGATTTTGGGCTTAAAGGAATCAAAATTTTAAATTCTGCTGCACATATGATTGACATATTTTACATTGATTCCTAACAATGGTATTAGAGCCATCCTTATGATTTATGTTAGATCCAATAATTTATTGTTATGGCTTTAGGGATTTGATCTCTTTTTATTATTGATTAATTAATCATAACAAAATTACGATTGTGAAATCTGGAAATTGAAAAATGTATTCTTGATTTAATTATTTTTAAATGGTTTGAAAATGAATCAAGAAATATATATATATATATATTCATGTTACGCTAGCTACCATTTTTTATGGTAGTAACGTAAATAGTTAAATAAGTAAAGCCATTTTTTTTTTTAATTAAATGGGGGTTTGAAAAATAAAATAAAAATTATTTTATTTTTATTGTTATTACTTATTAGGACTACTGATATTATAATTACATAAAATAAAAGTTATTTTATTTGAATTTGTAGAATTCTTTTCAAAGTAAAATAAGTGTTATTTTATTTTAATAATTTATTATTGGTTGAGTTCTAACTAAAATAAAATTAGAGTTGTTTTATTTTAGTAACACTAGGATTAGTAGAATCCTAATCGAAATAAAATAATAGTTATTGTATTTCAATGAAACTAGTTTAACACTAATTTTAAAAACTAGAATTTTACTTTGAATAATTATTTCTTTGAAATATTTTAATGTGATTAAATTAAGTCTCTTAGAAGTTCAATTCAAATAAATCATGTTTCAAGGATAATAGTATTTGAGTTAATCTTGTTTTCTTTAAGGTGGTTGAATGTGATTCAAGTAGCTCTTTTAAAATTTAAGATTAAATTAAATTGGTTTCAGGATAAGGTAGAATTTGATTCTATATAAATTTCTTGAAACTTTGAATTTGATTCGATCTTGGTTCCTTGAAAATTTAAATTTGATTCAATCTTGGTTTCTTGAAAGATTGAGTTAGACTCAATCTTGATTTATTTGAAAGAGATTGAATGTAATTCAATTAGCTCTTTTAAAATTTAATTTTTAATTAAAAAATGAATTGGATTCAATATTAATTTTTATTTATTAAAATATAATTGAGTTGGACTCATTCTTAATTTCATTAGAATTTGAATTGGATTCAAATTAGATTTTATAGAGTTTGAATTATATTCAAACAAGGATTTTGAAGAGTTCAAATTTGATTAGGAATCAAAGTTATCCTTAACTATTTTGATTGAAATACTATAAAGGTTTTATATTCTAAATTTTAGGAGTTGACAAGTGTTAAATTCCTATATTTTAAGGATGAGATCCCTAATCTAATTAGATTTCTAATTGATGATTTAGAATCTAATTAGGACATGAGATTTCTAATTAGATTTAGTTTCCTACATGAAATAGGATTGAGAATCCTATAAGACTAATTGGATTAAGAATCCTATATGACTAACGAGATTAAGTTATAATTGAATTAGATTTTTGAAATCTAAATCAAATAGAATTATTAATTCTAGTGGGAGTACTAAATTAATAGGATACTATTAATCTTTAATAAAGCCATAACTTGAATAAATTATCTATTAAATGTTTTATTTCATGCAATGTGATTGAATGAATTACTTCGGGCGATTATGGACTTAAGACCAAATAATTGAACTATGTGATTGGTTTATTCAATGTGATTGAATGAATGGTTTTATTTAATAGGATGTATAATTAATTTTTATATTTTGGGAATATAATCTTAAATGGGGTTTGCATACCTCACCATTCTATTTTCTCTTGATGTAATTTCTATCTTCCTCCTATTGTAACTCTCCTTGATTTGATCAAGGTTTCTTATTCATTATTGTAATGTAGTTAGTTAGGTTAGTTTACTTAGGATTAGATAGAGATAGATACATGCAAGATAGAAGATGGAGGAGCGTAGAGGAAGCAGAGGTGGCCCATTAAAGACTACATGTAACTCCCATTATATGAGAAATTAATTATAACCCTAGGTAATAGACCAATAATACACTTTGATGGCTCAAGTGTATTATGCCCTATAAAAGTCCATAATCGACCCTTAATGTATGTGATGCATGTTTTTTGTATTTTTATATATATTTGATATATGAATGTATACATGATAGTATATGATGCACACTTAGATAGACGATACTAAGCAACTTGACTTAAAACCCTCATTAAAATAATTAATATTAAGTTGTAATGAAAGTCATTACAAGAATGACATCGTAGCCCTCCACCACTATAAATATTATTAGAAAATAATTTGTTTATGTAAATTTGTTGTGTTACACATGGTTTGCATTTTCTAGGGTTAATTTGTATTATTTATTGCATAAATGATGTTTATGAGGTAGTTTGATTATATAGCTTTGTTGTGTCACACAAGAGCTGTATACATTGGAATATACTTGTTATGAATGGTAGGATTGACTTAACTAAAAAGTATGTGATTTGTTGTGTCACACAAGGTTGCATACTTTTAGGGCTAAACATGATTAGGAAATTCATATGATGAATTCGATAAAAGTTATCTACCTTTCAAGTATATATGGTTTGTTGTGTCACACAAGACTGTTATGTACAAGTGATGGGATCCTAATCCCCACTAGGAGACCTTTCAACAAAGTCACCCGTTTTTCATTTAGAGGGTAATGGAAATCGAAAAATTTAAGTGGGAAACACCATTTAGATTAAAGACCAAGTCTTTATGGTGAATAATAATTAAATAGATGCTAGATTATCTCTTATTGAATATGGTATATCATAGTAACCAAATCTTAACCCATATTTAGAATTAAATATAACAATATATTGACTGGTCCCTAAATTCATTATTTGGCCAACGAATATGAGAAGTGTTCTCAAAATTCATCCAAGATAGCTATAAGCTTAAGGAATTATGCTTCTAATAAGTGTTGATAAGAATGCCATATGAGGAACAAACTAAGTAGTGGGAGTATAACATACAAGCAATATACTACGTGTTTAACTCTATGTCATAAGGCTTATGAAATTACATGACGAAATTGATAAGGTAACTATGACCTATGCTTAGCCTTCAAAAGTTGAATGCAAAGCATAGTTGTAATGCAAAATTTCAAGTCACTTAGTTAAAATCTCAATCTTTAGGTAAGAGTGCCTATAGCCAATAATGAGAAGGATAATAATTCCTTTGTGGTTAAGAAGGTTGTTGGAAGAAGCTAAAATATGTGCAAAAGACAAACTACACCCCAAAATGTGGTAAGTGTTACTACATTGGTCATAAGATCCTCTATTTTAGTATTATCATTGGAACGTACTAAAATTTATAAAGCTAATTTGAAGTACCAACAAGAACATTATATCTATTTCTTTTAGAAATTGAATCATGTTCTTTTTATAATAATAAAGAGTTTATTTAATATTGGTGCTTAATTAGTTTTTATAATTTAGAACTAGATGGTAATGTCTTGAACATTAAACAACTAAATGAGAACTCTTTGAATTCATTGATTGAAAGAGTTACCCATACTTAATTACCTTTATCAAATAATCGCCTATGTTAAGGTAATTGGTACTTATTAAAGTATCATATAAAATATTTGAAATGTTCAAATGATTCATATTTGAAGTTAAATAGAAACCAATTTAAGTATTACACTTCTTAGATAAGATCAAAGAGGGCTACTTAAAGCTACGAATTCTTTGATAACTCATAAGAGAATGTGATTCTCATTTAGTTAACTTTTCTTAAAGAATGCCATAAGTGGTGTGTCTACAACAGATATCTTAACATATTAGATATGATACGATCTTAAAAGGTTATAATAATCTTCCAATTGCTTTCTAAAACCACAATTAGCTTACTTATATAGTTTCATCCGAGTTTATACATAAGACTCTATATTCGATATAATATAGGAGAAAAATATGATCTTTATCGTTAATATTTCAGGATTTGTATACTTGTGTAAAGAGACTTAGCATATAAAACTTTGAGATGAAGTTTGATATATTGTTTTGTGAATTATCCTAAAAAGGTTTAGGATATTAATTTTATCTCACACCAAGACAAAATTGTTTGTTTTAAAACATACAATTTTTCTTGAAAAATGATATTTTCTTTAGAAGTAGTAGTGTGAATAAAATTCTTGAAAGAGATTCAAGAGTCACAATTTATAAATCAAATTGAAAGATATATAAATAAAATAACCTTAAAATACACAAACTCTTAGTAGTTTTCTTACCATATTTCTCGAGAAAGATTCACAATTTCCATACAATTCTAGCAATCCAAACCCTATACTCTCCCTCCCTTTTATCAATGACGTTTTCCAAGCCTTCGATTTCAAAAAACTCTACTGAAATTTCTTTTTCGAGAGATTCCAAAAATTACTTGGATCATGTTCTTCGTATAAATGCTATTCATAGGGCTTCCTAACTCCTAGGTAAATTCTTCTATTCTGATTGAACTATCCTGATTATTTTGTCCCTAATCTTAGGCCCAATGTTCAAAAAATTTCCACCTACCTACCCCTTTAGTACTTTAAGAAACTTTTCTTCTCCAAGAGCAACATTATTTTCATACCCAAGATCCATTAGGATTTGGCCACTAAGGAACCAGATGTCTACAGTTGGATGGATCTTATACTTTCTGTTCGTGATATCTTTTTCGTAAACAAAAGGATTTTATATTTGCTTAGGCACTTTTCAATCGATAAAGGCAAACATTAGACATTAGTCGGCTACTACCTATTCATGAAGATATTTTTTACTTTTATGAAAGAAATATTAAAGGAGATAATGAGTTGAGGTATTCTTTAAATTTTGTTTTAAGTTACACATATAATGATAAGTGCACTTGACTAGTTGATAGATAAAAAATAAAATAAAAAAAAAAACATATTTCCTTAATTTGACACTTAAGTTCTCTTAATCAAGAACATTTAAAAAAAAATATTACCTAGAAAAACAATATACCAATAAAATAATTAAACAAGAACAAAATTTCACTGTCAAATTTTTAAGTGTGCCAAAGTTGACTAAAACTATTGAATTATGAGAAGCAATTTCCCTAATATAATAGTTCAAACTCAAAATACCCTTGTTTTTGAAAGAAATGAGTTAAATGGCTCGATAAGAGAAAAAATTCTGAAAATACAGTCCTCACCTATATTTGTGTCTTGGAGACATGAATTGCAACTTGAATTTGTGACTTGGAGACCTGAATTGTTGTTAGCCATCTCAGCTACACGTCAACTAGGATGCCAGGTAGATGAAATCAAGTTGTCCAAATCCCCAAATTCCCTTTCCCTTATTCCTCTTCCTCACTTCCACTAAATTCCTAAAACTTAAATCCTATGTTCCCCCTTCTTGCTAAGCTCTCTGCTAGACTCAACTACAAAACAAAGACTCCTCCTCTTACTGCCATAAAGAAAGCCTGTGCTCCTTTCTTCATAACTTGGAAAGTTTATCAGCACTCCTCAATCTTCTCGCTCTGATGCTGTGAAGAAAATATGGGCATACATTATTCTTCACAACTCTAGGTTCCGCTTAAGATTTACTGGCTAACTCTGAATTTACCAATTACTTGTTTTCATTGTTGCGAATGTACAAGTTTCTGGTTGCAAACTCTTTTGTTTTTCTTCGGATTCCAGTTTCTCAGAATTTCATTTTGGTTTGTAATTTAGGAAATGTCTATTCTTTTTCAAAGCCCTCTCATTAGTTGAAAATTCAAATTTTCATTTTCATACATTTGAGGGTTTTCCTTATGCTTCTGATGAATCCACTTAATCTCAAGCTTGCAAAGTCAAGTGAATTTTTTGTTTTTCATAGCCCATGAAATTGTCATTTAGTTTTTTTTTCCTACTTATTCTCATTTGATATGCTAGCCAGAATATTAAACCCATTAGGGTGCTCTAAACGGTTAAGATTATAAACTCGTTTCATAACTACATTTTTATGTTTCTCTACTAGATCATAAACTATGACTTATCATAGGACCATAATAACTTTTTAGATGAAAAATTTGAGTTTTACCTTTCTGGACTTTTATCTATGTTAAAGCTTACTAGAAAAGAGAACATTTAGTAGAGCTATGTGTGCTACAAAATCAAATATGAAGTTGGTTTTCCTTCCTTCTAAATGAGAAGGAACTTTTGATCTCAATTTAATGCTTTGCATAATTAATTTTCTTATAATATTTAAACTATTGCCAAACATTCTATACCCTAAGCCCTTTTCCATGTTATATGATACTGCTATAGTACTGTGTTTTTGTAATTTTGATTGGGATTTGTATTACATATGTCCAAGTATAGTAACTCTAGAATAATGTTATTTTGTATTACACAAATGAAACCTAGTTAATTAGGAGTCAAGGACAAATGAAAGATATCAAAATGATATGATCTAGTCCAACACTACCTTAAGTCCTTAACTAATTGTAATTTTATTTTTATGCTCATTGCAGCATGTCAAGGTTCCAGTTCCCCTCCCCCCCCCCCCAAAAAAATAATAATGATGAGATTTTGATCAAAACATAAATAGTTAGTATAAATCCATTTGATTGGAAAGTTTAGAAAAGGATGTTGCGGCTAGTTTTTCCCCAAAAGTTCCCACACATAACTAGTAATTGCTTTTCTTCTTCCTTCATTTACAACATGAATTTATGTTGCATTTAGATCTTCCTAAATTTAGGAACTTAGAGTATAAACTGTTTCTTTTCTTATTTATGAATTTCTCCATAAGTGTTTACATGTGAAATTCGAGTATGCGAACCTGTTTTCTTATAGAATAATAATATCTCACTGCATCACTAGCTCCTCTTATTTACCATGGTTGCAACACACATATCTATCACCAGTCTAGCAAATTTTCTTCTATTTCTTAATGTAATTTAAAGAAGAATTATCACTAGGATCCATTCAAGGGCAAGAGCATGTAGCTCTGTTTTGTAAGAAGAAAGATACATGTTCTGCTACAGGTTTCCTAGTTCAAATACATTGTTAATCTTAAAACAAGCTGTAACTACGAAGGAGTTGAAAAAGGTGAAAAAGGTAAGACTTCAAACTTTAAGGACGTCAATTTAAACTCTTACAAATGGAAAATAATGAAATTGTTTCTGTTTATATTTCAAAAGTTCTTGTTTTGGTAAAATAAATTGAGAACTAATAAAGATAAAGTGGAAGACCTGACCATTATTGAAAAGATCTTGCGAACATTGACAATGAAATTTGAACACATTGTTGTGGCTATTGAAGAGTCAAAAGTTTTAGAAAAGGTGATAGTTAATGAGTTGTAAGGCTCCCTAGAAGCACATGAGCAGCGACTAAATGAAAAGTCCTAAAAAAAAAATCAATTGAGCAAGCTTTTCAAAGCTAAGTTTCCATCAAAAGTGACAAAAGTGCTGAAAGATGTAAGCACCAAAAGAGGAAGCAAAGGCCGAGGTAAAGGTCGAGAGAAATGTAATCATCAACATTTCAACCCAAATCAAAACAAAAATGAAATCAAACATTCATAACCAAAACACATTTTCAGTGAACATTGAACCACACAATTATTCGTTGTTACAGAGAGAAAGCGCTTGGCTGGCAATAGGATGGAGTTCACAGTAGAATAACCTTCAAATGGAAACAGAGGACAAACGGATGGTGGATGAGTGCATGAGTTGTATAGCGAGAGAGTACTAGCATAGAGAGAAAGAGTTTGCAAGAAAACTAAGAAGGGAAAGGAAAACAGAGGCTCAGGGAAAAGTATGTTATCACAAGGTACTTTTAAGTGGTGGACATAGATAGTATTAGCCAAAATTAAAAAAGTAAAAAATTATTTGTGATAAGCGGGTACTGTGGCAAATATAGTAAGTGTAGACGCATATAAGTTCGAGTAAAATAATGCAAATAAATTAAAGATCATAAAATAACTATCGCAAATAATAAAAAAAAAGGATGCATATAATTTGATGCTAAATAGGTAGTCAAAATTATATTATTATAGTCGCTGGATTAAGGCATCAGCGACAATACACAAAATTTTGAGAATCTTTTCAGCCACAATGAAATTGTTGTCGTAGATAACCTATTTACAAACACATATAGTGGTTATCTACGATAGCGTATCAGCATCAGTATTTTAGCTATCGCTGATACATGAGATTCTTGTCGTGATGCTTAATACGGAAATAGTTAAGTACAATGGATAAAACTAAATCTAACTTTCACTCCATAAAATTTAAATTCAATCAAAATCTTAATGGTTGTCATGTTGTTGTTAACTAAGGGTGTGCAATCGGACAAATCAGTCTGGGTGAAAGTAAAATGTTACCTGACCCGACTAATTCAGGTGACTAAAAATTCTACCTAACTTTGAAAGTCGGGTGATAAAAATTTTAACCCATTATAAAAGTAGGGTGGGTTTGGTGTGTATAGTGGGTTGGGTGTGTCAGGTGGGTTAGGTGTGTAGAGTGGGTTGGGTGTGTCAGGTGGGTTGAAAATTAAAATTCAAAATAATAAAAAGAGCATTAAGTTATAGTTTTTTTAAATAAATCAACATAAATTAAAAATGTTTAACATTACAAAAAAATAAAATAAAATTAAGAGATGAAACAATAATGTATATTTAACAATAATATAAAATCTAATATTTACCTAGTAATATTTTATATTTAGACTTAGTATTTACATATAAAAAATAATTTAATAAACATTAAAACATAATGTCAGGTAGATTGGATGCACCTAGGTTCAAAAAATCTCAACCCAGTCACCTGAACGAACTCAAAATTGGAAAAAAAAAGTAAAAAAATCACCTAATCAAAATATCAAAAAGTTTGTTATTGACAAATGGGTTATAGATGTCCATCCATCACACATTAGAGTCACTCCATAAACCTCTCATTTCTTTTTAAATTCATCAATATATTCCTTCAATTCCTCTATCTCATCCTCCAAAATAGGACCACCGATTTCATAAGGAGTAGGTCATTCAACTCCAACCCATGCACGTGCAATTTCTTTGATCATACACTGATAATATGGCCCTTGTGCTTTGTTAGGAGCAATATTTTGATAAATAAAGAATTTTCCAATAGCATGCTTTGCTGACTTTGCCCACTTTTTTGGATTCCACATGTTTTTTTAACTTTTGTTAGTAAACATCTTGTTGCCTATATATGCTTGGATCTATCTTTTCTCTGCTAGGGCCTTTTTCTCTCCTAGTAAACTTTTCAAAACCTTTTTTCACACTCTGAGCGCTACTTAAATTTCCAGTTCGTGTAGACTCCATCCTTAGATGTGGATATCCTTGATCTGTCATATATATATCATGTCTTGATAAATTCGTTGCATATTGAAAGTCTTGTCTTTCCTGTATGCCTAATCTCATCATCTCTGTCATCAATATCTTCTTCTCTAATCCCCACTCTTCTCTTTATCCAGTAAATTTTCTCTCATCTCACCTCTTATTTTTTTTCATTTTTTCATTCTCTTGTTTCTTCTCTCTCAAGTGCAATCTCACTTGTTTAGAAATTTCCACAAGACATTTCTCACACTTGGCCACATTTGGATAACCTCCAGCTAAATGTTGTTTGCCTTGAGCTATACCTCCTCCCTTAATTTGCTTTTCACAAAAATTACAAATTACTTGCTGACGATTATCTCCTATTCTTTCAAAATACAACCATCCCAATATCATTAGCCTTTTTTTTTTTTGGAATCGTGGCTCCTCAATAGCCAATTATTTACCTTTTGAGGAAGAAGAAGTCATCTTTTATTTTTAACTATAAAAATATAAACATGTAACCTAATTAAATTATACTAAGAGAAGATTTAAATAAATTAAATTGATAGGAAAAAAAAGATAATAATTGAAATTAAATCAAAATAATAATAATTGAAATTATATAAATTACAATAGTTGAAAATTTAAATAAATTAAATTGATAGAAAAAAAATAATTTTAAAAATGTATTTTCTATTTAAGTCATATTTACTGATGTTATAGGATAATGAGGCTTAAAAATTATTTTATAAATAATTCATATCTACTAATGTTCTAAGTTAATGAACATATATAAATAATTTATATCTATTGTTTTTTTCACTATTTTAAAAATTAAACTAACTTTAAAATAAAAACCTCATTTGTTTATGCTATCTATAAATAAATACTAATAATTGAAAGTTTAAATAAATTATATAATAAAAAAATAGATAATAATTGAATTTTTTTTTAAAATCTAATTAATTCATATTTACTAATGTTACAGGTTAATGATATAAAATTATTTTCTAACTTATTCATATTTATTAATATTTCTAAGTTAATAAACATATATAAATAAATATCTATTAATTTTTTTTTCACTATTTAACAATTAAACTAACTTTAAAATAAAATTTACCAATATATATATTTTGATATATATATGAATTTATTGTCAAAACAAGGAAAAGAAAAAAAAGTTAAAAAAACTGATTAACAAATTATATTAAAAAATAATTATTACATAGAAACAATAACATAAATTTTAACCCAACCCAGCCTAATAAGTAAATTACAAAAACAGAAAAAAAAAAAAAAATTACACAATTTATAAGCACGCAGCCTTCTCTTTGCCTCTTTTCTCCAGCGACACTTCCACCGAAACTACAAGCTTTCATTTATGTATATGTGATTCGTTTCCATATGTATGAAAACCGAATCGATTCCCCCGAAACGGGCGAATCGACATGAATTTTTGTTCCTTACTCATTACACCTCTTGTTCCTTATGTCTTGGTACCAAGTCTTTGGAAAGGATAGATACTTTTTTAATTTAGGGATATTATGGTTTTTTACTTTCATTAGTTAGTTAACTAATAGATTAGAAGACTGCTTATTGGCAATTCTCATTAACGCTAGTCTGGTATGTATAATTCTATAAAATAAACATTTTTTGTTTGGTATGTATTTAATATTGGAATGCTCATTATACATCAGTTATTTTATTTTATAAAATTAAGAATTCTCAAACCCACCTAGGGAGTTAAATTTCTCGTTCATATTTCTATAGAATCGATTTAGTTTAGTTAAATGACAAAAAATATCGTTATATCCTATGAAATAAATAATTAATTAAAAAATTATAGATTAATAAATAATAATATTATAAATAAATAACTAGACTAAATAATAAATATATTTTTGTCAAATGATAAAAATACCTTTCATATAATTATAAATAATTAAATAAGTAATAATTAATTAATATTAATAATAATAAGCATAAACATAAACATAAGAATAAGAAATAATCAAATAAATATATAAAAATAATAATTAATTAGATAAAAATAAATTATATATATATATATATAATAACATAAAAAATTTAGAAAAATTAATTAAAAAAAAGTTATAAAATATATAAATTTCATAAATTATGTTAAATTTTTATTAGTTTATCTATTTAGAGATATTATCATTTCAACATAAATTTAATATCATTTTGATATGTGAAAATTACGTAACTAATTAATAATGAAATAAAATAATTATTTCCCATTGGCGTTACCAAACAATAGAATGGAATTATTTCACAACATTTCATTCTATTTTTTTTCTCATATTATTCTTACTTACCAAACTAACCCTTAAACTTTGCGTAGACTTTTTGTTAAAGCAGAAGACGTGAGGCTTCCCTGTTCTCTTTCCAGCTTTGGATAATGAAACTCTTCTCCTTCTCCAATTTCTCTTTATTCTCTCCCTCCTTTTCTATTTCTCTATAATTTTCCTAATTTCACCTTATAATTCAGAAAGAGTTTATAATAGTTAGTATCAAGCCATTGATTCTGGCAACTGATGAAGTTTCAGTAGATGGATTCAAGAATGAATAGACCACTTCCATCAGTTCAAGGCTGATTCTTCGAATGTACAAATGGACACTACTGTGGGAAGAGATAGAAATTACATTGCTCATAAGGTGTTTGATAAAATTCCACCAGCGAGCTCAGTCACTATACAAAGGGCGAAGCAAGCTGAAATCAATGAACCAAGTGGAATCCTCCTAGTTGCAATTCATCAAGTGCTATATTCTATCACAGTGGAGGTGGTAAATGCAAATTTGTTCTTCATAGGGAGTTGTGGAAAGGATCTCAATATTCACATTTATGATGATTGTTGTCAGTTGGACATTCAGTTCTCAAGCCTTCATAAACTGCTGGTCAATTACAATAATGAAAATTCATTGGCTTTCATCAAATCTCTATCCGCCTACAGAACAGAAGGCACCTCCACAACAGTATGATAGGTGCAGATGTTCACATTTCTTGCCTTTGTTCAGGGAGTAGTTCCCTGCCTACACAAGATCGGCCCATTAGTAACTTGATGAAACTAACCAATTGAGGTAAATTAAATGTTTGATGAATTTGTTATTCTAAAGAAGAATGCTAATGACACCAAGACTGCTCGGGAAGGCATTGAGGAGAGCAAGGAAGTGATAACACAAGTAGTTAAAAAATTAGACAGATAATGAAAGCAATGAAGTGGAAAAAAAAATAGGTAGGAATTGAAGAAGGAAACAAAACAGAGGACATTAGGTGAAGGTTCGTCAATGGCATCATTCAATAGCAGTCTAAGGAGCATACTTGATTCTGGCAATAAGAATAAGCAAAGGGCTGATGAAGGCTCAGTAATCACAAGATAGGTCCCAAGTATTAAATTTTAATTGCATATGAAATCTTCAGGAAATTACCAAAAAGAAGCATATATGTTGAGAATGCAATTTTAGGTGGTTATTATGAACTCAATAATGCTATAGATGCTTATAGGTTATTTGATGAAATATTGGAAGAGAATTTATTGGCAGGGAAATACTATGATTATATAGCACATTGATCTAAAGTGGATACGAAAACATATATGATGTGGAGGTTGAATACGTAGAGATGCTATCTGATCAATATGCTAGAGTAATAGTGTGAGGTTGTCTTGCAGTGTTGGAGATGGTTGAGGTTTTGGGAAATGTTAAAATAATCTTGAAAAAGAGATTAGTTTATATAGAATGTGAGGTAGAATTAAATGCACATAATGACTATGATGCTGAAAATGTTAGTTTTGCAATTAAGGTGAAAATTTACCCTGTATGGAATGAGAAGGTGATAAAAGCTAGGTGGTCATATTATGATCTGGATAATGTAACATGCTCATATATGATAGATGCTAATACAAGGGAAAGTAATATTGAGATGGTTTTGAACTTAGACAACCTTGCTGAAACAGAAATTTGGTGCATTGAAATTGTGACATCCTCGGCATTTAAAATGTACCAGAAGCCAGGAAACTTTGGTAGATGCTTAAGTGTTTATGAGGTGATGAAGGTTCTTAGTGATAGGCCAAACATGGCCATTTATAACATTCAATTGGACACTATGGGAAGAGTTAAAAGGACCTGGCGTGCCACAATCATTTATAAAAAAGATGACTGGCAATAATTTTTCACCAGATTGGTATGCCTGTCCATTATTTTTTAACAATTTTATGGTATAGCATGGTTAAATAAAACTATTTATTAATACCCCTTCAACGGGTAAAAAATAAACAAAAATTGTATAACAAGCCCAAACTTCTCAATTCGTGCTAAAAAAATGTGAGAGTAATAAGGTGATTTAGTTATAAGTCCAAGCAGGATAAGTTATAAGGTGGATTACAACATGTATAACATAACATCAACACCAGTGATAAAAATATCACGCTAGCAAAGCATTACATCATTGATAGTACCATAATTTTTTGCATAATAGTGTGCACCCCACAACTGGGAACACAACCCAGGGATATGATCATTTATTTTTAAACATATGTTATAATCGGGATTTCTTCAATCATCAATTCAAGTTCCTACCCTACTTAAACTCGTATTTTGGAACTAGTGATAATACATGATTGTACCAATTCAATGATATTATTATGCATGACATATATATAACAAACTAAGCCAAATTGTAATTGCTACCGTTAATATTATAACGGAAGTCAATATCGTCTATTATTATTATAATAGACATCATTATTATTATAACGGACGTCATAACTATTGTGATTAATTCAAGAGTGACTGTTCTTTACAACTCATACTTTTTACAGCTTTTCAACTTCTATAATCTAATTACATATTGATTTTGACATCGAAATTTTTATAGATCAAAAGAACTGCTCATTTACAAGTTAGTCACATAGAGCACACTTCCACTAATTAAATCTAGACTTAACAAGCCATATAAAATAATATGATATTGCGTTAGCCATATAGACACAAGACTTAAGTGTCTCTAAGACTGCACTTCCAACGCATGACCAAACTTTATGATACAATAATTAACAAATCATCTCTTTTTATGTTAAGCATGCTAATTATGTTGTAAATTCATTTACTTAGCTTAATATAATTTTAGTTAAAATTAAAAGTCAAAATAACTTCAAAACAATCACAATGGCAGAAAAATTATACAGTATATCTTATAATTAACCCACTAACAAGACAGTATTATTATGTAGTGATTCTAATGTGAAAATAGGTGAACTGTACTTTGTCTAGCTAAATGACAACTCGTTAATACAATGTTTTAGGATAATTCTTATTTAGTAGTTTAATATTTTCAACTAATAGAATCAAAATAAATAAAAATTGCTAGCAGAGTGACCTTTAGACCTCTTGAGTTAAGTTAGCTTTTCATTCTTAGCCAAAAAAAAAAGTTAGCTTTTCATTTAACGTTATTTTTTAGCATTTTGAAGATAAAATAAAAATGTTTAAGTAATTTTTTTAAATAATGTTTTGTAACACTTCATTTTCTTTATTTATTTTCTTTTGGTACAATTCGGCCGAAGCCAAAGAACAACACTAGCACCGTTTGGTACTAGCAGCTAAGCCACATTGTTGTGTGGCCTGGGTGCACCGCAACCTGTTTGGGCTACCGCGTCCTGCAGTGCCAGCGGACATGTCCAATAAGCTACCCTAAAGCAGCTTCTTTGCCACGTCGCAATTTTTTTTTCCCCCTCCCTAATTTGTCCTCATCCAATTTCTTTTATTCCTATCATACCTTGATCTCCCAACTAAAAAAATAGCCCATTAATTTCAATAATCCCTAGCATTGTCCCCTCTCTATTTTCAAAATTTTGGACCGTTGTTGGCCAACAGTCAACAACGATCATATGGATTTTTTTTTCTTTTTGTTTTTTCTTTCCTTCCTAACTAGCAGATTTTTAAAAGTTTTTTTTTTTTCTTTTCCTTAACTTTATAAATACTAAACCTCATCCCTCATTTTTTTTCACACCATTTTCCTCCCTCATTCTAACTCTATTTTTCTTCCTCTAAAACTTCTTGTCTAAAATGGCAAACATTGGTGCTAGAATGCAGTGGAGACAAGATGACATCAAAAATTTTATCTACTGTTGTATCGAAGAAAGGAAAAACAAGTTCAACCTTCTAGTATTCAAATCATCTGGATAGGCAAGTATCTGTGCTAGGTACAATACGATTATCAAGCAAAACTTAGAAAAATCACATTTTAAAAATAAATGGGATCAACTACGAAAAGACTGGAACCTATACAAAAAATTGGGAAAGCATACCAACTTTAGATGGGATTCGGTAAGAAAAATGTTTACGAGAACCAACGAGTGGTGGGAATAACAAGCGCTGGTAAATTAATTTAATTTACACTATCTTTGGTTTATAAAATTATAATTTAGCTATTTTTTAATAATTTATTTCAATATAGCGATATGGTAACAATATTAAGCGATTTAGGGACAAGCCCTTCTAATTGGCTGAGGTGTAAGACTTTCTCTTCGATGGCCATTATGCTTCATGAACAAACGCATATACTCCATCTTCTGGAGTTTTGCCATCGATTAATGATGATTGTGATGATGATGATAGTGATGATAATGATGACAAGGATGATTATGAAGAACTTGGGTACATACCTAACTCCACCCCCTTTGAAGGTTATTGTTCTAATCCCGGAAATGAATACTTAGAATCTCATGGACTTGAAGATTTCAGTGCATATGCCTATCTTCTGAACTCAAACACATAGCATTCTCCTTCACCATCACTATCACCATCACCAACACCGTCTGTAGCTGACGCTAAGTAGTATTGCAACAAGGAGGAAAGAGGAATGTGCAAGGGCACGAGTTTGGATTACTTCAAAAAATTAGTAGATGAAATAATGGAAATCACTAAGCTTAATTTTGTCTGATCTCGTCTCTCGTCCTCCTCGAGCCAAACCTCTATTACTTCTGAGGACCCAACTCCCTCTCTTAGCTCTATCATGGAAATAATAAGAGAGTTACCCGAAATTGATGTGGGCTGGCAATTTGCCCAAATCTTTGAGCTCATAACCATGCTGCTTGCATTGAGAAACTTTCACTGCATTAAGAGACCTGAATCTCTCAACTTAGCTAGATTGAGCTCAAACTTGAACAACAAAAGAAGAACCGTGGTTTATTTGTTGAAATGTCCTTTTTTCAATATAGTATTTGTTTGGTTTATAGTGTTTTTAAAAAAAATAAAAAATTATGTAGTATTTTTAGTTATGTTTTTGTACTTTTTTATTTTTAATTTAGTATTTTTATTGGATATTTGTCAGGGACAGTGAGACATGGAAACTAGAACAAAGAGAAGATGGCATTTTGTCTGCTCTTATGTTGAGTTACAATCAAATGCCATCCCTACTTGACGCAATGTTTTGTTGCTTGTTCAATTTTCCCCAAGGATTATGAATTCGATAACATTGAGTTGATTAATTTTTGGATGGCCCATAATCTCCTGCAATCGCCAAATGAAAATCAAGACCTGGAAGATATTGGAATGCAATATATAATTGAGCTGTGTTCGAGGTCCTTTTTTCAAGATTTTGAGGATTATGGACTTTTTAATATATTTAAATTGCATGATGTAGCGCATGATCTAGCCGTATATGTATCAAATGGTGAATGCTCCACAGTTCAGTCTCATGTTCAAAATATGTCAAGTTCAAGTTCAGGAAAAGTTCGTCATTTATCATTTCTTGCAAGTGATTTAGCGGAACCATTCTCCAAGTTTGAGGGCTTACGGACCATTTATTTTCCAATCAGAGGAGTGGGGCCTTGCAGTGAATCATTTCTATACAAATGTGTGTCACGTTTCAAATGCTTGCGGGTGTTGGATCTAAGTGATTCCACTTTTAACATTCTGCCACGATCTATTGGTAAAATGAAACATTTGAGATATCTTGATATTTCACGTAATCTGAGGATAAGAAGACGACCTGATACTATTTGCAGGTTACAGAATCTGCAATTTCTATCACTTAGAGAATGCGTGGAGATTGAAGAATTGCCCTCGGACATGAGGAACCTGATCAACCTCAGGTATTTGGATATAACCACAAAACAGCACTTTCTTCCGGAGGAGGAAATCGAGTCTCTAAGATCTCTTCGACATTTGTATTTCTGTGAATGTCCTAATTTGTCATCTCTTAGTCGAATGCAACAAATTACCAACATTCGAACGATTGGAATTGATTCTTGCAGAAATCTGAAGTCCTTACCGCTTGATGTCAGCCTCCTAACATCATTACGGTCTCTATTGATTTCATATTGTGAGAACCTTTATTTATCTGGAAGGGAAGGAGAAAAAATTTCGTACAAGTGGCCCAGTCTTCAGACGTTGGCACTAGCTGGATTGCCCACGTTGGTAAAATTACCTTCATGGCTTTATGGATCTGCTAATACTTTGAAAACCATCAAGATTGACGATTGTCCCAATTTTGATGCACTGCCAGCCTGGTTTGCTGAACTCAGTTCGCTTGAGAAGCTTTACATTAACAAGTGTCCAAATTTGTATACTTTGCGCGGAATTCGTTATGTGACTTCCCTACAAGTACTGGGGGTTGGAGATTGTCCTGAACTGATACAATCCAGAAACAGGTGCTTCTTGGCCCGAGATAGCTCATGTTTCACGGGTTAAAATTTTAGAGTCAGGTGATTAGGTAAGGGTAACCTTTTTTTTATATATATTTT
Organism: Quillaja saponaria; assembly: GCA_029379385.1. Lineage (NCBI taxonomy): Eukaryota > Viridiplantae > Streptophyta > Magnoliopsida > Fabales > Quillajaceae > Quillaja > Quillaja saponaria. Next base: position 28,489,231 of record CM055607.1, on the reverse strand, counting down.
CATGAAATAAAAAAAAAGTTACTATTTTGTGGGTTTACTAATAACTGTCAATTAACTTGATATGTGTAGAAACTTTTTTTTGCATTTAATGCAGCGGTTTCACGTGGTAACAATAATGCAAAATTATTGAGTTACCGTGGTAATAAAAGTTTACGTATTAACTAGTACTCCTTCTGTACTTTAAATCAAGTGCAAAATTATTTGGATATTGTTTTGGCCTAAACAAAACATTTTCTCAGGCAACTAGGTTTATATGGAATCTTAATTCTTTTGAAAGAAAGATTGCTAAATAAAACTTTGTTGTAAAACCAACTTGCACGCAGTTGCCATGCAAAACCAGAAGTAATGGGAAGAAGAGAGAAGAATTTTTTTTAAATGTGATTCATCCACGTTTGCTGTTAAACATCATTTCTTTCTGTGTCTGAAAGGCAGGTTGTCCATCGTTTTATTGAAAAAACATGGAGAAATTTCCCATTGAAGAAAAGCAACTGAATCTTTCATGGCATTTTGATCAGCCTAAGAAAGCACTTAAAGTCTTCACAGACTGTGCTAGTCTGGCCTCATGCTTGGCATTGTTACCTCATTTTTTGCAGTTTGTTTCTCCATTGACTCCTTAGATTCTGAAAAGAAGAAGGATGGACAGACTGAATTTGGGATTCTAGTGGCTGTTGTTACTTCTTAGTTTGGGTTCCTTTTGCTGTTCTATTTTTTGTTTCGCTGTTCTTTTTGCTCTGGTTAAGTAATTGTATCCGATTCCTATATCTGTTTTTTGGTTCCTTTTTCTGCTGTTTAATTCTTGGATGATGACCAAATAACATAATTAAATTTGGCCTTTCTAAATCTTTGAATGTGATTGTATTGTCTAATAGACGTTTGTAAATAAAACTAGTGAAGTTATGTATATAGGTATGCTTGTCGCACATAACCCTTTACTTGAGTAATGAATGTGTAGAAAAATCCTGAGATACATTACTAACTTATCATTACACCTCTTGTTACTTGTGTCTGTACCAAGTGTTCGGAAACTGCTGGCTTAACTAGTGTGTTCCACAGGTACTGAGTTGTCCATCCTCATAAATAGTTTCAGGTGCCCAAAATTGTTGTCTCTGCCGGATGGTATGCACCGTTTTACTTCCAACAAGAGCTGAAGATCGTTGGTTGTCCCTGGATCTACAGATGCAACCTGGGAACAGGTACTGATAGGTCCAGGATAGCTCATTTATATACCACCGGTTAAAATTGCGGAGGCATACTTTTTGATTAGGTGAGTGATTATGTTCATACGACCATATAATGTAACATGTACATGTTGATGTCTTAGCTTTTAACTATCATTTCCCTGTTATTTATCTCTTTTAATTTATAAGCTGAAGTGTTTTACTTTTTTTGTGATACAGAATATTTAGAAAGAGAGATAATGAACTGAAAGATTTTTCCTGTTGAACAAAAGAAGCTCAATCTGTCTTGGCAGATTTCTTCATTTACCACGAGAAATTTCTACATGAAGTAGTTACTGTTGCTTGGTAATGCTTATGTATCCTCGTTTGATTCCTTCAAGTCCGAAAAGCAGAAAAAACATTGACTTTTCTCCGTAGCTTTTCTTACTGCTTAGTTCCCAGCTTCCTATTGATGTTCTATGTTTCTATATATGTTGTCCTTCTTTCTGTCATTTGAATCTTGTTTTTCTTTCTTATGTTTACTTCTTCAATTACTGCCCAAATGGCCTCACCAAATAGCAAATCTGGATTTGCCTTAAATCGTACTAAATGGCTGAATGCATGTATTGGACTAATAAACATTAATACCCATAATGAGTGAAATCGAGCAAGTTGTCAAGTTGTTGCGCATGTTTTAATCGAGAAATGAATGCTTGGAATGGAGTAGTTCGTGGCCTGGAGCTAGACCGTTTATTATAAGGTGCATTAGTCTTCCAGGGATAATCAGTTTGGGATGATTATAAAACTGAAAACAAGGAAATTCTTATACTGTAACTAGCAACAGGAACTGAATTGTCCTCCTTCATTCAGAGTTGAGAACACCCTTGCATAGTTGCATATACCCAGAACCTAATTCTGTTTCCAACTCATAGATAACAAGCTTTGTCGTTTCAAAACTAAACCTTTTGACAAAATAAGTAGGTGATGGATGATCCTAGAACAACTACTATCATCAATTTATGTGGAGATACCAGATTCATCAAGGAAAATGGTATTTAAAACCAGATGAATGTTTTAAACTGCAATCCACATTCTTTTCATCCATATGGGTTTCACTTTACTGGAGTCGTTGTTGACAACATTTGAGAACTCGGAATACCATCCTTCATCAGTTTTGCTTTATTTCTTGAAGCATTTCCACTACTTTCTTCATCTTTGGTCGTTTTGCTGGAGTGGTATCAGTGCAGATTAATGCAACCTTGAGAGCAGCAAGCATTTCTTTCCTCCAAGCAAAGGAAACTGTGCTAAGCCTTGCGTCCAATATCTGCTCCGGGGTTTCACCTCTTATAGGAGCAGTGTGAACCCACTTCACCAAATCCACCCCTTCACCAAATTCCTCATCAACAGGTAGTCGAGTGGTAAGTATCTCAAGGAGAACAACGCCATAACTATAAACATTTCCCGGTGCTGTTACTTGCATTGTGTATGCATACTCTGAATCACAGAATAAGAAAAAAAATGAGGTATGATAGAAAGATATTGAAGGAGGGAACATAATAAGGCAATGAAGCTTAATTAAGAATAGTAGAAGAATAATTGTCTGTGCGAATATGAAGTACCTGGAGGAATATAGCCAAAGGAGCCTGCAACTGCACTAATACTGGCTGTGCCTCTGGATGGGTCCAAAAGTTTTGATATTTCTATCTCCCCAACCAAAGGCTTGAAGTCAGCATCTAAAAGAACATTACCAGAAGAAATGTCCAGGTGGATAATTGCTACATGATGAAGGAAAGCCAACCCTTCCGCCACTCCAATGGCAATAGACAATCTGATAGGCCAGTCAGGTTGATATTCAGGTTGCTTGCTTGATTCATGTAGAAGCTCAGCTAATGTCCCATTAGGTAAGAAATGATGCAGCAGAAGAGCGATGTCTTCAAATATAACATATCCAATGGGTCGCACTAGATTATCATGGCAAAGTTTGCTCAGTCTTTCAAGCTCTCTAATCATCTTGTTCTGGTGGTGAATTATAGTCTTGTCCATGCATTTCAGTCTCTTTACAGATAGAACCATCCCAGATGGCATGACTGCCCTGTAAACAGTGCTGAAAGTCCCACTGTTGATCTTATTTGAATCCTTTAGAGTTGCTTTAACAACAGCATCAAGGTCTACTGCTTGTCTTAGATTCTCAACAAACACAGTCCCCGCTATTATTGTTGGTTGGTTGTCAATTTCATCTTCTGCAATCCCAGCATCTTTGGATACTTTTTCTCGTTTCTCTCTAATCATAAACAGCAGAACAACTATAGTCACAGAGACGAAAACAGCCAAACAAGAACCAATAACGGCTAGAATGATTCTGTAAGAAACCCTGTGATGGTAATTTTTGTGGTCAGGATCATAGAGACCTGCACATGAAGTGTTCAATGGCTCTCCACAAAGCCCTTTGTTTCCCAAAAAACTAGAATTTGGACTCTTTTGGAATGGCACAAATGTAGGTACAGGGCCACTGAGAAGATTATTTGAAAAATTAACATCTATCAAGCTCAACATGCCCTTAAGCTCAGGTGGGATACTACCAGATAGGCGATTGTTAGAGACATCCAAAGAAACAAGTTTGTCAAGCTTCCCTAGTTCAAGGGGCAGTGTTCCATGTAAATGATTGAAGCTCAGATTTAAAGCTATCTGTAAGTTCCTGATATGACCAATATCAGAAGGGATAGTTCCAGTGAAATAGTTACTGCCCATTTGCAATTCAAGCAGTTTTGCACAATTTCCAATTTCATGAGGTATCTCCCCTCTCATTGAATTCTCACTCAACAGCAAGTACTGCAATCTTGACATATTGCAGATTTCATTTGGTATTGTGCCGTTGAATCTGTTGTTACTTAGCTCAAGCTTGTTAAGGTTCTTGCACCTCAAAATTGAATTTGGAATATCACCAAACAGGCTATTTCCAGAAAGAATCAATTCTTGCAGATTCATAAGCTGTTCAATTTCGGGCGGAATTCTTCCAGTAAATCCATTTGAAGCTAGATTTAGAAGGGTGAGATTAGAACACTGAGCAAACTCTGATACTATCTCCCCAGAGAGATTGTTATTGTCTGCTTCAAAGTAGGTAAGGCTACTAACATTTCCAATTGTCTTAGGAATAGTACCTGTGAGGTGATTGTTTCCAATCCGTATGTTGGACAGGCCTTTGCAATTTCCTATTTCTTCAGGAAGATTACCAGTAAAATTGTTCTGGGTTAGGAACCAAAATTTCCAGCTTCCCTTGAGAAAAAATGCTTTCAGGTATTTGGCCTTCAAGTTGGTTTGAATGCAGATTTAGTAATTGAAGCTCAGAAAACAGGCCTATATTATCTGGAATACTACCATCTAAATGATTCTCATAGGCTGTAAAAACCCTCAGCTTGGTCAAGTTACCCAACCAGTATGGTATTGAACCCCTCAATCCATTATTAGAGATTTGAAATTCCTGTAATTTCTCTAGGCCATGAAGTTCATTTGGTATTTCTCCAACAAGCGAGTTGTAAGAGAGGTTTAATGATTTCAGGTTTCTGAGACCACCCAACTCTAGTGGAATTGAACCTTCAAACTTATTCAAAGACAAATCTAGAACTTCAAGATCAGATAAATTTCCAAAAGCTGGAGGAATCAATCCACGAAAATTATTACTTGAAAGGTCGAGCCTCTTCAAAGCTTTGAGCTGGGAAATTAAAGTTACATTACCTCGGAGGCCACGACGAGAAAGATCAAGCTTGTCCACCATTGAGTGGTTACCACAGCTAATGTCTGGCCAAGAGCAATAATTTGAGTTATTGGCATCCCATCCAGGTATCCCAAGCTCTTTGCTAATGGCGAGCAATGTAGTTTGGTCCTGGAGCTGAGCACCCAGAACCGGAAACGTTGATAGCAACCCAGCTAGCAGAAAACATAATAAACACAAAAATGCCATCACTGGATTATCTTCTCTTGCTGGTAACTCAGATAATCTTCTCCAAAACCCAAGAGAGTTATCAAACGGCCATCAAACTCTAGGAATGCAACACCAGCAGGGGAAAACCCAATTCCCACTTTTCTTCTCAATGGAATTTCTTTCTTTCCCCCATTGCTGGAAAAGTTAAGGATTTCCAAGAAGACGCCAAGAATTTAGAGCCAAGCGTCCCCTTTCTCAATGAGCTACTTCTTGTATCACTTCTCTCACTGAAGATAAGAGCTTTGAAGGCATTCACCAAGAAATAGCCCCGAGGCCCCTGACAATCAATGCCCCCAAATCAATCATCAACCTTTTCAAGAAACCCCATTTCAGATTGCTTAAACCCAAACACAGCAGAGTACTGCAATTCCTCAAATTAAGGAACAAGCAACCCACTCAGATTTCAAAGCCGAGAATCCAAACTCGTATCTAAGGAAGAGGCATCGACAACCAAAACAAGAATGAAGAAACAAACAAAAGGATTACAAAAGGACAGCGTTGGGGACCATGGGTCTCAAAAGGAAATATGGAATGCGCATTTCCTCTCAAAAGAAAATGACTTCAGAGGAAAGAAGAAAGAGTGCAGAGTAAAATGTGCAGGTACAAGTCTCACGGACCATGCCAGGTGATTTCTCTGTCTCTCTCCCAGTGACAGAGAGAAAGAGAAGGAGAGGGATAGAAAATGGTGGGTCTGAATGGGAAAGATAGAGAGAGGAAATTCTTGATCCCGTAGGCTTCACGAGAAATAGGCAGTCATTAGTGAATGAAAGCTGCATAAAACTCCCGACTGACTGCAGCTATCATGGACCATGCTGTAAGCCTGTAACAAACGTTAAAGGAGGCACGCATATTGTCAAGCATAAAAGCATATGTTGTCCCACATAATGTGGAAGGAACCATTGTTAATTTGTAATGTGGGCGCTATTCAATCCAAGTACTTGTTTCAGCCTCGATATTTTTGTCAAAAGAAAAACTCCCATTGATTGAAAAGCAATATTGGGGAACAGGAAAATTGCACGTTAGATAAAATTATATTCTGGTGTAACTAAATTGTTAAGAGATAATTATAAATGATAAATGACTGCCATGATATACTCTTCTTGTATTTTAGATTGAATACGTCTTTGTAAACTCATGCATTTATCTCTTTTTTGCACCAGGTGTATATCACATGAGAATGAAAATTTTAATATTGTGCAACCATCTATGGGTAAGGGTGTGATATAAAAATTGACAATGATATAACGAGTAAGGTGTTATTATTTCTATATAATTTTTCTAGATGATGAACATCGATGTTAATTTTCATTCTTTTGAAGTTATAACAAGTAATAAAATAGAGAGAAGTTAAACAAAAGAATGCTAGTAGAATTCATATATGATCCTAGGATTCCCTCCATGTAAGCTACTTTTATCTTGGACATGAAGAATAACATCTTCAGTACTTACTTCAATCTTTTGTTAGATATGTCTAAATTAGTGTTTTAAAATAAAAGCATAAATTCTGGGAGCTGTCTCTCTCTTCTTCCCCTTGTCCCATTCAATGTGTCCCTACCTACATATACTAATGCCCCTAGTTAACATTAACACCTAGTAGGTTTCTTTAGCTACCCTTGTCTGCATTAGTGGCATTTACTAATCTATCAACTTAAATATCAACTAAATCAATAGTTTGCTTCTTAATTAATTGTTATTTCACATGATTGAACTAATCAAAATCAAATAATCTTCCCAAATAATGTGCTTCCCACCCTCCCTTTGGTGCTTATATCATCCTTGTTCTGAAAACAATACAATTTATTTCTCATAGAATATCAAACTCTATGCACATGTTGGGTTGGGAAAGACAATCTCTTGAATGGAGAGAATTTAAGTTTTTCTAATACACTACACAGGGTGGGGCAATGTTAAAGTAACTTGACATGTCCAGTATAAATTTCTACAACCAAATAGCTTTATAGCATGTGGCAGGATTCAGAATCATAGTTGGTGCAACTCCTTTTGATTGGATAGTTGAAACCACTTTAATTACTATAGTCTTGTTCTTTATATGTATTACCCTTGCAGATGCCAGTTTAGTTTATTTTTGGTTTCAAAATGTCACCTTGGAAATCAAACTTTGTCCTTTAATTGTTCCTTTAATGTTATCATTCCCTACATTGATTACTAAATAGTCCTTTCCCTTATAAAAATATTTTAAAGAAGGCTTTAATACCACAACTAAAATATTTAAGATCACAATTTATTAATTGTAAAATATTATAAATAGACTAAACTGTCCTCAATTATAATATTTTAAAAATCAATTGCATAACAAATTAATTTGCGTAAACTAGTGAGAAACCCAAAAAAAAAAAAAAAAACTCTCTTTCCAACATCTTCCTTCTCTCCCATCATCTTCCTCATTTTGCTCTTCACTCTATCTTCCTCCTTCCAATTTCACAAATTGTTTGGTTATTTCCCTGTTTTATCTTTTTTATAAATTGACAGACTGATTAATTTCTCATTTTTTTTATTTTTTTTTTGAATCAAATCTGCTAATTTTGAAAGTTTAAGTTTATTTGCTAATATAGATGGTGAAGGAGATTATATGTTTCAAACAGAGTCAAAATTTACTTACAAAAAGAATGACAATGACTAAGATTTTTACTTTAACACTGTCATTATTTTGTTTAAAGTGATAAATTGATAATAAAAAGAGTTGTAATATTGAAATTTAACAATGTTAGTCATTGGAAGAGGAAGAGATATATAATAAAGACTCATGATTGAGAAAATAAATGAGAGTTGCAGTGTGAGAAAGAATTTAATTGATAAAAGATAAATATAAAAGAGAAATAGTTTTGTGAAAGATAAATAAGAAAGAGAAATAATAGGAGGGTATTTTAGGAAGGTTAAAATTGATCACATTAATAGATTGTGATCCTAAAAATATTGATTGTGACAAATAAGACTACTCATATTTTAATATTCTTTATTTTAAATTTCTTCCTTGAATATATAAAAAAATATATAATATACATATAGAGTGACAAATTCTTCAACAAAGTCAATTACAATGAATGAGGTATAGATCATTGTCAAAACAAAAGCAGATAAAATAAGGGTAAATAGCAGTTGTGATTTATCTTTTTTTATTTCCTCTGCATGCCTATGATTTTTTATGATGTCAATTTTTTCACTTGTGATTTTCACCTTAGCATTCATCTTAGTAACAAAAAAATTATATGAAAGACACACGTATCATATCTAACCTGTCTCCCTCTCTCAAAGTTCTTAAATTACCATTATTATTTTTTCTCATAAGCAAGGTAACGTAGATTTAGTTTAATTTGGTTTTATTAGTACAAAATGTAATATATGTGACGATACCTGCTTATTTTAGGGTTACAGTTGCAAATGAGGGAGAGTTGGAGTTGATATGAGAATTGAATTGTTTAGATGTGTTATTTACATAATAGTTTCGTTATTAAGATAGAATTAGGTAAACATATCAATTATAAAAAAATTAACATAGCAAAAATCACATATGAGCAAAATAAATAAAATTCAAAATCACAAGTCGATATATAAAATTTGCCCCAAAATAATAAAATTTTGTTTATATATGCATTAAGATATTTATCTCTATTCTCTATCCCCAAGAATTGGCTTAATGATCAAAAGGAGTGTTCCTTTCATTGAATCTAGGCATCTTCTTGAAAGAGTCGTTGAAAATAGAATTTGCCTAAATTTCTTAATTTTCACGTGAAAGATCTATCTTTAACTGAATTAAAAAAATAATTAATCGATGTACGCATAAACTAATCATACACATTAACAGTAAAAAATGTAAATAAATATATGTTCATATCTTGCAAGTAGTTACATGTAACAATTGTGAATATAAATGGAAGGATCGACCAAAACAAATTTAAGGGAGGCCAAGAAACTGAATCATGTCATATGGTAAGTGGGACACCAGAAATGGGCAAAGAGTGGCATCTTACAGACAAGTAGGGTCAAGACATATGTCTGTGTGACAGTATGCGGACCACCCACTACATTATTATGGAGATATATATGAAAGCTAACATATAATTTAATGCCACAAATTTTACATTCCCTCTTGACAAAACTTACTTTAGCTTTAGTTTCTTTTTCCAAGTTACTAAAAAAATAATTAAAGAAAAAGGAAGGCATGGACAACATCATGTATGCCTTACACATTTTCTTCATGACTAGGGTAAATGCATACACCATTGAAATAAAAAAAATAAAAAATAATAAAAAAGCCTATTTTATTTAACTTTTTAACATTTGGTCATCTATATTTCAAAAGTTAAAAAATAGTAATTATTACTATCATCATCATTGCTACTTGCAATTAATTACATTGTTTAACATTCTATTAACCTTTCTAGATATATAATCAAATCTCCAACTAACTAAGAAGATGAAAATGACCTTAGGTTGAGGCGGGATATATGCAAGCATGAACATCCTAAAAGGTGAGGATTATGTCTAATTAATAAAAATAAATACTAAAAATTGAGAATAAAAAAAACTTCATTGCACACACTAAGAAAGATAATTACAATCACAAGAACAAAATATTAAAAGAGTTAGAAGTGGTTAAGTGTCAAATTGAGACTTTAATTGTCTTATTACTTCACTAAGATAGTTTTGGTGATATTTAATTGGACACTTAAGCATCCCTTTGATTTTTGATTTTTTTTTTTATTATAATTGTCTTTCTTAGTGTGCATAACAATAGTCGTTATTTTTCTCAATTTTAATAATTTATTTTGAATTAATTGGACACATCCAATAATTGAGAAAAAATAAATACTAAAAATTGAGAATAAAAAATAACGTAATTGTTATACACACTAATAGAAAGATAATTATGATCACAAGAACAAAAAATTAAAAGAGTTAGAAGTGGTTAAATGTCAAATTGAGACTTTTAATTGTCTTATTACTTCATTGGTGGTTTCAGTGTTATTTAGAGCCAGTTTAGTTTGACGTTTGAAAGTCAGTATTTTAAATAATTGATTTTGCTAGTAAAAATTATGGAAGAATTGATTTTAACATAATTTGTTTTGTGTTTAGTTAGTTATTCAAAAAAGTGATTTGAATCATAAGAATATTTATAAAAAAAGAAAAAGAAATTAGGGTACTTTTATCAAAACAATAATATAAAAACAGTGTCTTGTATTTTATTATAAGTCTGTTATAGAAAAGCTACACATGAGTAGCGTTTAAAAAATAGGCTAAAATTATGTTGGTGTTTGATCAAAAGTGATTTTTAATTTTAATTAAACATATTATTATACAAGTTAAAAGTGATTTTCAAACTTCAAACGCCAAACATATGCTTCAAACACAAAACCAAAGTGGCACTTACTTTGACACCTAATATCCCTTTGATTTTTATTTTTTTGGTAATTGTTTTTTTTAGTGTGCACAACAATAACATTTATTTTTCTCAATTTTTAATATTTATTTTGTATTAATTGGTCACATCTAATAATTGAACACAAGCCGTTACCTATCCTAAATATCAATGCCACGCGTGATAGATAATTACATAATATAGTTGTGATTAATTTATGGCACCGGAGGAATTAAAACACCATATAGCTCAAAAGTATTAACGAGCACAAAAAGAAAGTGAATGTTTTCTCTAAGTGATCCAGCTCTTTTCTTTGAACAATATATAGCCTTAATGCCTTATAATTACTTACTTGCATCACTCCCTTTATAATTAGGTAGGACCATGCATGATTAGTGGTGCAGAGTTTAGAAGAAACTCCCGTGATTAATATTTGCATGGTTTAACAAACTTTTATATATGGAAGATGTACACTATATATAATAAAAGTATATTTATATAGTTACAAAATCAATAATGTCACGCATAATTTTTTCTATGTGATGATAAGTGTTTGTCACTTTTTTTTTTTTTTTTTTTTGCAACTACTATTGAGGCAAGTTTTTTTTTTTTCTTGACTATTCCCACATCTTTTGGATGTGAGCTTAATCACTTTCGGGAATTCATATATGTCTATTCCCACAAATATTTTCCTGCTAGCTTGAATCCCTGACATTGCAGCAGCTTCTCAACTACTGAACTCAAGTGTGCCTTAATTACCACTTGAAACATGCATTCTAGGTGAGACAAGTTATTTACAATGACATTAGTTATTGTATTTGTCATTAAGTATGACGATAATAAATTTAATTTATTGCGGTAATACCCAACAAAGGTATTACTAGACTTAAGCCCATCAGTTTGTCCTTTTTTAAAAAAGTTATAGTTCAGATATTTGGTTTAGTTTTAAAAATAGTTTTTGAGTTTTAATTTTTAACCACAACTATTTGATAATGAATGCAACAATTTTTTAAACAATTTTGAAGTGTTAGATTGAATTATTTGAAAGATGCAAGAAAAACGATGAAAACGAACCAAAACATAAGCCGTAAATTAAGTTTTCTTTACAATAAAAATAAATTAAATTAAATGTCAGTTGTTATTGAAGTAGTAATTTCCTATTTTTAACAATTTCATCTACAAACACCTCTTCCTTTTTTGACTTAAAAAGATAGGAAACAAAAATTAATTAGAGGTAGTTGTTTAACGATTGTCAAAGCATCAATTGGGTTGCCCAACAAGTAACAAGTCCAGGGTTATACTTGGTCAAACCTAATTAGAGTTTGATATTCAAAAGTAATAAAATATGTAAGCATTAATTTGGTCACATAATCAATTTAGTTTTACCCAAAAGTTTTTTGTGGTTTTAGAATAACTGAAAATATAAAGTTTTTCAAATAAAAAAATAAAAGAAACTTAAATAAAATTTAATAAATTTGTCAAATTCCAATGTTTATCTTTATTTATTTATTTTAATTCTTAATTTTGAAGCATTATATAAGGCTTTTTAATTAATACTTTTGAATAGAAACTTCTCGTTTATATTATGAACGTGAATATTCTCATCTGTTTACATTAATTTTTTTATTAAAATAAAATATATATTTTCACTATTTAAATATCAAGATATTTAGATAAACATGTCTTACAAACAACTGTTACAAAACTATTTCAAAACATATACTTTTTAGTAATTTCAACACCCTAGCACTTTTTAAAAAATAAAACTAAACAACTTCATTTATTTGTTTTACGTTAACTCATTCGATACTTTTTATACAATACTTTTTAAACAATCTTTTCTTCAAATGTATTTATACTTTTGGTACTTTATAAGAAGCTTAACCAAACATAACCAAAATATTACTTTCTAAATGTCATAATTAAAACAAGGATCAACTGTAAAAGAAATTTTCTTAAAAATTCTCCAAGTTAAAACTTAGATCGGTTCAACTACAAAGTCACACATTTAAACCTAGCATAGATTTTTAAAGAGGTTGTTGATTTATGGGATGAGGTACTCTACCACTCTCTTTTGGATTATTATTCTTTTATTTTTATTTTTATTTGAAATATCAGATTCATAAAACAATCGAAGAACAAGAAATATTATTAATTTCCTGTAGTCCTAAATCAAGTATACAAAAAATGACTGACATTGTAATGAGATTCCATAAATGATTACTACTTGAGTGTAAAGGAGTCAAGAGTACAAATTTGATAGTTTAAGCATTATTCTTAAGAAAAGGGTTAAGAAGAAATGAACGAGCAAAAAAGCAAATTAGTCCCATGATTATTAGCAAAATGGGTGCATGCCATTTCAATAATGAGACCCTTAATATGAACACTTACAAGTTGTGGGACACTTATTGTAGGTTAATAGCTAATATGTTTTTCAAGTGGCCCTTCATTGTCATCCACCGCCATTAAAAGATAATATATATGATTGTAACAAAAGAAATAATTTGTTGTACTAAAGGAACAAGAATTTAAAATTGGATAAAAATAATTTTTAATGCCCCCAACTCAAACTTTCAATCAAATTCCCTTTTTCAGTACTACTTTCTAAAGACAAGACTCCACTCCTCCACCTTCTACCAATTGCATGTGCATATGGATGATGGGCATGGTAGAAAAAAAGCATACTTTAGGTGATTGTCATCTTACGTATCATATTATCAACCCAAAAATAAATAAATAAATAAATAAAAAGAAGACTAAAAAAAGCAAATGGGGTTGCACTTTTCAATTCAATCTTTGTTGATTGAGATTGGTTTCTTTCTTTAGTAGACATGCATCATGAGACTTGTATCATTTATTGTCTCACCTCTCACAGGCATCATGGGTCCTCTCTCTCTCTCTTTGATTTCTTAGAGAGATACATTTGAAAGTTATCAAGATATGTTAAATTCAAATCTACATTAATTTATAGAATGTGAAAAAGATTAATATCCTATTAGAACCACCAAATATGAATCGGGATATAAGTATACGAGAATGATAATAATTATAATTATTATTGAAATTTGGTTAAAATCTGAGTGAATTTTAATAAGTGGATGCCAAACTAATTAATTGAAATATATAAAATTTTTAATGAAAATAGAAATTTGTCTTTGGAAGACTCAATATTGATAATAAAGAGAGAAAAAAAGAGTAAAATTTTTTGTTTTCAAATGTTTTTATATTTATTCATGATTTTTTTGGTAACACTATTTATTGTCATATGATTTATGTTAGTAATAATTGTGATAAAAGATATCAGTTATTGGCCCACAAGGGGCCCGGCCTTTTACAACTAGATTGGGTTGTATCCAAGCAACAGCAACTAGCCTAGTCTAAATTATGGGCTCAACACAAATTTCAAATGGACACATTAAAATTTGTTTAGAACAACTCATAAATAATAAATTATATTACAAGAATGGCTTGTTGACCTTGAATTTTTTTTATTTTTTTAAAAAAAAAATTAAATACTTATCTTAATCAAGTAAGTTTTTCTTTAAGAAAATGATATAATCATACAAAAGATGTTGTAAATAAATCAATATTTAAATGAGCTATAAGATTTACAATTAAAAGAAACAATAAAAAAGATATTTGCAAAAGAAAGTTCCAATCTAATTGAACATGATGCCGAAAATATAAACCAAATTACAATGGTTTTAAATCCTCCCTCAGTTTCTTAAGAACTGAAAATGCATCATGTACGTCAAACCTAATAGAATATGTACTATGTCTCTTCATTTTCGTCATCGGGATGAAAAAGTAATTCTTCTATTTCTTGTAAATCTTGCACAGGACGCACTCATTCAACTAGAAAAAAAAAAAGTAAAAAAGATTAGGGTAAAAGAATAGTTAAGATAAATACAACAACACAATTAAATATATATTTACCGTATTACCCACGGTCCTTTCTCTTATGTTGTTTGAAGGAATAACATATTCATGCATTTTCCAGTCAGTTCTGGTTGCCTTTTTATGGTCTCCTGCATAATAGTCTAGGGTCTTTCTGGCTGCAACTGGATGGCGGTTAATGTAAATGGTTAAATCAGTTTCAGTTGGTTTCCAGTAACCATTTCCAGCTACTCGGTCGGGTCGATTCCCATTCGGGTATTTTCGACTTCTTGATGTGAAAAAGTACCATTTGGTCTCTCTCCCTCTAAGTAAGGGGTAATTCTCTAATTATAATACAAGATAAATACCATATATCAGCATTAGTTGTCACAATAATTTTTTTAATGAGTATTTTGTTATTTCAATTGTCACAAAAAGTTTGCTTTCGCTAACGAATTTAGTTGAAACTTTGGTTTTTTTTTTTTTTTAAATAAAAAATCATTCAATATTTATACTAATCAAAATTCCAATTCAAGCTCAATTCCCAAAAGAGACAAAGACTCAAAAATAAAAAGACAAATTAACCACAGATAGCCAATTAAACTAGGATCTTATGGACATATACTTCAGTTTTGAGAAGAGGTAGAATTGACCAAAGAGATAATTAAGGAGTAATTTGAGGAGAGAAAGAGTTTTATGGAGAAACAAATGGTGGGTACTTACTAAAAACAAAACAAACAAACTAGTATTTTTTTGTTTGTTTCAAAAAAAAAAAAAAAAAAAAAAGAACTTGTTTAACTTATTTCTTAACAGTTTAAGGTAAATTGAAATGTGTTCAGCTTTGTTTGGTTTCCAATTCAACAAAATCAAATTTCTAATTGTCAATTATATTTGGGTGAGTTTGGTTTAATTTTGGTTGGAAACTAAACTATGATTTGAGATTATTATTTTTTTGGGTGTAAATTGCAATAAAAGATCCTTTCAATAAAAATTTTAAAAAATACCATCAAGAGTATTTTTGTCTATTATGTCAAATTAAAAAAAAAATAGAATTATGGGACTGAGAAAAAAAAAAAAAAAAAACAGACAGACGGCAAACCAAACGGACTCTTAGAGTCGGTAAAAGTGTGTATGAGGGTAAAAATAAAAAATAATTTTATATAATGAACGTATATAAGGTTATGGGTCAGTAAATTTCAAAAGAAAAGGATTGAGAAGATCATACTTTTTGAAAAAAAAATGGAAGTATAGATTAACAATTAATATAATATATAATACATTGTATATGATAAAAATTCCATAATTATTCACAAATGGTTAGCATGAGGCCAATAAAAAGTAACACCAACAATTATAAAACTCCAAAACCCTAAACCCTAGCTAAACCCATGTATCTCTCAATGAACAAAGAAAAAAAGAGCATACATGCAAAAGCTATACTAACAAAACATAACATAACATAATTATGAATTGATCACCATAGATATATTCTTAATTGTCTAAATTAATGAAGACTATCAAATTAAAATTAATCAAATTACCTGTAAGAACTTGAGGACTGTAATCATAGAGCCTAACTTGATGAATCCGATGAGCCGGTAAGGGTTGATTATGTATTTTTCTCATTAAGTAAAATTCAACCAACTCTTTGTTAGTGGGACTGAATAGATAACCTACAGGAAAAGATTGAAAGTATTCGTCTATAACTGTGCCATCTTCGTTGTAAAAATGGGGAGCAAGAGGGACCATCCCCCAATTAATATTGCTTTGATTTTGATAATCATTCATTGTTATTAACTTGACAGAAGATAGAGCTTAAGGGAAGGGTCTATAAATGTATATATGTAGAAGATTATTTGTGAAATTCGTTCAGGAAAAATATGAGCCTGTCAAGGAGTTTTATGCTTTGGGGGAACTAAGATTCGGCTTCTTATATCTTACTTTCTAAAAACTAGCCTTTTGCATGTAAAAGGGACTCTATATAATATAAGAAAAAAAAAATACCACATTTTATATAAATCTTATAAAAATATGGTAGGCTTTATTAATTGTTATTAGTTTTTAAATTTTAAATTATATATATATATATATAGGTAATGGTGAATTGGTTAGTGATTAGATAAACTAAAAATCATCTTAGTAGAGAAAAATGATAATAAAGGCTTGGTTTGGTAATGCTGTAATTTTTTTAGAGGTGTTGTACTTTCATAGCTCCGTAAAAGCTATTTTTAAAAAGTTATAGTAATAGTGTTTGGTAAAATAATACAAAAGCTACTCTCAATAAGTAAAAACCACAAATTAGTATTTGGTAAATTCATTGTAAACTTGTTCCAAAAATTTAAATTGGTTATAATAGATATTGATAATAAAAAAGAGAGATTATTATCCTACTGTATTAAGTAATAAAAAGATAAATATGAATTTTCATTAAAAGTTGAGATTATGCTAGTATTTTAAATTTTGGATAGCAGAAGCCAATTTTTAAAAACACCCCTTGAAGTGTTTTAAACTTTTAAAAGCACTTATGACTTTTAAAAGTCCAGAGCAAAAGTACCTCCACTTTTCTTTTTTTTACCAAACATAAAAAAAAATTAACTTATGGTCTCTATAAGGATAACCACCCTCCAAAAAAACATTATCAAACCAAGCCTAAGTCTCAATTTAACACTTAATATTATTAATTAATTCTTTTGATTTTTAATTTTGCAAATCATAATTGTTTTTCTTATAGCATCTATAGTGATGTTGATCGGGTTTTTTCATTTATTAATATTTATTTTAATTAATTTTAAAAAAAAATTCTAATTGAAGAATTAAGTCGCACCCTTAAGAATATACTTGAGGGAAACACCAATATTAAACACTTTCGAGTTCAAATTCTGGTCAACAGAAAAGTGAATTTACTTCTTTCCTACCCTGTTAACCTATATGGTTGGCTATATCTAACATTACCACAATTCCTCTTGTGTCAATTATACATTGAGACTAGGATTGAAAATCCATCAATTCTCAATAAATTTTTTTTTTCAAAAAAATTAAGAAAATAACTTTTTGTTTATTTTGAAACAAGCATGTATTGCACCCAAAAAAATACAATCCAAACTTACTAATTTTATCTTGACTTACACTTCCTGAACATAACCAAGTGTAAAGAGTCATGTATAAAGGCTTTTTTTACTATCACCTAGTAAACCGTCAAACGAGTCATATACTATAAGCTGTTTATGCACATGAGTTTCAGCAGCTAGACGATGCGCAAGAATATTCCACTACCTGTATGGATGAACTAACCGCGTATATTTCCCGTCAAGCTCCAAATTTTTTGGAATAATCATATTATTTTCGCACCACCTCCATTAACACCTTCGAATATAATTTTATGAGACGAACATCCAACTTCTTTCCTTCAGCAATTCCAAACCATCCAACAATGCCTTGGCTTCAGCCTCCATGTTTGTACAATGACCGTAGTAAGATAAAACCAGTCCTCCTGTGAAAGATCAAAGCACACCACCTCCAGTGCCGATACATCTTTTCATAGAGCCGTCACAATTTAATTTGAACATCAATGTTGTTGGCGACTCTTTTCATCTGCTTCACCGGTAGTATAGGCATCCCAAGGATTTGAATTGTCAATCAAATTGGAGAGGCATGGAGGGGCGAAACAAATTATGTAGTCTATAATCCATTTCCTAACCTTTAGAGCTACTATCCCAGACGAAAATAGTGAACCCTCAAGTACAACCTTATTCCTTCTGATCTGCAGCTCCTATAAAGTGGGTCCCAAAAACAGCCATGCATGCGTATAAACTTCAACTTGGACGAAATACCAGAAACCAAAAGCCCCGCGTTAGCGTGTGAGAAGAAATTCAGAGCCATCTGGACATCAAGAATATGCCCAAAATAATTCTACACCGGTGTCTCCACCTCCCCATACAAGAACAAATGTGAAATGGATTCTATATCAGGAGAAACCATGCAACACTTGCATTTGGAGACCACTGGAATTCCTATGACTTGACAGAGCTATCCACAGGAATACCACCATGGTAAAGCCTCCATAAGAAGTAAGAAAATTTTCAAGGGTATCCATTTATTCCAGAGTCGCTTGTACCATTTGAATTGCGATCCTTTCAGTCTCACAATCTCCCAATATGATTTCGTGGTGAATACGCCAGTTTTTGACAATTTCCAGATAGGCCATTTGAATTGTCCCGAAGCTTGAGAATACTCGTTGAGTAAATTCATGCAAGCCGTGATAAAAAACTTGCGTCCATTTAAAAAGAGCAACATGTCGTCTGCAAATAATATGATTCATATGTCTCCCTTGGAACCTTGGAGAGGTAGAATGACTCCTTGCTGCAACATAAACTTAAAATTGCGAGAGAAGACGTCCTCCATCATCTAGACAAAAGATGTGACAAAGGATTACCCTGCCTTAAACCTCTGGATAAGTGAAAAAATAAATATTAAAAAACCTAAGAGGACCCGTATCGAAAAATAGATCACACAGCTCTTTCTGATAGTTGATCTTTATTATGTAACAACCCAAACCTAACTGGCCTAAATACCTTGAAAAGTCTCCCATAATCAATGTGAGACACTGATTTTTGAGGTATACGACCCTAAGCCCAACTGGCCCATGAGTTAAAATGCTAGTTTGAAGATACTTGATAGTTGAATCTTTGTAGGTTATAAGGATTGCAATCACACCTCCTCACAATTGATGTGAGACACTAATTTTTGGGATATTACAATATGCCTGCAAAGAAGTTAGCAGAAAACTCCATTATACACGGTCATAAGCTTTGGACATATCCACTTTAAACATAACATTGCCACAAAAACTTTTGTGGCAATGTCTTGGACAATTTCATATGGTAAGGCGATATTTTCACGGATACCCCTACTTTAGACAAAACATGTTTGTTCACCCGAAACGAGGAAAGGAATCAACCTTGCTAATCTATCTGTTAGCACCCGAGAGATCATGATCTTATACATGAAAGTGCATATAAACTAATAGAGTGTATATCAGAGAAAGATTCTGGGTTATCATTTTTCGGAATAAGTATCATGCTTTTAACCGTGACACAGTCTGGGAAGATGAGCACCTTTGCAAAAGTCCAACACTGCTTCAATTACATAGAGCTAAAATGAGTATTCGCCTCCAGTGTTAGCCCATGTTCATCCGAACTCCAATTGCCATCCTCAATCGCAATTTCAGACTTGGCCTATATATCATGCATTTGTTTTAGAGTAGCATGGAAATAAGCCGTATTTCGACCCCCTTCCTTAAGTCATTTCACCCTCTTTGTCCCTTAAGATTCCTTCCTCTCGGAACCCTATCTTCTTCTTTTTTTTTTTTTTTTTTTTTGCCTCTCTACCCATGTCTGTTTGTATAAAAGCATTAAACTCCTCCACAGCTTGCAAATCTACAGCTCCACCTATTTTTTCCTTTGGGCAGTAACCATATTAAAACTATTTTTATATATTTTTTTAAAAAAATTTACAAGTGTTTACATTGTTAATTTTATTTTTTTATATAAAATACCTTATTGTCTTAAAAAAATAAAAAATTACAAGTAATGGGAAGACAAACATTTCTAGAATTTGTAAATATAATCTGAAAATCCTTATCGGATAGGACAATATAGATTAATACTTTATCTTCTACACTTTTTATCTGAATGTTCCACAACAAATTCAATGTAACTAGACTTCCTAAGTATAGGAATAAGATAAGCAGAAGGAGATAAGCAATGTTTTTGTAGGAGGTTGAGAAGGATTAAGATTCTGATATGGACTCTGATTTATTTATATATAAATTTTAGACAGTCAGTATAATCCTTATCTAATTAATGACATCCTAGTTCATGAAATACTGAGTGGTATTTCCTTATGATTTGCACAGACAATTCCCAAGTTTAAGTTTAGATCTTAGTAAAAGATTTACACAAGTTTTATCTCAATTTAACTTTTTCTTAGTAGGGTCAAAAGCATACCTCTCTCTCCTCTTTTCTAAATAAATAAAAAAATTCGTTCCCCACATTTTGTTGTAAATGTGAAGTTAAATTTTTTTTTTTTATTGTGGTCCAAAAAATTTGAATCAAATCCCGCCTTTAATAGAAACTAGTCCATATTTTATAATGAAAAATGAGATGGTGGGAAAAGAAAAAAAAGAAAGGAAAAGAATTGAAACATGGTGTCCTCACTATTTTATTATTAGAAAAAGATACGTTTATCTAATTTTTAATAAAAATAAAGTAATTACAAATATTTTTATAAAAATTATTAAATAATTATATTTGGAGATGATAAGTTTATCCGGGCCTGATCTGTCATTTACAATTGGGTCCTTTTCACTTCCTTCTTAGCCTTACTTTCCTTAATTTTCACTTGATCCTTAATTACACACCTAGTCTCTTTTTTTTCTTTATCTTTTTATTTGTTCTACAGGTGATCTTACCGGCTAATACACCAGAAGATTAATTTTTTATGATTTAAAAAACGATGCAATTATTAACCCTTTTTTCCAAGATTCAAACAGGTGAGGCCAAAGTACACCCCTAGTCCTTATCATAATGACTTATGCTTAATTTGGCTATATCACTCATCTAATTCTCCGTTCCAGACGTGACCTTGCAGAAGCTGCCATCCTCATGTTAAAGGTGGTCAACAAATAACCAGCAGGCTTAGCTATAACAAAAAAAAGGTGTAAATGCATCTTTGCATAGTATACTTTAATTTGACTGAGCAGGCCAAACAGGAAAAATGAAGGTAAATAGAACACTGTTCCAGCTCTTGTATCTCCAATGCTCCATTATAACCTAATAATTCAAAAAGGAGCTGCAGAAGTTTCTTTTTCATGCTTTGAAATTCTAATTTAGCACTTAAAAGTATAATATTCATTATAGCAGAGAGAAAAACAAGTTCTAAAAGACCTTTTAAATTATAAAACATTTAAAAATATGAAAGTCCCTTTAGCTTGAACACCCATTTTGATGTTTCAAACCCCTAATCTTACATTACGGTCATGAATTATTCAAGACTCTATTTTTGTAATCACTTATAATTAAACAGGAAAAACTCTAACATCATCTAGAACAGGGCCACACAAATGACCATAATCATGAAGCTTTGTGTGATAGTAGGCACTGAAGAATGTTATTCTTGTTCTATTTGAAATTGCCTTGAACTTGAAACTTGCTGTTTTAAACCCACCTTTTCCACTTGAAACATAAGGTACTTTTAGAGTTTCCTTTGCAGCAAAAGCTTCAACCATCATTGAACCATGACAAGCATTTTTTGCATCTCCAATAGTAAATGTAAGGCTGTAAAATCTGTTGGGTATTGTTCTAACGATTTGGGCAATAGGCACTCTCTCTTCCAGCAACTAACTCAATAGCAGCAAGTCCTGAGGGAACAAAGAAGTGCCTGTTGTCAATGTACTTCACTGGTTTCAGAGACTCAATTATCCAACCTGGGAGAGGTGAAACTTTGTCCAATAGGTTTGTAGGGATGAGGATTCCTGTAGAAAAGTTCTTGAACACATGGGGTCCAATCTCAAATCCACCATTTTTCACTAGGCCACCTGCAGATAGAGATCAAATGGAAACTTTTACTTTTCCTGTTCAAGAACAAACAAATAAACCCAAAATCATGTATGCTGTGAATATAAGATCTAGTTAAGACTGAGCTAAACCACATGTCATATTATTTTTAAAGAATGAATCACAATTTATATAGTCTAGATCAATCTGATATATACTTAACGTACATCTGGTTAGCACATGCCAACCTCTAACAAGTGTGTGATTATTGGATTGACTCTTATAGCATTTGTCAGAAGTTAAGAAATAGACTAAACCACATGTTGTCCACCCAAAACACTCATCACAATTGAATCTCTAAAATCATTTATATAGTCAGATTAACCGAGTATACACATGTAATATTACATGTTGATATTTAACTGCACAATCACATCAATCACCACTTACTAGTATTTTTCACTTACCTTCAGTATAATTGAGGGGTGGTAGCTCTTTGATTGCAATTTCATGTAATATTACATGCTACTGCAATATTACATGTTGATATTTAACTGCACAATCACATCAATCACCACTTACTAGTAATTTTCTCTTACCTCTAGTATAATTGAGAGGTGGTAGCTCTTTGATTGCAATAGCATCCAAGAGGGGTCCACAACTAGGGTCCTCCTTGCACCCCAGGATTATGAAATGTGACCTTAACAACCTTGGAGGTTGCTTTAAAGGCCCAAGCATAGGTGTCTCCTCCATTGCTACTAAACAAAGTTTGAACAAAGAGGTCTGCAGACTGACCAGAAGCAGAGACAGTTAAAACCTCATCTTGAGCACAAGTCCTTGTGACCCCAAATGTGAGGGCATAAGATGAACCTGGATTGACATTAACAAATTGGGAGATGGAACCCTCATTCCCTAACTTCACTGCGTGAACCCCACGAGGGACGGCGTAGAAGAAGCCACCTGGTTGAGGTCCTCCAGAAATGTACTCTACCAAACCGTCGGTTTCCCATTTTGGGAGTGAGTATTTTCCTATGATTGCTGTCTTCTTTAGGTTTGATTGCTTTGGTGACAGTTCAAAGTGGCCATTTGCGAGATATCCTATAAATCATCATCATAAGACATCCGATAGTATGTCAAAAAAACTATTTCATTCAAAAAGGCACAAAAATAAAATGTTAAACAAAAACAAGTAGAAGAAGGGGGTGTTTTCTGTTTACCATCAAGATGCAGTGCATGTGCTGCATAAGTAAGATCCACTACAAAGAGAGACAATGAATGAAACACAAAGAAAAAGGAAGAAAGCCATACTGTACTTAATCAGAACCTATGAAGAAGCAACTATAGCAGAGGTCTATATATAAACAAAGAAAAAGCCCTCCAATGGGATTTCAATTAAGAAAAGAAAAAAAGATGGTAAAGGTCACTTACATTTAATATTCATGGGAAACATCAAAGAAGAAAATTAAAAAGAGGATAAGACTTCAATTAAAAGAAGACCATCGATCAGAGATCAGGCCATGCCACTAAATTAGGCGCGGGATGGGTCAGGTTGTCTGCGTATGAGACTCGAGTTTCCACAAAAACGTGTGTGTCTGTTGGCTCCCACATGGGAGTCTCTTTGCTTGCGTGATTTGCTCCTTGACATTCTGGCAACACTTGGATAATTACATTGATAATTAAGGTTTGATAACCATTGTGTGTGAAAGTACAGGTTATCGTACACACACTGACTTTTCATTAATGGGCCACGTGCTGCTCTTCATTTTCTTTCTTTGACTAGATTCCTGTGGTGGGAAAAGTTTAGATTAAAATTTAATTTTGCTTTTTAGTTCTCCTAAATAGACTTTTTAATTATTATTTTGGTCTATTAGTATTACATCATTTCCTAATTTTTAAATCAGCTTTTAATTTTGCCCCAAACATTTAGTTATGTATCCGTTATAAACAACATTACAATTTCAGTTTACTCTCTTTGTATGCTTATCCAAAAATGAGAAAACAATAGGTGAATTCGAAAATAGAGAATGCCAGTCGTAACGTTGCCAAACAGACCACATACGTGGCTCAGACGTCTCAGGCCACCAAATCTAAACAGGTCCATTTCTCTATCTCTAATAACTTGTTGGGCCCAAAAGATCTTCTCCTAATTAACTGTTTGGGGCCTTATTTGGGCTTTTAATGTATCCAACTCCTGTACATGGGTCAGGCCTGTAGGCATTCGAGTGGAACCAAGTACTATCCAGTTCATGCATGGGTTTCAGTTTCGCATCGAAAATGTGCTCAAAAAGAAAATTACACATTACTCAAACAGATTCAAGGCGCTTTGGCAGTTTGACTTTCCGAGCCAGTGGAAGGAGACGTTGCACGCTTTCTCTCTTACAGACATTTCTTTAGTTGTGAGCTCTCACCCATGTTCAATTATGGCCTGCATTTTCGTTCCGTTTACAATGCTTTTGTTTTGAATACACCAACCTCAAGTAGCTATTTTCCTTTTCTCAGATGTCAAAATCGGGGGCACTTGATTTGGCTTCTGGGGTTGGCGGGAAGATTGAGAAAAATGAAGTTTTTTCAGCTGTCCAAACGTATGCTTTCTTCAGCTTACATTCTTACTCTTTATGTTTTTCATAGTATTAAGCACTGTCAAATGTTTGTATTTTCTCTAGGGATTCACGCTTAAGCACTTTGATAATACTATTTAGACAGTAGATAAAGCTTTCTCATTTATATTTGAATTCATTGAAATTCAGAAAAAGGGAAAGCCCTCTGGTAGTCTGGTTATTCTTTCTTCAAAAAAAATTCATTCACTCTCTTGTTTTATGGGAAAAATAACCGAGAAGAATTAAAATCACTTATCTTGTTCGACTGAAAAATTAAGTTATCACTCCTTTCGTTTCTAAGTATATTTGGGTTACATCTGTCTATACACGGGCTATTTTCAGTCCAGTAATTTAAAAGTTGAGTTATCATAGTTTTTTACCTTACATGTTTTTCTTTTTTGCTAAAGTCATTACATGTCAACTAATTCCATTTTGTTCTTTTGAATAAATTTCATTATTAACCTTGCAGTTATCTGGTGGGGTGCACTTTAACATTTCAATTTTGAGCTCCTTTCATTTCATGCATTCAATACTCATTTTGTTGTAAGCATTTACAATAAATTTTATTATAATTGATATCTGAAAAAGAATGGACTAATAATATTCTTAGGGACAACTTTTTTCTTAAGCTGTATCTATCTGGAAATAAAAAGGATATTCATAAACAGAATTTGTGATTTAGGTGCCATTGATCAATGGGTCTAATGCACTTCCTTCCCCATTAAAACAAAGTGGATAGAGATCTTTAACATTTTTGAAAATCACTGGATGAGTGTGAGACTTAACATGGAAGAGTAATGATGATTTACATTAATATCTTTGCAAGTATAACGTGCCCAAGTCTTTGTCCTTGTATTGGGATTCTCCATGAACAAAGTTCTGTACACTTTCCAGATACGAGAAATATCATGTATGTCATGGAGGAGATGAGGAAGACAGGAAAGCTAACTACACAGATATGGTAAGAGGATTTTGTATGTTAATTTGCTGTGTTGAGATTATTCTGTTCGTAAGATTGGCCTTTAGATACTATCCCCTTCTATATTATATATATGAATGGGATATGAAACCAGATCTTCATGGTTTTCTCTTCGAGTCTTATGGAGAGTTGTCTTTAAATGGTTCCAAACCATGTTTTGGTTTTTCTTTTCCTAGTATTTTTTTTTTCTCTAAACTTTGAACAGGTCTAGGATTGGGGCTCCTCATAGCTGGGTCATGACACACGATGGCATTTATTTTTATCCTTTTTCCAAGTGGCATGGTTGTGGAAGGAAAAACTACGATTTCATTTCTATGGAGGTCACAAGCCCATCCCCTCCCCCTGAGGAATATGGAAACTATTAGTTCAAAGAATTGGTCTTACTTTCATTAAGGATTATAAGTTTGTCTCCTGAGCATGAAGCATTTCTTGGAATTTAACAATGTGAAAGCATTGAGTTCAATCATCCTTGCTCCTACTCTATTTTCACTCATTGATGAATCCTAGCTTCTGCTGCTGCTACTAATATTACTAGTACTTACAAGGTTGATGCTCAATTTACTTAACTATTGGTCTTCAGTTTTGCTAAAAGAAGGAGAAAGGATCCTGCTTGTTCTTGAATTTGATGGCACGATTAGAATCTTCTTTCATTTATAACTGAAGTTGTAAAAATTGTGGTTCTGAGTTCTGACATTGAGAATAGTGGAATTCAATGGAAGATTTGTCATGTATTTTTTGATTCATTTAGAAAAATCTTTTAGTCTTATTTCTTTTGAAACATCATGTTCATTCAGTAATCTAATGGAGGCCGGAGCCTCTTGCTTTCAGATCTGGAGTAAGTTACTTTTACTTGAGTTTTCCTGGTTCTGTTAACTTGGTTATAATGTAGTGAAAATATGTTGTTTTACCCTCTACTAATTGTAATATTTCCTTTGAATTCTAGGTTAACAAGTACTATGATCTTGTAAGAAGCTTTTATGAATATGGATGGGGTGAGTCTTTCCAGTTTTGCACCTAGGTAAGCAGAATTACTGACATAAGTAGCTCTTGTATCCTCTCTCTCGCACGCGCCCATGTTTGTGTTTGTTATTGCATGTTAGTATATACTCTCCAATGAAAATTTTAATGTAATTGATGAAATGGAAGATGGAAAGGAGAGTCTCTGCATGAGAGCATCAAGCGGCATGAACACTTTCTTGCTCTGCAACTGGGTTTAAAGCAAGGAGAGAAGGTTTCTTCTATTAACCAATTTTTCTAGTGTAAAGGAATAATGTTGTTTAATTTAGTTATTGCCTTCCATTACTAGCCTATAAAAGATATAGTTGCTGTTGATGGCAGGTCTTGGATGTAGGATGTGGAATTGGAGGTCCCCTAAGAGAAATTGCTAGATTCAGGTAACCGTCTGTGAGTTCATTTAACATATCCATCAGGCTGGCATTTTTATGTTTTGATTAAGTATCAAACAATCTATTGATTATATCATGCAAATAATGATAGGAAGGTATACCATGGAGTTTCCTTTTGTTTCTGATCTTGTCTATATTGATTATTGATGTCTGATGCTTTTAATCTTTTTTGGTACTGAAATCAACTTATATAGAAATCATGTCTAAATATTTCAACTCTTCACACTGGTTACCAAAAAGGTGAAGTGAAAAATGATTTGCTCTCAATGGTTGCTTAGCTGCCCTTTTTATTGTTAACAATTATGGGTTTCTCCTGGTCATCACTTGTGTTTATTGTTAGTAATTTTCCCCTTTATTATTCCTTCTACTAGGTTTGTTACTTTAAGCTTTCACAATTTAGGACCTTATGCTCTGTATTCCATATGATGTACCCACAACTTTTGAAGTTTCTTTGGCAGCAAACTTCTAATTTCTCAAGAAGTTTCTGTCCTTTCCCTCATATGTTAAATCGGCACTTCATTAGTAGGAGTCTGATGGTTTATTTAAATAGATATTGATGCAGCCCATGAATTCTTTTTTAAATAGGTTATTTTATTTTAGGGTAAGAGGGTTTTTGCTGATGGTTTAAGGGTGTGAAAATAAGTGGATGAGTGGGATGTGGATTTTGAGTGTGGGAGGAGTCCACCTCCTTGGACAGATCTGAAAATCAGAATCTAGTCCTAAGATTAAAGTTCTGGAATATCTCCAGAAATAATTAGTGAAAGAGACTCTTCATTACTTGCTTGATAATACATAGATTGACCCTTTTACTTGATACTAAACTTACTCTTCAATGACTTTGACTGACTTCTAGATTAACAAAAACCTATGACAATCTAATTGACTCTTGGGACTAACACTATTGAATACTAAAATATTAAAACAGAAGTATCTTCTTGAATTTCAAAATAATTAAAACTAATGCTGATTATCTCCATCAGATATTCTGTTCTTAGCCTTTTACTCTGTTGGAATCATTCTATTGCATACTCTCAAGATGTTACAAGAGTGGCAATGGTGCAATAAGATATCAATTTATTGCAAATCATAATAAAAGTTGTAATTCATATATAAAATCCTGCCCAACTACACAATCTTGACCAAGAATCTCGAAGGTCTATCTTTCTTTATCCTGTGAGTGATAGTCATTATCTTTGGTGATATCTCTAGTAGTTTGCTGAAACATTCTGACTTCTCATCATAGAACCTATTCAGAAGAACAGTGATGTATATACCATCATAATTCTTATCATTGAATGTTTAAGTTACTAGTAATTTAACTCAACTTTTTTGGAGAGGTTCCCTTCCAATTTTCTCATATTGTTTTCATTATACACCTAAGAAATTTGAGGAAAATTCTAAGTTAATATTGAGTTTATTTCTTTCCAAAAATTGTTCTGACTCAGTTATAAGAGACAATATTTATGTCGCTTTGTGCAGCGGTGCCTCAGTCATAGGGTTAAACAACAATGAATATCAGATAACAAGAGGGAAGGTATGCTGCTTTGTATGGATGCAACTTGCTGTTTCGGTTTTTATTGCTGCTAAATTATCCACAGTTCTTTGTCTTCCTTCCTTCTCCAATTCTTCTTGTGGATATGATTACAAATATTTGATATCTTAACTGTCAAATAATTCAACTTTTATCTGACAAATAATGTTGGAAAGTATGGTTACGTTGCAGGAACTAAATCACATCGGAAGAGTGGATGATACTTGCAGCTTTATTAAGGTTTGATATGTCCACGTTAAATATGTTGCATCAAACAGATTTTTCCTGTATTGCTATTTTCTGATCATCATTGCTGACTGAAGTTGGATTTCTTAATGAGTTGTATTCCATGATGATGCAGGCGGACTTCATGAAAATGCCATTTCCTGACAACACTTTTGATGCAATATTTGCAATCGAAGCCACCTGATGTGGTATGTATCACTAAAATTATCAACAGGCTTATGCTGTTAAATATCAGCCTTCATGGGCTTGCCCACCAAGTTATTCACTAATTCATTCTTACTTGTTTATTCTTTGTTGTGCGAATGGAAAAGCTTGATTGCTACACAGAGATATACCAAGTATTGAAGCCTGGTCGGTATTTTGCTGCTTATGAATGGCGTATAACTGATTCCTTTGATCCCACAAACCAAGAACATCAAAGAATTAAGGTCACATTCACACCATATTTGTTTCATTTGTTGCAACGTATCTTCTTGTCTTATTAATTACCAGCATATATACATTAAAACAGGGTGAAGTTGAGCTTGGGAATGGACTTCCAGATATCAGATCAATGGGTCAATGTCTAGAAGCATTAAAACAAGCAGGCTTTAAGGTGGGTGCCATGGTTGTTGGTTGGACTTCTTCACTGATATCCTTGTTTGTCATTTGAGGTGTAGATGTAGATTTAGGTTTCAACTGAACTTCAGAATCAAATCGTTAAACTCAGCGTAACTCAAATCATCGTTAAATCCCAAACTCATTAAACAAAGTGCATTTTTCACTGTAGCAATATTTCATATTTCTAATACTTCCCATTGTTCTATAGTAATTCCAAACTGTCAATTCACTAAAACAAGCATTTTTCAACTTTGCTTTTTAATCATTGGAAGGTCATCTGGGAAAAGGATGTAGCTGTTGACTTGCCTCTGCCTTGGTATCTCCCTCTAGATAAAAATCAGCTGTCACTAAGTAACTTCCGCGTGACAGCCTATGGACGTTTCATCACTAGAAACATGGTGAGATTGGTAACTCTATCCTTTTGCTGCTAATTAAAATTCGATTACTTTTCATTCTGATGTGTTAGTCCTTTGTTCTCTTGAAAGAAAGGCTAAGATATGCTCCACATATTGCATGGGGCAGGGGCTCGTCGCCGCAAAAGGAGTAGTCATCTAGATAGGGAAAGTGAAGTGCATACCTTTATTTATCATCTTTATCCTTATCTTATTATGCCTTTTCTTCATTTGCAATCATTTAGAGAAAATTCCAAATTTTATGATTGGCGCATAAATAAGGGGAAATTTAAGAGTAGATATCCATGTAGTACATAGCATCATGAAGGTTTTATGATGCTAAGGAAACGAAATGAAGACACTACATTTGCCACATGCCAACAGTTGTTTTCTCTTGTCTGCAGTCACCAACAAAAACAAAATGGCATTACTTTGTTCAATTAACTTCTTTCTTATCTGCAGTATCATGGAGTGATCTTAACTACTAGGCCTTTTTATGTTATCTCTAGGTCAAATTGTTAGAGTTTTTGGGCCTTTTTCCTGAGGGTAGTCAAAGAGTACAGTCATTCTTGGAGAAGGCAGCAGATGCCCTAGTTGAGGGTGGGAGGTGAGTTCAGTCTTTGCATTTATGCTTTAGCTCTTCTTGATCCCTCTTAACCAAGCAGGAAAATAAACAGTAGTAATTTTGCCTTTGTTAGGGAACAAAATGAAAGAGGAAAGAAAGATTTTCTTTCCATTTTCTCTCTACTTGTAGAGAGAAAATTTTGCGATCCCAACGTCAAAGTTTTCTCTCTTAATTTTTTTCTCCCATTTACCTTTTGGTTCCTAAATAGGAGTAAATAACTTTCTTTTCCTATTTTCTTCCACCCCATTTTCATTTCTCCCAAATAGGGCATTAATGATTGGGATCTCTTCATTTTCCTTAATGGATAAATATGTGAATACTTATTTGGAGTTGCTTAGAACTTGTTCTTCTTTCCTGGAACATATTGATGATTTTTAATATTGTGTCATGCAGAAAAGGGATCTTTACACCAATGTATTTCTTCCTAGTCCGGAAGCCTTTAGAATGGGAAACCTGCTCATGAGAACTTCCATAAAGCTTCTGATAAGTGAGATTTATTGGCAAACCACATTGTTCTTTGCATGCCAGAGCTTATATGATGCTTTTCCAAATTGAGAACAGCAAACTCTGAAGATGACACATTTCTAATTATTTCCATTGGAAGAAAAAAGCTGTCAGCATATTTATGTTACAAAAGACACCAAATTTACGTCCATTATTAAAACTTTAGCTCTCGTCCCATTTATGAGAAAGATATCTTTTACGTCTTGACTAGGTATATGATGTTTATCTTATGGCTCCATGATTTTGTTACTAATGCGTAATTTTGTATTTTATTTTTTAAATAGTTTAATGCGACCTTGCTCAATCGAAAATGAAGAATCAATTCAAAACAACTACAGGAAATGAAAACTTCTACCATCGGCCAACACAATAATTAGTATTGGCCACGTAGACATGCCCAATTCAAAAGAGCTTTTCAATTTCTATGATTTTTTTTTTTTTTTTTTTTTTTTTTATAGTTGGTATGCTAAATATTTATTTGTAACATGTTTAAGTGTCTTCTCTTTAATCTTAACTTGTAAGATAAAGGTTATAATTAAAATCTTCTACAAACTATATCAGTTTTCAATCTTGTATGAGTTAACTTAAGAACAAATCGTGAGTTATTTGTTAAAATATCGAATCGAGCCCATCTCGAATTTTATTTTGAGTTCATTTAATAAAATGAGTCAAGTTTAATCAAAAATCGGCTCATAAGTTAGTAAGTTGACTCGTTTAATGTTATTTAATAATTTTTTTTATTATTTACATATAAATTTATAATAAATACATCTATATACAAAAATTAACATAAGTTCTAATTTGGTTTGATGTTACATTATTCAAATGGTTATCTAGTAGGTTTTGGGTTCAACTTCACAAGTAGGTCTCACGTTTTATCTTTGCGTCTTTCTTGTAGCCGTCAACTATAGGAGAAAATTGATAAGAAAGCATAAGCTAAGTTAAACTTAGGCTAGAAGTAAAAATGTAGGTTTTGTTTTTTATTTGGCATATCATTTCATGGGAAGAAATTATATGCCCCCATGAAATGATATGTTGTGTATGTGTATTAATTTTTGGTCTAGTTTGTTATCTGGTCCTTATTTTTTAGGGTCAAAAAAATAGATCGGCCCAATATGAATAAAAAAATTATAACTAACTGTAAAAGTATAATTTTCAGGTTGAATCAGTTACAGGTTGAATCAGTCGGGTTTGGTGAATTTTTCAGACTCAATGCTCACCTTTACCCAAAAGGTAAACTCTTGATAGATTTACAACTCTACTATTAAATGTTTTGTTATTTTTTTTTTCATTTTAGAAATATTTTCATTCTATTTGAGTTATGTTACGTTTACTTAAATATTTTTTAAAAAAATGACAAAACAATATAATAAACACGCGTGCTATTAATAGTTTTTATTTATTAGGTTTATAAAACAAGGAAGCAGCATAATATTTATAAAGTAGTTGGTATATAATAAGTGTTTATTAAGGACGGTGGAAGTTGGAAGTTGGAAGATGGAAGAATATAATTTTTTTTGTTGGTACTGAATTTAACAATTTTTTTTTTTTAGTTATAGGATTATAATAATTATTTTATTTTATGTTAATAAGTTTTTGATAAAAAAAATTAAATTGAACACATCATAGAATTTAAATATAGTTTATTTGGAGGTGATTTCTTTTTGTTTTTGTTCATTCATTGGAAATAAATTATCAATTAGAATCTTGATAAATATCATTGTTCTGATTATTTTATTTGTTGTTATAGAATAAAATCATTATTGTTTATGCATTTAGGATCTTACAAAAATAATATTGTGATTTTTTTTTATACCTAAATTTTGCCTTTAACAAGTTTTTCCTTATATAATAATAAAAAAAATACGTGAGTTCTAATAATATGTAAGAATATAAATAAAGTTTTGAAAATATGCAGTAAAAAAAAATAATTTAAATTATAAGACTAATTTTTTTAGAAAAAATCACATTATATGCATAGCTCAAAGTTTTTATAATTTTTAAATTATATTTTAATTTAAAATTTATTTAAATATAACTCATATGAAATGCGCATGACATACAAAATAATATATGTTAAATAAGTCGAACTTAGGAGTTTATTTATCTCTTTTCCCTCCTTAGAAAAAAAAAAAACTCTTCAACTTTCTATGGAGAAGGTGGCTGCCTTCTTATATTTTTATGTGTCTACATTTAGGATTCGACTTGTATTATTATACTATTAGGAATTGAACCCTGCTAGATTTGTTCACAAAACTTCTATTCGTCAATTCGAATTTAACCGATTCCTGCTACACCGCGCCATTTCACTCATCATTTTTTTACATGATTAGTGGATAGAACATGGCTCATTATGTTAATTTGTACTCGTAATTAAAATCAAATCATTGATTCACTAATCTACAGTTTTTTTAACAAGTATTATTTGTTAATCAATAATAAATAAGGTATTTGAAATTTAAATTTTTTGAAAAATAATAATTTATATATTAAATAATTATTATTATTACAAATTTTTTATTTATAAAACTTAACAAGTAAACTTAGGCAATTAAACAAGTACCGGAGCCAGCAAGTCCGTATCTCCACTCCTCAAACAACAGAAAGTAAAGTAAATCGTCTTCTTCATTTATTTTCCACAAATTCCTTGGGTTTCTATAATTGTTGAGCGCTCCTTTCTTTTTGGTTGTGAAGGTATACAAGGGATCCATCACCTAACATAGAGAGTAGCAGAGAGGAAAATAATTATGGCAATGGGGAAGGAAGAGGTAGAGATAGTTAAAGCCCGTATAGATAAGAGACAGTACAGGAGGATAGTCCTCAGAAACTCACTTGAGGTTCTCCTCATTAGCGATCCTGATACTGACAAGGCAAATATCTTCCATCTTTCACAATTCTCTATCAAGTTTCTCTGTCTGTTTCGGGTTCAATTATATTTGATAAGTTTTTGTATTGTTCTCAGTGTGCTGCATCGATGAATGTTGCTGTTGGTTCCTTCAGCGACCCAGATGGCCTTGAGGGCCTTGCCCATTTCCTTGGTAAATTGTTATCTAATTGTATATAGTTTTGTGCTTGCCCTGTAGAATTTTAATCTGAAATTGGATGTCTCTTGCTTTGTTGCACTGCTACTCCAGGACTTTGTGTTTTAAAAATTACCTAATAGCAGAACACTCTTAGTAAATGATTGTAGAAGGTGGGTTTGTTCTAAAACGTTGAAAAAAATAAAAATTTGAAGGTGAGATAACTATTAACAGTGTCAGTTTCAACTTAAAAGCCAACCTGTTATTGAATGGCTGATACAAGAGTAAGCTTATTATGGTCATCAGAGGGAATGTAACTAATTACTTCTTTGGTAAGGCTGCAGACCATGATATATTTTTGGAAATTTCTTGCAGAGCACATGTTGTTTTATGCTAGTGAAAAGTACCCAGTGGAGGATAGCTACTCCAAGTACATTGCTGAGGTACTTGCTTTCTGAATTCAGAGATGCTAAAGTCATCACTAATTTTAAAATGGCAGTGTTATTTATTTATTTATTTTTTCATATGGAAGTGATTGATGATAGAAGATGACTTAACCTTATACATGAATGAACAGAGGAAAATAATTAATGTAGCGGAGACCAACTAGTTTTATGAGGATCCATTTAGCCCACCCTAATTATTTGGGATTAAGGCTTGTGTTGTTGTATGGAAGTGATTAGTGAATTCTTTTTAATAAACAAGTGTCAACTTTTAAGGCCATTATTTGTTGAAACAATACTCTATGGACTCGAAGCAAGCTGGTAAATGGTAAATATCATTGATTTGTATTGATATGTTTTTTCATGTATGCATTTAATATTTACTGACTCTGGAATTACCATCTTGTGAATTATTAACCTGCTGACTCTTGTTAAATTATATTCTTTGTGATCAGGGCCATCAGGCTGATTATTGTGACTTTAATATAGATAGAGTTCTTCACATTCCTTTTGTGCCTATTCCTACTTCCTAGCACTTTTGAGCTACTGGTGAATAGCTGAATACAAAATAGAATAGTTTCTTGTGACTTCCCTTTTTATCCTCCTTTTTCCACTCCTCAAAATTTTCCTCGTTAAGATGCATTTGCCAGGGCCTATTTATGGGGGCGGTTTGGGTAAAATGTGATGTGAATTGACGAATCTGACTTGTGTTCAGACCATTTAGTCAGCCTGCGTTTTCATGTTGTATATGTGACTATGTGAGAGGAGTTTTATGTTATCAATTTTCTTCTGGTGGAGATATGATGTATAATGGTTGACAAACCAACCAAACTTTTGTTGAGTAATTTATGTTTGGTGGGTTTGATTAATGTGTGACTAGGCCTCAGGATTCATCTGGGCTGCAAGTTTTAGCAGTCTTGCACCATTTTACTCCATTTCAGAAATATCTGATGGAACTGACAGGGGACATACTGGGGCTTTCCCTCAATCCTCAGCTCCTGTCCTGCTATTTCCCTATCTAATATTTTAACATCCTGTTGGATATTGGTGCTAAGTGCAGGCTAAAACTTTTGGTTTTGTTTGTTCTTTTGGCCAATGTCTCTTTGATAGTATTTGTGGTGACACTTGATTTATTTTGTTGAGAAACTAGTGGATATCTGTTCCCATCAATCTGGTTTTTATGTCATTCAAGTCTGAAATTGTCCATAACTGCAAACTAAGGATGTGATTGTGTCATTGTGATGATATAATATTGACCAGACTGTGCTTGTCATTTTCCCTTGGGTGATGTCCAGTCAAAAGACAATACTTGTGATCACTATTCTTTAGCCAAACATTTACTTTAGACAGCTTCTTTGGGTAAAGTTGTTTTCTTCGCTTCTTTATGGGCTTCTGCTTCAGGGGCCTTTTTAGGAATTTCTTTAGCTGATATAGAAAGGGATTGGAGGTCTGTTTTATATTAGTTTTGTTTTTCTTCACGTGTGATGTATCTCTATTTCTTAAAGGAGGAATTCCTCTTTCTCCTTCGTGTACTTTCTACTTCATTGTTATCATTATAATTTATTATTTTTATCAAAAAAATAAGAATAAAATGTTGTTGGACATTTCTGCTACTCTGTTTTCTTAAGTTGCTTGTGTTTTTGTTTGCTAACTTATATTCATGGCTACCAATTTTGGTACTCCATTTTCTTGACATGTAGCATGGAGGCAGCACAAATGCTTTCACAGCCTCTGATCAAACTAACTATTATTTTGACGTCAACCCAGATGGATTTGATGAGGCTTTGGACAGGTAGCGGATGTATACCTTGTTTTTTATTTTTATTTTCCAATTCTTCTCATAAATGTTATCATAAGAATGATCTTAGGATAACTGTTATTCAGATTTTCCCAATTCTTTATTAAACCATTGATGTCTGCTGATGCTACCATGAGGGAAATCAAAGCAGTTGATTCTGGTTAGCTATTCTTTTCTGGATATTTCCAGAGGCCTTACTTTGTGTTTTTTTTCTTTTATTTTTTCCTGATAGATCTTGACAATTCTCTCTCTCCCCCTCCTCCCCTCTGTCTGCTACAGAAAACCAGAAGAACTTATTATCAGATGCTTGGAGGATGAACCAGGTACAGTTATTGGCTTTACCAAGTAATGTAGGGCTGGTAGTATCCACCAATTTCCTTGTCAGAAACTGACAAAACAGAGAGTGGCTTAATATCTTTTTGAAAAGATTAGTTTTGTTTTTGTTTCAGATTGGAAATTTCTTTAGCTGCTTTAGTAAATAGTGAACCATAACATATTTGCATTTAATTCATGTACATAATTATGAAGTAGCCTAAGGTAATATGGACATGAAATTAAATGATTTTCATTACGTACACTAGAAACATTTTTCAGTCTGATAAGTAAAGCTCTCCGTTTTTTGAAAACAACATCCAGCGTCAGTATTGTGGATCTGATCCTGAATTAAAAGGGCCCTTTTTACCACAAGATTTCAACACTTCAAGTAGTTCTTTAAGGGAAACAGGACACTGGACTAGAATGATGGTTGGTTTGTACATCGGTCCCTTAATAGAATTCTAGCCCTCCCTTTGAAAAAATGTTGTTTCAAACATGCACTAGAATGATGTCTGGTCCGCGTTTCTTAAATAAAAATCATTTCTGAATTTCAGAGGAGGATGTCATTTTCCTGCCCCAAAAGGTTATTTTCTGTTGGCAAATGTGTTCCCTGCGTAACAATCGGACTCTTAATAGAATTCTAGCCTTCCCTTTGAGCAGATGTTTGTTTCAACCCTTCCTCATATTGCTAATCAGCTACTGTAATATTCACATCTTAATTATATTTTTGGACAAGAGAATATATTTTTGAGTGCTATTGTGAAATGGTGCAATTGAGCATGATGTAAACCATAGGATCAAGGCGGGGTGGGTAAAGTGGTGGAGTGCTTCGGGAGTTTGATGTGATCCTAAAATCCCGAATAAATTGAAAGGAAAATTTTATAAGTCGGCAGTGAGACCAGCGATGTTGTATGGTACCGAATGTTGGGCAGTTAAGAAGCAATGTTTGCATAAGATGTGAGTAGCCGAAATAAGAATGTTGAGATGGATGACAGGACATACAAGAAAGGGTAGAATAAGGAATGAGGAGATTCCCAAGAAGGTGGAAGTAGCACCTATTGAGGAGAAAATGAGGGAAAATTGCCTATGTTAGTTTGGACATATCTAACGTCGGCTAATGGACGCAGTAGTTAAGCAAGGTGACTTGGTTTAGGTGCCAGGTGTTAGACTTGGTAAGGGGAGACCGAAACTTACATTGGGGCAGTCATCAAGAAAAATATGGCTAAGCTAGGGATTAATGAAAATGTTGTCTCAGATCGATGCGAATAGAGGAAAAAGATTCATATAGCCGACCTCAACTAGTTTGAGATTTTAAGGCTTAGTTGAGTTGAGTTGAGTATTGCGAAAGAAATTATGTTGATATTGATAAAATTGTTGGTGAATGGTGATCAACTGCCTGTCTTTTCACACTTCTTGTATGATAGTTTGAAACAATTTTAAAGCTGGCTATTAGGTTGAAAGTGGCCTTTGGTCATATAGCTAAATCACAGGAGTTTGATCACTAGCAAGCATATTCATACATATATGTGTTACAGCTTTGTTGTTAGTTGGTCATTCTGTGATGGCAACCCAAGGCCAATATTCATAGGATGGACTTGACATTTGTATCAGGCGAAATGACCCTGTTCTTGATGGCACTATTGTGTTTGTATCCCTTCACATGCATATATATATATATAGGCATATGTCGATGTACTTTGAAGTAGAATAATTTGCCCCCGTAGATTTTTCTTTTACTGAAACTCCTAGTCTGCCCATCCTAAAATTCTTAAACAGTAGTTTACTCATGAATAGATGTTCTTCATGCTATGTAATCCCTACTTATCAGTTAGTAATTTAGTGTCTTCTTTGTATTGTTTAGTTATTAATTCTTACATCCAAAAATTTGTGTAAGAAGAATTAAATTTAGAAACTTGTTGAATCTATGTTTGTGGATAGTGTACTCTTCAATTTTTTTTTTCTTTTGTTTGAAATTGGTAGTTAAATACTTGAATATTATATTGGTTCAAAAAAAAAAAAAAAAAGTTTGGTGACTAAACTTTTGCAAACAGCATGAGCAAAAGAAGATGATATTTGATGACAATTTCAGTCTGGCGTTGCTGATTGAGCATAGCATTGTCTTGTATCTTGGTTGTGTGTAAGTTATGTTAAATAAAATAGATTAAAAAAATGATTGTGGGCTTGATTGATATCTCAAAGCCTACACCTATAAGCTTTATTTATAGTAAATAATAAAACATAGACTTTCACATCTAAACAATGTGGGACTACACAATACAATAATATTATATTCCTAACGCTCCCCCCTCAAGATGGAGCATATAATGCTCAATCTTGTACAAATAAAACTTAATTATCAATCTCAACACTCTCCCTCACTTACAACAACCTAGGTCAAGCTTTAATCCGTTTGATAAACAACTAGTTCCCATGAACAATGCTCGTGTTGGCTGAAAAGAGACATAGCCGAATTTGCTAGAAAAATAAAAAGAGCACCGCTAGAAAAAGGCATAATGGATTTTCCAGAAAAATTAAAAGAGCACTGCTAGAAAGAGACACAACGGGAAGATCATGAAGGTACTGTTTAACTGTCAAATTTTTTGAGCCGTCAAACCCTAATAGGCTTGAAAAGAAAAGGGGAGTGGGCCATCTTTTAGATGAAAGAGATAATTAGGGATAGAAAAGAGGAAATAATTAGGTTTGAATGGAGGAAATAACTAGGCTTAATGATAGCTGGCTGCAAAGCCCTTTTTCTTCTTCTTCTTTTTCTTTATGTGGCGGCTAGAAAAAAGAAGTAGATTAGGGTTTTTTTTGGAAATCGGGCCAAGATGGGGCTTGGGTTTCAAACCCGCTCTGATACCTTGTTAAATAAAATAGATTAAGGAAATGATTGTGGACTTGATTGATATCTCAAAGCCTACACTCATAAGCTTTACTTATAGTAAATAATAAAACATAGACTTCCACATCTAAACAATGTGGGACTATACAATACAATAATATTTTATTCCTAACAATGTCAATGTTAGAATAGGACAAATGATGCTTAATATGATAAAATAAAGGTTTAAGTGATGAATTTAGGCACATAACAGTGATATTTACTTTGTTTTGTGATAAAATACAGTAAACCAAATACTACATTGCCCCCTCCCCCTAAACTACCAATCATTCATCAGCCACTGCTTTTTTTTCCACAAATCACTAGTACATGTGATATGGTGGTAATGATGGGCTGTTGTGATCAATGTCATACATAGTGAGAGCAGCTTTAAGATGTCATTCCAAAAGTAAATACTTTATATGTTTGTGTTTGTATTCTTTTATAATATCATCATGTGTTTTTAAGAATGGTATCCAGATGATGACATGCCCATACATGATAATGAAGGGTTCCAAGCTCTCTATCTCCCAAGAGGTAAGGTCAAGAGATTAGGGTTGGGGCACAATTTCCCCCAAGTCCCCCTAGGCTGTGCTCTTGACTATTTCTAAAGTTTTATCTAATAAAGTGAAACAAATCTAATGTGTACTAAATATTATTGACATATTGTGTTATTTGGTCTTTTATTGTTTGATTCTCATGATTATCAATAGCTGTATTCCGCTGAAAAAAATTATTCACTAAAGTTTACTTTCTCTACAGCTTCAAAAACATCTGAGTGCAGAGGACCATCCATATCATAAATTCAGCACAGGTTCGTGGTTCATTTCTTTTATTTCCAAAATAATTAAATTTTCTCCCATAGTTGCTCTGCACATAAATGATTTATTGTTCTTACCCTTATGGTAACCATTATGAGGCATAAAGTATGTACATGGAGTAAATGGTTTTTATTATTCAAATTTTATTGAGAGAGAAAAAAGTACAAGGGGGAGTACAAGAAGCCCTTCTGAGAAGAAAAAGCAAAGAAAAAGGAACAATTCAAGCTTATAAAAATTGGGTTTGCCAATCACGCTACATAATCAAATAAGGAGACACCCTGAAAAGCTCCTCCTTCTGCACACCTAAGAGAAGCCAGGAACACAATTTTATCCCAGACTAGGTGTAAACGGAGGTAGACATCATGAATAATCTTCGCATTGTGTTCCATTGACAAACCCCAAATCAATGAAAAGAAAGCACTGATCCATAATCAATTAACATTCTTATTCCCTCCAGAATTATTATCCTGAGTGTTATTATTGATAACACATGTCATGTTCAACCAAACTTTCTCTAGAAGAGCCTTATTTCTTAATAGTGACCATTGATCATCCATGTAAGTTCAACTACAAATTCAATCTTATGATCTGGGTTTGTTTCAACGATTTATAATTTAGATGGAAGTAGTCAGATGTACAATTTACGATTAGTTATACATCTGGTGGATCTGAGTCTACAAACTGGGCCTGGCAGTTGCGAACTCAAAAATTTTCAGTGGCATTTGTAAATTTGATTTAGCTTCTCTTAAAGAAATATTTAATGGTGAGTTTTATTGTTATTCTTTTGATAATAAAATTTCATTGTTATTATTAGACATGTTTATCATAATTAAGATATTCTTTAGGAAACTGGGACACATTGGAGGTAGGACCAAAAGCAAAAGGATTGGACACAAGACTTGAGCTTATCAAATTCTATGAAGAAAACTATTCAGCCAATCTGATGCATCTAGTCATATATACAAGTGGTAGTCAGTGATATCACTCATAGTAGTTCAATTGGAATACTTATTCTTTGAATCAGCTAAATCCAACATTAATTGGTTACGGCTATTTTTCAGAAAGTCTTGATACAATTCAAAACCTGGTGGAAGAGAAGTTTCAAGATATTCGTAACATTGATCGAAGCAGTTTCCATTGTTCTGGAAAGCCTTGTAAATCAGAGCATTTACAGGTAAACTTATTATAACTGATTGGTATTCAAGTCTTCAAGATTTATTCTGATGAGAAATGTATGTTCCCTTTTGGCTTCCTGTTTTAGATTCTAGTCAGAACCGTGCCAATCAAACAGGGTCATAAGGTAAGAATTGTGTGGCCAGTAACTCCTGAGATTCGCCATTACAAGGAAGGACCATGCAGGTATCTTGGTCATCTTATTGGGCATGAAGGAGAAGGATCTTTGTATTATATCTTGAAAACATTGGGTGGGTCATTCAAATCCTTTACATGCAGTTGACACTTATTATAGTTAGAGGTTTTTCTTTTATAAGGGTCGAAACATTATTCTAGCCTTAGAATTTGTTATGCAATTTATGCATTTATTTGCAAGAATATGTTCTTATTCTCTTTGTTGAATCCCAATAATTTGTTAAATGCTTTACTTGGACATGGATGTCAAAATTAAGTCTCAGACTC
This sequence comes from Quillaja saponaria, assembly GCA_029379385.1. NCBI lineage: Eukaryota > Viridiplantae > Streptophyta > Magnoliopsida > Fabales > Quillajaceae > Quillaja > Quillaja saponaria. Next base: position 28,447,496 of record CM055607.1, on the reverse strand, counting down.
AGTTACATTATGCCATTATATATATATTGTGGACCTGTTCATTATGATAAGAGTTATGCCGTTGGTATAAAATGGAGTAATTGATCGAGTTCATTGGCAATTCCATTAAGTTGTTTCTGGTTTATTATTCTTTAATCTCTATGCATACTTCTCCGCCACGTCTCGTTTTATGCCTTAGTCTCTTCATTAGAAGAGAATAATAGAAGAGCGAGGAAAGGCTTGTGGTTTCGTGGACTCAGGAGTTGGATTTATGTTTAAATTTCAAATTTGATATTTTTTGTATCAGATAACACTGTATCCTACCTTTATCTTGTCGCAGTTAAAAAATTTCTCAAGTATATTGCTTTTGGCCGATTACTACTACTACTGATTATTACTGTCAATTGTTTTAAGCTTTCTGGTTGTAAATGAAGATTGCTGCTGTAAATTATTTCAAGTTGTAGACGATGGATATTGTGCTAGTGAGAATAGGATAAACGGAATATCGTTCTGTAGTTTTCAATATGTAATTCATTATGCTTATCAGAAAAGAAAATGTGTCATTCATTTTCTCCAGTAAAGAAATATATTAGGGTTGCTATATTTTTAATTATTGAATTGCGATAATAATATTTTCACAGTCTACCATTCTGTTGTACTAAAATTGAACTGTTGGCAACATTCATTTTCTATTTTTAATTTTCTGACACTGCTTTGTGTGTGTGTGTACTTTATTTACTTTGTCTTTTATCCAACTGTATACGGAATAGGAAATTGTTTAATGTTGCCCCTAGTGACTCTTCCTTGTTCCCTTTCCATCCTATTCTTGTTAGTTTTTACCAAGGTTTAAAAATTCGTGTCGAAACGGTTGAAATGTACGAAACGTTTTCGTTTCCACTCTACTCGAAACAAAACTCACTTATAGAAACGTAATCACCGTTTTCACACAAAATGGGGCCGTTTGCACACGAAACGAGGCGACATAAACAAGACATTTTCAGAATTTAAAAATCTATAAGTTTTGGCTCTAGTTCTCTTCATATTTTAGGATTTCAAATTTTTTTTTAATCTTATTTGATGTATATTCAAATTGTATAATTTAGCGAAGATAATTTTTTTTAGGATTTCACCTATGTTAGGTTTCTTGGTCTTTTATTTTATTTTATTTAATTTTTTTTATACAAATATTTTGTATTAATTGAGTTTAACTTAGTGATAAATAATATTAAAATTTAAGAACATATGCATGTTGGTTCAAATTAAAAATTTTCATTAAATATGAGTTGAGCATCTGCTAGCCATTCCACTGTTAGTTGTGATTGTAATTTAATTTTTTTTTCAATTTATATGTCTAATGTTTAGAATTTTACGTTGTTATGTATTTAATAGTATTTTATGTACTAAATTAATAATGTTGGATATCTGCAATAATTATAATAAGTGTTTTATTATTTATTTTCATGCGTTTCCAAAAAAATTAGCGTTTTCATGCCATTTCCATAATGTTTCTCGAATCGTTTCCGTTTCTGGGCTTATCGAAACGGTACCTTAAAACGAATTTTAGTTCCTTGGTTTTTATAACTAGTATTTTACTGCTTTTTTTCTTTCTTCCTTCTCTGAAGGGTTTTCTTCTGAATTTTAACAAATTCCTGTGGCTTTTATTTTTCTACTGTTTCTGCTACTAGTAAGTGGCAGTGTTTGTCAGTGGACTTTTTGTTGTCATTTCACAAAAATGCAAGACCTTGCGTTCTCTGATTTAACATTTCATTAATGTGGAAAAACATAAAACATGTTATTGATCCAGGGAATAAGATCTTTTATTCTTTGAGCAAAATCAATCATTGATGCTCTCCTGTTAAGGAATGCATAATATTGGTTTGGTTCTTGATTGTTTATAAATGTAGCACTTAGTATTCATTGAAGAATATTAAGATAAACTGCTTTTAATGGAGTTGTTCATCCATAATGCTTTCTCCTGAGAAAATTTAATGAATGGTGATGATATTTCTCTTTGCATTTCCCTGGTCTTTTACTTAATTATCCTTTAAGAGGGATGAGGTTACAGTGAGTCTAGCTGTAGCTCACAGTTAGCCACTAATGGACAGGGAAGATTGATTAGGTAGGGGCAGATAGAGACCAAAAAAAGTGCAATAAGTGATGGAAAACCAAGAAACCACTGGGTTGCAGAAATGTTCTAGCATAATCTTTATTAACTTCATACACTAATTTACAATATGATTGGTTATGTTTGAGTTTCAGCTAAAATCAGATTATTTGAATGTTAATAACTTGAGCACCTGTAATAGTTCATGAGGGACAGCACACCCAAGGAAGAGATAGCTTTTATGAATTTGAAGCTCTTAGTTGGTCTTGAAATGATAGATGAAAAAAATGTATTAAGTATATACTTGAAGATTAGTCTTTTGACTGTCAATGATGATTTTCTGGATGTCCCTACCTTTTAACTCCTGGAGAAAGTTATAATTGGTTTAATTCATTTTATCTTTCTGTAAAAAAGATTCAATTTTTCACTTGAATGTCTTATTACTTTCACCTGGAATAGACCGCTGATTTTACAAGATATAATTTTCAGGATGGGCTACTAGCTTGTCTGCAGGTGAAGGGGACTGTAATTTGGACTTTTCTTTCTTTGAGGTAGTAATTGATCTTACTGATGCTGGCCATGGTTAGTTGTTCTCTCTCTCTCTCACTCTCTCTCACTCTCTCTCTCTCTCTATATATATATATCCTTTATGTTCCTTGTTTTTTAGGATATTCCAACTTACCTATTTTTTGTTTTGAAGTTTACCCTTTTTAAGTTTTGCAATTTTCTTTTCTACCCTTGTTGTTTTATTTAAAAGTAAAAAAATCAAGGCATTTAGTGGAGAATGAGTTTTTTATTTGGAAGATGTAATACCTTTCCAATAAAATCAGAAACCTCCTAAATTTTGTACATAGTCAACCAGGATTTCCTAAAGTTGGATATAGAGACCGTTACACTCTACATACTTTTTTTTTTGCCCTCTACCATGTAGTATTTATCTTGTTAGTTTATCACATATTCGTAGAGGTTGCAACCCCTTTTTATTTTCTTCAAATAAAAAAGGAATATTTGGTGTTTGATAAGCTGAGTTACAGATTCTATAGACTTACATTGGTTCTCCGCAATTGAATGCAGAGCATATACAGGATGTTGTAGGGTTGTCATTCAAATATATTGAGCTTCTACAGCATTCTGGTGTTTGTAAATGGATATTTGATGAGGTATGGATGATAATTATATAATCTGGTATTCTGGTTTCTGTCTATACTTTGCACACTTTGTTTTACAAGTCCTTACCTTTTTTTCCCCAGTAAATAAATGTCAGAAATTGGGTTTCATATGTATAACTTAATGTCATCTAAAGTACCCAAAGAAAAAAGCTGGGAATAAAAAGAGAAAAGAAATAAAATAGTATCTGAACACTCATCCACGTTTAAAAGCTATGCGAAACTGCCCTTGCATTATAAGCACACTACAGCTGGGTGCCATTCGTGACAGAATGATTTATGGCAGTTCAAAGTACCGTCAAAGGTTATTTATATGAGTATCCACCTTCTCTAACACCAAAACTTCCCTTTATTGTTTAAATCTTCAATATCAGATTTGGAAAGAAAAAAGAAGAAAAATTCAAATCAAGAGAAATCAATGCAGCTTGGAACAAAGGGTTTGATTGTATTGCAAATAGTGTCCCATTAGCAAATTCAAAATCTGAATGGAGGAAGGAGAGATTCAGAAGGTCATTTTGGTTGAATTTGTTTCATTACATATACAAATCACAGATGAAACATATTAAAGAAAGTGTGCCTCACAATTACCGTAGACAACAACTTCAAACCCGTTGAAATTCAGTTGTTATGGTTACTGATCAGGTAGATTATTCTACAATTGATGTGACATACAATTTTTTTGGTTGGTAATACTTTCCGTGTCCATTTCATGGTTGGGACAGAATGTGGACCGACTAATCAAATTCAAAAGCTAGAGGTGGACTTTCAGCTGGATAGAGGTCCGAGGCAAGTGACAGAGGTGCATCAGGTTGAGTCACAACAACATGGCCTTCAAGTGGTGCAGTAGGAGGACGACGATAGATCTGTAATGGGCGAGCTGAGGAGGTAGATGGTTTGGGATCAGATGGATGTCCAATGTAAGTAAACGGGTGGACTTCAGAGATAGTATTGTCCACAGTAGTAGAGGAGGAGAAAAAAGGAGACTCTCATAAAAAAGTGACATATGAGGAGTAGCACTTGTATCTTTTTTGAAGGCGATAGTAGCCCAAAAAGATGCATTTAATTTATTTTGCATAGAGTTTGTCCTGCCCAGGTGTGAGGTCATGGACAAAACAAGTGCAACCAAACATGCGAAGTGGAAGAGAATACAAGGGATGAATAGGAAAAAGAATGGCATATGGAATTTTATTTTGTAATACTTGAAGATGACATGCGATTAGGTAGCATGTAGTAAGGACAATGTGCCTCTAACACGACTATGCTTTGGAAACGAAACACGTGTGTGATTGCTAAGTTGACGTGGCTCATAAACTAATGAAGACAAGGCGGACAAACAAGGTACCATTTTCTGGAGTTTGGACTTTGAAGAGATTAGCAATGACCCAAGCGACTATGTATGAGAATGGGTTACACATCCGTAGAGCAAACAACTGAAGATATAGGTAATGAAAGATGGTTGAGGCCTTGTGACTCATGCCATGTGCTAATCGTACATCCCATACTCTGGTCCTGGATAATAAAAGAGTCATCAATAAAGGGAACATAATAATTGAGAGAGCAAGTTAATTTACTAATAAAGATTAAGCTAAAAGGACTTTCAGGAATAAAAGTACTGACTCTAAAAGTATTGAGGACAAACGTGTAGCTTATCCTATGCCCTTGGCAACTGTTTTGAAACCATTAGCTAAAGTGATAGTAGAAAGTGACGAAGAATTATTAATTTGAGAGAAAAGTTTAGGGTTATCAGAGATGTGCCGTGGAGCCATGTGCCAGATGAAGTTTGTTGAGAGAGGAAATGTCAAAGTTAAAATGAGTAGCTTAGGAAGACTGCTTGGTAGCCTAGTACTGTAAGAATTCACAATAATCAGCGACTGACAAAGAAACACTCAATGATTGCCATCGGAAGGTAGAGCCGAAGATGACTGGCTATCTGTTTGAACCATATTGGATGGAAGGTGGCATTGATACACAGAAAAAAAAACCAGAAAACCAAAGAAAATAAATGAAGGGTAAATAGTACATCTGAACATTGCCGTTGTTGGCTGGAAAGAGACGTAGCGGGATTTGCCAGAAAAATAAAAGGAGCACCACTAAAAAGAGGCACAACAGGAAAATAGCTGAAAAATAAGCTAGGATATTCTCTCCCCTGGCTCTAATACCATGTAATGCTAGAAAGAGAGAAACTCAAATTATATTGGTGAATTGAGTGAGTAATCCTCACACCTTGATATTGTATTTATACTATGAGAGAATGTGTAGCACAAGAAATTCAATTGTACAGTACAACCTAATTAAGGCTAAGAATAAGGAAACGGAAACATCAATTAAGGAAACTTTGTTTACACTTTAACAACCTAGAATACATTTTGGGGTTTAGATTGGGCCAAAACTCAAGTCCAAGGGTCGAAAGGACCAAACTGCTGAAGCTTGAGGCTCGTGACGCAAGGCTGAGGCGCAATGAGTACTTGCATTTTTGCTGATCATCTTGAATTTGATCGCAAATACTCTAAATACATAAAGTTTTGAATGCATGAAGACTGTGTCACAAAAATTGCTTAAAACATTGGATGCACATGGCCAAACCATCTTAAGCAATTCCACCCACGTTCTCTCTGATTGGAGCTTCCCCTACCTTAAACCGAATATCTTCTTTTTATTCTCCCATTGGCAACAAATAATACGTAATACCAAAATATCTGCTCATCAAATTGACAAGAATAACTGAATGTTGACAATTTAGTGTCCATTTCCTTGATTGTTCCTTTGGAAATGATAAATTATTACTTAAAACAGGCTGTCTGAGCTGTTCCTTCCAGCTTTGAATATGCAGAAATGTAGCTTGATTTAATGTTTTGAGTTAGTTATATGGTCATTGTAACTGATGTTATCTCGAATTAGATTGACAACTCTTTCCAATTTATAGCTTGATTGATCATCAAAGATTCTGATGTAATGTTACTGTTCTTGAAGCTCTCAGCTGTCTGTGAGACGAAGTTCCATTATCAGGACAAAATTCGTCCTATTGATTATGTCGTCAATACTGCTTCCAATATGCAGGTTTGTCCATATTCTTTGGGCACACACAGTACAGAGATATATATGTATACAATTTCTTTCATAGAGTTCTGTGACTTCTGTCTAGATGTCAAAAATTGCTTCTAATAAGGTCTGCATTGAAGGAATGTTCTATGGTACCTATTTTCGGCTATCTGAGAGTAACTTGAAAATTTGAACATTGTGCATTATGTTTTGGAGTATCTGGCATTATTTGCGTGATCACCGAGAAAGAAAAGATTTTCTTGCATCTATTATTGTAAGTTGCAAAGTTCAGTAACCTTTATGGTGATAAAGTTTGCAACTTTTGAAGGCGAATAGCCGGATACAGAGATATTGCATCTTTCTGTCAAAAATGGGTTGCCTTTTCTAATAGAAAATGAGAGTGGAATTTCTAGTGGATTCTGAAGTGCTCGTTCATCATATGAAGATTGCCTATCTCAAATAAAAGGAGTTTCTTTTTTTTTTTTCCTGGATTTTGGGGGAGGTGGAGTTAGGTGTTTAAAGTTTTAATAGATAGCTTCCATGACAGACTCATTTTCTCATTCTCTCTTAGCATTTGTAAATGTTTATATGAGATCAAAATCCTTTCAGTTTTCACATTCTGAGTTTCGTGAAATAAGTTACCAACTGCTATGGTTGGTCCTTTTGACTGAAATTAACCTGTATATAGTGAAGTACTAAATTATGTTTGAAAAAAGGGATGTTCTACTTCTTAATTTATTATGGACTCACCACCACTTGCATTAGCTAAAGCTAGACTGAATGAGATGATATATATTCCTTTTTTTAAGGCATTCAGAGTCTAGAGTGTCTGAAATATGTTTCCTTACAATGAATGTATGAATCATGACTCTTATATGTCTTCTAATGTAAAGCTAATAAAATGTAGTATTCTCAGTTACTTGTCAAGACTCAAGAGCACTGATATATTTCTCAAATTTTGACGAATTTCCTCTCTCGGGATGGATTTTGGAAAGGGAATATTTTTTCTTGTTGAGAAAGTCCTTCATTGTTTAGAGTTTAGACATGATTATATTGATGATTGCTTCTGACAGTAAATAGTACCAAATTGTGTTGTAGTTATATCCCCCAAGAGATTGGTTGACTGGATCAACATTGCCTTCTAAATTTAGCCCAAGCATTATCCAAATGGTTCTGGATGATCTCTCTCCAAACAATGTTAGGTAAGCATGTATCATACAGGACTGCAATGATGTAGATACTCTGTTTCCTTTTCTTTTAATGCAATCATACAACAGCTCATTTTGTGAGTATTTTCTTAGACCTGGTGTTTAAAAACAGCTGTACATTTGTCCTTTTTATGATTTTGGACTTGGTACTTAAGTTTTGAAATATTCTCACTCCAAATCAATGACAAATTTAATTTTGCTGCAACCCACTCAAATGATGATGATGTTTTGTAAGTTATTGATTGCAGTTGTTGGAATTTTGTTTATTTCACATAGGTTATGGTGCATATTTGGTGGGATAAAATTAGCCGACTTTATGAATTGTTTGCATTATGAGAAAGGTATAAATGTATTATGCTTAACAACATTATGTAGTGGCTAAGTTCTAAATATAATAAAGTTTACAATCTTAGTTTTAAGAAACTGTTGAAGTAATTTGCCAGTAAAGTGAGTAAACTTAGGTAGATGGCCTCAGAAGCTGATTATGTGATGGCAGGTCAATATTGTATATAATTCCCCTCAATTATGTGATGGCTTGCTAATGTCGTTTTGAAGAATCATTCAATATGTTTCTGAAATTATAGTGACTACTTTAGTGATTTTATTGTATGGTTCTCCTTATGCTCTAAAAACCATCATGGTTGTTGTAAATGGATATAAGAGAAAGAGTTGTTGTTTGAATGAATCAAATACTACACCTATAGACTTTATTTATAGTAAAAGAGAATAAGAAAAGTACCACATACAACCAATGTGGGACTAATAACAAGATAAACTATTCTAACACTCCTTCTTAAGCTGGAGTATATATATTATATGTTCCAAGCTTGTTACAAATATAACGAAGACGAGCACCTCCCAGAGACTTGGTAAACAAATCTGCCAATTGATCTTCAAACTTCACATATGCAGTTTTAATTGTATTATCCATAAGTTTTTCTCAAATAATGACTGTCAACTTATATATGTTTTGTTCGCTCATGAAAAACAGGATTAGAAGCTATATGCAATGCAGCCTGGTTATCACAAACGATCTCCATAGGCTGTGATTGTGTGAATCCAAGCTCTTCCAACAAGTTTTTCAACCAAACCAATTCCACAATAGTTTGAGTCATGGCTCTATACTCAGACTCAACACTAGATCTTGAAACAACAGTATGTTTCTTACTTTTTCTAGAAACAAGGTTTCCTCCCAAAAAGACACAATACCTTGTTGTGGATCTCTTGAAAAATGGACAACCTAACTCAATCTGCATCACTGTATCCCTGAATCGAAGTGGAATCTTGGTGTTGAACCAAAGCTTGACCACGGCCATGTCCACGAACCAAAGTATGACCATGATTCTTATATATTAACCCTTTACCAGGTACAGTTTTGAGATACATCAAAATACGAATAACTGCATTCCAGTGAGAAGTTCGAGGTTGAGCCATAAATTGACTAACCATACTAGCCGCAAAAGATATATTAGGTCGGGTCACTGCTAGGTAATTCAGCTTTCTCACTAGACGTCTATATTGTTCAGGATTTGATAATAGCTTTCCCCCCGTTTGGTACAAGTTTAGTGTTTGGGATCCATTGGAGTATCAATAGGCTTTGACTCCAGCATACCGGTATCACTCAATAAATCAAGACAATATTGTCTTTGAGAAAGACAAATACCCTGTCGTGATCTAGCAATCTCAATACCCAAGAAGTACTTTCACTGTCCCAAATCCTTAGTTTGGAATTTGGGCTGCAAGAAAGATTTCAAATTTTGAATTTCCTGACTATCATCACCTGTAATGACAATATCATCAACATACACAACTAATAATATTATACCAGTAGATGAATGACAGTAGAAAACAGAATGATCCACTTTACATCTCTGAAGATCGAAGCTCAGTACTACTTCACTGAACTTACCAAATCAAGCTCTGAGAGATTGCTTCAAACCATACAAAGATTTCTTCAACCTACAAACCAGGCCAGACTCCCTTAAGCAATATACCCCGAAGGTTGTTCCATAAAAACCTTTTCATCAAGGTCACCATGCAAAAATGCATTTTTGATATCTAATTGATGTAATGGCTAATTAAAGATGGTTGCAAGAGAGATAAAGACTCTGACTAAAGTAATCTTAACAGCAGGAGAAAAAGTCTCAGAGTAATCTATACCATAGACCTGAATGTAACCTTTAGCCACCAAGGGAGCTTTCAACCAGTCAACAGAGCTATCAGGATGAACCTTCACAGTAAACACCCAACGACAGCCAACAACAGACTTATCCAAGGGGAGTTTCACAAGTTCTTAGGGATCATTGTCCTTTAAAGCCCACATCTTTTCATCCATGACATTTCTCCACCCATAATGTTTTAAAGCTTCAGACACAAGAGTTAGGAACAGAAACATCAGATAATGAAGTGACAAAAGAATAATACGAAGGAAACAAATGATCATAGGAAACAAAATTTGAAATGGGATAGGCAGTAGTAAGATGAGCATAAACAGAAGGACATGTACGTTTACCTTTTTGAATGGCAAGAGGAAGATCAGACTCGGGAGAAGCTGGATCCAAAAGCAAAGAAGCAACTGGCAGAGCACCAGAATTTGTTGGAATACTCTTGTCTACTTGGCGTCGAGTGTAAACATGTAAATTAGGATGAGATAGACGACTAGAAGGACTTAAAGGACGCTTAGTAGACAACTTAAGAGGAACAGGTAATGGAAGAACTGTTTCGATGTCTATGGTGTCATGTGAGTTAGTGTAGTATGGGGTAGATTCAAAAAAGGTAACATCCGCACAAACAAAAAAACAATTCAACAAAGGACTATAACATCTATACCCTTTTTGTGTACGAGTGTATTTTAAGAAAATACATTTAATAGAACGAGGATCCAGTTTATCAATACCCTGAGAGAGTTGATGCTAAAATAACACAACCAAAAATGCAAGGGGTAAAGAAAACATATGAGCCTGTGGAAAAAGTATAGAAAATGGAATTTTGTCATGAAGAACTAATGATGGCATTCTATTTATGAGATAACAAGCCGTAAGAACTACATCATTCCAAAACATTTTAGGAACATTCATCTGACATAATAAGTACGAGTAGTGTCTATAAGATGACGATTCTTTCTCTTGGCCACCCCATTTTGTTGTGAAGTGTGTGAGCAAGAAGACTGATGAATTATTCCTAAAACAGTCATAAATGTGGTAAATGGAGCAGGTAAAATATTCTTTAGTATTGTCACTACAAAGTATGCGAATAGAAACATTAAACGGAGTTTTAATTTCAGAACAAAAGGCACTGAAAATAGAAAATAGTTCAAAACATTCTTTTATTAAATAAAGCCAAGTCATCTTTGAAAAATCATCCACAAATGTAACAAAATAACAATAACTCAACTTTAAAGTGACATGACTTGGACCCCCACACATCTCAATGAACTAACATAAATGGAATCTCAACTGTTTTATTAATGCGGGAAGCAAAGGGAACACGAATGTGCTTACCTAACTAACACGACTCACACTCTAAAGAAGACAAATGACTTAAACTAGGAACTAATTTCTTGAGCTTTTCCAAAGAGGGATGACCAAGGCAATAATGGATCTGGAGTGGTGTAACTGTGGCAGAACAAGCTGTGGGAGATGGTAATGGATCAGAGTAGTAGAGTCTGGCAGATTCATGTCCTCTTCCAATTGTCTTTCTTGTCTTCAAATCCTGAATAACAACAGAATCAGAATAAAAAAGGATAGAACAATTTAAACTTTGAGTGAGTTTTACTAACAGACATAAGATTAAAAGATAAAGTGAGAATATATAAAACATATGATATGGAAAGTCCCAGACTAAGTTCAGCAGTGCCTATTCCACTGGCTACAGTAGTAGAACCATTTGCTAAAGTAACAGGAGATGATTGTGAATCTTGCAAGTTAGTAAAAAGACTAGATATACCTGTCATGTGATTAATGGCCTTAGAATCAAGAATCCAAGGCCTTGAGGCTGAAGAACTAGAAAATCAAACTGTAGAATTACCTAACTGGGCAAGAGATGCAGTGGGAAGAGATACTTCCTGTGCAGATTATAATTGAAGTAACTTAGAATACTCCTTTTGTGAGATAGAAATGTTGCCAGAAGACTTGGGTTCTGAGGAAGTATATGCATTATTTGCAACTTTAGGAGACTCACCATTCAACTTCCAACAATACTCACGAGTGTGGTTATCTTGACCACAATAAGTGCAATGACTTCCCCGGTCCTCCATGTCCTCCATGGCCTCCTTGGCCTCCACGGCCTCCTCTACCACCACTGAACACTTCTAGTACCACCAGACCAAGTCTCATCATGCAACTGAGAAGACTAAATAGCAAGAGCAGATTTATCATGACTAGCATCAGTACTAGGTGAGTACTGAGATACCTGACGATAAACTTTAGCAAGAGATGGAAGAGAAGCTCTCGCAAGAATCTGTGCCTTAACAGGCTCATAATCAGAATGAAGTCCAGCCAAAAAACTAAGAACCATAAGCTGTTCACGTTGTTTTTTTTGTTTCGCTATATCAAATGAAAGAGGTTGGACAATATTGAGTTCTTCATAAACTTGCTGTATAGAACCGAAATAGTCAGAGAGAGAACCAAGTTGTTTGGCCTGAAAAAGACCACGAGAGACATCATATAGACGAGTCAAATTACTAGAGTATATTATTTTCACAAAATTCCATATTTCTTTGATAATATGATGGGAACACACATCAGCAATATGAGGTTCCATTGAATTCCATAAAAGAGAAATAATTTGGTTATCAACCCTCCTCCAAGCCTTAGCCTCTTCAGTACCCTCCTTAGGAGGTTCAGATGTAAGATGGTCTTCATAACCTTGACCAATCAAATAAACCTCAACAGCTCTAGACCATTGAAAGTAATTACTGTTATTCAACTTTCGAGCAGTAATTTACGGAGGTAATGTAGATTTAGAGTCCATACTTCCACAAAAAAGAAAAACAAAAGAAATAGAGGAGTGCCACCATAAACAGCTATCGAGATAAAATAATCAAAAGCAAGGATCACAGCCCATAATCAGTCAAAAGACACCCCTGTAAATTGCGTACAAGGATGAGCAAGCCAAGAATCTCCCAAAAAAAATACATCAAAAATGCATAGAAAACATATTGAATTGAAGCAGAAACTGATATGGGGCTACTGGAACCAGATCAAAGAAGAAATACCTCAAAAAAAATCAAATCACACATGCCACAAGCGCCAAAAATCACATCGCACGTGCCAAAATCTCTCTTTGAGAGTGGACCTCCCGCGCTCAAGAACTCCTCTGCACGTGCCTTCCTGCTGTGATGGATGGCTGAAATACGTGCCGGAGAATGGACTTCTAGGCTGGGCAGCTGCTCTTTATGGTAATTTTCTAATTTTCCGGTCACCGGAAAATTATGGGTGAGATGGTTTTATGTAAATGGTAGGGTTTTGGACCGAATTGCTCTGATACCATGTAAATGGATATAAAAGATAGGGTTGTAGCTTGAATGAATCAAATACTACACCCATAGACTTTATTTATAGTAGAAGAGAATAAGGAAAGTACCACATACAACTAATGTGGGACCAATAACAACATAAACTATTCTAGTCGTGGTTGTTGTTCTTGTCACCATTGAGGCTCTTGCTAGCTTGTTGTAATTATTTACTTATTTTTGTTTTGATGCTAGTTTATCCTTACTAGTTCACTGTCCAACAGAATCTTTTGGGTGTCAAAGTTTTTTGAAGGGGACACCAATATGGCTGAGCCATGGTATGGAACCACGTATTCCATTGAAAGAATTACTGACTCCCTGATTCAGGTTTGTACTTGGATAAGCAACTATGATGTTTGGAACGATTTGCTTGTCTTGTTACTTGCACTACTGGTTTAGTACTTAGAATATCACGAAAGAAGTTAATGGTCCTGTAAAATTTGCATTGTGATTGCAGGAATGGATACTTTCTGCTCCTAATGAAAGAATGCATCTTCCGGCACCTAATGTATTTATCCCCACTGACTTATCTCTTAGAAATGTACAAGAAAAGGTATGATGTATGTTTGAATCTAATTTCATATTAGCACATTTTTCTGCATGTTAATCTTCTTTACATTTTTTGACCCTTGAAACAGGTTAACCTTCCAGTTCTGTTACGAAGGTCACCATATTCAACTTTATGGTACAAGCCAGATACGATGTTTTCTACCCCCAAGGCTTATGTCAAGATAGACTTCCATTGCCCCCATGCTGGTGACTCCCCAGAAGCTGTAGTTTTAACTGATATCTTGACACGGTTGTTAATGGATTACTTGAATGAATATGGTAAGATGCTACATAAGGATGTTTGAAGGAAAATTGATCTTTTAATTTATTTATTTTTCTCTAGTAATTTTCATTCAAAATGGGGTATACTGATGCAAAATTGTGACCTTCTTTAGCTTGCCTTCCTTATAGCAGTTTACCATCAGAAAACGGTCTGCCCCGTTGATAATTATATCTTAACGAAATTCTAACCATATCTCATGTTGCAGCGTATTATGCTCAGGTTGCTGGTTTGTATTATGGCATAAACCACACAGATAGTGGTTTTCAGGTATCATTTTTAATGTTATGTCTGCAAGTTTCCTATCTATGTTTATGCTATCAGAGGAAGGGGGGGAAATGGCACAATAATCATCTGATTACCATAATGTTCAAATATAAATACCTATGAAATATGTGGTTTTAATGAAAAGTTTCAAACTATTATTGATAAAGGATGGAAAGTATCATATGTTAATATTTGGATCAAAGAGAGAAAAGTAGCAAGCACTTCTTTTTTTTTTTTTTGCTTTCTTTGTACATTTTCTGCTTCTTTTCCTCAGGACGAACATGTGTCCTCCTTTATTGCACTTTCTCTCTTTTTTTATATAATTTCTTATCATAAAAAAAGGACCTCGATAAATTGAGTTGTTAGTTCAATTAAGATAAATGCTGAAGCATAATTTGGGAAAGGCCTCTCTCTCTATATGTGTGTGTGTGTGTATTTCTGTGTTTATTTATGTATAACAGACACAAAACAACGCCAGAATAGGGATGCATTTAGAATGATAATGAGCAGTTGTATGATACAGGCATCTGCCCCTTTTTCCCTATTAAGGATGTATCAATCTTGACTGCCTTCTCTCTGTTATTCCTTCTTCAGGTGACTCTGCTTGGCTATAATCACAAATTGAGGATTTTACTTGAAACAATAGTTGAAAAGATTGCAATATTCAAAGTGAAATCTGACAGATTTTCTGTCATCAAGGTAATCATTGAAGGGTTGTTGGTCGTTGAGTATGTCAATTTTTGCTATTATTTTCATGTGCAGGCATTTAGGGGAGATAGTTTCCATCATTCAAATAACTTCTTATTTTTCCATAATAACTTGGAATCCTCTGTTTAGAGAGTTGCTTTCCTTTTTCTTCATTGAAACCCTTGGTATCATCCCACCATTTAAATCAGATCAGAACTGCTGATTCACCCTAGGTATCCTACTATTGAAATTGCTAGTGGAGTGTAAGAATCAATGCTTCTTTAAGTTGACTCCTTTTAGACTTCAAAGTTACTTTTAGACTTCAAAGTTGGAAATCGTATAATTAAACAAATAAAAAGTTATAAATCCTATCAGAAGGCCAAATGGAATACCGATTATATACTTTTTGAAGCTTCCGCAGAGAATAGTTTCTTCTAAGGTCAGGCTGCTCACTGCATGTCCTCCCCTCTGTACTCCAGAGCATTTACACAGCCTTGTCTGGGTTCTTATTTTGTTTTATGGGTCCGTCCTTATTTGAGATTTGATCACATGATGTTTTATGAGCTGTCTTTTCTCCGTCTTCCATCTTTCTGTACTTCATTGATTTCTTTGCTAATGTACTGAAAACCACAAGCACAGAGCTGTGGTTTTTTTTTTTTAACTAGTTTTTCTCTTATGTACTTCCCCTAGACCTGGGCATGTCCTATGTTCTGTTTCCAAAAAAAAAAAGGAAAACAAATTAGAAAACAAAAATTATCTGTCAAAGGAAATGGTTTGTGCATCTGTTCTGAGGTTTTATGGTATTCTGTGACATTTTTGTCAGGAAACAGTTACAAAGGAGTACCAGAATTTCAAGTTTCAACAACCTTATCAGCAGGCTATGTACTATTGTGCCCTAATACTGCAAGATCAGTGTTGGCCTTGGATGGAAAAATTTGAAGTACTTTCTCATCTTGAAGCTGAAGATCTTGATAATTTTGTCCCCAAATTGCTCTCAAGGGCCTTCCTAGAATGTTACATTGCAGGTTCATAAGTCTCTCAACTTTTGCTTCGGTTGTTGAGTTACAGCCATTTATGTAATTTAACTTGAAATATGCAATGAACTATATTTTGTTTAACATAGGAAACATTGAAAGTAGTGAAGCAGAGTCGATGATTCAGCATACAGAAGTTGTTCTCTTTAAGGGTTCAAAGCCTCTATGCCAGCCTTTATTTCCATCCCAACATTTGACAAATAGGGTTGTTAAGCTCGAAAGAGGCATAAGTTATTTATACCCTTCAGAAGGCCTTAATCCAAGTGATGAGAATTCCGCTCTTTTGCACTATATTCAGGTAACTTTGCTTACTTGTAAAAGATGAGAACGATCTTTTTCTGCTAGAGCCCTTTTTGTTGGCCTCATAGGACAACATATATTCATGTGTGTCCATTCATTTATCTAATGTCATAACAGGTCTTTGCAGTTTACAATGCCACACCACTTCTTTCTTGATAGTTTGGTTGATTAAATATCTCAAAAACCATCTTCGATCTTGGTAAATCTACTTGAGCTATTGTCCAGTTATAAGACTCTTTGAGCAGCACATTTTGACTAGGGGTGAAATTCAAACCATATTATTCGATTCGGATCATGTATTATTCGATTCGAAATTCGACAAATAATTTGATATAGTATTTGAATCCGAATACCAATTATTCAAAATAATATTTTTTTTTATTAAAAAATTTAAATAAAAAGCTATTTTTATGTATATTTTTTTCACTAAAATACCCTAAAAATTTGAATGCATTAATATGCAAAATTTTATTCGAATTTGAATAATTGAAATTGCATTCAAATTTGAACTCGAATTTCAGTTTATATTTGAATTCAAGTACAGGATTTGAAACTATTCAATTCGAATTCCAGACCTAATTTTAACATCTATAATTTTTTTAGCTCCGGTAGCAACTAGAAAGATAAAATGTTACCTAGTGGAAGGAAACTAAAAATAAGAGAAAGCTAGATCCTCTTAAGTTGGTATAACCAACTTCTCCCAAGTTTAAATAGGATAGTTGCAAGTTGCAACGTTCGAAAGCCAAGCCAAAAGAGCTAGGAGCCCAAGCACATGTAAACACCCTTCTAGCTAGAATAAAAATTCTAGTATTAATAATACTATTATAAACATACTCTCTAGCTTACCATCTCCTTTCTATACATTATACAAAAAACTTTTCTTGCATTTTTATCTATGCCCATTTGCATATTGTATTTACATACAGATGTACATGGTTAATATTCTTTCTTTTTATCTAACAGTGGTAGCTTTTTCTTGTGTATAGAAAGGAGATGGAAAGCTAGTGATTATATTTGTGGAAATGGAATTTTTATTCTAAATAAAAAATGTGGTTAAATGTGATTGGGTTCCTAGCTCTTTTGGCTTGGCTTTCAAATGTTGCAACTATCCTATTTATACTTGGAGAACTTGGTTATTACCCGGAGAACTTGGTTATTACCCACTCAAGAGGATTTACATTTCCCTAGCTATTTTCTTTCTTTTTGGTTGCACTTTTAACAATGCAATTATTTGTGTCAGACAAGCACTAAGACAAGCTGTAGTGGAATAACTTTTCCCTGGATATGGCAATCCTTTTGTTTTGCTTTAGTGAAAGAACGTACTTCTTGAGGTATTATGTGATAGGATAGAAACTTGATTGCTCATTGCTCTTAGCTATCTTTTATGAAAGATTGAACTGTAATTGAGATTTAGTTTATAGTTTACATATCCTCAAGAAAACAGGTGTCTAGGTGCATACCTGCAAACCATGACCTTGAAAGTGATTTTGTCCATCCGGTCTTTAAAGAATTTTCATGAATCGGAGCTGATAAAAATGCTAAATGCTTTTCAAAATATTGTCTTCAACTCTTTTTTAGTAAATTAATTTATACTATTAGAAATATAATATTATTATATTATGTAGTCCCACATTGTTTAGATGTGGAAGTCTATATTTTATTATTTACTATAAATAAAGCTTATGGGTATAGGCTTTGAGATATCAATCAAGGCTACAATCCTTTCCTTATTCTATTTTATTTAACATGGTATCAGAGCAGGTTTGAAACCTAAGCCCGATCTTGGCCTTATTTCCAAAAAAAAAAAAAATCCCTAATCTTCTCTTTCTTTTATCTAGCCTCCACATGAAGAAAAAGAAGAAAAAACTAGCCGCCACATGAAGAAAAAAAAAAGGGGCTTTGCCGCCAGCTATCATTAAACCTAGTTGTTTCTTCCATTCACGCCTCATTCCAGCGTGTCTCTCTATTGTTGCTGCATTTCATTCCAGCATGTCTCTCTACTGCTACGTTTCATTCCAGCGTGTTTCTCTATTGCTGCGTTTCATTCCAGCAATACGATTATTATTCATCGGGGTACTGTTCATCGGTATGTCTACCTCTGAAAAAATTGAAATCGCCAATTCACTTGAAGCTTCACCATCTAAAGACAGTTCATCCCCTTTTCTTTTCAAGCCTATCTAGGGTTTGACGGCTCAAAGAGTTTGACAGCTCAATAGCATCTTCATGAACTTCCCGTTGTGTCTCTTTCCAGCCTACACCCATAAGCTTTATTTATAGGAAATAATAAAACATAGACTTCCACATCTAAACAATGTGGGACTACATAATATAATAATATTATATTCCTAATATATACATTGGTGGTTTTGAAGCTGTACTGACATCAAATACTGTTGAAAACATTTCTAGGTACATCGGGACAATTTTAAGCTGAATGTTAAACTTCAGCTCTTTGCTCTTATTGCCAAGCAACCAGCCTTCCACCAGCTTAGATCAGTTGAGCAACTTGGGTACATTACCGTGCTCATGCAAAGGTGTGCAGGCAACATGTCTCTAACCTCCACAATTAGCATAGAGAATATGTCCCTTTTTAATAAGTTCTGAATTTTTAATATATGTAGGCATGATTCTGGTATTCATGGGCTGCAATTTATTATCCAATCCACAGTGAAGGTATCTAGTTTTGATCTTTTACTATTTGTGCCTGTGGCATTGTGCTCCTAATCTTAAGGGCTCTGCTGTTATTTGCAGGATCCTAGGGGTATCGACCAGAGGGTTGAGGCATTCCTAAAGGTGTTTGAAAATAAACTTTATGAGATGACTGCTGATGAATTCAAGGTAAGATACTTCTAAAACACTTTAATTTGATTATGGGTGGCTATTGTTATGACCTGCACAGTTTATGTTTGTCTAACATGCTGACTTGTTCTTCCCCTTATAATATTTTTGTGGAAAAATATGACTTATTCACTATACTTCTGGTAGATGTGTTCTTGGAGGTTATGTGGCACAACAAGGATCGAATAAAACTTAGTTCACGACTAATTTTAACCAAACCAAGACACCTCAATTCTGAAGAAAGACACTGTATTTTCTGATTGAATGATTTGACCACTGACCTACACCTTTCAATAATAAAAATTACCAACAAAGTCTTAATAGCAATTTAACAACAGCAAAGATTTGACAGATAGACTTAATAAAAGTTGAATAACAATTAAGGCTAGATAGCTAGACTTAATAGCAATTTAAATGGAAAGGCACAAAACTGATGTATGATGGTCGCCATGATGGCAGACAGCTAATTAGTGCTGAAAATTTTTGGCTGCAACAAAGAAGTCTCCAAAAGGACCAAAACCCTATTTTTAGAGGGTTTTGGGGGCTTCAATTTGACTGGACCTGGCCCCAAAATCAAGGTTTTCAAGATCTCGATTCAACTAGTAGGAAGCTCTTACTATCCTACATGCAAGGCACAATTCAAAATGGGTACAAAATTGTATTTCTGCAAAATCAGAGATGGGATCAGTGAGATCAGGATTGAGATGTAAAATTGCATTTTTCTATCTGGCCTCACCTATTCTGCAAAAGCGCATTTTTGGGTCTATTCTTGAGCTTGCCCTTCTGATTTCATCAAATTCCGAGCAGATTGGTATGAAACAAGTGAAATCCAGCTCTATACAAACAAAAATCATGTGTTCTTTTACAGATATTGGGGACTAAATTTCAGATCACATGTCTGGACCTTCTTCTTCCTCACTATTGTAGGTCCGCTAGGCTCTTTCTTTCACACTCTACCATGTTTTCCTCTCCCCTTTGTCTCTCTCCTTGCACCGTCGTTACACTGCTTCTTGATCTGAATCTCCTTCTCTGTTGCACCCTCTCTCTTTCTCACTCTGTCACGATAGCTTTCTTTCTTTTTTTACAGACTCTAGTTTAACTTCAACCTCCTGTAAAACAAAAGTTTAGTTTTACAATTTACTTACGTTTTACTTTTATTTTCTTTTCAATTTTAATTAACTGCAATATCTTGTTAATTATTAATTTTTTTTCTTATCTTATAATTTGTATCACTATCTTCTAAAATTATCGTTTATACTACTAATATTAATAATATAAATAACAATAATATTATTATCGTTATCACTAGAAAAGAAAAAGAAAACTAATTATTAACAACACTTTGTTTTTTTGATAATTACTCATAAGTCATAACATAGTAAAATATGGATAATATATTAAAATATGGATTGTAATTAGACTTTATTTATCACTTTTTTTAGTCACAATGTGGTATTTGTCATTTTTTTTTTCTTTTATGTATGTCATTATTACTTATTATAAGTATATTTCTATTTTTAAGGGGTATTTTATAAAATTTTGTTAGATCTTTAGATCTTACAATTCGATCTTGTAGACACTTCACTGAAAAATTTATGAATCTAATTTATGAAAAATTTATGAATCTTGTAGACACATCGATCTTGTAGACCTTAAATTTATTAATACAAATTAATAAATTTAAATATAGCTAATTCATTTTTTTCCTTTTTAAACTCAATTTTATGAATCTAAGAAATTTTGTTAATTATTTACTTAACTAATTATCTAAATTTTTTTATTGATTATTTATTCAAATAGTTGTTGCAGGTCTATATAAGTAAATAGACTAAAAAAATAAGATAATTATTATCCATCATTACTTATTGAACTTTAGATATCCGATTCAATAAGTCTTTAGATCATGCTTAGATTAAATCGGGCCCACCCGATCCATTGCCATCCTTACATACAGAGATCTAGTGTTGTCTTCTTTTTCTCAAGATATACTTGTAGTTTGAAAAACTAAAGGAAACTTTTTTGGTAGATCATCAAATTGTTATTTAATAATAAATGCTTGTAATCATTACTTATTAGCTCATTGAGACCAATCTCGCTGCCTTTGTGTATTGTGGCTGCAAAAAAATTTACCCTATTGTTTAGGGATGAAGTATATTGTAGCTCATTAAGATATAACTTCGGTGGGTAGGAATGAAAACAGGCCTTTGAGTTGAATATTTGTTGATGTTTCTACTGAACCTTTTAATTCATGGGACTAGTGATGTGTCTGCACAATGCACCTATATTTATTATATGATTGAAGTGTTGAACTGCTTGTCATGCAGAGCAATGTAAATACATTGATAGATATGAAGCTTGAGAGGCACAAGAACTTGAGGGAAGAATCTGCATTTTACTGGCGAGAGATTTATGATGGAACTCTGAAGTTTGATAGAAGAGAGTCCGAGGTATGGTTGGAGACAATACTAACTATTTTCTTCGTCATTTATCTTTTCTTGTTCATGTTCATGTTCTCCTCCTCCTTTTTCAGCAGCAGCATTTGTGGTATAAACTGTAAAGTAGGAAAAGGCAAAATCTATCTTTTTAAATTGTATAAAAATGATAGGACAAGGCGGCATCAAGAGGGAATATGAAGTAATTGAAACAAATAATTTTATTTCAACTGCCAATACATTCGAACTCAATTAGTGATTCTTTTGGGCGGTGTTGAAACAGGTTGCCGAATTAAGGCAGCTCTCTCAACAAGAATTAATAGATTTCTTTGATGAATATGTCAAAGTTGGTGCACCTCAAAAGAAGGCGTTAAGTGTACGAGTATATGGGAACCTACATTCTTCCGAGTACAAAGCAGATAATAGTGAATCTTTGGAACCAGGCTCATTGAAAATAGATGATATTTTCATTTTCAGAAGATCACGACCTCTTTATGGTTCATTCAAAGGAGGTTTTGGTCACATGAAGTTGTAGGGTATTTGTTCCTACTCAGGTGACATGATTAGTGCTGATTGTTTTTTCAGTGGAACTTGTAGCCCTGAATCCAAGTTCTGGTCTCTTAAGAGGAGTTAATCACAACATGGCATTACATTATAAGGTAAGACGGCGCAAGTAATGAATTATATTTCTTGGTATTTCAAATTTCAATCTATCGGTTATGTAATTTGAATTCAATTCCTCTCCCCAATACTAGGTTTTAGTTATATTATCTTGACTGAAGGCATCATTTTACTTTATATATAAAACAACGAAAAAGCTGCTGACTATCTTTTCTTCTTGTGGTTAATTGTTTTGCTACGCGAGATATAATTTCTTTGTGAAATTTTTTCAGGATATGAATATTTATTAGGGTGTTGGCTCAACGGAGCACATATTTAGTGCTGATTATCACTTAATATTTTTTTTATGAAACTAATCCATGCCCAAAATGGGTTTATATTCATGATTCAGATTTCCTGCCCCATTTTTATATCTTACACTCTATCATCTCAATGACAAATGGCATATTAATTATTCTCTCCTAACTTCAACTTTAACGTCACTTTTTTCTAGAAAAAAAAAAAGAAAAAATCCTACGCCAAGCAGTACTCCCCTTCTTTTTCTGTACTATACTGGTGAATCATTTTGATTCTCAAATCATTCAATGATTTTATAGTGCCTCGTATTTTCTGATTGTAGATTCATATTCTTTTTGTTATTTCAATCGATTTACGTTACCATTCGATCCTTGTAACACGGTATCAGATCTGAGTTCAACTCCCAATCAATCTTTTTTATCACTGCCTCCTCTTTTGTGTAAATCCAATCTGATAAGTCTCTGTTTTAAGTTTTTGTGGTTGGTTGAAATTTCAAGTTCAAATCTCACCATCAAATGATGTAATATATATTTTTTTTAATGGTGAGTTATTTGATATTTATGTAAATATTATTAAAAAAAAGAGTACAGTGAAAAGAAAGTGGGAGACAGACGAAGATACTTCAAAGGCTACTCGGTACATTTACATCCGTTGTCATGCCAGTTTTTTGCTTAATGAATTTTATATGTACCCGTGGACTGAGTCAGACCAAAATTTCCCCAATTGGGATGACCGAAACATACCTACGAATTAACGTATGTGTATAAACCTTGCTAGCTAAACCCTCCTATTTTCTTTTGTTCTTTTTCTAAAACGTTATCAGTGCTATATATTGACAAAACCAGCCGTGATTTATCATGGAAGATTGTCTCTCTAGTCTAATGGAAGCAAAGCAAAATACCTATGCATCATGTAGCCGGCTCTGGCCTGCCTTAAATATGACAATTTTTTGCTGCTATCTGCGAAAACTGAAAAATTGATCAAGAAATTAGACCCTGATTAAAGTTATCCTATTTCAGCATTATGATCTCTAACAAATGATTTTCGTGGAGTTTATTTCAGCATTATGATCTCTAACAAACCGTGTAAACATAAGGGTCATGACGCCCTCCTGAACCTGTTCTTTTCACCTCTTCCAGCCTCATCAACCTGCAGCAGCAGAATTGTAAGTGACAATTGGATTTTCATGTTTTTTCCCTATATTTTCTTGAAAACGAATTACAGTACTAGTACTAGCTAGACCAAAAGAGAAAACCAGTTACATACGTTATCAGCTTTCCATTTTTAACGGTGAGACATTCTGCCAAGTGTACCCTAAAGAGTGGGAAAAGTCTGATAAACTTGAAGAATATGCATCACACATAATGGTCATTTCAACAAACGTTACTTTTGAGTCTTGACTCACTAGACACCACAACTCGGTTTTGCTGTATTTTAGAGAAGAAACCCAGTTCAGATTTCAGAAACAAGAGTAAAAGACACGGGCTAACCAAATTGCCAAATTTTGCTGTCAGAAAATATGCAACCATGGTGATCTTTCATGGACTGTGAAGTGTGAATACCCAAATTTATTGTGGGCAAAGGTGCATGTCACGCGCCAATTGCCACGTGTTAGTGAGTGCGTGTGTTTTTTTGAGAGACAGAGATTACATTCTGAGAGCTTTGCTTGTGTCAGGGCTGTCACCAAGCAATTGACGGATCCTCACTTCAGAAGAACAACCGCGAGAAAGCAACTTCAAAATGGCTTCGGCTCAGCGGCGCATGTGAGCGGAGCCAACAACCCGCTTTTCACATTGTTCCTCGCGGCCCTACCTCGCGTACCATCGGAAGCTTTTTTTCAACCCTGGTAACATAGCGTAAGCTACGGGCGCTCGAGAGCGCGCTGGAACTGCTTGACAAACAGGAAGCCTCAGTGGACTCGGACCCCGTGGACTCCTTCGACGCTGTAACGGAGGTGACCTTTTGGCCGTCGGAGATCCAATGAACCTTCGAACGACTCTTCCTCACGACCTGCAAAAACTCAAAGATTTTTGGTACTTGTAAGCACAAAATTCAAATGGTTATAAAAATCCCTTTAAAATTAGAAGAAGAAAAAAAAATCGATTTCAAGGCGATTTTCATGAAATCACAGTAGTTTCAATTTGATTAAACAGAAATTTTGAGGGAACTGAATCTAGGCTCACTAAACTTGTAAAAGTATATCCACCATCTGATCCGATCAGAAACAGAATTTTTGATATGTGAATCGTTGGAAATAGTAGACGGGAATTTAAATTTTTTATTTTCTTGCATCTAAATTTATTTTTCTCAAAGCAATACAATTCAAGGAAAATTGAAAATCCCGATCACAGAGATTCATATCAGAAAAGAAGCAATATCACCAACTTTACATATCAAATTCAGTACGACAAAATCAAAATAGCACCATATACATGTAAATATTTAAGCTCAACCTCAAATTTTCAGAATCAAAGAATTCAAAATCAGATTCAAGTAAATCATTATGTTCGTTCAACACAAACAAACTCAAATTACACAGTGCGAAAACAAACAGATTCCAAGAAACAAATCCAAACGGAAAAATTACACAAAACTAAACTGAAACTAGTAGAAGATTCTGAAAGAAAAAACAAAGATAGAGAGAATATGACCTTGAACTTCATCTCTTTGTAGCGAGCAACAGCAGCGATGAACTTGATCCTACGTGTGTTGACCTCTTCAGACGAACCATCATCGTTGGTAAGCGACGAAGTGGAAGACCTGGAACCGCTGGACTCAAAGCTATCTGTGAAACTTTTTCTTTCACTTCTCTCTTCCATAGAACCTACCTGATCTGAACCGGAGCTACAGAGCAACAAAATTCAAAAACAGAGATCGAAATGAAAAAGAAAAATGCGAAATGCAATTTGGATGAAAATTGAAATGGAAATTCAAAATCAGAGGTATGATTACTTGGATGGAGAGAGAGCGAGAGAGAGAGGAGTTGTTTCAGAGATGTTAACTTAAATCTTAATAAGCCCAAGCCAACTAAAGGTCATACAAATACACTTTCACATTCTTAAATTTTTTTTTATCTCTATACTTACTTTTATAGCTCTCCCCTTATCTCTCTATATACTGACTTGAGCTTCGGAGTGCTGACAAGTCTCCAGATCACCTTTGCAGGTTATCAAAGAATGAGTGTAGGAGAAGGCATTGAGGAGACCATCTTGCTAGGTCTCTAGCTCGGACAAATCCGACCTTAACATTGGCGCCGTCTGTGATAAATCCATATAATTTGAGTTTCTCGATTTCACACAGCTCTCCAGCTTAAACACAGTATAGCAATTGAAGACCTCACAAGGAGACCTCTAAGAGCCCGGCTGAGAACCCAGGACAACAAGTTATGTAGGTCACCAGCTCGTCCAGGACACCAGCTCGTCCAGGATAGCAGGTCGTCCTGCAGGCAACTAGCTCATCCAATACACTAACTCGCCTAAGAAAGTAAGTAGTCTAGGTCACCAGCAGAATACAGCAGCTCGTCCAATATAGCAGCTCGTCCAATATAGCAGCTCGTCTAAGATAGCAATCAACTAGGTCATCAGCTCTTCTAAGAGTGAGCAGCTCGTCCAAGGATAGCAGGTCATCCAGACTAGCAGCTCGTCCAAGGGCAATAGCTTGTCCAAGACAGCAGCTCAACTAAATCATTAGCATGTCCAAAACAACGGCTCAACTAGGTCATCAGCACGTCCAAGACAACAGCTCAATCAGGTTATCAGCTTCTCCAATGCAACAGGTCGTCCAAGAGTGAGCAGCTCACCTCGGGTCCTCCTTGACCCATAAGCCCAACTCGGGAGACCAACTCAACCAAGTTTATCTATTGTAATTTAGTCTATGTACTTTCATATATTATGAAAATTGCCTAAAATTTATAAAATTTATAATTTTAGCCCAATAATTTAAATATTTTATATATTAGGCCATACTTTTTGGTAATTACATAAATGGCCTATATTTTTAGTAATTTACATAATTGGCACAAGCTTTTTTATATTTTTCAATTATGCCCCAAGGTTTATATTATTTGCCTAATTCTTCGAAATAATTGCACAATAGACCTTAGGCTTTTATATTATCATATAATTGCTCTAAATAATTCTAGAAATTGCATATAGGCCCTAAATTCTTTAAATGGCCTAAAACTTTAAAAATTTTGCATAAATTGCTTGCAAACTTCTATGTTCTTATAAAATCTCTTGTCAAGTTTATATCTTCATGCAAATCTACTAGAATCGAATGCTTAGCTTAATTTATATCTGCTTAATTGTTGGATTACATGTTCATCAACAACAACAAAAATTCCAAGTCTTGAAAATATTAAATCATTCACTGAAGATTCATGAGCTCGCCTAAAACACCATAATTATAAGGCCATCACAAAGATGAGCCGATCACTCACTTAACAAATAATTGGTATCTTAGGCATAGTGGACTAGTAATTCACCTTGCCTACATTTTGCACTTGATAGTTGGATCACAATGTTAATTGATTGCCTAATGCAACATGGTCGAGTAATCGCACTATATTTTTGACATGGTATTGCATATTTATCAAAAAGCACGCTATTACATGTTTACCATCATATATGACTAATGAATTTTCTGTTGAGATCGGCTGTTTGGTTATAGTTGTAGGAAATTTCTATAGGTGAAGTAGAAAGGGAAAGGCATAGCCCCCCAAAACCAATCAAAAAGATTAGAAAGAAAACCCGAGAGGAACAAATGGTTGAGCTTCACCTTGGCAATCCTTGCTCCAAACAGGAAACCCGACCTCCCTTAATGCTCAAGATACTAGCAAGCGAGGTCGACAGGTCATATCCTGCGTAAAAAAGGTTGAGGTTTACCTGGTCGATCCAACGACCCTGACAGGGAACCCAACCTCCCCGGTGCTAGCGGTCTAGGCAAGCGAGGTCGCCAGGTTCCAATCCTGCGGTCAGAGCCTCCGCCGAGTTCACCCAAGAAATCGCCAAAACTCGGGGGCAAAAACGGTTGAGGTTCATTGGTCGATCCAACGACCCTAACAGGGAACCTGACCTCCCTGGTGCTCGCGGTCCAGGCAGAGTTGGTCCGGACGGACTGTGCAAATCGAAAGCTCACAACGAGCCCGACCTCATAGAACCTGGACGACTTGATGAATAACAGATCAAGGTATAAAAATTATGAATTAATTACTTATAAACTGCATATATTTGCAAGTGCATGTCTTTTTATTAAACACTGGGAGCCAGAAGAGCTCCACTTTGGGCAACACGACCTTAAGCCAGGTCTCCCATCATCACACCAACTAAGCATGGTAACTACAAAAGTTACAGACATTTATAAAACATGACAAAAGGGTACTCCGAGCATATAGCTCGCTTATCATCTGTCATAGTCATACTCTATGAGAAATCTAACGTTTCAACAAGATGAGACAAGTTACAGGTACATAGAACGGGCTAACTGACCCGAGCTAAACGAACAAGCAATCTTCAAAGATAAAACTTAACTTATAACTTGGTGACTTCGACCTCATCCTAGCCATTCCCATGGCACGAAGAGCTTTCAATTTGGCCCTCGCCATTTTAAAGGTTCGAGAACATGATAGACACTACATAAACTCTTAATACAGGTTTTCACCCTAGACAATAGTAGTGGGAACGCCTTATGCACCCTGGTTGAGTAATTGCATCATATTCCCTATATTGTACTGTATGATTTTTAATCATAAAGCATATTGTTTTACTCTCATATGCGCCTAACAAATTTTCTTTTCAGATTGACTGTTTGACCGTAGTTGCAAGGAAATTTTACAGCCCAAGACAAAGGAAGTTAGAGCTGCTAGTTCGCCCCAACGTTGCAAGGCTTGGAACCAAAAGCTCGTCTGCTAAGAAAAAGCTTAATTATCACTATATGGTTTTGCCCTTAGTTGACTTCAAGTCCGAATCACTTCATTCCTCGACTTGTTTTTGGGAGAACTTATGTTAATACAAATATTAACTTAAGCCCAGGCCCACCAAAGGCCCTACAAATACAAGCTTTCGCACTCTCAAAAAACTTCTTATCTCTATACTTATTTTTATAGCTCTCCCCTTATCTCTCTACATACTGACTTGAGCTTCGGAGTGTTGACAGGTCTCCAGGACCACTTCTGCAGGTCTACCGAAGAATGAGTATAGGAGAAGGCATTGAGAAGACCACCTCACCATGTCTCCAGCTCAGACAAATCCGACATTAACAAGAGAGAAGAAGAAGAGCAGAAGCAACAATTTTTTATTGTAATTCGGGAGCTCTGTCATTGTTTGAGAAAAGCTCTCTCTGTTTTCTAACTTTCGTGGGTTTATCTAAAAATTTGAATCTCTCTCTCTCTTTCTCCTCTGTTTGTGTGGCCCACCTAGAATTGGGACTTTATTATTATGGGCCTTCAACATGGTTTTTTACTTTCTAGTAGTTTTAGTCCATAAGAAACTGCCTTCAAAATCAAAAGTAAACAAATTTAAAATTGAAACAAACAAATAAATTTAGGCGTAAGTTACATTATCTTCACTTTAAACTAGGACTGTTATTCTGATCAAATAACTTCAAATAGTATAATATTGAATTCAAATTTGAATCTAAATTAAAATTGGAATTAATATTGAATTCAAATAGTACGAATTCAAATAAATTTTAAAATATGTAATTTCTAGGATATATTGGTATTTTTTTTTAATAAAAGATATATTATATTTCAAATACTATTTTGGGTTATTTTTTGAATATCTAATCGAATAATACATTATTCGAATTCAAACTTGAGCTTCAAACAGAATTCAAATTCGAATCAGATAGCATTTAAATCAAATTTAAATAATTTAGTTTGAATTCCACACTACTTGAAATTGATTGAAATGACACTAAAATTTAAAATTTTGAGAATATGACACTCATTTCCCATTGATAGAAAACTAATGGTATTAAAAATAATTTCAAAAAAATTACTAAAAATTCCTAATTATTTTTTCAAAATATCAAAATGTCTTATTTTAAATTTTATTATTTTCAAATGAGTTTTAAATACTTATTTTTATATATTGACTTCTATTTATTTTTATTCTCTAATAGTAATTCATTGTGTTAAACTTATTATTTTTATTTTTATTTATCTTTTCTAATGAAATAAATAATATATATATAAGTAAACTAGTATATAAGATTTTGAAGTTGAGGGTTCTTAACTTTCATCAATGGTGATTGAAAATTCAAATTTATTTTTCTCTACATAAATTCAATCTTACATTTTAATTTTTTACATGTTATGAACTTCAAGCCTTAATTCAATTTATTATATTACATAATATAAAATTATAAAACTTATTTAAAACATTTTTAGGTAATATTATTTAATTATTTAAAAACTAATTAACTTGTCAAAGTTTTAGTAATCTCTTATTTTAATTTTAAATGAGTTGTTAATTATTATTATTTTTCATTTATAGTGCATTTGAACTTTTGAATAAAAAAATTATATAAAACATAAATTATTAGTTACTTAAATAACGAAACCTAATAAGTATTTTTCCTTCTTATTTTAATTAATATTTAGTATATGAATACGTTTTGACAAAGTAATTGTATTAAATATTTAAGTTGTTTAAGTGAATATTTGAGTTATTATTTCATTTAAGAATTCTAATGTTAAAATATTTTCATTCTAACATGTGTTTTGACGGACGGGATGTAATTTTCATCCATATTTGTTTTCTTATACAAATACAAGCTTAAAAATGTGAAGATGCATCAATACCCAAAAAGAAAAGTAGGAAAATGAAATTCTTTTGTTCACATAAATTTGGAACAAATCTAAGTAACATGGAAACATTTTATAATTGGCTATTTTACAACCATATGGAGTGAAATTGAAGAAAAATGAACACATTGTTATCAGAATCAACATCACAAGTCCCACCCTGCCATTTCCATATTATATTTTCATCATATATTTTTATAATTTGATCTATTGCTTAATCAATCAACCCAACCATAAATAAATTGCAGATCAGAATAAAATAGAGAATCATCCACAGAACAAGACGAAGCCAACCACCCCCACACCAAACTACGTCTACTTGCAGTTGTATTCCAGCCTAAGAAACCTGCTTACCCAAACATACCTGTCGGCAACCTCAGCTGAGAGAAGCAATTTCAGACAAGACTGAGACTTGCCCAAAAGAGAAAGCGACTCCGACAAAGCAAATGTTGCAGAGAATTTGAGCTAGTTCAGTGTTCAGAGGTGCGAGATAGCTTCGAGTATTGGGTTTTATTGGTAGGGGAGGAGAGAGAGTAACAGTTATTTCAGCTTTAAGTCAAGCTTAGACTGAAAAAGAAAGGGATTTGAATAAAACACAGGTAGTGGAGGAGAGAGAGAGGGTGTGTAATTCTAGACTTGGGATTCAATGTTAGTCCAAGACCGTCCAAATCCCAAATCCCCTAAACCCCAAATCAGAACACTACCCACGAATCGTTTCCCTGAGCCCAAAAACCTTGATTGCTCTACATGGTTCTCTGAAAACTTCTACAGAATCATCGCAATATCACTCCTAATTGCAACCGTTGCAGCCCTCTTCTTCCTTCGCAATTTTGGGGATACAGCTGCTTTACTGTGCTTCGAAAACAAAGCCCAAAACCTCGACAAGATCGAATTCCCACGTATTAACTGGAATTCAATAGCTTCAATCTCGGATAAGTCCTCCAAGTATGCAAATTTTCGATCGGAGCAATGGGTTATTGTCTCGGTCTCGGATTATCCAACAGATTCACTTCGTAATCTTGTCAAGATCAAAGGGTGGCAAGTGCTAGCAGTTGGCAATTCAAAAACTCCTTCAGATTGGAGTCTAAAAGGTGCAATCTTTTTGTCATTACAACAGCAAGCTACTTTGGGGTTTCGGGTTGTTGATTTCCTTCCTTATGATTCATATGTTAGGAAAACTGTTGGGTATTTGTTTGCAATCCAGCATGGTGCTAAAAAGATCTTCGATGCTGATGATCGTGGGGATGTGATTGATGGGGATTTAGGTAAACATTTTGATGTAGAATTGATTGGGGAGGGTGCTAGGCAAGAGACTATATTGCAGTATAGTCATCAAAATCCAAATCGGACTATTGTGAACCCATATATTCATTTTGGGCAGCGGTCGGTTTGGCCTAGAGGATTGCCGTTGGAAAATGTAGGTGAAATTGGGCATGAAGAATTTTACACTGAAGTGTTTAGTGGAAAACAATTTATACAACAGGGGATTTCAAATGGGCTTCCTGATGTTGATTCGGTGTTTTATTTTACACGAAAACCAGGTCTGGAAGCTTTTGATATTAGATTTGATGAGCGTGCCCCAAAAGTGGCATTGCCACAAGGTACAATGGTGCCTGTGAATTCATTTAATACAATTTACCATTCTTCAGCATTTTGGGCTTTGATGCTTCCTGTTTCTGTTAGCACAATGGCTTCTGATGTATTGAGAGGTTACTGGGGACAGAGGCTTCTGTGGGAAATCGGTGGTTATGTTGTAGTATATCCCCCTACGGTACATAGATATGATAGGGTTGAGGCTTATCCATTTGCAGAAGAAAAAGATCTTCATGTTAATGTTGGCCGTTTAATCAAGTTCTTAGTCTCTTGGAGATCGAGTAAGCACAGATTGTTTGAAAAGATTCTGGAGTTGAGCTATGCAATGGCAGAGGAGCGGTTTTGGACTGACAATGATGTGAAATTTACTGCTGCCTGGCTTCAGGACTTGCTTGCTGTTGGATATCAGCAGCCAAGGCTGATGTCATTAGAATTGGATCGTCCACGAGCAAGTATTGGTCATGGGGATCGGAAGGAATTTGTCCCACAAAAGATACCATCTATTCATCTGGGAGTTGAGGAAACAGGGACAGTGAATTATGAAATTGCAAATTTGATCCGTTGGAGGAAGAATTTTGGTAATGTTGTGCTTATCATGTATTGTAGTGGGCCTGTGGAACGTACAGCTCTTGAATGGAGATTACTTTATGGGCGAATATTCAAAACTGTAGTTATTCTGTCAGAGCAGAAGAACGCGGATCTTGTGGTAGAAGAGGGCCAACTGGAGCAAATATACAAGTGAGTCCAATTTTATGATCCCTGTGCACTATGTATATGCTTTACCTATTATATTTTTATTAGTATTGTTTAGCTTGTAGTCACATGTTGAATTTCATTTCCACTACTATTTTTCAATAGATCGGATGTTAGGAATAAATCACTTACGAGATGGAAGGAACTACTATATGATAATTCAATGATTTTTTTGTTTATAGAAAATTTAAATTTAGCTATACAGTCATTACAGTCTTTAAGCATCTCTTATTTGTTTATTTGTCCAAGTACGAAACTATATTTGGGTGGAGAGAGTAACAGATTTTGAAGTTTACATTTGTATATTGAAAAGGTAGACATTGGATGGTTATAAATTATGAGTGGCTCAGTCATGAGAAGAACAGTCGGGTTTAATCTGAAAAACACAATATGACTTCTCTTTTGCTGCTGCTCCTTGAACTAAATTGTGACTGTTTGCTTAGGTCAGAACTTGAGTTGTTAAGAGAAATTAATTTGCATAGGCCACATGAGTTATCTTTTGGTGATCAACTCTATCAAGTGCTGTATCTTAATATACAAGATTTGTGGCCCTAGTAATTGTTAAACCGTTATCTATATCATTTTTTGTCATTTGAATTCCAGATTCGGGAATAGGTATGTCATTTTGTTTGATCACACTTGAACATTGAAAGTTGTAACATAACCTTTAGCTATCTAAAGTCAAATATGGTTTTGATTTGAATGACTTTAGAAAAGTTTGCTGATACTAAATAGATCAATACTACTCTTCTCTTGACCGTTGGGTCTAGTCGAACCTCCTTTTCCTTTAAGAACAAGGTGGTCAGAGATGGAAAAGAAAACCATTAGCTACTAGCTCCAGTACCTGCATTGCCAAACATGTAAAAATAATTTTTCTCTCTGCCTGTCTTTCTCTCATGCACGCAAATTTGTGTCTGCATACAGTATCAACTATGTCCTATTGTATTTCTTGCTCTGTAGATAGATGCTCTTATAAGTCTTCTAAAGCCACTTCCCTATTTTGGTTAGCAATAAACAATAGTTTTTTTCCCCTTGAATGTCACTTTTGTCTTCTACTATTGCACAGGAAGGTATTAATTTGAGGTTTTTCATCATGAAAAACAAATTAATCAAAAATTCTCTAAATAGCAATTATTGGTTGTCAATATCATCTGTCTTAGACATGCACTTACTGAATGAAAACAAGTTTAGTAAATCTTCATGCATGCGTATTGGGTACAGATCATATTAATATTAGGGCTAGTTGAGATGGCTAATACTTCGTCATTGATTTTTGTGTCTCTCGTGTAATTTTCTTGTAACTGTTTGCAGGAACCTGCCTAAGATATTTCATCAATACGCTAGTGCAGAAGGGTTTTTATTCCTTCAGGATAATACGATTCTGAACTACTGGAACATAGTACAAGCAGACAAAGATAAGCTATGGATCACAGACAAGGTAATAAAAATTGATATATACCCTTCCCGCTCTGTTTAGTTCCTTTGCAAATAATAGGCCCAATAAGGTTTAAGTTAGTTATTTTGTCCACGACTGGAGTTGTCCATCTTCTTCTTTTGGGCTGTGGCGCATTTTTTAATTTGTGTTTGCAGTTAACTGTATTAAAAGCTGGTTGATTTTCCCCAAATGCAATTTTAGCATGTCTTTCTCTCTCTAACACTGCCACTGGGATTCAGGTAACCAAGTCTTGGAGTGTTGTTTCAACCAATGCAAACTCAGATTGGTTTTCAAAACAAGCGAACTTAGTTGAGAAGGTTGTTAGCCTGATGCCAGTTCACTTTCAAGTCAGTTATAAAGAAACTGTAACAACTGGCAACAGCGTCGTAGTATGCAGTTCGGAGGTATTTTATGTTCCTCGGCGCTTCACGGGGGACTTTGTTGAGCTTGTTAATCTAGTGGGCAATCTGGAGATTCATCATAAAGTTGCAATTCCAATGTTCTTTGTCTCCATGGATTCCTCACAGAATTTTGATTCAGTGCTCAGTAAAATGATCTACAAGCGAAAGGTACCTACTAATTCTTCCACCTATTATTCGGCTCAAGTACCAGCTGTGCATCCATGGAATGTGTCAAGCGAACAAGAATTTATAAAGCTTATCAGGATAATGGCAGAAGGTGATCCACTTCTAATGGAATTAGTTTGAAGGTAGAACCATCCCTTTCTCACCAAGTAAACATGTAACACTTTTGCTTTTCTTTTCAATTTTCCTTTCTGTTTTAATATTCCTTGGGAAGGAGAAGGGTGTTTTTTTTTTCTTCTCTTTTTGTGTAGATTTCCCTTGTATAATGAATTCATTACTGATTGGAGATTTCCTCCAAAGAAAGAAAATGTATTCAACTTGTACTTTTTGCCCGTGAATATGTGAAAATGAGAATAATTTGTATTTTCATCAGTGACTGTCATTCTTTTGATCAAAGGCTTCTTATTTATACATTTAGTGCATGTAAAGACCGTAGCAACTGAGGCTCTGAGTTTTAACTACTCTCATTTGTGTCCTGCAGCATGCGGCAATTGTAAATTAACACGTTGTTTGGATTGCTGCTGCAATTGCAAATTAATACCTTGTTTGATCAAAGTCTTAAATGCTCAAGAGAAAGATTTCTTACAAAGACAGACATTAGGCACCTATGGAGTAGGAGTCTCCACAAAGCAGATGTAGGATAGGATGTATCTGAGTAGACTGACTTTTAGAAGAAATTCCTTGCAAATTAGACTGACTTTTAGAAGAAATTCCTTGCAAATTAAAGTACCTAGTTTAAATAAAAATAAAATAAAAGTGGTAGAGCTTATTCTCAAGGATGGCATTTAGGGAGATAGCTATTGTTAGACGGATTCAAGCTCTTCACAAGAGATATTGGATGGTTGGAGTGCATCACATTTACCTGCAGCAGAACACATCCTAGCGAATTCAGAAGTACAATCACAAAACTCTGAACCAAAATGAAACATAAAATTTTCTTTCTAATATAAGGAATTGGTCTTTCAATGGAAGCAACTCAAGGAAGATGATCCCTGAAAAAGAATTACAACAGGGAAAGTAGGCTGGGAAGAAAGCCAGAGAGACAGGGCCAGGTAAAGTAAATCAGCAGCTTAAATTGGATATTTGCACTTTCACAGTTTTGTATCAGTAAATTTGATTTGAACTTCACCGATCAATTCCTTCAATTTTGTCTTCCACTTCAGAATATAACTGCCTCAACTTCTCAACATTCTGTTCTGAAGTCTCCCAATACCCACGTCCATTGGCTTCCAAGAATGTCTGCACCAACTTCCTGAAAGAGTTTGGATTTGTGTTCATGAGCCTGTTCAGCAGTTCCTCGTCTTGAATGAAAGTTGAGTTGGCTTCTTCATAGACCCAGTTGTCAACTTGACCTGAAGTTGCACTCCAACCAACTGTATTCGTCAGCCTCTTCTCAATTTCACGAACACCCTCGTACCCACTAGACATCATTCCTTCATACCACTTGGGGTTCAACAATTTGGTTCGTGCATCAAGCCGCACTGTCTCAGAAAGTGTACGTACCTGCAATTTAAGAAACTCAAGAAGGTTAATTCAGAACATGCAAGATGTAACCACTAACCAATAGATAATATAGCCTGTGCATGCTTCAAGGAAACAGCTCTTGAGAAAACTCCAAACTGGGTCAAAAAGTAGGAGATTTATATAAAAATTCTCACTTGAGCATTTGCTGTAGTAGTGTCAGCAACGTAAGCATTTGGCTTCTTCCCATCCTTCCTGAGGTTCTGCACAAGATTAGTTGGGTCCGAGTCAAAGTAGTGACTCACATCTGTGAGAGAGATTTCTGACGAGTCAAGATTCTGGAATGTGGCATCAGCTGTGCTTAGAGCCATCTCAAAGACTTTTCTTTTTTCAGTCATTCCGGCACCAGGCGCGTCACAATCAAAGGCAAATGATTTTCGGCTCAGGTACATGTCTTGAAGCTGCTTCTCATCATTCCATGAAGAATTCTCCACAGCAAGGTTTATGTTGGAAGAATAGGATCCTGAGGCATTTGAAAAAATTCTTGTTGCTGCTTCTCGAACCTCAATCCCCAGGGATTGAGCTTGTTCTAAAGCATGCTTTCTCACATAGTTCTGTTCAGCTGGCTCATCTAATTCAGCAACCATCTTGACTGCCCTATCAAGAAGATTCATCTGCAGATAAAATAATGGTTTTAATCAATATTCTATGAGCAATAGAGCACAAGTATATCAGTAAAACAAGAGTAGACAAAATTTGCAGCTAAGCAGCACTAGTATTTCTTGTTAAACAATGTTCACGCCTTCCAGAAATTATAGCATTTATGGCAATGCAGATGTTTATGGCCTAGCTGTCACTAGTCTAGTCATAACATTAAAATAAAATTACTCTGAATCTAACGAACAAGTTTAATCCTTAAAATATTGATAATAGTTATGTGATACTTCAATCAATATAAGACAGTGACTGAGTTAGGCCAGCATGTTTCCATATAAAAAGCCATAAATATTAAAGATCAAAGAGACAACTGAAAATTAAAGAGATACCTGGTTGATGAAGAGGTCTCTGAACACTCCTGAGCAATTTACAACAACATCAATCCTAGGCCTTCCAAGCTCTTCAAGACTAACTACTTCCACACGATTCACTCGTCCGAAGGTGTCAGCCACAGGGCTGACACCAATCATCCATAAGACTTGAGCCAGGGATTCACCATAAGTCTTAATATTGTCTGTTCCCCATAATACAAGTGCAATCGTCTCAGGGTACTTTCCGCCATTCTCAGCTTTCTGCCTCTCAATTAACCTATCCACCACTACTTTGGCGCTCTGCATTGCCGCTGTTGTAGGAATAGCTTGTGGATCCAGCGCATGAATATTTTTTCCTGTTGGTAACACCTTTGGATTTCTAATTGGGTCACCACCAGGTCCTGGTTCAACATACTTTCCCTCCAAGGCCTGTTTCAGACTCCCCAATTCATTGTCAGCCACAACCAGCTTCAGGCAGTCTCCTAAGAACTCAAACAATATTCTGAGTTTCTCCCTATCTGCTCGGTAAAATTTGGTGTTTGACAAGTGCTGAATCCATGGCTCATTTATACCAAACCCAAGAATTGAGCTAAGTTTATCAGCTACATCAACAACTTGACCTTTCTTATTAGTAGTTTTCTCCACAAAGGCAGTTACTGCTCCACGTGATGCCTCAGTTATTTGCCGCAGGAGCTCAACATCTTTCAATATTCCCTTGTCACTCCCTCTATAGACTTCTTCTATGCTTCTTCCTACAGCCTCAGCTAATACAGATGGGAGTGACGAGATCCTTTCTTCAGGACGGTCCAATGCAGCTATGTTAACAAGTGTTGCAATTGCTTCTATGGCTGAGGGAGGCTCGCCAATGACATGGAGTCCACAAGGCAGTAGGCGGGACTCAATCTCCATGATCTTGGAATATACCTTTCCAACCACAAGGTCTCGTTCTTTAGCTGAGATTTCCTCTCCCTCCTCAGGCAATTTCACATCCTTGTCAAGATTACATTGTCTAGCTGTACTGATAATTGAACTAACAATTTGTTGCCCACGGCCAGTGTCTTTAAGTGATTGGTATGAAGAAATCAGCTCGCTTAACTGCTTAAGGCCCTTGTACAGTCCAGCATTTTCTGCTGGAGGAGTCAGATAGCTAATGGTATTTGCATAGCTCCTGCGTTTGGCTATGGTAGCTTCAGAAGGGTTATTTGCCGCATAGTAATAGACATTGGGAACATTCCCAATCAGACTGTCTGGGTAACAGGCATCACTCATTCCCACCTGCTTTCCAGGCATGAATTCAAGTGACCCATGAGTGCCGAAATGAAGAACAGCATCAGCTTTGAAAATTTTCTCAACAAAAGAATAATAAGCTGCAAACCCATGATGTGGGCTGGCAGACTTGGAGAAGAGTAACCTCATAGGATCGCCCTCATAGCCAAATGTGGGCTGAACTCCTATGAAGACATTACCATACTGTTTCCCATATACTAGAAGATTCTCCCCATCTGAGTTCAGATTCCCTGGAGCTTTTCCCCAATTCTCCTCTAATGCAGTGGCATAGGGCGTCAGTCTTTGGTATTCACGGACACCCATTTTGTAAGCAACATTCAGATTTGGGCTGCTGAATTGTGCCTCTTTGTCATGTATTACCTCTTCTATTAAGGCTTCTGAAGTTTCTGGAAGACCTTCAACGTTGTAACCATCTCTCTTCAGGTCCTTTAGAACAGAGAAGATGGAAGAGAAGACATTGAGGTATGCAGCAGTTCCTACATTTCCTTTGTCTGGCGGGAAACTGAAGACAGTGATCGCTAACCTCTTCTCTACCTGCAGACAAGTGCATATGTTTATGACGAGAAGTTCAAAAAGGCAAACTTAAATTGTATTCAAGAATGCCACCAAAAGATTAGACAATACAGAATAAATAAACAGCTAATTCCAAGTTGAAGGAAGTTTAAGGTGTCAAAGTAAAATAACCCCACACTGAAAACTGGAAAATTTCAAGCAGCACACTGTAACAGATGAGAATAATGAAAGTGAATCTAGGAAAAAAGTTAGAAGTTCCAGCAAGTATTAATCAGCTCCAAGAAGAGTCCAGCAGCATAAGAAGAAAAAGGTTTTGTACGTAAATTAACAACATGAATTTATGGTAATGTGAAAGTTGTAAAAAAAAAAAAAAAAAGGAATGAAAGATCAATCTATTGTCAATTCCTATGAGCATTTTTTAACAAATACAAGAGCTTTCTGTGTATATAATGAAAGAGAACTTCTCTTTTCTTGTTATTTAAATAATATTAATAATGAATGAAACTGTGGTAACTGTTCTCCTTCTCCCTCCTTTACAAGTTAAGCAAAGATTTCAGGACAAGCTATATCTTTAAGGATCAGAAGTTCGAAAGGGTCTGTAAAACTTCCAAAAGCCCGTAGTAGAGTTCAGTCTTCATCAGATCATTCCCATCTCCATTATAGGATAAAATTATGATATAAATATGAGCAGCATAGTTGTCCATTAGAATTAGAATTCACTTTTAAGTCAGAACTACATTGCTTTGACATTAATAACACAAACTATTGCAGATGATTTGTTTTGACTTATTTATGGTATTCTTTAAGTTTGTATTACTTAAAATGATTTCTCTTTTTTTTTTTACAAGAAAAAATATGAAAGATAGGCATGAACAGCAGACTTATCAATTAGAAAGTACTCATAAGGATACAGGTTGGACATTAAAGACAGAGACACTTGCTGACTAGTGAAGTTTTAATTAGTTGAACTCTATATTTGCAGATGAAAAAAAATTAATAAAAATAAGTACTATTTTCTTGTAAACAGAGGATGTAGCATAAAAGTAGGTACCTTCGTTTTTCTTTTCAATTCAGCCCATCTGATTGCTCTGGTGCAGAGTTGCTCCACCCTTTTATGAAGAGCATGAGATTTTCCTGCAACCAGATGACATTATTCAATCAACCTAATGTTGAAGTGGAAAGAGAAAAAGGGAACTTAAAGAACAGCCTGGTTATAATATTCTACTTGTTTCCAAAAGCAAAATTTTGTATGTTTCTCTCCCTAAGAATCATGTAGGAAAATCTAAAAACACACAAATTATAGAAATCATATAGGAAAATTATAGAAATCGTGACAGAAAACAAAAGGAACCCATAAAACAGCTTAAAGAGGAATTATCACTTGCCTGTTCTGGGATCCCGGCCAGCAAAAACAATTGGCTCCATGCCTCCATCTAGCTCTGGCAGAGCAACTTGCAAAGCTACCTGAATTGGGTGCAAACCCAGAGTACTATTTAGCCACTCCTCTGTTGTCTGGAAAACCAATGGCAACGCAACCATGTAAGGAACATCAAGCTTGGTTAAAGCCTCGATTGCCCTTGGATGATCTTGCCTTGCAGGCCCTCCAACAAGAGCAAAACCAGTAAGTGATATGACCGAATGCACAAATGTCTTTTTACTAATTGGATCAATCAAGTATCTTTCAACCGGCCCTGAAAAATCAAGCCCACCCGCGAAAATTGGTATAACCTTGGCCCCTCTTGCTTCTAATTCCATGATTACAGCCACATAATGACTTTCATCCCCAGTCACAATATGACTCCTCTGCAAAACCAACCCAATTACGGGCGCATTTAGACTTTTTAGCTTGTCATTAGCATCCCTTCTAGTTCCATACCAATTCAAATACTCCTTCACATCATCGTACATGCAAGGAGCCAACGGATGCCAAATTCCACTATCCAAGTACAAAACCGGGTCTGCATACTCAATCTTTGTCCCTTTCAGAGATGGAACATAAGACCCAGAAATCATTTTTAAGAAATTTTGCAAATTATCCGGTGACCCACCAAGCCAAAATTGCAGACTTAATATATAAAGCCTAGCATCCTGAGCTTTATCACTAGGTAAATACTTCAAAACTTTTGGCAAAGTTCTCACAAGCTTCAACATACTGTCAGCGAACCCTGCACCCTGCTTCTTTTTCTTGAATAGTTGA
This sequence comes from Quillaja saponaria, assembly GCA_029379385.1. Taxonomy (NCBI): domain Eukaryota; kingdom Viridiplantae; phylum Streptophyta; class Magnoliopsida; order Fabales; family Quillajaceae; genus Quillaja; species Quillaja saponaria. The sequence continues at coordinate 28,406,525 of CM055607.1, read as the reverse complement.
AAAAATGGACTCTTTGATTGCCCAAGCTGTGACATACTGAAAGAACCCAATTTATTTAACCTCATTACTTCAGGCATTGAAGGGAACACCAAAACTGCATCCATCCTGTCCCTTTCTTTCTCCACTGCAGCCTTAACTTTCAGGGCAAGCTCCTCAACAAAAATAAGAGACCCAATAAAGATATTAGCATCTTCAAGATCCTTACAGAAGGTCTTGTACGTTGATTCATCACGAAGCTCTTCAACCAAGTAACCCACAACTTCAAAAGAAGCAGACCTATTTTTCTGATTGAGAGCACGTACAGCGGCTGAGAGGGATGACTGGTACTGAGCTTCAAGGACTACATAGACAATTTTAACTATTGGGAGTCCCTGGTCATTCTCAGGAACAATTCGTCGAACTTCTTGTGTGGTTTGAGTGAATAGACCATTGCCAATTGCAGCACATTTCACTCTCATGGAGGATTTTGAGTTGCTTTGGTTAGTCTTTCTGGGAAGAAAAGAGTGAAGAAAGTAATGCTTTTGGGAGATAGAAGAAAGTTGGTCAACTTTAGAACTGGGTAAAGTAAATGGAGAATATACAATAGAAGCCATTGATAATCAAATTTGAGTGTGGCCCAGATAAAATTCCTATCTTTCTGAACTTAGGAGTGAAATGAAAGAGGAAGGGAGAGTTGGAGTTGAGAGATTGATGAAATTTTTGCGTAGCTCTCCCTGTATCATGCTTCTTCAGTTGTGACTTCCTTTCTCTTTGAGCAATGAATGGTTTTGGGCTTTTATTTCTTTTTGTGTGGAGGGCAGTGGGACAAAGAGCTTCAAAATTGTAACTGTTGGTTTTTATCGTTAGTGGTGGGTTTGAGGACCACGTGGCGAAATGTGTAGTCACTGAAGTGGAATTTGAGGTTCAGTTTCATTCATGGAGCTTGGAGGGAGAGAGTGTGAGAGAGAGAAAGTGTAACTAATATATCTATCTATTGAGGTGCTTATGATGGAGTTTCTTGAAACCTGATTGGTTGAATTGGATTTCCATCAATTAAGTTTTAAGGAAATATAGAGGGGTGAGGATACTGGATGATGAGAGAGAAATGAAAGATTTTTCACCATTTCCGTGAAGACTTTTTGATTGAATAAACTATAAAGATTCTTTCTTTTGTTTTTGTGTCCCCCATTGAAAAGGAACTGATATTTTTTCTGTGACCTCAATGGGACCACGTAGCCTTGTTTTTGTGCCACCAATTGCTTAGTACACTGTACATATGTTTTTGGAAAAAACCATCAAATAAATTATTTTTTAAAATATATTATTTTTAAAATTAAAATTTTATTACTAGTGTCTAAAAAGTACTTGATAACATACAATAAATATGAATTTTAGAATATAAAATATTTTAAAAATAAAAAAGTATTTATTAAGCGGCACTGAAATCATGGTCAATCATTATAATTAATAATATAAAATTTCTACATTTATCATCTGAATAAGTACTTTATAGACACCGGCTAGAAAAATTCTTTGAAATTAATATTGAAAATAGACTAAATTTGCCAACTCAACTACCACACTAGCTTCCACATCCTCAAGATCCAAAAAAAAATAATAATTCATATACATTAATTTCATGAACCTAACACACGAAGTTACTTTTCAGGATTTTTTATTTTTTTTTTAAATGAGAAAAAAAAATTATCACTTTTCAAAAATTAAAATAATAAATAAAAATATATGAACAAGAAATTTTTTTTTAAGTGAGAAGAAAAAATTTATCACTTTCCAAAAAATAAATAAAAATATATAAACAGTAACTTCGTGATCCAAACTCACTATTTTTTTTTTTCCCCATTGAATGCTTTATTTATTTATTCCTTTAAAACAAATTTTGTATATTTTTGTTTTCTTATGGGTAAAATTTTACCCTAAAATTACAAAAAAAAAAAACTAAAAATGGATAGTAGCATCGTGAACCCAACCAATGAAGTTACTGTTTATTTTTGTTTGTTTTGTATTTTTTTTTCTAAGAAACAATTTACCATTTTTTTCAAAAAAAACACACGAATAGTAACTTTGTGAGCCTAACCCACGAAGTTACTATTCATTTTTTTTGTTTATTCCATAAATACAAGCTTTACTGATTTATTCCTTGGGATTTTTTTTTTCTTATCCAGTCAAGAGAAAATTTTTACCCCAAAATTAATTAAACAAATTAAAAAATACAATAACATCTTAGGTTAGGATGATGAAGTTGCTGTTTTTTTAAATTTTTTTTCATAAATTGCATGTTTTGTATTTCTATTTTTAAATTTCTTCCTTGTAATTTTTTTTTGTTTTATATATATATATATATATATATATATATATATATAACATCAACTTGATTTACTATAATAGTAATGTTCAATTTTCGTAAATGCATGCTTTTATTATTTTATTTTTTTTCTCCCTTCTATTTTTTTAATCTATATATTCAGTAAGACAATAATGGATGGATTAATAATTTTTTTCTTGATAAAACCATTTCTTGGTAAAATCATGTTTCTTTTATCAGTGAGTATATTTTTTCTTTCTTTCTTTTTATCAAATAGTATAATTTTATATATAGATTAACAATTTTTTGGGTAAAGTAATTAGTGTGCTATTTTTTATAATAATAGATGCATTTAATCCTTAAAATATTAAAAAAAAAATTAGCATTGTTTTGTAAATTTAATTTCATCAAAGATTGAATTATTAAGAAATTAAACTATCTAAATTATAATAAAATTAAGAAATAAAAGTATCCAAACTGTGTTGTGAGATGTACAATATTTTATATTAATTTCATCTCTTTCATGAATGAGTATCTCAAGGCGGGGGTCTCCTATTTCTAGCAGGGTTCCTTCTTGGGGCTATATCATGCTACATGTTTTATTATGTGACATGACCTAGGTAATCTTTCTCATCACCACCTGGTCCACTGCCACCTTTGTCATTATATCCGGCGAGATCTTCAGCATCCACATGCCATCCAGTATAGTCTACATCTAACTGTGTCATACTCCCCATACCCGTGTCACATATATGTGGGATGGGTGCTTTATATGACTATGGAATAGTACCATCCTGAAACATATTTGGGATCGGTTATGCATTTATGTCATGAGATGGGCTGGCTAAATGTGTTATAGATGGTCGATAAACATCATCTGTAGTGTAATCTGATGCATATGAAATATGGAAAGATGATAGACCAGCATACGCATGTGATATAGATGGAATATGGGAAGATGATGGACCATTATACACATGTGACACATATAGAATATGAGAAGATGACGGACCAACATATGCATGTGAGGAAGATGATGGACCGGCATATGCATTTAATGAAGATGATGGACCAGCATATGCATGTGAGAGGGTACGAGTCTAAGAGTGACTACGCGATGGTGAGACTACTGTTGAATTATGAGATTAAGTAGGAAATCTCTGATGATGACCATATGGTGTCAAAAATTGTATACCAAACCTTTGATACCACTACATGTAATATGGTGATTGAACAAGTTAGCCATAAGATAGTTGTCCATTCACAACAAAAGTTTGCCTCATACCCCAAACATTAATGTAGACAGCGTATCTTCGACGATAATCTGTATTTCTACGCGCCCTAAGGTCAGTAATGTGCAACATCACTATCTGGATTTTCTGGTATGGTCTGAATATAACCAAACTAGCGCATCACCATGTCCGCCCTGTGGTGCTCCACAATATGGAAACAAATTAAAAGAACAGTTGAGCACCATATATCTCATCCATTCAAACAATAAGGTGGGATGGATGCCATCACCCATCACCCCTGCATTATATGGCATCCATAGAAACTGTAAAATAAGAAAAGCGAAAATTATAGTAAATGTAACATGAATGTAAAAATAATATGATTCTAATGTTATAACATGCTAATGAACTAGATGAATATATTCTTAATTATGAAGCCATGTAACCTGGTCTTGTTATATCTTATCCAGCGTTCGTCTGTACCATCTCACAGAATGCGAGGTAATTTTAATGACACAAAAATTGGCCCACCATCTACAATAATAAAGTAAATAAATTAATAATCATCATAATAATAATTAGTCATTTACCTTGAACATAATCAAGTAAGACATGAAATAAATAAACAAATTTACCTTGTACATTTTGGAGAAATCGAATCAAATGGCATCGCCAACTCTCTTATTGGAGCCATCATTGGTAGCCTCTCCCATGCCCATAATTATAACAAAATCATTGCACCAGTAAAACCAGTGACATTTGCTCTACTGGCATGACACATCTCCCTATACAGCCAAGCCAGACATGCGCTACCCTAACTATAACGTGCAATATCATCAAAATCCTATAGCAGATGTAACCACATCAAATACACACGGGACTGAGACTTATAGGCAAATAAAAATTCACCGATAAGTTGCAATATATACGCTCGTGCATATCTCTTAATTGTGATTCTATCAGCACCCTCAGGCAAATCCTGAAATGTCTCAGTCAACCAAGAGAGACTGATATGGAACCCATCAATGTCTAATCTAGTAGGCACAATGCCCAATAGCTTCTCATAGTACGAAAGGAGCTGAGGTCCAACACAACCAGAAACAACCTCACCGTCAATTGGGAGGCCAAAAAGTACACTAATATCTTGTAAAGTGATTGTGGCCTCTCCATGAAGGAGATGAAATGTATGTGTCTCCTGCCTTCATCTCTCAACTAAAGCTGTGATCAAGTGCCAATCCATTTGAATGAGCCTAAGTCTCATTACTCCATAAAAGCCTGTCGTACGAAGTAATTCCACAATCCATTCGTCAAGCTCTTGATATACGCGATCGACGGTATCCTCTCTACGTCGTACTCATAATGTTGTATCATCTTGATCATCATAAAAGATGTTTACATTATGGAATTGAAATATGAAACAAATTCAAGGTAACCAATATAACAATTTAATTAACATGATGTAATTTATATATATCTAGTAGGCATATAATCTAACAGAATGATGAGTGTCTTGAAGATATAGGAGATAACGATCTAGAGAATATTGCTCTATTAATCTGTATAATATAAAACAAATAATTTTAGTGTATATGTATATCAATTTTTAATGTTTTATTAAAAAAAAAACACCTTGAAGTGGTGGGGGGCTTGGCAGACCCCTACCCGTTTATTAATATATAGATAAAAAAAATAAAGTATAAGAGATAAGAGAACATAAACCTGAACCTTAAATAAAGAAAATTACATGCAAACATGCTTTCAGTTTACAGTCAATTCAAAATTAAAGTTAGACTAAATTGAAACATAAATTGGGAAGGCTCATCCCTTTACAGGGAATACTAATTAAAGCAACACTAAATAAAAACTTAAAAAAAACTTAATTTTGTACATGCGAACTAGAACCTTGTGACTTATTAGGACATCTTTTTCGGTTATGCCTCTCGATACCACATATTCCTCAACTTTGTTTTCTAGTATTTTCAATCCAATCCATCTCATTACTGATGCGTGTAGATTGCGGCCTACCTTTTTCTCGCAATTGGCTCACGTATACTCGAGGAACCTAAATTCAAGTCATGAATCATCATGCATCAAAGATGTGAACTATGCCCTGTACACTCATTGCTGATATGTTTTTCTAAGATTATATTTTTGATGAACTCAGCAATTATACTCTTATCGAGATTATAATAATCCATTGACACGCTAGTATAAACACAGGTGTGAGGTGCATCCATCTTAGTTATCACAAATTTACCATGTTTTTGACTAAGATGAGATCGTAGCTTGCACAATCGATATCCCAAATCTCCTTTTTTGACTTCTTCACTTTGAACACCATGTGTTTCTTTATGTGCCAATAATTCACGATATTTTTCAAATATTCTTTTGTATTGAAGAATTGTCTATTATGAAAATTATCTTGCAACTCCCACTGCTAAGACGCACCATTGAAAGTGTCTGCTGTGAATGCCTCCTTAATGTTAACATCAGTTAAGAAGGAGTTCGGGACATATTCGCTAAATAAATCATCTTCTTCCTCTTCGAAAAAATCCTTATCATCAACATCGTCATCATAATCCAGGTCATAAACATAAATTAGTAATAAAAATAAATAATTTACTTATTATAATAAATTCTTATGTGAGTGAAGGACAAGGAATGAATGTGAACAATTGAGAGAAAGAAATAAAATATATCACTAGGAAAATAAAATTGAAGTGTAAAGGCGAAGTGAAGTTGGAAAATAAAGAAGGTAGAACTTGTGTGTTGAAGAATGTGAGAAAGGGTGAGGAATATAGAAATTGCAGAGAAAGGGTACTTATATAAGTTGGAGGTGAGAAAGAGTTAACGTATAAGATGGAGGTGAGAATGGGCGAGAATGGGTGAGAAGGAGTGAGAAGGATTTATGGAGAGTGAAGAAGGATGTTTCACGGGTGTAGGAGCAACAAATTATGGTATGCAGGAGGCAGGAAAAAAATTAATGACATGCAGAGTTTTGCAGGTAAAGGAAAGGTAAAAAAACAAAGCCTACAAATAAGACAGAATGAAGCAGGAAAAACATAAAGCATGTGACTCATTCTCTAAACAAGTGGAGGAAAAAAACAATGCAAAGAAAGAAAATAAACTGTGTTGTATAAAGACTGCATTTAATTTGAAAAGCACGCATGGTATCAGGAAAGCATGCATTTACAAGGGAGAAAAGAAAAACTGAATAAAAAGTACCTTTGGTTTGAAAAGTATGCATGGTACACTTGTACCATGCATTTACAAGGGAAAAAAAAAACAAAAAATAAAAGCATGCGAAAAAAAAATAAATAAATAAATAAAAGAAGAGAAAATACGAGGGAGAAATTAAAAAATAATAATAAATAAAAACATGTATTTATGAAAAATTTTAAAAAAATTGAACGTTACTACTATAGTAAATCAAGTTGCTGTTAATATATATATATATATTTATGTATAGGGGTGAGAATTCGGTTGGGTCGGTCGGTTTTGGGGCTTTTACAGACCGACCCGAGCAAGTTGATTCCTCAAAAATCCTAACCGAGATACCACCCGAAATAATCTATTTTTCAGTTCTTCCAATCGCCTGTTATTACTCTGGTTGCATTTGGATTTCGGTCAGTTTCGGTTGTTCTTCCAAATCAGTATACAATCCTAAATCCAAAATGTTTACAGCCAAATCTACAGCAGTTGGGTAACCAAATATCAATTTTCAAATAATGAGAACCCTAGATTAGCTTAATGTTCTTGACTTGCTCTTACTATTCTTTTTTTCTTCAATTAAGATGTAGTTTCATCATGATGTAGTTGGATCTGATATGTAGAAGCAGAAGGAGAAATACGGTTATGATTATGGCTTAGATCTCAAAACAACAAAGTAAAAACACCAAATATTACCTTTCATTGCATTAATCACTTCAAAACTCCGGAAATTAAAAGAGAAGGAATGATGGAATGTGAAAGATGAAGAAATAGTAGCCATGAAGAGGCGAAGAAGAAAGAAAAACTGGTTGTTGCGTATGAAGAGGCAGAGAAGAGAGAAAAGAGTTGCTTTGCTTGCTTACCCTCAATTTGTTTGAATGGGTCTATATTTTGGGCTTTTGGGTCATGGGCTATCTTTGGTGAGTGTTATTCGGTGTGGGAGGGATGTAAAATGTGGTATAATTTAACCAATAATATTGTGCCACTTGTAAAAAAATTCTATTTAAAAATATATGTAATTATTTCGGTCGGATCGGTTATTCGAAAATTCAAAATATATTCACCCGCAAAACTGACCCGACCTAACAAAAGTATAAAAAATACACCCGATTTTGAAATAGTCTATTTCGGTTTGGGTCGGCTGTGGGTCATTTCGGTCGGGTTTGGGTCAGGAATTAGGTTTTTCGGTTATGTGCTCACCCCTATTTATTTATATATATTTTTTTTTAAATTACAAGGAAGAAAATTTTAAAACAAACAAAAATTTTCTTGGACGGGATCACGACATTACTGTTTATTTTTATTTTTTTGTGGTTGTAATTTTGGGATAAATTTTTCCAAGATAAAAATAAAAAATACTACAAAATTATTACAATAAAGCGTTTAAAGAAAAAAAAAAGGAATAGTAACTTCGTATATATATATATATATATATTATATTTTTTATTTTTTTTTAATTTTGAAAAGTGATAAAAAATTTCTTCTCATTGTAAAAAAGATTAGTAATAATAATTTTTTCTTCTCACTTAAAAAAAAAATCATAAACAGTAACTTAGTAGGTTAGCCTCACAAAATTACTATACATGTTTTTTTTTTTTTTTTTGGGTCGTGAGTATGGCAGCTAAGTTGGCAAATCTGGTATATTTTCAATATTAGTTTCAAAACTGGTGTATTTTAAATTTATGTTTTAAAAAATAGTCTATTTGTTGGCTTTTTTCCTATGTTTTTGTTGATTTTTTATTTGATTGACATTATTTTTTCAATTTAAGGTGCATCAATTTATTTTTAAATTAGGTGAGTGTTCTTACATAAATGAAAATCCTTCATACACATAAAATAATTTTTATATTTACTATTTTTTTGCTAGGTTATGCATTATTTTTAATCTAATGCAAAATTTTAAAGCTAGATATAATATAATTTCATATTAAAATAGGTTATTTTTACAAGTCTGTGCCATACAAATATAAAATAGAATTAAAAAAACAACACAAAATATAATGTGAGATTTTTTTTAGATGATATTTATTTATTTTTGGCTCATAAAAAATTTATTGACTTATGAGCTATACAATAAAAAATAACTATTTACTTTTTCACAAATCTCTTATCCATTCAATTTCAAATTCTTAATATAACACCAAAACACTTAATTTAATATTAAAAGAAATTGAGATGCAAGGAGGGTTCTTACTTTGTTTCAATTAGTAAATTCCTCTGTTAATTATGGTTTTGTCTGATATGTTGGGTATGTGTAAGATAATTTGTGCACAACTTTATAACTAACTTTCTACCAAAAAAAAAAACTTTATAACTAACTTAATGCAAAAAATACTAACTCCAAGGACACCATATATTTTTTTTATTTCTTTTTCTTCATATCCAGAAAGTAAATTAATATGTATTTAATCTCTAGCCTTTCTTTGACTTGATAAAAAAACAATTTCAGTAATTTATCATTGTGAATAATGTGAATGTTACATTACCCATATCAATTTAATTTCGCCTTACGTTTCCCTTCTCTTAACTTGGCCACCAACTTTCCTTTCCAAAAATATCAAATGTTTAGCCATAACACTTAGACTTGGTATGGTAATGCTGTGTTTTTTAAAAGTTGTTGTGACTTTCATATTATTAAAAAGTTACAGTAATCATGTTTGATAAATTTTTTATAAAAATTATTATGGTTGGTATAAATAATGAATAATATATTTAGTAAAATAAATCATAAGTTACTGTGAATGTATAAAATGATAAAAATAGATTCATTAATTGAAAATATATTTTAAAAAAAAAATTTAATAATTTATAAATTAAATGAAGATATATTTGATAATTCTCTAAAATTATTAAGATAATTTTTGTATTTTTAATTTTGAAAATTCACATTTAGCTTTTAAAAGCATTACTTGAGGTACTTCTAAAAATATCTATGATCTTTTAAAAATAACAAAAAAAATTTCTCTAAAAAATTAACTAAATAATATTTTAACCAAATACTACTTTAAAAAATATTACTAAACTGAGTCTCAAATAATTGGTTCAGTTCGGCTTGGCAAGAGCCCAGTTAGCCCAAAACAAAAGTATAATATGCATGAAACAGTTCACCATCAAATATGTTATAAACTGAGATTTTTGGGACGAATGGGCCCAACTTTGATAACTTTTGCAAAACTCAATAACCAAAATGGGTAAGCTTTGGAATCCGGATTCATCCTCCAAGTCAGCATCCCCCTCTCCCCTCTTTTCCTACCTGGATGTTTTTTTTTTCCTTTTCCTGTATGTTTTTTTTTTTACTTTCCTTGCCATATACCTTCCTAGCTCTCCCTTTCCCCTGTACAGTGTCTATCCTCCCCTTCTTCCTTTGTAAACTACTCATTTTAATTTTAAGTTTTTAATAAATTGCGTCATATTTTTATTTTTAAGTGTTAATTTTTTTTTTTAGGTGTGTGGTTTGTTTATTTATTTATTAGAATTAATCAATTTTTTAATTTAATGAATACAATAATTAAAAAATTTATAATAATTTGATTCAATTTTAAATTTATTGTGATATATTTTTTAAAATAAAAAAATGCAGTAATTATTAAAAATATATTTTAAATTTAGTTATAGTTTTTTTTTAAAAGGGACTTGAGGTGCCTACTTGTAAGTTACTGAGTTGGTTTATTTTAATTATTTTAGGAACCAAAACATGAAGTGTTATTTTTTTTGTTATCTCCAATTATAGCTTTTAATTAAATGAATACAATAATTAAATTATTTATAATAATTAGATTTAATTTTAAAATTACTATAAAGTTTTTTTTAAGCTAATTGGATTTAAAAAATACATTACATAGTGTAAAAGTAAATTGACTCAGACAAATGCTAAACCAAGATAAAAAAAAAAATAGAAACAAATTACAGTTATTATTTTTGAAGCAATTAATTAAATTAAAATTGAGTGCTTACCAAGATAACATCGGACAATTTAGTCTAATCTCTATTGCGCATAATGCGTGTTAAGAGTAGAGATAACAATAATTTAATTTAATTTTAATTGAGTTTAAAAAAACTATACAATAATTTTTAAATTGAATCTAATTATTATAAATAATTTAATTATTGTATTCATCAAATTAAAAACTATAATCGGAGATAACAAATAAAATAACACTTAATGTTTTGGTTCCTAAAATATTTGGAGATAACAAAAAAAAGAACACTTAATATTTTGGTACCTAAAATAATTAAAAGAAACCAAATTAATAACTCACAAATAGGTACCTCAAGCACCTTTTTAAGAAAAACTATTACTAAATTTATAAGATCTTTTTAATAATTACTATGTTTTTTAATTTTTAAAAATATATTACACATATTACACACTTTGTAATAAATTTAAAATTGAATCAAATTATTATAAAAGTTTTAATTATTGTATTCATTAAATTAAAAAAATTATTAATTCTAACTAAAAAATAAATAAACTACAAACCTAAAAAAAAATTAACCCTTAAAAATAAAAATATGACAAAATTTTTTAAAAACTTAAAATTAAAAGGGGTAGTTTATAAGAGAAGGGGAGGAAAGGCAATGTATGTACAGGGGAAAGAAGAGAGCTAGGAAGGATATATGGCAAGGAAAGTTAAAAACCATACAGGAAAAGCAAAAAAAACATCCGGCAGGAAAAAAATGAGAGAGGTTTGCTGACATGGAGGATGAATCCGGATTCTAAAACTTATCCCATTTTGGTTATTGTGTTTTGCAACCGACCATTTGGGTTTTTAAGTTTCAAAGTTACACCCATTTGTCCAAAAATCCATATAAACTGTCAGTCATTGCTCGGATTTGGATCCTCTTCGTACAGGGTCTTGCTCAGAGAGCAAAGGAGCACTACTTCCTCTCTAAAAAGTGTATCTAATTAAATTACCTTTTGGCCCTCCCTCTCTATCTGCCACCCTCCATAGATCCCCTCTTGTTAAAAGAAAAAAGAAAAAAAAAAGGAGAGGATCTCGATCCCATTGCTCCCAATTTGGGTAACAATGCTCTTGCTAGCTTGAAATTAGTTGTAAACACCTGACACTATGATTAAATACAACTAGCTAACTGTCACTGCAAAAAGATCAATTGGCATATAATGATATAGTGATAAAAATTCTTACTCAATATATTAAAAGAATCACTGGGAATCCAAACAAGTTTTCAGTTGCATTGTAGACTAGCAGAGAAGGCATAACGGCAATAACAATACATGATCAGGAATTTGAAGAGAGGAAGCAACAGGTGAATGATCCAGCTGTAACTAACAGCGCTATTTCAAATCAAATATCTTACGAACACAAGATGTTTCATCCAGAGTTTTCAGTCCTTTTTTTTTTTTTTGGCTAAAGAAGAGTTTAATTGAATTACATCCATTACAACAAGGATAATACATTCTCTATAAATGCAAAAATATACTCCCTCACGTCTACAACCAAAATTGATTAGTGGCATTACCCTTCAAAAGATTTCTTTTCTCAAGAATTACAATTGCCACAACAGACACGAGAACAAATGTAGATATAATTCAAAAATCAGAATTAGCCACCGATGATACACTCATATTATCATATATTGATTTGAGATCCTAGTCAACCTCCATACCAGAATTAGCTTCATCTATAATCTTCTGTAGCTCCTTTACTCTTTGCCTAGTCAATGCAACACAATCCTGGAACCACAGGAATCCTATAAAATTAGTTACATTTCCTTTATATTATCCATGTGTATATGTTTAAAATGTTTTTGGCCATATTATCATTATGATCAATTTCTTACTGGTATCTCTAGACAAACTATTTTAGGGCTCAATCAAAATGGCTCCTCTAAACCTCTTCTGATCAATTGGAACAATTAAGCATGTTTTAATGACAAAGCCAATGAAGCAATTGACCATCGGTAAGAATTATTTTCTTTAATATTAAAAGGTAATTTAATCAAGTCTCAAGCCACTGACATTTCTTGTTACTGAGTAAGCCAGTTAGAAAATAACAATTCCCCTTATATGTGATAATTCTGGTAATCTTTTCTTTTCATTTTCCCTTTGGCCAAACTTCTGCTAATTAGAAGCTTCCAAAAAATTGCAAGCTTCGGGATTTCACTGAGATTCCTTAATGGGCTGGAACTAATAGTCAGAGGCAGTTTTAACAGCAATAACATTCAACACGTTGTATGCATTCATGAACCCTATAAAAACTTAAATTTAACTACGTACATACCTGGACAGCTGATGTATAAGCAAGAACTGGTCCACCTGGCTTGTAAAGAGATATGAGTTGACTAGTTGAATCCAGAACCACAGTCACAAGGGTTTCCATGATGTATTCTTCCTCTGCAGTTGGATCTGCCAAGATGTAATTTTTGTGAAGTATGCATGTTAATGAAAATGGGATGCTTCTTAGTGTAAGCTTCCTCTTATCCTTGTTAACTGGCTCCGTTGCAAGCTTTTGTCCATCATCCTCCAACATGAGCACTATTTTCCCATCATCATTTAAAGAAACAGCAGGGACATGCACTGCCATAC